>CM055274.1:48539428-49833403 GCA_029237695.1 Conchocele bisecta
GTGATGGTAATTATTTAGAGCGCCCGCATTCGTCGTTCGAGAAAGCGTTCTACCCAAAAGTTTATGGTGCGATCGATTGGATGGACTCTGTAGAAAAGCGGGAGGGAATTCACATTCACCACGAACAGTGCGGACACGGGGGTGAAAGATGGATTTTAGGAGCTCCAGTAGATGGATACTGTCCAGAAACCAATACCGTATATCAATATCACGGCTGTTACTGGCACGGGTGTGAGATTCATGCAAAGCATAAAAAAGAAGAATGCGCATCCACAATGAGAAGAGATAAATTCATTAGAAAAAGCAAAGAATTCAACCTAGTAGTTATGTGGGAATGCGAATTTCAAAGAACGGGTAAAGATATAAAGATCGGTTGCGACACTACTCTTTATCCATATCAGATAGTATACGATTTTGAGGCGTATCTCCAGCCAGAAGTTGAAACTACCGGTAATAGTTTAGAGTACGAAGCTGAGCACGTTCCGGTAAGCGTTAGTATAGGAGATAATTTCTCAGGAACAGTAACTCATATTTGTGATAAAGATCCCACAAAACTTATAGAAAAAAAAAATTCGCAGAAGATTTGAAAGTCAGGGGAAAAGCTATAAAGAAGAAGAAGTGGTCAAGATACAAGTTTAATACGGAATATTTACTTGAAAAACAAATCGCCCAGATCGAACAGTGGATAGAGCAAGTACCGGTTATAGGTTTTAACAGCATAGTAAGTACGATATAAACTTAATAAAGAAATATTTAGTAGTGAACTGTCATCAACAACGAAGAAAGTAATGGTTGGAAAAAGGGCGAACGCAACAATATTTCTATTTACTCCAGAGTTTAGATTTCTTGATGTAATACTTTATCTAGGACCCGGTGTAAGTTACGATAGTTGGATAAAAGCCTACGACTGCAAAGGACAGAAATCTTTCTTTCCTTACGAGTGGTTCGATTCTACAGACAAGCTGGATTACCCGGGACTACCGGATATAGAGAATTGGTATTCCAAACTATCTGGGAAAATGTTACTAGACGAAACAGAATTAAGTAAATGTAGAATTTTCGAAGAAAATAATATGAAAACTTTCAGAGATTGGTTGAAATATTATAACGATTTAGATGTAGCACCGTTCCTAGAGGCTGTGGGAAAAATGTGTGAATTTTATAAACACAGGGGTGTAGATATCTTCAAACACGCGGTAACACTACTGGGTGTGGCTATACAATATTTATTGAGAGGAACCATTAAAGAACAAAAATCTTCAAAGACGATTATACCGGAGGATGCTCTATGCGCACCGAAAGAAGAAACATACAAAATGATGAAAGACGCTCTAGTTGGTGGTCCATCAATAGTATTTACACGATATGCAGAAGCCACTGTTGAAATGGTATTTAAAACACGGCCTAGAAATAACGGGAGTTCATCGTGTTATAGATTATATTAGTGGTGAACCCTTCGAATGGTTCGCTAAAGAAGTTACAGCCGCAAGACGAACGGGGGATGTAGAACCAAATAAGAAACCGGTGGCCGACATAATGAAATTATTAGGAAACTCGTGTTGTGGAAAAATGATAGAGGCAACGGAGAGACATTTAAATACGACATATACGCGAGACGAAACCTGTGTTGACAAAGCATTAAGATCCGCGTATATTGATGATTTGGAAGAGATAGGAGATACGTACGAAATATCTTCCCAAAAACCCAGGTGTGCGGTAAAGAGACCCTTCCACTGTGGAAACGAGTACTAAGTGAAACTACAGAAGATGGAAAACACATAGATGTAGCGCAAAATAGAGGATTTAAAATGAAAGACGGCGTTATGAAAACGTACTGTCAACGAAAATTAGGATTATCGGCGTACTACGATAAAAGACGCATGTTATCGGACGGAATACATACGGAACCTCTTTAATTAATTTTTAAGAAATCTAAAGACTGTCGATCCGGGGGCAGCTGGGTGTCAGAAGGCACCATAAGAAGTTCTTCGCGAACAAACCCGCGAGATGGACCATCAGCCAAATAGTAGAGCACGGGTTCATCGGGTTTGGTAATAGATCGATCTATATGATATACATTGAGAGACCACACAGGATCAGTCGCGCGGCGGCTGCCACCTTCGAGCTCTCCCGGTTGATAGAGGTACCGGACGTCAATATCCGATGGAAGTGCAATCGCCGATTGCTGCTCCTCTAAACCAACGGGTCCGCCCTAGCAGCGAGACGGCAGAGGGCTTGCTCGTCACCCATTTTAAACTTGATAGCATCTACGGGCTTCTTACCTATCAATCTGGTCACCTCTCCATTCAGTGCGGAGACCACGGCGGGCAGTCTGGCCACCCACTCGGTCGATCGCGAATGAGGGTCTACAAGTTCTTTGGCGTATTGGTGTCCGAACAGTCTCTCAGCCAGGGTTCGATTGAAGCGCTCCACGATCCCCTGGTCCCGGTGGATGTTGACGCGGCCGCGTCTAATAGAAACTTTGTGCTTAGACAATAGATGAGAGACCGCGCCCATGAACTCGCGGCCGGGATCGACCTGGAGAAGATTTGGCCAATTGAGAGGACTCCTTTTATATATTCGGGAAAGAGCCTCGGCCACCTCCTTAAACTCTTTCATAGCCAACGGCTCAGCCCCCTTATAGCGACTCGCTACGTCAACGACTGTCAGTGCGTACTTGTACGTTTTGCGACCGACGCGATCGTGAGGGAGAAACAGGAGATCCGCTTGGTGAACTTGGTTTGGCACCGGCACGTCAAATTTCGGGCGCGGAATATTGTGAGGCGCGGGTAAATATATCTGCCAGATGGCCTGCTTCTTGAGCCATTCCTTGACAGCGTTTTCGGAAACCTTGGTCGCCGCCGCGAGGTTCTTGATGGCCGCGAGTCCCTTCCAGTAGCCGCGTGGGCTATTGTACGTATTCGCCAGCTTGCGCGTTAGTTTGGTATCAAGTTTGCGCGTGTTCATCGTAATGCGAAGTATTCTAATATATCGGACAATCTCCAACATGCACCCACCAGTTCGTCCGGTAACTGCGTCGTTAATAATAAACCTTTGTTGGAAGTACAATCACATTTGGAGGTTAAGTTCTGAAGGAACTCGGAGGAATCTAATTCATCGATTGGAGTTGAGGAGGATTCTAACATCCGCTTTGCGAAAAAGGGTGGCCGCTTTTCCGTCCTCGCGCCACGTCTCGAGAGAATCTTGGGCCAGACGAATCATACTCTTTGCACCAGCTATACAATGTTTTTGGGCAGTGTAGCCTACATCGATCAAAGCGTAATAAAGATCGTCAACTAACATCGTTCTATATATATATATTTATAAAAAAAATAATTAAAATAATTATTAATTTTTACAAAATTAAAATTTCGATTGAATATAGTAGCCGACGAAACCCACCACACCCATTCCCACGACGATGAACGCGATCTCGCGGTCTTTTTGGGCCTCTGACGGTACATAGAAATCTGAAAGTTGGGGCTCGCGATCCGGCGGCGCGAGCCTTTTCTGTGGATATGTCAGCGCGTACTCGCGGTTGGCTTCTTCAACATTCTGGAAAGTTTGCGCGGCGTGATTCTCGCGGCGAAGCTCTTCATTGACCCAGTCCAGATGGGCGGTTCGTCTTTTCGACCATGCTTCCTTTGCGCTATTGAGTTGTTCTACAGCTAAATCGTGACGCTTGCGCTCCTCATCCACGTTCGAGCTTCTCATTTTCGAGAATAGAAAGTTGCTACCGCTGAACGCCAATGCGTTTACAAGCGCACCACCATTATTCCGATCGAAGCCATTTTATTTCCATATATTAACGGGTAGAATTGCAGCTTTAATTAGATAATCTCGGGTCCAAACTGCACCCGTTACACCCAAGGTCACGAGCCCTATGTCTCTCACAGTAAAGTCCAATTTGGGAGCGGGCCCTCCTAAGACCATCTTTCCTGCTCGAGCATATACGATACTGAGACCCGATATCACCACGGCGTGATAAAGCGCATTCACTATCATTTTACCCTCACGTTCGGCCATTATTGCATAAAAGGGATCGCGTTTAATGTTTAAATGGGGCGCATCCCTCAACACTGTTGAACGCGATTGGATTGGAACCGCATCCAACAGTGTTGGGGGTTGTTTTTTCAATTTCAACCTTGTTGATGATTGGGGGTACCAGTTGTTGAAACGGTAAAGCACATACAGGGTGCCCACAACCGACAGACCACCAACAACAACCCACGGGATCCAATCAGTTCGAGCAATCGGTTTCGATCCAATCGCGATTGGGGGAGAAACAGCTGTCTCCGATTGCAACGACCGTTTGGCCTCTCGAAGTTCGGCGAGTATTTTATCTTGCTAAGCTTTTCGTGTGGCAGCAGCCGCTCTCCCAGCCGCCTGTCTTTTGGGATTTTTTTTTATATGCTGAATGTCATCCAGTGGCGGAGTAACACTCGGGTTCGATTGTGTTGGAGCAACCGGGTTCAACTCCGTCACTCTCGCAGGTGCGTCTTGTGTCATCATTTATAATATTAGGGCTTATAGTTCGTGGACATATATGTCCAAATTGACAGTGTTTACCCATGGTCAACGCGGTTGTCAGCGGAGCTAAGTACATTCCAAACTTGTGATAAATTGAGCAGCATGCCGTTCTAAGAGTGTGTCCTATAAACGGGTCGGTCTCTAGATCGCGAATCAACCCCGCGGTGTCCGGTATAGGGAGAAGTATACTAACGGTGGTAGCGTACAAATGAATAGCCGCCGATCCGAGAGTTTTTGTCATCTCCGCACCTAATTTGGATTCGTATCGCGCGTACATTGTATCGACCTCCGCATCTGACATCTTATCCACCTGACAAACTGAGAGACGCCTACCGAGATAATGATCCGATTGTCCCCCAGCAACCAGCGCAGCCAACCGCTCGCGTCGCGCCGCGTTTTCATGTTCTTTCGGGACCGTATCGGCAGCCGTGCCGGCAGTCGTGCTGACAGGTGTTCCTACAGTTTCAGTCGTGTCGGCAGTCGGAGCGACTGTTTCTTCCATTAGCTGATCGAGAAGTTTGTCGCAGTTCATTATTGTTAATTTTCTTAAAATTATTCTTACAAGTCTCATAAGTCTAACATATTGCCAAGCGCACCACCAGATACTTATGATCACCGTTATGCTCGCAATAAAGCTCGCAGCGGAGCAACAAATTCTTAGCAATTGCTCAGCATTATTAAGCATTTTCTCAGCATTGTTAAGTATTTGTTAAGCATTGTTCAACATTGCTCAGCAATTGCTCAGCATTTATTCAGCATTTGTTAAGCATTTACTCAGCAGTTACTAATTAATTACATTATAAGCAGTCTTTAACAGAAGCTTGGTGTGCTTAGTTTCCGAAAGTATCTGTCGAACCTCCATAACGTCGTTCTCTCTAAGACATTCATCGAATGAGTCTCGGTCCTTGCAGTGGAAGAGGGCGACCCATTTCGTTTGCTCGCGCAGATCCTTTAGGACGGCGTTGTACTTTTGAGTGGAGATTCATACGCTTTGCCTAGCATGGCGGCCAGAAAATGCGAGCTCAGAGAGCATGTCCTTCTTTTTGGTCATCGCCGCCTTGGCCGAGCAGTCGTCAATCACGTATAGGGTGGGCTCTCCCTGGAATATTTGATAGAAGACACGCAGCCAACCGTGTAGTCGGTCGCCGGGGTCAACGACGTATACCTCAGGGTCGGTCCATATCCACTGACACCGCTGGTAAGTATCGTTGTGCCGCACAGTGGGACACAGGATCACAATGTGACGAAAGGCATCACGGTAGGAGCCCTCGAGTAAGTCGAGGATGAAAACCGTTTTTCCACATCCCACACATTATAGCAGAGTGGGCATCTCCAATCGTGAATTGGTATTGATTGCTAAAATTAGTATAAAGCTGAGACGTATCGACCATCTTCTATATTGAGTTGCGCGTCTGTAATTATATATAAGTACACGTTCAATGGCCCGGCTCCATCCGCCTCTTTGGTTATCTGGATCGTCACACCCTCACTAGCGTTCTCAACTTGGCGTCCACTACCGTGCATTTGGTCGTCGTCGCTGGCTCGCATGTCTAGCCATAGAGCGTATTTGGTAGTCAGAAAATCCGAGAGGGAGACGTCCGAGAGCTGCAGGTCTTTGGCAACCGCGGCAACCTCCGGGGAACGCTTAGAGCCGGAAGCAAAATGTTTTCTTACTTCGTCCCACTGCTGGTGTGCGCGAAGACCCGCGCTGTAGAGTTGATTGGGTACTCCCTCGATCGTCACCTCTACCTTCGTGATTTTGGGGTTATAGAATTTGTCGGTTTTTCTAGCCCCGAGCGCGAACCGACCCTCCTCGAACAACATCAGTATACCTTTCATCGAGCGGGCGGGTACATTAATATTCCACAATGTGTCGCTTTTGTCTTTCGTCATCTTGCGGTGGCGAAGAACTCGGTCGTAAAGTATGGCAACGCGCCCGACATACTGGGATCTGATTAATCACGCGAGTTCGGGCATCGTGACCATGTCGTACTCCAGCGACACATTGTCGATCGTATACTTCGATGTCATGTCAGTGGCTATGATAACTTGGCCGTAGTCGTTGAACGTTAGTTCGTATTCGAGGCGGTCCGCCAAAGCGCTCTGATAGTATGGCATGTGGCTCTCCAGCAACTCAAAGTCGAGCGGGATGTAGAATCGGTTGCCGTAAGCGGCCGCGACTGCGTTCTGCCTTGTCACCAGCCCCGATTCTATGTCTGGTTACGTTCTTATTTCGACTGGTGTCAATACCTTGATAGACAGCATTTTCGCGCTCTTGCGCCGTCTTCCACATGTCCTGGTAGCAATGGTAAACATCGCTGTCATCGATCGACATCACCTCATTACCAGAAATCTTTATCATGGTCTTCTTGACGATGGCGCGACCCAGGTTCTGAACGATGGTTCGGTCCGCATCCGTCGATGTAAGCGAAATAGTGAAAGCGAGGCGAACAGTCCCCGGCATAATGACGTCGCTAGTTCCGAGGTTGGGGAAGTGGATTAAGAGCTGCTGGTTCTGGTCGATCGGGTTGTTCGTAATAATGACACTCTGTCTCACACCTTTTGCCCCGAGGGGCTCACGACCGTATTGACTCGAAGACATAATCTATTAAACCTGTATGGTTTTGTCTTTAATATAATAATAATTATTAAAAAGATGGCTGGTCTCGATATTGGCATGGACGAATTCGTCAGAGACGATTACCTCGATGATGATGATGTCTCCAACCGAACTTCCGATTATATGGATGATGATGATGACACCCGTGAAGAATTTGTTTCCACCCGTGACGCAAAGACGTTTCTTCCCGACACCCGAGATGTATCGGGGTAATACACCTTTATATACGTGGGAAGCCCCACCCGAAACTCCGACATGGGCGGGCGGTGCCGATATTCCTGCGGGGATCTCCAAGGGTGAGCTGGCCGGACTCCCGGAAACGGATTCTCTGGTGAAACGGTGGGAGAGTATAGTGTCTAAACACGGCATCAAGGCCACGTTGGAGTTTCGCAGCACTAAAAGAGGAGACCTGTGGGTTAAATGGGGCAATAGTTGGAAGTTGCTGATGTACAAGAACGACCCGACCAAGTTCCTCAACCCCTCTTCAGTGAAAAAATATGGAGCAGACCTCGCTCGAGCTCTCGGTGTGCTCGATGATCGGTCGCAGGTGCCTAAAAAAATGATAAAAACCATGCAGGATACCGACGAAACGCTGGCGAAGACGGCCGCCGCTATAGAAACGAGCGATATCAGTGAGGTCCCTCGTATAGTCACCGACGCTATTAACACAGTGGAAACCACGGTCAACGAAATAAACGGCACGAAGTATGACCCACCGTTACCTCTTCGCGAACTCCTGGGACTCAATAAGGTTTTGCAAACGGGCCGTGGTGAACTAGTTAATAACCTCTCCAAACTCACTGAGCTGGACGAACATATCGAGCAAGAAGAAAGAAAACTTGGGGAAGCCCGTGGCGATAGAGAATCTACCGAGCCGGATCAACAAAACTCCTGCGGTCGTTGCGGGATGAAAGAGAAGCTCGCTTAGCGGCTGTCTCAATTAACCGTGAGACACTCTCTGGACAATTAAGTCGTAGCCACGAATCAATCACGAGTATCCTACGCGAGGACACGACACTCGGTGAGCGTCTTCGCACTCTGTTCAGAGAGAAGGGCTTCACAATAGTAACCATCCTCACAGCTTTCACCATGATTTTATCGACCCTAATTCTATCTATATCGTCTCTAGTTCTATCTATCACGGTGGTGCGCACCAGCACCCGCGCCAGCACCAGCGCCAGCACCAGCGCCAGCACCAGCTCCATCCGGTGGAGCCAAAGAATGGATAAAAAAAACAACTAAAAGCCCTCGCCAATCCTCCATGGCTAAATTATGCAGGAAAGGTGGCCTGCCGCGGCTGCCTGGGTTGATAGAGAGGTCCTCCTCTCCTTCTTGTTATCTATACTTATCAAAAAAACGGCCCGGATGGCTCGCCAATAATGCTTGGGCTTTAATCGTGGCTATCGCCGGTCTCCTACTTTTAGCCTCCCGAGAGTTCCTAAATCCAAAGCACAAATAGTCCGACCGCCACGAGGGCAACGACGAGCCCTAATTTCTCCTCCTCGTGGGTTGTGACACTATTGGCCCCTGTTCCAATCCAATCGCATTCAACAGTGTTGAGGGGGGAACTCAATTCGTGAATTGGGGGTCCTATTGCAGAGGGTGAAACAGGAGCGGAACTCGGTGGAACACTGGGTTCAAATGAACTTGATGGGGTGTCCAATTCGTGAATTGGGGGTGGTGCTTGCGGTTTTATGAAATCTTTTTCAAATTTATTTGAATTTCCACTGTTGAACCCGACCGTCTTGGGGGGGAGTTTGATGATACCAGTGTTCACGTTCCCGTTGCGGCCGATTTTTTGATTGGTGGTTGCGACTACGATCTGATTATTGTAACCGTCAACCGGGTCGTCTCGTAGTATCATATTACTCGGCACCATATAAAGACCTATTCCAAAATGCGTAGTCTTACCGGGGTGCGGGGCAGTCTGTTAAAACGTACTCTTGATAATTCTGGATCGCCTTCTGGAGGTCCACCTTAACTGAGATGGCGTCCTCGACAAGTGCCAAGAACTGTTTTTGTGCGTCAAAGGTAGTTCCCATGCCCAGTATAGCGCTGCGCGTTTGCTTCTGTGAGGCGAGGATTGCCCATACGTATACGCGAATGGATTCGTTGAGGCGAATAACCCCACCCTGCGTAAATCCAGTGCTTTTATCTAACATAAATGTGGTCCACGCATTTCGCATCTGTGGAGTATCACCCAGGTCTAGGTATTCCACGTGGGCTACTTTAGTAGGTAGCTAATGACAATAACCGTCTTTACACGCAAGCCCACCAAGCACTTCATCACCGAACGTCATCTTATTCAATTTATAATTATATTTAGTCCATGTTGCCATTTTTCTAACTGGTGGTGGGGTAGCTCCGCGAGCACTCCACAACCCTGAGAAATATGCGGGAACTTTATCAAGATGCTCACCACTAACTAAGCCTTTAAGGTGAACTAACCCTAAACTGTTGGTTGGGGTGTATACTTTCTGTCTCCAGTCCGCGTCTTTTGGTACCCCAAATTCGCTACACAATCTTTCGAACGCCTTACGGTCGTATTTGCTGGAAATGGGATCCCAGCCGTCGTCTTGAGGTAGTGGAATACCTAGTTCTTTGAGAATCCTCCTAATTGTGTAATACACGTGAAAGTTGTAGACACTTCGGAGCATGACATTCTTGGATGTCAAATGGTCTTGATGCGAAACTCCGCATCCGGCCGTTGCGCACCATACAGCGAAATTTAGCTGGTTCTGCCAGAAGTTCATATGGGAAAAATCCCAGCTTAATATTACATCTTGACTAGTAGTCTTTGGAACTACATATTTCTCAAATACGTTAGGAAAATTGGTGGTAAAGCCACTTTTCGGTCTAACTGTTACAGTTGGGTGTACAAGGTGGTCAACAACATCTTTTTGCGTGTATTTACCTCCGACCGCGTACTTTGCATTAGAGTTAAAGCTAAATGCTTGGGTATCCATTGAAAGATATTATTATGTTTGCTACTATCACTAATGTTCAAAATGAGAGTTGTGAACTTCAAAAGTCAATCGACAACTGCTGCGGAAAACGCCGGGTAGGCCTCAGATCAATCACCTTCACGGTTGGGTGGAAAAACGTGGGGGAGAACGAAGGGTTCGGCTACATGAAGGATAGACGACTAGTAGGTGTAAAGCTGCCTCCCGGCCTTTGGAGTTCGAGAGCCCTCCAAGCTTTTGTTGCGTCGGAGCTTGATGGTAGAGCCAGCCTCACAATCTCTAAAGCCACCGGACTCGCGACCTTTACCATCAAACCCACCAACCGGGTAACGATCACCCCAGCTTTGGCTGTGCGGCTCGGTTTTACAAAAACATACTCCGACAATAGGGGTTGGTTTAATCCAGGTGAGTACACCGGCGACGACCCGGTGGACTTCGTCTTCACGAAAACTCTCAGGGTGCACCTGGATCAATTGAACACATCGTACAACATGTTAGATGGAGCTCCCAGCACATTATTGAAAAATGTGCACACCAGCGACTGTTTCTATGGTGAGACCCTGACCTTATACTTCCCAACCCCGGAGATGAAAGTTTTGGAATCGGGACACATCCATGAGTTGACGATTTCTATTCTTGATGATCAAGTGAGAAAGTTGAATAACTATTACCCGATTTCGGTCGTTCTCGAAATAACCGATTAAACATAATATATTTACATATTAATCATGAGCATATACGGTCCAAGTAGTTCCAACTTAGAACGGGACGTTCCCGTCGCGGCCGCAGCATACGATGAAGCCGCAATGAGAAGGCTGGAGAGGGGCGTATCACAGTCCCATACAATTTTAACTAGGGCGGTTGAACAAATTAGAAAAATGCAAACTAGCAGACACGTCATAACAGTTTGGGCCGAGGAGCGGGGTTCACTAAGCGAGGGGGCCTACGAATATTCATTCGGTGCCAACGCGAGCAACAGATACGGGGGATACACCATGGCAGTGTCTGGGACGATTTTTCGAATGGCGGTCTGCTCGGTCGACTTTCGCGGACACGCCACTGATGAAGTCAGAGTGAATATCGTCCTGAACAGAATATTGGCATCACCAAGCACGCGGGGCAGAGGTCAGGGTTTACTATATTCGATGATGACACTACAATTAAAGTTTCAGCAGGTAGTGTTATTAACTTTATTACAAAAATTGCTGCCCAATCAGCTTCCTCCACTGTAGTGACACTGTTAATACAACTTGATTTATGATGAATGATGAGAAACTATATCCACACTTACCTTCGGGGACGGTCGACCCGGCATCCTTTAGGATGACCAGGATCGTCGAGATACAACATATTCTACAACACGAGGGAGAGACGCAGACGGGTTATGCGAAGAAATATAGGCGGTCGGTCAATATATTAGAGGGGGTGAGCACCGCGTTAGCCTCAGCATCCGTTATAAGCGGGGTGGGGAGTGTGTCTTTATTGTCAACAATCGTCGCCGCTCCGGTTGCGGTGGCCTTGAGTGCTGTAGCGGCGGGGGCGGGACTGTTTTGCATGACGACCAGACTCGTGGGCCGAAAACTAGAGGCCAAGAGTCGAAAGCACGATCAAATAGCGGTTCTCGCGAGATCTAAGAAAAACTGTATCGACGTTATCGTGTCGAAAGCGATAGCCGACAACGATATATCAGATAGCGAGTTCAAGATGGTCGTCGAGGAGATGTCAAGGTATCAGGAGTTAAAGGGTACGATCCGGTCCAAGGCTCGACCACAAATTCTCGCGGACGAAGACGTAAAAAAACTCGTTATGGAGGGGAGGGTCGACGAGAGAAAAAATCTCCTCGCCCGTCTCGGGACGTGATATGTTTATTCGCAGTGTTTGAGGCAACAGCAGGATATTCCTCCACCTTACAGCCCAGCTGTTCCGACGGCCCCTCCATACGGAACATAAATATTTTTTTAAGGGCCCCGTTACGACACCCACTGACCACCATACATTTCTATAACCACAAAATGTGCGTACCAGGAAGTAATCGTACAGCATTCAACAACGCATCTCTATATCTTGTCGACTATGGTTAAACTAATACACGCCAATCGCTATTGGAGAAATACACCGGTGACTGTTGTGTGTGTTTAAATCAATACACACACCGTGGCCTCGATAAGGATATACTCGACTGTTATACACACACACACGAGGGTGTGTATTACAGCCGAGAATATGGCAACCCGCTATCGATATTTCCGGAAGTAGTTCTTACATTCTTATTGGTTGGCATGTTTTTTTATTTTTCTAATTTTACTTTCAATAATTTAGAACGTTATAACCTATATTATTAAATAAAAATGAACTTGTTATATATAAAACAAATAAAAAAAACAAGTAAATATTTGGTATTGCACAACACGGTTTTAGCATCATATATGTAAAATTAACAACAATAATTTGTCTTGGGGGACGCCCCTTGACAAAAAAAAATGAGCGCTCAGTGCTTCCGTGCAGGCACTTCCAAGGTTGCCTAGAATTTCGACACTGGTTCCTAGATCAGCCGATAGTCTCATCATGGGGGTGTGCTGTACACCCGGCTAGCCACAACACGAGAAAGACAAAGACAAAGAACAGAGAAGGTGGCTAGCCGGGTGGGCCCAGAAGGGTTTTGCTGGCGCGGGTTCGAGTCCCACTCTAGGGGTTAATTTTGTTTATCTTTTCTTCTTTTTTTTTAGGAATTATGCAAAATCCCCAATTGAACAAACATTTCTCTTCTTTTTTTTTTTATAGGAATTCTGCAAAATCCCCAATTGAACAAACATTTCTTTTTTTTTTCTTCTGATAATTAATTCGGCGGCCGGCGCATTATCGGGTGGCCGAAACCATTACAGATTTGTCACTTTATATTTCTGGCGTATATAACCTATGAGATTTATCTGTTCAATTGGACCTCTTTTCAACTTATGTATTTATGACACCGATTGTCACCAGTTTGTGCTATTGGACGAAAACGATGTTTTTCGGGGGGCGGTGGAGTAGTATATAGGGTGGGAAAATGATACCGTACCGGTGGTATCATTTTGACTCCCTATATACTACTTATATATATATGTATCTCTGTCCATCTGTCTGTCACCCATTGCTTGTCCGGATTGAACTTTAACTTTTCATTCGAGAGTGTAGATACGAGAGTGGGAGGCCCAGTCCAACGTTATAATCCATTTCTCCACAAGTAAATATTCAACATCCATCACTTTCTGTGTTTATTTGTTATCAAGTGACGGTGTGATGAAAGCGATTAGAAACCATCTCTTCAGATCCGTCTTTGATAGCAGACGAAATACATCGTGTGAGAGGCATATAGTCCCTATTCTCATGGATCCGTGCCCCTAAGCACATACATTCATATTGTGTGTTATATTCTGATTAATTCCTGAAAATGTATACATCAACATAAAGTGCAAACACTTGAATATGAGTGTACATAAGGAATTCACTAAAATTGTTGTTTATGCAAGTCTTAGAGTCCCTAGAATTAACCCACCCAAGTCGCCTAATTGATCTTGAAACTTCTCATCAGGTTCGTGCCCTACAACTGTCTGCACATTTGAGTGACATTCCTTGATCACTCGTAAAGAAGTGTTGCTGCCTAGATGCATCAAATGTAAATATGATGAAGTCCAGATTCATCTAGAAATCAACATATATATCACATTTATTTTATGCATCATTTGCGAACAGACCCTCTTCAGATTAAGGGAGTATGTAGAAAAATCACAAACTAGGTGGTAAATCACAATTGTGTGTAACTGTAACTTATAAAACCGTGGGAAACAACTTGAAATACCTTTTTAAGATAATTTTCAATTCACACTATTCTTAGAATATGCTTATTCACTTTTTTTCTAGGGGCATGAATCAATGACAAGGCACGAATCCACGAGAATTGGGGCTACATTATGTACATATTCTGGCGACCGATTTTGAGCTGCATGTCCAAAATGCACAGCTGTGTACTGTATACTTCAGTAATGTTTATTATGTTTTCTTATTTTAAGAAAATGGATTAGTTTATATTTTCTTTTCAAGCCTAAATAATTGCACCGCTATGGATTACATCATACAACCCGTACCGCGAAAGATAGGTCCTTTTGTAACCAATTTCACAGTATATGTGTAAATAATTGACGGTCATAAACTCACGTGATGACATTTCAGCAGAAAGACAATTGGTGCTACACACAAGAGGTTTATATCCATAAAATAGAGAATAGTAGGTTAGTGCCGTGAATGGGAAAAAATATCTGGCAAGGCTCAGGAAACGGGATGGGCGAGGCTCTGCCGAGCACATCCCGTTTCCGAGCCGCGCCAGATATGTTTTACCATTCACGGCACTAACCTACTATTCTATTTATCCCGTCAACACCTTAAAATGGCTGTAAAATGCAAAAATTGTATTGACTGGATATCAAAAATGTTTCACGGTATCGTGTTTCACGGCACATACGCACTGTGTTGACGGGATAAAATAGGATATCAAAAATAAAACATATTGCTTGTGTGCATGTTTTATTTTGTGAAACTATTAAAACAAATACCACGAGCACTGGTCCCCCTACTCTAAACGTTTTCCGCTTTATAGGAAATGGGTTGCTCTATGCCGCTGCACTGCATATTTGTAGAATACCGGTAAGGTTTCAATTCCGCGCATTAACCTGTAGTGATAATCAACTGGACGTTCACGTTCATACTTAGCTGTATTTTTATTGAAAGTAAAGGCAATGTTCAATATGAGACAGAAATATTATCATAAACTCACCTATTAAAATGTGTATTAACAAATCTATTAGGTCACTCTCCATGAAGTAGGTAGTAAACAAAGAAAGCATCAAACGCTTGGAATTCAAGTTATGTACTCAGAACAAAATCTCTTTATACTCTGCATACTAATAATGTTCACTTCATCAATCACCATGGTCAGCCATGAGTATAGGTATGTCTCCAATCCATCCTGAGTTACTCCCCTCTTGTGACTTTGAATATCTTTTTTCTTGTTTGATAAATTGCTTCCAGTTTTCACCGGTTCAACCGATTCACACTTTGACTTTGTCTTCCTTAATATCATTTGCACACAATAATTGGAGCGGAGTCGACATTTCAAGCATGCTTATAAAAGTAGAGACTCCCAGGGACTCGATCCAAAAATGAAAGTCAAATTATCTGGATAACTAGTTTAGAACTACCAACTGTACGCATAATTTAAATGTACCAGTTAGAAACTTAAACTATTTTAAGTTCCAATTCTCTTGTGTTTTATTTACAGCCTGAATCAGTTGGTGTTAAGGTTGTTTCACGATGTCGACCTTTCACATCGGATGAAGTAAAAAAGGGTGCCCAGACAGGAGTGCGCGTTCTTGGTGATAAGACATTCTTAGAAGGTGGTAAGGTGAGATTCTTCTGTGACAAAAATATTAACCCCTTCACCCCTATGTAACTGGAATGGATTTTGATATGATAATTTTGCAACCAATTAATCCAATCTTCACACAATGATTTTGAGACTAGTCCATTTACAAAAGGGGTTAATATGAAAATTACTTGCAAAAAGTGCAGATCCTGATGAGACGGCTCGTCACTAGCCGGCTCATCTGGATCTACACAGTTTGCCAATACCACTATACTGGTCTGTAGTGTTGAAAGGGTTCCCTTAATTGCTATGACAAAAGGGAGTTTTTCCTATTTGCGCCCAAATAAGCCTGATAAACCGCACAGTCTGATCAAGACCCAGAGCTCCAGATAAGATGCATAATTTGATCAACTTTGGGGGGAATTTTGTTATTTCTTCAGCAAAAATGGCAAGTTGTGAGTGCTTTAGAATCATCTCATTGAGACAATTCTAAAGAACTCCCAGCCATTTTGGTGAAGAACTAAGAAAAAACCTTGACTATTTTGTCAAATTACGCATCTTAACTGGAGCTCAGTAGCCCATTTCATCAACATTGCAAAGTATACTTTAGTAGCAAAGTATACTTTGAGGGAGAATTTTTTTTTAAAAATTTATTAATTTTTTAAAATTTTTATTGATTTACTACTTATTACATTATCACAGCCATTTAATGGCTGTGATAATGAATTAAATTCAGTATAATAATTCTGCATATTTTTAATCATGAAATATATGCATTTGTTAGTTCTATATGAAATAATGCATTTCAGGAAAAATAAATGATTACTCCCTCAAAGTATACTTTGCTAGTAAAGTATACTTTGCAATGTTGGTGAAATAGGCTACTGAGATCTACACTGTTTTCTGTGAATCTGTGACATTTTGCACTTAGTAAGGTTCTTCAATTTTGTCAGCAAGTGGAACCAGTTTACTGATTTCATAAGACACACTGCTATACCGTATTTCTTATGAAATCCATCAACAAGTTTAATAAATACCATATTAACCCTTTCAACCCTAAGGAACTGGAATGGACTGTGATATGCTACTGTTCCGACCAATCCAATGGTCACAAAATGATTTTCAGATTCGTCCATTTATGAAAAGGGGGTGTTTTTTTTCTCAAAAATATTAAAATTACTTTCAAAAAGTGCAGATCCTGATGAGACGGCTCGTTACGAGCCGGCTCATCTGGATCTGCACTTTTTGTATAAACCGATATAGCGGGATTTCGGGTTCAAAGGGTTAAATCATCGCAAATGTTAGATTCTATTTATTCCATCAATGTAACAGCTTGCCATGTACATGTTTCTGCTCATTTGCATATTTATTACACTAGTGTATTATGATTTTAATACATGGCAAATACCAATTTTATGCAATAAATAAAATTTATACATATCATTTAAAATCCATTTTCCAAATATTTATACATTCAAATTAGAAACATGGAAATATTTCTATGTTTCTGTTCAAATTACATTGTGAGGGCATTCAAACCACTACGGGGCCAAATAAACAAAAATGGGCCAAAAAAATGGCAAGACCTTCACTTATTTGTGACTTTATAACATTAGCAGTGGTCAATTATGGCAAAAATATTGCTTTCCTAAAAAAGATCGTGTAGTCCGATTCCCCCTTAATTTTATGTAACATATATATTTGGGTATATATGGCACCTCCACACATTTGTTGTGTTTGGGTCTCATATAATTTAGGTGAATATTTCAAATGTTCCTTTTCATGCAAAACTTTCTCTTTTTGTCAGGAACAAAACTTCACCTTTGATGGATGTTATGCTTCCGAAGCGAAAAATGTAAGTTGTTGTTTTATTTGTTTGGAAACTTTTTTCCAAGATAAAATCTAGCTCATGTAATGTTAGTTGTATCATGGATAGTGCCTCTAGTTTACTAGTTGGAGGATGGGAGGGCATGAGTCTTAACAATGAAATCATACATAGGATTCATATCTTAGCCGTGAAACTTTCTGCCATTCACACCTGTTGCCTATTTCACCAACATTGCAAAGTATACTTATCTAACAAAGTATACTTTGAGGGAGAAATTTTCAATTTAATGATAAATTTAGTAATTTTTTTTATACTGAATTTATTACATTAAATGGCTGTGATAATGTAATAAATTCAGTATAATAATTCTACATACTTTTAGTCATCAAATATATGCAGTCGTTAGTTCTATATGACATAATGCATTTCGGGAAAAATAAAAGATTACTCCCTCAAAGTATACTTTGCTAGATAAGTATACTTTGTAATTTTTATTAGCTCGACTATTCGAAGAATAAGTAGAGCTTATGTTGTCACCCCGGCGTCGGCGTCACCGTCACGCCTTGGTTAAGGTTTTTAGTCAAGCTTGTATATGGAATACTACTGGCCCTACACCCACCATACTTGGACAACTTAGTCTCCTAGTGATGTACATCAATAACCCCTGATCTATATTTGACCTTGACCTACATTTCCTCTTGAATTACTTTATTAATTCTCTTTGGTTAAGGTTTTTAGTCAAGCTTGTAGATGGAATACTCATGGCCCTACATCAACCATACTTGGACAACTTCATCTCCTAGTGATGTACATCAACAACCCCTGACCTATATTTGACCTTGACCTACATTTAACCTTAAATTACTTACTTAATTCCCCTTGGTTAAGGTTTTTACTCAACCTTGGTTAAGGTTTTTAGTCAAGCTTGTAGATGGAATACTATTGTGCATACAGACACCATACTTGGATAACTTTTTCTCATAGGGATGTACATCAATAACCCCTGACCTTTATTTTACCTTCACCTACATTTAACCTTCAATTACTTGGTTAATGTTTATAGTTCAAGCTTGTATATGGAATACTTCTGGGCCTACATCAACCATACTTGGACAACTTCATCTCCTAGTGATGTACATCAATAATCCCTGACCTATATTTCACCTTGACCTACTTATTTTATCCTTGGATTACTTAGTTATCTCCCCTTGGTTACGTTTTTTACTCAAGCTTGTATATGCAATACTCCTGGGCCTACAGCAACCATACTTGGAAAACCACGCATCTACGTCCAAGGTCAAGGTCACTGTTGAAGGTCAAGGTCAAAACCTATTGAAATTCCCTTCCGCTCTATATCTTCTACACGATGCATGGATTATCAAATGGCTGGCACAAATGTTCACATGATGAGAGGTGTGTCGCCATCAATACCACGCACCTTAGTCCAAGGTGAAGGTCACAGTGAAGGTCAAATGGTCAAACCTATTGAAATTCCTTCACCGCTCTATATCTTCTACACTGATGCATGGATTATCAAATTGCTAACCTACGCACCTACATTCAAGGTCACAGTTGAGGTCAAAGGTGTCAAAACCTATGAAAATTACCTTCCGCTCTATACTTCTACACGATGCATGGATTATTCAAATGGCTTGGCACAGATGTTTCTCATGTATGAGAAGGTGTGTCACATCAATAACCACGCACCTACACCAAGGTCAAGGTCACAGTTGAAGGTCAAAGGTCAAACCTATTGAAATTCCCTTCCGCTCTATATCTTCTACACCGATGCATGGATTATCAAATGCCTTGGCACAAATGTTTCTCAGGATGAGAGATGGGTGTCCGCGATCAATAACACGCACCTACATCCAAGGTCAAGGTCACAGTTGAAGCTCAAAGGTAAAAAATATTGAAATTCCCAAATGGCTTGGCACAAATGTTTCTACTATGAGAAGGTGTGTCGCGATCAATAAACCACGCACCTACGTCCAAGGTCAAGGTCACGTTGAAGGTCAAAGGTCAAAACTATTGAAATTCCCTTCCTCTATCTTCTACACTGATGCATGGATTATCAAATGGCTTGGCACAAAATGTTTCTCATGATGAGAAGGTGTGTCCCGATCAATAACCACGCACCTACTTCCAAGGTCAAGGTCACAGTTGAAGGTCAAAGGTCAAACCTATTGAAATTCCCTTCCGCTCTATATCTTCTACACCGATGCATGGATTATCAAATGCCTTGGCACAAAATGTTTCTCAGGATGAGAAGGTGTGTCTCGATCAATAACCACGCACCTACTGTCCAAGGTCAAGGTCTAGTTGAAGGTCAAAGGTCAAACCTATTGAAATTCCCTTCCGCTCTATATCTTCTACACCGATGCATGGATTATCTACACTATGCCCAGGGTCAAGGTCACAGACTTGATGCGTTTAAAACCTTAACGCTCGGCTAAATGGCTTATGATCAAAAATGCCTCGTTTTCTTTGGCTGCCAGTGGGGGTATTCGTGTGCCGACAGGCCACATTTCTAGTTTCCCTTGGTTAATGTTTTTAGTCAACCTTGGTTAAGGTTTTTATGTAGGCCGCAGCCACCTTCTTTGTCAAGCTATGTGTACATCGACAACCCTCGTAGTCGAGCTATGCTGTTCTCTTACAGCTCTTGTTATGTAAAGGTGCCTAGCAATCAACTAAGCACATTATTTATGGCTGAGAAATGGGGTTTATGGGATTTATGACCAGTGTATAGCTGGTGTTTCATTGTTGGAATGGTGAACAGTGCAGACCCTGATGACTGCATATCTGGATCTACACTGGTCGCAAAACCCACAAGCCCCATTTCTCTAGTCAGACACATTTGTTTTGTCACTCAAGCACACTGTATTATAATGTGTAATTGTGGCCCTTTAACTTTATCCTCATTATTCTTCAATTATGTCATGTACGGTACACTTTTCGGTGCTTATAAACTTTCTGAACATCCTGAACTCGGTTCTCGTATTCAAAATACTGTCATTTAGTCTGCTGAGCTATTCTTTACCAGAAATCACATACACATACATTTGAATGGTCATATATCTATATTACTGCGGAGCCTCTCTAAACTGGACACCCTGGGGACCTCCCACGGTGTCGTACGTAAGAAATTGATCTCCCTTGTTCTCTGTTGCCCTAAATGATACTATTCTGTGTCGATTGGCCATTAATCCTTAGACCGCTACTCACAACAATTATCGTCTGCTGTTGCTTTTATATCTTGCCGTATTTCTCAGTAAAAACATGGTTTGACAGCACTTCAGAATCATTTCCAATGGAAATGATTCTGAAGTGCTGTCAAAGCATGTTGTAAATTATTCTAAAGTGCTGTCAAAGCATGTTTTTGATGATAAAAATGGAAAATAAAAAATAAACAGCAGACGACAAAAAAAATAAGATAGCGGTCTAAGGGTTAAGCTCCATTCCATTCTTGTCGTCTGTGCATGACTAAATTTCACTGGAATACTCTCTAAGCCGGACAGATTCCACTGTACAATAGCAATACACTAAAGATGCATTTCTGTTGTATAAAGGGCCAGATATACAAAGAAAGGATTGAGCCCCTTATCCAGAGGGCCATGGAAGGATACAATGTCACCATCATCGCATTTGGGGCTGTAAGTATACGAGGTGTTTCTGTGTAGAGCCATTAGGTATGGCAGTTCAGGTGTCAATATTAGCACTATTCAAAAAGCGCCAGATGAGTGAAATAGCGGTTGGGCTAGATACAACGTCACCATCATCGCATTTGGGGCAATAAGTATACTGGTACTAGGTATTTCTGTGTAGAACCATTAGATACGGTGGTTCAGACGTCAAAATTAGCACCAGCCCATGCTAGTGAAATTAGCCGTTGGGCTAGTTAAAGTTGCCATGTCACTGGTAGCAAAAGTTTTCACCAATTCTATTTTTGTCGTGCCCTCTTGCGGACAGCACAATATAGTCGGCACATTGGCGTACGTACGTGTGTCCGGGTTAAACTTTGTTTTGCATACTATCAATGCCTCGGTTGGCGCGACATGCAGGCCGCAGCCATCTCTTCATGTAAGCCTACAGTGTTAACACTCATTTGAACCGTCTTGGCGAGACAGTTCAATTGTTCAACAACATATACTTTAGAGTAGAAATATAGAAAATAGTTGTATTTTTTTGTCAGAAAGATGATGAATCTTCAGTATAAAATGGGTTAAGCACAGTGTGACAGATGCTTTCTGGGTGTCCAGTTTAGAGAAGTTCTGTTTGTCATTTCAGACGGGCACAGGGAAGACAACTCTGATGACAGGTACAGAAGATGAGCCAGGTATCGTTCCACAGGTATGTGCATGGAGTTCATTCAACTTATCTCCCCCAATATGTTTGTAAATCCGATACATTTCTTTATAAGATTTACAAACATGAAGGGAAATATATCTCGAAATAAAAACCGAAGATGAGCTGGGTATCGTTCCACAGGTATGGAAATGGAGTTCATTCAACTATAATTCCAGCACAAAAATATTTACACAATTCCGTAAAATTTGATTGGCCCGTAGCAAGTCTCTGTCCAAAATTTATATCCCAGTAAACTCCCACGCCGAACTACTTTCCGTAACCGTGAGGAGCAGTTAAAATAATTCTTAAGAAAACGGAAAATAAACACATTTTCTTGATGAATTTATTTCAAATGCTGGAATTACAAGGAATGAATGGCCTTTTTGTTGAATTTATCGAGGATATAAACTTGGAAAAGTCTCGGGAATACTGGACGAGGCCTTCCGGCCTTCGTCCAGTATTCCCGCGACTTTTCCAAGTTCATTCCATATTCCAAAGGTCATAGAATATGGATACTGGATTTACTGTGTGCTGAGATGTTTGTAAATCCGTATAAGAAACAGTTCCACATACATGTTTATTCAACTATCATTTTGCTGATGGCAGCCTGTCCCTAAATGACCTTAGCTGTTGCTGGGATGTTAAACCCATTAACTTTCACTTTTTGTGGGCGGTGAACTGGTGAAATGGTGAGATGCCATTAAATGCTATTAAACAAATATTTATCTCCCCTTGATATTTGTAAATATGATAAAGAAACGACTGTGAAGCACTCATTTATTTATAGGATTTACAAATATCAAGGCAAAGATATCTTGTATTTTAAAATGATAGTTGAATAAATTATATTACCGGTATTACACATTCTGATTTGTGAAATTGTGACCACATGCGATGAAACTCTATAGAAATATTCTTAAATTATCATATATTTGTCACATTATAGATCTTCATTATGTTTGTATCAAAAACACATCAAACTGTACATAAATGTACAATGTTTCTGATTCCAGTGTGATGCGATCGTAATTAATGCCGAACATTTTGCTCTATGAATATTTGGAATGTTTTGTCAATGACAAATTCCGGTAATTATATATAATCTCATTTTCAACATAATTTCCATGAAATACATCAATATGCATTGGACATATGAGATGAACCATGTGATTTTGTACCTAAGAAGATGTGTGACATCCCATGAAAAATATTAACAAAATTTACGATATTTTCCGTAAATTATGTCAAAAGATGATGAAATTTTCAGAGCAAATGCAGACGTTTATTTTTAATTTCATCACCTTTCGATGTGACCTACAGGAAATATCACAGTTTCTGTAAATATTTTTCTTGAAAAAAATCACATCTTTTTTGGTACAAATTCGCATGGCATGTCTCATATCATGTCTTTCACTTCGTAATTTCATGAATTGTGTAACATTTTGCAGGCCAACAGGAGTATTTTCGAGGTCGCTAACAGGAATTCTGGGCGAGACTACCTTTTCAGCGTGTCCTATCTCGAGGTGAGTTTTAACCATCATATTTTGAGGATACACCAGCTAGTGATAATGACTCAACGTAAACCACCAGTCCACATACTTTTCAACGAAAAATATTTGATCACCGGCTGGCATAAAACATTATCTGCTAGATAAAATACCAGGCTAGTGTCTATTCATATCAAGTTTATCAGGCTCGGCTCGGAAATGGTAGGAATTCCTACACGTTTACCAGCCTTGCCTGATAAACAAAAAGACACTAGCCTGGTATTCACTATATGTGGTTGTGCTGGAGAAACGGGGCTTATGGATTATGCGACCGGGGTTGCTCTTGATCACATATCACACTCCTGTAGCCTGATAATGATCTATATTGCTTCTTAGAAGCATGATGCGTGTTTCATGGATGGAATGACGAACAGCGCAGATCCTGATCAGACTGTGCGTATGCACAGGCTGATCTGGATCTACACTGGTCGCAAAACACATCAGCATTTTTTCTCCAGTGTGGCGAGGACCTGGCATCAGATCAGGATTATTCTGATTTCAGGGCTGAACATATTTATTTTTTGATTGTAAATATTCAGTTCTTATTTTGGGATTCCCCCCCCCCCCCCCACACACATTTTTCATTTTTACAGGTAATATATGGGATTTAGTACTAAACCCATAACCTTTATAGCTGTTGATAGGCCGTTAAACCCCTTAAACCCCAATAAACAAACACAACTATTAATCCAGTCACAGCCACAAATCCTGGCTGTCACAAGTTGGTTTCTGGTTTTACAGATGGTGGATGAACAGATGATGGACCTACTGAATCCCCACAATAACACGATGACCATTCAACAACACCCACAGAAGGGCATGTATGTTCTGTCTTTTATTTTATACGAGATTTTTGTTTTTCGTGCAATTTCGTAATAAATATTTTACTGTTATATGCTGTATCATTATTATTTACCCGTTTTGGAAACTGTAATATCCCCACAATAACACGATGACCATTCAGCAACACCCACAGAAGGGCATGTATGTTGTCCTGTCTTTTCCACTTTCTTGAGATATTTTTTTGCAATTTCATTTTAAATATGTTCCCGTTATATTCTGTAACATTTTTATTTACCCGTTTTGGAAACTGTAACATCCTCACAATAACACGATGACCATTCATTCAGCAACACCCAAAGTAGGGCATGTATGTTGTCCTGTCTTTTCCACTTTCTATGAGATTGTTTGTAATGTACTTTAACATTTTTATTTAGCTGTTTTGATAAATAAATGGGACATCAATATTCCCTACCACACTCATGTGGCCTTCATGTCCACGGTCAAGGTCAAATTACTTAGGAATTTGCGTCCATAAGATTTGTGTTAAAGTTTTTGGTACACATTATCTCTGCAACGGTCAGTCAGATTGACTTCAAATTTCATATACTTCCTTATCATCATCCATATTTTCATTCCATACCACACCCATGCGGCCTTCATGTCCTCATGTCCTAGGTCAAGGATAAATTACTTACAAGTTTGCTTTAAAGTTTTTTTAAATATTTGCGTTAAAGTTTTTATTTGTCGGTCCAGGCGGTGGCCGAGGGCATATGTGAGCCCCTGCTCACTTTCTCTAGTTATCTAGATAATTAATATCGAAGTAAAATTGGGTAAAAAATTGAAGATGTGTTTGATCGGCTGTTGTGGCTCAGTTATAAGTATCGCGTCGGTTTATCGTTCATACCACAAAGTGCCGGTGATAAAAGTGTTTGCTGTTTACAGATTTGTGGATGGTCTGTCGGAGCTGGTGGTCAAGAGTGCGGATGGTATCTCCCAGTTGTATGACCAGGGTACCAGGGCCCGGAAAATGGGCGCAACTGACCTTCGGGCACATCGGATAAGGTAAATAAATGTAAATGAGTGAATTTAGGGTCCCACTTGGCTCTGAGGCCTCAGGTACCCACAGATGAATCCACTACATGTATGAGACACGCCATGCGATTTTGTACCTACGGACAAATGTTTTATAAATGGCGGAATTATATTCCGCATGTACTCTGAAAATTTTGTCAACTCTTGACTTTATTTATGAGAAATATTGTAAATTTTGTAAACGTATTTAATGAAATTACGCAGATGTCCGAAGGTACAAAATCCCATGGCGTGTCTCAGCCACAGGGTGGGCATTTTCAGGATGTGCAGTCTAGACTTGTTACCTCAAACTCTCTTAAGCCAAACTGCTGATAACTCAGTTAAATCATGGGTCCCAAGTATATGTTAAGCATATCACGCTGGTCATTTACGCAAGTCACTGAGAGTCGTGACGCCACCATGTAATGTTGATTAGCTTACTACCTTTGGTCATTAATTAATTGATGATTGTTTACTCGTGGTGTAATGGGTAAAATGAGTTCATACTTTTTGCGAAAATATTCGACCATGTCACTTCATCGCTAACTCAAACCTAGTCCTATCTTAACTATGTGGACGATCTCCTTTCGACTTTGAGATACTAGTGCTCGACTGTATATCACTTATTTTACATGAAATGGCACTGTTTGCGAATATTTGCCGAATGATTACAAGCCTGATCTGGATCTACACTGTTTTCAAACATTGTGATTGTGATCTAGTGTTGAAAGGGTTAACAAGCGACATTCAAAATCAAATCAATATATTTTGTCACACATTCTCATTTTGTGATTTCTGTTCCCCCATACCATGGGAAATATTAGCCACAGCAGGTAAAAAAAATAAAGTGGGAACCAACATTCTATTTGTCATTTAGCTGAGAAAAATCTCCCTGTACTTTATTTCCGCAGGTCCAATGCCGTGTTTACCGTCGTGATAGAACAGCGAGAGAGACAGTCAAGTAAAGTCGGTGTGATGTCTGTTCTCACCCTCGTTGACTGTGCTGGTATGTATTTGTGACAGTTATTGGAGAAATGGGGCTCATGGGAGTTGTGACCAGTGTAGCTCCTGATCAAATTGCACACTCATGTAACCTGATAACGATCTATATTGCTTATTAGAAGCATGATTGGTGTTTTATTGATGGAATAGCGAACAGTGCAGATCCTGATCAGACTGTGCGGATGCACAGGCTGATCTGGATCTACACTTGTCGCATATCCCATAATCCCCATTTCTCCAGTCACAGCCACTTTACAGAAAGAACCCCAGTTCTGGAATTTCTGAATATCCCTTTTACATGTATCCTTGTAAAGTATGTGCGGTTCTTTATAAACATCCCTCATATGATTGTGTAGAATTGTCCAGTTAAATTTTGAAGCCCGGATATGTGTAAAGAAGCTGTGCAGTTACTTTTTGAATAACCCTCATATGTTTAAAACAAATGTCCAGTACTTTCAGAACAACCCTCTGTATGTGTGGTATATTTGACAGGTATGGACTCCGCTGTGGGAAACAACCCGGACGTTTTGGCTGGGTAAGTAGTCATTGACAATTTGTCATATTTTCAATATTTTATATACAGTAGTTGCGAATGGTAATTCTTGCAATCTACTCACGTACCATCCGTAGTTGAGTTACTATTCCACTCATAGTATTCATCTGCAGAATAGCGAATCAGATTACTTTAGCAGTTCATTGTGACATATTTTAGATATTTTCCAATTGAAAAAAAATACTAGTATTATAAAAGTAGTACAAACTAATAATTCTGAAATAATTTTTACCATTGTAGAAGTTTTAGAAAATTACTTTTTTGCCTTTACAGAAATGGACCCATCTTAACTTTTACATGTTAAATTTGGCTGCCGCTGACTGGGTCACTTGTTGATTCCAGCTTAAATTTACTTTATCAGGTCATCTACATATGTAAATTTATGTCATAATTACTTGAATATGTTATTTTCATAATATTAGTACTGATTTTAGTTAAAAAATGTGGAAAATCTTTCACAATTAACTGCGAAAGTGCGAATCGGATCTTATTCACTATTCCCCTGCATGCAGCCTATGCTCAATAAATGTAAATCCATCAATTGAAATTTCCAGACGATCCTAAATTTGCACTTACGAACATTTTAGTCGTACGAAGTTTAGTGAAACGGGCCCCAGAAAGCCAATATGTGCAAACACTGCAGATCCAGATGAGCAGGCTCCTAACGAGCCATCTCCAAAGGATCTGCAGCATTTCTCATTACTCCCTATATATAAGTTGATATTAAATAGTTTTGACTAATCCCTGGATTGTTTTAGTGTCTGGGAAATAGTTCTGCGTGTCTGTGAAATAGTAATAGTCAAAAACTATTTCACCCTTAAAAGTCATCACGCCATGATTTTTGTCGAAGATGACGTCATAAAATTCAACGCAATTTATATCGGTCAGTCATTGTGCACCATCCCAACTTCAATGATAATCGCAGGTTGGGTAATAAAACAGTTATTTCATGGTCATTTGGAAAACATATGTCAAAACATACTTCCCTCGGTTAAATGTAGCTGTGACTGGCAAAATGGAGCTTATGGGTTTTGCAACCAGTGTAGATCCAGATCAGCCTGTGCATCCGCACAGTCTGACCAGGATCTGCACTGTTCGCCATTCTTTAAATAAAACACCAGTCATGCTTCTTGCAAACAATATAGATTGATTGTTATCAGGCTGCAGGAGTGTTATTTGATCAAGAGCTGCACTGGTCACAAATCCCATAAGCACAATTTCTCCGGTCACAGCCACAAATTATCACTTTTGTAAGATCCTCTATGTATTTCACAGTGTACAGGGCCTAACAAATGTGTTGTCGGCCCTCGGTGGCTCGAAGAAAGGAAGTGCCGTACCATACAGGGACTCGAAAATCACCCAATATCTCCAGGTTAGACAATGTTTATGTTTTCATATGTTAAAGGTGTACAGTCACACCTGTACTAACGGCCACCTGTATTAAGTGTCTCCCTCCGTTTAAGCGGCCATTTTATTTCCCCCCAATGAAAATTACTCTAAAATGCACCTGTATTAAGCGTGAACCTGTCTAACGCGGCCAACGGCCAGGCAAAATCGTCCATTTTGACTCGAAATCCTCGTTTTAGCGGCCATTCTCGGCAAAATATCGGAAATTCTAAAAAAAAAGCTGGGACCAAATTCGTTCAGGTAATCCCCATTTCCCACCCAGTGACCTAAATCTCACTAATTGCAGGCCTGCCAAACTGTTTACAATACCATTTCAATTTGTTTTATGACACCCGATTGTTTGACCATATTTTCATCACATCATTACGCGATTCACTAAAATCATGCCTACCCGCTGTGACAATAAAAGTCACGGGTCGATAGTTTCAATAATTCCCCTAGCCAAACATTGCTTCTGGCTACTATAATTGTCAGTTACACGTGTTATTCTCGTGGCCAAGTTATTTATACAGTACAGCCAATCGCTGATAAGTAAAGGCAGCCCTTAGTGGCATGATTGACAGGTTACTGTGGCGAAAGACGTCGGCAATATATCTATCAGCGATTGATCATGAACCCGGTATAGTTAACTCCCTCCGAATACTGTCAACCAGACAAACAAACACATGCAAACCCGCGTTTATTTGAACCAAATATGGCTAACTGTATTGTCAGAAAACATGAAAAAGTTTGTAAATATCACGGACAATTTCGGCGATTTCGTACCTACGTAGTTTCGTCCTTTTGCAACTTTTTCCAATCGATGTTAACATAACCCAATTTTTATGATAATTCAGTTTGGTATTAACTAAATACATGTATACAGAATTTATGCACATCCATGTTCATAAATGATATTTTAAGGGAATTTAAACGGATTAATTTGCATGCATCATAATGTGCAAGTTATAGCGAGCGTGGCATGGGGACTGCTGTTATAAGCCGAGCTATGCTGACCCGTGGGCCGTGGCCTAACTACATACGCCAGACAAATTGGTTGTTTCCTGATGAACTGGTACATCTTGTAACAACAAACACGCGATTGACCCATCAAATTATTAAACGTTCCGTTTGATAATCCATTCTATTTTGCATGTTGTATTTACATTATCCAGTAGCGGATTCAGGGGGGGAGGGCCCCTTCAGAAATCCCGATTTTTTTTAAATTTTTTTACACAAAGACACATTTTGTGTTTGGCATTTCTAATTGACCTAAGTGCCGCTTAGATCAATGAGTATTTGAAATTAAAGTAAACACTGGATATTATGATTGGAAGAAGAAACTTCCGGGAGATCTGCGAGGGTTACGAGCCTCAGGATATTTTTAATATGGACGAAACAGGTGTGTTTTTTAAGGACGGTGCTGGATAACAATGCTGGATAACATTATGGTACTGAGTGAATTAGCCACAACAATGAGAATTGAGTCAAGTTGCCAACAAGCCAAAATCAGCCACTTTTTTAAAAAGTGTTAATCATGTTACTATTGTATTCTGATTAATGCCCATAACAGGTTTATTGTTTATTTCTGAATACATTCTTACTGAAACATGAAATTGTTCTGTTTTTATTTCTCCCTATACACTGTACTAGTTCCATTTATATTTATCTGTTCAAAAAATGTACACATGAACTTAAGACAAGTTTGACTGTACATTAATTGTACATATAAATATATATGGAATATATATGGAACAAGTTATAAGTCGGTCCAAGATGAACCTCCATTAAGCACCCACCTGTGTTAAACAAGCAATTTTGGACTTTCCCATGGCCGCTTGCTTAAGACAAGTTTGACTGTACATGATTTTTTTTTATTCACTCGGACCTTTCAGATCAATTGTTTAACACAATAATTCCAGCACAAAAATATTTACACAATTCCCTAACATTTGATTGGCCCGTAGCAAGTCTCTGTCCAAAATTTATATCCCAGTAAACTCCCACGCCAAACTAGTTTCTACAGGTGCGCTGTCAGTGCTGTCAATGTAAACAAATGGCTGCCGTCTGTCAAAATAAACACATTTTCTTGATGAATTTATTTCAAATGCTGGAATTATAAGGAATGAATGGCCTTTTTGTTGAATTTATCGGGGATATAAACTTGGAAAAGTCGCGGGAATACTGGACGAGGCCTTCCGGCCTTCGTCCAGTATTCTCGCGACTTTTCCAAGTTTATACCCCGATAAATTCCACAGAAAGGCCATTCATTCCTATAATATATATATGTATAACAACAATGAGACATAAGCGGTTACAATTCTGGTGGAGGCTACAGTGACGAAGAAATCAATTGTTTGGACGTGCATCCAAATTTTACATCACTTGATTATGTATGTAGGATTTTTTCCAAACTTTTATCAGTGGGTGGCAGGTGGGAGCATGCGATGGATAATTTAACGGTCGGGATTCTTTCTTACCAGAATCCCAACTGAGGCCTAGTTTGGCTCTCATGTACGTCTTTGGCATTCTTGTGTGTGAGAGTTGTATCTGTTTAGACCCCTTATATGAGTAATATGATTATTCCTAATCCTACAGGATCGAACCCATTGGCCCGCCCTTAAATGACCTTAGCTGTTAATAGGCCGTTAAACATCAATAAACAAACAAACAAACAGACACACTTTATCAGTAGCTCCCTCAGCAATCACATGTATTAATCTTTGAATTATCGGTATGTGATGTGATTTTGTACCTTCGGACATATGCGTAATTTCGTTAAATACATTTACAAAATTTACAATTCTTTTCATAAATGGCATCAAAACATTTTCAGAGTACATGCGGAATATAATTCAACTTTTGACGCCATTTACAGAAGATATTGTAAATTCACTAGGTAATATTGTTAACCCTGTCACCCCTAAATAGCCAACAATGGTTTGTCCATGCTTATTTCTGGACTATTCCATTGATGAGAAAATGTATTTTAGAATCAAACGATACTGACAAATGCTGCAGATCCTGATGAGACGGCTCGTCAGGAACCATCTCGTCTGAATCTACAGTATTTGCACATGTTGGCTTTATAGTCTGTTGGGGTACCAATTAACCAATCCCGCCATTTTCAGGACTCGTTAGGAGGCAATGTGATCACCATGATGTTGGCCTGTCTCGACCCGAAGGCCAAATCTCAACACCAGAACCTAAACACATTGCAGCTTGCCACCTATGCCAGGAACATCACAAACAAAGTCAAGCTCAACCTGGTAATACATTTAATCAAGCAAGGCTTGGAAAGGTGTAGGAACTTCGAGGCTTGCCGAGGAATTACTACCGTTTCCATGCCGAGCCTGATAACATCAGTGTTGTATCTACTGTCTGTTTCACGAAAGCTGCCCTTATGTTACGGCTCTATAAACAATTCAAAAACAATTTGTTTTTTGATAATATTAAATTAAAGGACAATTTAAGACTGAGCCATCTTTTTTTTTCGTGAAATTTGGTCAAATATTGATTTTATTGTGAAAAAACAATTTCCCCATGTTAAATCCACATGGGGATTTAACATGGGGAAATTTGTTAGAATTCAGAAATACTGGACCGATTTTCAAAATTTAACTTTTATTTTCTTAGTTAGATCATTTCCAAGCTATCTAGCCAGATTTCAGTCATTTCCAAAATATTTTATTTTCTGACTCCTCCCACAGCTCCTCCACCTCCTTTTCCACCATGTTAAATTCCCATAGACAAATACATTTTTTTGTAATAAAATCAATATTTGACAAAATTTCAGGAAATAAAAAGAAAGCTCATTCTTAAATTTTGATAAAATTTAATATTATCCAAAAAAAATACTGTTTTTGCATTGTTCATATGGCCGTAAAATTTGGGCAGGTTTCGTGAAACAGATAGTAGGTCTTATATTACGTCAGACCCCTAATATTTCCAAGTCGAGTATGACAGTCAGGCTCAATCATACTACCTCAGTCTTGTACCAGTTCCAAGACAAATCTATTGGTAGATCTAGAAAATTCTTGGCTAATGTCCTTTAATCGGGCAAGGTTGGGAAATGTGTAGCGTGTGTATCAAACGCAACTAGCATGGTATTCTACTTGTCAGATATTGTTTTTTATGCTACGTAGTGAGCAAGTAAACTGTGGTCGTCATTGAAAGAATGTGGACTTGTTTATGTTACTCTATTTTGGACCCTGGGGGCCATTTCACTAAACTTTGTACGACTAAAATGTTCCCATATACATTTTCATCCATAAATTCCCATAGGGAAATTGTTTTTGCGTCATAAAGCCAATATTTGATCAAATTTGACTCTTTCCTAAATTTTGCTTAAAGCATTACAGTGAAAAACTTTTTATCCTTGCAATGTTTATGTGATCATAAAAAATGAGCAAGTTGCGATGTATCGCTTGCAGGACGAAACCAACGACATAATCGCAGAGCTGCGGGAAGAAATCAGCAAGCTTCGTGACAGGATAACGGCATCGGCAGAACCGAACAGGGATGATGTTCTGAAAATGGAGGTAGGTACAAACTTAACCCTTATGCACCTATAAGCCCTTTCAATACTACAGACCTCTTTAGCAGTGTTTGCAACACTGTAGATCCAGATGAGCTGGCTCATAACGAGCTGTTTCATCTGGATCTGCACGTTTTTGCAAGTAATTTTCATATATTTAGAAGAAAAAACAACACTTTCTTAAAAATGGAAACAATGACTGCTGATCAGGTGCTGCTTGTGTAAAAATCGCTTCACACTGTCTAGCCTACTTTGATTTTGGTTGCATACATTTTTTCTGCATACTCATGGGTTCTATATTTATCATGACAGGATCTTGTGAACGACCTGAAAATCGCGAAGAAACAGACGTGGCCGGAGAAGGAGCTGACGTCGTCGCGATACGAGGATGAGAGAAAACAGAATCTTGCCAACAAGGTATAAAATGCAAAAACCAAATAAATCTATGCAGCAATGTATCCTGACAAGCAATCAAAATTCTACATATCCTATATCACCCAATGCCAGAGTGCTTATCTGGATCTCTGGAGAGAAATGTCAAAATATACAAGCTTGTGTACAGAGCGAATTTACAAATAGATTACAGAGCATGGAAAATTATTAGTAACTTCGCTCAAAACAAGTTTTCAGAACATCCTCGATGTATGATATCTGTAGACTATTTCATCAACCTATCAACACTTGATCAATCAGGACCAGTAGCCTATTTCATCAACATTGCAAAGTATACTTTCCTAGCAAAGTATACTTTGAGGGAGAAATTTTCAATTTTAGAATAAATTTATTAAGTTTTATTATACTGAATATATTACATTATCACAGCCAATTTTGGCTGTGATAATGTAATAAATTCAGTATAATAATTCTGCATAGTTTTAATCATCAAATATATGCAATCGTTAGTGCTCTATATGAAATAATGCATTTCAGGAAAAATAAATGATTGCTCCCTCAAAGTATACTTTGCTAGATAAGTATACTTTGCAAGTTTGATGAAATCGGCTACTGATCTGAGACTACACTGATTACAAAAGAGTGTGTAGCACACATTTCTTTTACAGTGGCCGCGGGGATATGACGTTGGACCCTAGGCATGAAAAAATACTTACATTATAGTATTTCCATCCCACTGGTTTGATGAGACTTTAAAACTATGGTTCCATCTCTGTATGTTGCTGTGACTGGAGAAATGGGGCTTATGGGATTTGCGACCAGTGTAGCTTCTTAACAAATAGCACACTTCTGTAGACTGATAACGACCTATATTGGTTGTTCGAAGCACGACATTTGTTTCATTGATGGAATAGCAAACAGTTGAGATCCTGATCTGACTGTGCGGATGCACAGGCTGATTTGGATCTACACTGGTTGCAAAACCCACGAGCCAAATTTCTCCAGTCACAGCCATATATGACCTTAGCTGTTGCTGGGATGTTACACCCATATTACACCACTTTATATGAATTACAAACATAGAGGAAATACATTGTTGTATAAACTATTTTTATTGCGTAAAATAGACTTTCACAGTGTAATAACACGGTGTATTAAAATATGCAAATGAGCTCGCTATAGAAAACACGCTAGGTGGTCATTACAGCTCGTCGTAGTGTACTGTTCTTATGCAATAAATAGAATCTAACTTTATGTTGATTTAATATGAGATTTATTAAACTCGTTGACTGATTTCATAAGAAACTCGGCATAGCCTCGTTTCTTATGAAATCCGTAAACTTGTTCAACTCTTTGAACCTGAAAGCCCGCTATAGCTGTTTATGTAAACAGTGCAGATCCAGATGAGACGGCTCGTAACAAGCCGTCTCGTCAGGATCTGCACTTTTTGAAAGTATTTTTCATATTTTTGAGAACAAAAAATAACCCACTTTTCATAAATGGACTAGTCTGAAAATCATTTTGTGATGACTGGATTGGCTGCAAAATTAACATATCAAAACCATTCCAGTTCCTTAGGGGTGAAAGGGTTATAGATCCTCTATATCCTACCTGATTTCCACCATGTTTCAGGGTATACTAGAGTGGGTGATGGACAACATGAAGAAGGGGAACAAGGAGATACAAGAGAAGGTCCTCGTCTTACAGAAACAGAAGGACCAGGTATGATGAGCACGTTGCTCATCAAAGTCATTAGTCTCGGCCAAACAAACTGCTTGTTATGGAAAACAGACTTCAAGAATATGCTCATGATGTTTGTGTTGTGCCTGATTTAGCAGCAGTTGTGGTACCTGATTTAACAGCTGGTGCGAATATAGTTAGCGCTTTTTCTGTTGCGTCATCCATGTCGTCATCGTCCATGTCCACAAACTTAACTTTGGGGGTAAATTTAGTATAACTTCTGTTTGCTTTCATATAACTATTTGATATTTCACACATGTATTCCTCTGATGGTCCTCTTGCATTCTGTGAACAATCCACGACTCATCAACGCCAACTAGTCTCGAGGTCAAGGTCACAGACTTAGTCGATCAAATGTCTCCGCAGTTGTGGCACTGTTTCTGTGACAGAATTCTTTTTATAATATATCTTGCGCTTAATCTCAGAATCATGTAATTTGATAGATTGAACCAACTCTTCGGTCGGCCTTCTCGATATCACAAAATTTCTGATTTTTTCCAAGTAATTAAAATTATATTTCATACAAGCATTCAAAAATCATTCATCCTGTTATTTTCTGTGTTGGACAACAAGGTCAAGAATTTATTTCTAAAAAATTCTCCTCTGACATGGGGTAATCTGTGAAGTTTGTTTAATTATAATATCATATATCAGGATCTAGTCTGAGAAAGTTGTAGATTTATATCTATTTGTAACTTATCTATTTATAGGTCATGGCAGCATACAAGGAAAAGAGAGCACAAGTTGACCAGCTAAAGAATGACCTCCAACTGAAAATTGCAGAGTATACCACATTCGCTGAAAAAGGTTTGTTGAAATATTTCCAAAGTTATATGTTTCTTTAACATGTGACATGAGAAGATGTGATAAAAATATTATAAACGTGTGGGATGTTCCTTTAATAGACCATTTTATGTCCATTTCAATTTGTCAAAAATATGATAGTTTTGTTTCAAAATTATCTAGATAACCCTGGGTCATGTTGACAATTGTATATCCTGATCATCTCGTGTCTCGTTATAAAGATATTGAGCATCTTCTAAGAGTGATGATTTAATATGGCACTTATTGGAAGGAGTTTACTGATTTCATAAGAAACGAGGCTGTGCCGAGTTTCTTATGAAATCGGTCAACTCCGTCAATAAGTGCCATATTAAATCATCACAAATGTTCGATTGTATTTATTACATAAGCACATCATCATACATGGATGCTATATAGATCATAATGTGTTTCCTGTAGCAGTCTCATGGCATATTTATTACACTAGTATATTCGGATTTTAACACACTGCGTTATAACACTGCCCATTTTATGCAATACATAAGTTTCTTAAAATGCTTCCCTGTAAAATGATGAACAGTGTAGGCCCTGATTAGATTGATCTGGAGCTACACTGGTTGCAAATTCGATACAATAAGCCCAAATAAATAGAAATGGAGCTTATGGGTTTGCGACCAGTGTAGATCCAGGTCAGCCTGTGCAGATTCGCTATGTGTTCAGGCCGCACGTCCGAGTCGGAGAACAAGACTCGAGTGACTGCGATCCACAACCTGAAGGAACAGCTGAAGAAAGAAACGGAAAAACTGAAGCAGCTGAAACTCCACCTGGCTGAGATTCAGGAGAAACAACAGATGGAAAAAGAGGTAATGTAAAAACTGAGCCAAAAACACCTAGAAATATCACAATATATGGAAAGAGGTATATAAGACACTACAGTGGAACTTCTTTAACCCTTTCAACCCTAAGGAACTGGAATGGACTGCGATATGCTAATGTTCCGACCAATCCAATGGTCACAAAATGATTTTCAGATTCATACATTTATGAAAAGGGGGTGTTTTTGTTCTCAAAAATATTAAAATTATTTTCAAAGAGTGCAGATCCTGATGAGACGGCTCCTTACGAGCCGGCTCATCTGGATCTGCACTTTTTGCATAAACCGATATAGCTGGATTTCGGGTTCAAAGGGTTAAACCGGACATCAAGGAAACATCGGGCAGTATGTGAGATGGTATGGTGGTCGCCAGATCAGACAAGTGCGTTTCCTCCGGGTACTGCAGTTTCATCCCACATTAATGACCACCATTATGCCTTCATCATTGACAACACAAACATTTGTATAAGTGCTCTCTCACTTGTTTGTAATCGTTGAAAATAAAGTTTAAACTTTTCAGTAAACATCGGGCAAGGCTAGGAAGCTTGTAGGAATTCCGAGGTTCACCGAGGATCACTGAGGAATTTCTACTGCCTGTAGCCTATTTCACCAAAATTGCAAAAAGTACACTTTGAGGGAGAAATTTTAAATTTAAGGATAAATTTATTATTAAGTTTTATTATGATATGGCTGTGATAAAGTAATAAATTCAGTATAATAATTCTGCATAGTTTTAATCATAAAATATATTAAGTCGTTATATGAAAACAGATCTATATGAAATAATGTATTTCGGGGAAATAAATGATTACTCCCTCAAAGTACACTTTGCTAGATAAGTATACTTTAACAAGTTTTGTGAAAAATCGGCTACTGGTATACTTGATATAAAAAATGCTAGCATGGTAATAATTCCAGCACAAAAATATTTACACAATTCCCTAACATTTGATTGGCTCGTAGCAAGTCTCTGTCCAAAATGTATATCCCAGTAATCTCCCACACCAAACTACTTTCCGTAACCGTGAGGCGCAGTTAAAATAATTCTTAAGAAAACGGAAAATAAATTAAATGCTGGAATTATACGGAATGAATGGCCTTTTTGTGGAATTTATCGGGGATATAAACTTGGAACAGTCGCGGGAATACTGGACGAGGCCTTCTGGCCTTCGTCCAGTATTCCCGCGACTTTTCCAAGTTTATACCCCGATAAATTCCACAAAAAGGCCATTCATACCTATAATAATTTATATACACACTTTTGTTTCCCATTAAAAAAGAGTGGAACTCAAGCCATCAATATTTTTCCATATTGACATTTCGTGAGTTCATATTGATCAGTGACGGGACTACGTTTCACCTCATAATATAGTTCCTTCTAAATCATCAGTTAATTGTTTACTTCATTTATAGTTTGTATATTTTGTGAGACGCATATAAATTGTGAGTGATTGTTCCACGTTTTGCTGCCGACGAACTGTTGGCTATTACACACATCAGATCTAAAAACTATTTAAATGTAAGTACTTTTTCATCAATAATAAAAAAACAATTTTACTTGATGAAATTCCAGCAAATAATGATTTTATTGCGAAAAATTAAATTTTAAAAACAGAAATAAAAATATTGTGGACTGATTTTCAAAATCTAACTTGTTTTCTTATTTACATTATTTCCAACCTATCTTGCCAGGTTTCGGAGTCGACTTCCAAATTTTTTCATTTTTTTAACACTCCTCGTCACTCTGGAGCCAATGTTAAATTCCCACAGGAAAACAGTATTTTTTTTGCAATAAAATCAATATTTGTTGGAATGTCATCAAATAAAAAAAAATGGGGGAGGGTGACATTTTTATTATTGATGAAAAAGTACTTACATTTAAATATTGTTTAGATTTAGTGTGTTTAATAGCCAAAAGTTTGTCGGCAGCAACAGACAGTAGTTATCAGTCCCTGTGTATTTGGTCAATGCCTAGCGAGTTTACTGATAAATTACGCCTCCATATTTACAGGGTGGACGAGCACACATCACGGCGATGAAAGGAAATGCCGAGCTGAGACAGAGAGTGGAGGTATGCTATTCTCACCCATGGCACAAGAGTATCCCACGCTGTGTGGATCCGTTCTTTTTCAGTCTGAGGTCTTTGTCTATAATCACAGGTCAATGAGCCCCAAATCAAGTGAAATAGGTTGTAATTTTGTGTGTTGTTTGCATGTGTGCTGGGATTGGAATGTTAACGGCCGAAATGCGAAAACATAGTTTAATGGTCTGAAGATGTTTTTAACATGTTAAAATGTTCGTAAGTGCAAATTTACGCGTCTTGAAATTTCAATTTAGGAGATAACCATGCTTTGTTTTTCGATTTGGAGCGGTATGTGGGAGGTTTTATTGTTTGTGAATCAGTTTTACGGCGATGCGTTAGCTGAGCCGTAAAACTGATTCACAGACCATAAAACCTCACACATACCGCTCCAAATCGAAAAACAAAGCATGGTTATCCCCATTCTAATACACCCAGTGTGCTCCCCGCTTTCTATAAACGTTGTAGCATATCACGAACAGTGATCTTTTTCATTACGTCAGCAGGTTGTTGTCGTTATATCGATAACCGCCTCACACCAAATGAATTTGAAGCAATGTAACTCCGCCGAAGAATATTCCCATTTCAAATAGAGATTAACGGGACTTTTTCTAAGACATCTATACATTTATTCAACTGTAATGTTTATATTAACTATTGTATTGCTTTTGTATGTGTAGTTGCAACAGTTGTTTGCTTTTATTCATTTAAAGAAATGCCAACAATTCTGCATTGGGTTCGTGTGATTTTACAAAGGAAATGTCAACTTGTGCCAACAGGCCTAGGATTTCCCTGGATTTACGCCTAATTCAGGTGAATACCCATCTGCAATACAGTTTATGATGTATAGTCATGTATGTGCACATTGGAATTCGTAAAGTTATAGGCTGGTACTGGCATATTGAGTTTGCATTTGAGCACTTTATTAAATTATTCTGTATTTTGGGCGGGTTGGGTAATATTTTTAGGAATTTGTTGAAGGGCCACCACACTGAAGCCACGTTTGTCAGCCGTTGGTAGATTCTCTTTTCCGCTTTGGGTTGTACATGTCGATATGGCCCAATGGATAACCGAAAATGTACCGAAATTAATTTGGAAATATTTATATTCCCCGCCGCGCTGGCCATTGTTTACAAAAGCGCGTAAGGTTACATAAATATGTCAAGTTGTAAAACACAGGCTGGTAAAATGGAGATTTTATATGCTGTGATTTTTCATATTTTATAGGTTCTGATTTCAATTGACCAATCAGATGCGTGCTTTCTACTTTCGGTGCATAAGAATGATGGATTTACATTTATTGAACGTGCAACCTATGCTCAATCAATGTAAATCCAATACTTGTTTGCAAGAAAACATTGTAAATGTGAAATTTACAGACTTTCATGATTTTGCACTTACAAACTTTTTAATTGTACGAAGTTTAGTGAAACGGCCCCCAGAACCTTATTTTTTCGCATTGTACAGCATTCCAGATAATGTGTGAGACAAATAATTAATGTCCGGGTTAGGACAAATCTCGCTCTGCAATATCATCCCAGGATCAATCAATCAATCCATCTCTATACGAATAGCTTGAATGGTATTCTGTATACGTGATAATCAAATATCAACATACTAAAACACCTGATAATCTCTATATGAGTCCATCAATCAATCAATTAAAAATCAATTGATTTATCAATCAACCAATCAACTAATCAATCAACCTCTATACAAGTAGTTAGAAGAGCGCCAGAACCAGGAGGTGACCAACCAGGAGATGTTGGCCGATGGGGCCGTTTCTCTAAACTTCATATGGCTAAAATGTCTGTAAGTGTAAATCTAGTATCGTCTGGAAATTTCAATTGATGGATTTACATTTATTGAGCATAGGCTGCATATGCAGCCTATGCTCAATAAATGTAAATCCAATAATTGTTTACAAGAAAACATTGTTAATGTGAAATTTACAGACTTCCATAATTTTGCACTTGCGAACATTTTAGTCGTACGAAGTTTAGTGAAACGGCCCTCTTGTATTCTCTATAGGAGTCAATCAATCAATCAATCAATCAATCAATTGGATTAGCTTGAATGGTATTCTGTATACAGAATATAAAATATTAACATACTAAAAACAGCTGGTAATCTCTATATGAGTCAATCAATCAATCAATCAATTAAAAATCAATTGATTAATGAATCAACCAATTAACTAATCAATCAATCAACCTCTATACGAGTAGTTAGAAGAGCGCCAGAACCAGGAGGCGACCAACCAGGAGATGTTGGCTGATGAGTTGGAGCGGTCTAAACTCGAGATTGAGGCTGAGAAGGCGGAAATCGTCGTCCGAATCGCTAGCGGCAAGAAATACTCGCCCAAGGAGGGGGCGGACTTGGAGACGCAGATCGCTGAAATGAAGGCGGAGAAATCGATCGTCGCCTTGCAGGTATTGTGTTTATTATGTACCTCAAAAACAGATTGGAGGGTACATCATAGTCGTCACCCTGTTCGTCTCTATGTCCATCTGTTTGTCTGTCCAAGATTTGCATTACAGATTTCAGCTGTACTTCAGGCTTTTCCAGAATTTTTGGTATGGGGGTGTTGGACGGCACCCTATTTAAATTTGGATGCACCCATCCAAATTTAAATAGGGTGCCGTCCAACCCCCCAAAAAATTCTGGAAAAGCCCTTACTGTCTCGGTTACTGTAATTCAGATTGGCTTTGTATAGCCCACCATGCGACCCGTCATGCTCAAGGTCAAGGTCAAATGACTAAAAAATTGGGTTATAATGTTTGAGGGGTACATCCATCAGTGTTACTTATTTCTTGTTCTAATAGTAGCACCCCTTGTATACTTCTATAAATTGGTTTATTTTCATATAGTAGTCATTTCCGATATCAAAATGTGTCAAAAATCAATGTTTTGTGCCATAATAATACGCACAACTTCAGAAATCTACAAAACCCCTGTCAGAGGAGTTAAGTACAAAGAAATTGGTAGGCCAGTAAGGTTTAGTATTGTTTTTTTTAATTCTTTGTACATTATGATAGTACAAAACATTTTGTTGTTTCATTTAATATTAATATGTGAAGAAAACATACTTTTATACCTCGCCACAGTATTAAATCCCACCCTTGCCTGTCCATTCCATGCTGTCCTTCTATGAATATTGTAACTCGTAAAACATTTAAACCGTAATATATAGAGGCTTCATACTTGGTGTGTCGCTTCCTAATTATCTATATTGCTTGTTAGAAGCATGATGTGTGTTTCATTGATGGAATGGCGAACAGTGCAGATCCTGATCAGACTGTGCGGATGCGTTCCAGGCGTTTCCGTGTGTGTTTAGACATACCAGCTGATATAAAATGAGCCTAGCTTTGACATTGCCTGTATTATGGCACAGCTCTAGTTAAGCTGCGTAATTTGTTCATTTTTGGGGAAATTTTGTTATTTCTCCACCAAAAATGGCAAGTTGGGAGTCCTTTAGAATCGTCTCATTGAGACGATTCTAAAGCACTACCAACTTGCCATTTTTGATGGAGAAATAAGAAATATCTTCCCAAATTACGCACCTTAAATGGAGCTCTGTTATGGCATTGTCTTTACCCCATTTCTCCAGTCTCAGCCACAAATGTAATCGCCGTTTCAGCTGCAAACATTCCAACAAGAGAAACAACGATTGATCTCTCAGCTGGGCGATGTACACAAGTCACACAAGGACGAACTCGAGATACAACAACTACAACATTACCAGGTATGTCATGTGACATGGAGTGGTGGTAGGTGGTGGGGGGTGGGTGGAGGGATTGATCTCTCAGCTGGACGATGTACACAAATCGCACAAGGATGAACTCGAGATACAACAACTACAACATTACCAGGTATGTCATGTGACATGGAGTGGTGGTAGGTGGTGGGGGGGATTGATCTCTCAGCTGGACGATGTACACAAATCACACAAGGATGAGCTGGAGATACAACTACAACATTACCAGGTATGTCATGTGACATGGGGGTGGTGGTAGGTGGGGGGGGATTGATCTCTCAGCTGGACGATGTACACAAATCACTCAAGGACAAATACTTGAGATCACAACTACAACATTACCAGGTATGTCATGTGACATGGGGGTGGTGGTAGGTGGGGGGGGGGGATTATCTCTCAGCTGGACGATGTACACAAATCACACAAGGATGAGCTGGTGATACAACTAACAACATTACCAGGTATGTCATGTGACATGGGGGTGGGGGTGGTGGTAGGTGGGGGGGATTGATCTCTCAGCTGGACGATGTACACAAATCACACAAGGACGAGCTGGAGATACAAACTACTAACATTACCAAGGTATGTCATGTGACATGGAGTGGTGGGCGGGGGGGGGGGGGGGGGGGGGGGGGGGGGTAGGCGATTGATGTCATGGCTTGACATGGAGTGGTGTAGGTGGTGATTGATGTCTCAGTTGGACGATGTACAAAAGTCACACAAAGGATGACTGGAGATACAACAACTACAACATTACCAGGTATGTCATGTGACATGGGGGTGGTGGTAGGTGGATTGATCTCTCAGCTGGGGAGTACACAAATACACAAGATGACTGGAGATACATACAACTTACCAGGTATGTCATGGACATGTGGTGGTAGGTGGTGGGGGGGGATTGATCTCTCAGTGGACGATGTACAAAACAAATCACACAAGGACGAACTTGAGATACAACAACTACAACATTACCAGGTATATATGTCATGTGACATGGGGGTGGTGGTAGGTGGGGGGGGGATTGATCTCTCAGCTGGACGATGTACACAAATCACACAAGGATGAGCTGGAGATACAACTACAACATTACCAGGTATGTCATGTGACATGGGGGTGGTGGTAGGTGGGGGGGGATTGATCTCTCAGCTGGACGATGTACACAAATCACTCAAGGACGAACTTGAGATACAACAACTACAACATTACCAGGTATGTCATGTGACATGGGGGTGGTGGTAGGTGGGGGGGGGGGTGGGATTTATCTCTCAGCTGGACGATGTACACAAATCACACAAGGATGAGCTGGAGATACAACTACAACATTACCAGGTATGTCATGTGACATGGGGGTGGTGGTAGGTGGGGGGGGGGGGATTGATCTCTCAGCTGGACGATGTACACAAATCACTCAAGGACGAACTTGAGATACAACAACTACAACATTACCAGGTATGTCATGTGACATGGGGGTGGTGTTAGGTGGGGGGGGGGATTGATCTCTCAGCTGGACGATGTACACAAATCACACAAGAACGAACTTGAGATACAACAACTACAACATTATCAGGTATGTCATGTGACATGGGGGTGGTGGTAGGTGGGGGGCAGGGATTGATCTCTCAGCTGGACGATGTACACAAAGCACACAAGGAGGTGGCAGGGGGTGGAGGGGTGGTGGTTATTGAGAAGGAAGTCAAAAGCAGACCATTTTCGTTTTCTGCCTTCTAAGGGTTACAAACTACCAGCTAATTTTCTGGTACAGACATTCCGTAACTAAGTAACTAAAGTGCTGTCAAACAAAGTTTTTGAAGAAATGGCTCACTACGAGCCAGCTCATCTGGATCTACAGTGTTTGTAAATGTTGGCTTTATGGTCTGCAGGGTTGAAAGCGTTAAATTACTAACCAGTTTGATTTTCTGCTGAAGATGTTTTTATCGAGAAATAATACAAAACAGAAGACAATGTTCGTTTCAAGCAATCTAACCAATTACTAAGCAGTTGATTTTCTGTTACAGACATTCCGTAACTACCGCGAGATGTTTGAGGAACAGAAGGCGGCCATTGAGCAGCGATATCGCAGTCTGCTGGAGGATTCCATACAGGATGCCGTCTTCCTCTCGTCACGCAATAACGAACTCATCCAGGAAAATGACACCCTCAGATATCGTAAGTTTTATACCGATGTTGTCAAATTTTTGTCATTTTATTGCTTAAAATGAGCTTTGCTAGTGTAATAACCGTGCATTAAAATGTGTAATACACTAGTTATTTCAATACAGCTTCAATGTATGATCATGTGCTTATGAAATAAATATAATCTATAACATTTGTGTTGAATCAAAATGATATATCAGAGCTCCAGTTAAGGTGCGTAATTCGGAGGTAAATTTCTTATTTCTCCATCAAAAATGGAAAGTTGGGAGTGCTTTAGAATCGTCTCAATGAGACGATTCTAAAGGACTCCCAACTTGCCATTTATGATGAAGAAATAACAAAATTTCACCCCGAGTTGGTCAGATTACGCACCTTAACTAGAGCTCAGCATATATGTTCACTGATTTCAGAAATGTGGCTGTGCACTTGTTTATAAATAGCGTATTAAATTATCAATTTGGAAGATCCTCTATATAAGTACACAAGTCAGAATGATGAGTGGCATCCGATAGTAATTCATCCTGGTCATTAGTTTAGTAGCTTGCGGGCCAAACAGTTTAGTGATTTTGCAAGATAGTGATTCTGCCTTAGATCGGGATATTGGCACATCCAATTGTGAACTCACTACATTAAAAAGTGGCTTACTGAGTTTGCACCAGAGTGGCCCCAGATGGGCTTACGAATCTGCATAGTCTGAACTGTACCTGCACTGGGGCCTGTTTCAATAAACTTTGTAGGACTAAAAATGTTTGTAAGTGCAAAATTATGTTGGTCGGTAAATTTCAGATTAACAATGTTTTCTTGTAAACAATTATTGGATTTACATTTATTGAGCATATGCAGCCTATGCTCAATAAATGTAAATCCATCAATTTAAATTTTACAGACAATCCTAAATTTGCACTTACGAACATTTTAGTTCTACGAAGTTTAGTGAAACGGGCCCCTGGTTACTATGCATTCCTGATTCCTCTAACAATATGTCTTTCAGATGAGACCTTGGCTATTGCTGGGACGTTAAACCCATTCACTTTCACTTTTCCTCTAATGAAACGGGAAATGGATGCATAGCTTTATAATGAATTCATCCTTATGGATTCACACTTTAACACTGAATCTTGCCAAGATTCACACCTGAGGATAAGTGAGCCAAGTCTAAGTGATCCCCCACCCCATACAGGGGCCCGTTTCACTAAACTTTGTTCGACTAAAATGTTCGTAAGTGCAAATTTACGATCGTCTGGACATTTAATTTCATGGATTTACATTTGTTTACAAGAAACCGTTGTTAATGTGAAATTTACAGACTATCATAACTTTGAACTTACAAACATTTTAGCCATACAAAGTTTAGTGAAACACCCCCCAGGTGATAATGAATGGATGTAAAATGCCAATCAATCAATCACAGAATAAAAAATGTTATTTTTCCGTAATAATCAAGCTGCATCAGAAGAAACTCAATAAGTCCTTTATTTTCACATGTATAATGCTTCTATATGCAGTATATAAAATTAACCTGTGCCGCTATTTACAGAGATAGCTGAGATGAAAGATGTGGTGACCAAACTTGGCGGGCGACTTCCCAACTCTGTCGAAAACCCGATGTAATACAAACGATTAATACCAACGTAGTCGTGTTTCACGACTACAGAAACAGTGTGGCTAAATTTCAAGGTGTTTCCGTGTGTGTTTAGACATAGGGTGAATCCGGGTAAACTCGGACGGTTTTTCGCCTATGTATATTTGAACTGACATACACCGTGTTACCCGGGCATTACCATATTCAAACTTGGTATTGTCGTTTGCGTTTTCATTACCACGGCCTTTGCCGTAAGAATAACGTTGTTTTAAACGGACTCGACTGTACAAACGCATGCATTCGTGACTACCATGAAATCGGCATAATTCGGACGGCGATGGTAAAAACTCGGATGGACTCGGAAAAGTTCGGACAGGCAGGGATAATTCGGACAAACCTTCCTTTTTTAAAAAATAGGCATAATAAACATATTTAAACGTGAATAAACAATACAATGGCTTTGTTTATTGTGCTACAGTTTTTTTTGTTTTTGGCTATAGCTCTCTCGTTCTTCTTCTGTTCTTTTTCTTTTTTGGCTTTAGCTGCATTTAGCTTCTCCCTGACGATGGTGTCGCTCGTTAACAGTCTGTGTTTAGTTACAGTATTCCTTTTCTTTTTGGGGGGTTCTTTCAAGCTGGGATTTGGGAGAAACACCTCCTCTATTTCTTTCAATAGTTTCTCGTTGTCTGACACGATGGGAATTGTATGTGTGGGGACTGTGGGCTCTGATGTGTGCTGCTCAACTAACGGTACGTCATTTGCGTCAGGAGTGATGAGAATATCTCCAGCTTCAATCAATTTTAAAAGTTCGACTGGGTCGCTGAGATCGATGACTGTTGTTGTTTCCAAGCGGCCTGATGGCTGACTCACATCAGTTCAGAGTCGATATCTGTAGCGACAGCGGCAGGCATATCAACCACGCCCGATAGTTCGCCATTGATATTACACTCAGTCGTATCGTCACTGGTCGCTAGAGTTATTGCTGGTCGATTTGTGGGCTCGCTGGGCTCTACAGCGCTTCCAGGTATCGCTGTGGGTTAAATGGGAATATGCCACATGCCCGGAAATCCGCTCTTGATATTAACCGAAGTCACGGCTTTGTCCCATGATTTTCGAAAGAGTGTGGGGAATGTCCACTTATTTATTTGGTGGAGGGAGCTGTTTCGAAGATATTCCGAACATTCTTCATTGTAGTGGCGATTAAGAGGTCCAAATACAGCACGATCTAAGGGTTGGAGGTAGTGAGTGGTATGTGGAGGTAAAGCCAGTATATGTATATTTTCCTCCAGCGCTCTCGGAGTATAGCTAATGTCTCATGGGACGAATGGCCATCTAAGATGAGGAGTTGGGGTCTCTCTGCGCCGCAGAACTGAGAAACACTTCATTGATCCATTTCTCACCAATACAGTCGGTCATCCACGTTATTTTCCTGGTAATACCAACGTGATCCGACAGGTGCTTCTGCGGTATTGAAACCATGTAATGATTTGGATGTTTTACCCTTAACTATGAACATTGGGGCATCCTTCGACCGACCTGCGTTCACACATGCCATAACAGTGATATTAGTTGAGCGGCAACTTGTTCTTGCCAGACAATTCCTCTCACCCTTCTCTGTAACTACGCGGACTGAATCGTGGTCGAATGATTTGCCCATTTCATCACAATTCCAGATGTTTTTAGGCTTGTCCTTAATATTCAATTCTTCCACAACACGGCCAAAATCATCAAAATACCTATTCAATACTTCTCGATTCATCATTCGTGCGCCGAACAGACGATAACCTTTCCGGCTTTCTGACAGTTAAGTCGGTGTGTCTTCTTTTCACGCCTTCCCACCAATCTTTCCCAGCTTTAAAATTTGGATAGCCAGATCCTATTTTGCTGCGCTTGCAAAGAACGTTAGTCCTAATGAGTATCTGCTTCCGAGTGAGGCCTATTCCCCGCCTTGCCGCTATCTTGACCGATTCAACCATTTTCCCTTCCAGAACTTTTGGAATGCAAGGTGGACGTCCATGTTGGACAGTTATTTCAAATCTCCCACTAACACGGTCACCAACTGTAGCACGAGGGACCCCGAATGTTGTTGCTGCCTTTCTAATGGACATGCCAGTTGTGACTGCGGTCAACGCTTTCTCTAAATCTTCGATATTATAGTTGAGGGTCTTCCCTCTTTTGGTATGGACATATTTCTTTGGCATTCTGAAAGAAAATGATGGTGATGATGATGATGATGATGATGATGATTGATGATGATGATGATAACTGACAATGACGTTTATCGTAATGTTGACATACACGTGCATGTACACTATTAATAAAACCGCACGTGCAATGTATTTTCTCCGGTAGTCGTGGTCAGCGATTATCATTGATCTCTTGACTTTGTGTTGTTATATTTCTGGTGGCGACAATGATGACAATAGTGATATTAATGGTGGTGATGATAATGATGATGATAAATTAAAATGGAGATACAGCGCTAAGGGGACCAATGAGCAGAGAAACTAAACATTGCATACAAGTCATATCACTCTATTCCCGGTCCCGTTTCACTGAACACCGGATGATCAAAACGTTCTCGAAATGTGCACTTCAACTGCTTAGACAATAGCTTAGTTCTGTTCCAACTTACGAATTTCCTAGCTACTAGTCATGCAAAGCTTACTTAAAGATGGAGTGTCTTACATTACGCAAACATATTTGTTTACGGAAATTAATCGGATACCTAATGTTGTAATCATTCCACACGTTTCCATCATCGCTTTTGATGTTGGAAACGTGTGGAATGATTACAATACTAGGTATCCGTTCAATTTCTGTAAACAAATATTTTTGCATAATGCAACACACTCCATCTTTACAGGTGTTCGTTGTATCATAAGAAATGAATAGATTAAATACAACCATGTAATACAACAAATTGGCCGCCGGTTGATAAAAAAAGCCTTAGGGCATTTGCATTACAATATTTGAATATATAGTTCCTTCACTAATGACTATACGCATATATAGTATACAGTATGATTAGATCATATTTGTTTTGTTGGGGTTATTAATGCTAGGAACATGGTAGTCAGTCCGCAGGAACATTATGCTGATCTAGAGCTACACTGGTCGCATGTGTTGTCATTTTTATCAGCCGCGGTCTCAAGTATATGTAGTCTTGTACAATACTTTCAACATCCGTCACCACCACAGGCTGGTATACGGGTACATGTTGGGTACTGACTAACATTTATAGGGCCGATTTCATCAGAATATGACCCGTATGTATAGAGTATGGAGTATTAATAAATAACTTCATCGCACAGAGCCACCAACGTATCGCCGTCTAGAAAACTGACATCGCGAGCGACAGCTTTTGCCAGTATTATAAGGCTGGTCACCAGCTCCCCAGCTTCATCCCACCTAGTGATAATCTCGTAGGCTTTGTCCATCACACAGTCGTATACATTTACCAGATGTCGTAACAGTGCATACACGTGAGCGATCAATCCGCTGTCGAACATCCACTCATGCTCATACATATATTGTAGACGTTTTTCTACAAACCACTGCTTTGTGCCGTCACGCGTGGTGGGTCATCTCCCGACCACTGCAGGATGGACAAAATGTTGGTGGACATCGTATACGCACAGGTCAAGGAATTAAATAATAATAATTATCTAGCATTACAAATTGCCGTAATTCAGACATACATGATACACAAATATAATCATTGTATACATTCCTAAAGGAAAACTGCCGGAATGTGTGTCTCTGTAGGAGACGAGAATCAGCAATAAACTGACAAGTGTCTTGTAACGGGAACTTTGGGGATGTTCATGGTAAGTGGGAGGTGTGCTGCGCCGTGCTAATCACGCTTGAGACCACGCGCCCTTCCCACCCCCTCCTCACTCCGCCCCGGATATCTTCACTGACCCTTCCCAGGCGTAAACCTTGCTGTCAGGTCTATTGTAATGTATACATAGTTATCTATGATTATATTGTTACCATTTTTCTTTTCATTGCTCATTGGTCCCCTTAGGGGTTATATCTCTATTTTGCACTAGGCATACCGTTTCCATTACATGACTATCTCTGCAACCTCGTGCTATTATTACAGAAAAAAGGCACACTGTAAAATCGCAAGTCGAACTAGCGTAGCTCCATTGATTAGGCTTATTGATAGAGAAACACAGATGTCCGAGTTTTCTCGATCTGGCTAAATAGTGGGGATAATTCGGACACTTATCATTTTATATAATAAATGCAATGCTGATATAATAAACACTAATACAACGACATATTTTGTAAAAGGGATACTTTATGTTGATGTTCGATCAATTTCCAAGTGGCGAAATTAGATTAATATACCTATAGCACAAAATGTTGCCGGAGCTTCAAAATTTCCGCCGTTCAAAGGCATGTAAGTGACGAAAAGAATTTGAAGGTCGTTCCCAGAATGCATAACGGCATGGTCGCGGTGTAGTGACTATGTCAACGATTATTTATAGATACAGTGCACGGCGTGTCATTGAAGGTTAAAAATACACCATCGGAGAATTCGTGTAGTGGTTATATACACAATATGTGTTTAAGTCAACGCGTCCGAATTTTTACCCTTGTCCGAGTTTACCCGGATTAACCCTAACAGCTGATACAAAATGAGCCTGGCTTTGACATTACCTGTATTATGGCACAGCTCTAGTTAAGCTGCGTAATTTGTTCAACTTTGTGGGAAATTTTGTTATTTATCCACCAAAAATGGCAAGTTGGGAGTCCTTTAGAATCATCTCATTGAGACGATTCTAAAGCACTCCCAACTTGTCATTTTTGATGGAGAAATAAGAAATTTCTTCCCAAATTACGCACCTTAACTGGAGCTCTGTTATGGCATTGCTGTCTTTGCTGATATTGATTTCGATAATCATATTTTCCATATGTGACGTTGAAAATTGAGAAAAGATTCAGAGCTCATGCGGTACCGCATGAGCTCTGAATTATTTCCCAACTATGGATGTCATTTATGGAAAACATTGCATTTTTTTGCGAAATCAATATTGGCGAAAAATGTCAATGTTATAAGTGAGGTAATATGAGCGCCAGTCCACAACGTGAATGTGACTGAAGAAATGGTGGTTTATGGCATTTGTCTCCGGGTAGTATCTTTGTCTTAATTGTTGATGTAAATGGCAGAATAGGATGTAGGTGCTTATTTTCTATCACACGCCCACAACCTAATCAGGATCCATGCCATTTGTATGCCATTTAGTAACTATTCGACCTTTTATTCTGGCATTTGCAAGCAGTGCAGATCCAGATGAGTCTGCTCACAATGAGCCATCGCATCAGGATATTCATTACTTGTAAATAGTAAATTTTACCTACCTTTTCTGGTTAATGGAATAGTCTGAAAATGTCATTGAAGAGTCGAATCATTCCACTTAACCCTTTTCATGCTGGGAAACTTGTGGGCTATATTTAGTTCAAAAATAGCAGATGACAATTCATTATATTTTCTTTATTTATCCCTGTAAATATCATGAATATGTCTTGGAATTTCATTAGAATTTCAATTCTAATGAAATTACAAGACATATTTACAGAGAAATAACAAAAATACCGCTAGCCTGTAAAGAGTTCCAAGACCAAAAGCCCCAGTTCTCCAGTAAACACAGTCACCAATAATGGCAGACGTGTAGAGCCGATGTGCATATACTCTAATACTGCTGGACAGTATCAAGATTTATGTAGTGCACGCTACTATGGGAATGAATGTGGTTTCTGTGTGTACTATTTCAGGTATCAAGTTACAGGGCAATTTGGGAGATTTTGCTTCCCCAAATGCACTTCTCCCTATTTTTCACTAAAACTATTTTGGTTAAAGATACATGCCCACTCCGTAGGCACAAAATGTTCTGTATATCAGAGACATAATCAGAGACATTTTCTGGCAAAATAAACGTTCATTCACCAATATTCCACGTATTGATTGGCATTATTATACATATTATATCAGTCATAAATTTCCACACTGACAACAGGCAACAGGGGCGATAACCGTGTTTCCTTAAAATGTTAACATACCTTACTATTTATTCTCTGTATTTATTGTTTGATGTGCAATGATCATACTTATAATTCTAATATTATTTTTGCAGGTGATTCATTTAATTAGTATAAATAATTTAAATATATCATGCGTCATTTGCATATGAAAATAGCCGGATACCGCCGCGAGTCACTATCAGTAAAATAAATATTACTAAATGATTATATCTGTACAGCGGGCACTTGTAATTTTTAGAACTGGTGGAATAGTGACAAAATTATACACTTATTTAATTCCTATAAAGAACATTTTGTGCCTACTGAGTGGGCATGTACCTTTAAAATAGTAAAAATTTCTCAGGACTAGCTTGAACCCTGGTATATACGGTATTTTATTACTTTTATTTGGAAATCTGGAATTTATTTCCCTCGAGGGATGGATTGAGGCCAGTAGCCTATTTCATCAACATTGCAAAGTATACTTTAGTAGCAAAGTAAACTTTGAGGGAGAAATTTTCAATTTTATGATAAATTTATTAATTTTTATTATACTGAATTTATTACATTATCACAGCCAATTTGGCTGTGATAATGTAATAAATTCAGTATAATAATTCTGCATACTTTTAATCTGACATGAAATATATGCATTTGTTAGTTCTATATGAAATAATGCATTTCAGGAAAAATAAATGATTACGCCCTCAAAGTATACTTTGCTTGTAAAGTATACTTTGCAATGTTGATGAAATAGGCTACTGGATGTTAGGACACTGGACTTCAATACCAGTCTCCAGAGATTGCAAGTTCAAGTCTCCAGAGATTGCAAGTTCAAGTCTCCAGAGATTGCATGTTCAATCCCCACCCTAGGCGTGACAAATACTTAAATTGTTTCATAGTATTTCCATCCCTCTGGGATCCATTTCACTAAACTCCATACGACTAACATGTTTGTAAGTGCAAAATTATGATAGTTAGTAAATTTCACATTACCAATGTTTTCTTGTAAACAATTATTGGATTTAAATTTATTGAGCAGCCTATTCTCAATAAATGTAAACCCATCAATTGAAATTTCTAGACAGTCCTAAATTTGCATCATCAATTGGTGGATTTACATTTATTGAGCATAGGCTGCATATGCAGCCAATGCTCAATAAATGTAAATCCAACAATTGTTTACAAGAAAACAGTGTTAATGTAACATTTTAGTCATACAAAGTTTAGTGAAACGGGCCCCTGTAGCCTATTTCATCAACATTGCAAAGTATACTTTACTAGCAAACTATACTTTGAGGGAGTAATCATTTATTTTTCCTGAAATGCATTATTTCATATAGAACTAACAAATGCATATATTTCATGATTAAAAGTATGCAGAATTATTATACTGAATTTATTACATTATCACAGCCAAATTGGCTGTGATAATGTAATAAATTCAGTATAATAAAAATTAATAAATTTATCATAAAATTGAAAATTTCTCCCTCAAAGTATACTTTGCTACAGGTCCTTTGGATGAGACTTGTAACCGTGTAACGGGTCCCTGGTCCTTTGTAACCGTGGATCTGTCCCTACATGACCTTAGCTGTTGCTGGAATGTAAAACCCATTCACTTACCATCGATATTTGTAAATCTTATAATGAAACTTGTGTATTTCTTTATCAGATTTACAAACACTTCAGGAGAAATAAATTCTGTATTTCAAAATGATAGTTCAATAAATACTACATGTATATAGCAAAGAAAGTATTTTCCAGCTGCATTTACTATTGTGTCATATATTCTACAGCTATCGTTGTTTATATCGTCATTTAACCCTTACAAAGTGGAATCAATTCGTCATCTGCTGTTTATTTTATATTTTCCATTTTCTCGTTAAAACAATGACAGCACTTTAGGCCATAAACAAAAGTATGTCAGAAAAAAACATGTATGTCAGATTTTTTTTTCTCCAAATACACATATTGTAAATTCATGTCTGATGACAATATGGTGATTTTTCATGTTATAGTAACTTAATTAATGACATGTGAACAACAATTAAATTGACATGCAAAATGCATCTGACGACTTAAAAAAATCACGAGGAATTCGTACAAAAAAATATATTAAAAAAAAAGAATTCTGCCCTTCAGCATCATTTTCACAACCTTCGTGTCCGAGAACCAAAGCACTTATTTTATTATAGAAATGATTCTAAAGTGCGGTCAGATCATGCTTTCATTGAGGAACAGGGGTGGGAATTTTTAAGAATATATCCTGAAATCAGGATTTGAGGTTCATGATAATTTCCGAAAAAATACTAATCTTTCAACATGGAAAGCACACTTTGTGGGTGCAAAATATGTTTGTTTAGCCATTTTCAGGATTTGGCATTTGGAACTGTTCCCACCGCTGGAGCAAGGTGTGGGATCACGTGGTTTCCGAACCCGATTTTCCAACGTGACGTCATTTTTATAGTAGATTTTCTTTAAAATCTTCCAAACAAACAGATGGATTTTGATGATATGTAGCGCACCAAATACGATGGCATATGTGTTTTATGGGTGCTCTGAAAGTTATTTAGAATAACTTATAACTTTCACAAAGAATCGAGTACCATTTATTTCTTACATTCACATGCTCTCATTTTGATTTACATTAACGGTAACCGATTCTTCGTCAAATTTACAAAATTATGAGATTAAAGCCGCCTATACGATAAAGGGCAACGTGTACCACATTTGCTGCGGTATATTTTATAAATATTAAAGAAAATATACTGTAAACACATCTAAAAACATGACGTCACGCCGTTTGGAAATAACGTGATCTCACACCTTGCGGAGGAAGAAAACAAAATATAAAACAACAGCGGAAGACGAGTTTCCTTTTCCCGCATTTTAAGGGTTAAGCTTCCATTTTTATACGACCGTTTTTAAAAAACGGTACGTATTATGTTTTACCGCACGGCGGGCGAACGGGCGGGCGGGCGGGCGGCTGAAGAAAAAGCGCATAGTTTGTGTACACAACTCCTCCGAAACCGTTCAGTCGATCGATCTGAAACTATACACACGTCTTCTACACATATTGAAGATGTGCACCTTGGTGTTTTTATGCCGAAAAAATATTTTTTAACAAAAATATCGCCTTTTTAACTTAGCCATTTTGTCTTCATTTTTCTATACATTTCTATATACGGTACAGAGTTTGTGTACACAACTCCTCCGAAACCTTTCAATCGATCGATCTGAAACTATGCACACGTCTTCTACACATATTGAAGATGTGCACCTTGGTGTTTTTATGGCGAAAACATATTTTTTAACAAAAATATCACCTTTTTAACTTAGCCATTTTTTCTACATTTTTCTATTCAATTCTATATACGGTACAGAGTTTGTGTACACAACTCCTCCGAAATCGTTTAGTAGATTCGTTCTGAAACTATACACACCGTCCCTTTCTACACATATTGAAGATGTGCACCTTGGTGTTTTTTTATGCCGAAAAAATATTTTTTTTTAACAAAAATATCGCCTTTTTAACTTAGCCATTTTTTCTTCATTTTTCTTTTTATATACATTTTTCTATATACGGTACAGAGTTTGTGTACACAACTCCTCCGAAACCTTTCAGTCGATCGATCTGAAACTATGCACACGTCTTCTACAGATATTGAAGATGTGCACCTTGGTGTTTTTATGGCGAAAAAATATTTTTTAACAAAAATATCACCTTTTTGACTTAGCCATTTTTTCTACATTTTTCTATACAATTCTATATACGGTACAGAGTTTGTGTACACAACTCCTCCGAAATTGTTCAGTAGATCGTTCTGAAACTATACACACGTCTTCTACACATATTGAAGATGTGCACCTTGGTGTTTTTATGCCGAAAAAATATTTTTTAACAAAAATATCGCCTTTTTAACTTAGCCATTTTTTCTTCATTTTTCTATACATTTCTATATACGGTACAGAGTTTGTGTACACAACTCCTCCGAAACCTTTCAGTCGATCGATCTGAAACTATGCACACGTCTTCTACAGATATTGAAGATGTGCACCTTGGTGTTTTTATGGCGAAAAAATATATATACGGTACAGAGTTTGTGTACACAACTCCTCCGAAATTGTTCAGTAGATCGTTCTGAAACTATACACACGTCTTCTACACATATTGAAGATGTGCACCTTGGTGTTTTTATGCCGAAAAAATATTTTTTAACAAAAATATCACCTTTTTAACTTAGCCATTTTTTCTACATTATTGTATCCAATTCCCTATCATTTCTACTTTACACTCTACTTTTCTATCTCTGCCTAAATTAGTATACATGTTTAGCACAACGAGATGAAGAAATAATACTTTCAAATTCTCATTAATGTTTCTTGCCTTGGTGACAGCTTCACATTTCTGCATCTTCGCTGTCTGGCCCATATTCGACGGGCGTATTTTGTGACTTGCAGCACTCTTGTTTTGTACTGATATGGTTGTATGTATTTCTTTACATAACAGTGTATTTACTAATACCGTCCATAATTATCGCAGTAGAGTGGGAAATGTGTAAAATGTTGTTGATTCCATATACAAATGTGGCTGTGACTGGTGAAATGGGGCTTATGGGTTTTGCGACCAGTTTAGATCCAGATCAGCCTGTGCATCCGCACAGTCTGATCAGGATCTGCACTGTTCGCCATTCCATCAATGAAACACCCACCATGTTTCTAACAAGTAATAAAGATAGTTATCGGGCTACAGGAGTGTGTTATTTGATTTAATAGGAGCTACACTGGACACAAATCCCATAACTCCATTTCTCCAGTCACACAGCCACAAATGAATACATTTCCATTTTCTAGACAAGTACACATCAACCCTGCTATAACACTATTCATTATTATAATTTTGGATATAGCAACACTATCAAATTATTTTCTATACATTCAGTGTGGATACAACATGATTAGCATGCTGCTTTCAGATGAACCACAAAAGTTTAGGGAAGTGTATTCTTTTTTTTTCAACACCTGTTTAAAGTGCATGGATCAACAACTATATGTACTGGTATTATAAAATGAACATATCCTGTTTTACTGCAGTCATGTTGTGTAATAAGCAATTGTGATATGTTGCCATTATATTTTTGATACGTTTTATGTTTGATATTTTATATTTGTATATGTATATACATGTATATCTAATCAAAGTATATGTACTTGTATGCGATACGAGACATGCTATGATCAAAATACTGCAGGCCTCGACAAATTCTTAATTTTCCACTCGTCTAGATTGAACATCAACTCGTACATTCCTATATGTTTTAATAGTTATGCCACACTGTCTCTTCAAGTTACCACTCGTCCAGATACGAAAATTCAACATGTACATGTACAGGTAATATATGGAATTTAGTACTAAATCCATTGACCCGGCCTTAAATGACCTTAGCTGTCGATTATGGGTGGCAGGTGGGAGCACGCGATGGGTAATTTAACGATCGGGGTTCATCCTTACTGGAGCCCCGTGCAGGCTCCGGGGCGGGATCAACTGATCCTGAGAATAGTGCTGCAGTAGCCATTGCTTGTCGTTAAAGGCGACTAAACTGGCTTAACGATTGTGTTCATACTTTCCGGAACCCACTATACCGGATTTGGCCCTCGTGTACATTTTTGGCTTTCTTGTTTGTGAGAGTGGAGTCGGGCTATGCCCCATATATAAAAGTAAGATTAGCGTTAATCCTATTACTTTTAGGGGATGGGATAAATGATGCTGGTGTGGCGTGGCAGGGCCTGGCACCAGATCAGGTTGTTCTAATTTCAGGACTGAATATATATTTTGATTGTAAATATTGAGTTCTGAAGTTGGAATTTACCCCCCTCGGACAGGTGGATACGGGACACAACCCCGTTGACCCGTCTGCGTGTAGACTCCCTGAGGCTTGTACCTCTATGTCAGAAAAGCGGACGTTAAACCCTATTCACTCACTCACTCATCCTTACTGGAATCCCGACTGGAGACCTGGTTTGGCCCTCACATACGTCTTTGGCATTTTGTATGTGACAGTTGAATCTGGTTATACCCCTTACGTGAGTATTACGATATTCGTAATCCTATTTTAGGGGAAGGGGCCAAGTGACTTTGGTGTGGTATGGACCTGGCACCAGGTCAGGTTATTCTAATTTCAGGGCTGAATACATTTGTTCTCGATGTAAATATTCCGTTCTGATTTTGGGATTTTCCCCCAAATGCAGCAGGTTAAAATGGGATCGAACCCGTTTGCCCGGCCTTACATGACCTTAGCTGTTGATAGGCCGTTAAACACTAATAAACAAAACAAACAAACTTAGCTGTCGATAGGCCGTTAAACCCCAACAACACTCACCAATACGAGTGGACGAGTGAATTTGTCGAGGGCTAAATCTGTACGTGTAAGTGTGGGCTACAACGGTCAAAATATTAATTCACTCATTTTGAAATGATGGTCACACAAAGGTCTAGAGCTGTCATACCACATATGAGTTTCTCAGATTTTTATTGGTCGACTGTGCTCATGTTTCATCCAATTAAATTACCTGATTCAGTGCAAACATTTTGAGAACATGCTTGTAAAGTTTTATGATCAAGAGCCCAGTAGCCGATTTCACCAACATTGCAAAGTATACTAATCTTGCTATTAAGTACACTTTGAGGGAGAAATTTTCAATTTAAGGATAAATTTATTATTTTTTATTACACTGAATTTATTACATTATCACAGCCATTTTGGCTGTGATAATGTAACAAATTCAGTATAATAATTCTGCATACTTTTAATCATCAAATATATTCAGTCGTTCGTTCTATATGAAATGATGCATTTCGGGAAAAAATAAATGATTACTCCCTCAAAGTATACTTAGCTAGACATGTATGCTTATCGATTTGCTGAAATTGGCTACGGATCAAATAGAAATGTTTGTGGGCGGCTGGTTGGAGCATGCAAAGAATATATTTAGTGTCCCCTCCGCAGCATATTTTAGCACCATCCCGATTTCGCTCGCCTAGCTGCCCGAAATAAAATTATAAACAAAAAAACTAATAGAAATTTTTATTCCAGACCGGAGTTTGTGGTTACTAAGATGATTGTGTGCCCATTTGAATGATCCGTCCATCCATCTAGTAGATTAACATACATGTATTTGCTTCAAATATTTTGTCCAAATGTGTGTGGGTTCTGATTGGGTGATTGACCTATCTTACTGTAAATAATTTTGGAATAATTTTTTTACTGGTTTTTGGTGATGGGAGTTTAATTTTTTTGTAGCTTCAATGACTGAATAGCAATCAGTGTAGGCCCTTATCAGACTGTGCTGCAGACTGATTGGCGCCTACACTGGTGGCAAATTGTGTAAAATCCCTTTACTTTTTTTTTTTCAAATCAATATCCGCAAAATATGGCAATGCGACAAGGGATGCAATATCGGAGTTGTGTTTATACATATTTATTTCTGATATCACCCGTAACCTGCTTTCATAATTCATTCATGCATCGTCATTTTAAAATTCTCTATGCATAAAGTTAATAATTATCCACGACTTGAAAACAAAGCAGGGATTCCCATATGTCCATATGGCATATCGTGAATGAAATGCCTTGTTGTCAAAATTTCATTAATGCCTCATGCCTTATTTTTGTCGTGCCCGCTTGCAGACAGTGCAATATAGTCGGTACATTGGCGCAACGTATGTACGTAGGTGCGTACGAGTTATAGTTTTTGTTAAAGTTTTTTGGTATCCTATCAAAGCCTCGACACACGCGAGATGCGGGCCGCTGCCATCTAGTTCATTAACCAGTTATTTTAGTACTACTTCTAGTGTTTTATTCCAATCACAAATAACAGAAAATTCTTTTTCGCAGTTCCTGAAGTTTGTCAAAAACAACATGGCTTCCTGAAATTCTGTGGGAAACCCTGCACATGCAATCCCAGTACAGATGGATTCACCCATGAGGTTTGAATCCAACTAAGGATGGACTCGTCATTAAATTGTTGTTTATATTGGTAGTCGGTCAATATGAAGCAAAGTTATCAAATAGGATGTCTTCATCTTATCATGTTTTGTGTACGTTTGATCTTTTCTTACGATTACAAATTTACTATTGCTTGCTGGAGTTGTTGTTTTGTTATGCCCTCGCCAATAGGCAAGAGGGGATATAGCCTTAGTCCATGTATGTACGTACGTGCGTGCATACGTTACCTTTCATTTTCCAATAACTTATGAACTTCTTCACCAATTTTGATGATATTTGGCCACAATGTGTGTCTAGGGATGGTGCTTTGTTTTGCATACGATCCGATCGCCCAGGGTAAATATTTCGCCAGCGAGGGGATTAGCTTATTGATAATGATGCCCTTGTTTTACTTTAATTATTTTCCACCTGCCCTGTAATATGGGGTTTAATGACCTTTTGAAGAATTTTAACTTCTCGACCATGACAAAACCGACTTGTACAGTTTCCGACAAGTGTAGCCGCAGATCAAACTGTACATGAATGTGCAGTCTGAACTGTACATGAATGTGCAGTCTGATCTGCGGCTACACTGGTCGCTATTCTGTTTTGAAAACATTACTGATGCCCAAATCAAAATCTTTGAGTGCTAACATATCAAGGGTTTGTTAGACAATTTATATATTCCTGTGCTGGATTTGATATAAATCATAAAAAGAGTCCCATTGACATGAATGCAGTACCAATGTAGACCGGAGACAGGTTTGACATTGGTTTTCTTCTATGTGAGAGTTAAATCTGGTTATACCCCTTATAAGAGTAATTTTACCGGTAGTACATTTAGCGGAAGGGCCCAAGTGACTGGTGTGATATGGATGTGGCACCAGCTCGGTTTATTCTAATTTCAGGGTTGACTATATATTATTTTGATGTAAATATTTTGTTCTGATTTTGGGATTTTCCCCCCAATGCAGCAGGTTAAATGCGGAATCGATCCCCGTTGGCCCGGCCTTAAATGACCAAGAAATCAAATCAGGAGGTGAACTGTATCTGTAATATCAGTTTACATGGGTATTTCACAGATATACGGATGTCGATCATCGCAGTTAACATCTCCCCACTGGTAGCCACTGTTGGGGTACTGCAGGAGTAGACACTGCTGAACGTTGCCCACGTTGTTCGGCTGTCCAGCTCGCCAGTTCGTGTAGTTCACGGCAGATGGGTAACCCGTGTTCGTCCAAACAAAACTCCCTTCAGTTCGCTCGTCATTCCCGCTCGTGTAGAAGCCGTAGTTGCCGGCAGTGGTTAATGCTGCGAACATGTGTTGGAGGTCACAATATATGCCCATTGAAGCATGGTCAATGAAGCAGAAAATGTATAATTTCTTGTGATCACCACCTGAGTTGCACCTGGTCTGGAACCTCTCTAAGACGAACATGGTGGTTTTGCAATCATACATTATTGGCATAACAAACCTCTTGTTTGAGAACCAAAGTACTTTTTTACGGCCTTAGTTACAAGGTTTAGGTAAAGCATGGCAGGGCAGTGTGTTTGTATTCGCAATATACATACCAGCATCATTCTGAATGATATCCACTATGTAATCCTGTTTCGCTTTGTTGTCGATGCTGACAAGATGGCCATTGGGAGATGCTGCCTTGCATTGTTCCACAGCATCATACCATGATAACGGGCTGATGTGAAACGTGAAGCAGCTTGTTTTATTCCCGACAACCATTTTTCTTGCACCAGCTGGGCATGTTGGTATGGCTGCAAAACAGAAAGGACACCGTAGAGAATTGGGAGTAGAGATTTAAAGAGGTTCCTTTAAACACTTTGGTTTAAACATATTTTATTTGTATATCAGTTACAAGCATGGCATCATTAATAATATAATCAGAACTATACAAATGGGATTGGATTGAACACTTTGTTATTGTGCAATAATTCCAGCACAAAAATATTTACACAATTCCCTAACATTTGATTGGCCCGTAGCAAGTCTCTGCCCAAAATTTATATCCCAGTAAACTCCCACGCCGAACTACTTTCCATAACCGTGAGGTGCAGTTAAAATAATTCTTAAGAAAACGGAAAATAAACACATTTTCTTGATGAATTTATTTCAAATGCTGGAATTATAAGGAATGAATGAACTTTTTGTGGAATTAATCTGGGATATAAACTTGGAAAAGTCGCGGGAATACTGGACGAGGCCTTCCGGCCTTCGTCCAGTATTCCCGCGACTTTTCCAAGTTTATACCCCGATAAATTCCACAAAAAGGCCATTCATTCCTATATTATGTTTTCGAGAGATGTTACACAAATGAACTTATAAAGAACAGCTTACACCAATAACAATTTACAAGAACACAGGGGCGTTGGAAACATCATAAGATTGGTCTGGTGAAGGTAGGGGTCCCACTCCACACCCAACGTATATATTGTTACCGCTAAGATTGGTATGGCGAAGGTAGGGGTCCCACTCCACACCCAACGTATATATTGTTACCGCTAAGATTGGTATGGCGAAGGTAGGGGTCCCACTCCACACCCAACGTATATATTGTTACCGCTAAGATTGGTATGGCGAAGGTAGGGGTCCCACTCCACACCCAACGTATATATTGTTACCGCTCAGTTGAACCGTCTCGTCGAGACGGTTCAACTGAGTGGTAACAACATAAACTTTTGGTGAGAAATGAGAAAAATTACAGAAAAATATTGAGAGATTTGTGCATCGGCTGATAAAATATTATCAAGCAGGTTCTAGGAGACATGACAAACAAAACTGAAAATTCATGTTGAAGTCGATCAACAGAATGGGAAATGTATATAGTTATACTGGCCGGCTTTTTGTTGTATATTTGAATTCCAAGGTGTGGATCACGTGGTTTCCGAACCCGATTTTCCAGACGGATTTTGATAAATGTAGCACACCAAATACGATGGTTATTTACAATAACTTTCACAAAGAATCGAGTATTGTTTATTTATTACATTCACGTGTTCTAGTTTTTATTTAAATTTACGGTAAGAAATTCTTTGTCAAAATGACAGAATTATGAGATTAAAGCCGCCTATACAATAAAGGGTAATGTGTACTGCATTTGCTCCGATATATTTCATAAAAATATGTCATTCCATTAGACAGTTATTAAAGGAAATCTACTGTTTAAACGCATCTAAAAATATGACGTCACGCTGTTCGGAAACACGTGATCGCACACCAGAATTCTAAATACATGTGTTTCAATAAAAATAATATTTTTGTGAAAATAATTTGTCCGGCAGTCGCCGAGCTGTTCTGTCACCCCGGTAACAACAACTTGCATCAGGGTATTTCATTTACAGAGGTTCCTGTCATGAACACTGAACACGGTCTATAGTCTGTTTCGCGAAAGCTGCCCAAATTTTGCGGCCATATAAACAATTCAAAAGCAATATTTGTTTTGATAATATTAAATTGAAGGAAAATTTAAGAATGAGCCTTCTTTTTATTTCGTGAAATTTGGTCAAATATTGATTTTATTGCGAAAAAAAATATTCCCCATGTTAAATCCCCATAGACATCTTCACAGAGTGAAGATGTCTACAGCTGTATGGGGATTTAACATGGGGAAATTTTTTAGAATTTCAGTAATCCTGGACCGATTTTCAAAATTTAACTTTTGTTTTCTTAGTTAGATCATTTCCAAGCTATCTAGCTAAGTTTCGGAGTCAATTTCCAAATTTTTTCGTTTTTTGACTCCTCCCACACTCCTTTGTACCTCTTTTTCCCCCATACTTATTTTTGTTTATAGGTAGGCCTACATGTTTCAAGCGATGTTACATAAAACGACTTGCCACAACAACAACTTGCAACAATGTACATCAACATCTATTTACAACAACAACAACAGCAATTTACAACAACACCTATTTACAACTACAGTAGTATATAGGGAGTCAAAATGATACCACCTACTGTGATATCATTTACAACCCTCTATAATACCCCCACCACCCCCGAAAAACCATAAATTGGTTAACGAGGAAATTGTCTCCCGACAGCAAATTTATGAATTTTTGAGAAAATAATTATTTTACAAAATTAATTTCAATGTGCCCACGAGTGATAGTTTATATTCCAACACCCCATTTTTCTCCTCCAATTATATTGGTGTCATAAATACCTTATGTTTTTTTCACGTCCAATTGAACATATAAATTTAATAGGTTATAATAAAATATTATAACAAAATGGATAATAAAATACGCAACGAATTGGAATTTTGTAATGACTTTGATGAAGAAAATTTTACGCTGCTGTTTCTACAGTATTAAAACACGTAAAATGACAATACTATGTGATATCGAATACATGAAATATCAGCGTAATTTATTACGCTGCGATAAAAACGTTGCATTTACAATATTAAACCGGCAATTATGTCGCCGGTATAAGTATCAAATTTATGTAATGAAGCGACTAAATAGGATCGGAGAAACACTACCGAAACATTATCAAACTAATTTTATAAAACAGTTTAAAATCAAAGATTCGTTTACGGATATGCGTTTCTACAATATCGCTTTTAATGAAGAAATTGGAAAATTATTAGGAGAAATTGGAAATTGAACAGAAAAAAACAACTATTAGAGAAAATGGATAATACAATACAATTGGAATTGAAAATTTTTAATAACTGTGTTGAAGAAGTTTACGAAGCTTATGGGGGTTATAATCCTATATATAAATTCTATAAAATGAGAACACTGGGCGATATCGAATACATGAAATACCAGCGTAATTTATTACGCTCCGATAAAAACGTTGCATTTACAATATTATACCGGCAATTATGTCAACCATACAAGAGGCAAATACAAACATTAAGACGGATAATGCGTATCGGATATGAAACTAAGGTGTATTATATAAAATTGTTAAAACCCAACGATTCGTTTACGAATATACATTTCTACGATATCGCTTATAAAGATATTGAAAAAATTATTATTGAACAGAACTAATTTATGTTGTAATCACACCAAGCAGACGACAATGTTCCAATTACACGTGTTATGAACATGCAAATTAGCACCTTACACGTATATTAAGTGTCCATTTTATAGAGAGATTTACACGATTACGTCTTCCGGGATGGAAAATAAACACACTGTAATATATAATACACACACGGTTATTTATAGCCTTATCGATGGTATGTAAACGGGCTATCAATTTACACAGGTGGTGTGTACACAGTTTATAAACACTTAGTGGGGGTTATATAGCTCACGAATTTCCGGGATGGTTCGTTATTTAATTAATTAATTTTAATAAAATTATTTATAATTTAAAGCGGAACACCCCCTATTATATTAATTAATTAATTTTAATAAAATTATTTATAATATTTTCACCAACAAAGTTAGGTTTATATACGAGAAATAAACACAGTTCATTGTCGGGACGCCGGCACTAATATCTCAACAGTGAGATAGGTTTCGCCACATGTACTTCACTCTGGCCGCTCTACACATTATAGCGGATGGAGGTAATGAAGAGGAGGGGTCCGCGGTATCGGTCCAATGATGGGGTGGAGGAGATGTGAGCGTGACACATCCCACTAAGCCAAAAAAAACGAGAAGAGAAGAGAAGATTTAAAGCGAAGGCTTAGTGGGATGGGCCCAGAAGGGTTTTGCTGGCGCGGGTTCGAGCCTCGGTGGGACCTAAACATTTTTTTTTTTTTAATTGTTAATAATTTTCCTAAAATTAATTAATAAATTGTTTACTGCACCAATATAATTAATTAATTATTTTTTAAAAATTATTTTATAAAATATCACAATGGTGCTGTAACATTTCCTCCGACTTTATTTCCAAGTTTTACCCTAAATTTATCCCAATCAGTACACTCAATTTTGGGCATGGTGGCGCGCGCCTTGATTCTTATATCATTTTTTAATTCTTCATATCTCCCCATTTCTTCCACCACGGATTCAAACTCTAAATTTGATATTTTCTTATCGGCCAACGCTTTGGACACCATAACGTCGATGCTATTTTTTCTTAGAACCTAGCGAGAACGGATATTCTATCATGTTTTCTACTTTTTTTCTCGAGTTTTCCACCCGCCGCCCTAATTACCATACAAAGTATTCCAGATAAAACGGTAATTCCACTCAAAACCCCTGCAAGTGGAACCATTACAATTGTAGATAGCGTTGCAGCAGTCCCCGCACCACTCATTACAGATAAACTTGCCAGAACCGTACTAGATGCTTCAGCTATGTTCACCGCGCGCTTATATTTGTTAGCGTGTCTTTTTCTATTTGCACATTCTCTAACTAAAATATCCTGCATAGCGACGATATTATTCAACCTAAAATCTGAACTTCTTTCGTTAATTGGATATAGTGTTGGTGGAGTGGTATTGAGAGTTGGATTCAGTGTTGGTGGAGTGATATTGAGAGTTGGATACAGTGATTCGTTCATGATTTTCAATATATTAGTATTTTACAAATTAAGTTCAATTAACAATGAGACAATAGTGGAAGAACTCTCTGGGTAACCGATTTTCGTAACAAAGTTAATAACACTACTTTGGGAAAGTCTAATTCGATCATCACCGGCGAACGCAACAATCGTCGAACTATCTCCAGCGATTTTAGTGACTCCAAACCCCGTTCTTCCCCATCTACTACAATATTTATCGCGACCGCGCCCACAGGTTTACCACTACCATTAACCGAGCAGACCGCCATTCGGACAACTTCACCTGCAGTTGTCATAGCGTATCCCCCACATTTATTACTCGCTTTGGCACCGAACGAATATTCATAGTGCCCCTCAACCAATGAGCCCCGCTTCTCAGCCCAAACTGTTATGACACGTTTTGGCGTTTTCATTGTTCGCACTATTCCGGCAAGCGCAGTTTGCGTTATATGCCTCAGTACGAATCTTATAAGAGGCCTCCTCAAGAGCTTTGGTCGCGGCTATACGATCATGTTTCAGTTCCTCGGAAATTTCGTTTATCTTTTCGTCTAGTTCGGCAACCGCCGCTTCTCTGTTGAGAGAGTGCTTTAAGACCAACACATCATAAGCCTCCATAATATCCGCCTGGTGGTCTTCTCGGACTTTATCAATATCCGACCTGCTCTCTTTTTTGAAATTTTGGTTATTTTTTTGTCTAGTTCAGTAACCGCCACATCTCTGTTGAGAGAGTCCTCTGAGAGCAACATAATATCTGCATGGTGGTCTTCTCGGGCTTTCTCAATACCCGTTCGGGTCTCTTTTTGAAATTCGGGTTATTTTTTTTTAATCTAGTTCAGTAAGTGCCGCTTCTCTGTTGAGAGAGTCCTCTGAGCGCAACGCCCCATAAGCTTCCGCAATGGCCTCCTTGTGGTCTTCTCGGACCCCCTCAACCCCCGACCTGGTCTCTTTCAGAAATTTGGTTATCTTTTCGTCTAGTTCGGTAAGTGTCGCTTCTTTACTGAGAGAGTCCTCTAAGCGCAACGCATCATAAGCCTCCGCAATGGCCTCCGCAAGGTTCGACCGGGTCTCTTTTCGAAATTTGGTTATTTTTTTATCTAGTTCGGCAACCACCGCTTCTCTGACGAGAGAGTCCTCTGAGCGCAACACCTCATAAGCCTCCGTAAGGTCCGCCTGGTGATCTTCTCGGGCTTTCTCAATACCCGACGTGGCCTCTTTTCGAAATTTGGTTATTTTTTTTATCTAGTTCGGTAAATGCCGCATCTCTAATGAGAGAGTCCTCTAAGCGCAACGTAAGGGCCGCCTGGCGGTCTGCTCGGACTTTATCAATATCCGACCTGCTCTCTTTTTGAAATTTGGTTATTTTTTTACCTAGTTCGTTTAGTTCCGTTTCTCTGATGAGAGAGTCCTCTGAGCGCAACACCTTATAAGCCGCCTGATCTTTCTCAATTTGTGCAGTCGCCGTCAGCACTTCTACTCTAACATCTGATATACTCCTGTGAATCCCGTTTGTGACCTTCGATATAGTTTTATTGATCAGGGCCTTGGTTTTTCCAGTAGTTAAAAAGTCGTGCCCTCTGTCGGGATGAATCCACCTTCTGCCGGTTCCAAATTCTTTGAATTTGTCACCCAATCGGAAGAACTCACCTGGTCCGTATATACTCATTCTTAAAATTAATTATAATATTGGGCACCTATACTCAATTGGAAATTTCGAGAACTACCGAAATCGAGTAATAGTTATTCAACTTTCTCGCTTGATCATCGAGAATAGAGACCGTAAATTCGTGGATATGTCCCGATTCCAAAACTTTCATCTCGGGGTGTGGGAAGTCTAAGGTCACAGTCTCGCCATAGAAACAGTCGCTGGCGGGCACAGTTTTCAGTAATGTGCTGGGGGATCCGTCTACCGTGTTGTACGATGTGTTCACCCGATCCAGGTGCACCCTGAGAGTTTTCGTGAAGGCGAAGTCCACCGGATTATCACCGACGTACTCACCCGGGGTAAACACTCCTTTGTTTGAGGAGTATGTCTCTCTAAAACCGAGTTTAATACCCAACCTCGGGGAGACCACTACCTTATTATCACTGCTGATGGTCATTGTTGCGAGCCCGGTAGCATTCGATACTGTGAGGTTGATTATACCGTCAAGCTCTGAGTTGACAAATCTTGAGGCTGTCTTATTCCCCACAGTCCGTGAGGCAGCTTTACACCTAATTGTTGTCCATCCCTTCACATAGAAATAAAACCCTTCACCTCTTCCCCACATTCTGCCATCCGACCGTGAAGGTGATTGATCTGAGGCCAACCCGGCGTTTTCCGCAGCAGTTGTCGATTGATTTTTGAAGTTCACAACTCCCTTTTTGAACATTAGTGATAGTAGCAAACATAATAATATCTTTCAATGGATACCAAAGCATTTAGCTTTAATTATAATGCAAAGTACGCGGTCGGAGGTAAATACACGCAAAAAGACGTTGTTAACCGCCTTGTACACCCAACCGTAACGGTTAGACCGGACAGCGACTTTGCCACCAATTTCCCTAACATCTTTGAACAATATAGGCTGCCCAAGATTACTACGATGGAGGCGGTAAACGGGTGGAAAGCAACACCGATGCAGTTTTGGCAGAACCAAATAAATTTCGCTGTATGGTGCGCAACAGCCGGGTGTGGAGTTTCACATAAAGACCATCTGACATCCAAGAATGTCATGCTCCGAAGTGTCTACAACTTTCATGCGTATTATACTATTAGGAGGATTCTCAAAGAACTAGGTATTTCACTACCTCAAGACGACGCTTGGGATCCCATTTCCAACGCATACGACCGTATGGCGTTTGAAAGACTGTGTAACGAATTTAACGTTTCAAAAGACGCGGACTGGAGACAGAAAGCATTTCCTACCAGCACCGGCCTCGGGGACGTTCTCATTCGGGGCCAGTCTGGAAATTGGGCACAGACTGATTTTAGACACGATCACTCCGGTGACCACATCGTCAGTCGGAACGCCGGGAATTTTGACCCCGCGACTATGACTTTCGGGCCGGAAGTGTCTGGAGGTCGGCACTGTGGCGTGCTTTCTTGTAAAATGTTATTCCAATCCGAAACTGGCTCACGTCGATTACATACAGCAGGCTGCTGAGGTTCAGGACGTGTGGGGAGGGGTACATTTATGTTAGATAGGGGTCTAGGGTTACACGCAGGCCGGGTTACTCGCATCAACGACTCCATTCGCACATACGTCTGGGCCATCCTCGGCGCACAGAAGCAAACTCGCAGTTCTATACTGGGCACTGGGAACAGCGTTTGATGCACAAAAACAATTCTTGGCACTTGTAGAGGACGCCATCTCAGCTAGGGTGGACCTGGAGAAGGCGATCCAGAATTATCAAGACGTTTTGCAGAATGCCAGCACCCCAGTAGACTATGTATTTGGAATAGGTCTTTATATGGCGCCGAGCAATATGATACTACGAGACGACCCGGTTGACGGTTACAATAATCAGATCGTAATCGCCACCGCCAATCAAAAAATCGGCCACAACGGTAACGTGAACACGGATATCATCAAGCGCACCCCCAACAGTGGAACCGATTTCATAAAACCGCAAGCACCAACCCCAATTCACGAATTGGGCCCCCCATCAAGTTCATTTGAACCCAGTGTTCCACCGAGTTCCGCTCCTGTTTCACCCTCTGCAATAGGACCAGCAAGTTCCCCCCTCAACACTGTTGAACGCGATTGGATTGGAACAGGGGAAAATAGTGTCACAACCCACGAGGAGGAGAAATTAGGGCTCATCATCGCCCTCGTGGCGATCGGATTATTTACGCTTTGGTTGTAGGAACTCTCTGGCGAAGAATAGTAGGAGACCGGCGATTGCCACGATTAAAGCCCAGGTATGTTTGGCTAGCCATCCGGCTGTTTTTGATAATATAGATAGCAAGTAAGAAACGATACTTCCGATCAGTCCAGGTAGTGCGGCAGCCGCCTTTTCGGCTAATTTAGCCAGGAGACTGGCGAGGGCTTTTAGTTGTTTTTTTTACCACTCCTTGGCTCCACCGGAGTGGAGCGGGTTGCTTAGTGCTTGGATAGGAGGAGGGGGGTGGTAGGCGCCGCACCACCAGTGAAAGCTAGAACTATGGTTCGATATCAGTCATGCCGATAGCAACGAGGATGCTTGCTATCGTGACGCCTGCTCTCTGAACAGAGTGCGAAGACGCTCACCGAGTGTCGTCTCCTCGTGCAGGACCCTCGAGATTGATTGCGGATACCGACTTATTTGTGTGCGGAGAGCCTCACGGTTAGCCGAGGCGGCCTCCAGCGAGCTTCTCTTTCGTCCGCAAAGACCGCAGTCGTTCGGCGATCCGCTCGGTAGATTCTCTATCATCACCGGCTTCCTCCAGTTTTCTTTCTTCTAGCGCAATATGTTCATCCAGCGCCGTGAGTTTGGAGAGGTTAAGGACCAGTTCGCCCCGGACCGTTTGTAGAGCCTTATCGAGTCCACGGAGTTCGCGAAGAGGTAACGGTGGGTCATCGTTGAGTATTTTCCCCCAATTGCGATTGGTTGGACGCTGAACGTGGTCTCCATCGTGTTAATAACGTCGGTGGCTATTTGAGGGACCTCGCTGAGCTCGACCGTTTCTATCGCGGTGGCCGTCTTCGCCATTGTTTTATCGGTGTCCTGTAGGGCCTCTACAGCGCGGGTCGGCATAATTGTTTTACCACGCGTCCAATCTGGAAATCCTAGTTCGTTTCTTATGATTTCACCACCGCCCCGGTTTCCTGCAATGGTGTTTAGCGATAGGGGTTTACCGGTATTCATGTTGATGATCGGGATATTTGATGATTTTAGTCGCAATCTACCGTTCAGATCCAATTCGAATTTGGAGTAGTCGCGACCGACAGACGGGACCAGACCTTTTTCTATCAAACTGTTGTAGTAGTCGTTTACAGCTCCCTCGAGTAATTCCCGACTTTGACCAACGCTGCTGGTAGCGCCACCTATTTCCTCCAATTCATCCAATCGAGATTGGATTGGAGGGGGTGTTTTGTCGAAGGTTGTGATGGAATCCTCGAAGTTATCATCATCATCATCACCATCGAGGTAATCGTCTCTGCCGATTTCATCCATGTCAACATCGTAATCAGCCATCTTTTATAATTTTTTTACAAAATTAATTATGTATTAAAGACAAAACCATACGGGTTTAATAGTTTCAATAATTTTGAAAAAATTAATTATGTCTTCGAGTCAATACGGTCGCAAACTCAATCCATACCGCAGACTGCGTGAGCCCCTCGGGGCAAAAGGCATGAGACAGAGTGTCGTTATTACGAACAACCCATCGACGATCGACCAGAACCAGCAGCTCTTAGTCCGCTTCCCCAACCTCGGAACTCACGAGGTCATTGTGCCGGGTACTGTTCGCCTCGCTTTCACTATTTCGCTAACGTCGACGGACGCGGACCGAACCGTCGTTCAGAACCTGGGTCGCGCCATAGTCAAGAAGACTATGATAAAGATTTCTGGTAATGAGGTGATGTCGATCGATGACAGCGACGTCTACCATTGCTACCAGGACCTGTGGAAGACGGCACAAGAGCGTGAAAACGCTGTCTATCAGGGTATTGACACCAGCAAAAATAAGAACGTAACCAAACTTAGAATCGGGGCTGCTAACAAGGCAGATAACAACGCGAGTGACAACGCGGTCGCGGGCGCTTACGGCAACCGCTTCTACATCCCGCTCGACTTTGAGTTGCTGGAGAGCCACATGCCCTACTATCAGAGTGCTTTGGCTGACCGCCTCGAATATGAACTAACGTTCAACGACTACAGCCGAGTTCTCATAGCCAGCGACATGTTATCGACGTATACGATCGACAATGTTTCGTTGGAGTACGACATGGTCACGATGCCCGAACTCGCGCGATTGATCAGAACCCAGTACGCCGGGCGCATTGCCATACTTTACGACCGAGTTCTTCGCCATCGCAAGATGACGAAAGACAAAAGCGACACATTGTGGAATATTAATGTCAACGTACCCGCCCGCTCGATGAAAGGTATACTGATGCTGTTTGAGGATGCTCGGTTCGCGTCCGGTGCTAGAAAAACCGACAAATTCTATAACCCCAAAATCACGAAGGTAGAGGTGACGATCGAGGGAGTCCCCAATCAACTCTACAGCGCGGGTCTTCGCGCGCACCAGCAGTGGGATGAAGTAAGAAAGCAGTTTGCTGCCGACTCTAAGCGCTCCCCGGAGGTTGCCACGGTTGCCAAAGACCTGCACCTCTCGGCCGTCTCCCTCTTGGAGTTCCTGACTACCAAATACGCCTTATGGCTAGACATGCGAGCCAGCGACGACGACCAAATGCACGGTAGCGGACGTCAAGTTGAGAACGCTAGCGAGGGTGTGACGATCCAGATAACCAAAGAGGCTGATGGAAATGGCGCATTGAACGTGTACTTATATATAATTACAGACGCACAACTGAACATCGAAGATGGCCGATACGTATCAGCGATCTACTAATTCTAAAGAATTAATTAAATATCAATACCAATTCACGATTGGAGATGCCCACTCTGCCATAATATGTGGGCAGACAGGATGTGGAAAAAACGGTTTTCATCCTCGACTTACTCGAGGGATCCTACCGCGATGCCTTTCGTCACATTGTGATCCTATGTCCCACTGTGCGGCACAACGATACTTATCAGCGGCGCCCGTGGATATGGACCGACCCTGAGGTATACGTTATTGACCCCGGTGATAGGCTTCACGATTGGTTGCGTGGTTTATACCAAAGATTCCAGGGTGAGCCCACCCTATACGTGATTGACGATTGCTCAGCCAAGGCGGCGATGACCAAAAAGAAGGACATGCTCTCTGAGCTCGCATTTTCTGGCCGCCATGCTAGGCAAAGTGTATGGATATCCACTCAAAAGTACAACGCCGTCCTCAAGGATCTGCGCGAGCAAACGAAATGGGTCGCCCTCTTTCACTGCAAGGATCGAGACTCATTCGATGACTGTCTTAGAGAGAATGACGTTATCCCAACACGCGAGGAGCGCCTGGAGGTTCGACAGATGCTTTCGGAAACTAAGCACGCCAAGCTTTTGCTAAAGACTGATCAACCAACTGTTTACGAAGTTATCAATTAATAATAATTTTTTTAAGAAATTAGTAACTGCTGAGTAAATGCTTAGCAATTGCTGAAGAAATGCTTAGCAAATGTTGAACAAATGCTGAACAATGGTTAACAATGTTAACAATTTGGTGTTCCGCTGCGAGCTTTGTTGCGAGCATAACGGTGATCATAAGTATCGGGTGGTGCGCTTGGCAATATGTTAAAGTGATGAGACTTGTTAGAATAGTTAAATTAATTTTAAGAAAAATGAACTGCGACGAACTACTCGATCAGCTAATGGAAGAAACCTCAACTCCGACTACCGAGAATAATGATCCGACAGAGCAATCGGGATCAACTCCAACGGCAGTTGGTATTGGGTTGAGTGAAAATGCGGCGCGACGAGAGCGGCTAGCTGCGCTGGTTGCTGGTGGACAATCGGAGCATTATCTCGCCGAGGTTAAACAGCATCGCGATCTCCGCGTAGGTACAGATACCACGCCGAGCTCGAGGATGCTAAACACCAATCGATATTGCCATTGACAAGCCATTAAACAGTGAATTGATGGGGTACTGAGACAGCAAAACACTGAAGAACAAGAGTTGAGTACAACAACACATTCACGATTGAAGCACACTCAATCACCCAATACAAGCTGCCGTTGGAGTTGGGCGAATCCGATTGAACCAAATTAAACGTGAATTGGAGTGGTTTGTTGGTGGTGGTCTGGCAGTTGTTGGTGCCCTGTGCGTGTGGAAATACCCCCTATTATCGAAAAAACAACCAGCCAGTGTTCAGAAGAAAGTTACGAAACACCAATCGCGATTGGATGCGCCCCATTTAAACATTGATCGCGACCCCTTTTATATGCAATAATTATAACAATGGCTGAACAAGATGGTAAAATGTTAGTGAATGCGCTTTATCACGCCATGGTGATATCGGGTTTCAGTATCGGGTATGCTCGACTATCAAAGATGGCCCTAGGAGGATCCGCTCCCAAATTGGACTTTACTGTGAGAGACGTAGGGCTCGCGACCTTAGATGTAGCAGCCGCAGTTTGGACCCGAGATTATCTAGTTAAAGCTGGAATTCTACCAGCTAATATATGGAAATAAATGGCTTCGATCGGAATAATGATAGGTGGTGCACTTGTAAACGCATTGGCGTTCAGCGGTAGCAACTTTATATTCTCGAAAATAGGAAAATCGGACGTGGATGAGGAGCGCAAGCATCACAATTTAGCTGTAGAACAACTCAATAGCGCAAAGGAAGCGTGGTCGAAAAAACGAACCGCCCATCTGGACAGGGTCAACGAAGAGCTGCGCCGTGAGAATCACGCCGCGCAAACTTTCCAGAACGTTGAAGAAGCCAACCGCGAGTACGCGCTGGCATATCCGCAGAAAAGTCTCGATCCAATGGATCCCGAGCCCCAACTTTCAGATTTCTATGTACCGTCAGAGGCCCAAAAGGACCGCGAGATCGCGTTCATCGTCGTGGGAATGGGTGTGGTGGGTCTCGTCGGCTACTATATAAAATAATTAATTAAAACAATTTTTTTTTATAAATATATATATATAGAACGATGTTAGTTGACGAACTTTATTACGCTATGATCGATGTAGGCTACACTGCCCAAAAACATCGTTTACCTGGTGCAAAGAGTATGATTCGTCTGGCCCGAGATTCTCTCGAGACGTGGCGCGAGGACGAAAAAGCGGCCACCCTTTTCGCAAAGCGGATGTTAGATTCCTCCGAGTTAGATTCCCCAGAATTCCCTCTCCTGTTCCAACCCAAACGCGATTGGGGCAGCAGCGAAACTTCCAACAAAGGTTTATTATTAACGACGCAGTTAGCGGACGAACTGGCGAGGGCATGTTGGAGATTGTCCGATATATTAGAATACTTCGCATACCGATGAAAACTCGCAAAACTTGAACCAAACTAAACGCGCAAGCTGTCGAATCATACATAGCCCACTAGCGGCTACTGGACAGGGACTCGCGACCATCAAGAACCTCGCGGCAGGCGACCAAGGTTTCAGAAAACGCAGACAAGGAAATGGCTCAAGAAGCATGCCATCTGGCAGATCTATTTACCACCCGCGCCTCACAATATTCCGCGCCCGAAATTCGACGTGCCGGTACCGACAACCAAGTTCACCAAGCGGATCTCCTGTTTCTCCCTCACGATCGCGTCGGTCGCAAAACGTACAAGTACGCACTGACAATCGTTGACGTAGCGAGTCGTTATAAGGGGGCTGAGCCGTTGGCCACTAAAGAGTCTAAGGAAGTGGCCGAGGCTCTTTCCTGAATATATAAGAGGAGTCCTCTCAAATGGCCGAATCTTCTTCAGGTCGATCCCGGCCGCGAGTTCATGGGCGCGGTCTCTCATCTATTGTCTAAGCACAAAGTTTCTATCAGACGCGGCCGCGTCAACATCCACCGGGACCAGGGGATCGTGGAGCGGTTCAATCGAACCCTGGCTGAGAGGCTGTTCGGACACCAATATGCCAAAGAACTTGTAGACCCTCATTCGCGATCGACCGAGTGGGTGGCCAGACTGCCCGCCGTGGTCTCCGCACTGAATGGATAGGTGACCAGATTGATAGGTAAGAAGCCCGTAGATGCCATCAAGTCTAAAAAGGTGACTAGCAAGCCCTCTGCCGTCTTGCGCGGACGACCCGTTGGTTTAGAGGAGCAGCAATCGCCGATTGCGCTTCCATCGGATGTTGACGTCAGGTACCTCTATCAACCGGGAGAGCTCGAAGGTGGCAGCCGCCGCGCGACTGATCCCGTGTGGTCTCTCAATGTATATCATCTGGATCGCTCTATTACCAAACCCGATGAGCCCGTGCTCTATTATTTGGCTGATGGTCCATCTCACGGTTTTGTTCGCGAAGAACTTCTTATAGTACCTTCTGACACCAAGCTGCCCCCGATTGGTTAAATCAAGAGAGGTTCTGTATGTATTCCGTCTGGTAACACGCGTCTTTTATCGTAGTACGCCGAGAGTCCTAATTTTTGTTGACAGTACGTTTTCATAACACCGTCTTTCATTTTAAATCCTCTATTTTGTGCTACATCTATAATGTGTTTTCCATCTTCTGTAGTTTCACTTAGTACTCGTTTATATCTATCCCAATTTAAATTGTTAGTTCTCTTGGACATTCCTTTCGCAGAGTTTTTATTAATTTTAATTTGTTCAAAATTATCTTTAGTTGAATTAATTTTTTCTACGAAATAACACTTACTAGATAACGCTATCGCCCTATCTCCGCTGAATTCCATTTTGAAAAGTCCTGGCTCTCTTTCGCTCCATTTATCCCAAGCCAACCATTTATTTTCTTCTTTTTCAAACTCGTCTAGTAAGTTAGGTCTAATCAATTCCTCTATCGTTTTTCCACTAACTCCTATATACATACTATCCGTGTCCATCTGTATTAATTCAAAGTCTTCTCTTTTTACGTATTTGTCTAGAAATTTGTAGTAAAATTCCAACATTCTCAATTTAGCTAGTTGATAAACCGCTATTTCACAGTGGAAGGGGCTCTTTACTGCACACCGGGGTTTTCGGGAAGATATTTCGTACGCATCTCCTATCTCTTCCAAATCATCAAAGAATGCAGATCTTAACGCTTTGTCAACACAGGTTTCGTCTTGTGTATATGTCGTATTTAAATGTCTCTCTTTTGCCTCTATCATTTTTCCACAACACGAATTGCCTAATAATTTCATTATATCCGCTACTGGTTTCTTATTTGGTTCTACATCGCCTGTTCGTCTTGCGGCTGTAACTTCTTTTGCGAACCATTCGAAGGGTTTACCACTAATATAATCTATAACACGATGAACTCCCGTTATTTCTAGGCCGTGTTTTAAATACCATTTCAACAGTGGCGCGTATCATGTGTGCTGGAACCTCATCAACATCTACTTCTCTGTTTATAAAAAGTGGAGACATTTCAGAAAACTTATCTTTTAAGTTGTGTGGAACTTCTATATCCACCTCCGCAAACCCAAACCAGTCTCCAGATAAAACTCTTTTACAAAACTTTTTAATAACTTTAGGATTGTGTGGGGAATCTATATGATGTATTGTTTCTTTTCCACACGGCATATCTTTATTTAACGTAGATAAATATAACGCGTTTGCATCATACCCCAAAATAGCCTTGCAAGGTTTGTTAATTTCATTTGAGGAATTAGATCTAATATTTGAAACACCGGCTTCTGCATAGCGTGTAAATACGATTGATGGACCCCTGACTAGAGCGTCTTTCATCATTTCGTATGTTTCTTCTTTTGGTGCATATAGAGCCCCCTCCGGTATAACCACCTTTATAGATTTTTGTTCTTTAATGGTTCCTCTCAATAAATATTGTATAGCCACACCCGGTAGTGTTACCGCATCTTTGAAAATATCCACACCTCTGTGTTTATAAAATTCACACATTTTTTCTACCGCTTCTAGGAACGGTGCTACATCTAAATCGTTTATAATATTTCAACCAATCTCTGAAAGTTTTCATATTCTTTTCTTCGAAAATTCTACGACATTTACTTAATTCTGTTTCATCTAGTAACATTTTCCCCGATAGTTTGGAATACCAATTCTCTATATCAGGCAGTCCTGGGTAATCAAGTTTGTCTGGAGAATCGAACCACTCGTAAGGAAAGAAAGATTTCTGTCCTTTGCAGTCGTAGGCTTTTATCCAACTATCGTAACTTACACCCGGTCCTAGGTAAAGTATTACATCAAGAAATCTAAACTCTGGAGTAAATAGAAATATTGTTGCGTTCGCCCTTTTTCCAACCATTACTTTCTTTGTTGTTGCAGATAGTTCACCTACTAAATATTTCTTTATTAAGTTTATATCATACTTACTGCTGTTAAAACCTATAACCGGCACTTGCTCTATCCACTGTTCGATTTTGGCGATTTGGTTTTTATGTAAATGTTCTGTATTAAACTCATATCTCAACCATACTTCTTCTCTTATAGCTTTTCCCCTGACTTTCAAATCTTCTACAAATTTTTCTATAAGTTTTGCAGGATCTTTATCACAAATATGAGTTACTGTTCCTGAGAAATTATCTCCTATACTAACGCTTACCGGAACGTGCTCAGCTTCGTACTCTAAACTATTACCTAGCGTTTTAAATTCTGGGTTGAGATACGCCTCAAAATCATATACTATCTGATATGGATAAAGAGTAGTGTCGCAACCGATCTTTATATCTTTACCCGTTCTTTGGAATTCGCATTCCCACATAACTACTAGGTTGAATTCTTTGCTTCTTCTAATAATAATCGTGAATTTCTGTTTGCAACTATCGCAGGCGTAAATTTTAGATAGGTTTTTAAGGTTTTTTATCAGAAATGCGTGATTATTAAACAGTCCTATTGTCATTGGTTTATTACCTATTGCCTTATAGTGCGCTGGTACCTTTTTCAACCACCATACATTGGTGGGTTGATATACTTCTATACCGATTTTAAAAAACTCTTCAACCTTTTTCAGATCTGAAAAAGGAATTGGTGAAACCACATTACTACCGAAATATTGTTTACTAAGTTCTTTCGCCTTTTCTGTACATCTGTCAGGTCTTTTATCTGTCATATGCATCGCTAAACATCTGAACAGACAAAGGTCGTCATTATACTTATCTAAAGAATACATACCTTTTTTATTCTTCAACCATTCTGGAAGTTCTCCTCCTGCCGCTTCTTTGGATTGTAGTCCCAAATCTATTCCCCTACTGCCCTGTATTAGCTTTACAAAAACCAAAAACCTCTACCCATCTTACAAACTTCCACTTTGTATTCGGTCTGTCTATTTTATCGGACATTATTCGTGTTTGCTCCTTATCTGACAGCCATTTTTTAACTGTTTTCATTGATGATAGTGGTTCGCTACCACCGAGATTTTTGTGAAATATTAGAGTTATAGGTTTTCCATTTTTAGTTTCCTCCATATGTTCTAGCTTGTAAGAATATGAATATCTCAAATAAAAATTTGTTGTTAGATACGGAGCGAGTTTATCGGACATGCGTTCGGACTCGTTGATGTCAATGTTTTTACGAAAGGATAATGTAACTACCCGTCTTCCATTTTCTACCTTTTCCAATTTTTCATCGTGAGCCCCCAATATTTCTTCACCTTTTTCCACTATCGCGCGAACGATAGATTTTTTCTTATTATTTTGTATTTGGCGTCTAATTTGGGACAAATTATTGGTGCTTGAAGGTAATTCTTTAGAATTAATTACACTAGCCCTTAACCCCGCAATACTTTCTTTTTGAATTCTGTTACCAACTTCCTCTGCTAGTGAGAGGTCTTTAAAGGCTCCTCGTTTGTGGGCGCGGGTAAACCGCTTCATAAACGCCTTATTCTTTGTGGAGTTTATAAGATTTGTCAACCCCCTAACTCTCAACCGTTTACTATAAGTAATCCCTAGAGATTCGGCTTCTCTTCTCAAACTTTCGATTTCTGGCGTTATCATATTTCCTGTAATATACTTTTGTATAACCTATGAAATTTATCTGTTCAATTGGTCGCGAAAACATTATGTTTTTTTCGCGTCCAATTGAATATAAACATATACATATATATATATAATGGAGTGTGAGACTTGTTGTAAGACGTTTGCGCGTAAAGACTATCTACGAAGGCATCTAGCGAGACATAGAAAAATTCCTTGTATCCCCCCGCAATTTCAATGCCCCAGATGCCCTTGTAAATTCGTTAGTGCCCAAACTCTTTGTAGACATAAGCAACTACGCTGTCAGGTAGCTAAAGGTGAACGTGGTAGACTAGAGCTGGTAGAATTAGTTGCTGATCTGCGAAATCAATTAGCTATATTGGAGGAGAAAAATGGGGTGTTGGAATATAAACTATCACTCGTGGGCACATTGAAATTAATTTTGTAAAATAATTATTTTCTCAAAAATTCATAAATTTGCTGTCGGGAGACAATTTCCTCGTTAACCAATTTATGGTTTTTCGGGGGTGGTGGGGGTATTATAGAGGGTTGTAAATGATATCACAGTAGGTGGTATCATTTTGACTCCCTATATACTACTACTACACTTTGATCTTATTCAAAAGGCCGAGAAGCGATTCCATGTATGTATGATCATTAGGCAGTTGCCTCATATATATATATATATATTAATTGCTGTTGGTTGTAAGTTGACAATGCTGTCAATTGTTGCTGTGAGTTGTTGCTGTTATATATATATATGTTCCTATTTACAACTCATAACAGCAACAACTCACAGCAACAATTTACAGCAACGTCAACTTACAACCAACAGCAATTAAGGATCAACTTTATATACTAAGACCTTTTCTTTTCAAATGTAGAATCATACATATGACTGAATATCTATATAAAGTATATCTGTAGCCTATTTCATCAACATTGCAAAGTATACTTTAGTAGCAAAGTATACTTTGAGGGAGAAATTTTCAATTTTATGATAAATTTATTAATTTTTATTATACTGAATTTATTACATTATCACAGCCAATTTGGCTGCGATAATGTAATAAATTCAGTATAATAATTCTGCATACTTTTAATCATGAAATATATGCATTTGTTAGTTCTATATGAAATAATGCATATCAGGAAAAATAAATGATTACTGCCTCAAAGTATACTTTGCTAGTAAAGTATACTTTGCAATGTTGATGAAATCGGCTACAGACCCTGTTCTTCTTAGTATACATAGCATCGAGTTGCCATCTCCACCATTTTAGTTTGTACATACTATAGGACAGTTTCACCACTTGGAGCATTTGAAACGTACAGTAAATATTATGGCAGCAAATCTAACTAAATCCAAGCGTGTGGACTTGAAACCTTGACTCCGAGCTTAGCGGGGGCGGCATGAACGTGAATTTGTCACAGGGTGGTAGAGGTCCATTGGAGCAATGTGTGTGTGAAATGTGAAGCAGATCCGAGCAAGGAAATAGAAGTTATAACATATTTCTCTGGTGTTAAGTTTTGTATAAAGAGACTAAGTATTTGACCTTGACCTTGGGATAAGAGGGGGTTGGACGGTCGTGGATTTGGCACAGCATGGTAGTAGAGCCTTACAGGAATGCATGTGTGAAATATTAAGCATTTTAGATGAAGGAAATAGAAAGTTATAACATATTTCTCTGATGTTAAGTTTTGTAAAGAGACTAAGTATTTGACCTTGACCTTGGGATCAGTGGGGGTTGGACGGTCGTGGATTTGGCACAGCATGGTAGTGGATTTGCACAGCATGGTAGTAGAGCCTTACAGGAATGCATGTGTGAAATATTAAGCATTTTAGATGAAAGAAATAGAAGTTATAACAATATTTCTCTGATGTTAAGTTTAGTGACGGACGCACAGACGGATGCACGGACAGACGGACAACCTAACTCCAGTATACCCTCCCACAACTCATTGCGGGGGGTATAATAAAATAAAAATTATTTCAGCAGACTACACAAAAAGCTAGATATCTAAGCGTTTCTACCATCACTCACAAAATATACATTTGGACAGTTATTCAATGTGTAAAATGCCAAACTGATGTACCGTCTATTATTAGAAGTACATCTGACACAGGTAAAAGCCGTATTCACTCTCATATCAGACAAGTAGACAGTAGTGACAATACACTCCGATAAATGCTTACAAGCCACTGGACTCGATACAGTATGTATGGTAATATAGGTCTATATCTACAGCACTGTGTATTGTTCTTACTGTTTCACAGTCTTTACTGAATTCTTAAACATTTTAACAAACGGTCAACAAACCCTTCAGATATGAGACTTTTTATATAAATTTTATGAAAACAAAGCTTAGCACGCTGTAGTTCGATGTCTCATCATGTTGCATCAAATTTTATTCATGTGTTTGTCATATTACTAGTGGTATGTGTCAAACGCAATAAGTGGTATAATTGAGCGATGGCTTTTACACACTAAGATGGCTGACATGGCAACTCTGTGCACTGTATAGGATATAGTAAGGATGTTCACATAAATGTTATGCTTATATCCCATCACATTTACGAAGCAATTATGCATGAATCATTGGATGATCAGGGGCACCATGGGTCCTTAAAACTAAAATGACAACAACTTAGAAGAACAACAAAAATGATAACAACAACAACTTACATGAGCATGATGTATTGTAAACATAGACATCATCGACAGCGATGTAATCATGACCATTGTGGGTTACCGTCTGATGATAACCGTTTACTAACTCGTAACGCGTGTACGAACTGGTTGTACCTTCAAAGATGATCTGAAAGATTTCAGAAATCGTTGTAATCCAAATTTTGTGAATATCGACACATGCATTTGCCGTGTTTCGGCTTTCATCGGTATAACTATATATATGAACTATATATGAATGAGGCTTCTATCGGACATGACCTCATATCACAACAAATTCTGCAATTGTATTAATGCTTATGTGAATATTTTGGCGTAAAGTGCACATGTCATTTGAGTATTATTGTTATTTTGCTAAAATGACATACAGTGGAACCCCTCTAAACCGAACACCCTGGGGACAGACTGAAAAGTTTGGTTTATAGGGGTTTTCGGTTTAGAGGGGTTTTAGAGGAGTTTACAGCCTCGTTAAGTAATTATTAGATTATCTCAATTAATCGGTCGGTGGGTTCACAAATAAAGTGCCGATTATTTTATTTCCGCAATTGTTACGTACGCGTATAATTAAATTGTGAACCATGCTATTGTAATGAGCTTGTAAAACAGCAAATATGTCTCGTACGTATTTAGGTCGCATGTATTGAATAGATTCTTAACTTTGTAATGCCGCTTATGACGTTAAAAAAACACGCCGCTTAGCGCATTACACGCATGGATAGCTCTTGTACAGAGCTCAAGTTAATGTGCGTAATTTTATCAATTTTGTTATTTCTTCCACACAAATGTCAAGTTGGGAGTCCGTTAGAATCGTCTCATTCTTGTGGCTCCGCATTTTGGGAACCAGAGCTGAACAATACTACCGGGAGCCAGTCTATTGTAAACACAGTGATTTTGACACCCCCTTGAAACAACAACATTTCTTGGATGACATCGTGACGGGTGACCGTGTTTCCGGTTTTTCGGGGTTATTTTAACGCTGAAATATGGGTTTGGGACTTGAAATGGCGTCCGGATTACGGAGTAGAGGGGTTCCGGAATAGAGGGGTAGAAACTAATGTGTTTATATAGCAGAATATTTGGGACGTGGTCGTATGTTCGGTATAGCGCGAAATCTGGTATAGAGGGGGTCCGGTTTGGAGGGGTTCCACTGTAGTTGGAACATATTTATGCAAATATATCGAATTACAGCTCATTTTCCTAGGTCGGACACAACCTCGTATCATTACAAATAAAATAATGTGTTTAAGGCTCTAACATCAATATTGTAGTGACAAGTTTGTATGGTGTGATCATTGAAGAATTATCGATATCCTGCAGAAATACATAGAATGCATAGAAAATTACAATTGTAAACATGTTATTTTGTTATGATACAAGGTCGTGTTCGACCAAAGTTAGAAGCCTTGTTCATATTTAGAGCTATACCGATGAAAGCCAAAACACGCCGATTGCCTGTGAATATCGATGACTCGACTGAGTTTGATCAGGGATTATCTTGTTTGCTATTGAGTTGAAGATTTATTCCTAAAGCCTTAGAGGCTTTAGGAATGAATCTTCAATTCAATAGCAAACAAGAAATGCCTATGAAACTTTCTGAGCATTTCCGTACAGCTCAGCCTCGACCAATTAAGCTTCCTGATTTTGAGCATAAGAACGGAGTACGTACCCAGAATGTTTAATTAAAAGCACATTATCCTCTAATACTAATGACATGTGCTTATTTGTATGAAATAAAATACTGTTTAAAACTAATAAGCACAACCCTGGACAATAATTATGCAGACTCTTGTCATTTGCTTCTTGTATCAGAGCTCCAGATAAGTTGCGTATTTGCGTAAATACTTAATTAAAATTGCCAAAAACCCAATTGAAATCAGTAGTAGTGAGTATCAAAAAGCAATGAAAAAGTTGTGGTATCTTTATCATGCTACAGAAAACAATAAACAAACCACAAATATAGCATATTTTCTTATTTTTCCATGAAAACACATCTTGGTATTTCATTAGAATTGTCTCCAAGGAGACAATTCTAATGAAATACCAATTCTAATGAAATACCAAGATGTGTTTTCATTTAGAAGCAACTATTCAATAAGTGCGGTCTGCTGATGCGTAAACAGTATTGTGATTCTATTTGACACAATTCAAATTTTGAAATACCCAATTGCTTCAAAAATGATGGAGTGCCAATACTCAATTACTAATTCCTTATATGGAGCCCTGTGTAATATAATTTTGTTTGATTTATTTTTTTGTATACAGACCACTATATAACAAGAATTCCGCGGAATCAAATGTCTCGCCTTGTTCTGCCTTGTTCCGCCTTGACCTTGACCCTGGGCCCAAGAAAAACAAATTTAATAGTCGTATATTCATCTACATATCATAGTAAAGGTATGTATAAAGTTTGATGACTGTAGCTGATAAGGTGTTGAAGTAATGACCGTATCACGAAAACTTAACATTGAATGATGACGACGCCGCCGCCAACGCCGCCGACTCTGGAAAAGCAAAACCTATGTCAAAACCAGATGACCACGGTCCACATGTCGACCCCGCCGAGGCATTTGACGGTCTCGGAGTATATTTATTTGAAGTTTGAATTAAGGTATGTAAAAGCGTTAACGCAAATTTGAGTCATTTGACCTTGATCTTGGGCATGTGGGTCGCATGGGTGGGCTATAGAATGAAAATATGAATGATAATAAAGAATTTTTAGAAGTTTGAAGCAAATCTGAGTAAGTGTTGTGGAGATATAAGGTATGTAAAAACTTTAACAAAATTTCAAAGTCATTTGACCTTGACCTTGGGGCACGGGCCGCAGGAGTGGGATACAGAATGAATATATGGATGATGACTAATAAGCATTTGAGTTTTCAAATCAATGTGACTTAGGACTGCAGAGATATATGGTATTTAAAAACTTTAACGCAGATTACGGACAGACGCACAGACACCCAGATGTCATTGTGATCACTGTGTCTCGCTTTCCGCAAGCGGGCTCGACAAAAACTTACCCTGAATGGGAATGATGTATATTCGGAGTCAAGTGAAATCTGGGCCATGTGCCAATACCTGTCCGCCTGTCCATGTCTCGTCCACACAGAATACCCATCCCCACTGCCCACCTGCAAGTAACAGAAATAATTCCAACTGCAAAAGATTTACACAATTCTGAGCATTTTCATTGTCCACGGGTGGCCATCTGATCAAAGTTGATACATGAATAAATTTGAAAATCATTGAAACAAGAAGTTACCACAAACCTTGGCATAAACCTTGAAGTCTCCGATATCCACCCATACAGAGTATACCAGAATCTCACACAGTAGGCGCCGGCTGGGTGGAACACAGGTGACTCAAGTCGTGCTTTACGGAGATGTCCGGATGTCGAAACTCCAGACGGGGCGGTGGCGTATGGGTCTATGTACATGTAGTGCCCTAAAATTCATCAAGTAGCGATGGTGTTGAAACAAAGGAACAAATTTTAACTTACGCTTTAACCCCACTATATGTATAACATTATTCATTATAACATGTTTTTCGATTTAACACAATTATGTTAGGGCTCCCAAATACTTTGTTATACTATTTGCCAATTACATTTAGTATGGATATAACACAATTTACTTATATTAACACGATGGCTTTGCATGGACCACAACCATGGGGCTATAAAGGGATTCAAGTGTATAAGTTTGTTTATTCGTGTTTAACGGCCTATCAACAGCTAAGGTCATGTAAGGCTGGGACCAACAGGTTTGTTACCGAATTTAACCACAGGTGACATTATCGGGATAAGATTTCCATCAAGATCGGTTAAAAAAAAAATTCCCATCCCATTTATCTTTATATTTACAAATGGGATGGGAATATTTTTTTTTCACTGATCTTTATGGAAATCTTATCCCGATAATGTCACCTGTGAATTTAACCTGTATAAGTAGAGTAGAAATGAAGGAATGAAGTTTAAGGATCTTAATTTTCTCATCCACTCTGTGAAAGAATGAAGAGATAGTTTGAGATAGTTTGTTTGTTGGTGTTTAATGGCCTATCAACAGCTAAGGTCATTTAAGGCCGGGCCAACGGGTTCGATCCCGTATTCAACTTGCTGTATTGGGATACTGGCGATAGATTGATTCATTGTGTGTTTTATGTCCATTCAACATTTTACCCGGTCATATGTGGTTGTGACTGGGAATTCTGGGAATGAACCTGCATAGTGGGGAGCACTGTACTTTCAATAAGCACTAAGTAAAATTTATTGTTCATATATTGGAATTTTTAAGGAATTAAAAGTGAAGGAGAGCTAGCGACCACAGCATTTAGTTCCTGAAAAATCCAATACGTGAACAATAACTGATTTATAGTTCAGTCAAGTGTACAGTAGCCTGTTTCACCAACATTGCAAAGTATACTTTTCTAGCAAAGTATACTTTGAGGGAGAAATTTTTAATTTTAGGATAAATTTATTAATTTTTATTATACTGAATTTATTACATTATCACAGCCATTTTGGCTGTGATAATGTAATATATTCAGTATAATAATTCTGCAATATTTTAATCATGAAATATATGCAGTCGTTAGTTCTATATGAAATAATGCATTTCAGGAAAATAAATGATTACTCCCTCAAAGTATACTTTGCTAGAAAAGTATACTTTGCAATGTTGGTGAAATCGGCTACTGATGTACACCAAAGGTCAAAGTTTCTTGGCTGGGCTTTGTCAGGGTATGGGATCCTGTGGTTTCCAAACGTTTTACAGTATATTTGCTTTAAAAGTCTTGCTAACAAAGAGGATTTTGATGATACTTAGCACACTTAAGACAATGATGTGCATGTTTTATGGTTGCACTAAAAGTTCTTTACAAAATCTTTTCTAATGCACTCTATAAATATCACGCAATCTGATTGGCTACTGGGCAATATCCGATCCGAGCATTGATTTTACATTTCCTGTCGAACAGTTAATCATTATATTTGGTAATACACGAGTTATTGGGGTTAAACGTTGCAATATGTGAAATAAGTGGAACACAATACTGCCCAGCGATTGGCTTAGAAAGTAGGGTGAACTATAACTTTACAATACAGACTTACAACACTGAAAGACAGTTTCCTGATCTGGTGCCAGCCACACTTACTACACTGAAAGACAGTTTCCTGATCTGGTGCCAGCCACACTTACTACACTGAAAGACAGTTTCCTGATCTGCAGCCTGTTTCATCAACATTGCAAAGTATACTTTAGTAGCAAAGTATACTTTGAGGGAGAAATTTTCAATTTTTTTGAAAAATTTATAAATTTTTATTATACTGAATTTATTACATTATCACAGCCATTTAATGGCTGTGATAATGTAATAAATGGCTGTGATAATGTAATAAATTCAGTATAATAATTCTGCATACTTTAATCATGAAATATATGCATTTGTTAGTTCTATATGAAATAATGCATTTCTGGAAAAATAAATGATTACTCCCTCAAAGTATACTTTGCTAGTAAAGTATACTTTGCAATGTTGATGAAATAGGCTACTGGTGCCAGCCACACTTACTACACTGGATCACATGGCCCCATGTGTTAACACTATCAATGCAGAATTAAATTGTGTCGATTGCTGTTTATTTTTCCATTGTATTCAGCAAAAACATGTTTTGACAACACTTTAGAATCATTGAAATTGATTCTAACGTGCTGCCAAACCATTTTTTTTATTGAGAAAGAAGACCATATGAAACAACAGCAGTTACTTTTATATCGTATTCTAAGGGTTAAAGGTAGATGCCCACACAGTAGGCACAAAATGTTCTTTAATTCAGAGACATCATCCGAGACATTTTCTGGCAAAATAAACGTTCATTCACCATTACCCCACGTATTGTTTGGCATTATTATACATTTAATATCAGACGTAAATTTCCACACTGATATCAGGGGCAATAACCGTGTTTCATTAAAATGTTAACCGACATTACTATTTATTCTGTGTATTTATTTTTGATGTACAATGATCATACTTCATAATCGGTCGAAAATAGTATTTTTTTCAGGCGAAACATTTAATTAGTATAAATAATTTAAAATATTATGCCTCATTTGCATATGAAATTAGCCCGATACCACTGCGAGTCATTATCAGTAAAATAAATATTACTAAATAATTACTGATTGGGCATCTAGCTTTAAGGATGAATTTATCGTTAAGATACGCGTACCCTCCCATCGTACTGAGTGTCTCGATGCTTGAAATAATATTTAAGGTTCTTCATTTTTGTCTCCACGTAACGAAGGAACAAAGACAAACGAGACACCATACCTTTTGGAGTTCCAAAAGTGTGATCGTCAACCGGTCCAGAGGCCGATTCCCTTCTACCGGTTCCCTGGTGCCACAACTCGGTCACATGACCTGTGCTAGAGGTCCCCGTGGTGTAGCCACAGTAATGCCGGTCCTCAAAGTCGCAGTAATTGTCGGAGAATCCACCGTATAAAACTGAAATGTAACAGTGGACATTAACATTTTATTTACCTACATGTATTACCAAGGTGCATGATCATGTGGTTACAACAACAACAACAATGGCTGAAAGTGTTGAAAGAGCGCCCACTCCAAAGAAAGTATTATTTGATATTTTCCTTAATAGACAACGGATTTTGATGAAATATGGCGCTATTTTTTTGTCGTCTGCTGTTTATTTAATATTTTCCATTTTATCATCAAAAACATGCTTTGGCAGCATTTTAGAATAATTTACAACATGCTTTGACAGCACTTCAGAATCATTTCCATTGGAAATGATTCTGAAGTGCTGTCAAACCATGTTTTTATTGAGAAATAAGGCAAGATATAAAAGCAGACGACAATTGTTGTGTGTAAGGGTTAGAGTAGGCAGAGATTATAACCTTACCCACAAGAAATCAGTAACACTAATGAATGTATCCCTCAAAAGCATTAACCGTTAGACTGCTATCTTATTTTTTTTGCCATCTGCTGTTTATTTTCTATTTTCCATTGTTATCATCAAAAACATGCTTTGACAGCACTTTATAATAATTTTCAACAGGCTTTGACAGCACTTCAGCATCATTTCCATTGGAAATGATTCGGAATTGCTGTCAAAACATGTTGTTATTGAGAAATAAGGCAAGACATAAAAGCAACAGCAGACGACAATTGTTGTGAGTAGCAGTCTAAGGGTTAACAAACAGTTCTACATCATTTGACCTTAACATTGAGCACATGGGCCACCACATGGGTGGGCTATAGAATGAAAATATGGCAAATAACAAATAAATATATGACAACACTCCACAATCATTTCCTTTGTCAAACCTTGATTATAAAGGTACATGCCCACTCAGTATCTGTTTTTTATACAAATTAAATATTAAGTATAATTGTGTCACTATTCCACCAGATCTAAATATTACCAGTGCCCACTATACAGATATAATAATTTAGCAATATTTATCTCATTGATAGTGATGCACGGTGGTATCAGGCTATTTTCATATGCGAATTAGGCATGATATTTTTTAATTATTTATATTAATTAAATGCGTCACCTGAAAAGATACTATTTTCGACAGCGTACATTGTACAATGTATGATCATTGCACATCAAAAAATAAATACAGAGAGTAAATACTAATGTCTGTTAACATCTTAAGGAAACACGGTTATCGCCCCTGATATTAGTGTTGAAATATATGGCTGATATAAAATGGATAATACTACCAATCACTACGTGGGGTAATGGTGAATTAATGTTTATTTTGCCATAAAAATGTCTCAGATGATGTCTCCGATATAAAGAACATTTTGTGCCTACCAAGTGGGCATGTACCTTTAATGCGAAAGAAGACAAAATATAAAATAATAGCAGATAAGACTATTTACATTTCCTGCATTTCAAGACAAGGGTCCATGATTATAAAATAAACTCTAAAAGATACTCTAGCCTGGTATGCTCTATTTATTATTCTGTTACCTGGATTTGTTGTATCTTTTTTTCTAGGATATTCAGTTATTACCTGTATGTGTTGTTCTATGGTTGTCTAGGATATTCAGTTTTAGCATGTGTTGTTGTTTTATGGTTGTCTGGATTCAGTTTACTGGATGTGTTGTTGTATGGTTGTCTAGGATATCAGTTATACCGTATGTGTTGTTGTATGGTTTAGATTTTCAGTTACCTGGATGTGTTGTTGTATGGTTGTCTAGGATATTCAGTTATACCTGTATGTGTTGTTGTATCTAGGATATTCAGTTTTACCTGGATGTGTTGTTGTATGGTTGTCTAGGATATTCAGTTTTAGCTGGATGTGTTGTTGTATGGTTGTCTAGGATATTCAGTTATACCTGATGTGTTGTTGTATGGTTGTCTAGGATATTCAGTTATACCTGTATGTGTTGTTGTATGGTTGTCTAGGATATTCAGTTATACCTGGATGTGTTGTTGTATGGCTGTCTAGGTTATTAAGTTTTAACTGTATGTGTTGTTGTATTGTCAAGGAGATTCAGGTTATACCTGTATGTGTTGTTGTATGGTTGTCTAGGATATTCAGTTTTAGCTGGATGTGTTGTTGTATGGTTGTCTAGGATATTCAGTTTTAGCTGGATGTGTTGTTGTATGGTTGTCTAGGATATTCAGTTTTAGCTGGATGTGTTGTTGTATGGTTGTCTAGGATATTCAGTTTTACCTGGATGTGTTGTTGTATGGTTGTCTAGGATATTCAGTTTTAGCTGGATGTGTTGTTGTATGGTTGTAGGTATCGTTTTACCTGATTGTTGTTGTATGGTCTTAGATATTCTACCTGGATGTTGTTGTATGGTTGTCAGGAATCATTACCATGTGTGTTTTATGGTTTTTTGTCCTAGTATCAGTTACTGTGGATTGTGTATGTTGGTCAGGATATTTCAGTTTTAGATATCGGTATTAGCCTGGATGTGTTGTTGTATGGTGTCTAGGATATTCAGTTTTACCTGGATGTGTTGTTGTATGGTTGTCTAGGATATTCAGTTTTACCTGTATGTTGTTGTATGTTGTCTAGGATATTCAATACTGCTGGATGTGTTGTTGTATGGATGTCTAGGATACAGTGGATTTTACTGGATTGTTGTACAATTTTTTTTATTATTTTTAATTTTTTTTTTTTTGTATGGTTGTCTAGGATATTCAGTTTTTCCTGGTTGTTGTTGTAGGTTGTCTAGGATTGTTTTATATGTTTTTGTTTGTTGTGTGGTTTATTTTTTAATTTTCCTGTATGTTTGTTGTATGGTTTTTTTTTTTGTCTAGGTAAATTCAGTTTTACGGTGTGTTGTTGTATGGTTGTCTAGGATATTCATTTTACTGGGATGTGTTTGTTGTATGTCTAGTTATAAGTTTTTACCTATGTTTGTTGTAGGTTGTCTGGATATTCAGTTTTACCATACTTGTATGTGTTGTTGTATGGTTGTCTAGGATATTCAGTTTACCTGATGTTGTTGTATTTGTTCTAGGATATTCAGTTTTACCTGTATGTGTGTTTTAGTATGGTTGTCTGGTATTGTCCTAGTATACGTTTTACCTGTATAGTGGTTGAGTATGGTTGTCTATATATTCTTATTATACTTGTATGTGTTGTTGTATGGTGTCTAGATATTCAGGTTAGTTTTTTACCTGGATGTGTTGTTGTATGGTAGTCTAGGTTAATTCAAGTTTTTACCTGGATTGTGTTGTTCTATGGCTGGCTAGGTTAACATTTAAGCTGGATGTGTTGGTTTGGTATGGTTTATTCAAGGATATTCAGTTTTACCTGGATGTGTTTGAGTAGTATGGAGATCTCTAGGATTATTCAGTTTTAGCCCTGGATGAGTTGTTTTTATTGTAATGGTATTTTTGTCTAAGGTTATTAAGTTTACATGGATTTACCTGGTTATTGTATGGTTGTTCAAGGATATTCAGTTTTAACCTCATGTGTTGGATTGTATGGTTTTGTTCCTAGGTTATTAATTTTAACCTGGAGTGTTGGTTGAATGGCTTGTTTCCTAGGAAATTCAGATTATACCTGAAGTGGGTTGTGGTATGGCTGTTCTAGGATATTCAGTTTTAGCCTGGAATGTTTGATCTATTGATTACTAGGATAATCATTTATACTGGATTGAAGTTCTATTGGAATGGAATGTCACAGGATTATTTCAACTTTTCAAGCCCCCCCTCAATGTGCCCAGTTTGCCAATGGTTTCCCTCCCCTTAGTTATTTTAAGGTTTTACCTTGGAAATCGTGTTGTTCTATGAATTATCTAGGATATTCAGTTATACCTAGGATGTGTTTGTTTAGCATGGGTTGTCAAGGATTATTTCCAGTTTAGCTGGATGAGATTCATGTTAATGGTTGTCCTAGGTATTAAGTTTTACCTGGATTGAGTTTTTTCTAAAATGATTAATCTAGGATATTCAGATTATACCTGGATGTGTATTTGATTTCTATGAATTTATCATAGGATATTCAGTTATACCTGGATGTGTTTTGTTTTTTCTATGAATAAATCTAGGATGAATTCCAGTTATACCTGGGATGTGTATGTTCTATGAATTATCCTAGGATAATTCAGTTATACCTTGGATGAGTTTGTTCTAATGAATTATCTAGGATAATTCAGTTTTACCTGGATTGTGTTTGTTCTATGGATTATCTAGGATATTCATTTTAACCTGGATGTGTTGTTCTAATGGATTATCTAGGAAATTCAGTTATTTACCTTGGATTGTTTGTTCTATGGATTATCTAGGAATATTCAGTTATTTTACCTGGATGTGTTTGTTTCTATGATTATTCCTAGGATATTCAGTTATAACCTGGATGTTTTGTACTATTGATTTTCTATGATATTCAAGTTTTACCTGGATGTGTTGGTAAGTATGGTTGTTCTAGATATATCAGTTTTTACCTGGAATTGTTGTTCTATGGATTATCTAAGGAATATTCAGTTTTGATGTTTAACCTGGAAGTGGTTCTTGTATGGTTTGTTCTAGGTTATTCAGATTCCCTGGATGTGTTGATCATGATTAGTCTAGTATATTCAGATTTAATTAAACCTGGATAGTTGTTGACTATGATTATCTAGGATAATTCCAGTATTATACCAGGATGTGTTTGTTCTAATGATTTAATCAAGGATAAATTCAGTTATTTAACCTGGATTGGGGGTTGTTGTTTCTATGAAATTAATCTAGGATATTCAGTTTAATACCAGGATGTGTTAGTTCTTAAGATTATCTAGGATATTTCAGTAATACCTGGATGTTTGTTTCTATGGATTATCTAGGAAATTCAGTTATACCTGGATGTGTTGTTGCATGGATTATCTAAGGATATTACAGTTTTTATACCTGGATGTGATGAGTATGGTTGTATAGGATTTCTTCAGTTTTAAAACCTGGATTGAAGTTTGTTTTGTATGGTTGTCAAGGATATTCATTTTTTACCTGGCTGAGCTTGTTGTATGGCTTGTTCTAGGATATTCAAGTTTTTAGCCTTGGATGTGTTTTGTATTGGCTATCAATTATTCAGTTTAGCTGGATTGTTTTTGTTCCTATGAATTCTAGGATATTTTCAGTTTTAGCTGGATCTGTTGTTCCGATGATTTATCTAGTGGATATTCAGTTTTATCCTGGATGTGTTTGTTCAACTGATTATCTAGGATATTCAGTTTTAGCTGGATGTGTTGTTTGTATATGGTTGTCTTAGATATCACAGTTTTTAACCTGGATGTGTTAGATTGTATGGTTGTCTAGGAATTACAGTTTTTAACCTGGATGTTTGTTAGTTGTATGGGTTGTCTAGGATATTCAGTTTTTAACCTGGAATGTGCTGTTGTTAATGATTTGTCCTAGGTATTATTCAGTTTATTTTACCTGGATGGTGTTTTAGTTGTAAATGGTTTGTCTAGGATAATTCATTTTTACCCTGGATGATGTTTTTGTTAGTATGGTTTGTCTAGGATTATTTCAGTTATTTTTACCTTGGATGTTTGAGTTGTAATGGTTAGTCTATGTTATTCAGTTTTACCTGGATGTGTTGTTTTTCTATGATTAATCTAGGATATTCAGTTATATCCTGGATTGTGATTTTTGTTTCTATGAATTATTCTAGGATACTTCAGTTATAACCTGGATGTGTTGTTTTTTTCTATGATTATCTAGGATATTCAGTTATACCTGGATGTGTTGTTCTATGATTATCTAGGATATTCAGTTATACCTGGATGTGTTGTTCTATGATTATCTAGGATATTCAGTTATACCTGGATGTGTTGTTCTATGATTATCTAGGATATTCAGTTATATCCTTGGATGTTGTTTTTCTATGATTATCCTATGGATATTCAGTTATAAGCCTGGATGTTTGTTTGAGTATGGTTGTCTAGGATATTCAGTTATACCTGGATGTGGTATTGTTGTATGGTTGTCTAGGATAATTCATTTTTACCTGGATTTGTTGTTGTTGATGGTTTTCTAGGATAATTACAGTTTCTTTTTACCGTGAATGTTGCTGTTGTTATGTGGTTGTTCTAGGAATCATTTTATCCAGTTTTACCGGATGTGCTGTTGTATGGTTGTCTAGGATATTAAGTTTTTTTTTTACCTGGATGTTGTTGTTAGTATGGGCTGTCTAGGATATTCAGTTTTTAGCTGGATTGTGTTCTTAAATATGAATTATCTAGGAATATTCAGTTTTAGCTGGATTGAGTTGTTTCTAATGGGGGGAATTAATCTAGAGATAATTCAGTTATTTAGCAGATGTGTTGTTCTATTGATTATCTAGGATATTACGGGAGTTTTAAGCTGGATGTGGTTGTATTCTAATGATTATCTAGGATATTCAGTTTATTTTACCTGGATGTGTTAGTTCTAATGAATTAAATCTAGGATATTCTATTTTAGCTGGATGTGTTAGTTCTAATGATTATCCTAGGATAAATTCAGTATATTTTAACCTGGAATGGTGGTTGTTGTATGGATTGTCTAGGATAATTCAGTTTTACCTGGATGTTTGTTGGATTCTAGTGATTATCTAGGTACAATAAAGCAGTTATACCTGGATGTGTTGTTTCTATTGATTAATCTAGGATATTCAGTTTTTACCCTGGAAGTGTTTGTTGTATGGTTTGTCTTAGGATATTCAGTTTTTTTACCTGGATGTTGTTGTTCTATGATTATCTAGGATATTCAATTTATACCTGGATGTGTTTTGTTCTAATGATTATCTAGGAAATTCAGTTTTTAACCAGGTTTTACATGTTATGTTGTTGTATGGTTGCCCTCAAAGATATTCAGTTTTACCTGGATGTGTTGTTGTATGGTCGTCTAGGATATTCAGTTTTAGCTGGATGTGTTGTTGTATGGTTGTCAAGGATATTCAGTGTTACCTGATTTTTTGTTGCATGGTTGTCAAGGATATTTAGTATTACCTTGATTTGTGGATTTTTGTTGCATGCTTGTCAAGGATATTCGGTATTACCTGGATTTGCTGTTGTACGGTTATCAAGGATATTCAGTAATACATTGATTTGTTGTTGTGCTTGTTGTTTGTATATCAGTATTACGAGTTGTTTTATGGTTGTCAAGGATATTCATTATACCATTGATTTGTTGTTGATGGTTGTTTGTTATATTCAGTATTACCTGGATTTGTTGTTTTATGGTTGTCAGGATATTCAGTATTACCTGGATTTGTTGGTGTATGGTTTTCAAGGATATTCAGTATTATCTGGATTTGTTGTATGGTTGTCAAGTATATTCAGTATTACCTGGATTCGTTGTTGTATGGTTATCAAGTATGACCTGAATTTGTTGTTGAATGGTTGTCAAGGATATTCAGTTTTACCTGGATGTGTTGTTGTATGGTTGACAAGGATATTCAGTTTTACCTGGATGTGTTGTTGTATGGTTGACAAGGATATTCAGTTTTACCTGGATGTGTTGTTGTATGGTTGACAAGGATATTCAGTTTTACCTGGATGTGCTGTTGTATGGCTGTCTAGGATATTCAGTTTTACCTGGATGTGTTGTTGTGTCTAGGATATTCAGTTTTACCTGGATTTGGTGTTATATTATTTTCTATCATATTCAGTATTACCTGGATTTGTTGTTGTATAGTTGTCAAGGATATTCAGTATTACCTGGATTTGTTGTTGTATAGTTGTCAAGGATATTCAGTATTACCTGGATTTGTTGTTGTATAGTTGTCAAGGATATTCAGTAGTACCTGGATTTGTTGTTGTATGGTTATCAAGGATATTCAGTGTTGCCTTGCAGACTGCGAGGGAATTTGTTTGGTCGGTCAACTGTTTTCTAAGGTGGTCCAGATCTGATGACATCCGCCCCACAATTCCCACTAAATCTGCCTGGAATAATATCCACATCAGTAATTTCTAGTTTGTTTTATTTCTTAAAGGATATATGAAGAGCTTATTTAATTGTCTTCAAATATATAGTTTTAACATATACATGCCATGGCAGAAATGAGCAGATGTCATAAAACCTCATTTGCGGTATAATCTTTCCACTAGTCTTGTTTATCAATTACCGGTATCATGGAGTTCTTGACAGTGTCGTGTAAAACTGATAAGATAAAACAATTGTTGAAAACTACGTCCAAAATCAATAAATAGTTATACAATTGTAAAATTGTAAAATTGGTTTTACATTTACATAGAAAATAACATTCCAAATCTAAGTACCATAATGATTCTTCGTACCAATTACAAGCCTCGAGCTGGTGTTGCGGTTTGAAAGTTTTAGTTACATGGCAAAATAGCAATGTCCAAATGGAGATACAATCTATTACCTGTAGCCAATTTCACAAAAATTGCCAAGTATGGTTATCTTGCTAAGTGCACTTTGAGGGAGAAATTTTCAATTTAATGATACATTTATTAATTTTTATTTTCTTAATTTATCACATTATCACAGCCATTTTGTTGTGATAATGTGATACATTCAGTATTTATAATTCTGCATTTGTTTAATCATCAAACATATGCAATTGTTAGTTCCATATGAAATAATCCATTACGGAGAAAAAAAAAAAAAATACTCACTCAAAGTACACTTTGCTAGATAAGTATAATTAGCAATTCTGGTTAAATCGGCTACTGGTAGTGCATAAAAAATTAAATTCACTTCGTAAATTAACTTGTGTACAACAAAAGGATACAACAAAAGTATCAAGCCTCCACATAACATGGTAAAAATGTATATTATAAATATTTTACAAATTACGCGGTAAAATTGCAACTGAAATTCTACCTTGCTTTGACTCAGCAAACTATCTCTATCTGCGAGAAGAGCTGTGAGGTTGGCATGTTGTCCTTGAAGCCTCAAATACTCCAATGTCTTCTGGTTTAACTCCACTTGTGTGACATTTAGTGCCTTCGCCAGCGTGTCGAAGTTCTGCTGTAGCGTTGTCATTCCCGTGCTCAGTGAATTCACATTCTGGTTCAACCCATCTAGGTCTTTGCATGAGCAGCTCTGTAAATGTAGTAACCGTTTAAAGTCAGGAAACAGTTTTTCTTTCACTGGGTGCACATTGTACAATTTGACATGCATGTACCATACGTAAAATAATATTTTTTTATCTTCATAATCGGTTTACTTATTTGAGAATCAACTTCATTCAAGAAAAGCTTACAGAAAGTGAATTCCAAGACTCACCAAGTCCAAGGAAATGTGTGAAATGTGAGTAATTTCCTATAAAAACACTTTTGGGTCATCATCAGTGTTACAATTGGTGGAGTTTGATGCCACGTTGCTTAATTTTAATGAGAAAACAGTAAAGAGATTCTAGGCAATGTAACATCAAACCGACAAATTCCGCCATATCTAGCATCAATGATAATCTGGAAGTTGTTCTAAGGGACGCTACTAGTGATTTTTCAAGTTCGGTAACTATAATACCTGTAGTTTCACTAAACTTTGTGCGATAAAAACGTTTGTACGACAAGTTTTATTAATTTGCTTCTCACATTAATGTGGACAACTAATGTTACCACTGTCTGTACAACTGAACACATTCACTAAAAATCGGCTATCAGTGCAAATGTTATTCTATATTCAAATTTTGAATTTCTGTGTCGTATGAAGCTTAGTGAAACAAGCCCCTGGGGGCCGTTTCACTAAACTTCGTAAGACTAAAATGTTCTTAAGTGCAAAATTATGATAGTCTGTAAATATCATATTAACATTGTTTTCTTGTAAACAATTGTTGGATTTACATTTATTGAGCATAGGCTGCATATGCAGCCTATGTTCAATAAATGTAAATCCATCAATTGAAATTTCCAGATGATTCCAAATTTGCACTTACGAACATTTAAGTTGTAAGAAGTTTATTGAAACGGGCCCCTGGTTTATAGGTATTCCAGAAGGACTTGCTTAATGGCAGAATGCACAAAAGTTAAATTACCGGTGGTATTATGATCACCATAAGTAACCAGTTGTACCTGTTCAATGGCGGAATGGACACATGTTAAATTGCCTGTGGTATTATGAACACCATCAGTTAACCAGTTGGACCTATGATGGAATGGAGTAAATACCAATTGTCTGCAGTCTCATCCATAGGTCAATAACCCGTAGTAGGAGGGGTGGTAAAATCACAGGTAGAATACTCAGACCTGTGACACAAGAAAAATGACGTTTACAAAAAAATCCATTACCCCACCCACTTGGTCTCATACAGTACTATCTTCTATTAACGTCATGTACAGTACGATACCAGGTGGGTGGGGTAATGGGATTGTTTTAATAGGCATTTTTTTGTGTCATATGTCCGAGTCTTCCACCTGTGGGTAAAATGTGTATAATTCACCTATTTCTGTTTATAAACAAGCAAAAAGTCAGAAAAATACATTTTTCTGACTTTTTGCTTGTTACTAAACAGAAATAGGTGAGTGTATATTTTTGAACGGAAATAGGTGAATTGTACATATTTTACCATTCCTACTACGGGTTATTGACCTGTGGGGTCACCTACCTGGAACCCAGTACCAGAACTGCCGGCGATGTTACTGTTCGTGGCCCGAGTCGCGTGGTCACAATGTTGTGCGTGGCCTAGCTGTACATTGTAGGAGCACTGTCCATTGGAGAAACTACATCCAGGGTCAAAGGTTGCGCAGTGACCCTCGTAAAAGGTCACAACCGTGACAACCGCGACTAGGAATAGTTTTAGCATCTCACTGTATATTTGAATAGAAACTTTACAATGCTGAATTATATTTTGTCGTCTGATGTTTTTTCTTTTTGAAAAGAAAACATGCTTTGACTGTGCATAAAAAATCGTCTGTAATGGGCAATATGTTAGATGATCATAATTTGCTGTCTGAATGATTTTTAGTATATAAAATGAAAACAGTTAAAACAGCAGACAACAAAATTTAAATTTTGATCTTAATAATCTGCTAAAGGATTTTTTGATAGCAAATGAGAATCATCTCCTTGGCAATGATTTTAATTTGTTGTATGGTGACGCAGGCCAAAAACTGAAAAAATATCTAAAAACAGCAGTATTAAAAGTGCATAAACATGAAAAATAGCACACAAAATAAGTGAAAACGGTGACAAATAAGGGCAAAAATGAGAAACTGCAGACGAATAATTATAAAACAATATACTGTATAAGGTAGGAAACACTCACAGAAAAGAAGAGGATGTACTAGAACACTGAAGATAAGGAGTCTTATCATTGGATCAGTGTGACATAGATCCTATTGCACCTTCCTTATCTGACAAAATAATGGCTGTGAAATGTGGCTTCTTGAATTTGTAACCAGTGTAGTACTGATCAAATAGCACACTTATGTAGCCTGATAGCAATTTATATTGCTTGTTGGAATGGCGACAGGCGTTTCATTGATGGAATGGCTAACAGAGAAGATCTTGATCAGACTGTGCAGATGCACACTGGTCGCAAAAGCAATAAGTCCCATTTCTTTAGTCACAGCAACAATTTAGAAATACTTGCATATATCCTTCTTTAGACTGGACAACCTGGGCGATACCTATGGTGTCTTCTTTTGATTGACAGATTGATTGATTGATTGGGGTTTTACGTCCTATCAACAGCAAGGTCTGTAGTCAATTTCATCAAAATTGCAAAGTATACTTATCTAGCAAAGTATACTTTGAGGGAGTAATCATTTATTTTTCCTGAAATGCATTATTTCATATAGAACTGACCACTGCATATATTTGATGATTAAAACTATGCAGAATTATTATACTGAATTTATTACATTATCACAGCCAAATTGGCTGTGATAATGTAATAAATTCAGTATAATAAAAAATAATTAATTTATCTTAAAATTGAAAATTTCTCCCTCAAAGTATACTTTGCTAGATAAGTATACTTTGCAATGTTGGTGAAATAGGTTACTGATAATATACAGGCAGGAATGCACCTGCATAGAGGAAGCACGATGCATTCAGCAATTAAATTACATATTCAGTACTGATGGACAACATCCCCATCTTATGCCAGGCACAATCATTATGCCAGTTCACTTGGCCGCAGGTGTGAATCCCAGTAAGATTCACCATTAACCTTTAGACGGCTATCTTAATTTGTTTTGTCGTCTGCTGTTTATTTTCCATTTTTATCATCAGTTTGTTTAACCCTTTGAACCCGAAAGCCCGCTATAGCGGTTTATGCAAACAGTTTTCATATTTTTGAAAACAAAAAATATCCCCTTTTCATAAATGGATTAGTCCGAAAATCATTTTGTGACAATTGGATTAGCTGCAAAATTCACATATCAAACTCTATTCCAGTTACTTAGAGGTGAAAGCGTTTATGACATTCAACAGCTACGGTCATTTTAGGTTGGGTTAATGGTGTCGAATCCCGTATTTCACCTGTACGGAGAGGGAGAAAATCCCAAAATCAAAACTGATAATTCTATAACAAATGTATATTTAGCCCTGAACTTAGAATAACCCTGATCTAGTGCCAGGTTCTCACCATACCAGAGTCAGTTTTGTCATCAAACAAAGAATATATCTAGCATGACATACCCAAAGGTGGAAGACTCGGACCCGACACCAAAAAAATGCCTATTAAAAAAAATCCCATTACCCCACCCACTTGGTCTCGTACAGTACCATATTCTATATAAATAGAATATGGTACTGTTCGAGACCAAGTGGGTGGGGTAATGGGATTTTTTTAATAGGCATTTTTTTGGTGTCATAGGTCCGAGTCTTCCACCTGTGGACATATCGGTTGAACATAAATGCACCAACAGGGTGTGGGATCACGTGATTTCTGAATGGCATGACGTCATGTTTGTAGACGTGTTTACAGTAGATTTCCTTTGACATCATTCTAACAGAAAGACAGATTTTTATGTAACATTGCAGCAAATGAATAACTGTTTGCAATTTATTGTACAGTTTCTTTAATCTCATAGCTCTGTTGTTTTAACGCGGAATCAGTTACTGTCAATGGAAATAAAATCTAGAGCTTGTGAATGTAACAAATAAATGGTATATTAGTATAGGGTTAACTGTATTGTCATTTTCAAATTTGCGGCGTATATCAGAAAATGATAGGTCGGAAAATCTGTTTAATGCATTCCTTTACTACTGGCGTAGGAAAACATATTGAAATAATTTGCGACCGTTCATCAACAATGATGATGTACCTGTAATGTATGACCATCAGCCAATCAGATTGCGTGATATTTATAGAGTGCATTAGAAAAGATTTTGTAGAGAACTTTTAGTGGAACCATAAAATATGCACGTCATTGTCTTAAGTGTGCTAAGTATCATCAAAATCCTCTTTGTTAGCAAGACTTTTAAAGAAAATCTACTGTAAAACGTTTGGAAACCACGGGATCCCATACCCTGACAAAGCCCAGCCAAGAAACTTTGACCTTTGGTGTACATCAGTAGCCGATTTCACCAACATTGCAAAGTATACTTTTCTAGCAAAGTATACTTTGAGGGAGTAATCATTTATTTTTCCTGAAATGCATTATGTCATATAGAATTAACGACTGCATATATTTTATGATTAAAAGTATGCATACTTATTATACTGAATTTATTACATTATCACAGCCAAAATTGTATTTTGGCTGTGATAATGTAATAAATTCAGTAAAATAAAAATTAATAAATTTATCCTAAAATTGAAAATTTCTCCCTCAAAGTATACTTTACGAGAAAAGTATACTTTGCAATGTTGGTGAAATAGGCTACTGGTGTGCCTTTTTCACTAAACAATAAAACAGTTTGTACAAAGTTTTAATGTATTTCTTCTTACATTCATGTGGTTCATGTGCCAACGTTATGTCAAATAAATACTAGATGGCCGCTGCACACATGTCACGCCCGCCGAGGCTTTGATAGTATACCGAAAAACTTCAACCAAAAACTTTAACCCATACGTACGGATGGACGCCAATGTGCCAGCTATATCGCGTTGTCCGCAAGCGGGCAAAAATGGTGATGTTCCATTCCTAAAAGTGTGACAACGCAATGACGTTTTGACGTCATCATGTTTTAAATGCCATTAGAAGCATCAGTGACTCAGGAATATTACTGCAATTGTTAGAATGAGTTCTCGGCATTCAGTAATATGAAGTGTTTACAGTTTTATTGCAGGGATTCTGCTGGCGATCGCCACTTTCGCAATTGGCGATAAAAAATTACAATTTTCGAAAAAAAAAAAAAAAATGTTTGTTTTTTTTTTTGAAGTGACGATTTTTTTATTTTCCCCAGCGGAATCCCTGTATTGCTAGTCATAACATTATTTTTCTCTGTGGAGAGTTTCAACTAGATGCGAAAATCGTCAATGGCGTCTGCTCACTGAAATATGGATATCTCCACATTTCTCTCTTTTGATGGTGAAGTCATGTGATAAACAAAATATTAAACTCCTTTCCATTTGATATGAGATTTATAAAACTCGCCAGCAATTATATGCAACTCGCCAGAGGTTCGGCGATAAATTATGCTCGACTCATTTCATAAATCTCATATCAAATGGAAATTCATTTGAAATGCTCTGTTTCTGAAAATTCATTACGCAAACACGTCTTATTTGGAATTAATAAATCTGTGAACTACTTTCGGCAAGGGAGATAATCAATATCACGCGAACTATTTTCATACGAGCTAAGCGGATGTTCTGTTTTAATCTATCTCCTGTGATATATAATGATACATTACTTCGATATGTTATGGGTACTAATACATGTTGTTTCAATAGCGTATCTCTGTAACGGTAACGTTGTAGATGGAGTTGCAAAATAATTTAATAATTATTACGTTCAAATGGTTGCGTAATACTGATAGCACTTCTGTATAAATGTAATCGTCGTAAATGGTGCAACGAGGTTAAGGTCGCCGACTTCTATGATTTAATTACCGATTCCCGAAAGGGTCAGGGTTTCAAACCTCGACTTGGTATATTATTTTTTTTCTCCATATATATTATTTTTGTGATTTTAATATATTCACAATTTTATGATTTTAATAAAAATAGCTATAAATATGGTTTATACTCCAGCAGTATGTTTTGAGGCTGTGTGATTTGCCTCAATATAAGCTGGATTAATTAATACTTATATTCATGCGCTTCATGAGAACATCAATACATTTAAAATATACAAATATTACTTAAAGGGGTACCGATATGATACATTTTAATAATATAAATATTAAAAATACACATTACAATCGCTTACAACATAAGTTATTGATCGAAAATAGTCACTGCATCGTGACCTATTTGACCGCATTATCTATTGCGCGGGTACCTCATCATACCCCCTGTTTACATAGGTAACTGGGGGTATAGTGAGGTACGCTCGCTAATACAATGTTTGCGTAATGTTTATGTTATATTAAGAGTTTCAAAGATGCCATTTCACAAATGTGACTGCAGAAATGGGATGCATGGAATTTGTGACCAGTGTATACCCAGATCACACTAAGCATCTGCACAGTCTGATCAATGTCGCCATTGTAAGTGCAACACAAATCACACTTCTAAAAAACAGTACGATCCTAATCAGGATGCAAAGGTGGCCACAATGACATAAGACCCATTTCTCCAGAATGTCACAAATATATTATTGAAATACATGTATAATATACAAAAAAATATCATTTGAGTCCAGCTCTGCCATTACCTCCCTTGTCACATCGCCGATTTTCACCGATATTGACTTAGTAAAAATGCAATATTTTCCATGAACCCTTTCAACACCACAGACCTGTATAGTGGTACTGGCAAATAGTGTAAATCCAAATCAGGATCTGCACTTTTTGTAAGTAATTTTCATATTTGCAAGAACAAAAACACCCCCTTTATATAAATGGACTAGTCTGAAAATAATGTTGTGGCTGTTAGATTGGTTGCTAAATTAACATATCAAAATTCATTCCAGTTACTTCGGGGTGAAAGGGTTAATAACGTCAGAAGCTAAGAAAAAATCAGAGCACATTCAAAATTACATTCCGCATGAAATCTGTATTTATTTGGTCAAATTTCAACATCATCGTTACACAAGACTGATTTTCTAAATCAATATCGGGCAAAAACAGTGATGCTATAAGAGAGATAATCTTAGAGGCAGGCTCATTTCTACAGAGCACCGTAGGGGATGTGGAATTCTTTTTTTTAATTTGTTCCCACAAAATAACAATTTGTTCCCACAAAATAACAATTTGTTCCCACAAAATAACAATTTGTTACCTCAATTTAACAATTCGTTCCCACAAATTAACAATTCATTCCCACGAATTTGTGGGAACGAATTGTTATATCATGGGAACGAATTGAATTGTTAAATTGAGGTAACGAATTGTCATTTCGAGGGAACGAATTTCTAATCTACATAGTCATAATATGTCACAACCCTGTAGCAGCATAAGTCTTGATCATGTGTTTACTGTGGAAAATATCGACCGTCGTTTCGTGGCACTTGCGCAAGTCAAAGTCACAATACCCGAGAGAGAACTTGGAATCCGTGGCTTTGTATATGTCCAGTCCCCGACCTATTTTTATTATCCAACCATTGTTCAACCTGCAAATGAAGAAAAGAAGCTGGTTAGATCTATTACAGTCGAGCACCAGTATCTCAAAGTCGAAGGGAGATCGTCCTTATAGTAGAGATAGGACTAGGTTTGAGATAGCAATGAAGAGACATGGTCGAATATTTTCGCAAAAGTATGAACTCATTTTACCCATTACACCACGAGTAAAAAATCACCAATTAACCAATGACCAAAGGTAGTAAGCTAATCAACATTACAAGGTGGCGTAACGACTCTCAGAGACTTGCGTAAATGACCAGCGTGATATGCTTTAATGAATCGCGACAAACACACAAATATATCCAAGTAGACTAATTAAGCAAACAACCGGAGGTAGGTGTGAATTTATTTTGTTTTTGTTTGATAATATGTTTAGAAAATTAGTGTCCACCAAATCGATCTTGGCAGCCAGGCACTTAGGTGATTTATTCAAGCGTCTATGTGATCGAGATAGCGAAGAAATTGTTAACGTATTTTATACGGAGGGGACAGAATGAACAGTCGAGATAGAGAACATATACGAGATAGGACATGGTCGAGATAGCCAAGCAAATATATATTAAACAAGAAACGAGGCAAAGCCACGAAGGCCAGGTTTTTCCCAAGCATAGACACTTGGATAACATAATTATACCCACTTTTTGTAGACTAGATGGCCGTGGCCTGCATGTCGCGCCTTGGGGCGAGGCATGGACACTAAAAAAATAGATATAGTAGATGGAAAAACTTTAACGAAAAAACTTTAACCGGACACACGGACGTACGGACGGACGGACGTATGCCAAAATGCCGATGATATCACGCTTTCGGCAAGCGGGCGCGACAATAATGATAAACAACCATATGAAGTATCAAGGTAATGGGTGAAGCAGTTGCAGAGATATAGTACACAAACAAACTTTAACAAAAAAATTCAAAGTAATTTGACCTTGACATTGGGCACAGGGGCCGCACGGTTGGGGGATAGAATGAAAATATGGATGATGATAAACACCCATGTGAAGTTTCAAGGTAATGGGCGAAGCAGTTGCAGAGATATAGTATAACAAAAAAGTTTTAACCAAACAACTTTAACCAGACGTACGTTAAAAAGTTAACGTTGAAAATGGCTAAGTCAATTACGTAGAAATAATAGGTGAAGGTAAAAAAAATGGTCACATGTTGGATAGTTGTATGTGGTAGGCACCCCTTGGTTATGAAGCTGTGAAAGTTTGGTGGTCATAGGTGGTACAGTACCAAAGACATGGACTTGAACACGAAAACTTAACATTGTAAATGCGAAAACTTAACATTAACAAGAAACGAGGCAAAGCCACGAAGGCCAGGTTTTTTCCAAGCATGGACACTTGGATAACATAATTATACCCACTTTTTGTAGACTAGATGGCCGTGGCCTGCATGTCGCGCCTTGGGGCGAGGCATGGACACTAAAAAAATAGATATAGTAGATGGAAAAACTTTAACGAAAAAACTTTAACCGGACACACGGACGTACGGACGTACGGACGGACGGACGTATGCCAAAATGCCGACGATATCACGCTTTCGGCAAGCGGGCGCGACAATAATGATAAACAACCATATGAAGTATCAAGGTAATGGGTGAAGCAGTTGCAGAGATATAGTACACAAACAAACTTTAACAAAAAAATTCAAAGTAATTTGACCTTGACATTGGGCACAGGGGCCGCACGGTTGGGGGATAGAATGAAAATATGGATGATGATAAACACCCATGTGAAGTTTCAAGGTAATGGGCGAAGCAGTTGCAGAGATATAGTATAACAAAAAAGTTTTAACCAAAAAACTTTAACCAGACGTACGTTAAAAAGTTAACGTTGAAAATGGCTAAGTCAATTACGTAGAAATAATAGGTGAAGGTAAAGAAAATGGTCACATGTTGGATAGTTGTATGTGGAAGGCACCCCTTGGTTATGAAGCTGTGAAAGTTTGGTGGTCATAGGTGGTACAGTACCAAAGACATGGACTTGAACACGAAAACTTAACATTGTAAATGCGAAAACTTAACATTAACAAGAAACGAGGCAAAGCCACGAAGGCCAGGTTTTTTCCAAGCATGGACACTTGGATAACATAATTATACCCACTTTTTGTAGACTAGATGGCCGTGGCCTGCATGTCGCGCCTTGGGGCGAGGCATGGACACTAAAAAAATAGATATAGTAGATGGAAAAACTTTAACGAAAAAACTTTAACCGGACACATGGACGTACGGACGTATGCGAAAATGCCGACGATATCGCGCTTTCCGCAAGCGGGTGCGACAATGATGATAAACACCCATGTGAAGTATCAAGGTAATGGGTGAAGCAGTTGCAGAGATATAGTACACAAAAAAACTTTAACAAATAAAGTAATTTGACATTGCGCACACGGGCCGCACGGTTGGGGGTTAGAATGAAAATATGGACGAAGATAAACACCCATGTGAAGTTTCAAGGTAATGGGCGAAGCAGTTGCAGAGATATAGTATAACGAAAAAGTTTTAACCAAAAAATTTAACCAGACGTACGTTAAAAAGTTAACGTTGAAAATGGCTAAGTCAATTACGTAGAAATAATAGGTGAAGGTAAAAAAATGGTCACATATTGGATAGTTGTATGTGGTAGGCACCCCTTGGTTATGAAGCAGTGAAAGTTTGGTGGTTCTAGGTGGTACAGTACCAAAGAAATGAACTTAAACACGAAAACTTAACATCGAAAACGCGAAAACTTAACATTGAAAATGGCTAAGTCGACTGCGCGGAAAAAATGGGTGAAGTTAAAAACAAGAAACGAGGCAAAGCCACGAAGGCCAGGTTTTTTCCAAGCATAGACACTCGGATAACATAATTATACCCACTTTTTGTAGACTAGATGGCCGTGGCCTGCATGTCGCGCCTTGGGGCGAGGCATGGACACTAAAAAAATAGATATAGTAGATGGAAAAACTTTAACCAAAAAACTTTAACCGGACACACGGACGAACGGACGGACATATGCCAAAATGCCGACGATATCGCGCTTTCCGCAAGCGGGTGTGACAATGATGATAAAAACACCCATGTGAAGTATCAAGGTATTGGTGAAGCAGTTGCAGAGATATAGTACACGAAAAAACTTTAACAAAAAAAATCAAAGTAATTTGAACTGACATAGGGACAGGACGCGCTTTCCGCAAGCAGGTGCGACAATGATGATAAACACCCATGTGAAGTATCAAGGTATTGGGTGAAGCAGTTGCAGAGATATAGTACACGAAAAAACTTTAACAAAAATATTCAAAGTAATTTGACCTTGACATTGGGCAAAGGGGCCGCACGGTTGGGGGTTAGAATGAAAATATGGATGATGATAAACACCCATGTGAAGTTTCAAGGTAATGGGTGAAGCAGTTGCAGAGATATAGTATAACGAAAAAGTTTTAACGAAAAAACTTTAACCAGACGTACGTTAAAAAGTTAAGTCAATTACGTAGAAATAATAGGTGAAGGTAAAAAAATGGTCACATGTTGGATAGTTGTATGTGGTAGGCACCCCTTGGTTATGAAGCTGTGAAAGTTTGGTGGTCCTAGGTGGTACAGTACCAAAGAAATGGACTTAAACACGAAAACTTAACATTGTAAACGCGAAAACTTAACATTGAAAATGGCTAAGTCGACTGCGCGGAAAAAATGGGACAAATTAAAAAACAAGAGCTGTAGGAGAACAGCATAGCTCGACTACGAGGGTTGTCGATGTACACATAGCTTGACAAAGAAGGTGGCTGCGGCCTGCATAAAAACCTTAACCAAGGTTGACTAAAAACATTAACCAAGGGAAACTAGAAATGTGGCCTGTCGGCACACGAATACCCCCACTGGCAGCCAAAGAAAATGAGGCATTTTTGATTATAAGCCATTTAGCCGAGCGTTAAGGTTTCAAACGCATCAAGTCTGTGACCTTGACCCTGGGCATAGTGTGATAATCCATGCATCGGTGTAGAAGATATAGAGTGGAAGGGAATTTCAATAGGTTTGACCTTTGACCTTCAACTATGACCTTGACCTTGGATGTAGGTGCGTGGTTATTGATCGAGACACACCTTCTCATCATGAGACACATTTGTGCCAAGCCATTTGATAATCCATGCATCGGTGTAGAAGACATAGAGCGGAAGGGAATTTCAATAGGTTTGACCTTTGACCTTCAACAGTGACCTTGACCTCGGACGTAGGTGCGTGGTTATTGATCGCGACACACCTTCTCATCGTGAGAAACATTTGTGCCAAGCCATTTGGGAATTTCAATATTTTTGACCTTCAACTGTGACCTTGACCTTGGATGTAGGTGCGTGGTTATTGATCGCGACACACCTTCTCATCCTGAGAAACATTTGTGCCAAGGCATTTGATAATCCATGCATCGGTGTAGAAGATATAGAGCGGAAGGGAATTTCAATAGGTTTGACCTTTGACCTTCAACTGTGACCTTGACATTGGACGTAGGTGCGTGGTTATTGATTGCGACACACCTTCTCATCATGAGAAACATTTGTGCCAAGCCATTTGATAATCCATGCATCGGTGTAGAAGATATAGAGCGGAAAGGAATTTCAATTTAGGAATTTTGACCTTTGACGATTCAACCTGGTGTGACATTGAACTTGACGTAGAGGTGCGTGGTTATTGATCGCGACACACCTTCTCATCATGAGAAACATTTGTGCCAAGCCATTTGATAATCCATGATCGGTGTAGAAGATATAGAGCGGAAGGGAATTTCAATAGGTTTGACCTTTGACCTTCAACAGTGACCTTGACCTTGGACGTAGGTGCGTGGTTTTCCAAGTATGGTTGCTGTAGGCCCAGGAGTATTCCATATACAAGCTTGAGTAAAAAACGTAACCAAGGGGAGATAACTAAGTAATCCAAGGATAAAAGTAGGTCAAGGTCAAATATAGGTCAGGGATTATTGATGTACATCACTAGGAGATGAAGTTGTCCAAGTATGGTTGATGTAGGCCCAGAAGTATTGCATATACAAGCTTGACTATAAACATTAACCAAGTAATTCAAGGTTAAATGTAGGTCAGGGGTTATTGATGTACATCCCTATGAGAAAAAGCTTGACTAATAACCTTAACCAAGGTTGAGTAAAAACCTTAACCAAGGGGAATTAAGTAAGTAATTTAAGGTTAAATGTAGGTCAAGGTCAAATATAGGTCAGGGGTTGTTGATGTACATCACTAGGAGATGAAGTTGTCCAAGTATGGTTGGTGTAGGGCCATGAGTATTCCATCTACAAGCTTGACTAAAAACCTTAACCAAAGAGAATTAAGTAAGTAATTCAAGAGGAAATGTAGGTCAAGGTCAAATATAGATCAGGGATTATTGATGTACATCACTATGAGAAAAGGTTATCCAAGTATGGTGTATGTATGCACAATAGTATTCCATCTACAAGCTTGACTAATAACCTTAACCAAGGTTGAGTAAAAACCTTAACCAAGGGGAATTAAGTAAGTAATTCAAGGTTAAATGTAGGTCAAGGTCAAATATAGGTCAGGGGTTGTTGATGTACATCACTAGGAGATGAAGTTGTCCAAGTATGGTTGGTGTAGGGCCAGGAGTATTCCATCTACAAGCTTGACTAAAAACGTTAACCAAGGGGAATTAAGTAATTCAAGAGGAAATGTAGGTCAAGGTCAAATATAGATCAGGGGTTGTTGATGTACATCACTAGGAGATGAAGTTGTCCAAGTATGGTGGGTGTAGGGCCAGTAGTATTCCATATAGAAGGTTGAGTAAAAACCTTAACCAAAAGGAATTAAGTAAGTAATTGAAGAGGAAATGTAGGTCAAGGTCAAACATAGATCAGGGTTATTGAGTACATACGTATGAGAAAAGGTTGTCGAAGTATGGTGTCTGGATGCACAATAGTATTCAATGTAGAAGTTGAAAAAAAACCTTAACCAAGGTTGACTAAAAACCTTAACCAAGGGGAATTAAGTAAGTAATTGAAGAGGAAATATAGGTCAAGGTCAAATATAGATCAGGGGTTATTGATGTGCATCACTAGGAGATGAAGTTGTCCAAGTATGGTGGGTGTAGGGCCAGTAGTATTGCATATACAAACTTGACTAAAAATCTTAACCAAGGTTGACTAAAAACCTTAACCAAGGGGAATTAACCAAGTAATTCAAGAGGAAATGTAGGTCAAGGTGAAATATAGATCAGGGGTTATTGATGTACATCACTAGGAGATGAAGTTGTCCAAGTATGGTGGGTGTAGGGCCAGTAGTATTCCATATACAAGCTTGACTAAAAACCTTAACCAAGGCGTGACGGTGACGCCGGGGTGACAACATAAGCTCTACTTATTCTTTGAATAGTCGAGCTAAAAAGTAACATGTTGGATAGTGATATGTGGTGGGCACCCCTTGATTATGAAGCTGTGAAAGTTTGGTGGTCCTAGGTGGTACAGTACCAAAGAAATGGACTTAAACACGAAAACTTAACATTGTAAACGCGAAAACTTAACATTGAAAATGGCTAAGTCGACTGCGCGGAAAAAATGGGTCAAGTTAAAAAAAAAGTAACATGTTGGAAAGTGATATGTGGTGGGCACCCCTTGATTATGAAGCTGTGAAAGTTTGGTGGTCCTAGGTGGTACAGTACCAAAGAAATGGACTCAAACACGAAAACTTAACATTGATTGTGGACGCCGCCCGCCGCCTAAAGGCTTTCGCCAATCCAATAGCCTGGATTTTTTTTTAAAAAACCTGGCTAACAAATAAGGATATAATTCGGGACTTTAGTGAATCATCGAGATAGGGGATAGCTCGACTGTAGGTGATTGATTGATTAATTGATTCATTGAATGTGTTTAACACTAACAAGCGTCCAACAACAAGGGCCATATACAGTCAAACTGCGAAGAACGGCCACCTCTCTACAAGAACACCCTCCCTCCCTATAACAGCTGATATGGTATATTCCAAAAGGCCTCTATATCAAACCTCCCTACAATAGCCACCTTTCTACAACAGCCACTTTTGTCTCATCCCATGGGTAGCTGTTGTAGAGGTTGCACTGTACAGGTTATAGGCTGAGATTATAACTAAATATAAAGTTTATTCAACTATTGTTTTGAAACACACAATTTATTTCTGGAGAAGTATAAGAATACAGGAATATGGGGAATAGTGCAGAGTAGAGCTCATAACGAGCTGTCTCATCAAGATCTGCCACATTTGTGGATATTTATTTTCTTTTCACAAAATTACGACCTTTTCTGGATAATCAAATGGTCGCAAGCTTCACCTTAAACAGTCCATGTCAGTTACTTAGGGGTGAAAGGGCTATATCGCTGTTGGAATACCTGATTTCGCGGTCGTGTAATGTCTGTGAATAAGAGACTTCCAGGCGGACGTTGTACTGCTGTAGACTGACAGCCAGCTCCTGTAGTTTGCTGTACTGGTGCCGCTGCTGGTCCTCATGCTGTGAATACAGAGAGAACTAGAAATGGACGCTTGTCGACAAGCGCATGTGTATCCCCCTCCCCAGATACACAAGTAGTTTGAAAAAAGGGTGTTCGAGTTATGCTCCGGAGACAAAATCAGTGACGGAAAAACAAAGGGAGATAACTAAAAAATTAGTGATGCAAGAGTTGTCATTCTTGCGTGACACACCTTTAGGGTCGTGGTCTATGCATGTGTGAAGTTTCATGAAAATATTCCAAAGGGTGGTCGAGTTATGCTCCGGACAGGAAATCAGTGCGCGAAAACAAAAAAGGGAGATAACTAAAAAATTAGTTATGCAAGAGTTGTCATTCTTGTGCACGACACACCTTCGGTTCGTGGTCTAATTGAATGTGTGAAGTTTCATAAAAATATTCCAAAGGGTGGTCGAGTTATGGTCAATCAGTGACCGAAACAAAAAAGGGAGATAACTAAAAAATTACCAATGCAAGAGTTGTCATTCTTGTGCGCGACACACCTTCGGGTCGTGGTCTATGCATGTGTGAAGTTTCATGAAAATATTCCAAAGGGTGGTCGAGTTATGCTCCGGACACGAAATCAGTGCGAGAAACAAAAAAGGGAGATAACTAAAAAATTACCTATGCAAGAGTTGTCATTCTTGTGCGCGACACACCTTCGGGTCGTGATCTATGCATGTGTGAAGTTTCATGAACATATTCCAATGGGTGTTCGAGTTATGCTCCGGAAAAGAAGTGTCTGCGGCGGACACGGCCCGCTGTCAAATCCATAGTATCCCCCGACGGAGTCCGGGGGATACAATAAGAGTATCCATCATATGCACGGGTGTGGGACAAGGATAATCCACCCGAGTGTCATACAAGGCTTTGCCGAGTTTCGGACAACATATTCTGATCACGAGAGTGGAATATCCCTATCCAACACCAGTGTATATGATGGATACTTTTTCTCGCACCTATGCAGAACATATTAGAAAATCTCAAAATATTTACCTAAGAATATTTATTTAAAGGTGTTTAATGGCCTGTCAACAGCTATGGTCGTTTTATGTTTGTAGGGGTATAATATACATTCAGCCATGAAATAAGAATTGCCTGATCTGGCATCAGGTCCTCACCACACCACAGTCACTTAGCCCCACCAACTAAAAGTAATAGGATTAGTACTAAGCTTACTACTTTTATAATGTGTATAACTGGATACTCTGTTCATATTTGTGGCTGGGTGACTTGACAAATTGGGTTTAAATGCTACTACACCATTCAGCCAAACTGATATGTGGCTGTGACTGGAGAAATGGGGCTTATGGGTTTTGCAACCAGTGTAGATCACGATCTGCCTTGTTCGTCATTCCATCAATGAAATAACCATCATACGTCTAACAAGCAATACAGATCATTATCAGGCAACAGGAGTGTGCTATTTCATCAGGAGCTACACTGGTCACAACTTCCATAAGTCCAATTTCCCCAGTCACAGCCACATATTAGTACGCATTAGGCCAATACAAAACTTGTTACCTGATAAAGAGAGAGAATAACTTTATTTGTATGTTTTGTAACAGATATTTAACCCTTACTACGCTGAATTAAATGTTGTCGTCTGCTGGAAATGTTTTATTTTCAATATTTCTCGACAAAAACCTGGTTTTGACAGCACATGAGAATCGTCTCCAGTGGAGACGATTCTCATGTGCTGTCAAAACTAGTTTTTTGTTAAGAATTAAAGCTAAAATGAACTAGAAAATGTGTTCATAGAACACGGATGCCCCACATATCGCTTTGATAATAAATGAGGCCAAATTCCAAGTCAAAATTTATTTTTACCCGAGCGTTAAAGTTTTTGAATCACCAAGTATGTGACCTTGACCCTGGGCTTGGCGGGGGCAGGACGAACATGGATTTGGCACAGGGCAGTAGAGGACCATTAGAGCAATGCGTATATGAAGTATGAAGCTGATCCGTGAAAGGGAACATAAATTATAAGATATTTACCCGAGCGTTAAAGTTTTTGAAGCACCAAGTATGTGACCTTGACCATGGGCTTGGCGGGGGTAGGACGAACGTGGATTTGGCACAGGGCAGTAGAGGACCATTAGAGCAATGCGTATATGAAGTATGAAGCTGATCCGTGAAAGGGAACAGAAATTATAAGATATTTACCCGAGCGTTAAAGTTTTTGAAGCACTAAGTATGTGACCTTGACCCTGGGCTTGGTGGGGGCAGGACGAACGTGGATTTGGCACAGGGCGGTAGAGGACCATTAGAGCAATGTGTATATGAAATATGAAGTAGATCGGTCGAAGGATGAAGAAATTATTAGACATTTACCCGAGCGTTAAAGTTTTGTGACGGACGGACTGGTCGGACGGACAAGGGAAACACTAAATGCCCCCTCCACTATCGTGGTGGGGCATAAAAACAGGCAGACGGCAATTTCCGTCAACAGCGTAGGAAGGGTTAAGATGAGACAGAATGTGTGAAGTATCATGAAAATATTCAGAGCCATTTATGGGCCTAAAGCAACAACGTGGACATTGTGTCAATGGGAGATAACTCTGAACATACAACATTTAGAATCATATTTCTCGCATGTGACAAGCCTTTATGTTGCGATGTCCAAGCAGTTTATGCCACTGACTTAAATCATCGTGGATGGGAGATAACTCCAAAAGCACAAAATCAAGAGTTGTATTTCTTGCATGTGACGTCCCATTGGGTTGTCGTGTACACAGTTGTGAATTAAGTATCATGAAAATATGTCAAGCTATTACGATTTAAGGACATACATAAACAAGGTGAACTGTATGTGATGTATGCATAGACAGACGTATGGACACAGGTAAAACATAGTCCCCCAAACCTGCAATAAATGTGTAGGGGTATAAAAATATAAGGTGGATGTGACAGGAGAAATAGAGCCTATGAGTTTTGTGACCAGTGTAGATCCAGATCAGCCTGTGCATCCGCAAAGTCTGATCAAGATCTGCACTGTCGCTATTCCATCAATGAAACACCTGCTATGCTTCTTATCGGTCTACATGAGTGTGCCATTTGATCAGGTACTACACTGGTCACAAATCCCATAAGCCCCCATTTCTCCAGTGAAAGCCACATACATGTACGGTATCATTTAATTTTTATTCTTTTGAACCTATGCACACCGGACATGAATATTTGTTTCCGAATTTCATTAATTTCTTACCGGAACTAATTACCCTCAAGAACGAAGAATGAAACAAGAGAAGAGAAATCTTACAAAATCTTGGCCGGTCAGCAGCTGGATATGTTGAACGTTGGCTTTGGACTTTACGATTAGTTCACATAATCTCAGGAAATTGAACATCTGGAAACAGATATTGTTACATGACTGCCGGTTGACACTGCTCACAGCCGTGTTCAAACGTGCATCGCATGCTGTTTCACTATGGCTGTAGACAATGCTCATTCCGGGGCCAAGCCAACACGTATGTAATGTATGTGTCTCATGACCTTACTAGAATGCGGTATTACCAGACCAGACCAGTTCACAACGGTCACACTGATTTTGAAATCGATGAGGCTGCACCACACAACGTGTACTGCGGCCCCAGAACATGTACGTGTAAATCAGCTGTTTAAATGGAGCAAGTTATCAAAGTACCGAAAGTGCTGCATATATGCTTAAATTATATATTTAAGATGGAAATGTAACAATAACATTCGACCAAGTATGGCCTGAGTGCCATGGCAAATGTTTACCCACAGCTGGACATGGTCAAACCTTATAATACATCAATTCAGGAGTGTAAGTGGTCTGACTCTGAGAAAATGTACCTTACAATGATTGGAGAAGTCAGTCCTCTTGCACATTCACTCAGCTGGATAATAACCCTTTCACCCCTACGTAACTGAAATGGATTTTGATATGTTAATTTTTCAACCAATCCAATCATCACAAAATGATTTTCAGACAAGTCCATTTAATATGAAAAAGGGGTGGTTTTTTTGTTATCAAAGAAATGAAAATTACTTGCAAAAAGTGCAGATCCTGATGAGACGGCTCGTTACGAGCCGGCTCATCTGGATCTACACTGTTTGTCAATACCACAGTACAGGTTTTTAGTGTTGAAAGGGTTAATCCAATCATTTTCTGTATGGCAGGTAGCCTACAGTTTTGACTGAATGGCAAACAACGTAGGACCTGATCAGACTGTGCAAATGTACACTGTGATCAGCCTGAGGGATTACATTGTTTGCCATTTGGCTTCTGTATAATCTATCTTCAGATACGAAAATGTTGTGGTCCATTGGATTGATAATTCTTGTAAAACTGTTGACCCACTATGGCCTCTCGCAATTATTTTGAGGCCCATTCGAGATGGAACACCAGAAATCCCTATTTCCAAAAACAAATTGTGTCCAAATATTTAGGTTTAATAAAGCACAAACCCACTATTCAAACATTTCGGCCCGATGTGGGCTTTTATCAAGGAATTAAGTGCCTATACTATCAACCAAGTGGCATCCATTTCAGATTTCACAATATTAAACCCGTTATCAAGGAATTAGTTGACTAATATTAACTAAGTGGCATCAATTTCACAATGTGAATTCGGAAATAGGTGCAACTTAGCTGATAGTTGTGAACTAATTCCTTGATAAAGGCCTGACGCAGAAACATTGGATAGTGGATTTTTGGTTTATTAAACTTCAATCAACATATCATATTACTGCAGATAGATTACAAATAATCGTTACCTATTTTCAGCTGGTGACCTGTTTCAACTCCGCCCACAACCATATGAACATATAAACCTTAGGTTGAAACATTGGAACGTTGGAATAGTGGGTCTGTGGTTCATTAAGCATCATACAACATATATTACTACAGAACGACTACAAATATTTAGGGTTAATGCGGTACTTATAATATCTATCCTCAGCTGGCGACCCATTGACCTCCGCCGCCAACTGTATAAACATACCTGGTGTGTGGATCGAACATAGGGATCCTCCACCGTCACTGCAGTACAATCTTCGTCGAGAAAACGACCCAATAAACGGTCGTAACTGTGACCGGTCGAGTTGTTCTCGATCCGTATCTGCTCGTGGTATTTGCCCGCTGTGAAGATATGTGTAAATTATGTTTGTGCACTACTGCCTGTGATAATCTTGCCAATATTATTAAAAGAACTATTTCAAAATACTTGAATATAGTTTTTGAAATCCAGCAGTTTGATTGTCTGAGCGTGAGCTGTGCTACAGCTCAGGCATCAAACTGCTTGATAGATGTTCACAAATGTTGATAATATTGGCAAGATTATTGCAGCCGGTTGTGTAACTGCATGTAAACTGTACAAAGCTCTTTCACTTTTTAACACATTTCAGTCTAAGGATACGATAATATTTTGTTGAAAAAATCTCATTATTTTGTTTATTTCTTCATAAAGGTTTAATGTTGTTACCACTCATTTGAACTGTCTCATCGAGACGGTTCAAATGAGTGGTAACAACATATACTACCGAGATGAAATAGAGAAAATAGGATGTTTTCCCCTAAAAAGTTTCATACTAATATAATTGTATCCTGTCTTTAATGGGTTAAAGGTACTGTGTCTCAGATGATGTCTCAGTCAATATATTGCTTTTCGCTTCATGCACTGGACATGACTTATATCAACCAATTGCACCTTTTTGTTTGATCAGATTCCAAAATCTTTCTATTAAATTGAAGTATATACTGTTACTATCAGAATCTGTGACAAACCACAGGTGGAAGACTCGGACCTATGACACCAAACAAATGCCTATTAAAAAAAATCCCATTACCCCACCCACTTGGTCTCGTACATTACCATATAGAAGATGGTAATGTATGAGACCAAGTGGGTGGGGTAATGGGATTTTTTTAATAGTCATTTTTTTGGTGTCATAGGTCCGAGTCTTCCACCTGTGTGACAAACAGGGGTGATAATTTGGTAATCCAGTTTTCTTTTCCAGTTACCAATAAAGAATTTTTTTTAAATATAATTATTTCTGTTGTGAATTAAATGATCATACAATATTGTCTTTCGAAAGAAGTCTCCAACACAAGTTATTTTGCTGTATTATAAACAACAGTATTTACCAATTGCAGACGTTTCAGTCGACCCATTGATATAATTGGCTTCAGAAATATGATGCATATCTGAGCTGCATTGTCTTTAAAGGCCTCAGATCTTAGCCATCTGATCATGGCCTACTCCAGTCACCATGATGATTCAGTCACTCGAACATTATCTTGATTATACATGCTTCTAAATAATAATTTCGTTCAATCTGTAATTGTATAAACACACAATCAAAGATGACCAGAATCGTCACTGGACAAAAATGTTGTATGGTCTATTAGCTGGTAGCCCATGTTTTTCGGGTGTATTTCACCAACATTGCAAAGTATACTTTTCTAGCAAAGTATACTTTGAGGGAGTAATCATTTATTTTCCCTGAAATGCATTATGTCATATAGAACTAACGACTGCATATATTTGATGATTAAAAGTATGCAGAATTATTATATTGAATTTATTACATTATCACAGCCAAAATGGCTGTGATAATGTAATAAATTCGGTATAATAAAAAATAATAAATTTATCCTAAAATTGAAACTTTCTCCCTCAAAGTATACTTTGCTAGATAAGTATACTTTGGAATGTTGGTGAAATAGACTACTGAACTGAAAGACATTATCCTCATCTGGTGTCAGGCACCCTTGTTACTGGTTTAGAGAGGTTCTACCATACCTTCCTTTTGCTTCTCGGCCTTCTGTTTGAGCATTTCTGCCCGAGCCATATACTGCTCCATCTTACTTCGTATCCCATCCTTCTTGTCCGCCGGTGTTGCTACGGTAAGAATTTATTTATTTATTGGTGTTTAATGGTCTATCAACAGCTAAGGCCGGACTATGGTAAGAAATAGTTATGGTTCATTAACTGCGGATAAAAACTCCCTTACTACAGACAATACATGTAGTAATAGTTCATCTTACTTTGTACCCCATCCTTATTGTCTGCAAGTGTTGCTATGGTAAATATGACTATTGTTTATTTGTGGCTGTGGCTAGAGAAATGGGGCTTATTTATGTTAAAATGTTAATGGTGGGTTTATGGGATCTGGTATCTGGACCTATGTTGATCAAATATGCATTGAATTTGAAATCAGGGGATATCTCTTTAGAAACTAAACTTATCTCGAGCATAATTGTTGATGAAATATACATTTAATTTGAAATCATGGGGTATAATACTCTTTAGACACAAAGCTTATCTGGAGCTCTGTTGATCAAATAAGCATGGAATTTGAAATAAGGGGGTTTCTCTTTAGACACAATGCTTATCTGGAGCTCTGGATCATAGTCTACAAATGTTTTCAGCCAATGCCGTAAAAACCATCATTATTTGAACACAACTTGTTATGGGAAACACACATTAATACATATACCGGTATATGGTTTCTCACAGCAAGGAATGTCCAAATATTTACAGCAAGTATGGTTGTACTTGTTTATCACAATAACCATGTGTTTGCAGGCCCGTAGCGGTGAATAAAATAATGCCACGGCAGACTATTGGGGGCTCTGTGGGGGCTTTGGGAAAAAAATTCAACCTAGACCCTCAAAATGGTGTTAAATGCGTTCTAGAGCCAAAATAGCTAGTGCCACAGCGCCGTGGCTGCGTGGTGGTGTCTATGGCCGTGTTTTGAATACAATTTGCTTTGGGAAACCCATATTTTATAGGGTTTATAGAGGTTTCCCAAAGCAAACCCAATTATTTAGGGTTATTACGGTACCTCTGAGCACATCCATCAGCAGCTGCAGACCTTCCTGGTAACATATGACGGCTTCCCCTAGTCGGTTGGCGGTATCTAGTTCCACCGCTCGCTTCAGTACACTCGTTGCTGATGCCAGGACACCCGCCATTTTGTCTCCCATGTTGGCTACTATAGAAAGAGTATACGAAACGAATAATTCCGAGTTCCATATAAGGTGCGTATTTTACGCACATATTTTATTATCAAAAGTGGGAGTGCAAAATACTCAGTCACAGCAATGTGAAAATACGCATTGATTTTCTAACTGAGTAGTGAAAATACTGTACTATAAAGTTGAAAATTTACTTAGTTGAGCTGCAAAAGTTTTTGCAGCTCAAATAGTGAATTTTTGGTATCTTTTGTTCCTTATTTAATAAGGAAGGAAATCAATAATACATTTGTAAAAGTAAAATACGCATTGAATTTGAAATCTGGGAGTTTAATACTCTTTAGATAAAAAAACTTATCTGCAGCTCTGCACCCGCCATTTTGTCTCCCATGTTGGCTACTATAGAAGAGTGGGGAAAAAATCATTGTTGCCTGTCATTTTTTTCCTTCTCATATTTGTCTTATTTCTTAAAGTGACTGTGTCTCGGATAAAGTGACTGTGTCTCGGATAAAGTGACTGTGTCTCGGATAAAGTGACTGTGTCTCGGATGATGTCTCAGAGGTTCAATATGTGGGTTTTTTAATTCATGCACAGTAAATTAAATTTATCAATCAGCCCTTTTTATTCAAGAACATGCTATCAGAAACTGTGATAAGCAGGGGAGATAATTTGGTTTGGCATAATTTGGCATTTTCACAATAACAAAAAAATGTGAAAGTTTTTTTTAAATGTGAAATGATAATACTATACCACATTTAGAATGAAATTCCTATTAAAGACACTACTGTCTGTTCCACGTTTTGCTGCCAACAAACTTTTGGCTATTAAACACATTAAATCTGAAAAATATTTAAATGTAAATACTTTTTCATCAATAACAAAAGTCACCCTCCCCAAAAAAAATTTATTTGATAAAATATCATCAAATATTGATTTTATTGCGAACAAATGATTTTCCTATGGGAATTTGAAAACTTGAACCAAAACTTTAACCTCGGGCGAACGAACAAACACCTCAAGTAGAAATGAACTTTAAATGTTAGAGTGCTATTATGCTATGTGTACATCAAAATTTAATTACAATTATTAATATTGACACATTTTCCAATGGTAGTTTTTAAACTACAGTAACTTCAGGGAGCTTCAAAAGTTTGCCAGGAGTTTGGATGCGGTGGAGTGGTGATTTCTAATCTACACAATCACCCGTTTAACAGGCGTGTATCTGGCACATGATTTCTTGCCATATATGTAGAGGCACATGCCCCACCTAACATGCACCATTTAATTCTAATTTTCAAAATAAACAATTTCCATTTCTCACTTTCCATTATTTTCTTGGTACACATTTAATTACAAATCTAAATATGCACACACTCCTCAATCTCCTTCAGCAAAATCAGTATTATTCAACAACTCTAAACCTAAATCCTCCACTGTTTAATGAAATAAATTTCTAAACTATCCGAATACTGGTACATATCGGATTTGGGTTATTTTTCAATATTTGTATTACCTTGGAAAAATTAACACAATTTCGCAAGTTATTATGATTAAACATAATGCATATTAATCATATTTACCAATTAAGCGTTTGTAAAACTTCTGTTTATAATAGATCATTGATTAAATACCGCTATACTTACGTTTTTACGTGTTATTGGTTAAATAGAAAGTACACAAATTGACCGGAAGTAGGAAGCAGTAAGCAAATTATACTGGTACTCAGCTTATGATAGTCTTATGATCGTCCACATCGGAACCACAAGGCTGGATCACAGGTGACAGTATCGGGATAAGATTTCCATGAAGATCAGTTAAAAAAAAAAAAAAAAAAAAAAAAAAAATTATCATTTATTCATTTATTTTGTAAAGATATAGATAAATGGGATAGATAAATGGGATTTTGATGGAAATCTTATCCCGATACTGTCACCTGTGGGCTGGATACGGAACCGGTGTTTGTTGTTCATAGTGACACACAACACAAAATAAAATTGAGAACATGTCTGGTTTAACAAGAGAGGTTTTAAAATGGATCCAGAGCCTTATTGATTTGACATGGCAGGTGAAGCAGGCAAAATGGTGGCAATATCACGTCGTAACCCCATATGCAACTTAGAAGACAGCAGGGGCCCGTTTCACTAAACTTCTTACGACTAAAATGTTCGCATATACAATATCATAAAATAGTTTTGTATGTACTATGGTGGGCTACACGTGTGCTAAATGTGTTCAGGGTAACACAACTTGAAAAAGAAACATGTCAACATTTACAGTGGTAATTTAAGTATCTTGAAAACTGGAACAAATCAAGTGATGATGTATACTTTAATTATTTTTCTCAACAGAAACATATCAGTTAAATTGTTTGAAATCATTAAACAAAATGTGTGCTTTATAATCCCACATCAGAACACTTATGTTATGACAAGCAACAGCCCGTTACTATTTTTTAGATATTCCAGGAAACCACAGGTCTGATTTTCAGAGAATTCCGAAAGAAACATAAACGTCATACAACAACATAGTATGACACATTGCTTGAAGTGAAAATAGATAAAATGTTACCAAAAATAGATCATTTTTAACTTGCAATGATTTTAGGTTTTATTTTATTGTTCACGCGATAAAAACGATGTCGGACGATATCTTGCAACGCAGACGCTGATATGAAAATTTTAAACTATAAAAAGTATCAATAGTTTCAAAGAATTCACCACCTTATGTGGGTGGGGTGTATTGGTAAGTTGTATTTATGTTATTTTCTTTGTAATATATGCTTGTATCATTCAGAACTTACCAGGAAATGTTACATTTTTAATTCTTTCTTGATTCAGTGCACAATCGTTGTCCTAGTTACACATTTGCACGTGTAAACAACCGATATGTGGCACAGTTGTTTGCTTATGCCGGAAATAGTGTTTACCGCGAATAAGTGGAACCCGCGGTTATGTGGGACGCAACTAGATTTATTCCGTAAATACTGTTCCAAATACTTCGTGTTTTTTTTTTTGGCTTATATTTAACGGCGGCACTGGCTCTAGGGCCAAGAATGGGAGAAAGAACGGAGGTAGAGATTTTTGAGAGAAGCCGGTAATTCGTATTTACAGAGCAACTATACGAATTATCGGTACCCATTTACAGCTGGGTGAACTGGAGCAGTGTGGATACACTAAGTGTCTTGCTCAAGGACACAACGCACGCCGCTAGTCAGGCTCGAACCCACGACCCTTGAATCAGTAGTCCGACACACTAACATTTTTTTTCCACCCGCCACCCAAAGACACTTTAGTAGATCTATTCTTAAATTATTAAATTATTAAAGAAATGGTGTTTCAAAATATGTATAGAGTATATAGCAATTTACGGAATAAGTAGAATTAATTCCCTTGAATATGGGGTTACGACGTGATATAATGGTTTGTATATAACTATTGTACTTTGTGTATATTTCTGAAACATTACTGTAGTCCCTAAACACAATTGAAACATGCTAAATTTTAAAGCGCATAAAATATCTCAATCAACAGAACCTGGGTGGGATAAACAATATCTGGCCGTGTACAGATGAGGAAATTAATTAAAGTTTCAATATATTTATTAACAATTGAATAAGCATAAACTCATAGTACGAGTATCAAGGTGCATGATCACGTGTACTCTATATTATCAGGGATGTGAAACAATTGACTGGTATGAGCAATGTGAAAGACTGGTGCTTTGGTTCACCAAGCCACCGACTGTTGATACCAAATTTGGTCCTCTGAGAGTCTTGTCGGTGCATTATCACCAGAGTTGGATCATGAACAGTTCCAAGTGTATTGTAGTAGTCATTATTTTCCCTACTTGGTGGAGTAATAGCTATATATATATAACCTCTCTTCTGGTTTGTTCCATGGTTTTCTAACCAACGTTTACCAGCTCTGGGGGTCGGGACAGTTTCACCAAGTATGGGCGATTCAGTTACATTGGTTCAGTCAGTTTGACATAAAAAGCACCGAATCTGGACCACAGGTGATTCTAGCGTGTCTTGGATGGTCAATTATTGTTTGTATATATATAAAACACCTTTCTAAACAATGTACAAAACAATCAAAATGTGCCCGGTGTAAATATAATAGTACTTAGAAAGGTACAAAACTCCCATTCGCCACCATTGACTGTAACGAAAAGCCACGCGATGTAGTCATCTGGAACTCGCCTATACAACGCATTTCAGCATTAATTGTATTGTGTGTATCGGTCTAATATCATATGAAGTGCTTACAGTTTGCTAGTATTAACATTATTGTCGAGCCCGCTTGCGGAAAGCGAGACATAGTGATCACAATGACGTCCGGGTGTCCGTGCGTCCGTGCGTCCGTCCGAAATATGCGTTAAAGTTTTTAAATACCTTATATCTCTGCATACCTAAGTCACATTCACTTGAAACTTCATATGCTTATTAGTCATGATCCATATATTCATGCTGTATCCCACTCATGCGGACCCTGTGCCCAAGGTCAAGGTCAAATGACTTAGAAGTTTGCGTTCCGAAATCTGCGTTAAAGTTTTTAAATACCTTATATCTCTGCAGTCCTAAGTCACATTGACTTGAAACTTCATATGCGTATTAGTCATCATCCACATATTCATGCTGTGTCCCACTCATGCGGCCCCTGTGCCCCTATGCAAGGTCAAATGACTTACAAGTTTGCGTTAAAGTTTCTGTCAAAATTTGCGTTAAAGTTTTCACATACATACCTACTATCTCTGTAACCGTAAGTAAGATTTGCTTGAAACTTTGTATGCTTATTGGCCATCAAACTTCAAATAAATACACTCTGAGACCATCAAATGCGTCGGCGGGCTCGACATGCGGGCCGTGGCCATCTGGTTTTTCTCTAAGGAGAGTTTCAACTAGATGCGAAAATCGTCAATGGCGTCTGCTCACTGAAACATTATGGATATCTCCACATCTCTCTCTTTTGATGGTGAAGTCATGTGATAAACAAAATATTAAACTCCTTTCCATTTGATATGAGATTTGTAAAACTCGCCAGCAATTATATGCAACTCGCCAGAGGTTCGACGATAAATTATGCTCGACTCATTTCATAAATCTCATATCAAATGGAAATTCATTTGAAATGCTCTATTTCTAAAAAAATATGCTGTACTAAGAGTTTCAACCATGCCATTTCACAAATATACCCAGATCAGACTAAGCATCTGCACAGTCTCATCAATGTCTGCACTGTTCGCCATTGCAAGTGCAACACAAACCACGCATCTAAGAAACAGCCCGGGCCATTTCACTAAACTTTGTACGATTAAAATGTCTGTAATTGCAAATTTAGGATCGTCTGAAAATTTATATTGATGGATTTACATTTATTGAGCATACAATAAAACATTGCTAATGTGAAACTTACAGACTACTATCATAATTTTGCACTTACAAACATTTTAGACTACAAAGTTTAGTGAAACGGGTCCCAGGAGCCTTATCAGGATGCAAAGGTGTGCTAGCAGATCAACAGAATGGCCACAATGACACAAGCCCCATTTCTCCAGAATGTCACAAATATGTTAACTATTGAATTATAATATACAAACACATATCATTTGAGTCCAGCTCTGTCATTACCTCCTGCATCGCTGATTTTCACCGATATTGATTTAGATACAAGAGGGCCATGGTGGCCCTATATCGCTCACCTGTGCAGGTCAAATTTGACATTTGACCCCTACTTGACCCCTCCTGCCCCGCCCATTTTTGACCCGGGGTCCACCATTTGAAGGAATCTGAACCAGCGTTAACTATCGATCATTCATACCAAGTTTCGTAAAATTCTGCCTGTCAGTTCGCGAGAAGAAGATTTGTTAAGAATGTGACCTACTTTTCAACATCAGCCATCTTTGATTTCGCGATGACCACCATTGAAACAAAAATGAAAAGGCTTGACCCAATAACCATTACCGTGAAGTTTGGCCAATATCGGCCAAGCGGTTCACGAGAACAAGACGTTTGAAATCTTTATTAAAAGAACGACCTTTTGACCTTTCGGTGGCCATCTTGGATGACATGACCATCCAATTTCGACAAAAAAATGTACCAGAGCGATCGCCTCTTTGATACCTTCAATTTGATATAGACATGACCATATTCGGTCAAAAATAAAATTTGACCCCACGGGCCAGGCCCATTTTTGACCCCGGGGTCACCATTTTAATAACTTTGAAAGAGCATTGTACATCGATCATTCCTACCAAGTTTCGTCGCAATCCGGCTATCGGTTCATGAGAAGAAGTTTGTTTTAAGAATGTATGCTATATTTAGACGGCGGCCATTTTGGATTAGCGATGAACTCCATTTTAACAAATCTGAAAATGCTTCACCCATGGACCATAACTTTTAAGTTTGGCTACCATGTGAAGAAGAATTTGAAATATCTAATAAAAGAACGACCTTTTGACCTTTCGCATAACCATCCGATTTCGACAAAAAATGCACCAGAGTGATCGCCTCGTTGATACCTTCGATTTGATATATGACATGACCATATTCGGTCAAAAATAAAATTTGACCCCACGGGCCACGCCCATTTTTGACCCCGGGGTCACCATTTTAACAACCTTGAAAGAGCATTGTACATCGATCATTCCTACCAAGTTTTGTCGAAATCCGGTTGTCCAGTTCTTGAGAAGATTTTTGAAGAATTTGTGCTCTTTTTAGACGGCGGCCATCTTGGTTTACGTAATGACGTCATTTTAACAAGTTTGTAATCCCCCTACCTAAGGACCATGACCATGAAGTTTGGTGACTATAGGCCCAATGGTTACCGAGGAGAAGACGTTTGAAAATGTTCACGGACGGACGACGGACGGACACATTGCAGTAACAATAGCTCACATGAGCTTCGCTCAGGTGAGCTAAAAATGCAATATTTTTCATTAACCCTTTCAACACCACATACCTGTATAGTGGTACTGGCAACTATTGTAGATCCAGATGAGACGAGCCGTCTCATCAGGATCTGCACTTTTTGCAAGTAATTTTCATATTTGCAAGAACAAAAACATCATCATTACACATGACTGATTTTCGAAATCAATATCGGTGATGCTATAAGAGAGATAATTCCAGAGGCAGGCTCATTTCTAATCTACATCGTCATAATATGTCACGACCTTTTAGCAGCATAAGTCTTCTTCATGTGTTTACTGTGGAAAATATCGACCGTCGTTTCGTGGCACTTGCGTAAATCAAAGTCACAATACCCGAGAGAGAACTTGGAATCCGTGGCTTTGTATATGTCCAGTCCCCTACCTATTTTTATTATCCAACCATTGTTCAACCTGCAAATGAAGAAAAGAATCTGGTTAGATATATTACAGTTGAGCACCAGTATCTCGAAGTCGAAGGGAGATCGTCCATATAGTAGAGATAGGACTAGGTTCGAGATGGCGATGAAGAGACATGGTCGAATATTGTCGCGAAAAATATGAAATCATTTTACCCATTACACAACGAGTAAACAATCACCAATTAACTAATGACCAAAGGTAATAAGCTAATCAACTTTACAAGGTGGCGTAACGACTGTCAGAGACTTGCGTAAATGACCAGCGTGATATGCTTAATGTATCGTGACAAACACACAAATATATCCAGGTAGACTAATTAAGCAAACAATCTGAGGTAGGTGTGAATTTATGTTGTTTTGTTTGATAATATGTTTGGAAAATTAATGTCAACCAAACCGATCTTGGCAACCAGGCACTTAGGCGATTTATCCAAGCATCTATGTGGTCGAGATAGCGAAGTGATTTTTAATGTATTTTATACGGAGGGGACAGAATGAAAGTCGAGACAGAGAACATATACGATAGGGCATGGTCAAGATAGTAGCCGAGCAAATTTATATTAAACAACTAAGGATATAATTCGGGACTTTAGTGAATCATCGAGATAGGGGATATCATCGAGATACTGATATTCGAGATATTGGGCTCGACTGTAGGTGATTGAGTGATTGAGTGATTGATTCATTGATTCATTGATTCATTGAATGAGTTTAACACTAACAGGCGTCCAACAACAAGTGTCATATACAGTTAAACTTCGAAGAATGGCCACCTCTCTACAAGAACACCCTTTCTGCAACAGCTGATATTATATATCTCAAAAGGCCTCTATATAAAACTTCCCTACAACAGCCACCTGTCTAAAACAGCCACTTTTGTCTCTTCCCGCGGGTAGCTGTTGTATAGAGGTTGCACTGTACAGATTATAGGCTGAGATAAGAATACGGGAATATGGGGGATATTGCAGATCAGGCACTCAAATTATAATAACCTTCAAGAATCGAAACAACATATCTTGATTTGGTTAGAAGATCACTTGGCACCATGCTTGAATGCCAATCTTTGATGAATGTTGGAAAGGATGGATTCACTATTGAGGTTTGTGAATCCCAGCATGGATTCAGAGTTGAAATATGCATTTCAACACACTGTCCTAATAGTTTCAAACAGTGTAGATCATGATGAGCCAGCTCGTAACGAGCTGTCTCATCAAGATCTGCTCCATTTGTGGATATTTATTTTCTTTTTACAAAATTACCCCCTTTTCTGGATAATGGAACAGTCGCAAACTTAACACGAAACAGTCCATGTCAGCTACGTAGGGGTGAAAGGGTTAATATCCCTGGAATACCTGATTTCGCGGTCGTGCAGTGTCTGTGAATATAAGACTTCCAGGTGGACGTTGTACTGCTGTAGACTGATAGCCAGCTCTTGTAGTTTGCTGTACTGGTGCAGCTGCTGGCCCTCATTCTGTGAATACAGAGAGAATAAGAGTATCCATCATATGCACGGGTGTGGGACTAAGAGTATTCCATATATACTCCGGTGTGTGACTAAGAGTATTCCATATATACTCCGGTGTGTGACAAGGATATTCCACCCGAGTGGTCAGAATATGTTGTCAGAAACGAGGCTTTGCCGAGTTTCTGACGACATATTCTGACCACGAGGGTGGAATATCCTTCGTCACACACCGGAGTATATCTGGAATACTTTTTCTCGCATACCTACTAAGTCCAGAATCATGTTTAGCCATAGTACGCCATCAACGAACCACCATGATAGTATAATACTAACTTTTTTTCTTTATATGCTATCTCCAATACAACCACTCAATCGCATTACCCGTATCAACAAATGGGTGTAAACAACAAAGTTTACACCAACAAATTAGCGTCTCCTACATTGGATCGAAACATTTAACACATAACGGCCCAATAAAATTACGGTCTGAAGACGCCCATGACATATGTGTAAACCCAATTACTACATACACAAAATAAATAGGACGCAGTACGAGACTAACTCATATAAATATTGAAAATATACCATATATCCTCAATTCAAATTTGTACAATAATGTTTACAGAATCATTTGATGTTTTTATTTTGAGTAGTTATTGCAATTCCGAGACGCTGTCTTCAATTACGCAAATATCAGTCCGCCGAAAGTTTCACTCCGACAGACCGTTGCCGTTTTCAAGAAATTCTTGCTCACTGGATTATTAAACAAATATTCCAATCACTATCAACTGTCACTATACATATGTTTGGTGAAGAATCAACAACATACGAGGTAAATATTTTGCTGTCAATTACATGTGTTTTTTTTAATAATAATCATGTATTCAGTATTCGGCCAACTGATTTACAGACGCACCTTACAGAACTCGTCCCACAAATTTACGCAAATTTGATAAAACTGGATAAAATATGAAATAAATAATAGCCTACATAACAAATCCAGAGCGACGTTGTTGACATTGTTGTCTACTGACAGTAGTGTGTAGAGAGCGTGTGTTTGTAAACAATGCAGACGACGTTTGGAAGCCAATACACAAAAAGTAGTTCCGGCAGTGTGTCACAGGTCAGCCGTGTGAGATAGCCGTGTGAGACAGAAAAATCCCACATGGGCGTGGCTTCGGAAATAACATTGAAATGGACTCTGGGTATGCGAGAAAATGATATTCCACCCGAGTGTCAGAATATGTTGTCAAAAACAAGGCTTTGTCGAGTTTCTGACAACATATTCTGATCACGAGAGTGGAATATCCATGTGACTGTCCAACACCAGTGTATATGATGTATACTTTTTCTCGCCCCTATACAGAACATATTTGCAAATCTCAAAATATGTATTTATTTAATGGTGTTTAATGGCCTGTATACAGCTATGGTTATTTTGGGCTTGGTTAACGGGGTTAAATCCCATATATTTCACCTGTACGAATTGGGGAACAATCCCAAAATCAGAACTGAATATTTACAGAAAAAGTATATATACTGTAATGTTCACCAGAAATTAGTGCGCTGATACCTGGAACATTGGTGGTTTCTGACCCGAGGCGGTTACATGTACTAACGAATGCAGCCTACGGAAACGACCGAGGACTATTGTACGACCGGTGAACACATATAGAAAAGAACTAATGACACTTCGGATTCTGATAGTGACGAGAACAGAACGAACTCTAATGAAGTGCAAGATAACTAGATATAGAGGTGTAATCCGGTAGTGTAAGGGATTGTTTTAATAATGTCAGACCTCCAAGAGGCTTGATATTACAATGGCGACGAGGATGTCAGAATAGTTTTCACGGCGTGGGAGAACTTGCAGTTGCAAAACAATTTTGCAAGCTGCGTATCTGGATACTGAAGTTGAGATCCAGAGCAGATCAGTCCACATTGGAATCCACGTTTATCTCTCCAAGAGAGTAAACACAGCGTTGTATTCAGTATGGTCCCCCATATTTGCTTGAATTGGATTGTATTTTTCAATAAAGTGTGATTTAGTTCATGTTTTCTTTTGTTTTTTATTTTATTTCGTGATATAAGCGGCTCAATTTTCGCGGGAAAACAAACACCAAGAAGAAAATTCGGGTTTCCATCTAATTTTAGAAGGTTATAATAATATAATCATCAATTGTAATTAATAAATAATTTCCCCAAAGTAATTTGTTTGTTTTTAGGTAAAATAAAAAAGGAAATAATTTTTGTTTTTTTGAAAGACGGTTCAAGTGACAGGAAGGCGGGTCCATTCTGAAAATTTGCTTCAAGTTTCCATTGTTGATTCCAAGAATCAATTAAAATTGTGCATACTAAGTTGTAGTTGTTGTGCAAGTGTAATTTAGCGGTAAATATACTGGAAAAAGTTATAAATTTTGACTGATAATTTTTGTTTATAAAAAAAAATATAATTTAAATTTATAAGTTCCCCTTTGTACATAATAGCCACAGCACCGTACATTTGACACCCAAACAACCTCAACCCAAACTCTACAACCAAGTTGTAAACATGGCCAGGCAGTGGATATGACTGAGGAATTTGATGACACATTGCCAGTGGAGAGGCGGTTTATAGAATGGGAGGAGGAGGAATGTGCATCTACGGGCAGTTACGACAATATTAAGGCGGAAGTCGAGCAAACACTGCAAATTGTCTCTCACTTATTAAGAACTGAGCCTAGGTACAAGGGTGGTCTCACAGATGCCAAGTATGGTGGTGTCGGACCCAAAGTTAAACTTGAGGGTGATACTCGGAGAGAAAACACAGGGAGACACAACTGCAGCAAGTGGGTGACGTGCTGTTGAACAACAATGGGTTACATAAACAACGTGTGGAATCGGACAGTGAGCCAGAGTCAAAGCACCCAAGGTTAAAGGGTGATATTTCCAGAACCAAGTTATGGCATAGAGATGTCAGTGGTCGTCATTCTCGTACCAAGTACGACAATGCCGAAGGTCGTGGGAGAAATAGGCGTACCTCTAGGTCGACAGAGTATGATGTCAAACGGGAGAGGTCAAGGTCATTTGGGTCACCTAGGGACGAACGGTACTCGCGTACTAAGTACGGGAGGGATGCGGTACATCGTAATAGACGGTCATGGTCTGGGTATCGCTCCCCAGATTCAGAAAGTAGATCAATGTCACAAAAGGCGAAACGGGACAAACATTTCCATGACATTGATGTAGGTGCACGGCACAATAAAAATAGAAGCCGATCTATTTCCAGTGGCACTTACGACAGTAGGGATAGGTCAAGGTCATACCAAACGACAACGGACAGACATGCATACACTCGACATGACCGGCGGACTAGACACAGACATAGGTCGCATTCATATGGGTCATCTAGTAGAAGTAGGTCAAGGTCACCTAGAACAAAGTATCGTTCAAGTACCAAGTGCTTGAAGACGGGACCCAAGGTCAGTCATCAAAGGCGACACAGGTCAAGGTCGGTGTCTAGCCATAGTAGGTCAAGGTCCGGTAGAAGTAGGTCAAGGTCACCCAGAACGAAGTATCGTTCGATTACCAAGTACTTGAATACGAGACCTAAGGTCAGTCGTCAGAGGCGAACCGGGTCACGGTCAGAGTTTAGCCAAAGTAGGTCAAGGTCACCTAGAACAACATCACGGTACCACTCGAGTACCAAGTACTCCAGTTACCGGAGTCAATCAAGGTCGCACACCAGTAACTTTGTAGACGTAATTAAAAGTTTACCTAAGGGTCTGCAATACGATGGTACTGGTAACTGGCTGACATTTAGACAGCGCTTTCTCCAGTATGCAGACGCATGTCAGTGGGACACAAGATGTTCGTGTTCATAGTTTGCGCTGGTGTTTGTGTGGGAAAGCCGCTGACATTCAGGCCATGATAGCGACAACTGACATGACCTTTGATCAATTATTGAGTAAATTAGAAAGTCGATTTAGTCCAGAGTTGACCGAGACTGTTCAGGTGAAGTTTGAGACGGCAGTGCAGAATCCTGGAGAGAAGCTCAGTGACTGGGCTGATAGAATACAGTTGCTGGCAGTTCGGGCATTCCAAGATTTGCCCGAACATTACTGTAACCAGCAGGCGGTAAATAGACTTTGTCTAGGTTTATTGGACAAAGAGGCAGGCCAGCATGTATACCTGGGTAGACCGGCAACTATACAACAAACCATCAACGATGTACTCTGGTACCAGCATGTGCACTGTGCGATGTATGGTAAATCTAACAGGAGAGAGACCAAGCGACCGCCAGATCTTGACAATGAGGGACCCCAGGTTTTTGAGGTGAAAGCTCCGCAGCAGAGGGAGATGGTGTCCACTCCAGCCAGACCTGAACCAACAACTTCAGAAGGCCGCATCACATCATTGGAAGATGCGTTTGTGAAACTGCAGACATGTTTGGAACATTTGATTGTGCTGGCCCGCAAAAGGGGATTCCATCAGAGGTGCTCCATATGCAGGAAACCAACTCATACATACATGGAGTGTCCATTGAAAAACAAATGTTTTGCTTGTTTGAAGGAAGGCCACTTTAAAAGGAATTGTCCAAAGAGCAATGGTAAGAAAATAGGACATTCTCCGGATGGAAAGTCAAAATCTGTTGGAAAAGCTGCGTGTGCCGAATGGTTAGTTGATCCAATGATGGATACGTCTACACCAAGTCTGATACCGAGTTTGGGTACCAAGTACTCGGACTCGTATGTGTGCACTAAATGCGGAAAGGTGGCACTAGCCCCCAGTAGAGATGTGGAGATGATTGATGCCACACTGAGTAGTAGTGGGGCCACTTTGTATCCATCTAAGATGGGTGTGCGGGAACAGTCGATGAGTCAATCGCCTAGTGAAAGTAGAAAACCTGAAATGGATATCGGTCAGATTTGCCCGAAGGTTGATGAGTCACCAAGTGACTCAGGATCTCAGGTTGGAGATAGTGATAGGAACAGGGTTCCGATTGAAGTGGAAATCCAAGATTCCACAAGGAAGGAAAACTTGTGTCCTGTAGCATGCAAGGTAGGTATGTATCCAAATGCAAGCGGGGATAATGTGCGTAGCGAACACATTTGTCCCGGTTTTGTCAAGGAGGAACATGTGCGTCATGAACATGTGTTCCAAGGTAGGGACAAGGATCACGTGCGTAGCGAACACGTGTTTCCGGTTGCTTGCGGGTTGGAGCATATAATAGCATGCAAGGAGGAGCAAACATTTTCCGGGTTTCATCAGAGAGGCAAACTTACCGTGTTTGCTCACCTGGTGGCGAGCGTGGAATGGATTTCGCAGATGAGACGGATGAGGGCAAAGACGTCGGTGTTGCCAGTGAGAGTCCCGGTGCTGAATCCGGCGAGACAGGGAAGGCCAATCCACCAGAAGTACGGGCAAGGATGGAACTGGGCGAGCCTGGTCTCGATGTGATCTGGCCGTGGGATCCAGGAGGGTGTAATGACCTTGGCGAGGGAGTTCTGTGTAGACTTCGTCACCCAAGGTGACGGTTTTACGTTTTAGACTGGCGTGTCCCCAAAGGGACGACAGTGAGTGTGCCAGAGACACCGTCTAGTTGTGGATTCTCTGTAGAAGAGCTTAGAGAAGCTCAATGAAAGGACAAGGATCTAGAGTTGATCCTGGAATGGTTGAGAACGTCTACTCAGCCTGAGGAAGCCCCTTTATTTATAGCGAGCTCTGCGACCAAGAGCAGTTTGTACTCATTGAGGGGGTACTATACCGAACCAGATATGAATGTGACGAGAAAGACTTGGTAGTGCCAGATAGTCTAAGACCTATGGCATTAGAGTGGAACTATGACATTACATCTTCCGGACATCAGGGTGTGGTGAGAAATAAGGCAAGCATGAAAGAAAAGTGATTTTAGGATGGAATGGCAATAGGTCACGGCAGGCTCAAAGCCTCCACAGACAGTGCACCAATTGAGCGAGTGCAGACTGATTTCATGAGTCCATTGCCTACTACTCCCCGGGGACATGAACACATCCTGATGAGGGTAGATCGAGGCCAATTCAGTGGTTGATCATTTTTCTCGTGGTTCGGATATCCCATTCAGCCAGAGACATATCCCACTCCGGATATGGTAAGGGAGATGGTTGGAAAGGGGATAGTGGTGGTCATTGGCTTGCATCCCAAGGGTGCAAGCACAGCATCAAGGGCAGACATTCGGGCAAAATGCGACATTTGGTAGAAATGCCCGAGGTTTGGCGAGATTGGGTTGGACGTAGTCACATATCACGTCCAAACATACGTCATTAAGGAAGACGGCCAAGCGGAGCGGGTTGCGGCAATGCGGTGATCAGAGGCACCACATTTCAGGAGGTGCTGAGGCTGACTGCGGAGAATGACCAATAACTCTACAGGGCCCAGTTGTAGTAGAGTACAATAATATGTGGAGTGTTTTACGGCAGAAAGGGAGAGACCAAGTCTCTAAGTGTGGAGTTTCGTGGTGGTCGGACTGTGTTAGAGACCGAGTCTCTAGGTTGGAACATTTTAAATGGATTTTACTATAGTTAGAATAGTAAATACAGAGAATCTGCGAACTGGGACATTTTAAATGGATTTTACAGTAGTAAAGACAAAGAATCTGTGATCTGGATTTTTGAAATAAAGTGTTTTAATGTATTCTTAACTGGATGTATTGTGTGTAAATTCTTAATTGGATTTATTGTGCCAAAGACAAACTGTGATAATAACGTTTTAAATGAGTCTTATTTGGATTGAGATGATGTACCAAGTACATCAAAGGAGAGATTGAATGTGCCAAATAAGAAATAGTGCCAAATATGTTTTAAGGACAAAGTCAGTTTTAAAGGTGTTACCGCAGGAACAGTACGCATAGTACCTCGGTTGGCGATCTGAAAGTTCGGACCAAGTCACGAACGTGCTTAATGAGGCTGAGCCAATAAGCGATTTCTATGGTATGATAATTTCTGGAGTGAACCATCCGACCCCGGGGAGTGACGGCTTCAAAAGAAAAACAGGATGGAGTGTAATGTTCACCAGAAATTAGTGCGCTGATACCTGGAACATTGGTGGTTTCTGACCCGAGGCGGTTACATGTACTAACGAATGCAGCCTACGGAAACGACCGAGGACTATTGTACGACCGGTGAACACATAGAAAAGAACTAATGACACTTCGGATTCTGATAGTGACGAGAACAGAACGAACTCTAATGAAGTGCAAGATAACTAGATATAGAGGTGTAATCCGGTAGTGTAAGGGATTGTTTTAATAATGTCAGACCTCCAAGAGGCTTGATATTACAATACAGCCCTGAAATTAGAATCAGGTCCTCACCGCGCCAGAGACAGTCACTTAGCCTGAATGTCTAAAAGTAATATGATTAGTATTAATCTTACTACTTTTATAATGGGTATAATCGGATACCTTGTTCGTATTTGTGGCGGAGTGACTGGATAATTGGGATTAAATGCTCCTACACCACTCAACCAGGCTACTTTCAAACTGATCTGTGACTGGAGAAATGGGGCTTATGTGTGTTGCAACCAGTCACAGCCACAAATAAAGTGACACTGGTAGTCTGTCTTGCACATGTATGCGTGAGTATCAGGCCCGTATGCAGGAATTATTTTCGGGGGGTGCGTTATCGACGGCGCGAAGAGCTAAACATTGTTTTTGCACATCCACGGACAGACCTCGGCAGATTAACCCTTTCACCCCTAAGTAACTGGAATGGATTTTGATTTGTTAATTATGCAACCAATCTAAATCATCACACAATCATTTTCAGACCAGTCCATTTATGAACATGGGGTGTGGTGTTTTTGTTCTCAAAATTATGAAAATTAATTGCAAAAAGTGCAGATCCTGATGAGACGGCTCGTTACGAGCCGGCTCATCTGGGTCTACACTGTTTGCCAATACCACTATACAGGCCTGCGGGTTAAGAGTAAAGTGATTAAGGGGGGGGGGGGGGGGTGCGTACGCACCCGTCGCACCCCCTCTACGTACGGGCCTATATGTGAAGTATCATGAGAATATTCCGAGCTTTTTATGCCACCGACTTAAAATCAACGTGGATGGGAGATAACTCCAAAAGTAGAAAATCAAGATTTGTATTTCTTGCATGCCATGTGACGTCGCTTTGGGTTGTCGTGTACGCATTTGCGAAGTATCATGAACATATGTCAGGCTATTACGATTTATCTAAATAAACAAGGTGAACAGCATGTGATGTATGCATAGACAGACGTATGGACAAAGGTAAAACATAGTGCCCAAAACCGGCAATAAATGTGCAGGGGTATAACAAGTAAATTTGTTATAGGTGGATGTGACAGGAGAAATATAGTCTATGAGTTTGGCGACCAGTGTAGATCCAGATCAGCCTGTGTATCTGAACAGTCTGACCAGGATATGCACTGTTCGCCATTCCGTCAAAGAAACACCTGCTATGCTTCTAACAAGCATTATAGATCGTTATCAGGTTACAGGAGTCTGCTATTTTATCGGGAGCTATATCGGTCACAAATCCCATAAGCCTCCAGCCACAGCCACATATCATGTATTTTTTATTCTATAGAACCTATGCAAACCGGACATGAATACTTGTTTCTGAATTTCAGTAATTTCATACTAAATACCCTCAAAGGCACAGGTTGGAGTAACAGACCGAGGTCTATAAATAAATTAAATATGCATAAAAGCATTAATAAATGGGAAAAAAATAAGCTAAACATTATTTTTGTACTCCCTCCATATACTCCATATTACAAGGTTGATAAGTTTTTAATAGGCCAAACCCGGACGGCCTCGAGACAACGGACTCTCACGAAATGTCAACCGAGTTATATCATTGTCGCCTATTGCAGAAGTTAGGACAATTTTAGTATTCCGCAACGATATATTCCCCGATGCGCTGTCATTTTAAAATCAAAGTACTGAAAGTACTGACTGGCGGGAGACAAGTAGCCACTTGTGAATTTGCATACTCAGAAATTCCTTGTTAGAAATATATTCGATGTTGATTATTGGATGTACAATCTGCAAATTTGGAGAACTTGATCAGTTACTGGTGTTTGTAAAATACAGCCTGCTCTAAACACAAATAGGTTGATGAAGCAAAGGTGCTTTATGTCCGACTAATAAACCGTTTTACGAGGTATATTGCAGACGTATTTATTGGGGTAGAACCCAGAATTGAAGTGGTGATATACGCCTTTATACGGATATGGTGAGAGGTGCCCTCTGCCAAAAGGTTTGTGCGTTCAAAAAATATTTTTGGCAGCATAGGTTTTTCGTAATGTGAATAAAAAAAAACGGGGAAATTTTCATATTTTTAGTATGTTTATTTGGCCAAAATCAATCGGCACTTTGCAGAATATGGATACAAACCGAGTAATCCAAATTGCATACCCAACAGGAACTCTGGAGGTGTGACATAATATTATATGAAATCTTTTCAAAATTATGACTGGGCGTAGGCCTACATACGTGTATGCTGCATGAACGGCAAAATGTTTTCATGAATTTTGTTTCGCTCACCCAGAGGGTAATTTTTCGAAAATCGCCCGTAAACCACAATATGAAAAAGAAATGGCCTTCGACTGCGTGGTACACGATACGGGGGGCGTCTCAATAACAGCAATTTGTTCTCTTCAAAAGTAAAGTTGGGCATGCCAACCATTTTACAAATAATGTCGAGCATTGCCGTTGCTATTAATAACTTGTTTTCAGTATTATCGCTGACTTTAAATGTCACCTGACTGTTGTTAATTGCGAACGCAAATTGAGCCTATTGAGACGTCCCCCGATGAACATGCGACTGCGTGGTACACGATACGGGGGGCGTCTCAATAACAGCAATTTGTTCTCTTCAAAAGTAAAGTTGGGCATGCCAACTATTTTACACATAATGTTGAGCATTGCCGTTGCTATTAATAACTTGCTTTCAGTTCACTCGCTGACTTTAAATGTTACCTGACTGTTGTTAATTGCGAACGCAAATTGAGCCTATTGAGACGTCCCCCGATGAACAGAGAGCCACTTCCGAAAGTATACCCGTGCAAACGGCCAGAATCACGATCCCAATAGCGTGGAGACAGTATGTCTCCCGCCAAAAATTATCATCATTGCTTGGTCGTGAAAGAACCGCAACATTGCCGAGGCGAATACTGCTATATAACGGAGTAAACATCGGGTTCAAAATACACGTTTACCATTAGCCATGTTTTCCAATTACCGTGGGCTTCCCCGATGACGTCATCGCTAAACGTACAGTCGTTGTTACACTACATATGATTGGCCGATAACCGCGGAAGGCAAGTCGCCAGCGCGTATATACCGGGAAAAAGATAAGAAAACCAACCAAAAAGATCATTACAATGAGATGACGTCACACGGAATTCCGGATGAACATAGATTGGAAAACATGGCTTCCCGAGAAATGATAGAAATGTCTGTGCGATTAAATTGTCTGTCGTGACGCACAGGACGGGTATAACTGTAGGTTTGATCAAATGTTCGATTGGAAACAATGTTTTTTCTATGCAAAATGTTTCTTTACGGGCCGGGACGACGTAAAAATGTATTTTGAACCCGATGTTCAGAGGCGGATTCAGGGGGGTGGGGGGGGGAGCGGGGGTGGGGGGGGAGCGGGGGAGGGCCCCCTTCAGAAATCCCTATTTTATTTTTATTTTTACGAAATATGATCTTCAAATATATGAAAAAAATGCAGGAAATGGCTTCCTCAATTCAAAAAATATCCGGGGGGGAGGCATGCCCCCAGACCACCCTAGCCAACTCCCTCGCTCCACTCAGTCGACGAACGAGCATACCTCGTTCAAGTTCTTCAAATATATGAAAAAAATGCAGGAAATGGCTTCCTCAATTCAAAAAATATCCGGGGGGGAGGCATGCCCCCAGACCCCCCTAGCCAACTCCCTCGCTCCACTCAGTCGACGAACGAGCATACCTCGTTCAAGTTCCATGTGCCCCCATCCCCACTTGGTGAAATCCTGGATCCGCCACTGATGTTTACTCCGTTATATAGCAGTATTCGCCTCGGAAATGTTGCGGTTCTTTCACGACCAAGCAATGATGATATTTTTTTTTAAACAAAACAATCGATAGCTCGAAAACGCGTTGACATAGCGCATCGGGGAATATATCGTTGCGGAATACTAACATTGTCCCAACTTCTGCAATAGGCGACAATGATATAACTCGGTTGACGTTTCGTGAGAGTCCGTTGTTTCGAGGCCGTCCGGGTTCGTCCTATTCAAAACTTATCAACCTTGTAATATGGAGTATATGGAGGGAGTTTTTTTTCTTCATTTATTGATGCTTTTAGGCATATTTAATGTATGTATAGACCGCGGTCTGTTACTTCAACCTGTGCTCAAAGGTAGAAACAAGAGAATATAAATCTTACACAATCTTGGCCTGTCAGCAGCTGGATATGTTGAACGTTGGCTTTGGACTTTACGATTAGTTCACATAATCTTAGGAAATTGTACATCTGGAAACATAATTATATTGTTACATGACTTCCGGTTGACACTGCTCACAGCCGTGTTCAAACGTACAGCGCATGCTGTTTGATTATGGCTGTAGACAATGCTCATTCCGGGGCCAAGCCAACACGTATGTAATGAATGTGTCTCATGACGTTACTAGAATGCGGTATTACATCACCAGACCGGTTCACAAGGGTCACACTGATTTTGAAATTGATGCGGCTGCACCACGATAGCAGCAAGTATAAGCATCAAGCCACAGGCAGTAAGCACACAGCGACACGCAGTAAGCATAAAGCCGCAAGCACCAAGCCACAAGCCGAATGACGCAAGCAATATCTGTGATATAGTGCCTCATTATGACGCCAGATGGCACTGCTGTCAATGTTAGGAATCCTCCGACTAATAAATAATAGTACGAGATGTTATTGGCTGTTTGAGGCACACCTACAATGTCGGTGTTGATGTAAGATTTCTTCACCCACAAATTATCACAATATATGTTAGAAGACTGGAGCATTTAAAAGAAAACACTGAGCCTGTTGGTCACGAGATGTAAACAGAGTTTCCGTGGCCAAATAATGTAAACAATATTGGGGGACATGACGAGGTTGGTCCTACAACATCCATACAAATAGTAAAAGTAGGAAAGACTGGCTGTGATTCTGTTAAAGTATGCAGTAAAACTATTTGGTGTCTTTTAACCTAAACATGGCGCAACAGGAAAGGCGGCATCAATCTACATCAACACCGTTAGGGACATGGAACCAATTTAGAGAGCAACGCATTGTAGGACAGGTACCAGCATATTAAATAAGTTTAGGGAGAAATATTTTAAGTTAGCAGCGCACCTGACGTCATAATGGTTGTTCCCAAATTACTGTTGCAATTATTGTTGTCAAGGGACGTGGCTTAGCGAGCTAACAAAGCGCATAGCAAAACAGCGATGCAATCATCAATAATGGAACTCCAGATGTCACTAACAATGAAGCATCAACCCACTTAGAATGTAATCAAAACAAACGCATTGAAACAGTACGAATGTATAAAGAATCAAGCCACATATAATTGTAATACGACGGATAGAACTTAGAATGTCATCAGCCAGCAAGCATCAAACTTAATAGACTTATGGCGGATATTACCTTCCATGCAGAACATGTACGTGTAAATCAGCTGTTTGAATGAAGCAAATTATCCCAGTACCGAAAGTACTGCATAAATGCTTAAATTACACGATATTTCCGACGGAAATGGAACAATGACCTTAACCATGTCTAGCCCTGGGTACACGTTTACGGTGGCACTCGGGAACTGTTTGAACCAGCGGCATATGGCCTTGTGGTTCAAACAGTTCTCTCGTGTCACGGCAACCGTAAACCCATGGCTGAACATGGTCGAACCTTATAAGACATCAATTCAGGAGTCAGACTTGGAGAAAATGTACCTTACAATGATCGGAGAAGTCAGTCCTCTTGCACATTCACTCAGCTGGATAATAACTGGCAACAATTTCACAATGTGAAATCTGAAATAGGTGCAACTTAGCTGATAGGTGTGAACTAATTCCTTGATAGAGGCCTGAGGCCGATACATTGAAATAGTGGATGTGTTGTTCATTAAGCATTACTCAACATATCATAGAACAAATACTTGTTACATATGTTCAGCTGGCGACCTGTTTCAACTCCGCCCACAACCATATAAACCTTAGGTTGAAACATTGGACTAGTGTGTCGGTGGTTCATTAAGCATCATACAACATATAGTACTGCGGAAAGTATACAAATATTTAGGGTTAATACTACGGTACTTACGGGGGGGGTATATGTATCCTCAGCTCCGCCGCCCCCACCCATATAAACATACCTGATGTGTGGATCGAACGTAGGGATCCTCCACCGTCACTACAGTACAATCTTCATCGAGAAAACGACCCAATAAACGGTCGTAACTGTGACCGGTCGAGTTGTTCTCGATCCGTATCTGCTCGTGGTATTTGCCAGCTGTGAAGATATGGGTACGCACTACTGCCTGTGCTAATCTTGCCAATATTAATAAAATAACTATTTCAAAATCCTTGAATATTGTTTTTTTTAAATCAAGCAGTTTGATTGTCTGAGCCTGAGCTGTGCTACAGCTCAGGCTCAGATAATCAAACTGCTTGATAGCGAGTTGACATTGCCACAAGATGTTCAGAAACATTGATAATCTGGGCGAGATTATCGCAGGCGGTTGTGTAACTGCATGTAAACTGTGCAAAGATCTTTTTTTAACCCATTTCAGTCTAAGGATACGATAATATTTGTTGAAAAAAAATCATTATTTTGTTTATTTCTTCATTAAGGTATATGTTGTTACCACTCATTTGAACCGTCTCGTCGAGACGGTTCAAATGAGTGGCAACAACATATACTACCTAGATGAAATAGAGAAAATAGGATGTTTTCCCCTAAAAGGTTTCATACTATGTACATGTACTATAATTGTATCCTTTAATGGGTTAAAGGTACTGTGTACTTGCTTTTCGCTTCATGCAACGGACATGACCTATATCAACCAATTGCACCTTTTTGTTTGACCAGATTACAAAATATTTGTATTATATTAAAGTATATACCGTTACTATCAGAATCTGTGACAAACAGGGGTGATAATTTAGTAATGCAGTTTTCTTTTCCAGTTAGATTTGTTTTTAAATATAATTATTTCTGTTGTGAAATGATCATACACTATTGTCTTTCAAAAGAAGTCACCAATGCAAGTTATTTTCCCGTATTATAAACAACAGTTTTTACCAATTGCAGACGTTTTCAGCCGACCCATTGATACAATTGGCTTCAGAAATATAATACAAACTAAAACTGAAATATTTTGTACATAATGTTACATCACTTTCGATGAATATCTGAGCTGCATTGTCTTTAAAGGCCTCAGGTTTTAGCCATCTGATCATGGCCTACTCCAGTCACCATTCAGTCACTCGAACATTATCACGATTATGCATACTTCTAAATAATAGTTTTGTTTCATTTGTAATTGTATAAACACACAATGAAAGATGACCAGAATCGTCACTGGACAAAAATGTTGTATGGTCTATTAGCTACGGGGCGCCAAGTGGGACATGGCTCAATTTTGTCAACACAATTCATTTTTGTACCTATAAACTTGACAAAAACAAAACAAAATTAAATATATACTGATTTTGTCAACAAAATTCACTTTTGTGCCGCAAAACTCAATTCTGTGTCACAAAATTCAATTCTGCATACGTTTCGTATACGTATTTGCATACGTTTCGATTATGTTGCCCAAATATGGCACACGCATGTAAGAAGGACTACCATTGGTCAGATACAGTATGACAAAAATGTTGCCTAAATAATATGTATAAAAATATATCAGCAACAAACATGATGGAACTTGGATGGAAAATAACATTTTGTGAATTGGTTGCCATGACAACCGTTTATTGTAATTATGTATTGACTATGTACATACATTTAATAACGCTATCCCAATGTTGGTTACTTGAAATAAAACGATGCTATTGTTAAAATGTTTATATAAACTAGTTGTTATTTGGCCGCCCTGGCATCCGCATTCATGATTAGTGACAATAAGATTCTTGGATAGAACTAGAGGTATATATTTTGTAATCATAATATGACCAAAATAACTGTCCATAAAGAAGTATAATATCAGGCGCGTAGCTGCATGAAGGCACTGCAGGCCCGGGCCTGCAGAATTTTCGAGAAAATGGAAAAAATAATGTGCCAGAGTGCATCATTTACCTTCTAGTTTCGATTTTTTTTCTGACCCCCCTAGCATACTCGCACCAACGGTGCTCGAAGTAGTCAACCGGGCCTGCAGATTCAAATTGGCTAGCTACGCCCCTGAATATTGATATATTGGGTTATATTTTCGAATTGAAATATTTAAATCTGCAAGTGTACTCCACCATCTAGTAAAATGGACTAAGACCGATCTCAACCAATCAACGTAGAGATCAGTTACGCAAACTAATTTTTGTGGACAAAACTGACTTTTGTGGACAAAACTGAATTCTGTCCCACAAAACTAAATTTTGTTCACAAAACTCAATTCTGTCTTACAAAATTGAATCCTTTATAACAAAAATGAATTTTGTATATCAGAATTTTACATAATTGGATTTTGTGATTTTTAGTGTTACAAAACTCAATTTTGTCTGGACAAAATTGGTTTTGTACACATAATTAACCTGTCCTGCATGGCGCCCCGCATTAGCTGGTAGCCCATGTTTTTCGGGTGATTTTCACCAACATTGCAAAGTATACTTTTCTAGCAAAGTATACTTTGAGGGAGTAATCATTTATTTTCCATGAAATGCATTATGTAATATAGAACTAACGACTGCATATATTTGATGATTAAAAGTATGCAGAATTATTATACTGAATTTATTACATTATCACAGCCAAAATGGCTGTGATAATGTAATAAATTCAGTATAATAAAAAATAATAAATTTATCCTAAAATTGAAAATTTCTCCCTCAAAGTATAGTTTGCTACATAAGTATACTTTGCAATGTTGGTGAAATAGACTACTGAACTGAAATACATTATCCTGATCTGGTGTCAGGCACCCTTGCTACTGGTTTAGAGAGGTTCGACCATACCTTCCTTTTGCTCCTCGGCCTTCCGTTTGAGCATCTCTGCCCGAGCCATATATTGCTCCATCTTATTTCGCATCGCATCCTTCTTGTCCGCCGGTGTTGCTACGGTAAGAATGTATTGATGTATTGGTGTGTAATGGTGTATCAATAGCTAAGGCCGGACTATGGTAAGAAATAGTTACGGTTCATTAATTGCGGATAAAAACTCCCTTACTACAGACAATAGCAATAGTTCATCTTACTTTGTACCCCATCCTTATTGTCGGCGAGTGTTGCTATGGTAAATAAGGACTATTGTTCATTTGTGGCTGTGGCTAGATAAATGGGGCTTATGAGTTTTGCGACCAGTGTAGATCCAGATCAGTCTGTGATCCGCAGTCTGATCAGGATCTGCACTGTTCGCCATTCCATATTGAAACACCCGTCATGCTTCTAACGAGCAATATATATTGTTATCAGGAAACAGGAGTGTGCTTTTTAATCAGCAGCTACACTGGTCGCAAATCCCATAAGCCCCATTTATGCCACAGTCAAATTTATGTTGAAATGTTAATGGTGGGTTTATGGGATCAGTATCCGATTGCAAAGTATACTTTTTTATGCCACCGGGTTTCGAAGAAACGGGTGGCATATAGTGTTTGGACCGTCCGTCCGTCTGTCTGTCCGTCCGTCCGTCCGTCCGTCTGTCCGTCCGTCACACTTTTCGGTTAACCAATTTGTCACAGTTTCTCAAATATGCTGCAGGTGGCATCCGCGTTCGACAGACACATTTCTTGTTTTGTCTAACAAAGTATACTTTAAGAGAGTAATCATTTATTTTTCCCAAAATGCATTATGTCATATAGAACTATACCACTGCACATATTTGATGATTAAAAGTATGCAGAATAATTCTACTGAATTTATGACATTATCATAAAATGGCTGTGATAATGTATTAAATTCAGAATAATAAAAATTAATAAATTTATCCTTAAAAGTATACTTTGCCATGTTGGTGAAATAGGCAGCTGGTATCTAGACCTATATTGATCAAATATGCATTGAATTTGAAATCAGGGGATATCTCTTTATACACAAAACTTATCTCGAGCATTGTTGATGAAATACACATTTAATTGGAAATCAAGGGGTATAATACTCTTTAGACACAAAGCGTATATGGAGCTCTGTTAGTAGTTTACTTTTTGAAACAGGAGACGGAATATGAGTATTATGAGGAGGAGGAGTAGGAAGAGGATTTGGATTTGGATGAGGATTATCTTCAGGAGTATCTGTTGTGAAAACAAAATCGCTAATCCCATTGTAGTTCTATTATCGTATTTTCTCTGTTGTTTACCTGTACAAAGGCACGGTATTAAGTAGCTGAATAATTATGTGAGAGAGAAAGTTGACTTTATTAATCGACTAGGTAGATACACGTATATATATATATATATATATATATATATATATATACACACAGACAGGCGCGCGCACGCGGGTAGAAAGAAGATATTATGATATTATTTATTATCACGCTCCTGTTTCAACTACTGAGAAGTAGAGGCGTTCCAGAGACAGCAACAATCACTGACTGGCAGTTGCTGCTACAGGAGGAGGAGGAGAATAGTTGCCACCCGGCGACGCAATGGCCAGCGGCAGCATAGATTCTAGTGCTGATGATGAAACTGGGGTGACAAAATACGCTCAGAGACCGTGGTATGACACGGAATCGATTCTGAAGTTTGAAACACCATGCAGCATGTGTCTAATTGGAATGAACAATTGTGGTAAAACCAGCTACATAAGTCGCATAAGGCACGGTATTAAGTAGCTGAATACTTAGATGCACGTAGTTTATTATATATAGATACACGTACACACATACATATATACAGACAGATATACAGAGATAGAAAGAAGATACAGAACTATGGAACGTTATAACGTTTTATCGTCATCAGCTGCCGACGAGACAGGCAGCGAACGGTTGCTAACCAGCAATGCCAGGGATCAAGCCTCAGTCAGCAGCTGCAGTGAAAGACTGGATATGGTGTGGGAAGCGTGTGCCTAAGAATCAAGTTACGTACATAATAAGGGAATGTTGGTCAAGGTCAAATACTTAGTCTCTTTACAAAATTTAACATCAGAGAAATATTGTTATAACTTCTATTTCCTTCGTCTAAAATGCTTGATATTTCACACATGCATTAATGTAAGGCTCTACTACCATGCTGTGCCAAATCTACGACCGTCCAACCCCCGCTGATCCCATGGTCAAGGTCAAATACTTAGTCTCTTTACAAAACCTAACATCAGAGAAATATTGTTATAACTTCTATTTCATTCATCTAAAATGCTTAATAGTTCACACATGCATTCCTGTAAGGCTCTACTACCATGCTGTGCCAAATCCACGATCGTCCAACCCCCTTTGATCCCATGGTCAAGGTCAAATACTTAGTCTCTTTACACAACTTAACATCAGAGAAATATTGTTATAACTTCTATTTCCTTCATCTAAAATGCTTAATATTTCACACATGCATTCCTGTAGGGCTCTACTACAATGCTGTGCCAAATCCACGACCGTCTAACCGCCGCTGATCCCAAGGTCAAGGTCAAATGCATGGTCTCTTTACAAAACTTAACATCAGAGAAATATGTTATAACTTCATCTAAAATTCTTAATATTTCATGCATGCATTCCTCTAAGGCTCTACTATCATGCTGTGACATATCCCCGCTGATCCCAAGGTGAAGATCACATACTTAGTCTCTTTACAAAACTTAACATCAGAGAAATCGGTTATAACTGCTATTTCCTTGCTCGGATCTGCTTCACATTCACGTTCGTGCCGCCCCCGCTAAGCCCAGAGTCAAGGTCACAAGCCCACACACTTGGAAAATTTTACATATTTAGGGGTACCTGGGCCCACGCGGGGGGTATTCCGTAAGCCTCGCTTACTGACCAATCTAGTTGTATTATGTTATTATGGTGTAAATATGTTATACGTTTATGTGCATGCATATATACATTGGACAATGCTGTTTTTGTTGATCACATTGACTAGATCTACGTGGAGCTCTCTGCGATACAGAAATTACATGTACGCGAAGGTGATCATAGTAACCCGCTGTGATGGTTGCACTACAGGTGACATGTAAAAGCGATAATGTGTCATTTACCGCCGAAACGTGTGAATTATCGCGGGAGATCGGCATCGAACGAAATTGCATTAGTTTAAACAATATGTATTAAGTTGTAAGTCATGTAAAGGAACAATACATGGTATGATACAAACATTAAATAGTGTGTGGATTGGAAAACAAGCTTTATATGTATTCGTCTCCACTATAAGCGTGAGTACAATATACATGGAATTACTGTCAGGCTGGTTATGACTAGTTAGTTATCAATGGCGACTGAAATAGCAATTGGTCATTTATATTTGAAATAGATGGTATAACTTGCATTATAAGTATGTATCTCAGAAGTTGCCGAGACACGTATCCGTTCTCTTTCGAATATGTAGTTTATTTTAGGGAAGTTGCAAAACTAATAACGGGTTGAGCTGGAAAATATGCGGTAAATAAAGAATGGAGACGCACGTGGCGCAGTAGCGGAGGAACAAGACAAACACTGCTAGCTGTATGGACAGTCTTTTTTATTTTTTTATTTACATAAAATAGAACGACATGTTCTGATGACGATATTGCGACAGAAGTAACGAGATATAATCAAAGTACTGAAAGTACTGAACATAGGGTACTACAAAATTAAACTAGATTGATTGATTGATTGATTGTTGGTGTTGCAGTTTCATTAACCCTTAAAGGTACATGCCCACTCAGTAGGTACACAATGTTCTTTACATCAGAGACATCATCTGAGACATTTCCTGGCAAAATAAACATTCATGCGCCATTATCCCACGTACTGATTGGCATTATTATACATTGTATATCAGACGTAAATTTATACACTGATATCATGGGCGATAACCGTGTTTGCTTAAAATGTTAACGGACATTACTATTTAATCTCTGTATTTATTTTATGATGTGCAATGATCATACTTTAAAATCTGTCGAAAATATTATTTTTTTCAGGTGACGCATTTCTTTAGTATAAATAATTAAAAAATATCATGCCTCATTTGCATATGAAAATAGCCTGATACCACCGCGCGTCACTATCAGTTGTACACTTATTTAATTCCTATAAATGACATTTTGGGCTTACTGAGTGGGCATGTACCTTTAAAGCGCTTGAAACGACAATTGTCGTCTGCTGTTTTAATTTTTTTTATATTTTCTCCTCAAGAACATACTGAGACGATTCTACTGCGCTGCCAAAACAGGGTACCCTACGTAAAAATCGGCTCGAAATACCTCCAGGGAGTCGTACACATTTCCATTGCAGACAACCACAGGCTGTTTCGGGTGGTTTGTAAATATGGTATTAGAATAACCTGATCGGGTACACACCACATCACAAATAAACAAAGAACAACAACTGAAATGTATTTGAGGGCCAAACCGGGGATATCGGGTTTCCGGTAAAGATGAATCACATCGCTAGAGTTACCCTTCGCAATACACGTGCTCACCGAAATAGCCTGGCAAAGCATAATACACAATAATAGGTGTAACCATGGTAACTATCAACACGAGCATATGCACACGGACGCAGGTAGAGTTGATATACAAAATGGGTGTTCGAAATGTCACGTAGCTTTATCTGACATCATACAAGTCGCTGCCCTCTACGTCTCAAACTGCAGAGCGAACTCTATAATGGACTACGTTCATAGCGAATGCCCATCGCCAAGTACAATATAACACCATAGAAATCATAGACAACGAACTAGACTCGGGCGGTAGCGCAGTGTATAAACATCATTTGATTGTCGAAAAAAACATAACACGTAGTACAAACGCAGAAAGACAGAGAAAAGTAAGTTGACGGTGCGCAGAAATACCATAAACAACTGGACGACATTCCGTCCACTCGGGAAAGTAGTTCTGTTTACCATGCCAGTTTTACCGTATGGGAAAATATTGTCCGAGCAGTTGGCTGGTATGTGTTATCAATGGAATAAACAATAAGACGCACTTTAAAAATTACACAGAAGTCCCGCCAATTTTTAAATATATGTTCATCAACGTGATGAACAGATATAATACTATTACAGTGTATGGTTGTGTAATTACAGATATAGTGTTCCCAAACAATTTCTTACACACGCTGTTTTTATTACGAAGCATATACATATATATAACGGGTCAACAATACATGTAAATATATGAAATATAAGACACGTAGAGTATTCGTCTGAACAGACTGTTCAGCATGCCGCTGGTATTTACGTCGGATCGTCAGACGTTTTCATCACTACAAAAGCATTTACGTTTAAATACATATTTCCAATTGTTGTCCGGCGTCCATGCATTATGATAACTGTCGTGTAACTAACACCGCCGTTATGGACACGCCTGCATAAATAGCGCAATTCCCTGCTGGGTGGGTACCAGGAAGTCCATTTTCACATATGGCGAATTACAAATATGATGTACTTTAGTAACACTTCACGCAGCCCGATGTTGGTTCTGGGCTGACTCCATGTACGGAGCATAGAGCTTACATAAATGTAAGTGATGCTGTTGCGTTATCTAAGAGTACGAACATATATGAGTAGAAACGGCGTGTCTCTTTCTCAAGATTTAAAACAATCCGGAAATACCTTTTCACCTTTCTCGTTTCATTACAGTGTGGTATACACCGCGGCTGACACAATGGACCGTAGTATGTTTGAGACGAGCCGCACGTGGCAAATGCTGATGTTCCGTTAATAAGCCGGGCCCCGCTTCAGATAAAAAAAACTGTTCGCTCGTAAAACACCACCCATATGCATCTATCAGCCGATCTATGGCAGCCGACCTGAAAATACACCGGCCTCGAATGTATGCGTACTGTCAGCCAGATTTCCCCAGTTACAGTCACACATATGACAATGTACCCGTGGCCGTACAGCAATATGGATATTCTCACTGGTTAGAATGATCGGATTAAAGTCACTATGTCTCGGATGATATCTCTGACATTATGTTCGATACGTTGTTTGCTTTGGCTGTATATACTGCGAATGGTATATATGCACTGACGTCACTGTTTTATTTGATAAACGTCCAATGAGTTTGTGTTTGTTCCATATATACATGTGTAGAGTCTTATAAATATTGTAAATAATTTGATAACTGAAATGCATATCCGCTATTACTGTAGCACGATACACTGTACCTGTAAAAATAGAACCGTTTAGTTATGAATTGATAATACATTACCACCTATGATTTAAACATGTTTTATTGCTACATGTATGTATAGACAGTATACAACAGTTTCAAAACATACACTTTACTATTAAGAAAAGCAAACGGGATGGGCAACCAGTCTTAACAACATTAGTTACAGCCCTTTCCAATTACTTATTGCATGCACCATAACATGTGGTATAATTACTTTATACATAAATGTTTATACATTGTATGTATAATGTAAATTTGTATAGAGTAAATACATGTAGAATTAGGATTTCAAATTGTCTAAAATGTCACGTAAAGTATAAAGTACCAACCGCCGTGCCACGGTGGTTGGAGAAACGAGGCATATGACCCATGAGAACAGCGCAGGCCATGATGAGTGTGCGCAACAGCGCAATCTGGTTAAGGTTTGCGCTGCTAGTCATTCAGTCAATGGCACGCTCACTTTATTCGAACAATTTGTATTTATAAAACGTTTATGGGCCACGGGGGTGTTCCGGTGCATTAACAATTTGATTGACTAGAGGTGTCATCAACCTACCTTTCGAAAGCGGACACGGTGACAGTGATGGTGATGATGTTGCTACCGATGCTGAACATGATGCTGATGCTGTTCATGATGAAGATGTCCCATACAGGCGGATGCTATTTGACGGCAATTTAGTACGTTACAGACTTGTCGCAGTGCAGGAGGAAATTCATGATGATGTGCTGAATTTTTTCTCGAGTCGACGAGATGAGATTCATAGCAATATAGTCCGGGAGCTCAGACGTCTAAGGTCAGTGAAATGGTATGTTGCCGTGAAAATCCATCTCGTAAAACTAGATTGTGCCGGTGTCGTGGTAGATGAAGCGACGCCATTCTTCAGATCCGTTGCTGCTCCTGTGCTCCAGTCTGCCGTAATAGGCGAACAGATCGACGCCGCATATTTCAAAATGGCAAACGGCCTCGATAGTTTTAGGGCCGAAGGTTCATCTTGGATTGTTCGGGACATTGAGTTTATGGAACAGACCATTTTGAAATACAATCCGCTGCGAGGCTCGTGTTCCGAATATCGCATACCAGAAACGCTGCAACGAAAACGCTGCATACTAAACGTCACTGGAACTGACGACGTCAATGGCAAGTGTTTCGAGTAGTCCGATCTTAGCCGGTTACATTCTCGTGACATCGGCAGTAAACCGTGCACCGAGTTATATCAGTACAGAAACGCGCTAACGTTCGAAGGCATAACAGATGGAGCAAGACATATGCCGATTACTGAGATCGCTCATTTCGAAGAAATTAACCACATGTCCATTAACGTGTTCGGGTATGAGAACGGAGAAACGTTCCCAATTCACGTGACGTCAACTCACACGCCAGCGAGACACGTGAACATGTTGCTATTACCGGCAGAGCCGTCCGACGACGACGACGTTTGGACGGTAGCTGGTAGCCGGCGCGCACATTACTGTGTAATTCAAAATATGAGTGGACTTCTGTCTAGCCAGGTAACGGAGGTATGCAGAACATTTTTATTTTGCATGCACTGTTTGTCGTACAAATATTCAGAGGAAGCACTCGCCGAACACGTACGGCTATGTTATGCTAATGGAGCACCACTGGCTACCGTGATGCCAGGAGAGCATGAGAAAATATTGAAGTTCAGAAATTACGGCAGACGAATGAGAGTCAGTTTCGTGATAGTAGCCAATTTCGTTTGCTACACGACTAAACTTTGCGACGACAAAGACGAGCCTGTTTCTGGTTACACTGTACGCGAACGTCGGCTAGATCCGTGTGCTTATTCCTGCATGCGAATAAGTGTGGACGACAGCCACCCAAGCCCACCCGTTTTCTACCGTGGCACAGATTCTGCGGATACCATGCGACACTTTCTTACTGCGGTGGCGGACGAGGAACGGAAAGTGTTCGACATTGTGTCTCACGCAGTGCCGCCTGTATTGTGCGAAGATGGAGCTGAAAACTTGGCAGCCTCCGCAGACGTTGGCTTCGTCTGTCGCGACCCCACCCTTCCCAATGAGCGGATCGCAGAAGATCATTCCCATGTATCACGTTTGTTTCTTATCTAATTTCCATTTAGTATTACATACCATATTAACCCTATACATATTGGGACGCTCTTTGTTGTGGGAAACACTTTATCTATAGTGTTTCCCACAACAAAGAGCGTCCCAATAATATGATTGAATTTGTTGTACTGAGTAAACGCAATAGCAACGTATTTGGGGGCAATTTCAACAAAGTGTGTCCGAATAATTAGGTTAATTACGGTACACACATTTCTAAACAATAACGAAGTAACGCGTTTGCGATTAGTGTAGCGCAGGATCAATCTGTGCATCCATTCATGCAGTCTGCTCAGGAGCTGCAATGTTGGTTAAAGCTACGTGTTTTTTATTAGCCGATCTATTTATAGATCGGCTAATATATTGGTCATCCATCGAATTCTAAAAAAGTTTGTAGCAACCCTTTTCTCCGCTATTCGGTAATCTACGAACGCGAATTTTGCTGTATCACTTCCAAATTGCATCAACCGATAAAGTTTGCATTTTTGGCAATTATCTCCGTTTAAAACTTTAAATATAGCCAAATAACACAATTTTGAATACGTAATGAGCTGAACGTCGGAAGAGATTGAACCCGGAAGTTGTTGTTGTTGAAGTCCATAGTTGGCTCTAATGGCCATATACGCCAACATACGCCGATTATTGGGCTAATTTAAAGCTTTTATTTATTAAACAGAACAAGTTTCAGCCACGTATAATCGCGTAAAATGTGTTTATTCGGCTAATTTATAATCGACCTCTGCTAAAAATCTCCTCCGACTAGCAACCCCAGCATCTCGGGTTTATCCCATTGGATCGCGTATGCGCGTCATTTGACGCTAGTTAATATTCACAAAATTTTCCACCAATCAAAACGAAGAATTGCCCTTCATAGCGAACTTTGATTTGTTTACGTATCATGCAGGGATGGCAGGGATGCATCCAGCACGCGCGATTGCGGCAATCCCCCTTAATTATTGTCAATGCCGCAAATTATTGATTGTCTTGCGCCCGACATCGCGCAAAAAATCACGGATGGGCCCCTTTTTAAATGACCAGTGCGCACATTAAAAAAACGTAATTGACTATTTAAACGCGCTGCGTATTTAAATCATTGGAAGGCGTGCAGTTCAATCGAGTTTGTGCGGCCGTTGAACGTAAGCTTCGAGTCGATTTAAACCATTTAAATCGATAAACAAGGGATAAACAAGTGACAACGTTAACCTGTTATGCTCCATTAAGAAGTAATAAGCTTATGGCAAATCATATTACTTTGGGGCCGAGCTACTAAAGTGACTGGTGTGGCATGGAAATATTGAGTTCTGATTTTGGGATTATTTCTCATCGTGGACCCGTTTAATGCGGGATAGTACAACCCGTTGGCCCGGCCTTAAATGACCTTAGCTGTTGATAGGCCGTTAAACACCAATACTCACTCGTTCATTCATCCCCCCCCCCCCCCCACTGAGACTCAGTAACTACTAAAATGCGGACATATATTGAACCCTGATTTGATCGGCTAATAACATGACTTTTCATTTATATGTTATATGTCACCGAGTTCACACTGTATATGTGCATATTCAATTATGTATGCTATTTTCGTGGGGTTTGTAAATCTGCTAAAGAAACGTGTACTCATTACTCGTTTCTCTGTCACAATTACCAACCATCTGCTCGGATCTACACACCCAGCTGCGTCAATCTTGCCAATGATTTCAATGATTCTGAACATGTATACTCGAGTCTCATGCTCGATATCAAATACTTTGAACGATTGAGCCTGAGCTATAGCTGAGCTCAGGCTCGGCCATTGAAACTGATTGAATGCGAGACCACATTTCCAATAAATGCTTTATTGTGCTTTGTGTGTTTACAGGTAAAATTCGCGGCCGATGTCACGCTGATAGCTGCAACCTTAGACTCCGGGAGGCAAAGTTTCTACCCGTAGTCTGTCAGAATCTCAGCGTACACGAGGGTCGACTCATAACACACGCGGTTGGGCAGTTCGGAGCAAGTTCTGTGACTGTAATACCACAAAGCCTCGATACGTACGTTTCCATTAGCGTGAACAGGTGTCGCTATTTGGACTTTCAGCGTTTTATAAAAGCGCCACTCGGTGAGCGTGTGGACGGTCTGCTCAGCAAATCATGCACAGACGCGTTCAAGTACACCCGGACTTACTTACCAGAGGATCACATGGACATGTTCGTCAGGAAGCAGTCAATTTTCGCCGATTACCTTGACGCACCTGAGCGTCTGTCTGAGACAGAACTTCCACAAAAATCCGCCTTCTATGACAGACTGAATGATGTGCAAATCGCGGACGAATCGTATGAACATGCCACCAGACTATGGTCAGCCATGCAACTACAAACAGTTGGAGACTACGTTGAAACATATCTCACCATAGAGTGCCTACAATTCTGCGATGTACTTGAAAACTTCAGAGATCTGATGATGAATGAATTTTTACTGGATCCAATGTGGTACTTCAGTCTGCCCGCTGTCAGCTGGGATAGTTGTCTGTTGCAAACGGAAATTCGACTAGAACTGATCACCGACTAAGATATGCATTTGACTGTTGAAAGCGGGATTCGTGGGGGTTTGACAGTCTGCAGTGGACAGCGATACGGCAGGGCAAATTTTCCCGACATGCCAAGTGGAGAATATCAACCAGATATGCACACGACACACTTGCTCTTCTGAGATTTTAACTCCCTCTATCCCAGCATTATGAAAGACTTCATGCTACCGACACACAACTTCCGTTGGCTTTCAGACTACGAAATGGAACAACTGGATATATGTTCAATTCCGGAGGACTCTGACGAGGGATACATCTTTGTGTGCGATTTGATATACCCGGAAGAGCTCCACGACGTTCACGACCAATTTCCGTTAATTACGGAAAATCTCACGATTACGGAAAATGATGTATCGGACTATCCAAAATCGCTGGCTAGAGACTCAGGCTTTAAATAAGAACGTGGTCTATTTGGAACTTTATTGACACAATGATCACGGTCTGAAAATACAGAAATAATGGAAGTCTTTAAGCATTGGTAAATAAAACAATACAATGGTAACATTCAAATAATACAATGCAGCCAGCTAAACTTGCAGGACATATAGCTGCAATAATATATTTACCTCTTAAAGACTTTGAAAGATTGATTAGTACAATGAGAATTGTCTGTTCACTCTGTTGTTGTTGTAGTGACCGGAAGCATGACTTAATGTGGTGGTTACACAAATCACACAAGTACACCCAAATACACCCAAATAGATCAGAATCCTATATCTCCCCCCAAGTCATTTGTTGAGTTCCTCTCAAATACTGATATAACTGATCAAATGGAAAAGCGGAAAAGAACATGAATATGAAGGGCGACTACATTTCAAAATCACTATGCCACGTAGGTATCCTGACTATGCGACGCGAGCGACGAGGTGTCGTCGGTAGGGGTCGTCCACTGGGCTGGGGGGTGGTGGTGGAGGGGGTCGCAATAGCCGGTGTTAGTGGGGCGGGAGTGTCACTGGGATTGTCAGAGGTGAGAGATAGATCTGGGGGCTGCACTGAAGGAGTGCCCTCAGAACTGTCGGCACCAGGTGTTTGCACATCAGGAGTGCACCGCAGGGGATTGTCAATTGCAGGCGGTCGCAATAGATCTGGACCTACTGGAATGGCAGGATGTTTCCGAGACTCAGGTTGGTCCTTCCATATAGGGTCAGGTAAGGTGGGCTGAGGGTTGAAAGTGATGTGCGGAGGTGAGGGATACACCGCTATGTACTTCCTAAGAAATTTCCTGTTGCGCAATGTGACCCGGCCTGAGCCATCTACTTTAACCACGTATTGGTCAAACTGTCGTACCTCTATAATCACCCCTGTTTTGTCCCACTTGAGTGGGTGTTGTCCAACCTGGTTCTGAATGCGAACATGATCTCCTACAGAAAGTTGTGGGAGCCTCTTAGTGTGCTCAGACAGTCTTTCAGCGGACAACATGTGTCGTTTTCTGAGGGCCTCCTCTCTGGCTAGAAGGGTCTCGCGCCAGGTACTATGGGTTGGTATCTACCAGGCGGTATCGGGATAAAGTCACGTATTGGTCGACCGAAAACGCACATGGCAGGTGATAGTTTAGTATCTCTGTCTGGCGTGTTCCGGTATTGGAGTATAGCACGTTGAAATGGGTCGGTCTCAAGACCACCATCTGTGTTTGTGTTGTCCATAAGAAGGCGTTTGACGGTTTTTACGCCTACCTCAGCACGACAGTTGCTGTGAGGAAAGGCAACTGACGATACACGGTGGTTGACTCCCCAGTCCTTAAGGAATGTGCGTGTGGCAACAGATGTGAATTCGGGGCCACCGTCTGAAGATAACTCATCCGGGATCCCGAATGTCACAAATGTGCGGCGAAGACAGTCTATCAACCCTCGAGCACCGTTGCTTGCTCGTTCAACAATTGGCCAGTTTGAATAGCGATCTACTACCACCAAGTAATTGCAACCTTTGTAATGAAAGTAGTCGGCGCAAATACACTGAAAAGGATAGTCTGCGTTCATGAGTGGTGTAGGCGGTGCACTGGGGTTGGATGGCGCTGTACGGTTACAGTGCTGGCATGATGCCCTAAGTGCTGAGATGGCAGGTGTTATTCATGGCCAGAATATGGATGAGTCTGCCCGAGAAGTCATCGCTGTGACTCCTTGATGGGCAGAATGAAGTGAAGCCAGAACGTCTTGTCTGAGAGATGGTGGAATGATCACCCGGTCCTTGTACAGGACAACACCATCAATAGTGTGGAGGTTGTCACGAAATTGGAAATATTCGCGCAATGCCTCTGGAAACCCTGTTCGAGTATCTGGTAGGCCAGACTCGACAAGGTGTAAGAGAGTGTATATGTTGTCATCACTGGATGTAGCTAGCCGAACCCTATCCCAGGTTACTGATCTGAGGTTTAGGGATTCTAGGGAATCTGCCGCTGAGGCAAGGTTTGAATCGTCAATGAGGGCATCAGAACTCAAGCGAAGTCCATTTAATATGGAGGAGCAGTGTATGACTGCTGTCAATTGTGCTTGTATCTGGGCCATGTCATCTGTCAGAGGTAGCATGTCGGGGTTGCCAGCAGGGTGACGTGATATGCTATCAGCGGCCAGATGTTTTGCACCTGGGATGTAAACCATGCGGAATTTGTACCTGAGTGTTTTCTCTTTCAGATTCCGCAGGCGTGAGTTGGAGATATCCTCAAGTGACCTATCTCCAAGCAGCTTGAGTAGGGGCTTGTGGTCTACTGCAACGACCAGATCAGTGCATCCCAAGACAAAGTATCTTGCCTTGTCAAGGGCGTCTGCGACAGCCAACGCCTCTCCCTCAATTGGGGCATAACGTGACTCGGCAGCATGTGTAAAGCGGCTGCCCACCAGTGTAACCCTCCAGCCATCTCTGCAACAAAATGGTTCAGACCTTGGGCAGGAGCAGTGTTTCTGCAATAGCCAGAAGCCAATACCATCTTTGGACCAGTCTGTAGCAAGACACGTTGTCTTTTTAGGGTCAAAGATCTGAACCCCCATCTCAATTTCATGTGCAATGATGCGTTTCGACTCCTCAAATAGGGAGTCTAGCTCACTGGTCCATTGAAAAGGAGTGTTGGGTTTCAGTAGGCAACGGAAAGGCAGCATTTTCTCCGTCATACTGAATGCATACGCTACCTGATTTATCAGGCCAAACCATGAGCGAACATCTGTGATGTTCATCGGGGTAGGAAATTCCAGTATGGCACGGAGGTATTTCTGACAAGGGCGGACAGAGTTGGGGGTTATCTCAAACCCAGCAAACTCAGCTGTGTCCGCGGCAAATACAAACTTCTCAGGGTTCAGGGTGATGCCATTGCGACCGCATAGGTCCAGCCATTCAACTGCCTGAAAGAAGCTTTCTTCGACCGTGTCAGACCATAGCAGGGTATCGTCAATACATTTTGTCTTATTGGGGATGTCAGAAGTCAGTTCATCATACCGGCGGGTGTATCCGTCACCAGAGGCAATGTAGCCTTGTGGGGCTGTTTTGTAACGGTATCGTCCCCAAGGTGTGATGAACATCGTGAAGTGTCTGTCCTCTTCACGAATAGGTACGCTGTGATATCCGTTCCAGGCATCAAATACAGTTTTCTTTTTGCCTTGGGGAACGGAGCGAGCTTGGTGAAAGGGGGAGGGTGTGTGATGTGTCTCACGCACTGCATGGACATTGAGTGCCTGGAAGTCCACAGTGCGTCGTGGCTCTCCATTTTTCTTGGCACAGATCACCATCCTATGGCACCATGTAACTGGTTCACCAACAGGGACGGGTTCAATGACACCCAGGCGTACATCCTGGTCTAATCCAGCCTTTACCTTGTCTCTCCAATGGATAGGTACAGGGATGGGTGTGTGGCGAGCAACCGGCTCAGCTTGGGCGTCAACCATTAATTTCATGGGGGGTGTGTCCATTAAAGGTAGTGGCTGGTGCTCACAGGTATTGAAAGTACTAGACTTGTAATGGTCTAGTAGGAAGGCTTTTATCCGAGGGATATTCTGCTCTATCCCCGGAAATGGCATGTCGGTTGGAGCGGGAGGGGGTTGTTGGCGTCTGGGACAGTCGCATACATTTGGTTGATCCTGTTGGGGTGGGTCACAACCTAGTGCTTGGGCTGGTTCAGACCCGATTATGGGGAAGGTCCCGGGAACAATACCCAAATCAGTGCACGCCTCCCTACTGAGGAAGAGTTTGTCTGACGCATCGGTTACATATGTCATTTGTCTAGTTTCAGCGGTTCTGCCGCCAATGTTATCATGCGCGCTTATGTTTAAAACAGTTGCACCGAGAATTTTGATGCCTGATGATTGGTGGCAGTGTGCATTTGCATGGTTACGGGTATGAGATCAGACTCTTTGAGGCCTAGACGATGTATGACCTTGAGACCGGCAAGACAACTTTGACAACCAGTATCTGCCATGGCGGGCAGGACCGCTGAAACTTTACGGCTCCTGGAGTCCAAGTGAAATCCAAGGGCCGTGTAGTCATCAGGTGAGACACTAGCGGTGACATCAACAAAAGGTAGAGATCTAGATTTCTGCTTGACCCAAGTGTCTGAGAGTTTGTCGTATATGTGATGATCAATGCATAATGAGCGGTCGAAGCCATGTTCACTGATCACACATGAGTTATCGAATGAATTGATCACGTCTGAAGTAGAACATAGGAAATCAAAAGTAGCAGAGTTTGCAGACCATTTGTCTGTGTTCTTGGATTTTGAATTGCTGCTACTACGACAGACACTTTCAAAATGATGGCGTATGTTGCAACTAGTACAGAGGTGGCCGTATGCCGGGCAGTCATTACGGCGAACGGCAGCAGATGCCGCTTTACCATGGCCTCTTTTGCCACAGTAGCCACAAGTTTCTGCCTTAAAATTGTCTTTCTGATTGTTATTCTTGTTCTTCCTGTATGAACTGCTCACGACCCCCGCGGTGTGGGTGTCCAGTAATCTGGATGCTGATCGTTTGCCGACCTCTTTCGCTTCTATAAACTGGAACACTTCTTCAAGCGTCATGTTTTGATTTTTGTCGCCCAATAGATCCATCTGAATGTCCTGGTCTGCTATGCCTTTAGTCACCACATCACGCATGATTTGTTGTGTGTAGTTAACATTGGAATCACATCCTGGGCACTTAGTCACGTATTTGCATATGTCCGCTTGCCCGCGAATTCGCGCACCAAAACTTCTGATTGTCTCATCGCGATCCTGGTACATTTTATGTAGTACAACTCTAGCAACCATTGTACTTTCCTCACGCACGGCGAGTTTGCGTATGGCAGCTAGCACATAAGCTTCGTCTTTGTCTGCTAGGCTGCCCCTTCTGCATAGGTAAGGTCTCTGCGGAGGTGTTCCTCACAGCATTCGAGTAGTTGTAATACCTTGTCACGGCCGTCAGTCTTAGTAGCACTCACATAATCACTCCACCGCGTTTGAAAGTAGGACCATTCTTCACTTGTGCCTGCAGCACGAACTGATGGTCTCTTGACTTTTTCTATTGCTGCAGTGGGCTTTGGGGCAGGTGTGACATGAGTCATGGAATGTGCCGTTATGAGTGCAGCGACAATTACTGCATCAAGGTCATCCGTCGTGTACCCGCACCCAGGGAGTGGACATGAGACTGCTGGCATTCTTCCGTGGTAGAGACGGTGATCATAAATAAGAACGTGGTCTATTTGGAACTTTATTGACACAATGATCACGGTCTGAAAATACAGAAATAATGGAAGTCTTTAAGCATTGGTAAATAAAACAATACAATGGTAACATTCAAATAATACAATGCAGCCAGCTAAACTTGCAGGACATATAGCTGCAATAATATATTTACCTCTTAAAGACTTTGAAAGATTGATTAGTACAATGAGAATTGTCTGTTCACTCTGTTGTTGTTGTAGTGACCGGAAGCATGACTTAATGTGGTGGTTACACAAATCACACAAGTACACCCAAATACACCCAAATAGATCAGAATCCTATAGGCTTGACATTGAAAACGGTGAAAAAACTGTGCCAAACGTTTCTGCCGAAAAGAAATTACGTGGCACACTACCTGGCGCTACAGACGTACTTGAAGCACGGCGTTCTGTTGGAGAAAGTGCACAAAGTCGTCGCATTCCGGTAGAGTAGATGGATGCAGTCGTTTATGGAACTTACCACGGACAAGCGACGAGCTGCCACTGACGTATTTAGCTCCAGCCTGTACAAACTAATAGGGAACTCCGTTTACGGTTAGTAAACGATGATCGTGCGCTAATATTAATATTTTATTATTTTATTATTATTGTGATTATTATTGCGAACAGCGTGTGTCCTGATCAGACTGCACTGGTCGCTGTCGCGGTAAGGTCGCTTTTCTCAGCCGGCGACCCATGTATGTGTACACGTCACAGTGTAATTATACCAGTGTAGCGACATATACTCTAATCGTTTTGTTGATACAGGTATCGGTATAATCGCGCCAGTACTCTAATAACCCTTCTGTTGATATCAGTGTAACCATGCACGCCAGTAATTGAATGGCGAACAGAGTATGCTCTGATCAGACTGCGCAGATGCACAGGCTGATCTGGCGCTACACTGGTCGCAAACGTCGTAAGATGTATCTTCTTAGCCTGCTGCCCATGTACGTGTGCGTGGCGTACATTCATTCATTCATTCATTCATTCATGCATTCATTCATTTAATAATTGATGTATTTAATGTATTTATCCCATCTGTTATTTTATTTCATTTCACTTATTTTATATTCAGGAAAACCCATCGAATCAGTAAGGGACAGAATCTCCGTGAAAATCTGCACCAACGCCTCGGCTTTGCAACGGGCCGTCTCCAGGGCAACGCTCAGGTCTGTGCGTGTGTTCGACACGAATCTGGCGGCCATTGAGCACTTCCGGTGCAAAGTGAAGCTGGACAAACCCATATACATAGGATTCACAGTTCTCGAGTTGGCCAAGCGAAAAATGAATGATTTTTTCTACGAGTTTCTGTTAAAGGCGTTCGGTACAGGACATGTTCAGATTCTCAGTAGCGACACGGACTCGTTCATCGTGCAGATCAAAGATGTCCATGACGTAGATGCCATTATTGGCAGACACAAGGACGTGTTCGATCTGTCATCACTACCAACTGACAATCCACTGCATTGCCTATCAAACCGAATGCAGCCCGGAAAAATGAAACCAGCCACGTCCTATACTTGTCTGGAGGTGGTCGTGCTTTCGCCTAAATGCTACTCGATCCTCACCGACCGGTCAGTGAAGCAAGCAGCAAAAGGTGCACCCCAGCATCCCTCTCATGCATCCTACCTCAACTGTTTGCGCACGGATACTGCCCATACTGAGCTGGTGAAAACTATGAAAAATTACGAACAGCGATTGTACCATGTGTCTGCCAAGAGGAAAGTTTTGTCGCCCCTGGATACGAAAAGATATTACAAAAACAGCACGGTATCCCATATATAGCTAACGACATTACAAGCTAAACGGAAACCAAAACGCATAGCCTGATGCTATGGGGCTGTGACTGGTGGGGTTTATGGTGTTTTGTCGAAATATTTTACGCTATTTTCAGGGTGACCGAATTGTGTTCGTATACATATATATATATATACGAACACAATTTGCAATTTTAAATATTGGATATTAAATATATATATATATAATATACATGTACATGTATGTGTTGTCTGTATTGATGACTGCGCATCCTTCATGCGCACGCACCGTGGTTTAATATTTAAAATTGCAAATGCATGGCTTGCGATTTTAAACATTGACTACACAAGTATGAACTGTATTGTGATTATGACTGCGCATCCTTCATGCGCACCGTATATGCCGCCGATACGGTTTAAATGCCGCCGATACGGTTTAAATGAGCAGCACAAGCAAATACTTTAATACTTTTGAATAGAGAACAATTAGCTCATACGAAAGTACTCAAGTTTGAGTTTGAGTGAACTCATACGAAAGTAGTTTCTTGACCCGCACTTAGACATGTTAATTATTATATCACACATTAATAATCCCTTGACCGGCCTTCCATTCACGATATTGTGCAGTGTTTATTTGTTTGCTTGTTTGTTTCTCTGGCGCATTACGCGCGTGTGTGTGTGTGTGTGTGTGTGTGCGTGTGTGTGTGTGTGTGTGTGTGTGTGTGAATTAAGTAAACCTACTTCGAAAAGGGAAATCATGACATGCACTATTGTATTTAGACATGCTCAAATCACGTGAATGTGTATCCAATTCACATGTCCATGTGAATGGCGTGGTCATCGAAAGCTGTTGAATATGTATTATGCTAGTTCTAGTTTGAGCAGCTCAACGGCACAATTGCAGAAAGCCGTGTATGTAATGTTATAGTTAACCACAGTCACTTCGATTATAGCTATCCACGCAGTAACATCTACAGTAAATACACGTTTTAGCATAACTTTGTGTGAATCGAGGAGGAATTACTTTGATCAAGAATGGCTGCGGTACCATCGTTGCACAAGAGGAGACGACTAGACCTTTCTCCGTCAGGTGCCACGTTGACACTTGGCACAGATGGCAGGGCACACATCAACGACGGCGAGTCAACTGCCAGCTTGACATTTAGCGGCCTCCTCAAGTTCAATTCGTTATTGACGCTCGGAATGCAAAGCGTCCACCAACGCGGAGGTCACGCCGGAGGCTGGAACTCAATCGTGAGTCATCAAGTGACTGGTACGCCAGTCCATTTGAATGTGGACAGCGAAATCAAGCAATTGCAATGCCAGACAGCGACACTGCAGTGCCAGAGAGCGGGAGCGAGGCAGAACTGTCACATGCCTCGCCGCCACCACCACCACCGCCAACAACATCAAAAGCAACTACAGAAGAAGCACAGGACCATACTGCGCAGCCAGACGAGTGGCAAGACGACGCATTATGGAACAGCGACTGGTCGGATGCTGAGTTGGGATGTTTCTGCCAATCCGCTCAGCAACCGAAAGCGTCGACGTCATTCTTGACAACCGCAGCTGCAGCCGAAATTTGAACGATATGGTCGAAATCCCCGGCGGCGCCAATCATACTATGACTGCCAGAACATATATTGCTAACGATCACGGACCATACGAACACTCGTGAAGTCTCAAATTTCGGCCGAACTTGTAAATTAATGAACCAACTGGTAAACCGGCGACACTTTTGGAAGAGACGTATAAAAACAAAATTCGATACAACGTGTCTCGATGACGGGACTTGGTCTCTGGAATTGTACAAAGACGTGTATGATGTACTTGAATGGGCAGAGGAGGATTAGAACAGTTTGTACGTTTAAACTTAGTGTTTACTGTCTGTTAAATAAATCTAAAAACTATTTAAATGCAAGTACTTTTTGCAAAGTTGCCCTCCCCAATTTAATTTTATTTGATGTGTTTAATAAACAAAAGTTCACCGACAAAAGCAACGTGGAACAGACAATATAGACTAATATTAAACGTACAAACTGTTCTAGTCCAGTATTTGTATATACATGTATATATATGTATATATATATATATATATATTGTAGATAATTACGTACGTTTGTCAATGTTACTGTGGAATGTTAGCCTCGTGTGCCGAGACAATTTGTAATACACGTGGGCCGCCGGCTGACAAATGGTTAATAATAGTAATAATTGGTTAGTTACTATGTGCCGAGAAAAGTGTGTAGATAATTACGTACATTTGTCAATGTTACTGTGGAATGTTAGCCTCGTGTGCCGAGAAAATTGTAATATGCAAGTAGATTATAATCTTACAGATTTTCATAATAATTGGTTAGTTAGCCTCATGTGCCGAGAAAAATGTGTAGATAATTACGTACGTTTGTCAATGTTACTGTGGAATGTTAGCCTCGTGTGCCGAGAAAAGTGTAATACACGTGGGCGGCCGGCTGACAAATGGGACCTTACGGCATTTGTAAGGTTTGTAGATTATAATCCACTTGCACAGATATGCAAGTGGATTATAATATGACAGATTTTCATATTAAATAAGTATAGATAATATATAAATATACACGTATCTGTGTACATGTATGCTTAGTAGGTTTAGTATTTTTAGTACACTGTTAATAAATATATATATATATTAAACTGGATGCAAACTTTACTTATGCGTTCTTCCCACTAGCGATTCTCCCTAGATAAAAGAGACTGGAAACACAGGGCTTGTTTTCTGTGAGATTGATCTGGGTCCAGTGCGATACATTATTGTTCAGTCTTCAACCAAGTTTCTAGTATTTTGATCGTTTGATATTGGCCATATTCACAACATCAACCAATCAAATCGTTCAAACTTAGTTTGAGATTGAAAAAAATAAAGGTGTTATAACCGGACCGTGTCTGATGGCCAAGCTTTACACCGTCCGTCCGTACGTCCGTAGTAACTGTTTTTACCAACCAGAAACTCAATATCGGTAAAAATGGATTAGTTGGTACTGAGCATATAGATACATATAGTTAATAGGCACGGCCCTATCATAGAAACGGTTTTCCAGTCAGAAACTCGGAATCGATCATTTTCTTAATTGGTTGATTCTCAGCATAGGATATAGATACATATATACATATATATATATATATATATATATATATAGAGTATGAAGAGATATATACGTGTATCTACCTAGTCGATTAATAAAGTCAACTTTCTCTCTCACATAATTATTCAGCTACTAAATACCGTGCCTTTTTACAGGTAAACAACAGAGAAAACACGATAATAGAACTACAATGGGATTAGCGATTTTGTTTTCACAACAGATAATCCTGAAGATAATCCTCATCCAAATCCAATCCTCTTCATACTCCTCCTCCTCATAATACTCCTCTTCCGTCTCCTGTTTCAAAAAGTAAACTACTTCTGTTGATCAAATATGCATGAAATTAGAAATCAGGGGGTATCTCTTTAGACACAAAGCTTATCTGGAGCTCAGGATCATAGTCTACATGTTTTCAGCCAATGCCGTAAAAATCCTCAATATTTGAACATTTATTACATTTATTTATTATGGGAAACGCATTAATACATGTACCGGTATACATATGGTTTCTCACAGCAAGATCGAATGTCCAAATATTTACAGCAAGTATGGTTGTACTTGTTTATCACAATAACCATGTGTTTGCAGGCCTGTAGTGGTGAATAAAATAATTCCACGGCAGACTATTAGTGGCTGCTCTGGGAAAAAATTCAACCTGGACCCTCAAAATGGTGTTAAATGCGTTCTAGAGCCAAAATAGTGTGCCACAGCGCGCCGTGGCGGTGTCTATGGCCGTGGTTTGAATACAATTTGCTTTGGGAAACCCCTGTTTTATAGGGTTTATAGGGGTTTCCCAAAGCAAATGGTGTCCGAATATTTAGGGTGATTACGGTACCTCTCAGCACATCCACCAGCAGCTGCAGACCTTCCTGGTAACATATGACGGCTTCCCCTAGTCGGTTGGCAGTATCTAGTTCCACCGCTCGCTTCAGTACACTCGTTGCTGATGCCAGGACACCCGCCCTTTTGTCTCCCATGTTGGCTACTATAGAAAGAGTAGGAAACAAATAATTCAGAGCTCCAAATAAGGTGCGTAAAGGCGTATTTTACGCACATATTTTAGCTGAATACACATTGACTATCAAAAGTGGGAGTGCAAAATACTCACAGCAATGTGAAAATACGCATTGATTTTCTAATTGAGTAGTGAAAGTAAAGTTGAAAATTTACTTAGTTGAGCTGCAAAAGCAAACACATTGTTTGTTTTTTGCAGCTCAAATAAGTGATTTTTTTAATTTGTTATTTTTTGGTATAAATGTAAAATATTGTTGGTATCATTTGTTCCCTATTTAATAAGGAATGAAATCAATAATACATTTGTAAATGTAAAATACGCATTGAATTTGAAATCTGGGGGTTTAATACTCTTTAGATAAAAAACTTATCTGGAGCCCTGTACCCGCCATTTTGTCTCCCATGTTGGCTACTATAGAAGAGTGGGGAAAAGAATAATTGTTGTCTGTCATTTATTTTCCTTCTCATATTTGTCTTATTTCTTAAAGTGACTGTGTCTCGGATAAAGTGACTGTGTCTCGGATAAAGTGACTGTGTCTCGGATAAAGTGACTATGTCCTGGATAAAGTGACTGTGTCTCGGATGATGTCTCAGAGGTTCAATATGTGGGTTTTTTTTTTTTACTTCATGTACAGTAAATTAATACATTTATCAATCAGTCACATCATTTTATTTGATCATAATCCCAAAAACATCCTTTTTATTCAAGTACATGCTATCAGAAACTGTGTTAAGCAGGGGAGATAATTGGGTTTGGCATAATTTGGCATTTACTATGCATGTACCAATAACAAAAAAAATTGAAGTTTTTTTATATGTGAAATGAAACTATACCACATTTAGAATGAAATTCCCATTAAAGACACTACATCTGTTCCATGTTTTGCTGCCGACGAATTTAACATGGGAGCTAAAACTAGAAATAATTTTTTTTATTTGTAGACCGATTTTCAAAATATAACTTTTGTTTTCTTTGTTACATCATTTTCAAGCTATCTCGCCAGGTTTCGGAGTCAATTTTCAAATGTTTTCTTTTTTTTTATCCTTGCTTGTAACTTGTAACTTGTAAAAAATCTTTACTCGGCGAATTTTAGGGGGCGCGCGCCGGGTCCGCCCCCTCCCCCCCCCCCATGAATCCGCCCATGCATGTCCCCCAATATTGTTTACATTATTTGGCCACAGAAACTCTGTTTACATCTCGTGACCATCAGCTCAGTGTTTTCTTTTAAATGCTTCAAATATGCCGAAACTGGTGTCAATATCTCTAACCTTAAACCTAGAGTGCTACATGCCAGGTTATAATATAGGGAGACATGTTTTTCTTTATTCTTTCAATCTGACATTTTTCTGGCAAAATGAACATTGATTTACCATTACTAGACGTACTAATTGACATTATTATACTTTTTATAACAAACGCGAAATGCCAGTTTGATGTCAGGGGCGATAACCGTGTTTCCTTAAAATGATAACGGAAGCAACTATTTATTCCATTTATTTATTTTTTGATGTGCAATATCATACTTTATGATATGTCGATAAAAATATTTATTCAGCATTTAGTTGATATAAATAATTTAAAAATACTGCATGATTTGCATATGGAACTAGCTTGATACCACCGCGAGTCTCTATGTGTACATTAAAGATTACTAAATAATTATTTCTGTGTAGCTGGCACTCGTAATTTTTAAAAGTGGTGGACTAGTTGCAATTATACACTTATTTAATTTCCATAAAGAAAAAAGTGTACCTACTAGATGGGACCCCAGCTTCAACAATAATTAAATCTATATTTTAATTAGTCAAGATCCAGAGCAGAATAAATGCAGGTTATTGGAAAATAGGTCCCACAACATCCATAATAATCAAAGGACTGAAAGTCCTGAAATCCTTCGCAGTACGTGCTTGTGGAGGACACATAAACTAAGAATTCATTTGTTGGAAAGTACATTGTAGTCTTAAGAATTGGCACCAGGAGGGATGCAGAACTTTGCGGAATAGATGTATTGCGGCTTGTCAGTAGTTGAGACATCAACTATTCAAATGGTCAGCTACATACAAGTTTCACTTGCTCAATAATTTCCCGACTATATATACTAACAGGATATATTGCTTTGTCATATGTTATTATACACTAGTTCTGAAATATATATGCATTATCATAGTAACCATGGTAACCAATATTGGAAAAAAAAAAAAATAGCATTTGTTGAAAATGTGTTTACTTTTTGAAAATCATTGCAATACACCCGAGTACTGTTACCATTTTGTAATACACTTAACATGTGAACGTTTAATAATAATGGTTGTCATGGCAACCATTTTAATATTTCACCCAAAAAATCATATATATACTCCATTTAAAATCAATATATTCGTCGAATCAGTATACATTGTCAATGCTGCAAAAAAACAATATTTATCTTGACAAACATAATTGTTCAAAGTAAGTTCACCGTGACCTTGGACATGAAGGCCACATGGGTGTGGTACATGTAAGGAATGAAACTATGGATGAAAACTTTAAGGCAAATCGTACGGATGCAAATGTCTAAGTAATTTGACCTTGACCTTGGAAATGAAGGCCGCATGCGTGTGGTATGGAATGAAAATATGGTTGATGATAAGGAAGTATATGAAAGTTTGAGGTCCATCCGACTTTCCGTCACAGAGATAATGGGTATCCAAACTCTTTAACGTGGACGGCCGGAATTACGAAAACTATATACCCCTCGACATACTTTGTATGCCGGTGGGGGGGGGGGGGGGTATATCTATAGTTTTGTATACACAGTTTAAACTTTATATATTTTACAACAATTACAAACAAGAGCGAGCAGTCATGCATGGAACACATGACAGGTGACATATGTCATCAGTCCATTTTTTCCTGTCACAGTCACAACTAGACTGGTGACATATGTCATCCGTCCATTTTCTCCTGACACAGTCTCTTAAATTTAAAATTCATATCATTTTCCAATTCAAATAGGAATCCTCAGCGATTTGTAACCCAAAGGATATAACAAAAACGTTCTACTTTCACTTTCATTTCAGCTACACATTCAATTTTAATTTATTGAGTAAATGATGCCGAAATATTTATTTAAATTAATATCTAATTATTTAAATATACTTTTTTTAATTCATAATACAAATAATCTAGAGATAATTATTATCCTTATTCAAACTCAAGACAACGTTTCCTTTGTGAAGTGTATCGTCCTGTATATGCTGTGTAACAAGTCGCAAGACTGTCGGCAGCGTATGCGCTAACACACACAACGTGTTATTATCAAAAAATTGCTAGCACCTCTTTGGAAAGTTTGGATTTCCGCGCGAACTGTTTTACTAAATTCATTATAGATTAGTTGATTTTTTAAGTAAAATGGACACTGATTAATAATATCGATGGCTCAAGATGATTAAAACAGTATGTAGCTGTCAAAAAACAATGTTTCTGTTTTAAATTATCATCATTTCGCTGTCCAATGTCAGATTTTATCGAGCCATTGACCTATGTAAAGTTCAGAATGTAAGCTTTAATCTGATTGGTCATTCAAGAAAAAAGTCACAGGGAAATCCCGCCCCCTACTATATCATTGCGCAAAATATCAACATACATAACAAAGAACTCATATTAATACATAACAGTTAATAGTTTATAAAGTATACAACAACTTTTGCAATGACACACATATAGCACAAAAAAAGCAAACAACACATGTATTACGCTGGAACGGTAAGATAGCTTGCTGTTTTACTGTTGTTGAACTACTTTTTTATGGCGTAGTAACGCGTGTTTTTCTAAAGTTAAACCCGCAAACAGTAACACTGCGACCGCCACTTAACTCATTAGCATATCTGCAATGACTGAGAATTTTCAAATAGTTACTAAATCCGAGCTAATAGCTCGGATAAAAATGAAAGTAGCAGAGAATAGCAAAATGTGTGGTAACGGGTTAGTGTTTTAGGGAAAATCAATGGTGGTGGGCCACCTTAGTCTGATCCCTGGCGGTTATTGGTTTGCATCGGTAACGGGACAGTTTTACAGTCAACCTGTGTAAGTTACCATATGTGTAACTTACTATAAAAATGTGATTGTTTTCAATTACGTACATATGTAATTTAATTATGAGGATACATGTATGTATAAAACACATTAGTAAGTCAAACACCATACATACGTATGCAATTTAGTTAATATAGATTAGAGAATAATAAATGGTGCGAAATCGTCAAGGGGGTAATAGTAGTCCAGTATGAACAAAATCATGCGGGTGTTTTGAGGTCACTGACACAGTTTGCTTGCAAATATTGATCCATTACTACCCAGTTTCACTTGAGGTACATGTGGGGGTGTTGGTCATCTGATGTAAACAGAGTTTCCGTGGCCAATACAAAATGTAAACACTATTGGGGGACATGACGAGGTTGGATTTTTCTTTCTTAGGAATAAGTGAACCTATTGTTTAATTCATGCAGAATCAGTACAGACCGGTTGCAGGTCATGTACAAGTAGGACCCACAACATCCATACGAATAGTGAAAATAGGAGATACTGGCCTTATTGGATGGGATTCGGTTAAAGTATACAGTAAAACTATTTGGTGTCTTCTAACCTATGCTGTGATAATTTGTGGGTGAAATTTTACATCAACACCGGCATTGGAGGTGTGAGTTGAACAGCCAATCAGATGTCGGACTATAATTTATTAGAGGGAGAATTACTTGAGCGGACATCAGTGCCATCTGACGTCATAATGACGCACTACTAACCCATATATTGCTTGCATCATTTGTAGCTTGAAGCTTTCTGCTTGCGGCTTTCCGCTTTCGGACTGTAGCTTAATTGATGCTAACTTCCTGCGGCTTTGTCCTTACTGCTTTCGGCCTTATTCAAAGTGCTAAGTGCTTTGTTCTTACTTTCTATTGCAAATGCTTAGTGCAATCAAACAGGGACACGAATAAGGACGTATCAATAATTGTAATGTAAATAAGACGAATTAACAAAGCAATCAGCAGAATGGACATGTAAGAAAGACAAATACAATTACAACAAGCAGATTTCAAATGTAATAAATACAAATGACGAATGAAATAACATGAATATAAATTGTAATGTCATCAGCACACAAGCATCACTTCACATAGAATTATGGCGGATATTACCTTCCATACAAATACACCCTCAAATATATCAGTGTATATGCTCTCCTTATGTTATCAGACTTTGTATCACCTATTTCATGTATCAGTGTAGACCCTGATCTAGATTTTCCCGCCCTTTTTAAATACTTGTATATTATATTGAAATGCCCCACAAATATGCCACATTAATACACCCACAAACATAGACTACCAGTGCCAATGTGTGTACATCGGCTTACCTCATCAGACGTTATATAATATATCCGGCTGTATCCGTGTAGACCTTGATCCATGTCCTCTCCCGCTCGTTTGGAGACGTATGCATATATTATGTATAAATGCATGCCGTAAGTACACGTATAGAGTATTTATTAGTTGAGTTTATTTCGGATTCATTATTGCCTTCAATATTGCACCGAGCGTATTGAAAAGCATCGAGCATAATGAAACTGAGAACGATGATCAGAACCTACGCTGGTTGCAACTGTTGACATTTTCTCAGGTATAGCGGTTTCCCTGGTGAATTTCACTTTCTTGTTTACCCGTGTATAGCCTGATTCAAATATACAGACACAATAAGGGGAGATGTTGTTTTATTAGGCAGGTGCCATAAACCTGTCAGTGTAATTGGTTACCACGTGAAGAAAAAAAGATAGTTGTATTGCAATGACCAAACTGCCAATGTACATATGTGCAGTTAGAACAGCGCCCACACTGTGAGCCACAAGTCATGAATGACCAGCATGTTTCTGTTTGTCATTTCCAAAACCATGTTGCGTAAACGATGGTTGCAAGCGTAATCATGATATACAGTGCGTGCCATTTGGTACATGAATATCCGCACAATCTGACCAGAGCCTATACGCCGGTGGTTTGTCACTGCATTGGTACTAATGCATCTGCTGATAACGGTGCAGATTAAATTATACACATGTATAGGTTGTATCAGGACATTCATAGTTCGCACTGTAGTCCGCGAATGTATACGTGTTGATACATGGTTGTATATAGTAAATCAGGATATACAACGTTTGTCCATTCAGTCCGGAAATGTATGCATGAAAATGAGTGTAATTGTAGGTTTGAATATAATAATTATTGTTCTCCATTTAGTCCGCGGATTTAACTATGATTTATTAATGTACATAATTATTTCAGATTTATATCTGTATTTATATTGTTGGCCATTTGGAATGTGGATTGATACATGCATCATGTATGCTGTAAATATAAAACTTCGACTTATTGTATTTCAATTTGTGCCTGTGACTGAAGAAATGGAGCTTATGGGATATGTGACCAGCGTAGCTCCTGATCAAATAGTACACTGTTCACCGCTGTAGCCTGAATCTACGCAAAACCCACAAGCCCCATTTACACAGTCACAGCCACATATATGCTATGCATAATGTACAGTAGTGTATAATGTCGTTTTTGTCATGTGTCGATCTTTCGTTATCACGGCAAATGATTGAGATAACTGATTAGGGTGGCACGGCAAAATGTACCCCTTTCAATCTTCGACCACCGTCTGTACGGGTTGATCACAGCACACACTGTATGTGAGCCACTCATCATTAATGACACACGTCTCTCTGTGTGTCGTTTCCAAGTCGATCTTGCGTTAAAGATGGGTGCAACCACAGTCATGATACACGGTGTGTGCCATTTGATATATGAATATCCGCGCAGTATGGCCAGAGCCTACACGCCGGTCGTTCGTTGGTACTACTGTACCTGATTAAATATGCCTAATGTATGAAATACTATATATTCCGCCGTGAAATCAGAATAATCCTGTTCTGTGTAATGCATTTTTTATCAGAGTGTGCATGTACTTAGTTCCACAATATTCCATTTGCATGTACAACTGTATACATTTATTTTCAGGCAAAATTAAGAAAATATATAACATTTTGACCGGAAATTACAAATACTTGTATGATCACATTGCACATAGAAAACTAAATACAGAGAATTTCACATATTATTTTTAGGAGAAATACATGTATACAAATACAATTGACTATAATATAATGAACAGTGTGGTCCTCACTTACTTGACACGGTAACTAAGAAAGTATACACTGTGTAACCATCCAATTATTATATGTACCGTAGCGTAGATTGACATGCTTACGCTGGTCGCAGATTTAAAGTTGTATATTTTCTCGTGCGATAAATAATCCCTTATCTGTCATTATTACGTGTAATTATCTATTTTGATAACCTAAAGACATTATACACATATATATATATATACGATGCACATAGCATATATGTGGCTGGCTGGACAAATAGGGCTTGTGGGATTTGAGACCAAAATATCTCCTGATCGACTAGCATTCTCATGTAGCCTGCTAACAATCTATATTGCTTGTTAGAGCATGGCATGTGTTTCATTGAATGAATGACGAACACTGTAAATCCTGATCAGACTGATCAGCGGGAGGAAACATGGATTAGGTCATTTATACTAGTATATCCGGATAGGATATATCAGTGATAATGAAAGCCGATGCATACGTTGGTAGTCTACGTATGAGGGTGTATTTGTGGGGCACTTTAGTATAATATGTTACACGTATCACACAAAGGGCGTAATATAATATACACCAGGGTCTACACTGATACGTGAAATACGTTATACACAGTCTGACAACATAATGAGAAGCATACACTGACATGTTTGAGGGTGTATTTGTGGCATATCTACATGGTCTAAACTATATGTGTACGTATTTCCCATATGTCTTGATAATTCTTATAGGATCTGACGATGACACAATTTGCATTAATCAAACATGGTGCCAATGTAACTAATTTGTTCACTACATATGTTAATTATACTCTGTAGTGTGTGTCAATATATGGTTTACACTACTATCTGACACTATATATAGGGTGTAGTTGTAGAATATGTGTATGTATTATCCTCCGAATACTGGTACATATCGAATTTGAGGTATTTTTCAATATTTTTACTACCTTGGAAAAATTAACACAATTTCGCAAGTTATTATGATTCAACATAATGCATATTAATCATATATACCAATTAAGCGTTAGTAAAACTACTGTTTATAATAGATCATTGATTAAATACTATACTTACGTTTTTTGCGTTTTATTTGTCAAATAGAAAGTACAAAAGGTAACATCAAGCTAGCGATAGATAAGCTCCGAGAAATAGGGTCAATTTCACCATCATACTTCGAGTGGACCCAGAATTGCTCAACCAGACGCTTACGTAATTAAATATTGTGTTGCCGATTGTTTGTTCAATTCCACGGCCATTTCCGTATGGTCTGTATTGTTTCATACGGTTGTGATATTGCAAACGATTGCATGCGTAGTTACTATGAAATCGGCATAATTCGGACTGGTTAGGAAAAACTCGGACACCACAGACTATTATATAGTGTTTGTAATTACAAGTTTAACAATATCTGCATCCAATGGGTGATCCAAAGAGCATTTGCGATATATTAAGTTGGTCAGACGTATTACGTCGTTAACGTTCTTTCAGATATGTAGGAGACAATCTCTCTCTTCCTTGGAAGAATCATACAGATGCCATAATGCTAGTCTGAAATTTAACATTTATCAATGACCAAAACACTCGATGTATTTAAAATTAAGACGGTGAAAGATCACAATAAATTAAATGAAATTGTATGCAAATAATAATGTCTTCCCCGTCGTGAGTTGGGGAGAAGTAGTGTGAGGGGATACACGTCGAATTACAATGTACCTTAATTTCAATGTTCTCCCTGTCACATGAGTGTGGGGATGGTCTGGTGGGCATATCCAGGTAATTAGACAGCTAGCTAGAACCCATAAGGGGTGGGAATTAGACACATAAAATCACGGGGCTGGTATCTTAGATGTCAACACGTCTGTCAGTACTGTAGTTTCTAGTGTGAGGAAAATGCGCCATCACCTTGGATAAATAGACACATATTTCATTCATACATGCGGGAATTATACTGTCCATTTCTGAATGTGTCTACTTCACAGCGGTTTGCCTTACACTCAAGTGGGAACGACATTTATAAGATTCATTAGACGATCACACAATTACAAGTACGTACTTGGGTCGGGATATGTCCACATGTCTGATACCAATGCTTCCCTGCCCAGTGTGGTGGGATGTGAGTCATACAGGGGAAAGTATGCAGCCACAAATTTCCCAGGGTGGGAATAATTAAGACTATCAAACATTCGCGGTTGGGGATATTAATCTCTTTGTACTGTCGTTTCTATGGGGACAAAGTTTGTCCTCGGAAATTAAACAAATAGTTACTTCATACGGGATTAAGACTGTCCATTTTAATCAATATGTTTTTTTTGTGGGGGGTGGGTGTGGGGTGGGAGCACCGGTCGCTACTTTGGATGGGGAGGTACATTAGCGACAGCTTGTAGAAGGAACTAGGCCAATTAATCCATTACCGAGTCAGGCCATGTCCGAGTTTTCTCGATCTATAAAAACAATGGGTTTAACTCGGACACCTCTCATGTTCTGCTAAAAAGATGGTATTGGTACAATAAACGTAGAAACTATCAGACAGACAGTAAGAGTGATACTTTATATCTATAATAACTAAATTGTCAAGTCACTACGCTTCAGTCATATGCCTCAGTGAATGTAGTTTGTCGGACGTTCAATATTCACCCTCATTCAAAGGCATGCAGTGTAATTGAAACAAATTTGAAGGTGGTCCCCAGCATGCAGCTCGGTATGGTACGGGGATAGTCACTGCGCCATACTCTATTTATATAATGATGCACAACATGTCATTGGAGGTCAATAACTACCAACAACATGCTTCACATACAAATATGGGACATACTATACATGCATACCGATGCGTCCGAATTGATACCTTTGTCCGAGATTACCCGGATTGACCCTAGCGACAAATAGGCTCCGAGAGATAGCGAGAGGTTGACATTATGGGAATGTTCTAAGCGGCCCCAGCGGTAGATAAGGTCCCCGCGCTTATATTTAGCCTCACCCGTTAGCGATAAGGTTCAGTGAAGTTAAACTATTGTTTACGGCCTGAATACGTGTAACTAATTAATAAGACATTTATATCCAGGATGGAGTACAAGCAAAAGGCAAAATAATCCATTAATGACCCGCGATCGCAATACGCATATGTGGATGTCATGTATGTTTGTGGAGAGGGGACATATTCACTTTAACGGCGACCTTGGACTGAGCAGGTCGTGTTTTTGCACACGATTTGCAGACGTCATTAATGGATTATTTTGCCTTTTGCTTGCACTCCATCCTTCTAACTGGAAATCCGGGATCCGCCAAATACCAGACTGCAGATGAGAGCTACATTACGACTTCCATTCGCAACACAGGACCATGGTATTTGCCTGGATCTAAATGTCTTAGTTACACGTATCCAGGCCGTAAACAATAGTTTAACTTCACTGGCTAACGGGTGAGGCTAAATATAAGCGCGGGGACAACCTTATCTACCGCTGGGGCCGCTTAGAACATTCCCCTAATGTCAACCTCTCGCTATCTCTCGGAGCCGATTTGTCGCTATCTCTCGGAGCTTAGGCATCACGGGACTATTTGAAAATAGCCAAAATTGACTGATTTTCTGAGGGCGGCGGGTGACTTATAAAAATAACCGCCTCTCACAATCAGTTAAGGAGGCTCTTGCGACAAGTATTGAAAAATACTCGCAAATGAAGTACAAATCGTGCGCCACAATAAAAATGTAGTAACCACATTAGATGTGTTCAATTAATGTTTTACAAAGTTACCCCACCCACCTATTTTTGGCCAGAAATTTCAACACGATTGAATTTGTCGGAATTGTTTTCATGAAAACATGAGGCACAGAGACTTTGTTATGTCTTGTTATATTACTTGTAACACCACACCATTTCCACCATAACCACCTCAAATTTTCGCTACAAATGTCCGAAAAATATCTTAAATCCTGATGCGAAACCGTACCGGCGAGTCAGCATAGCATGCGACATTTTCCAAGATGTCAAAATCAACCGGAGCTAACATTCAGTTTCGTAGAATTATGAAATACTCTAAAAAATACACCTAGTCAAGCCTCCCAAAGTCAAGAAATATTCATAAACCTATTTTTCTAGACACACTGGTGTAACTTACAAGGTCGGTAGTGAAGTATATAGCTGCCCACTGTCCCGTGAGACTGCCCACTGTCCCGTGAGACCTTCATGTTACCAACATTGACCGGAAGTAGGAAGTAAATTATACTGGTACTCAGCTTATGATCGTCCACATCGGAACCACAAGGCTGGATACGGAACCAGTGTTTGTTGTCCATAGTGACACACAACCCAAAATAAAACTGAGAAAAGAAAAAAATGTCTGGTTTAACAAGAGAGGTTTTAAAATGGATACAGAGCCTTGATTTGACATGGCAGGTGAAGCAGGCAAAATGGTTTGTATATAACTATTGTACTTTCTGTATATTTCTGAAACATTAGTTCATGAAAACAGTTGAAACATGCATGCTAAATTTTAAAAGATGGACAACAGATGGAATTGTCAATGGAATGATGATGGATGTAAAAAAATGACATTTTGATATGGAGATATATACAGATCAGCTGGTGGTGATAGTGTCTTTTGAGTGACCCGGAAAAGAGCAAGATATCATAGCAATTGATTTACGGAAGTTTCGCGACCTGTGCGTTCGCACCTCATACACTTTCACTCCTCATATGTTTGTTGCCCAAAGATGTGGACAGTGTTGACATCAGGCTGATGTTGAATGCAAAAGTACTGGAGGAATTGTTAGAAAAGAGATTATTTGGGGTCATCATAGACAACAAATTGTCTTTCAAACGCCACATTGCAGAAAAAACAAGATCTGGGTTCAATGGATTGAGGACTTTGGATGCATTTGCTTGCAAATTTCAAGGCTGCACTCAATCCATTTTAATGAATCTGTACAAGTTGTTAGTCCTACCAAAGATGGATTATGCTGCCGCAGTCCTTGTTACAAAACACTCTGAATGTGTTAAAGAATTTGGAAAGGTGCATAGGGTTGCAATGATCAAGGCAACAGGTAGTTGCAGCCTGTAACTCTGTGACCCTCCCGTACCGTATGTACCAGAGTTACAGTTCCTCCCAGTTTACGAGAGGATCACAGAGTTACAGGCTGCAACTAGGCCTCTCACTTTTTTACAAAATTGTTCACAATCACGTCGATATATCCCCAAATTTGTACTTAACTCCACACACCAGACAATCCAGACACTATCACCAATTTGCCTATCAAATTCCTACAATTTCAGTCGACTACCATAAATACTCATTTTTCCCACGAACCGTCATTGTGTGGAATACACTCCCTGCCAATGTAGTCAGTGCTGACACGATCTTAGGATTTAAGTCAGCGCTGGCTGCACTGTCACTCCCATAAGTTGACACTCTGCTTTTATCTTTTAACCATTAATATCACACTTCTCACTATACATATTGTACAGGTGCATTATAGGCTTTTAATTGGTTCTTGCATATCATTTTTAGGACTGCACAATCTTATCTCTTGCCATGTCCACCAAGGTGGATTGAGTAGCTTTGGTGGCATGGCATTCACTGTACTAACCCCCACGCATTGCCATAATAGTCGGCAAACGACTGCTTGCATTTATTATAAAAGAAGAAGAAGAAGAGGCAACAGGTTGCAGGACTTCGACTAGCACTGACGCATTGTATGTGGTCTCAAATTGTGAGCCATGCAATAGACCTTCATTTGCGGTTTCTTCAAGCGCAGGAATTTGTGAGGTTGGTAAGCAAGCACAATGGTGAACCAGTGAAAGATGACTTGAACAAGTGGCTTAGCAAACCGACACCCAGTCTCAATAAAATTAATGTATTGAAGCTGCTTTTGTCCAGGTTCAATGAATTACAAGATGTTGATCAGGATCATATTGAAAAAGATTTCAAATACAATGACGAATATATGGGAAGAGAATCATTTGTCAAAACAGGAACAGGCTTCAAACATTGTACAAGAATTACAGAATATTCTGGGATATTCTGTAATTCTTGTACACATATGCATTTTCACATACGGTTCGACGTAAAAGTCCAGTTTGCATAAAAAGATCCCATACTTCCAGAAGCAACAATTTTGCGGGCGAACTTGTGGGAATTCATCTGGCTCTTGAGTACATTCTGCCAATATCAAGAACAAAATAATACACATCTTCACTGACCGTCAGGCTGCGATACAAGCTTCATTTAAAACCTACTGTCAATACAGAAAGGATTCAGGGAGGCTGGTAAATATTCAATCCTTTTTCACGCATGCACAACAAGTATTTAAACACACAGTATATTGCATCCCGAGACTTAGAAGCACAGACGTGACCATAGCTAGTGAAAGGATAAACAACAACAACATAATTTTTGCTGCTAGAGGTTTCGCTACCCCAATTAATAAGTCGCCTGGTTTGCGGGTAAATTACTATATGGTCAATAATCCGATAATCGTGAAAGCTTAACAGGTGCCATGATGCAGCTTAAAAGTAGTACATGCCCACTCAGTAGGCTAAAACTTTTCTTTATATCAGAGACATCATCTGAGACATTATCTGTAAAAATAAACATTCATTCACCATCACCCCACATATTGATTGGCATTATTATACATTTTATACCAGACGTAAATTTCCACACTGATATCAGGGGCGATAACCGCGTTTCTTTAAAATGTTAACGGACATTACTATTTATTCTCTGTATTTATTTTTTTATGTGCAATGATCATGCTTTATAATCTGTAGAAAATATTTTTTTTTCAGGTTACGTATTTAATTAGCAAAATAATTAAAAAATATCATGCCTCATTTGCATATGAAATAGCCTGATACCACCGCAAGTCACTATATATATCAGTAAAATAAATATTGCTAAGTAAATGATTATATCTGTATAGCGGGCACTCATCATTTTTAGCCATGTTTTTTTAAGAAAAAACCCAGGCTATTGGATTGGCGAAAGCGGGGCGGGCGGCATCCACAATCAATGTTAAGTTTTCATGTTTGAGTTGATTTCTTTGTTACTGTACCTCATAGGACCAACAAACCTTCACAGCTTCATAACCAAGGGGTGCATGCCCACCACATATCACTATCCAACATGTTACCTTTTTTTTTTGAATTTGACCCATTTTTTCCGCGCAGTCGACTTAGCCATTTTCAATGTTAACTTTTCGCGTTTACAATGTTAAGTTTTCGTGTTTAAGTCCATTTCTTTGGTACTGTACCACATAGGACCAACAAACTTTCACAGCTTCATAACCAAGGGGTGCTGACCACATATCACTATCCAACATGTTGCCTTTTTAGCCAAGTTTTTTGAAAAGAAATCCAGCTAGGCTATTGGATTGGCGAAAGCCGGGCGGGCGGCGTCCACAATCAATGTTAAGTTTTCGTGTTTGAGTCCATTTCTTTGTTACTGTACCACCTAGGACCACCAAACTTTCACAGCTTCATAATCAAGCGGTGCCCACCACATATCACTGTCCAACATGTTACTTTTTTAGCCAGGTTTTTAAAAAAAAATCCAGGCTATTGGATTGGCGAAAGCCGGGCGGGCGGGCAGCGTCCACAATCAATGTTAAGTTTTCGTGTTTGAGTCCATTTCTTTGTTACTGTACCACCTAGGACTACCAAACTTTCACAGCTTCATAATCATGGGGTGCCCACCACATATCACTATCCAACATGTTACTTTTTGTTTAACTTGACCCATTCTTTCCACGTAGTCGACTTAGCCATTTTCAATGTTAAGTTTTCGCGTTTACAATGTTAAGTTTTCGTGTTTAAGTCCATTTCTTTGTTACTGTACCACCTAGGACCACCAAACTTTCACAGCTTCATAATCAAGGGGTGCCTACCACATACAAGTATCCATTTTTACCTTCACCTATTATTTCTACGTAATTGACATAGCCATTTTCAACGTTAACTTTTTAACGTACGTCTAGTTAAAGTTTTTTGGTTAAAACTTTTTCGTTATACTATATCTCTGCAACTGCTTCGCCCATTACCTTGAAACTTCAAATGGGTGTTTATCATCATCCATATTTTCATTCTAACCCCCAACCGTGCGGCCCCTGTGCCCAATGTCAAGGTCAAATTACTTTGAATTTTTTTGTTAAAGTTTTTTAGTGTACTATATCTCTGCAACTGCTTCACCCATTACCTTGATACTTCACATGGGTGTTTATCATCATTGTCGCACCCGCTTGCGGAAAGCGAGATATCATCGGCATTTTGGCATAAGTCCGTCCTTCCGTCCGTGTCCGGTTAAAGTTTTTTCGTTAAAGTTTTTCCATCTACTATATCTATTTTTTTAGTGGGTATAATTATGTTATCCAAGTGTCTATGCTTGGAAAAAACCTGGCCTTCGTGGCTTTGCCTCGTTTCTTGTTTTGAACTTGACCCATTTTTTCAGCGCAGTCGACTTGGCCATTTTCAATGTTAACTTTTCGCGTTAATTTTACAATGTTAAGTTTTTGTGTTTAAGTCCATTTCTTTGGTACTGTACCACATAGGACCACCAAACTTTCACAGCTTCATAACTAAGGGGTGCCCACCACATACAACAATCCAACATGTGACCATTTTTTTTACCTTGACCTATTATTTCTACCTAATTGACTTAGCCATTTTCAACGTTAACTTTTTAACGTACGTCTGGTTAAAGTTTTTTGGTTAAAGTTTTTCCATCTACTATATCTCTTTTTTTAGTGTCCATGCCTTGCCCCAAGGCGCGACATGCAGGCCACGGCCATCTAGTCTACAAAAAGTGGGTATAATCATGTTATACAAGTGTCTATGCTTGGAAAAAACCTGGCCTTCGTGGCTTTGCCTCGTTTCTTGTTTAAACTGGTGCAATAGTGGCACAATTATACACTAGCTTATTTAATTCCTGTAAAGAACAGTTTGTGCCTACCGAGTGGGCATGTACCTTTATTAACTAACATGCACGATGCATATAGACTGTACAGGCCCTGATCACACTACACAGATTCACAGGCTGATCTGTATGGAAGGTAATATGCTTGCATGCTGATGAGATGACAACTTATATTCATGTTATTTTATTCGTCATTTGTATTTATTACATTTGAAGTCTGCTTGTTGTAATTGTATTTGTCTTTCTTACATGTCCATTCTGCTGATTGCTTTGTTAATTCGTCTTATTTACATTACAATTATTGATACGTCCTTATTCATGTCCCTGTTTTATTGCACTAAGCATTTGCAATAAGCATTTGCAGTAAGAACAAAGCACTTAGCACTTTGAATAAGGCTGAAAGCAGTAAGGACAAAGCCGCAGGAAGTTAGCATCAAGCTACAGTCCGAAAGCGGAAAGCCGCAAGCAGAAACCATCAAGCTACAAGCAGAATGATGCAAGCAATATATGAGTTAGTAGTGCATCATTATGACGTCAGATGGCACTGCTGTCCGCTCAAGTAATTCTCCCTCTAATAAATTATAGTCCGACATCTAATTGGCTGTTCAAGTCACACCTCCAATGCCGGTGTTGATGTAAGATTTCACCCACAAATTATCACAGCATAGGTTAGAAGACACCAAATAGTTTTACTATATACTTTAACCAAATCCCATCCAATAAGGCCAGTCTCTCCTACTTTCACTATTCGTATGGATGTTGTGGGACCTATTTGTACATGACCTGCAGCCGGTCTGTACTGGTTCTGCATGAATTAAACAATAGGTTCACTTATTCCTAAGAAAGAAAAATCTAACCTCGTCATGTCCCCCAATATTGTTTTCATTTTTTATTAGCCACGGAAACTCTGTTTACATCACATGACCAACACCCCCACATGGTAACTTACACAGATTGACTGTGAAACTGGCCCGTTACCGATGCAAACCAATAACCGTCAGGGATCAGACTAAGGTGGCACACCACCATTGATTTTCCCTAAAACACTAACCCGTTACCACACATTTTGCTATTCTCTGCTACTTTCATTTTTCTTATGGATGTTGTGGGACCTATTTTCCAATAACCTGCACTTATTCTGCTCTGGATCTTGACTAATTAAAATATAGATTTAATTATTGTTGAAGCTGGGGTCCCATCTAGTAGGTACAAAATTGTCTTTATGGAAATTAAATAAGTGTATAATTGCAACTAGTCCACCACTTTTAAAAATTACGAGTGCCAGCTACACATATATAACTAGAAAAAGTCGATGGCACGCCATCGCAATATACCCACTTTCCCCAAATGCTAAGTCCGAAAGGGGGAGGTAATCCATGATGGAGGGTCGGATAAAAAATCCGAATTCACTTTGCGCATCAGCACATCAAAACGAAGCTACGAACCAAATATCAGACGCGTAGGTATTAAGGTGAAAAAGTTTTTCGAGTTACAAGGAAAAAATGGGAAATTCTGAGTCCGAAAGGGGGAGGTAATCCATGATGGAGGGTCGGATGAAAAATCCGAATTCACTTTGCGCATGTGCACATGATAACGAAGCTACATAGCAAATATGAGGCGAGTAGGTATGAAGGTGAAAAAGTTTTTCGAGTTACAAGGAAAAAATGGGAAATTCTGAGTCGGAAAGGGGGAGGTAATCGATGATGGAGGGTGGGATCAAAAATGGGAATTCACTTTGCGCATCTGCACATGATAACGAAGGTACATACTAAATATCAGGCGCGTAGGTATGAAGGTGAAAAAGTTTTTCGAGTTACAAGGAAAAAATGGGAAATTCTGAGTCCGAAAGGGGGAGATAATCCATGATGGAGGGTCGGATGAAAAATCCGAATTCACTTTGCGCATCTGCACATGATAACGAAGCTACATAGCAAATATGAGGCGCGTAGGTATGAATGAAAAATGAAAAAGTTTTTCGAGTTACAAGGAAAAAATGGGAAATTCTGAGTCCGAAAGGGGGAGATAATCCATGATGGAGGGTCGGATGAAAAATCCGAATTCACTTTGCACATCTGCACATGATAACGAAGCTACATGGCAAATATGAGGCGCGTAGGTATGAAGGTGAAAAAGTGTTTCGAGTTACAAGGAAAAAATGGGAAATTCTGAGTCCGAAAGGGAGAGATAATCCATGATGGAGGGTCGGATCAAAAATCCGAATTCACTTTGCGCATCTGCACATGATAACGAAGCTACATACCAAATATCAGGCGCGTAGGTATGAAGGTGAAAAAGATTTTCGAGTTACAACGAAAAAATGGGAAATTCTGAGTCCAAAAGGGGGAGATAATCCATGATGGAGGGTCGGATGAAAAATCCGAATTCACTTTGCGCATCTGCACATGATAACGAAGCTACATAGCAAATATGAGGCGCGTAGGTATGAAGGTGAAAAAGTTTTTCGAGTTACAAGGAAAAAATGGGAAATTCTGAGTCCGAAAGGGGGAGATAATCCATGATGGAGGGTCGGATGAAAAATCCGAATTCACTTTGCGCATCTGCACATGATAACGAAGCTACATAGCAAATATGAGGCGCGTAGGTATGAAGGTGAAAAAGTTTTTCGAGTTACAAGGAAAAAATGGGAAATTCTGAGTCCGAAAGGGGGAGATAATCCATGATGGAGGGTCGGATGAAAAATCCGAATTCACTTTGCGCATCTGCACATGATAACGAAGCTACATAGCAAATATGAGGCGCGTAGGTATGAAGGTGAAAAAGTTTTTCTAGTTACAAGGAAAAAAGGGAAATTCTGATCGGAAAGGGAGGTAATCGAGGGTGATCGGTAACGATGGAGGGTCGGATGAAAAAATCCGAATTCACTTTGCGCATCTGCACATGATAACGAAGCTACATAGCAAATATGAGGCGCGTAGGTATGAAGGTGAAAAAGTTTTTCGAGTTACAAGGAAAAAAATGGGAAATTCTGAGTCGGAAAGGGGGAGGTAATCGATGATGAGGGTGGAGGGCGGATCAAAAATCCGAATTCACTTTGCGCATGTGCACATGATAACGAAGCTACATAGCAAATATGAGGCGCGTAGGTATGAAGGTGAAAAAGTTTTTCGAGTTACAAGGAAAAAATGGGAAATTCTGAGTCCGAAAGGGGGAGATAATCCATGATGGAGGGTCGGATGAAAAATCCGAATTCACTTTGCGCATCTGCACATGATAACGAAGCTACATAGCAAATATGAGGCGCGTAGGTATGAAGGTGAAAAAGTTTTTCGAGTTACAAGGAAAAAATGGGAAATTCTGAGTCGGAAAGGGGGAGGTAATCGATGATGGAGGGTGGGATCAAAAATGGGAATTCACTTTGCGCATCTGCACATGATAACGAAGGTACATACTAAATATCAGGCGCGTAGGTATGAAGGTGAAAAAGTTTTTCGAGTTACAAGAAACGTGACGGACGTACAGACGTACTGACGAGACGTACATTGTGAGGTTACTAACCCTAACCCATCCTAAATCAAACCCCGTAAACATCAATCGTACAGAAAAAAACAACCCCACAAGACAAAATAACCCCACAAGAGCAATTTATAACGGGGTTAAAACGGAATAAGCATCTCTTAACAAGTCCATCACTGTGTGGTTAACCTCACAATGTAGCTCTCGTCTGTACGGACATACAGACGGACGGACACTCGTGACGAAAACAATATACCCATTTTTTTCCCAAAAAAGTGGGTATAATTAGTTAGTAATCTTTAATGTACTCATAGAGACTCGCGGTGGTATCAAGCTAGTTCCATATGCAAATGATGCAATATTTTTAAAAGTTATCAACATATCTTAAAGTATGATATTGCACATCAAAAAATAAATAAATGGAATAAATAGTTGCTTCCGTTATCATTTTAAGGAAACACGGTTATCGCCCCTGACATCAAACTGGCATTTCACGTTTGATATAAAAAGTATAATAATTGTCAATTGGTACGTCTGGTAATGGTAATTAAATCAAAGTTCATTTTGCCAAAAAAATGTCAGATTGAAAGAATAAAAAAAACCATGTCTCCCTATATTATAACCTGGCATGTAGCACTCTAGGTTTAAGGTTAGAGAAATTGACACCAGTTTCAGCATATTTGAAGCATTTAAAAGAAAACACTGAGCCTGTTGGTCACGAGATGTAAACAGAGTTTCCGTGGCCAAATAATGTAAACAATATTGGGGGACATGCATGGGCGGATCAGGGGGGCGGGGGCGGACCCGGCGCGTGCCCCCCCTAAAATTCGCCGAGTAAACATTTTTTACAAGTTACAAGGCGAATTTATTGTTTATTGGGGGGTGCAGCCCAAAAATAAACGCGAGGCAGCAGCAGCAGCAGCATCTGACAGCAGCCACAACAACCTGAACTACAATCCTACGCTCGTTCGATAATATAGTCAAGTATTGCAAAATAGTTACGCGACCCCCCCCCCCCCCCCCCAACCCGAAATCCTGGATCCGCACCTGACATGACGAGGTTGGTCCCACAACATCCATACAACACTGTTAAGGACATGGAACCAATTTAGAGAGCAACGCATTGTAGGACAGGTACCAGCATATTAAATACTTTTAGGGAGAACTATTTTAAGTTTTAGCAGCGCACCTGGCGTCGTAATGGTTGTTCCCAAATTACTGTTGCAATTATTGTTGTCAAGGGGCGTGGCTTAGCAAGCACAGCAAAACAGCGATGCAATAATCAATAATGGAACTCCGGATGTCACTACTGAGTACCAGTGAAGCATCAAGCTACTTAGAATGTAATCAACACACAACGCATTGAAACAGTACGAATGAATAAAGCATCACGCTACATACATAGAAATGTAATAAGACGGGTAGAACTTAGAATGTCATCAGCCAGCAAGCATCAAGCCACATATAATTGTAATAAGACGGATAGAACTTAAAATGTCATCAGCCAGCAAGCATCAAGCCACATACAATTGTAATAAGACGGATAGAACTTAAAATATCATCAGCCAGCAAGCATCACGCCACATATAACTGTAATAAGACGGATAGAACTTAAAATGTCATCAGCCAGCAAGCATCAAGCCACATACAATTGTAATAAGATGGATAGAACTTAAAATGTCATCAGCCAGCAAGCATCAAGCCACATATAATTGTAATAAGACGGATACAACTTAAAATGTCATCAGTCAGCAAGCATCAAGCCACATGTAACTGTAATAAGACTGATAGAACTTAAAATGTCATCAGCCAGCAAGCATCAAGCCACATATAATTGTAATAAGACGGATACAACTTAAAATGTCATCAGCCAGCAAGAATCAAGCCAATTGTAATAAGACGGGTAGAACTTAGAATGTCATCAGCCAGCAAGCATCAAGCCACATATAATTGTAATAAGACGGATACAACTTAAAATGTCATCAGCCAGCAAGCATCCCAAATATAATTATGGCGGATATGACCTTCCATAGATCTGGGGCTACACTGGTCGCATAGCCCATAAGTCACATTTCTCTGGTCACAGCCACATATTACTCATGTCACGTGTGTACCCAATAATACCCAATAAAGATGTCCATATCAACCGAACCAGGTCCTATATAATCTTGCATATAATCCAGACATAATACACTCAATTAAAATGAGACCTGGCATCATAAATGATATATCGGGTGGTTGAAACAACAAACACAAGTTTCAAATTTCCATATCCTAAAATCTAGAATGCATGATAATTCAGTTTAATTTCTCACATTATCATTTCATTCTTACATTACATGTACTTTGTATAAATACATTGCTGTGTATAATTATCTTATTGCCAATTTTCTGATTTTTTAGCAAACTAGGAAATAATGCAACTATTTTTCTATCTCAGTTGCAGCCTCCACGTGTTTGACTAGCTCACATCTTTGTTCATTTTATTTGTCTTCTTTTTCAACAGGGACCTAACAAACGGCTACCTTGTGGCAGAGATATTCTCCTGGTATTTTCCACAAGACATACAAATGCATTGCTATAACAATGGGCGATCTCTCGATCAGAAACAGAAAAACTGGGATTTATTGCAAAATGTAAGTACCGTACATGTTTGATATACTTGTATTCTTGCATTTAGTGTCATAGATTTAGGCTGATACAATTTTAGAAAAAAATATTTTTGTAAAAGTTCATACACCAAATATATAGATCTTTAATGAGTGTTGATTTAATATTGTATTTATTAAATGAGTTTACTGATTTGTAGAAACGAGGCTATGCAATATCATATTAAATCAACACAAATGTTAAGATTCTATTTATTGCATAAGCACATCATCATACATTGAAGTTGTACTGATAACCTAACATGTTTGCTCATTTACATATTTATTACCCAAGTGCACTATGATTGTTAATCCATTCCTTTCGGAATACACCTTTATGGGTATGAAATTTATTAAATATTTTATTTTTGTTATTTCTCAATGAAAGTATATGTTGTGACCACTCATTTGAACCGTCTCAACGAGACGGTTCAAATGGTGGTCACGACATATTCTTCTAAGTGCATAGAAGGAAGATATTTAGGATTTTCCGCAAACATAATCGCGTATCCTCAGATGTAACAAGAAGATCAGCATATTCGCGGGAAAATGAGCTTTGTTCATACACCCCCAGGCAATGTTTATGATTGCCGTACACGTATTCAATACAAACATAGGAATCATTTTGGGGCGAAAAATAATCCCTGCATTTTGGGCCGATTGTGTTGAATATTTATATATATAGTCTCATTCACTTTGGAATAATAGTGATCCTTTGACATTCCAGTTTATAAAACGGCATCGACTAGACATTCCCAGTGAGTATATCGAGGGCACGATTCACTGCAAAGAGGGCGCTGCCTCTCTTCTTATAGAGAAAATGTACGAGACCCTCACAAATAGAGTGTAAGTATTGTATTCTGATTGTGGCATAACTCAGTAGCCAAATATTGTTGCTGCCAGTGTAGACCCAGATCAGCCTATTCATCTGTGCAGTCTGATCGGCAGCATTTCACCTCTCATGACTCTAATAATCTATTTTATCAAATTAGATTAAATTTGTGTTTATTTCTGCTACATCCTGTCACAGACTGATAGTTTGGTAATGTATTGCAGCTATTGCTTTCCCAGGAAGCACACTTTGTGAAACATAACACTTTTTAGTTGTCACATGATCATACTATGCCATATATAGACATTTATGAATTGATTTAAATAAATTATAGCATTGCTCTGAGGCCTTCGATCACAATAACCCTTTCAACACCACAGGCCTTAAAAGTGGTATTGGCCAAACGTGTAGGTCCAGATGAGCCGACTTAGGATATGCATTTTTTGCAAGTAATTTTCATATTTTTGAGAACAAAAACACCCCCTTTCCATATTTGGACTAGTCTGAAAATAATTTTGTGATTGTTGGATTGGTTGCAAAATTAACATATATAATGGTTTTTTTAACTGACGCACAACTTGTTCTCTTTACAGGATCAGGAAAGTTCAAACAGACTCTGAGATAGATTTCACCGACAGAGCGTACCAAAACAAACTTCCGATGCACGCACGATCCACAGCTACCCAGTCCGTGAAAAATAACCTGCGAATCACCGAAATACAGGCCGACTCTAGTCTCATTCTTAATTCCCAGAAGGTAGGTTTCATTACCGCAATACAAATCACAGGTTGAAGTGGACCGATGTCTATAAATACATTAAATATACCTGAAAACATCAATAAGTGAGAGAAAAATAAGCTAAAATAATATTCTTTACTCCCTCCTATACACATTATTTGTTTTCACTTATTGATGTTTTTATGTATATTTAATGCATTTATAGACCTTGGTCCGTTACTTCAACCTGTGATAAAAATATATTGTTTAACCCTTTCCCTGTTTTGCGATATTTCGACTCATGCAAATCGAAAACATCTGAATAAAAGAATCAAATGCTGGGTCAAATGATGGTTAAATTATCTGATAGAGCAGAAAACATTGTGGGAAAAGGAGAAATTGCTTGTTACAAGCAATTTCTCCTTTTCCCACAATGTTTTCAAAAGACATCTTCTGCAGAGGCGTCAAAAGTCGTCTCTATCAGGGAAAGGGTTAACACCATTTGGTGACCAAAATTTCTAAACAGTTGGCTTATTTTTTAACAGAAGTATATGGCGTCTCCACTCATTTTAACTGTCTCGTCGAGACGGTTCAATTGAGTGGTGACAACATATACTTTCGTGAAGAAATGAAGAAAATAAAAGAAAATGTTTGCAAATTTTGCTACCTGTAATGATCCTGCATGAAATTGGTTAATATTTTCCCTTTGTTTCTCACCTTCCATGGATATATGGGCCGCCGGTTGATAAAAAATAATCCCCTAGGACATGATTGACCAGTTTAGTACAGGCTGATCTCGGACTATGCTGGGCGTACATGTCGCAAGGTCTTTTCTCTCCCGGAGGTCTGTGTGTGTATTGGTCAGAAATCACACTCGTTTAATTTGAGCCAGACTCAAGTCCCCCTCACAACCCCTCGCCCTCAATATGTGTGTTCAATTACTTGTACAGTATATTCTTCAGCAAGTATTGTTGGAGTTTTAAATGTTTTCCCACTACCTACTATCTCTGTTTGTTACCTTTTGTTGGATTACAACTTCATAATTATACTCATTTGTCATCATCCATATTTTCATTCTTATAGCCCACCCATGCAACCCTCCGTGCTCAAGGTCAAATGACCTGTAGCCGATTTCATCAAAATTGCAAAGTATACTTATCTAGCAAAGTATACTTTGAGGGAGTAATCATTTATTTTTCCCAAAATGCATTATTTCATATCTATACAACTAACCACTGCATATATTTGATGATTAAAAGTATGCAGAATTATTATACTGAATTTATTACATTATCACAGCCAAAATGGCTGTGATAATGTAATAAATTCAGTATAATAAAAATTAATAAATGTATCCTTAAATTGAAAATTTCTCCCTCAAAGTATACTTTGCTAGATAAGTATACTTTGCAATGTTGATGAAATAGGCTACTGATATGTTGCATTCAAGTGTTTGAGGGGTAATTATCCCTCTGATTTATTGTTGCATTTATTGTGGAATCCAGTATTGTGCCAGAGTGATCGCTTTGTCTTACCTTATAAAAGATTAAACATCATTGTATGTATCAAATTAATAACATCAAAAGACAATTTTATGAATGTATCTACTGTATTATGCACTACATGTATGCATTTGAATATAAACTTGTTATGCTTTGCAAATAGTATCAGTTAGAATGACGAGTGATATGTGGCTGTGACTGGAGAAATGAGGCTGCAACCAGTGTAGATCCAGATCAGCCTGTGCATCTGCACCGTTTGATCAGGATCTGCACTGTTTGTCATTGCAACAGTGAAACACCCTTCATGCTTCTAACAAGCAATATAGATCGATATCAGGCTACAGGAATGTGCTATTTGTGCTATGTGCTATTTGATCAGGAGCTACACTGGTCACAAACCCCAAAACTCCCAATTCTCCAGTCATTGCCACATATTTGTTTAATGATGCAGACAACGTCCCTGCTGGTGATAAATTCGAAGGTAAATCGCCATTATTGTGAAGCAGGATTGAGTATGGTGCCAGGGTTTTTAAATCCATAATTAAATTCAGTAAAATATGAACAAAAAAGTTGAAATTGGAAGAAAACAATAATTTCAGGGCCATTACTGAGCCATATTGAAGCGCATAAAGTGTTGTTTTTTCTTCAAAAAGGCTTACCGGTATATAAAATGTTTGGCTCTTCACTCAGTTGGCATCAGTGTTTTTTGCCTATATAAAATAATTTGTGACATATTTATGCATTTTTTCTTCCACGTTTGACAATTTGCTACGTTTGCCTAAATATTTTCTTTCCTGGAAAAAGGTCTATATAAACTTTTCTATGCACCTATGTGATTGGTAAAGCTTTCATGTATGGTATTGTGTTTACTCAATAAATATAATCTAACATTTGTATTGATTTAATATGATATTTATATTAAACTTGTTGACCAATTGAACATTCAGTAAACATGTGAAATACATGGAGAGTGGGTATGCATTATTGCAATTTGTGGCGAATTCACGTTGAACTCGCTGAACGCATCTCTATTGTCATGTTTTGTGACTGAAGTATTTAGACATGCATCATTTCGCCATTTTTCGACCAACTGTCATGTAACTTAGAGATAATTTCACTTGGAACTATCAACAACTCTTGCGAGTAAGTTCACTTATATTTTTTACGAAACTAGTTTAAACACCCTGCCGGCTATTAAAACATTTCAAAAGGACACTATGTCATATGAATGAAAAGTGTTCCTAATTTATGTTCTTATGATGTTTATTTATGTTTACAAGTAATAATATGTATTTACTTGGCACACTTCGACCCAGGTCAGACTTGATTTACTTCCCTAGCTTGGAGACCGGCCACGGATGAAGGAGTCACGTGATCACCAGTAAAACTTGAAATGCCAGTAATTGAAGGACTCATTGGGAGGTGGCGCAACACAAATCAACATCACGTTGTCTGATATATGTGTAAATATGATCAAAATACGCGAGCATTGGCCTACCCACTATACATGTTAAATATCATATTAAGTCACTCTCGTGTAAGATCCTGTATATTATATTATATTCAGGTGGATAAAACAAAATTATCCCAACTTCAAATTCCAATGTCTCACAAACTATGCATAATAATGCAATATCATTTTATTTCTTGTACTATCACCTCAATACAATGTACATTATCTCTGAAATCTAAGTTTCATCTTTATAGTTGTAGTATTAGATAGAAGCATGACGGGTGTTTCATTGATGAACTGGCGAACAATGCAGATCCTGATCAGACTGTGCGGATGCACAGGCTGATCTGGATCTACACTGGTTGCAAAACCCATAAGCCCAATTTCTCCAGTCACTGTGCGAATGCACAGGCTGATCTGGATCTACACTGGTTGCATAACCCATAAGCCCCATTTCTCCAGTCACTGTGCGAATGCACAGGCTGATCTGGATCTACTGGTCGCAAAACACATAAGCCCCATTTCTCCAGTCACAGCAACTTTTCAGAAACAATACATAAAGTGATAGTATAAGAATATTTACTGAATTATAATGCATCATTTTGTTTTTGAGATTTGAAAATTTGAATGTTGGGTTAGCTTTTTTTACCAACCCGATATATTTTGTGTGTACATACTTTTATATTGTTACATATTTCATGTCATGTTGGTGTTTATCATGCTCATGTTACGTTATTGTGACGCCAGTGTGTTTTAGCATGGCTTCACACAATGATCAAATTTGGTGGCTGTATATGATGTCAAATATTGGCAAATTAATTATGTATTTCTACCAATTGTGTAAAACTTTTCACAAACATACATAGAAAGGTACCGAGTATAAAGTTGATCTGCTGAAAATTGTAGTAGTTCGCTGGAAAAACAGCAGTTAATATGTACTTGAGTGTAACGCAAACATTTCGGAATTTGATCAAATGCAAATGGTATTCTTGATTGGTAGATATAGGTCGTTGGCAGTGCATGAAGCGACAAATCATATTTTTAATTTCCGAGACACAGTGCCTTTAAAGTGTAATGGCACTTTTTTTAGCTCACCTGAGCAAAGCTCATGTGAGCTATTGTTACCGCAATGTGTCCGTCGTCCGTCCGTGAACATTTTCAAACATCTTCTCCTCGGTAACCATTGGGCCTATAGTCACCAAACGTCCTGGTCATGGTCCTTAAGTAGGGGGATTACAAAATTGTTAAAATGATGTCATTACGTAATCCAAGATGGCTGCCATCTAAAAATAGCACAAATTCTTCGAAAATCTTCTTATCAAGAACCGCCAACCGGATTTCGACAAAACTTGGTAGGAATGATCGATGTACAATGCTCTTTCAAAGTTGTTAAAATGGTGACCCCGGGGTCAAAAATGGGCGTGGCCCGTGGTCAAATTTTATTTTTGACTGAATATGGTCATGTCATATATAAAATCGAAGGTTTCAACGAGGCGATCACTCTGGTGCATTTTTTGTCGAAATCGGATGATTATGTCATCCAAGATGGCAGCCGAAAGATCAAAAGGTCGTTCTTTTATTAGAGATTTCAAAATTCTTCTTAAAATGAACCGCTTGGCCCATGGTAGCCAAACTTAAACGTTATGGTCCATGGGTGAAGCCTTTTCAGATTTGTTAAAACGGAGGTCGTCGCTAATCCAAGATGGCCAGATGGCCGCCGTATAAAATAGCACTAATTCTTAAAAAATCTTCTTCTCATGAACCGCCAGCCGGATTTTGACGAAACTTGGTAGGAATGATCAACGTAGAATGCTCTTTCAAAGGTGTTAAATGGTGACCCCGGGGTCAAACATGGGCGTGGCCCGTGGGGTCAAATTTTATTTTTTACCAAATATGCTCATGTCATATATCAAATTGAAGGTATCGATGAGGCGATTGCTCTGGTGCAATATTTGTTGGAATCGGATGATTATGTCGTCTATGATGGCCTCCAAAAGTCATTTATTCGAGATTTTGAGTCTTTTTCTCAGGAACACATGGCCGATGCTGGCCAAACTTCATAGTAAGTTAAGATCCTTGGGTGAAGCATTTTCAGATATGGTAAAGTGAGAGCCATCACTTAATCCAAGATGACCGCCATCTAAAAATAGCACAATTTTTTTAAAACACATGAACTCAATGTCACATTCTCCTCTGGTGTTCATGGAGTCAGGTGAGCGAATTAGGGTCATCATGGCCGCTTGTTTCATTTGCAAATCCATCAATTACACTTGTTTGATTACATGTTGTGTTGTGACTATAGACCATTCATAATCATTCTTACATGTGGGCCACCCCATATACTAGTATATTGTGACTTTCGGCACTCTTGTTTTGTGAGCCCATATATAAGTGTCTGATATTGTGGCTATGCGGCTTCATAACCAAGCTTATGTCAGTCTGGTGTTGCGACTATACACTCAGAACGGGGATTTTATTCTATGGGTTGTGATACACCAACTTTGTGAAGTGTCACTACTAATTATGCACATCTGAACCGTCTCCAATAAGCATAAACCTTCATGAGGAAATAAAATATATTTACAAGTTTATGTGAAGAAAATAGTGTACCATAATAACCCTAAATATTCTGACACTAGATGTTTTAGGAAACCCCTATTGTGATAAACAAGTACAACCATACAAACACTAAACATTGGGACACTCATTGTTGGGAAATCATTAATACGTGTGTCCCTGAATAAATTGTGTCTAAATATTTAGGGTCATTACGATATCTCTCATCGGTTCAGTAGTGCTGAAGGGGTCTATGTCGCACAGGGTACTACACATACAGTAGCGTAACCATTTGTCGGGATTACCCTCGCGTCGGGAATTTTCGTAAACCGCATTTGTCACTATTCACAGAAAATTACACGATATTTTTCCCGGACATTTTTTGCAGAAGACACTTATCTGTCAAATGGAGAAAAATGTTCCACATCGCTCTTGGTCATATAAGGTTTTAATCATTTTTTTTAGAATACCTTCAAACTGTTGTATTTCAACTATTCCCACTTTTGTCCACTCATAAACATCATTATTCAAAAAGATTTACAAAGCAATGGTTCTGTCAGTCTGCGTCACTGGATTCTTTAGCCATTTTGAGAAGTCAATGTCATGTAAACACAGACTGGTAGCTGTCAAATTACCAGAATAGAGCTTCTCATTATACTGGGGGGTCTTATATGAAAAACAATAAAAAAAACTAACACAGAATTATATTTGATTACACAGATGTAGATATAAACTCTGTGTTTTTAATATAATTTATTGTTCTGTTGATTATAAAAATGCTCAAAATAATAGTCTACAGTTTTTAGATTGTTATTATCGTGTTGTTTGTATAAATCCTGCCTGTAGTGTGCACCATAATGAATATGGTAAAATAGCATGTTACCACAACTGAAAATTAAACGTGATCTGAAAGCATCTTGCATTATGATTATTAGCCTTGTGATAATATTATTGTCATTTATGACTGGCAAAGGAAATGGTGGAAAATTGTTTACTGTACACTCCTCTGATAATTTAGATAACCATTTTTTACACTGATCCGATGGTGCGCCGCAATACAGGATGAGTATAATCCGACAACAAAAATCCAGACTCTAAGGTCACAGTCTATTTTCTACAAGCGCCTGGATGATACGTTAACAAAATGGACGACATGGAAACAAGCGCGATTTTTAGATAAATCTGGTTTCACATCACTTTTACGATAAGTTTATTGTTTTAAAAAGTTTTGATTAATTGTTTTTATATGTGCATAGCTCTAGTAACTGGACAACGAAGGCTTATTATCCAGAACCTAGGTATATCCACTGTATGTACCCTAGCATGTAGGGTACTACAGATGTGTACCCTAATTTAATTTTATTCCACGAATGTACCCCATGATTTGCAGTTGGAAGCCAAGTCGGCAAGTCGGGAACCAGTCTGCTAACTGCTGTGAATCTGCAAGTTCCTGCGCATGCGCATTGCTATATGAAAATGGCGCAAACTGTCAGTCTGCTAACTGCCGTAAATCGGCAAGTTCCTGCGCATGCGCATTGCTATAGGATGATTGATTCATAAGCATAGAATAGCTAAAATATATCATTTTGAAAAATATGACAGCCATAAACGTCTTTTGAAGCTGCGAATGTGCACGTTATTACCTACCATACCTAGGTAGCCTAAACCAAAAGTCAATGTCGTAATCGTTATCCGCGACAGGTGCGCGCATAGTCGACTGGTTCTAAAAACATTGTTATAGTCGACGCAACAGGGTACGTAAATGTAGTACCCCATCCCGTCAGGGTACATAAATGTTGTACCCTACATGCTAGGGTACATATGTGTAGTACCCTGTGCGACATAGACCCCTTCAGCTTCAGTAGTATGCATTATATAATGCATCATTTCAGTGTGCAAATGACATGGACAGTCTGTGAAAAACTCCATCCCAATACTGAAATGAACTGCTAACATAACTTCATTTGCAGAAAAAAAGGCTTTTAACATCTTTATTCCTTTCTGCCATAATAAAATGTTATCGATCGCATGGATATTCATTCTTCCGAGTTGCAAAACAGCAACGCAAAATAAAATAGCTGTCTTATGCATAATAATGTGTAATATTTAAATATGTTACACAATTATTAAATTCTTCCGATATGTAAAACAGCGAATCACACATTTAAATATTTTTAACTTTTTCATTTTACAGGCACAGAAAATCGTAAACGAGCATATAGAACACAGACGAAATGAACGTTACGAGAACCCGGATAGATTCAATGTCCAGCTGACGCTGGGAGAGCGAAGTTTACGGCACCCACCGCCCCCACCTCCGCAGGATCCGGGAACCAGGGAACCAACCGAACTACAGGAACAGGACCAAGGTATTCCTAATAACATAGCAACGGTGTCATACTACTATTTATCAATTCTGCAAAAACCAGGAACCCACTTTTCCGACATTTCGGCACAAGGCCTTTATCAAGGAATTAGTTTTTAGTAGAAACTACTTCTTTGATAAAGGCTTGTGCTCTAAATCTAAAATGGATACCACTTAGCGTTTAGTAGAAACTAATTCCTTAATAAAGGCCTTGTGCCGAAACATCGGAAAAATTGGTTCCTGGTTTTTGCAGAATTGTGCAACATATCGTATTTTTTGCGGAAAAGCTCATCATTAATTATTTATCAGATGACAAATTGTCGTATCCTGCATTGATTACATAAGTATACAACTTCAAAATGAACGACCTTTCATTGGTCGATTGTTTGTTTATTGGTGTTTAACGACCTATCAACAGCTAAGGTCATGTAAGGCCAGGCAAACGGGTTCAATCCCGTTTTAACCTGGTGCATTGGGGGGAAAATCCCAAAATCAAAACGGAATATGTAAAATCGAAAAAAAAAATATTCTGCCTGGAAATTAGTATCGTTAAATTACCCATCGCATGCTCCCACCTGCCACCCACTTCATTGGTCGAATGAAGTCACTGAATTACATCAGTGTAATGACGCAACGCAAACAAGTCTGCATTGTTTTCAACGAAAACCACATACGTGGCTGTGACTGGAGAAATTGGGCTTATGGGTTTTGCAACCAATGTAGATCCAGATCAGCCTGTGCATCCGCACAGTCTGATCCGGATCTTCACTGTTTGCCATTCCACCAATGGAACACCCGTCCTGCGTCTAACAAGCAACACAGACCGTTATCAGGCTACAGGAGTTTGCAATTTGACCATCAGCTACACTGGTGACAAATCCCATAAGCGCCATTTCTCCAGTCACAGTCGCATATATGTCGAGGTGTATGATCACGTGGTACAAACAACAACAACAAGTACCGATTCAAAGTACTTATTCTTTTATAGTGTCCTTATTACGTAACAGATTTTGATGAAATATGGCGCATCAAACGCGTCGATTCTTCGCAAAAATGACATAAGTATGTGCCAAACTCCCTCGACCACCAAATGCAGCTCATGAAGATGTGTTTGCTGCGCCATATTTCATCAAAATCTGTTGCATATTAAAGAAAATATCAAATAATACTTACTTTGGAGTGGGCGGCGTTGTTGTTGTTGTAACCACGTATGTGCTCATTCTGTAGTACAAAACGTTCCCTGATAAATAGGATACCAGGCTAGGGTCTTTTGCTATCAAGTTTTCAGGCTCAGCTTAGAAAAACAGAAGGAATTCCTCGACAAGCATCTGAATTTCTACGCGCTTCCTAGCCTTGATATCAAATGACTCTGGTGTTGTATTCTCTATATACATGTATGAGGGTTGATAAAAAAGTAACGAGACTGGAGACAACTTGTCTGCCACTAGACTTAAAACTTGAATACATTTTGTGTACAGTGAAACCTCTCTAAGCCAGACACCCTGTGGAAGGTAAATCAGGCATTTGATCATTCTGAGCCATAGAGGTTCCATTGTACATGTATGTTTTTTTTCTCACCCACGTTAGTGAAAAGTGAAACACAGCGAATACAATTCGCGTCGTAGCCAGTCATCAGTGTTGTCATCGGCGTCAACGATTTTGGACATACATGTACATCCAAATGTTGCATATCTTCTGATATTCATGATCATTCACACATTCTCAAGAAAAAAAACCTTTTATTTTTTGTTTGCAGGAAAGACGCCTGGCATTTCGCGCGAACCCAGTGTGCAGTTTAAGGAGATTCAAGTGAAACAAATGGACAAAAGTGCCCTCTATAATATGCCCATTCAGGGATATTGAGAGTGAAATTCTGTATTTATCATGTGCATAACTGAACATTTTGTATCTGGTGGAAAAATTAAATTTTCTGATACTGAAGTTGTATTTTGTGAAAATAAGTAATATGTATTATCCCGTCAACACAGTGCATATGTGCCGTGAAACATTTTTGATATCCAGTCAATACTATTTTTGCATTTTACAGCCACATGTAGGTGTTGACGGGATAAATAGAATAGTAGGTTAGTGCCGTGAATGGGAAAAAATATCTGGCGCGGCACGGAAATGGGATGTGCTCGGCAGAGCCTCGCCCATCCCGTTTCCTGAGCCTTGCCAGATATTTTTTCCCATTCACGACACTAACCTACTATTCTCTATATATGTGCATTTGGTAAAATCCTACTGGTAAGTTGCAAAAATCCTATTTGTGGCTGTGACTTGGAGAAATAGGGCTTGTGAGTTTGCGACCAGAGTAGATCCAGATCAGCCTGTGCATCTGCACCTGCTCATATTAACTTTTACTTTACTGAATTTTTGCTGAACATTTGGTCCTTTGTTGTTTTGTTTTCATATGACCAATGTTTGTCAATAAAAAACTGTTTGACAGTGCGTACAATCTCTATGTACTGCCAACACAAATTTCTTTTTGTTTCATCAAACAATTTAAAAAAAAACAGTAGACAAAAACAGTAGACGGCCATTTTCGTTTCCCGCCTTTTATTTGTTTATTGGTGTATACTATAACGGCCTATCCACAGCTAAGGTCATTTAAGGCCGGGCCAACAGGTTCAACCTGCTGCATTTCCCGCCTGTTAAGGGTTCTAGCAAGGAAGTAAGTGATCATGAGACGATGCATTTTCAGATGTGAGATAAGTTTCAGTTCCATCATAGTTCACTTGATAGATTAACCAATTTTAACCCTTAGACCGCTACTCACAACAATTGTCGTCGACTATTGCTTTTATATCTTGCCTTATTTCTCAATAAAAACATGGTTTGACAGCACTTCAGAATCATTTCCAATGGAAATGATTCTGAATTGCAATTAAAGCATGTTGTAAATTATTCTAAAGTGCTGTCAAAGCATTTGCAAATTATTCTAAAGTGCTGTCAAAGCATGTTTTTGATGATAAAAATAGAAAATAGAAAATAAACAGCAGACGACAAAACAATTAAGATAGCGGTCTAAGGGTTAATACCGGAACCTAAAAAAGTGAGTGATTGAGGAACGCAGAAACATGACATTGTCAAGCAGTATGCAAATTACCAGCAATATATGAGCATTTGTTTTGTACCATGTTCAAGTGTCTTTATAAACACATCAACTATGTATCATGGCATTATATGAGACACGTCACATGATTTTGTACCTTCGGACATCTGTGTAATTTTATTAAATACAAAAATTTACAATACTCTGAAAATGTTGTCAACTTTTGACGCCATTTACGGAAACTATTGTAAATTTTGTATTTCATGAAATTATGCTGATGTCCGAAGGTAGAAAATCACATGGCATGTCTCATATTATAAGTATACATGTACATCAATTGAAGCGGTCAGTGGAAGAAGGGGGCTAAGTCCATTACGGACTTGGACTCATTCTTACACTGACCCATTCAATTTCATCTGTTTACTTTGCAATATCATTAGCTTTTTTCCAATTAAATTTCCGTGTAAACCTGATTGTTGTTCCTTGTTATTATGAACAAACATATCAATCAATCAACCAATTAGTAACCAACAAATCAATCAATCTTTATTATTATCCAGCAGAAATAACATTATAGGGTTAACTGTAATGTAATTTTGAAATTTGCGGCGTATATCAGAAAATGATAGGTCGGAAAATCTGTTTAATGGCGACGCACTAGCGGAGCCATTTAACATGTTTTCCGACCTATCATTTTCTGATATACGCCGCAAATTTCAAAATTACAATGCGGTTAACCTATTTCTAATGCACTCCTTTACTGTTTTGCAAACTTTATCGAGTCTCGTTGGAAAATCGTACCAGATTGCAAGCTGGTTGAGCAGGTATACCGGATGGATCACACAAATAATATTTTCTACGAAGAAAATAGTTCCAACACAATTACAAGATATTAGCGATTTTTGCATGAATGTATATACATTTATGTTCATTATTTCATTATATTTCAATAATAAATACAATAAATTTGTCGTTAGAATTATAATTGCCTTATTTACTACTTTGTGTATTTAATGTCATTCCAGTGCGATCTCTTAGCAACAATATTTCAAGGCGGCCACCTGTCAAACTTCCCTGATGTTGATACATATTGTGATAACTTGTCTAATCATTCGTGATATACTACCATTTGAGATGCAAGATTACACAGGATACATACTTTCTCTTTGTGTGAATGATCTATTACTGCCAAACAAGTGAAACGTGATCAATGGTGAGATATTTGTATTTTTTGTTCGCCGTACGCTTTGGACCATGCAACTTTCGGACCAGGTCATCAGGACGTTTCGGACCAGGACGTTTCATATGCAAGCCAGCTGCGTCTTTGACAATAATACCAGAATACCACTTGGGACATTTTATGTGAGTTACCCCATGTTTTGGTCGTTCATTATGTGGCAGAGTAAATCGACCGACCTCAAACTTAGTATTGGCGTAGGAATACATATTGAAATAATTTGCGACCGTTCATCAACAATGATATACCTGTAATGTATGACCATCAGCCAATCAGATTGCGTGATATTTATATAGAGTGCATTAGAATAGGTATTTAGTAAGTAGTTGTAAAATACATAAATGTGACAGACATGATAAATGAGGCTTATGACATTTGTGACCAGTGTAAACCCCGATTAGACTGCACCTGCAGTCTGATCAGGGTCTACACTGTTCACCGTTCAGTTTGTGAAGCACTTGTCATAATTTTAACAAACAGTAGATACATAATTATTACAAATATTATGATTTGTATACGACAATTTGAAAAACGTATTTATTCACCATGTATGTTGTCCATATGCTTGTCCATGCATAATTGACGGATCTCCTCTTGGTGGCCATTTTTAATTTTAGCACTTTGTATCCTTGTTCTACTTGACGGATCATAACCAAATTTGGTGTACACATGTTTCGTGGCAACAAGAAGAACCCGATTGGTTTTCAGTGAGTTATCCTCCCTTATTGAGTGACCTTCGGCACTCTTGTTTTAATGCACTGTGTTACTATACTATCAAAGCCAATTGTATGTGATCAAATGTATGTAAAAAGTGGGCCTAAGTGGCAGGTATGTGTCACATAAATTCTACATTGATTGGTAGATTCGGGATCTGCACTGTTCGCAATTCCCTCAATGGAACACCCATCATACTTGTAACAAGAAACATAGGTCATTATCAGGCTACACAAGTGTACTATTTGATCAGGAGCTACACTAGTCACAAATCCCATAAGTCCCATTTCTCCAGTCACAGCCACATATACAGATGGGTGACTGCCATTCTCAGCATTGTGGGTTTTGTTTGTTTGTTTATTGATGTTTAATGGCCTATCAACAGCTAAGGTCATATAAGGCCGGGCAAACAGGTTCGATCCCGTTTTAACCTGCTGCATTGGGGGAAAATCCCAAAATCAGAACGGAATATTTACATCGAGATACAACATATTCAGCCCTGAAATTAGAATAACCTGACCTGGTGCCAGGTCCATACCGCACCAAAGTCACTTGGCCCCTTCCCCTATTTAAAAGTAATACCGGTAGGATTACTCTTATAAGGGGTATAACCAGATTCAACTGTCACATACAAAATGCCAAAGACGTATGTGAGGGCCAAACCAGGTCTCCAGTCGGGACTCCGGTAAGGATGAACCCCGATCGTTAAATTACCCATCGCATGCTCCCACCTGCCACCCACTAGCATTGTGGGTAACCCAAATTTTGCCCAGCGTTACAGACGGAAACTTTTGGTTACATTATGGGATAAACTGCAAATTCAGTACACACTGAACCCACAGGATATTGATCTGTTGTCATGTTCCTTTGCCACACTGAAAATACCACTTTGCTGTTTACATGGATTTTATTTATTGGTGTTTAACGGCCTATGAACAGCTATGGTAATTTAAGGCCGGGCCAACAGGTTTAATCCCATATTTAACCTGCAGCATTGGGGGGAAAATCCCAAAATCAGAACTGAATATTGTTTTATTTACTTCGAAAAAAATAAATAAATGAAGCTCTGAAATTAGAATAATCTGACACAGTGCATACCAGTCCATACCAGACCAAAGTTTTGTTTGTTTGTTTATTGGTGTTTAACGGCCTATCAACAGCTAAGGTCATGTAAGGCCGGGCAAACAGGTTCGATCCCGTTTTAACCTGCTGCATTGGGGGGAAAATCCCAAAATCAGAACGGAATATTTACATCGAGATACAACATATTCAGCCCTGAAATTAGAATAACCGGACCTGGTGCCAGGTCCATACCGCACCAAAGTAACTTGGTCCTTTCCCCTAAAAATAATAGGATTACGATTAATCGTATTACTCATATAAGGGGTGTAACTAGATTAAACTCTCACATACAAGAAAGCCAAAGACGTACACGAGTGCCAAACGAGGTCAGGATTCTGGTAAGGATAAACCCTGATCGTTAAATTACCCATCACATGCTCCCACTTGCCATCCCCAGGTTGAGAGAAGAACTCTTATAACATTTGTGAACAGCATAGCCCCAGTAGCCTATTTCATCAACATTGCAAAGTATACTTTAGTAGCAAAGTATACTTTGAGGGAGAAATTTTCAATTTTATGATAAATTTATTAATTTTTATTATACTGAATTTATTACATTATCACAGCCAATTTGGCTGTGATAATGTAATACATTCAGTATAATAATTCTGCATACTTTTAATCATGAAATATATGCATTTGTTAGTTCTATATGAAATAATGCATTTCAGGAAAAATAAATGATTACTCCCTCAAAGTATACTTTGCAATGTTGATGAAATAGGCTACTGATCAGCCTGCGCAACCGCGCAGCCTGATCAGGACCTAGGCTGTTTGCCATTCAGTTCTGTATTGTTATTGGCAAAAGGATTAGACATGAAACGGCATCCAGGGGCCTGTTTCACTAAATAACGTACAACTAAAATATTTGTTAATTGCAAAATTATGAGTCTGTAAATTTCACATGAACAATGTTTTGTTATAAGCAATTATTGGATTTACATTTATTGATCATTTGCAGCCTATGCTCAATAAATGTAAATTCATCAATTGATATTTCTAGACGATCTTAAATGTGCACTTAGGAACATTTTAGCCGTACAAAGTTTAGTGAAACGGGCCGCAGATCTACAATTGTTACCAATGTTATAAGTTTGTTTAACCCTTTGAACCTGAAAGTCTGCTATAGCGGTTAATGCAAACAACTAGTGCAGATCCAGGATAATCATATTACTCATATAAGCGGTATAACCAGTAGCCTATTTCACCAAAATTGAAAAGTATACTTATTTTGTTAAGTACACTATGAGGGAGAAATTTATTAATTTATATTATACTGAATTTATTACATTATCACAGCCATTATGGCTGTGATAATGTAATAAATTCAGTACAATAATTCTGCATACTTTTAATCATCAAATATATGCAGTCGTTAGTTCTAAATGAAATAATTCATTTCGGGGAAAATAAATGTTTGTTGGGTTTTAACGGCATATCAACAGCTACGGTCATTTAAGGCCGGGTCAATGGGTTTAGTACTAAATCCCATATATTACCTGTACAAGTACATGTACATGTTCAAGTAAAATAAATGATTACTCCCTGAAAGTATACTTAGCTATATAAGTATGCTTAATAGCAATTTTGGTGAAATCAGATACAGATTCAACTCTCGCATACAAGAATGCCAACAACTATTTGCATGGAACACTGTGGGCCGTTTCACTAAACTTTGTACTACTAAAATGTCCGTAAGTGCAAAATTATGATAGTCTGTAAATTTCACATCAACAATGTTTTCGTGTAAACAATTATTGGATTTACATGTATTGAGCATATGCACAGCCTATGTTCAATAAATGTAAACCCATCAATTGTAATTTCCAGACGATCATAAATTTGCACTTACGAACATTGTAGTCATACAAAGTTTAGCGAAACGGCCCCAGTGTATAAATAAAGTTTATAATTCAGTATACGGTGTTTATTATGCCTAAGTTAACAAAAGTAAAAATTATATGTTTTATACGTGGTTCTAATCTCTTAATAACGAAAATATAACCAGAGCAAATTAATGCTCTGGTAAAAACTTAAAATATGTACATGATATGTATATATTATTACTAGTATGTATTATGATGACTATTTATTTAAGGGTGTTTAACGGCCTGTCAACAGCTAAGGTCGAAACATATTTCATTTGTACGGGTGGTGGGAAAATCAGAACTGAATATCTACATAAAAAATATATATTCAGCCCTGAAATTGGAATATCCTGATCTGGTGCCAGGTCCTCACCATACCAGTCACTTAGCACCACCCTCTAAGAGTATTAGGATTAGTATTAATTAACATACTTTTATAATGGGCATAACCAGTTGTCCAGTATTTCTGAAATTCAAAAAAAATTCCCCATGTTAAATCCCCATAGACATCTTCACTCTGTCTATGGCGATTTAACATGAGGAAATAAAATCAATATTTGACCAAATTTCACGAAATAAAAAAAAGGCTCATTCTTAAATTTTCGTTTAATTTAATACTATCGAAAAAAATATTGTTTTTCAATTGTTTATATGACCGTAAAATTTTATGCAGCTTTCGTGAACTAGACTATAGTTTCCCTGTTAAGGATGAACCCCAGCGTTAAAAATACCCGTTGCTGCTTCCAACCAACAAAGAAATTAACATTTTCACACCCAAGTAAATGAAATGAATTTGAAATGTTAAATTTTCCGACCAATCCAATCATCATCCAATCGTCCAATCTAATGCCAGGTCTATACCACACCAAAGTCACTTGGCCCCTTCCTCTAAAAATAATAGGATTAGGAATAATCATATTTATACTCGTACAAGGGTATAACCGCGCTGGCGACCTGGGTTCGATTCTCGGAACGACATTTCATACAAAGAATTGTGATCATGAAATACAAGTAGGTTACAATGACATACATTGGTGAGAGACGTGTTCATAAATGACACCGAGTTCCAATGGAAATGATTCTAAAGGGCTGTCAAAGCATGTCGGAAATGATTCTAAAGTGCTGTCAAAGCATGTTTTTGGTGATAAAAATGGAAAATAGAAATTAAACAGCAGACGACAAAAAATAATATAGCGGTGTAAGGGTTATGTCAAACTACTGATAACTCAAACTCAATTCCGTGGTCTCCAGTACATGTTTTTATACACAACACCGGTAACTCTCCTTTACTCAAATTTTCGTTAACTCAAAGTATTTTCCTCAGTTCCCTGGGCTTTGACTTAAACGAGTGTAAACTGTATTTTCTGTAAATGATGTTGAAAGTTGATGATAATCCGCATTTGCTCTGCACATTTTGTCAACGTTCTAATTCATTTACGGAAATTATTGTAAATACATTTGTATATTTCACGAGATAAAATGTAAATGCTTGCTGTGGCTCGATGACCATGCATGTCGTCTCCAAAGAAGGGGAGAAAGGAAGGAGGTGGATACAGAGGAAACCTGCCCCAGGGAGCCTAGCTCTTATTAGAATAGTCCCTTCAGGTTCTCTAACGTGCCCAGACTCTGCTTTAAATCTGATACACGGGACTGCCTTTTTCAAGTCCCCATCCAAAAGGACTAGTAGAGCAGAAAATACAAAGTATCTCAGAAATACTGACGCCCTGGCTGAGAATCGAACCCAGGTCGCCGGCGCGGAAGTCCGAAAACGGTGTTACCCCTTGACCATGGTCTACTCTCAAGTAGATTGTCACACGGCTTGTCTCATATGACCAAATAATTACAATGAAACCCCATGATTGGTGAGTACAACATAACTAGAACAACAGGTAACAACAAGATGTGCAAATTGGTCAAAAGACCAGTGTTATAAATAGGTTACCGAACTTGGAAGATCACGAGTAACTTCCCCAAGAACAACTTTTTGGTCATCCTCGATATTAGAATTGGCCGAATTTGTCAGTTTGACATTACGTTGCTTACTTTAAGTTAACTAAGTAATGTGATGTCCAACTGACAAACTCTGCTAATTCTAATGCCGATGATGGAAAGTTACCCATGATTTTCCAAGTTTGGTAACCAATGTATAGGCATAGGCGATTGAACTCCCCACCCATATACCCCCATTAGATAAATCCATCTGGTGCGACTATACTACATATATTTTATTAGTATAAGATAATAGATAGCATGGGGGACGGTGGGTGGATGTTGATACGGGGTTCAATATAAGAATGAATGGCCTTTTTGTGGAGTGAGTGAGTGAGTGAGTGAATAGGGTTTAACGTCCGCTTTTCTGACATAGAGGTACAAGCCTCAGGGAGTCTACACGCAGACGGGTCAACGGGGTCGTGTCCCGTATCCACCTGTCCGAGGGGGGTAAATCCCAACTTCAGAACTCAATATTTACAATCAAAATATATATTCAGTCCTGAAATTAGAACAACCTGATCTGGTGCCAGGCCCTCGCCACACCAGCATCATTTATCCCATCCCCAAAAAGTAATAGGATTAGCGCTAATCTTACTTTTATATATGGGGCATAGCCTGACTCAACTCTCACATACAAGAAAGCCAAAAATGTACACGAGGGCCAAATCCGGTATAGTGGGTTCCGGAAAGTATGAACCCAATCGTTAAGCCAGTTTAGTCGCCTTTTACGACAAGCAATGGCTACTGCAGCACTATTCTCAGGATCAGTTGATCCCGCCCCGGTGCCTGCACGGGGCCCTTTTTGTGGAATTTATCGGGGTATAAACTTGGAAAAGTCGCGGGAATACTGGACGAAGGCTGGAAGGCCTCGTCCAGTATTCCCGCGACTTTTCCAAGTTTATATCCCCGATAAATTCCACAAAAAGGCCATTCATTCCTTATAATTCCAGCATTTGAAATAAATTCATCAAGAAAATGTGTTTATTTTCCGTTTTCTTAAGAATTATTTTAACTGCGCCTCACAATTACGGAAAGTAGTTCGGCGTGGGAGTTTACTGGGATATAAATTTTGGACAGAGACTTGCTACGGGCCAATCAAATGTTAGGGAATTGTGTAAATATTTTTGTGCTGGAATTATTCGCCTGTGGTATAAGCATACATTGTATATCGCTCACCTGATCTGGACTCAAATACATGTTCATACAGCCCTCATATTTGGCTTGTACTTGAAGCCCATTACATTGTCTGGTATAACCCAAAATATGTACATGTATCAAACTGATCCATATATTGAAGTCATTGACTTCGACCTTCGGTGTGCTCAAACTTGGAGCCTATTGGTCAGTCTGGCTGAAAATATGTATAAATGCCTATCATTGCATTGTTCTGATATATCACATGACCAGTTTTGTCAAAACATAAAATTTGACCCCAAACCTCGCCCTCCTCTGGGTCCCTTATATGTTTTACCCAAGGGTCACTATTTTAACAAATGTGAAAGAGCATTGTATGTCAATCATACCTGCCAAAATTGGTCTAGTGGTTCACAAGATGTTTAAAGAATCTGATCTATTAAATTATGGCGGCCATCTTGGATTATGTGATGACCTCTATTTTAACAAATCTGAAAAAGGCTTCACCCATAGATCATATACGAGACATTTAACCACAAACGTCCAATCATTTCAGAAAAATAAAGCCACATAGCACACATTTGTGTAATTTACACACTTAGTTTAGTTGAATGCAAAATTATTTTCAAAAGTTGGAGTACAAAGTACATACAAAGTACTCAAAATACACAAAAACATAAAGCTGATTTGGAACTCTTGAGACCTTTGAAATTTTATGGGACGACAGAGGACAGCCAGTAACAATAGTTCACTTGAGCCTTTGGATCAGTAGCCTATTTCACCAACATTGCAAAGTATACTTATCAGGCAAAGAATACTTTGAGGGAGTAATCGTTTATTTTTTCCCAAATGCATTATGTCATATAGAACTAACGACTACATATATTTGATGATTAAAAGTATGCAAAATTATTACACTGAATGTATTACATTATCACAGCCAAAATGACTGTGATAATGTAATAAATTCAGTACAATAAGAATTAATAAATTTATCCTTAAATTAAAAATTACTCCCTCAAAGCATACTTTGCGAGATAAGTATACTTTGCAATTTTGATGAAATCGGCTACAGATGAGCAAAAAGACCGACAAAACCGGTACTGTTAAACATACATACACAATAATTTACATGGTCATATCAATAACAACACACATTGAGCAATTATATGTGTAAATTGCATATAATACATGTATAATAACCATGTAATTTATAGCCAAGTAATACGACTGATATGCAAATTGCAGGGTATGTAAACAAACATCTGCAGATAAAATTATCACAGTAAAATAGGGACGGATAATTAAACATAAGTGGCACTCTATTCCCTTTCATACACATACGATCAACGTGGTTATGTTATTGGTCATCTAAATATAAACTAGACTAGAAAACGTGTTCATAGAACACGGATGCCTCAATAGTATTGAAATTGGTGAAGGAGTTAACGAGTTATTGACAAAACATTAAAAACTTAAACACATTTGCCTTACAAACAAGGTGAACTTAAGTCCCCAGTGAACTTGACCTTGGGTGTTTGGGCATGGGTCATATGCAAAACAAAGCACAATCCCTAGACAGACATTGGTGAAGGAGTTAATAAGTTATCGAGAAAACATTAACAACTTCAATGCATTTGCCTTAATACAAACAAGGTGAATATATGTAAATATTATTGAAATTGGTGAAGGAGTTACGGAGTTATAGAGAATAGTAGGTAGTGCCGTGAATGGGAAAAAATATCTGGCAAGGCTCAGGAAACGGGATGGGCGAGGCTCTGCCGAGCACATCCCGTTTCTGTGCCGCGCCAGATATTTTTTCCCATTCATGGCACTAACCTACTATTCTATTTATCCCGTCAACACCTACAAATTGCTGTAAAATGCAAAAATAGTATTGACTGGATATCAAAAATGTTTCACGGCACCGTGTTTCACGGCACATACGCACTGTGTTGACGGGATAAAAGTCAATATTATTGAAATTGGTGAAGGAGTTACGGAGTTATTGAAAAGAACATGTTCGGATGCACAATAAATTTGTGGGGGCATAAAATGTGGTCTGTCGACGCACTTAGGGCCCCTATAGGTGATATGAGAAACTGTTACAAAAAGTTAAAAAAAATAAACAGACAGACAGATGGACGGACATACGATCAGTAGTGAGGGTAATTGTATTAATATGGAAGAATGTATCATTACTAAGTAATGCATGTGTGCAATATGAAGATATTAGCTGAAGGTAAACAGAAATTACAGGTGATTTGAGAAAACTTACAAAAACTTTAAAAAAAAATATACGGACAGATACACAGACGGACAGACAGACGGTAGGGGACGGACGGACAGAGCGAAGCCAATAGGGCACTGCTGATTCTCAGAGTGACCCTAATAATAGTTATAGTTCACAAATTGAATTTTGAATAAATCACTTTTATCGTCTGGGTGAACAATGTTTGCTAACATCACAAAGTTCCTTTCATGGACTAAATTTCCACGTCACATTCCTATCACCTATCAAAATGGGTTCATCTTAACCCTTAGATTGCTACACACAACAATTGTCGTTTGCTGTTGCTTTTATATCTTGCCTTATTTCTCAATAAAAGCATGGTTTGACAGCACTTCAGAATCATTTCCAATGGAAATGATTCGAAAGTGCTGTCAAAGCATGTTGTAAATTATTCTAAAGTGCTGTCAAAGCATGTTTTTGATAATAAAAATTGAAAATAGAAAATAAAAAGCAGACAACAAAAAATTAAGTTAGCTGTGTAAGGGTTAAAACACGACACTAAACCCCGGATCAGATCTGATATGTGGGTATACCGTTCGCAACCATCACGACGTAACATTCATCCGTAAAATGCTCATTTCCCAATCCTATCACCTATCAAAATGGGTTTATCTTAAAACACGACCCTAACGGCGAGAACACATTAACCTTCGCCCACATTAATGCTTCGTTCAACGACACAGCCGTCGAGCTGTCCTCCAGAAAGTACGGCAGCCCCTGGATTCTCTCTCCTGTGAGACACGATAGGTGAATGTCGGAGTGGGACGGGAGATGGGAGCTCGCCACACAGTCTGGGCCCCTCCAAACAGGAGAGCTTTTGTCACCAACTTTCTCTAGTAGGTTAATGTAGACAGGTCGGTACTCCGGCGAAATTGAGTTCACATCAACTTGACCTCTGAAATATGAAATTTTAACCCGTTGACCCCTAAATATACAATATTGACATTTCAATGATGATTTTTTGTCCATTAATGAGAAAATGCAATTCGTTTTATAGATATGAACAATACTCAGGGGTGGGAACAGTTCCAAATGCCAAATACTGAAAATAGTTAAAACAAAAATATTTTTGCACTCACAAATGCGTGTTGAAACATTAGTATTTATCTGCAATTATCAGGAACTTCAAAGAAAACATTGCTAATGTGAAATTTACAGACTATCATCAGTTTACACTTACGAAAATTTTAGTCGTACAAAGTTTCGTGAAACGGGCCACTGGGCATTGGTATATGTAAGATGTCCATGAGGGTTACCTTTGCCCGAGTGTTTGTGTGGCTATCCAGACGGTGATTTCCTTCTCAATAACTGTGGGCTGGACACCAATATCCATTCCGATATCCTGCTTCAGAATGTTGCTGCAAATAGAAGAGAATTTTGAACACAAGAGTGGTGTGTACTACTGACGCTCTACAGAACCGACTGGTGTAATCAATGGTTATATTTATGTTTGTTTGTTGGTGTTTCATGGCCTATCAACAGCAACGTTCGACCATGTCCAGCAGTGGGTAAGCGTTTGCTGTGGCACTCGGGAACTGTTTGAACCCATGGCCTTGGGGTTCAAACAGTTCCCTCGTACCACGGCAACTGTCTATCCATGGCTCCGTGGCACTTGGGAACTGTTTGATTTGATTCAATTTGATTTATTTGTGTTTAACAGCCTATCAACAGCTAAGGTAATTTAAGACGAATCTGAGGGCCAAGCCAGGTCTCTGTTCGGGATACCGGTAAAGATGAATCCTGATCGTTAAATTACCCATCGTATGCTCCCACCTGCCACCCACTATATTTACGTAAACTACTGATGGAAATTTAAGAATGGTACAACAGTCTACCTTGCCAGGGAGAGAAGGGCCTGTACAATGTTTGAGCATCCACGATGGATGGCAACCAGCGCCCCAATGTAGGCCGACAACGCCACTAACTCGTTCTTTAACCTGTAAGACAAAATGTCACTTGCAAGACACACATTTACTCTGATACAGTAAAACCTCTCTAAACCGGACACGCAGGCAGTCTGTGTATCCTTAATGTTATGGGTTTCATTGGTGTATGTTTATAATGATAATGCCTGTGCAAGTTTGTAGAGAACAGCTGCATACCTTGGCATAGTCATATGTCTGAGTTACAGTGGAACATCTCTAACCCGGACACCCTCCCAGTGTGTTCGGTTTAGAGAGGTTTCACTGTGTATGAAGTTAGTTTACTGAATTCTGAATTTGAGCCATACCGTTTATTTATTGGATAAAATGTACTTTCACAGAGCAATAACACACAAATATCCCTGGTGACAGATTGGAGAAACACCTGCAGACTTCGTAACCTGCCAATTGTTTAAGCCAGGTTAAAGGTCAGAAGGTCAAGGTCATATTCAGGCGGCATACATGTGTGGCATTTGTCCACATGCCTAATATACTGAAAAAATATAGAAGTAATCCTTCAAGGGGTAGAAAAGTTACGACAGTTTTGAGAAACTCAGTCACTCTTCTTGACCAGACACACACATGGATGGACACGAGGTATGTTAACAAATATTTTAGAATTTGCAGGACTGTGCAACAACTGAATATATGTTTCCTTTGATGTATGACGTGAATGCCAGTACAGTACAGTTTTATTTGAGACAAGTCATGTGATTTCTTAGCTAATGGATGTGCGATTTTTCATGAAAAATATTTACAAAATTTACAATATATTATCACAGTGTAAATATTGTCATAAAAAAAATCACACATCTTCTTAGCTACAAAATAATAAATCACATAAGCCCCATTTTTTCCCAGTCACAGTCACATTTATAACTTCCCACTTGCAAAGCTATTTGCTTGCCCCTCATGCTTACTGATGAGTGCTGAGGATGGATGTAGGAATACAGCCTAGAAGTTGTAGCATATCGAAAACAGCTTCCGTTGTCCAGGTGCCAGACTTGATTTTACCTGTAGAAAATAATATGTTTTCAAATATTAAGGCGGGAATTGGCTCAGCAGATGTCCATGCCCTTGAAGAGAGAGCAGAAATGGGCTACAGGCCGACATCGACTTGCTTTATTGGTGTTTAACAGCCTATCAACAGATAAGGTAATTTAAGGCCGGGCCAACTGGTTCGATCCTGTATTTAACCTACTGCACTGGGGGGGGGGGGGGGGGGGGTGGGGTGTGAGTCTCCCAAAATCAGATTGGAATATTTACATTCAGCCCTGAAATTAGAATAACCTGACTTGATCTCAGGTCCATACCACACTTGACCCCTTCCCCTAAATTAAGAATAATTGTAATACTCTCATAAGGGGCATAACCAGATTCAACTGTCACATACAAGGATGCCAACAACGTACAGGAGTGCCAAACCAGGTCTCGGGTCGGGATTCCAGTCATGATTAACCCTGATCGTTAAATTACCCATTGCATGCTCCCATCTGCCACCCACTGCAGGCTGAGAAAAGGAACCTTAGAACACTCGTGTCCAGTGTAGATTGTGATCATAATTGTACTCTTACAGTACTCTACACAGATAACATCAATTGCTGTTATTCACAAACATAACCAATGGATTGACTGCATGGCAACCAGCGTGGGCCCTGATCAGACTGTGCGGATGGGCTACGCTGGTCACGTTTGTTGTAAAGTACCTTTACTCATACTCATTCAGAGGCACAAATGTAAGTAGTAATTAAGAGTTTAATTTTTGTTTTGAATTAAAATTAATTTGTTGTCCAGGTGCCAGAATTTATTTTAACTGTAGAAAATAATACTTCTACCTTTAATTTTAAAGGAACTGTGTCTCAGATGATGTCTCGAATATTCAATATGTGATTTTGCGCTATATGAACGCAAATAACCCATATCAACCAAAAATACCATTTCATTTGATCAAATGCAAAGGCGTTTGTGTTTGTTTCTGTTTTCTATCCTAGCATAGGCCGTGATAAACAAGGGAGATAATTTGAATATGCATGTCCACCATTGATTTACCAGGAAACACAATTTGTGAAATATAACAAGTAGGCCAGGTGTTTCGCTGACTGAAGGGCAATCAGTGCATATATGTGGGTGTGACTGAAGAAATGGGGCTTTTGGCATTTGGTACCATCGTAGATCCAGATCAGCCTGTGCAGATCCATATCAGCCTGTGCATCTGCACAGTCTGATCTGGATCTACGATGATACCAAATGCCAAAAGCCCCATTTCTTCAGCCCAGGCTGATCTCAATATAACTGCAATGTAAATATCACATACTGTATTTATTCTAACAGCAGCCCCCTCTCAAATAATACCCACTTCCACCTGTAAATTCAGTCAAACTCACTTAGTAGTCATCTCAAAAGTCAATATCTGTGCTTTTATGCTATTATAATGCCAAAAGTACCAAACAATTGGACATATTGGAGTAGGGAGGCTACTGTTAGAGAGGAGGTGACTGTTAGGATAAATACATTTTATATAGTCCATGCCGAGCTCCAGTCCTGTCTCCGGCGATGAAGACAGAAGATAGTAGGTGACACACGCGAATGGGTCGACCTTCGTTCTCAACTTCTCAGCTTCGTGGCGACATTCGGCCATACTAGGTAGGTTTGCCTGAAACACGCACTTCTATTTAATTTAGAATACCACTATTGGGGTTTAAATTTCAAGTTTTAAATTTTCCTTGTTTGACTGAAGGTATGCATGAAAGACACGCACATGTATGTAATTCATTACTTTTTGAATGCCCATTTTGAGGTATAAATTTTAAAATTTCCTTGTTTGTTGTTGTTTGCCTGAATGCTTGCCTGAAACGCACACTTGTTTTAATAGCTTATTACTATTGGAATACAATTTAAGATTATACGCTAAATGTCTTACCAGATTAGCCAATGCCCCAATCTATTTTCTATACTTGTTAGAATAACAAGACATTGCATAAACACTATTTTTAATGCTTTTCATCATGTTTTGCTTGAAATTTTCATTGGGTTTTTCTATCTTTTAATTGCCTATGTACAATAATATGTAGCTTATATGAAGGACTGAAAAAGTGTAAATACCTTTCCTTTTTGTGTAAGACATCGAGCTCGGCAGCACTTTGATTATAGTAAGGAGACGTCATCGCACTCATAGAATTTCAATTGCTTTTCAGTACATGTTGCTGTCAACATTTAATATTTTGTTTCATTGTTTAATTGCATATTTACACAAATAAATAGCTTAATTGAAGGTCTGAAATAGTGCAAACACCTTACCTTTTTATGCAAGACGTCACACTCAGCAGTGGCTGAGCATCTGGAGCAACATTTTGCAAGTAGGAAAAAGTTATCGGGAACTAAATGGAGAAGATCTATAGCCAAATCCCTGAAACAGTAATGTTACACTATGAGTCTAATTAGGAATACTGTGAACAATTTCTAAACTGGACACCCTGGGAGGTGCACATTCCTTCAGTTATTAACGATCAGTGACGTTTCAGTTTGCTCTATTTAGGTTGATTAACATCTTTCATCGCTATGAATTTCTTATTATCTGCTTAGCAGGTATCCATGCAAGTAATGGACATTTGAATAAATTATTTATTTATTTGCTGGTGTTTAACGGCCTGTCAACAGCTAACAGTTTCAATGAATTAATCCACCTGTAATTCACATTAATTTCTATAGAAATTGATGTGAATTACAGGTGGATTAATTCATTTGCCAAAGACTTTTGATCCCCCCTGCAACAACATGACAGTTGCCATCATACCAGTTTCCAAGTCTCTCACATCGCCGTGACAACAGCTCTACGGCAACCGTTGTGTATTCCTGTAGATCTCCGAGAACCATTCCCATGGCAACCGCCAATTCAAGTTCGTGACCTTGGATTAACTTTGACATGGCTTTCTGCAAGTAATAATGATATAGAATATTCATGTAAAAGTTTTTGTATTCGTTTTTGCCAATTAACAATGCAGCAAGATGATAACTGGCGAGTGTCTCATCCACAAAGGTCAAGGTCACCAAGGTAAAGGTAACCTAAATGAAATAGGGAGGATAGCCATCAATGTGAGGAAGTTATTGATTAAGATAATGACCAGACCAACATAACAAGAGATAAGCAGCATTGGGATGTATGTCCAAAATTGTTGACGCCTACGACAATGTGTACAATGCTGGAATTGTTACTGCTAGGTTATATTTTCTATGAATGTGGATGAGAAAAAACCCATCTGAGACTCCTGTTAAATGACAAGAGTTTTGTGTACGGTTTATATGAAATATAATTTGCTAAAATATCGGTATGTGCCTGTAATGAAGTAAATTAAAAATTTGATTAAAAAAATGAAGGCTTTAAATATTACATAAAATATATTTTATCTGGGCTCTTTGGTTTCTTTCAGTATATTGTTTTCTATTTGCCACAACATTTGCACATCTGCTGAGTCTGATCAGGGCCTACGCTGTTTGCATATTTCTTTATGCCGTGGAGTATTAACAAAGTTCAGTCTCACCTGTGGATTATTCACAGCTAAGTAACAACAGGCAGACAGGACAGGACATCCATTGCGGAAGTGAGACTCAGCTAACTCATTGATCGCATGCTGTAGTAATCTGAAAATGTAAGCAGACAAAGAATATATCGCTACCACTCATTTGAACCATCTCGATGAGATGATTCAAATGGGTGGCAACAATAAATACTTTTCAGAAAAAGAAATAGTTTTTGTCGCGCCCGCTTGGGTACAGCGCTGGTGTTTATACAACCGTACGTCCGTATGTACGTGTGTCTGGCTTAAAGGTTTTTTTTATTTTGGTTAAAAGTTTGTTTAGTACTATCGAATGCCTCGGCGGGCGCGACATGCGGGCTGCGGCCATCTAATACTATTATTCTTACTTCTTCTCAACGTATATTTTATTAACACTCATTGGAACCGTCTTGTTTTGTTCCAACAAATGAGTGGTAAAAACATATACCTTATTGTATAAAAGATAAATACAATTATATTTTTCTATATGAAGTTTTACTGTATTTACAGACTGATCCAGTCAAATATTTATAATTTTCTAAATTTACCATACGTCAGTGAAATCTATCAGTGAAGTTAAATCAATAGATATAATTTATGTTACAAGTTACAAGCCAAAGAATAGGTAGTACAGTCATAGGACTTAGACCCATCTAATGGCGGAATGGCATGGAGGTGGGGGGAGTTCAATCGCCGGTGTTCAAACTCACTGTACGTCATACTGGGACGGCTCCTGGAAGCCATTGCACTGGCCCTTGTTTTCGAGATGTTCGAGCCTCAGTGGAGTCTCGAATTTTCCCTGACTGGCAAACGTCCCCTCGCACGCCACCTGGGCCGTCAGGACAGCGTCCGACATCTGGCCCCGCGAAATGAAGAAATCGGCGAGCATTCTCGCATTACCGATCGCCGTACAGAATGGTACTGCCGTGTCGTTGTCTTCCGATATGAGGAATTTGGTATACCTGAAAGCACAGGTGGAAGACTCAGACCTGTGACACAAAAAAATGTGTCACAGGTCCGAGTCTTCCACCTGTGCATGAAAGGGTGTAAATATACTTACATTGCAGCCAATAATTTACACAAATATAGTGGTAATTTACACTACTTGGTTCTGTAGAGTGGCAGTAGTTAACACCACTCTCGTGTTTCCCATATAGGGGAGAATGATGGGGTTGTTGGTTACTAAACACAACAAAACGTTGAATATTACAGTAAACAAAAACTCAGAAATACCATCTGCATAACTATTGCCTTGACATAGGTATAAGCAAGCCTCTATTTTGTATGTCATGTGATGTATTTATTTGCTTTGTTGCATATTTTCTGTTTTCTTAGAGCTTACAATTATTTGGTAATATTATATTGTCTTGTTGTTTTTTATCATTCATTCAACTCTAGTTATAGCGCAAATTTCTATGAAACATTAATCAGTCTCCAGCCATAAATTAACAAATTATTTTCATTGGCTGTTACCTTTCTGCGAGACTTTTCCAGTATTCTAGAGACACACCAGGTGCAACGGCAATCGCTCTTTCCCACTGAAATATTCAAATATCATGTCAAAGAATTTTACTAAACTACCGTACATAAATGTCATATATAAAACAAAAATTAATTTAAATCACACAGAGTTTTTGATGAGAAATACTGAAAACAAGAAAAAAATAAAATTTCAATCCACAGTTAAATAAACTATAATCGTTTCAAAATAGATCAAGCTTAAACTAGAAATTACGTTAAAAAATGGATGGTGTTTCACCGATATTGTAAAGGTCAGAAAGGTCAAGGTCATGTAAATGTAAATGTTTACACAAGTGTGTCACATATGTCCACATGTATCAAGTGTGTGAATATTAAAGTAATCAATCCAGTAATATTGAAGTTATGGCATGATGGAGAAACTCTTACAATCTTTTTGATGCAAATGACCACAGATGGACGAAACCTCAAGAGCAAAGCAATATGCCCACCTTGCTAGTGCATAGGGGGAATAATAAAATTCATATACCTCTCCCAACTCGACATTGAGTTCGCAGTATCGCTGTACGTTCCCCGACTGGATGTGAATATTCGCCGCCTCGCGTATGCGGTCCTGTTTACTCCGCGCCCCAAGCCCACCGCCCGACTTCGTTAACTTGGCCATCTCTAGTTGCTGGGCCTCCGACTAAACAGTAAAACATAATACTGATAAGGTACATGTATAGAGAGATTTTACGTCAAGGCGCATTTAATTTAGGCGAACAATTTATATATCAACAAAGCATAACCTGATTAATCCTTTCAACACCACAGGCCTGTATAGTGGTATGGATGAGCCGGCTCGTAATTTTCATATTTTTTATTTAAAAAAAACACCACCTTTTCATAAATGTGATGAAAGAGTTAATAGAATACAATGCGAGTCTTTTGATAGCAAATCACTAGCACTCGCAATCAGCAGGAATTCCTCAGTGCGCGTCAGAATTCCTACACGTTTCCTAGCCTTGCCTGATAAACAACATATCAAAAGCCATTAGCCTGGTACTCTCTGTAAGAAATATAAAATTCATCAGAATCAGCTTAGAAACGGTAGGAATTCCTCGGCAAGCCTCAGAATTCCTACACATATGCAAGACTTGCCTGATAAACTTGATATCAAAAGACATTAGCCCGATATTCTCTCATGTACACGGTGGAGAGCCTCGGAATTTATATGTGCCTGATAAACTTGATATCAAAAGACACTAGCCTGGTATACTCTATTTCAACAACTTACCGCCGAGAACTTGGTGAGGTGCTTCACGTGTATAATCCCCCTGCTGTAGTCCTGGGACAAAAATGTATCATCCAGCCCCTGTAGTACCCCCACTAAGCTCCCACAGGTTGTTGATCCCAGATGGTACCTGGAAATATTTATTTATTTAGTTAATGTTGTTTAACGGCCTGTCAACAGCTAAGGTCATTTTAGACTGGGTTAACAGGGTCAAGTCAAATATTTGACAAACAAAGTCATTTGGCCTTGACATTTGGCATGAGTGGGCTATAGAATCAAAATATGGATGATGATAACATATATATACCAGATGGCCGCGGCCCGCATGTCGAGCCCGCCGAGGCATTTGATGGTCTCAGAGTGTATTTATTTGAAGTTTGATGCCCAATAAGCATACAAAGTTTCAAGCAAATCTGACTTACGGTTACAGAGATAGTAGGTATGTGAAAACCTTAACGCAAATTTTGACAGAAACTTTAACGCAAACTTCTAAGGGGCACAGGGGCCGCATGAGTGGGACACAGAATGAATATATGGATCATGACTAATACGTATATGAAGTTTCAAGTCAATGTGACTTAGGACTGCAGGGATATAAGGTATTTAAAAACTTTAAAGCAGATTTCGGACGGACGTACGGACGGACGTTCTGACGGACACTCGGACGTCATTGTCATCACTATGTCTCGCTTTCCGCAAGCGGGCTCAACAATAAAGTTTAAAATGTGACTTACGGTTGCAGAGATAATGGGTACCCGAAAACTTTAACGCAAATCTTACGGACGGACAAACTGATTGGCCCGTAGCAAGTCTGTGTCCAAAATTTATATCCCAGTAAACTCCCGCCGAACTACTTTCTACAGGTGCGCTGTCAGTGCTGTCAATGTAAACAAATGGCTGCCGTCTGTCAAAATAAACACATTTTCTTGATGAATTTATTTCAAATGCTGGAATTATAAGGAATGAATGGCCTTTTTGTGGAATTTATCGGGGTATAAACTTGGAAAAGTCGCGGGAATACTGGACGAAGGGCAAATGCTGGAATTATAAGGAATGAATGGCCTTTTTGTGGAATTTATCGGGGTATAAACTTGGAAAAGTCGCGGGAATACTGGACGAACCGGCCTTCGTCCAGTATTCCCGCAACTTTTCCAAGTTTATACCCCGATAAATTCCACAAAAAGGCCATTCATTCCTTATAATTCCAGCATTTGAAATAAATTCATCAAGAAAATGTGTTTATTTTCCGTTTTCTTAAGAATTATTTTAACCTCACGGTTACGGAAAGTAGTTCGGCGTGGGAGTTCACTGGGATATAAATTTTGGACAGAGACTTGCTGCGGACCAATCAAATGGAATTGTGTAAATATTTTTGCGCTGAAATTATTAACGGATGGAAGTTTGTATAGACGGAACCTCATGAGCAAAGCAATATGCCCTCCTTGCTATTGCATGGGGGGGGGGGGGGGGGGCGGGGGGGGGGGGGGGGAGGGGGGAAGACATTTATCTGGAATTCTCTATTTTCTTCACGAATTGCCAGTATCATTATTAACACAATATAATACCATGAAGAACTTGGAGAAGAGCTTGAGTGTCCTGTCTCTGACACCTCTGGTGTATTCCTCCGCCTGGGTCTTTAGCTCCTTCGATAGTCGTCCCGTCAGGAGAGGGGGCGTTCCTTCAGTCATGCCACTGTCTGTAGGTAAATGGTTGATAGACTGATTAAATGTGGATGCGACTGGATAAATGGGGCTTATGGATTTATGTCTGTAAACAATCAATTAACTTAATTAAACTTGTCATACATAAACATGATATATATCTTAAATTGATAGTTCCATCATTATTTCTGGAATATTCCATGAATGTTTTCCAAATGCACACATGTATCAAGTGTCCAAAGATTGAAGCAATCCGTCAAGTAATATTAAAGTTATACCATGATGACGAAGCTGGAACCGTCAATGTCGGATACTCAGGAGTGAGATGGGTTAATTATATGGATCAAATAATCTCTTACCAACAGATCCTAGAATGTCTGTCCATGGTTTTCTCGCCAAAATATTCATCTCCAATGGTTGAACAAGCGACGTCAGTGACCATAGCCGAACTGTCGTGTCACGGGAACTCGACGCCAGAACAAATGGCCGGGATGGATGACACGTTAATCCTGTAAGAAATATATTTCTCATTTGTGGCTGTGACTGGAGAAATGGGGCTGATGGATTTTGTGACCAGTGTAGCTCCAGATCAAATAACACACTACTGTAGCCTGATAATGATCAATATCGATTGTTAGAAGCTTAATGGGTGTTTCATTGATGGAATGGCAAACAGTGCAGATCTTGATCAGACTGCGTCTCTCAAGTCACAGCCACATTTTAGCTGGATTTAAACGGAACTGTACCAATAAATCGACTTGCATCTCATGCAAAACCATATTCCGCAACATAGTATAGTACATAGAAGAAAATACAATGTATTAATTTTTAAAACAAGTTAAATGGTCAATTGCCTGGTCAAGAAAACCTATTTTTGGACATGTGTGTAATTTCATAAAATAAATTCATCAGGATCTGCACTTTTATCAAGTAATTTTCATATTTTTGAGAACAAAAACACCTCCTTTTGCAAAATTAACATATCAAAGTCCAGTTAATACCAGGCATGACTGATTCTGAATCATTTTGAAAATGCAAATTATGGCAAATTATGGCAAATTCATCTGAAATCAGCTGATCCACTAAAGATTCTCATGCCTGCAGTTACTTAGGGGTGAAAGGGTTAACACCCCTCACGTATAGTCAGAATGCATCAATCTGACGGACATCTCACCGTAAACATCAGCACCGTGGTCGCGAGTCGTGTCCAAACATTTTCCATCGCGGACGTCCCACATACGTATCGTTGAATCCCAGCTCCCGGATATTACGAGGTAAGGGACCTCAGAGTTCCATAATAGACCCCTGACTGGCCCTGTGTGCCCCGAAAGTGTGGCTATGCATGATTCTTGTGAGTAGTCCCAGATTCTTACAGTGCTGAAAACAGGGCATGTGATTATAAAACTTCTGAGAATGTCATATGAATTTATACTTGAAATCAAACAATTTAATTGGATTGTTATTTTGAGCATGTTCTAGAAAATCAAGAAGTTTGATTGGCTGAGACTGAGCACAGTTAAACCTTGACCAATTAAGAAATGTTGGGAGTTCCATAGTAGTCCTAACTGGCTCCAGTAGCCTATTTCACCAACATTGCAAAGTATACTTTCCTAGCAAAGTATACTTTGAGGGTGAAATTTTCAATTTTAGGATAAATTTATTAATTTTTATTATACTGAATTTATTACATTATCACAGCCATTTTGGCTGTGATAATGTAATAAATTCAGTATAATAATTCTGCATAGTTTTAATCATCAAATACAGTCAAACCAGTGTTAACGACCACCTGGGAATAGCGACCACCTGTCCACAACAGCCAGTTAAAACCCCCCCGTCCAATTTTGTTCTTTATAAGACCTTGGAATAACGACCACCCCCGAACAACGACCAGCGACCAGCTATTTTCATTCCCACACGGCATTTTTGTATGTGAACAGCGACCATGTCACGTTTTTGTCACTATTTTCCTTTCATCAAAATCTGGTCGCTATCATCTGAATTGCAACTGGTCGTAACCAATTAGTCATCAATTACATTCGCATTCTTTTGAAAACATTTACCTTGCCCGATATGATCGATGTCATTTTGGCGACATTAAACATTTTCCATGAAAAATATTGCATAACTCCATTAACGGTAATTCCCGATATGTATTCCGTGTCGTGTATTCCAATAGGCATAATGCAATTCCGCGCAAGTTATAAAACTCCATCATAAAACTGTGTTTACACGATGCTGATTCGTCTACAGTGACAAGACTAAGACTTCAAACACACTGCGCTTGTCAAGTGTAAATTTCACACCGCAGGGCACAAGGCCATATCAAAGATCAATACACGCGGTTGCTGACATCAGTCACGTAGTACACACTAGACTGGTACCCTGTCGGATGCGCAGCCTAGCGTTATTCCTAGTGACCGGGAACCAGTCTAAAGTGACATGACAAACATGTTTATATGAAGTGGGTCTCGATCTCCGACAAATCCCAGCTTATTGCATTAGCGGCCATACCAGGCAGTGGATTTGCGTAGTCTGCCCATGGTTTACAATGCTCGCGAATCTCTAATTAAAAACATCAGTAATTATGTCAGCGGACATTGCCAATTCGTCATAGGCTGCTTAAATATTCGGGCTTGACCAGGATAGTATACATTGGGCAAATAAGCCTGGTGTTCTCCTGATTTGGACACCTAGCTTGTGTTTATAAGACTATATGACCGTTATTAATTTCAACTGATGGTGTGAAATTGAGAATAAAATACTAATGGTCATGCTAAATTAAACCACTTACATGTAATTACGACAAGCCATTAAATGGCGCACCAAAGCAAGCTGCGGGATATACTTATCGTGAAGATAATTACTCCCCTTTGTATATAATTTCCAAAGCGAGGCTGGGTCAAGAACACTAACAACAAGATAACAAAACAAAATAAATTGACTATTTTAGCCATTTTCATGCAATTTTTAATTGATGAAAAGCAGATACACTCCACGACGTTTTCTATGCATGCATATAGAATACATGGCCGACTTTGTTGTGAAACCGGGAAAATGTTCGACCCTTGGAACAACGACCACCTGTCAACAACGACCACTTTGGCCACTTCCCATTGCCGGTCGTTGTTCACAGGTTCGACTGTATATGCAATCATTAGTTCTGTATAAAATAATGCATTTCGGAAAAGTATACTTTGCTAGATAAGTATACTTTGCAATTTTGATGAAATCGGCTACAGGTATGCTGGCAGTGTGGTTGTATACAAGTGTTGGGAGTAGTCCCAGATTCTTGCTGTGCTGAAAACAGGGTTAGAGATTATAGATACTTCTGAAAATGTTTTTGATTTATTGGATTATTTTTATCAGCATGTTCTATGCATCGTAATTACCCCAAGTAATTTGACCCAATTTATTCTGACAAACACACATTAATATATGGTTTCTCACAGCAAAGAATGTCCAAATATATACGGTTAGTATGGTTGTACTTGGCTATCATAATAACAATGTATTTGGATACAATTTGTTTTGGGAAACCCCTATTTTATAGGGGTTTCCCAAAACAAATGGTGTCCAAATATTTAGGGTTATTACGGAAAATGTATTTGTTCTTGGAATCAAGCAGTTTGTTTTGCTGAGACTGAGCACATGAGATCAAGTAAACGCTGAAATCCCTGACAGATGAAGAACTTACCCATCATCGGAGCCACTGCATAGTAAGTTCTCTTTCAATGGTGACCATTTCACATGAAACACTCGCGCTGTGTGGCCTGAAATCATTGATTGGTTGAGTAATTGATTAATTGGTTAGTTGGTTAGGTGAATTATGTCGTCACAAATTTATTTGGGGGGCATTATACTTTACCCTTGTGCGGACTTTCGACCAGTTTGTGCATTTGTCTGTTCCTCGGCCACTATACCACCAACAATTACCAAACAATAATCGGCTACTGCTCCACATCAGAAACCGACATATACCATTTCACCTTCATATCCCACTTTTTTTAATTAATTAAATTAGCCATCCGGAAAACTTTGTGCACTTAAGTCCATTCCTCGGCCACTGTAACATCCCCAGAATTGTGACCGCTACATATCACTTTTTACTAACGTGGTTGAGACAAAATGTGACAATTCTGAAACTAACAGATGCTGATGTAGAAAGGCTGCTGAAAAACATGTTCCTCACTGGGGGAGGAATGGTAGATCAGTGAACAGTAAACCAAAACAAAGCTCCAGATAAGGTGTGTACTGGCGTATTTTACGCACTGAGTTTAGCAGAATACGCATTGATTATCAAAAGTGGGAGTACAAAATAGTCACAGCAACGTGAAAATATGCATTGATTTTCAAATTGAGTAGTGAAAATGCTGTAATAAAGTTGAAAATTTACTTAGTTGAGCTGCAAAAAGCAAACACTGTTCGCTTTTTGAAGCTCAAATAAGTGAATTTTCAAATATGTTTTATTTTTTTATCATGTGTTCCCTATTTAATATTAAAGGAACAAAATCAATAATACATTTGTAAAAGTAAAATACTCATTGAATTTGAAATATGGGGGTAAATACTATTTAGATACTCTGACCATGGAGCTCTGACCATACAAAAGAATACAACATACCTGAGAAGATTTTCAATGGCTGATCTGAGCTGGCGACGGAGTAGTATACACGGACCTTCTTGTCATCACAACCAGTCGCCAGCATGTCCCTGCAGTAGATAGTTACAACTATAAACCAGTAAATATAGGGCTAACTGTTGTGTAATTTAGAAATTTGCGGTGTACCGTATTCTTGCGATTATAGGTCGCAAGAGTGCATAAGACGCACCCCTATTTTCAGTCCAAAATCTGGGGGAAAATGTCTACATGAGATTATAAGACGCACCCAATTCTCCTAACAAAATGAAACAAAAAAAATGAAAAAAACTCGCCTATAGTTGTTGTTGTTATTTATTCCCCCACATTGTTTGTTTATTCGTACCTTGGACGTTTTTGTCTGTATTTTCCCTATCATAGTTTGCTATGTCCGTAATTTGCCGACTCTATGTCCGTGATTCCCCGGTCCGTATTTCACCGTTTTCTAGTATCTTCAATTACACGGTAGTACACGCTTCACTATAACACGTGCTCGGTTAGTACACGTTTGTGCATTGGCTCCCGATTTGTTTGCCTATTTGTATATCAAAATCGCGTTAAATGTGTATTAAACAGACTATTGTCATAAATCGTGTTATATTTGCGATCATATTGTTGCCGAAAGTGGTATTATATTGTTAATTATTGATTGCGGTATGTATTATCTCTTTTCAACACCATTTACGGAAACTATTTTCGAAATCAATATCGGCGAAATATGGCGACAGATCTGCGTGCGTATATAATTCAGAGTGTTTTTTTAACCCGTTCCTTTCTGAATACACATTTACGGATATGAAATTTATTAAATATTTTATTTTTATTTTTGTTATTTCTCACTGAAAGTATATGTTGTCACCACTTATTTGAACCGTCTCGACGAAACGGTTTAAATGGTGATCGCGGCATATACTTACGAGTGCATAGAAGGAAAATATTTAGGATTTTCCAGGATTTTCCACAAACATAAGCATATCCTGAGCATGAAATGGGTTACTGATTGTCCCCATGATGCGAGGATGAAAGTCGCACGTTCGCCACATCTGCGGCACACATCAAAAAGCGTGTTGACCAATCAGTGTAATTTCAAAACATAGCCTAAAGGTCACACAGTTTACAGTCTCGTGCTGAATGATAAGCACCTGTTAGTTGACACGGTTGGGTGTTATTGATTTTTTTCCACAAAGCAACACACAACTTTCGCCTACAGTATGTAATATTTCAAAATCAGTTGTATCTTCCGTAAATGACGCTGAAAGCAGCCTATAGCTATGACGAATTGGCATTGTCCGCTGACGTAATTATAATGTTTTTAATTAGAGATTGGCGAACATTGTAAACCATGTGCAGACTATGCGAATCCACCGCCTGGTCTGGTCGCTAATGCAATAAGCCGGGATTTGTCAGAGATAGAGACCCAATTCACATAAACACGTTTGCCGTGTCATAAATAGAGTCTGGTTCTCGGTAGTATTGTTTCACTGGGACGCATCAGACAGGGTACCAGTTTAGTGACGAATATGAAACTGACGTCAGCAACCGCGTGTGTTGATATTGATATGGCTTTATGTTGTAAATCTTGACACGCGGTGTGTTTGATGTCGGCCAGCTGACTTAGGCTTGCCACTTTCATCAGCATCGTGTAAACACAGTTTCGAAACTAATGATGGAGTTTTATAACTTTCGTGGAATTGCATTATGGGATTTACCGTTAATGGCGTCATGCAATATTTTTCACGGCAAAATGACACCGACCGATATGGGCCCGGTAAATGTTTTCAAAAGATAATTAAAATGATAGAGGCCTTCGGTATAGAAAATGTGTACCGAATGTGACACAGGGCCGGAACGAGTAAGGCGCGAGTAAGGCGCAAACTGTTTAGAATACGAATCCAATATTCCAATACCGGATTTTACCCCAAAGACTAACAACAACAACAACAACAAATATAGGAACGTATTTTTTTTTAATTATTTTTGGTCGTTTATGTCGATATTTCGGGTGGAAAAAAATGCTCATGTATATCTACATGTATTTATAAGATGCAGGGGCTTTCTGGGATATAAATCTGAGTAAAAAAAATGCGACTTATAATCGCAAGAATACGGTATATAAGAAACCTATTCATTATCAAACATATTCATTGTCAAACTTGTGATGGCGAGGCGAATAATTTCCGATATATGCCACAAATTTCAAAATTAAAATTTGTAAAAACAATTGGCATATATCACAAAATTATTGGTAGGCAAACTGATGTACGGTAATTTTCTGATACATGCCACAAATTTCAAAATTACAATTTTGTGAACCTGTTACAAATGCAGTACACAGATTGTTAAAACTACAGAACAGTAAATATATGGTATACGGTATAGCAATTTTGAAATTTGCAACATATCAAGAAATGATTGGTCAGTAAACTTGTTTAACGGTGACGTGAAAGGTAAATATAAATACAATGTTAGTCATTTATGCTCGAAAACAATGTACAGTCAAGCACAAGTATCTCAATGATATCCCCTATCTCGATCATTCACTAAAGTCTCGAATTATATCCTTATTTGTTTAATATAAATTTCCTCAGCTATCTGGACCAGACCCTATCTCGTATATGTTCTCTATCTCGACTGTTCATTCCGTCCCCTCCATATAAAAATACGTTAAAATCTCTTCGCTATCTCGATCACATAACTGCTTGGATAAATCCCCTAAGCGCCTGGCTGCCAAGATCGATTTGGTTGACACTAACATATTAATTATTATCAAACAAAACAACATTAGTTCACACCAATTCGCGAAAATAGTTGACCATGTCACTTCATTGCTATGTCGAACCTAGTCCTATCTCGACTATATGGACGAACTCCCTTCGACTTCGAGATACTGGTGCTCAACTGTATGCATATGGGAAGGAGAGAAGATGGTAGACATCCTACTTGTTATGCGGACTCCAGTCACATCCGTACACTGCCGCGGGGTGCTTGTATCTCTTCACAAGGGTGCCATCAAGCTGCCGAATGATACTGAAAAATTACAAAACATACTGGAATATGCCTTTCAGGTGATCAAAACCATTGTACTATGTGCGACTCCTCTGTGATTTTTTTAATCCTTAGAATGAGGGATACAGAAATTGTCGTCTGCTGATGTCTTATATTTTAATTTCTTTCTCAATAAAACATGGTTTGACTGCAGAATGGCAATGGAATGAATAAAACTTTCAACAATTTAAAGAAATTTGTTGATTTGTTTTGAATTGGTCATATTACGAAATGTTCTTACATTTCAGCCAGTAGATTACAGAAATATAACGGTGAATAACAGCACTCGACAGCAGTAGTTTACACCACTCTCGTGATTATCATATATGGAGAAACGACGTCAGTAACGTCGGAATGACGTGTTTTCTTTGGTCAATCAAATGCTGTTCTCAAACACACACCCTGAATCGGGAGACAGTCGCCTTCACTACGACCCGCCTCCAGAAATTAATTTGCAAACCTCTTGGCCATATTTTACGCTTGATTCGCTTTGTTTTATAAAGTATCGTGTCGGAAATGTAAGAAAACGTTTATTTAACCAGGTGAGCTGATCATCTTAAATAATGCCCTCATGATTGGGTCCAATCACTCGTGCATTGTTTCACAATAATCAGCTTCCCAGGTTAAATAAACGGTATTTATACATGTATCACATATTGAAAGAAGTTCCCATAAGAGACACAAGTGTAAGTAATATAAATAATACAATACAACTAAATAAGTAATCATCAAATGCAGAAAAATTAGTATTGCAACACTAGATGTTTTTCAGTACTATAAAAAAAAATTCAGGTGTTCCATACGTACAAGTACAAGGCTCAGAATCATCAAACAAATCTATAATTAAAATATTTTTTTTCTTTTCACCATTTTCTGCACATGTTTGAGACCCAGTGACTTTAATAAACTCTCGCATGAAAAGGTCGTGCAAACGTACCAGAATCCATCGGAACCAGCTGACATAATTCTGTGTGAATCCAACTTGTTCCATGCCACGGTAAATACAGAGAACCTTCCATGCTGAAACAAGATCCCCGGCAAACAAGTAGAGAACATAAACAGAGAAGTGGAATTCTTTTTTTTATTAATTTGTTCCCACGAAATAACAATTTGTTCCCTAAATTTAACAATTCGTTCCCACAAATTAACAATTCATTCCCTCAATTTAACAATTCGTTCCCACAAAATAACAATTTGTTACCATGGGAACAAATGTTAATTCGTGGGAACAAATTGTCATTTTGTGGGAAAGAATTGTTAATTCGAGGGAACGAATTGTTATATTGTGGGAATGAATTGTTAATACGAGGGAACAAATTGTTAAATTGAGGGAACAAATTGTTTCCCAAAACAAATACATATACATCATTATTGTGATGAATACGTACAGCCATGCGAACCTTGAGTATTGGGACACTCTTCATCATGGGTAACCAAATATACTCACTGTCTGATAACAAATGGTTGTACACTGCAGCTCCATTATAAAATTTCGGGACATGCACGGGTACTGGTATCATCCGCATTTCGGTTACCAAAAAAGTTGAACGAAAAAACTTTAACCGGACACACGGACGTACGGACGGACAGACGGACGGACAATGATGGCGCGACAATGATGATAAACACCCATGTGAAGTATCAAGGTAATGGGTGAAGCAGTTGCAGAGATATAGTTCACAAAAAAACTTTAACAAAAAAATTCAAAGTAATTTGGTTTAAACAATATTTATTGGTAAATGTACATTGTATACATGTTACATAGCAAAATACAGGGATTTGAAAACAAGCTAGTAGCTTATATAAATTCATCTCCCTACAAGATATACGATAGTGTAACGTACAAATCAAATGTAGTGCGCAATACAATATACAATTTTAACTATGCTATTGTTTATAAATGTAAATAGAGTTGGAGAAGAAAACAAATAATATAATGAAAAGAAAAAAAAAAGTGATTAGGGTGGTGAAAGCTTATCGGGAAACCTCAGTCAACTATTTGCCATTCCTGTGTATCAATACCGTGCGCCGTACCATGCGGGGCCGTTGGCACGACGTATGATGGGACTATGTGTGTTTTTCCCCGTCAATGCATCTGGGTCTTGCATATAATGAAGAATATAGGTAATATAATTAGAACCGCCTTGTGGCTGTAATAAATTTGTGAACTTGTAGGAACACTTATTTGTTTTGCTCTAATGAAAGGTGCTCATTTCCGTTCAGAAGGTTATCTGCAATGACTGGACATTCTAGCCCAGCTAAATATTGTTGACGTTGTGGTTCATATTTTGTGCATGCTGTTAGGTAGTGGTCTACCGTCTCTTGTGACCCACAAGAACATAAAGGAGAATCTACTATTGATTTTCGATAGAGGTCATAGTTAAGCGAGATACAAGCTAGTCGAAGATGAGCGTGTAATATTTGGTCTCTCCTGTTTCCTATGTTGAAAAGTTGTGTTGGTTTTGATGTATTTTTATTCATTCGATACTTAAAGATGGATAAGCTAGGTGAGTTTCTAATTTCAGTTGGTAATGTGTTCCATTCGCGTATTGCAGACGGTAGGAATGAGTTACTGTACATTTGAGTGTGGCAAGATATATGCGGAATGTCATCTGCATTGCGAAGTGCGTAGCGATTTTGTACTCGAGTCGGTATAAGAGTACATAGGTAATTAGGTGTTAGATTATTTTTCATTTTAAAAAGTTGTATTAGTTTATGTTTTCTTCTTCTGGTACATAGAGTTTCCCATTTTAAGTCGCGATATAGATTTTCTAGGCTGCATAGTTTTGTGGCTCCTGTGACAATTCGCGTGGCTTCATTTTGAATTGCGTCCAAGTCATTTTTTAGTTCACAAGAACAATTGTCACATATAATATCGCCGTATTCTTGGAGAGGTCGAATGGATGAGAAGTATAAACGTTCAAGGCATGATCTATTTATAAGGAATTTTAGTGAACGTAGGATGCCAATTCGTTGCCATGCTTTATTTATGCAGCGAGAAATATGTGTTTTCCATTTGCCATCATCTGAAAATGTTATACCTAGGTGTGTATGTTCACTAATGGGGTCCAATGTTACATTGTTCATGATAAGATCTGGGTGTTGTAGTTTGTTATGTTTTCTACAAAATATCATAGTTTCGGTTTTTGATGGATTAAACGTGACCAACCAGTCTCGCGACCACTGATGAGTTGTTTTGAGATCATCGTTGAGAGAAATGGCGGAGGCGTTCGGGTTGTCGACTATGATGTATAAGCTAGTGTCATCGGCAAAAAGTCTGATATTCGATTTGATTTCATTGATTATATCATTTATATAAATTAAAAAAAGGAGTGGACCTAGGATAGACCCTTGGGGAACGCCAGCATTAATAGTGGACCAGTGGGATGATGAATTTGCGTAAACTACTCTCCGTTGCCTGGAAGATAGATAAGATGTAAACCATTGGTGTAAGTTGTCAGTAATGCCTGCTGAAGACAGCTTGTAAAGTAGGCCACGGTGCCAGACCCTATCAAATGCTTTAGAGATATCACAAAATACTGCACGAACTTCTTTGCAGTCATCCAGTGCTTTACATATATCGTTGTATACATATACTAACTGGTTTACTGTTGAATCTCCTTTGATAAACCCCGACTGCATCTGCATCTGTAATTATGTCAGTTAATGACTTTATCGTTGTTTCAATATTGTCAGGTTGAATTAAGTCAGTCCAGTTGTGATTATTTAGTATATCTCTGTAAGTGTTAAAATCGCCTCTGTCATAAAGCCAAATGCGTCTCTTGTAAATTGTTAGTTTGGGCTTATTAAATTTCATTACACATACGATCGGGCAATGAAAGCAGACAAGATCTGGTATAAACGGGTCCGCGACAAAGCTAGTGAGAATCTGGTCTGTGTGTTTCATAAACATTAGGTCGATAAGGGATGATGAGTGCTCCGTGTAATGGGTTGGTGAAGTAATTAACTGCTCTGCATTATACGATGATATTAGCCTGCTAATTTTGTTAGATGTAGAGTTAAGTGTGTTAATATTAAAATTAAAAGTAATTTGACCTTGACATTGGGCACAGGGGCCGCACGGTTGGGGGTAGAATGAAAATATGGATGATGATAAACACCCATGTGAAGCAAAGCAGTTGCAGAGATATTGTATAACAAAAAACTTTAACCAAAAAACTTTAACCAGACGTACGCTAAAAAGTTAACATTGAAAATGGCTAAGTAAATTACGTAGAAATAATAGGTGAAGGTAAAGGTAAAAGAAATGGTCACATGTTGGACACGAAAACTTCACATTGAAAATGGCTAAGTCGACTGCGCTGAAAAAATGGGTCAAGTTCAAAAAAAGGTAAAATGTTGGATAGTGATATGTGGTGGGCACCCCTTGGTTATGAAGCTGTGAAAGTTTGTTGGTCCTATGTGGTACAGTACCAAAGAAATGGACTTAAACACGAAAACTTAACATTGTAAACGCGAAAAGTTAACATTGAAAATGGCTATTTAAAGTCGACTGCGCGGAAAAAATGGGTCAAGTTAAAAAAAAGATAACATGTTGGATAGTGATATGTGGTGGGCACCCCTTGGTTATGAAGCTGTGAAAGTTTGTTGGTCCTATGTGCTTTCACCAATCCAATAGCCTGGATTTTTAAAAAAAAAAAAAACCTGGCTAAAAATTAACAAGAAACGAGGCAAAGCCACGAAGGCCAGGTTTTTTCCAAGCATAGACACTTGGATAACATAATTATACCCACTTTTTGTAGACTAGATGGCCGTGGCCTGCATGTCGCGCCTTGGGGCGAGGCATGGACACTAAAAAAATAGATATAGTAGATGGAAAAACTTTAACGAAAAAAACTTTAACCGGACACACGGACGGACGTATGCCAAAATGCTGCCGATATCGCGCTTTCCACAAGCAGGTGTGACAATGATGATAAACACCCATGTGAAGTATCAAGGTATTGGGTGAAGCAGTTGCAGAGATATAGTACACGAAAAAACTTCAACAAAAAAATTCAAAGTAATTTGAACTTGACATAGGGCACAGAATCGCGCTTTCAGCAAGCAGGTGCGACAATGATGATAAACACCCATGTGAAGTATCAAGGTATTGGGTGAAGCAGTTGCAGAGATATAGTACACGAAAAAACTTTAACAAAAAAATTCAAAGTAATTTGACCTTGACATTGGGCACAGGATCGCGCTTTCCGCAAGCAGGTGCGACAATGATGATAAGCACCCATGTGAAGTATCAAGGTATTGGGTGAAGCAGTTGCAGAGATATAGTACACAAAAAAACTTTAACAAAAACATTCAAAGTAATTTGACCTTGACATTGGGCACAGGATCGCGCTTTCCGCAAGCAGGTGCGACAATGATGATAAACACCCATGTGAAGTATCAAGGTATTGGGTGAAGCAGTTGCAGAGATATAGTACACGAAAAAACTTTAACAAAAAAATTCAAAGTAATTTGACCTTGACATTGGGCACAGGATCGCGCTTTCCGCAAGCAGGTGCGACAATGATGATAAACACCCATGTGAAGTATCAAGGTATTGGGTGAAGCAGTTGCAGAGATATAGTACACGAAAAAAAGTTAACAAAAAAATTCAAAGTAATTTGACCTTGACATTGGGCACAGGATCGCGCTTTCCACAAGCAGGTGCGACAATGATGATAAGCACCCATGTGAAGTATGAAGGTATTGGGTGAAGCAGTTGCAGAGACATAGTACACGAAAAAACTTTAACAAAAAAATTCAAAGTAATTTGACCTTGACATTGGGCACAGGATCGCGCTTTCCGCAAGCAGGTGCGACAATGATGATAAACACAAAGTAATTTGACCTTGACATTGGGCACAGGATCGCGCTTTCCGCAAGCAGGTGCGACAATGATGATAAACACCCATGTGAAGTATCAAGGTATTGGGTGAAGCAGTTGCAGAGATATAGTACACGAAAAAACTTTAACAAAAAAAATCAAAGTAATTTGAACTTGAGATAGGGCACAGGATCGCACTTTCCGCAAGCAGGTGCGACAATGATGATAAACACCCATGTGAAGTATCAAGGTATTGGGTGAAGCAGTTGCAGAGATATAGTACACGAAAAAACTTTAACAAAAAAATTCAAAGTAATTTGACCTTGACATTGGGCACAGGGGCCGCACGGTTGGGGGTTAGAATGAAAATATGGATGATGATAAACACCCATGTGAAGTTTCAAGGTAATGGGCGAAGCAGTTGCAGAGATATAGTATAACGAAAAAGTTTTAACCAAAAAACTCTAACCAGACGTACGTTAAAAAGTTAACGTTGAAAATGGCTAAGTCAATTACGTAGAAATAATAGGTGAAGGTAAAAAAATGGTCACATGCTGGATAGTTGTATGTGGTAGGCACCCCTTGGTTATGAAGCTGTGAAAGTTTGGTGGTCCTAGGTGGTACAGTACCAAAGAAATAAATGGACTTAAACACGAAAACTTAACATTGTAAACGCGAAAAAAAAACTTAACATTGAAAATGGCTAAGTCGACTGCGCGGAAAAAATGGGTGAAGTTAAAAATAAAAGTAACATGTTGGATAGTGATATGTGGTGGGTACCCCTTGATTATGAAGCTGTGAAAATTTGGTGGTCCTAGGTGGTACAGTACGAAAGAAATGGACTTAAACACGAAAACTTAACATTGTAAACGCGAAAACTTAACATTGAAAATGGCTAAGTCGATTACGCGGAAAAAATGGGTGAAGTTAAAAAAAAGGTAACATGTTGGATAGTGATATGTGGTGGGCACCCCTTGATTATGAAGCTGTGAAAGTTTGGTGGTCCTAGGTGGTACAGTAACAAAGAAATGGACTCAAACACGAAAACTTAACATTGATTGTGGACGCCGCCCGCCGCCCGCCCGCCCGGCTTTCGCCAATCCAATAGCCTGGATTTTTTTTCAAAAAACCTGGCTAATAAATTTATACTTAAATTGAAATATTTCTCCCTCAAAGTATACTTTGCTAGATAAGTATACTTTGCAATGTTGGTGAAATAGGCTACAGGACTCACCTCTCCAAATCTTTTTGTGACGGAGCCTTTATTAATGTCCCAGACAAATATGCCGATTTTTGAAGTACTAGCAACTATACAGTTGATTTCTGAAGGAGCCCAGGATAAGGAATAGATAACACCTTCGTTGCCAGGGGAACTGGATACCTGAAACATTGATTTAAAGGTTGGTTAATTGGTTTATTGTTTGGTTGATTTACTGACTGGTTGGTTGGTGCTGTTGCTCGACTCGTTAGTTGGTTGGGATTTGGTTGGTTGGTTGATCAATTGGTCGATTCAGTGATTGGTTGGTTAATTGATTAGCTGGTTGGCTAAGCTGGTTGGCTAAGTGGTTGGTTGATTCATTGGTTGGTTGGGTGTCTGATTGGTTGGTTGATCGATTGATTGGTTGATAAATAGATTGGTTGATTAATTGATTGATTGATTCACAAACAAACAAGTATATTCTCTCTAATACCTCTCTCTAATATTAGTGAAAACATACTTTTTAGTCTGTTTCTATTACGTAAAAAAATGTCTAAAACAGTATATTATACCAACCCATCATGTAGTTGACCACTTGTCCACCCAAATATCCCAACATTCCACTGAACTTACACACGTGAGGGTATTGATATCCCAGAGCTTGATGGTTCCATCGAAGCTGCCGGTCGCCAGTATATTACTGTCCGTCGGCGAGAATTGACAGTCGAATATCGTCTCCACGTGTCCCTGCACAAACACAAGCAAGGTACCGTAATAACCCTCAATATTCGGACACAATTTATTCTAGGAAAAACATATAGATATATGGTTTCCCACAATGAAGAGTGCCACAATAGTTATGGTTTTAATAGTATAATTGTACTGGTTTATCACAATAACAATGTATTTGGATGAAATTTTCCCGGGGTTTCCCCAAAACAAATGGTGTACGAATACTTGGGGCTATTACGGTGAGTTTTATAATATGGCTGACAATGAAGACGAATAAACACGCATTTGGTGTGTTGATCATTTATTGCTGTGAATGGAGAAATGGGGCTTCTGAGCTTTGTGACCAGTGTAGTTCCTGATCAAATGGCACACTCCTATAGCCCGATAACAATCTTTATTGCTTGCTAGTATCATTCATGGAATGGCAAACAGTGCAGATCCTGATCAGATTGTGTGGATGCACAGGCTGATCTGGATCAACACCGGTCGCAAAACCCATAAGCCCCATTTCTCCAAGTCGGTGAAACTTTTTAATTATCCACATAAGGACAAAATGTGTGAAGGCTAATATGTGTCTACATTGATCACAAATAAAGTTATCATTGCAGATAAGAAAACAGTTAGCATTTTTATTATTTATTTTGTCATGAAGGAATATCTTTCTGAAATCATACACATATTATACAGAGCTCCAGATAAGCTGCGTATTTGCGTAAATACCCAATTGAAATTGCCAAAAACCCAATTGAAATCAATTGAGTTATCAAAAAGCAATGAGAACAATTGTGGTAACTTTATCATGCTGCAGAAAACAATAAACAGACCACCAATATAGCATATTTTTCTTATTTTTCCATGAACACACATCTTGGTATTTCATTAGAATTGTCTCCAAGGAGACAATTCTAATGAAATGCCAAGACATGTTTTCATTTTGAAACAAACTATTCAATAATTGCTGTCTGTTGATGTGTAAACAGTAGTGTGATTTAATTTTACCCAATTAAAATTTTGAAATACCCAATTGCTTCAGAATTGATGGAGTAACAATACTGAATTACTAATTCCTTATCTGGAGCCCTGATTATAAACACAAACACAGAAAGATTGCAACTTCATGCAATTTGGTAATGTCAACTAGTCATGAATGATATCTACCGGTATACCTGTAGCCGATTTCATCAAAATTGCAAAGTATACTTTACTAGCAAAGTATACTTTGAGGGAGTAATCATTTATTTTTCCTGAAATGCCAAATTGGCTGTGATAATGTAATAAATTTAGTATAATAAAAATTAATAAATTTATCCTAAAATTGAAAATTTCTCCCTCAAAGTATACTTTGCTACTAAAGTATACTTTGCAATGTTGGTGAAATAGGCTACTGGGGCAGTGTCACAGATACATGAACATCTGCTTCTACCTGTGTAAATATCAGAGCTCCAGATAAGCTTTGTGTCTAAAGAGTATTGTACCCCCTGATTTTCAAATTAAATGCGTACAGTGAAATCACGATGGCTCGAAATGCGATGGCTCGTAATGTCGGGCTCGCTCGAAATGCAACTGCTCGAAAAATGTGATCGCTCAAAACAATTGTCAAGTCCCGCGGACACATTTCTCTCTATTTTGCTACACGATGACTCGAAATTGATGTCGAAGTTTGTGTTTGGCTAATTTTCACACCTCCGCGTCCGACTTATTATGAACAAAGGCCGAGCCACGCTCTACCTGTCTGTGAAAGGTGATTTCTTTTCAAGTGCAGTTAATTGACTAAAGTGGTGCAATTTGATCGTTAACGTTGTTGATGGCGATCATTTTGTGAATTCTATATTAGATTATTCGGAAACTTTCAACATAATTTGTGGAAACTTTATTTATTGTTATGCTTGTACATTATTTGTGAAATAAAAGTTATTGTATTCTTAATTTGTTGTTGTTGTTTTGTTTGTATCCCATAACAGCTCAACGGCGATTTATTAAATATTCTGGGTTTATTTAATAGAGTCTGTCGTAAGTCGTTGGTCGTTTTTCGTTTCAACTCCCGTGTTATTCGAGAGGCTACCCGGGAGTTAGAACAAAAAACGCCCATTGAAAAAAGACCACTGTTTCGAGTGACGTCACAACCACCTGCTGCTATTTATAGTGAATACTGGACAGTTTCTCCTATTCGACTTTGATAATAATTAATTGAAATAAAGACAGTTTTGTAAACACATGTAGTTTATTTAATTTCGCATGATAACTAATCTGCGAATAAATATTATAATCATCTAAAACATGGATACATTATATTGTGCTTTCTTTATTTCCTAAATCCGACGGGTACAGTAGTCGTCAAATATAACAAAATCGAAAGATGCGATGGCTCGAAAGATGCGATCACTCAAACAAAATGTGCGGTCCCGTAGCATTTCGAGCCATCGCGATTTCACTGTATTTTATTTTTACAAATGGATTATTGATTTTCTTCATTATTAAATAGGGAAGAAATTATCAAAACACATTTTATACACAGTCATTTGTTTGAGTGTATTATTACTTATTCACTTATATTTTTATACTGTAAGACAGTTGAAAATGTACTTAGTTGAGCTGCAAAACCAACAGTGTTTGCTATTTGCAACTCAACTAAGTATATTTTCAACTTTATTACAGTATTTCCACTACTCAATTTGAAAATCAATGTGTATTTTCACATTGCTGTGAGTATTTTGTACTCCCACTCACTGTTGATAATCAATGCGTAATCAGCTAAAATAAGTGTGTAAAATACGCCAATATGCGCCATATCTGGTACTAACCTGGTCCCTGAGAAAATTCCACTTTCGTCTCCCGATATCGTACAATCCCACACCGCCATCGACAAACGTACACAAAATCTGTGCCGGAGGTACGGCAAAATATGTCGTAGTCACCATACTAGGGCTTTGTGCAACGCTGGTCGACGATATCTCAGCATGTTTGCCATTGGTTACCGGTTTTTCCGCTTGTCTATAATTAGTATCACAGATTGCTTTTAAGGCATGGAAGCCGGTTTTCTTGACCCTGATATTGTCCACTGGCGTAGGTTTTGAGACGTTCCATATTCTCAATATACCACTGCGAGAATCTGAAATTGAAACAATATAAAATACAGATACAAACAATAACATTACTTGTGACATGTCACGACAAAAAGGAATTAACCCTTAGACCGTTACACACAACAATTGTCATCTGCTGTTGATTTTATATCTTGCCTTATTTCTCAATAAAAACATGGTTTGACAGCACTTCAGAATCATTTCCAATGGAAATGATTCTGAAGTGCTGTCAAAGCATGTTGTAAATTATTCTAAAGTGCTGACAGAGCATGTTTTTGATGATAAAAATGAAAAATAGAAAATAAACAGCAGACGACAAAAAATTAAAATAGTGGCGTAAGGGTTACCTAATTGGTTTTGCAAAGTGTAGCCCCAGAACAGCATATGTTTCCGGACTGTCTGAAAGGCAGAATAATTTTGAAGATTTATAAATAATATTTCGGAGGATTTTAATTTGAAATAAGGCTGATTGATTGGGTGAGACTGAGAAAAACTCAGACTCAAGCAATCAAATTTTTTTATTTTGAGCATGAGACTGGAGGACATACTCTTAATGTGTACCTCAAAATCAGACTGTTTGATTGGCTAAGACTAAACACAACTCAGGCTCAACTAACCTAACTTCCTGTATTTGAGGGCATACATGGAACTTGAATTAGAAATCAATCAGAGTGTGATTGGCCGAGAATGAACATAGCTCAGCCTCAACCTACCACTCTTCCTGAATTCAAGCACATACATGTATTCTAAATAAATAATTCCAGCACAAAAATATTTACACAATTCCCTAACATTTGATTGGCTCGTAGCAAGTCTCTGTCCAAAATTTATATCCCAGTAAACTCCCATGCCGAACTAGTTTCCGTAACCGTGAGGCGCAGTTAAAATCATTCTTAAGAAAACGGAAAATAAACACATTTTCTTGATGAATTTATTTCAAATGCTGGAATGAGGAATGAATGGCATTTTTGTGGAATTTATCGGGGATACAAACTTGGAAAAGTCGCGGGAATACTGGACGAAGGCCATCCGGCCTTCATCCAGTATTCCCGCGACTTTTCCAAGTTTATACCCCGATAAATTCCACAAAAAGGCCATTCATTCTTATAATAAATCATCCACTCACCTCCTGTGACAAACATTCCCGGAGCGCTGGTTATCCAAGACAATGTATGCACCTTGGCTGCAGCACTTGGCAAGGAAAACGCCATGATCACAGATAGGGACACCGAGTCGATCAGTCTGATACCGCTGTGGGTGTTAACCATCAACAGATAATCCACTGAGAGTGGGTCCCATTCTACAGCCACAACCAGATCTTCAATGTCGTCGTCATCATTGTCAGGCTTTAGGACATGCTTCTGGGCTTTTAAATCTAATAATTATAAGGGCATAAAATAGGTGTTTCCCAATAGAATTGTATTACAAAAGACGGTTATTTTTTTAAAAACGATCATCATTATTGTTTAACTCTTTGCATGCTAGCGGTGAAAATATCCGCCAAACAAATTAGGAGTATATGTTTTATTTCTCTCTGTAAATATGTCTTGGAATTTCATTAGAATTGAGTCCTGAGGACTCAATTGTAATGAAATTCCATGACATTTACGGGGAGAAATACAAGAAAATATGATGAATTTTTGTCCGCAAGTTTTGAACTATTTATAGCCCGCAAGTTTCCCAGCATGCAAATAGTTAAGAACATTATCCTAGCTGGGTTTTAAATAAAATAAGTAATGTAATAAACATAAATAATCGAACACAATTTGTTTTGGGAAATCCCGATAAAACAATAATTAATATGTCATAACAGTCTTGTAGAAAACATTGGGATTGTGATGATGCCCCTCATAGACCATCCCATCTCATGACCATGCATTTTTTCAAGTTGGGTAGGTTGGTAGAATTTTTTTTTATCTCAGGTCGTGCTAGTCATAGGCTAAAATGCCTAATGGCAATATAATTATTTGAGTCTGGCCGATTTTAGCGGGTCGGTCGGGCGATTGGAAACAGACAGCTATTTTATAATGGCCAAAGGTATTTTCACTGTGCACAAATGTCGATTTCACAATCTCGGTGCTAAAGATACACACTAAAAACGCAACATGACACTGTTCCATCATATAAATACTCACTAAAAGAACAAAATGACACTGTTCCATCTTTGTGACCGAGTACCACCTTTTCTGTCTTTTTGGGATGCCACCGAAAGCAACAGACATCGGAGCTGAAATTTGCCGCGTCCTTCAGCGCAGACAATGACGCTGATCCCTGATATGGCCAAATAACCAACGGTCCACGTCCACAGATATACGAAATGGCGGCATCCATCTTGTAAACACACCATTGTAATGCTACGGGGAGTTGCTTCGTATTGTCCAAGGTAGCGATGGGCTTTTGTTTGAGAACGTCCCACACGATGATTTTGTTTTCGGCGCTACAACTTGCAAAGATGTCTGGATCGTGAGGATTCCATGCAATGGCGGTAATTGTCTTTTTGTGTTCAGACATGATTGATAGAAGCTTGAATTCATTGTACTGACGGTCGAGCTAAGAAAAATAGAAAAAAAGAGATGCACATAATAGCAGGGGTCAGTGGAAGATGGGGGTTATGTTCATAAGGGTACTCCTTGAGGGGGAAGTCCGAGCAAGAACTACCAGACCTCTAGATAAGTTTTGTATCTAAAGAGTAGTATAACCCCATATTTCAAATTCAACGCGTATTTTACTTTTACAAAAGTATTATTGATTTTCTTCCTTATTGAATAGGGAACAAATGATAAAAAATAAAACAAATTTAAATTTTCACATTGCTGTGAATATTTTGTACTACCACTTTGGATAATCAATGCATATTCTGCTAAAATAAGTGCATAAAATACGCCAATACACACCTTATCTGGAGCTCTGAAGAACTACACTGCTAGAGACACAATAAGGTATTTTTTGTCATGGCGAGTCACATATGTGGCTGTGACTGGAGAAATGGGAATTATGGGATTTGTAACCAGTGTAGCTCCTGATCAAATAATCAAAATGGCAAGTTGGGAGTGCTTTACAATCGTCTCATGGAGACGATTCTAAAGAACTCCAAACTTGCCATTTTTGGTGAAGAACTGAGAAAAATACCTCGAATATTTGGTCAAATTACGCATCTTAACTGGAGCTCTGATATGAGACAAGCCCTGCAATTTTGTCTCATGAAAAAACATGTACAAAATTTACAATATTTTCTGTAAATGATATTGAAAGGCAGCGAAATGCTCAGATAATTTCGCCACCTTTCAATGACAGTTACAGAAAATATCAGTTTCTGTAAATATTTTTTAGATACGAAAAACTACACATCTGCTTAGGTACAAAATCACATGGCTTGTTTCATATGGGCCCAACCATGAAATATGTCATGATTTGATAAAACCGGGCTGATTTTAATTGTGTAAGGCTAATCTGGGTCTACACTGGTCACAAAGGCAATACTCTCTTTCAAATCCATTCAACACCACAGTCATTCATACATGTACAAAGTACAAAGTATGGTTGTCAAATACGTCAGAATGATGTGACGAGTAAATTATTAATATTAGAGAGAACTTTACCAGGTTTCCTTCAAATTCATGCGCTTTTCTTTCACAGGTCCTAGTCTCGGATCCAAGGTTTTGGGCCCCTTCCCCTTTATAGGTCAATGTTAGATTCTCATATTTTTACCCATTTCATGCTGAAGATACACCATTTTGTTTGTGGAAAATCCTAAATATTTTCTTTGTATGTGCTCAGAAATATATGTCGTGACCACCAAATGACTGGTAACAACATATACTTTCATTGAGAAATAACAAAAATAAAATATCTGAAATATTTCATGCCCGTAAAAGTGTGTTCCACATGTAATGGGTTAGGGAATGTGCAGTTTGTGGTGGGAAAACGTCCCTCGGGCTCTCCATGCACAACACTGGTGACTGCATAGGTACCAGATGATCTCTATAATAGTAACAATGACCGTTGAGTGATATACAAGTATATTACATACAACCCAGTGATTTACCGTGATTCTGGTACGATTTATTTCCTTGAAGGAAATATTTACTCCTAGACGTTCGCGACACTTAATTGACGTCACGTTTTGATGTCATTTGAAGAAACAATTCATACGCTAACATCAAAATTGTCAATTTTGACAATGTTATAAGCTGATGTCTCGGGAAATAAATCCTGTATTTCAAAATGGCAGAATGGCATAATAAACTCTATATAGCCAGCATTGCACAGTATGCAAATCTGTCTCAGCTTACCAGATATATCCAGAGAGAACTTTCTTTCAAAGTCACATGTTTTCTTCACAGATGACAATACTCTATAAATAGTAACTGTGACCTTTGACTTACCTGATATACATATATAGCCAGTGTTGCACAGTATGCAAATCTGTCTCCACTGGCTGCACAGACATCCTTATTCCACGGTTGACAGCCCGCCGACAGCAATCCTACTTGTTTCACCATTCTCACCTGGTTACCACTTCATCATTGGTTACGGAAGGTCACGGTCAAAGGTCAATCATAATCTGAAATGTTGCAATGTTGTGGCTGGTCAAACCACAGGTGTCTGACAGATGGTCATTATTTTGGTGCCATGTGGGTATTTTGGTGGATTTGGGTTGATTTTGTTTGTTTTTGGTAATTTACATAGTTTTGTGCAACGACTAATGCTCAATCGTTACACACAGCAGAAATTGTCAATTATATACACATTCACCTCTCCGAACGTTCGGACGCCTTTTATATTGTCAACATTACACGTAAATTACCGTACTTATATGTGTAATTCGCGGGAGGTGACGTAAATTGCCTGTTGGTAACAATGCACCCAAACCACCAGATACCGAAATAATCCATAAAACGCTGAAATATAAACCATTCTTCAAGAATCTGTGGGTCAAACTAGAAAAAACTCTCAAAGTCAGAGAGTGTGATCAGTGTGCATTTACCACGGTGGGGAATCACATGAGCTATTTCTTTGGTTCCGCATATATGGCTGTCACTGGAGAAATGGGGCTTATGGGATTTTTTACCAGTCTAGCCTGATAATGATCTATATTGCTTGTTAGAAGCATGATGGATTCTTCATTGATGGAATAGCGAACAGAGCAGATCCTGATCAGACTGTGCGGATGCACAGGCTAATCAGGATCAACACTGGTTGCAAAACCCATAAGCCCCATTTCTCCAGTAACAGCTACATATTATGGCGGCATCCACAAGTTATGATGTAAATCATATTTTTTCATCAATACGACTGCAGTTTCTCACTTTTAATGATGTTCTAGTCATTAACCAAACATAGCAGTATTACTTCCGTTGTTAGTCTGAACATTAAATTTGACGGTCCCCAGAAATGCGAGTCGCTTTCCAATTCCCACTGCGGTCACACCGGGCTTTCCAATTGGTTGTTATTATTAACATGATTAATGATGTAACATCACGCTAGTTTTATTGGAAAAATGACAGACAAATTATATTTGAAAGTACAAGATGCCATGTTATTCACAACACAAAAATCTTCAAGACACTGCTTTGGGAGTTTGGCAATACAGTGAAATGTATGCATATCCGTATAAATTATTAATGTTTTCGGGGGACGTCGATTTCTGACTGATGAGGTGACAAAACTAGTACGATATCATAATCACAAGGTAATTTTTAACCCAGTAAGGGACTGGTCATTATTTATCGCCGCCGGGGAGGGGCTGGATGAAATGCCGGGGGGGGGGGGGCCCCCGAAAATATCGACTGCGCCAGAGGGGGGGCCCGAAAATTTTCACAGATATTGAGGGGGGGGCCTCCAAATTTTTTAAAATAATTCATGGAGGGGGGGGCCTTGAAAAACATCTGTGCACTCTGATCAGGGTCTACACTGGTTGCCATTCAGTCAGTGACACATCTATCATACACAGTTTTAGATCCTTTTTAACAAAAAATATTTGGATTGCCCCAAAATAGTGTCTGAATAATTAGGGTAAATACCAAGTCCAAGAACTGGACATGCTGCAGTAGCGGATTCAGGGGGGGGGGGGGGCGCCACACCCCAGAAATCCCGATTTGTTTTTTTTTTGTTTTTTTTTTACGAAATATCAAGCGTAGAATGCAGGAAATGACTAACTCAATTCAAAAAATTTCCGGGGGGTCATGCCCCCGGACCCAACTCCCTCACACCGCTCAGTCGACGAACGAGCATATCCCGATTTTTTTTTCACAAAATATTCAACGTAGAATGCAGGAAATGGCTTCCTCAATTCAACATTTTTTCGGGGGGGGGGGGGAGGCATGCCCCCGGACCTCCCTAGCCAACTCCCTCGCACCGCTCAGTCGACGAACGAGCAGGGGGGGGGCATGCCCCCGGACCTCCCTAGCCAACTCCCTCGCACCGCTCAGTCGACGAACGAGCATACCTCCTTCAAGTTCCATGTGGGCCCCCCCTCCCCCCCTTGGTGAAATCCTGGATCCGCCACTGTGCTGAACATTTGGTACGATTTTGATGGTAACAATGTTATTACCCTCGGATCAGCTACGCAAATAGAGTAGATCCTTATGAGACGGCTCATCTGGATCTACACTGCTTGCAAAACTGCTACATGTATAGTCTAGATCGAGATTATATAGATACATGTACTGCAATAAACTGTACTGTAATAAAGAGTGATGATGATCATGCAATTGAATATATTACCATCCGAATGGCCAGTTTACATGGGGTGGGGTTGAGTTGGGAGCATAGGTGGGGGGGGGGGCCTTGAAAAATATCTATGATGGAATAGGGGGGGCCCTGAAAATTTAGCTAAAGTTACTGGGGGGCCTTAGAAAAAAATCAGATTATTGGCAAAATTCATCCAGCCCCCCCCCCCACCCCACCCGGCGATAAATAATGACCAGTCCCTAAACGACACTAAACATTTAAAGTGACAATGGCTAAGAATATACAATTTATTTTTGTTCGCTTCATGCACAATAAATGACATATACAAATAAATCACACCATTTTATTCTATCACATTCCCAAAATCATCATATTCAACGACATGCTATCAGAATCTGTGAGAAGCAGGGGTGATAATTTGTATCTTCGTTACAAACACTAATTTTTAAACTATATATAAACGTATGTGGGGGTCTGCAGCTTCGATGTGTAGAATAACGTATATCATAATATCGTATAATGTCACTATTGTTGTGATATGGTTTAACACGTTCCAGTTTTCTTCATTCAAGAGCGACTTAAACTCGTTCAGGCTTTCAGCATTAACTGTTCCTTCAGATAGGCTGTTCCATGAGTCCACTACTCTTAGTGTGAATGTATTTAGTCTCTGGGTTGTGAGACATTGTTTTTTGTATAATTTCAAGGAGTGTCCTATTGTGTCGTTTGTTGATAAAGTGAACATATCCTGCCATTTCATATCATCCAAACCGTGCACAGCTTTAAAGACTTGGATTAAGTCATTACGTTTCCTGCGATATTCTAATGTAGGTATTCCAAGTGTTTTCATTCTGTCAGCATATTGAAGATGTTATATTATGGACAAGTTTCGTGGCTCTCCTCTGAATACTTTCAACCCTACGAATATCCTTCTTCAGGTATGGTGACCAAACACAAGTTGAGTACCCAGTGTACCAAGGACTTGTATAGCACAAGAAACATATTGCTATCCATGTAATCAAAGGACCTTCGGATTAAACATACTATTCTCTGAGCTTTGTTTACGCAGTTGGTGATATGTCTTTCAAATGTGACGCCAAGGTCCTTTTCTTCATCTAATATGTGGATTTTGGAATAAACAAGCTGAATAATTGCTACACTGTGGCAAAATTTTATCACATTCCGATAGTTTGGTAAAAAGTTCCGAATATAGTCTAAATGTGTAAAATCCTCAGACCCTGCTGATGGAATAGCTATCTTATTTACTAAATTAACTGTTTAACTACTACCTAATAGTTTGTCGTTTTGCTCTAACGCAAATTACACACCATATAGTCTATGAAAAGTCAATATTCTCGTTTGTAATGCTCACTTTAGATGCTCTAATGGATTGGTGAGTAAAAATAACAACACCTCTTGCACATTGAATGGCTGGAACAAATATATCAAAGTTTGATAAAACTTATGTTAGAATTAAGTTTGGTATGATACCTCTATGATGGTTTCTTGGCTCTGAAGTAAGGAGGAATCTCCTTTGTTAGCCCATTTTCTTCAGTCATTCTTCGGATACTATGTATCTTGTATTCTTGCATGGTTTGATTAGAATATTTAGGGTACAGGTTTGTAGTATTTAATGTCACATTTGGTAGTATATATGTATGTATATTAACATATATAACGTGGTTAAAATTGGTATATAGTATCGTGGTTCCAGTACTGGTCGAGTTTCGATTTGAAATCATTCATATCATTTGAGTTCACAACATACTTTGGGAGTGAGTTCCAATCGTTTATTATCCTCTGTGAAAACTGTTGTAGGCGAAATGATGTTATACAACGTGGTTTGGCCAGTTTATAATCATGTCCACGAGTCCTCGACTGGCATATTGTAAAGAATCTGTCAGATGGAATGTCTTCTATACCGCGAATAATCTTAAAAGTCTGGATCATATCCCCTCTTCTTCTCCTATGAGCTACTGTTGGTAGTTTAAGTTCTTTCAGTCTGTCTATATATTCAAGGTCCTTCAGCTGAGGTACAATCTTGGTTGCTCGTTTCTGAACTTTTTCCACACTAATTATGTCCATATTTCCATATTCAATATGTGGTCTTACCATAGCTTTATAGAGCATGAGGAATGAGTCCTTTTCAATGTAATCGAAGGAACACACAATTAATGAGAGCATGCTATTGGCTTTGTTAACTTTTGAGGCAATGTGACTGCTGAATTTCAGATTTTGTTGGAATGTTATACCTAATAATAGATCCTTCTCTTCAGAACCGTTATGTCCCGGTCGTTCTGACACCTTACACATGATGTAAAAGGATACTGTATGCCCACTATGAATGCTATAGAGCCATTTCAATCTGATAACAACAAGTATTTACCTTTGCAACACTGTATATCAGTTCATAAAGCGAAAAAACTAACGTGCACCTGGAAAAGATACATCGTTGTAGTTGTTCCCATCCAATTATTTTGGTCACGTGATCAAACTTTCGTTTCTACGTTTACACCGGCTGCAGTAAATAATTTACTTCCGGTTTCGTTTTTTGTCTATTTTTCACAAATTCAACAGCTTTTAATTACAAAAGTAAGTTATTGAAGCGTGTATGAGCAATAATAGCGACTTTATAATCATCTTTGACATGCATATTTTTGCTAAATATCATTCAAGAATCATGTGACATTCCGAAAGGTCATCGTCAATTATCGGTGCTTTGGTAGTTTTTGTTTCGTGAGATTTGTCCACGTCACCGTCTAACACCACCAATGATTTTTCCTATAGGTCCATCACCACCAAAGATTTTTCTTATATGAACTAACCAATGACCACGTTGTTTGCTATTCTCTGTACTTTTATTTTTCGTATGGATGTGGGACCTATTTTCCCATACTGCCATAGCCTGCAGCTATTCTGCTCTGGATATGATGGTGGGTCTAGTTTTCGGGGTATTAACAAGTTCATCAACTAGCGGTTTTTATAAAACATAACATATGAGCTAAAGTGTCAGTTCAATAGAATGATAAACATTTCTTTCAATGTTTCTTGCCTTCAAAATAAGATTGTTGTTGGATTAAAATTTGCGTTAGCGCGTTTAGCAACACATGAGTCAGCCATCTTGAATACTGACTTGTGGTTGGAGTTTTCGGGGTATGTTCCGAAAGTGTCAATACATTTGCTAATTCGTCCCGAGTTTTCATTGGCTGTTAGATCATCTCGCAGATGAATGAGGCACACTGAAGGAAAACTTGAAACTTTTGTTATTGATTATGATTTTAACAATATTAAAGAGCAGATTAATGGCGGACGCAGAAAATCACGAAAATCACGGTAGGTTCGTGAACAAAATGACCTAAATGATAAAAATACCAGTATTTAGTCCAAACACTGGATTTGTTGCCATTTTTAAAGGACTTAATATAATTAATTTCATGCTTATTTTAATCACCTGACATAAAGCACATCGTGGCTGCAGACATGTCTACAAATTACAAAATAAGTGAATACCCCGAAAAGTCTGACTACCCCGAAAACTGGCGTCACGACCATATTCACTAATTAAAATTGCACATTTTTCGCTTAAAGATCACATTACCAACTATCACTTACTTTCTTCAAAACGCGCTAAAAACAACAACGGCGACCCTAATAACCGATTTCCGGTTCGTTTGTATTTTTCGTGATATTGAGATTTCTCGTATCGCACCTTATCTGACACCTATAGGCTATACAGCGCCATGCAATGAATTGGTCATCGCTTATCTCTCATGTTACTGCGACCTACTGGCGCGAGGTGGCACTGTAAAAATAACCGCTATGACGTAGCAGTAGAACATTTTACCTGATTGGTGGATGAAGGTTTTTTATATAATATCGTTTGGATTTACGGACATCATCATCATGTATTTGTTGCATAATTTCTTCGTTTTTGTCGTTTAATATAATACGTTAATCATTATTTTTCCTTCTCCTAGTTATACTTGGATTATTTATATGTTGGTTGCAATCATCGGCGATGACTATCTGTGCGGAAGTCGGTTGTAATTCACAGTCAAACAGAATCAGAAAAAAATGAGAAATTAAATGTTATATTTCGACATTTTTTAAATTGATTCTGCAATGCTTGCAGAATGTTACGGTACTTCAACATACTTGTGCTTTGACAATTTCGAGTTGAAATAATCAGTGACACGCGTGTGTATCTATGTTCAAACGGATGCCGCCGGATGTCATTAATAGCAAACAACTTATCCGATGATTTGACCGCAGGCAAATAGGGAAGTGGATCTTGGGACAGGTGTAATCTGAATTCAATGAAGCCACACCTATTCTATGCTGATTGGTTAAATCCATTTTGTTTATCTGTCCTAGTCAGTGACAGACGTGTGAATCTACGTTCAAATGGATGTCAACAATAATGCGGCAGGTGTATATTGAATCCGCGAGGCCACACCTATGCCAAGCTGATTGGTTGAGTTCAATTTGACAGACATGGTAGAATACATGTAGATACACTGTGCACATCAGGGTGCTTTCTACAGTTCCGAAAATCCAATCTTGATGTGTTTGTTTTTATACATGGATGAATGTACGTTATATTGCAGGACTAAAATTGTGTAACTTGAATGTCCACTCGCTTATTTTTCCGTAAATACTGTTTTCGAATACTAAAATATAACTAAATCACATATTTTGTTCGTTGACAGATATAAAGAATTAAAAGTATATATTCAATTTTCACATGTACAGTAAATTCTTTACTATTTCTAATCTATTTTCCTACTGACTTGTTTCAAATAAATAGAAAATGTTTGGACTTTATGTTAAAAACTAAAGATGTTTTCCAGAAGAAAATCGTTGTTTTATTAAATTACGTCGAAGCTTGGTCCTATATGTGGTTGTGACTGGAGAAATGGGGTTTGTCTGATTTGTGACTAGTGTAGGTCCTAATCAAATATAAAACTCCTGTAGTCTACCGGTAAATACGATCTAGATTGCATGTTAGTGTGTAAGGAATGCCGAAAAGTGCAGATCCTGTTCAGACTGTGCGACTGTACAGGCTGAACTGGATCTACACGGGTCGCAAACGCCCTATAAGCCCCGTGTTGTGTTTGGCTTATTGCACCTTCTCAGTCGCAGTGTACAGCGGATGTTGACACAATCTTCAAAAAAACACTCCAGTTACAGCGACTAATTTTCCCACTGCGGTCACCCCGGGCTTTCCTTAATTGACCCCATGTACAGTTTTGTTTCATTGTAAGTGGACAATGGCCTACAAGAATGACGTTATGACAGTTTGACCAGCATAGCACCAGATCCATCTATGCACCTGACAGCTCTAATAAGTGTCTACTCTGTTGCCCGTCTGATTTAGCATTATACATGTATATAATAACTATCGGGGAAAACATAGATTGTAACCTGACAATGTAAATATAAATAAATGTATATACATACTGGTATCCTACAGCTGTTGAAAATTGCACAGTATGTCCATTTTGTCACCCACTGTCGCATTTCAGTATGTAGTTTGCAACTATGTCATTCTTATATTTTTACACTACATTTACAGTACAGTCCCATATATTTATATCAGCGGTCTAATAAACTGGAGTTCTAAGTAGTCTGTTGAACTATTACGTGTAATAATCGTATTATGCATACATTTCGGAAGTTCTACTGATACGTCATATACCCACGTGACCGCAAAGGGAAATAGCTGTGGTAAGCAAAATAAGGGGAAGTTAGTCATGCAGTGACGGCTGGAAAAACTGGTTGTCCGGAATATGAAATCCGTAAAAGAACGGCACATACTGGTCGGATTACTGTAAAATTTGTTTTATTTGATATATAAATGATGAATACATAAGCGTATCACGAAAACAGAAGCTTGTTATATCTCCTTTAATAGGCAATAGGTTGCACTATATCGCTACACCACATTAGGCAGTAAAAATGTGCGTATAGAATTTACACTTTGTGCACTAAAATATAGAAAAAAACTGCAGGGTGTTGACGTTCATACTTCACTATGTTGCTCATGTTGTTATTGAGAGACAATTCTATATAATAACACATAATATTACCATAAACTCACCTAATAAAGTGTGTTTTAGCAAAATTCTTAGGTTACTCTCCACGAAGTAGAAGGTACTAGGGTTCCACAAGCAACGGGTGTCTATGGCATAAAACATCTGGAATATTTTCTTTACTGTGCAAGTTTTGACTACACCGCACATGAATATCCGATGATTTAGTGTGATTAAACCTAAAGGTGGGCCACCCGGTTACAGGTTAGAGAATACTAAATGGTGCAAAAACACCAAGGGGGTAGCAAAAGTAGTCCGGTATAAACAAAATAGTCCAGGTATTTTAAGGTCACAGTTTGCTTACAAATCTTGATCCATTACTACCAAGTTTCACTTGAGTTGAGGTTAGAACGCCACCAAATAGTTTTACTAGATAACTTAACCGAATCCCCAACATGTGGAATTGGGTTCTAACGGATCAGGGTTTGCAAACTAACTGTATCTGTGGCCTCGAACACCCAGACTATTTCATTTATACCGGACTACTTTTACTTATACCCGCTTGGCGATTTCGCACCATTTAGAGTTTTCTAACCTATAAGGGTACCAGTCTCGCTACAAACCTGTCTACAATATTCACTATTCAAAACTAGGTTCTATTCACTGATACTGTGCCAAATTTGGAGCAAACATTATATCCCAAATGGTTGTCGGACAGTAGCTGTTTAACTCCACCATGTGACTATCCACATTCTGCGAGCCACTACAGAACTATGTATACTTTTTGTCGAGCCCGCTTGTGGAAAGCGAGACATAGTGATCACAATGATGTCCGGGTGTCCGTGCGTCCGTGCGTCCATCCGTCTGTCCGAAATCTGCGTTAAAGTTTTTAAATACCTTGTATCTCTGCAGTCCTAAGTCACATTGACTTGAAACTTCATATGCTTATTAGTCATCATCCATATATTAATTCTGTGTCCCACTCATGCGGCCCCTGTGCCCCTATGTCAAGGTCAAATGACTTAAAAGTTTGCGTAAAAGTTTCTGTCAAAATTTGCGTTGTATTTTCACATACCTACTATCTCTGTAACCGTAAGTCAGATTTGCTTGAAACTTTGTATGCTTAGTGGGCATCAAACTTCAAATAAATACACTCTGAGACCATCAAATGCCTCGGCGGGCTCGACATGGGGGCCGCGGCCATCCTAGTAATAGAATAGATAATGGAGTAAAAGCTCAAAAGTCCATAAAATCATATAACATTACCCTAAATAGTGTTATAGTAAACCATTCTACATATTATAGAGACTAAACACTCAAACTCTACCAACATGTATGCCACTCTAGAATTGTCAACAGACAAAAGGGTACTGTCTTGGAACACGAAATTTGTTTTATGACGCAGGAGTTTGGACTATACATGTATGACTGCCAAATTCCAAACTCAATCACCTACATGTACATGGCTTTTACAGACATTGTACCATAATATTAGACAAATAAAGCTGGGAAATCAAGATTTTACAAGCAAACTGTGTCTGTGTCCTCAAAACACCGGACTATTTTGTTATATCAAACTTTAGTGTTTTCTAACCTAGAGGAACATGCTTGTGTGACAATTTTGACCATCACTGCTTTTTCACCCATGTCCTACCCATGTATTTCAGACAGTTTTGTGACAACACAGTCGGCATCATCATTATGGCAGATACATCTTCATCTGACCTTGAATCAGCATCGCAGACAGAAGGTGATGAAAGCACCGACACAGTGTTACAAAATGGTCTCGATGTGGATAAAGAACATTTTGCCATAGAAAAACCAGCTTCTGAAGCAGTTTGTAGCAATCCCAGCGAATCTGAAAGCAATAAATGCAAGAAGTTTGAAAACTGTGCGACTGTCGACGATGGTAGCATAACCGACGTAACTGACCTTAGTCAAGATGAACAAAATTCATTCTCTGGCCAATCAAATGAGAAGACAAATGACCAATCAAACAAAGGCTCAAAATTCAAATTTCCAACGCTGGATTTTCAATCTGACTGGTACAACCACAAGTGTTTCCATGGTTACTGGGAACATTACAATCAAGTTATGTCATGGTGTCAGAAACATTATCAAACATACTATTCTCTACAAAATAGTTACATGTTTCCCAGTCAGCCATCGCCATGGCAACATCCGTATTGGCCTTCGTTTCCATGGAATATGGATCTGAATGCAGGGCATCCGTCTCCTGATCAGAAGAAGAAGAGAAATCGTAATCGTAGACCGAAACACAGGGCAAGAAAAGTAAAGGTAGATAACACAGAGCTCCAGATAAGCTGCGTATTTGCGTAAATACCCAATTAAAATTGCCAAAAACGCAATTCAAATCATAAGTAGCGAGTATCAAAAAGCAATAACAAATTTGTGGTACCTTTATCATGCTACAGAAAACAATAAACAGACCACAAATATAGCATATTTTTCTTATTTTCCATGAAAACACATCTTGGTTTTTCATTAGAATTGTCTCCAAGGAGACAATTTTAATGAAATGCCAAGACATGTTTTCATTTCGAAACAAACTATTCAATAATTGCTGTCTGTTGATGTGTAAACAGTAGTGTGATTTTATTTTACCCAATTAAAATATTGAAATATCCAATTGCTTCAGATATGATGGGAGTGAAACTATTCAATTACTAATTCCTTATCTAGAGCCCTGTAACACATACATACAATGTACCACTGGTGCTGCACCCCTCGCCAGCGTAAAATGTTTCGCGTCAAAATAGGCGCCAGATTCCTGATTAACCCTTTCACCCCTAAGTGACTGGAATGGATTTTGATGTTAATTTACCAACAAAACCAATTGTCACAAAATGATTTTCAGACTAGTCCATTGGTGAAAAGGGGGTGTTTTTGTTCTCAAAAATATGAAAATTACTTGCAAAAAGTGCAGATCCTGATGAGTACCATTATACAGGCCTGTGATGTTGAAAGGGTTAATTCCCATTCAGGTACATGCAGAAGATACTGTATAAACACATTTTCGTCTAGTAGCCGGTTACTAGACGAAAACTATGTTCTGCAATAGCTCCATGTAGAGCTGAGTGGTATCTCATCAGGAAACCGGTTCATTTTTGTTGCGCCCACTTTCGGACAGCACGATATACCGATAGTCGGCACATTGGCGTACGTCCGTACGTGCGTCCAGGGTTAAAGTTTTTGGTTAAAGTTTTTTTTTGTTAAAGTTTTTCGGTATACATGCGAGCCGCAGCCATCTAGTTCGACATGAAAGATTTTTTACGCCGGTACGTGCAGCATCAGTGAATAATATTATGATGGTAGTGTTCTTGAAAGTGGGTTCTAATTATGTTCAATATATCTTGTTACCAGATATATTGAACATAATTAGAACCCCCTTTCAAGAACACTATTTATAATAGCACCAGAATCAGTTTCTGGTACAAGATTCTTGTACCAGAAACTGATTCTGGTGCTATTATAAAGGCAACCGGCATAGACCCAGGCCTGCCTGCACTGCACTTCAACGGTCTACACTCTTCTCATTTAAATTCAATAAAAAAATTCTTTGCGATTTGCATGTGCGATTTGTCAGTATCCACATATTAATATACAATTCAGTAAGCATGTTTATTTTCTTCAAAGCTATGTAGGGATAGAACACTGGACTTCCAATCCGGAGGTTGTGGGTTCAATCCTCGCATTAGGCATCACAAAATATTTTCATAGTATTTCTATCGGATGAGACTTGAAACTGAGGTCCCGTCCTTATATGACCTTAGCTGCTGCTCGGATGTTAAGCCCATTCACTTTCAAGGCAGTGTCGGATGATCTCAGATATTCAATATGTGATTTTTCGCTTATAGACTGCATGACCTATATCCACCAAAAATACCATTTATCTGGTCAAATTTCAAGTACGGTAATATTCTATTTTATTCTACTCGTTACTATCATAGAGAGTGATAAACAAGGGAGACAATTTGGTAATGCATTGAGGCTATTTCTGCGCCATGGAGAATTTGTTTGTTTATTGGTATTTAACAGATAAAATCACAAATATTTACATTTTCAGTTCCCGCATTCCCAGGTTAAGCAGACATGGGTTTTATCTGTGTCTGGTTTAGAGAGGTTTCACTGTATTATTTCAGCAAGAAGAAATGGTTACCGAGGAGACCTCAACACAAACAGCTGACAGCGAGGCGTTTGAAATGGAGATAACACAAGACATGATCGACTTCTTCTCAAAATCTCACGAACACAGGAAACAGAGGGGTGCGTATGTTCCGGTAGATCATACTATGTGACTCGCTATGACAAAAAGGAGGCTTATTGGCTTATCAAGTTATGATCAGTGTAGTTCCTGATCTGCCATTGCACTATTCAGAGCTCTAGATAAGTTTTGTATCTAAAGAGTATTATACCCCAAGATTTCAATTTCAATGCGTATTTTACTTTCACAAATGTTTTTATAGATTTTCTTCTAAAATAGGGAACAAATGATAAAAAAAAAATTAAATTTGAAAATTAATTCATATTTTCACATTGTGTACTTTTGTGTACAATAGTATTGTGTACTATTGACAAAACATGTAGATCCCGATGAGCCGGCTCTTGACGAGCCGTCTCATCAGGATCTGCACTTTTTGCAAGTAATTTTCATATTTTTGAGAACAAAAACATCCCCATTTCATAAATGGACAATTCTGAAAATCATTTTGTGACGGTTGGATTGGTTGCAACATTAACATAACAAAATCCATTCCAGTTACTTAAGATTGAAAGGGTTAAGCCCTGTAACATTACCAACATGCCTTTATTGATATTCAGATGAAGCGAAGCGGGAAGCGGATGAAAGGGAGGCGACAGAACCAGATCACATCAATGTCGAGGACGGTAAGAGTTAGAGGTCGTGTAAGCCACAGATACAGAATGTCGCGCTTGCTTGTGGACAGCGCAATATAGTCGGCACATTGGCGTATGTCTGGGTTAAAGTTCTTTTTTTGGTGAAAGTTTTTAAGTATACACATGTACTATCAAAGTTTTGGCGGGCGCAACATGCGGGCCGCGGCCATCTTGTATTATATAGCTACCCAGGAAATACGTAATAGGTATATCGTAGTTCACATATTGAAATTTTAATGAATTAATTTCGTAGAAAGCACTAGTCGGAGAGAAATTAATTTATTAAAAATTCAATATGTGAACTATAACTAACTTCTTGTTTGCCACGCCCCATCGTATGCTTATGTTACATTTGAACAGAGCGCCGCCCCCACACGCTTGCAAATCCCGATACGATTACATGATTGGTGGTTTTACAACAAATTAATCATGTACACGCTGTGATATGATGCGCGTCACAGGAAATTACGTCAACAAGGCGGAACCTCGTTCTAAATATAGCTGTGCAAGTATTGCAACAGTTAATGATTAATTTAATAGATATTGACGAAAGCGTCTCAATATGCAATTAATTGAGACGAGCTGTGCTTTCATTGGTCGAGAAACTAGGGCAAACAATAAATATCTATACAATGTAAATAAAACTCATGTGGTCTTATCAATGAAAATAGACAATTTCCTGTAGTTCCGGTATCTGTATTCATATCATATGTGCACCTGCCAAAACTGCATATCAGTACTTCCGGTATCTGCATGTATATTCATATGCGCACCTGCCAAAACTGCAATGTCATAAATCTATCGCATAGAACAGGGTTAGTGGAAGAAGGAGGCTAACTCCTTCATGGAGTTAGCCCCCTTCTTACCCTGACCCCATAATCAATGACGGTACTCTCTAATGTAAGTGATCTTTTCCACCTTTGCAGTGAAGATCGGAAATGCGAAAGTACTGAACGGAAGAGGCCCCTAAAGAGAGGCCCGGGTCACGGAGAACTGCAGAAATGAAGATGTTGTATGGAAAAGGGGCGCCAATGATACACGGAATGGAAACTGCCATTCAAATGACGTACGATAGAAACGTGGACGTCAAGCAACCAAAACTCTGGCCGAATATGCCGCTGAAAGTTATATTTGGCTGATTGATACATTTGTAGTTGTCACTGTTAGAAATGGTGTTGTGTGACCTGTGTAGCTCCAGATCTTAATGCACACATACAGTGTAACTGGTAAAATATTAAAACCGTAATACATACACCCATGATATTTGAGATGAAGTTTCCTTGCAATCTATTGCGGCATATTGATTTTAAATACGCTGATTTAATATGGGAAAAACTTTCCACCGTATACAACTGGCGGGGTGATGAAAATTCATGTCAGCACCAGTTGTGAATCACATTGCAGATGCTATAATCTGTGTGATTATTATTGTATAATATCATGTGTCTATATACTTGATGCTAGAGGCAAGAAATCAAGGTTATTTTGCTCAATGAGTGCAAGAAATACAGCTTCTGTATCAGAACTTTTTAACACCTTGCACGTGGGTGATGGTCGGGCGAATGAGACGGCGTAAATTAATGGTATGGGTTCCTCCTTATAGGAATCACGATTTGCCTGGTTTGGGCCTCCGGTACGTTTTTATCTTTGGCTTTTTAGTTACCTGGGAGTTGAATTGGATTATTGCCCATTATAAAAGTAGTAAGATTATTACTGATCCTACTGCTTTTGGGAGGGGCCAAGTGATTCTGGTGTGGCGAGGACCTGGCATCAGATCAGGATTATTCTGATTTCAGGGCTGATTATATAGTTTTGTTATTGTAAATATTCAGTTCTGATTTGGGGATTTTCCCCCCATTTGTTCATGTACTTGAACATGTACTTGTACAGGTAATATATGGGATTTAGTACTAAACCCATTGACCCGGCCTTACATGACCTTAGCTGTTGATAGGCTGTTAAACCCCAACAAACAAACAAACAAACATTAACACCTTGCACATGCACAGTACATTAACACCTTGCACATGCACAGTGTGGGTTCCTGTGAGAAATCCTCTCCTGGCTGTTCGTGTACCCTTGCCCACGTTTTGCGATTCTATATGTATTGCAAAATTCAAGAATGAGCCTTTTTTATGCCTCCGCCATCGAATGGTGAGGGGGGCATATAGTGTTACCGGCGTCCGTACGTACGTACGTACGTCCCGAAACCTTAACGCTGGGTAAATGGCTTATAATTTATGTTTCCTTGCTCGGATCTGCTTCACATTTCACACACGCATTGCTCCAATGGTCCTCTACCGCCCTGTGACAAATTCACATTCGTCCCGCCCCCGCTAAGCCCAGGGTCAAGGTCACAGACTTGGTGCTTTCGAAACCTTAACGCTGGGTAAATGGCTTATAATTTCTGTTTCCTTGCTCGGATCTGCTTCACATTTCACACACGCATTGCTCCAATGGTCCTCTACCGCCCTGTGACAAATCCACATTCGTCCCGCCCCCGCTAAGCCCAGGGTCAAGGTCACAGACTTGGTGCTTTTGAAACCTTAACGCTGGGTAAATGGCTTATAATTTCTGTTTCCTTGCTTGGATCTGCTTCACATTTCACACACGCATTGCTCCAATGGTCCTCTACCGCCCTGTGACAAATCCACATTCGTCCCGCCCCCGCTAAGCCCAGGGTCAAGGTCACAGACTTGGTGCTTTCGAAACCTTAACGCTGGGTAAATGGCTTATAATTTCTGTTTCCTTGCTCGGATCTGCTTCACATTTCACACACGCATTGCTCCAATGGTCCTCTACCGCCCTGTGACAAATCCACATTCGTCCCGCCCCCGCTAAGCCCAGGGTCAAGGTCACAGACTTGGTGCGTTCGAAACCTTAACGCTGGGTAAATGGCTTATAATTTCTGTTTCCTTGATCGGATCTGCTTCACATTTCACACACGCATTGCTCCAATGGTCCTCTACCGCCCTGTGACAAATCCACATTCGTCCCGCCCCCGCTAAGCCCAGGGTCAAGGTCACAGACTTGGTGCTTTCGAAACCTTAACGCTGGGTAAATGGCTTATAATTTCTGTTTCCTTGCTCGGATCTGCTTCACATTTCACACACGCATTGCTCCAATGGTCCTCTACCACCCTGTGACAAATCCACATTCGTCCCACCCCCGCTAAGCCCAGGGTCAAGGTCACAGACTTGGTGCATTCGAAACCTTAACGCTCGGGTAAATGGCTTATAATCAAATATGCCTCGTTTTCTTTGGCTGCCAGCGGGGGCATTCGTGTGCCGACAGGCCACATTTCTAGTTGTTTCTATTTCGTGAAATTTTGATAAATATATGATGTAAGCATGTGTGGGTGCAAAGAACTAAATGAAGAATGAACGGTACTGGGTCTCAGATAGGCATAGAAAGTGATGAAACCGAACAGGAAAAAAAATAGCTTAATCGTGGGTCACATCGTATTTCTGAACTTATTAGGGAATTGTTAAAAAAATTTTATCATACTCAACGCTAGAGAGTTTTCAATATTACATATGTACATGTATAAACAAGTTTTTCAATCAATGGTTACTAATTGTATCCCCCGGACTTCGTCGGGGGATACTATGGATTTGACGGCGGGCCGCGTCCACCGCAGACACTTCTTGTCCGGAGCATAACTCGAACACCCTTTGGAATATTTTCATGAAACTTCACACATGCATAGACCACGACCCGAAGGTGTGTCGCGCACAAGAATGACAACTCTTGCTTAGCTAATTTTTGAGTTATCTCCCTTTTTTGTTTCTCACACTGATTTTGTGTCCGGAGCATAACTCCACCACCCTTTGGAATATTTTCATGAAACTTCACACATGCATAGACCACGACCCGAAGGTGTGTCGCGCACAAGAATGACAACTCTTGCATGGCTAATTTTTTAGTTATCTCCCTTTTTTGTTTCGCGCACTGATTGACCATAACTCGACCACCCTTTGGAATATTTTTATGAAACTTCACACATTCAATTAGACCACGAACCGAAGGTGTGTCGTGCACAAGAATGACAACTCTTGCATAGCTAATTTTTTTAGTTATCTCCCTTTTTTGTTTTCGCGCACTGATTTACTGTCCGGAGCATAACTCGACCACCCTTTGGAATATTTTCATGAAACTTCACACATGCATAGACCACGACCCGGAGGTGTGTCGCGCACAAGAATGACAACTCTTGCGTAGCTAATTTTTTAGTTATCTCCCTTTTTTGTTTTGCGCACTCTACAAACTGGACAATAATGCATGAAGACCCGTTTTCTCGTCTGCTCTGTACACCTTTTCTCGTGTGCTCTGTACACCTTACCTGTAGAGAGAACAATAGAGACTGGGATAACCATTCACCTGTGCATGTGCTAGCATGTGCAAATGTCCAGTCTTGACCACTCTTGACCACTCTTGACCACTCTTGACCTTGACAACTCTTGACCACTCTTGACCACTCTTGACCACTCTTGACCACAGGTAATTTATACAGGTAAATTACTACATTGGATATTACATTTCCGTAAACTGTGTTGAAAATATTGTGGCATTATGTGGACCTGTGCAGATATATGTAGATTATTATAGGACTATTAAAAAAAAATTCTGGTCTCCAGTAGCAAGCATTATTATTTTTAATGTTTAAACTTTTTTTTCCATTTTTTTTTTCATTTTTTTTTTCAAATTCTTTTTAAATTTTTGTCTAGTAGCATACGGTCGTAAGTGCTATATACAGACTATTATCATATAATAAAACAATCATTGACTAGTGAGCCATAGAATATAATCTGATATTCCATGGCTCACTAGTCAATAATTGTATAATATGTTCAGGCCAGTGAAAATTGCTTTCGGGCCCAGGCTCGAGGTCAAGGCGGGACAAGGCAAGGCATTTGATTCCGCGGAATTCTTGTTTACTTATCTCCCTTTGTTGGTTCATGCTCTAATTTCGTATCCAGAGCATAACTCGAACACCCTTTGGAATATTTTTATGCCTCACCACGATAGTGGAGGGGGCATTTAGTGTTGCCCTTGTCCGTCCGTCAGTCCGTCCGTCCGTCCGCACACACGAATGGGTACTTGTTGTAAGCGTACGGGGATCTTATTGGGTAGGGTTAGGATAGTGTTGGGTACTCTTGTTGGGTATTTTTATACAGTAAAAACCCAACAAGTATTCATTCGTAGGAACGTGCGTCCCGTCCTCCCGTCCTCCGTCCGTCCGTCCGTCACAAAACTTTAACACTCTGGTAAATGTCTCATAATTTCTTCATCCTTCGACCGATCTGTTTCATATTTCATATACACATTGCTCTGATGATTCACTACCGCCCTGTGCCAAATCCACGTTCGTCCTGCCCCCGCCAAGCCCAGGGTCAAGGTTACATACTTGGTGCTTCAAAAACTTTTAACGCTCGGGTAAATATCTTATAATTTCTGTTTTCTTTCACGGATCAGCTTCATATTTCATATACGCATTGCTCTAATGGTCCTCTACCGCCCTGTGCCAAATCCACGTTCGTCCTGCCCCCGCCAAGCCCAGGGTCAAGGTCACATACTTAGTGCTTCAAAAACTTTAACGCTCGGGTAAATATCTTATAATTTCTGTCTTCTTTCATGGATCATTTTCATATTTCATATACGCATTGCTCTAATGGTCCTCTACCGCCCTGTGCCAAATCCACGTTCGTCCTGCCCCCGCCAAGCCCAGGGTCAAGGTCACATACTTGGTGCTTCAAAAACTTTTAACGCTCAGGTAAATATCTTATAATTTTTCTTTCCGTTCACGGATCAACTTCATATTTCATATACGCGTTGCTCTAATGGTCCTCTACCGCCCTGTGCCAAATCCACGTTCGTCCTGCCCCCGCCAAGCCCAGGGTCAAGGTCACATACTTGGTGCTTCAAAAACTTTAACGCTCAGGTAAAAGAAAATTTTGACTTGGAATTTGGCCTCATTTATTATCAAAGCGATATGTGGGACATCCGTGTTCTATGAACACATTTTCTAGTTTATTAAACTTCACACATGCATAGAAGACGACCCAAAGGTGTGTCGCACGTAAGAATGACAACTCTTGCGTCGTTAATTTCTTAGTTATCTCCCTTTGTTGTTTCGTGCACTGATTTCGTGTCCGGAGCATAACTCGAACACCCTTTGGAATATTTTCATGAAACTTCACACATGCATAGACCACGACCCTAAAGGTGTGTCACGCAAGAATGACAACTCTTGCATTACTAATTTTTTAGTTATCTCCCTTTGTTTTTTCCGTCACTGATTTTGTCTCCGGAGCATAACTCGAACACCCTTTTTTCAAACTACTTGTGTATCTGGGGAGGGGGATACACATGCGCTTGTCGACAAGCGTCCATTTCTAGTTTATTATTACATTTAGTGTTGCCCTTGTCGCGTCCTTCCGTCCGTCCCTCAACAACCTTGTAACTCGTAAACTTCATTATGATGAGTAGATGTGCAAAGTTCATTTTCATTTTTGATTCGACCCCCGGGTCATGGATATTTTTGCTTTGACACTGAGCCATGGATTATCTCCCCCGTTTGGAATTGGAATTTTGCCTTGTTTACTCTCAAAGCGATATGAACACATTTTCTAGGTTTATTCATGTTAATTACGTCTATATTGGGACTTTCTTTCTAAATTTGGTATAATATTGTTATTTCACAATAATGGTACTGTAGCGAAAATGCCAAATGTCGAGAACAGTTTCTGTTAGCATGTACATGTACTTGAATGTAACGCATGTTTTAGGGAATATGGTCAACTAAAATGGTGCGAATAACCACATACATGTAATGGATATCTGAGACACAGCCACTTCGATGTCCCAGCAACAGCTATTAAGGTCATTCAGTGACGTGCTCCAAGCCTTGCCTGAAAGAATGGAAATACTCTGATCGGGTTCCATCACCTCCATTTCATCCACTTCACTTTGTCTGAATATCGATAAAGGCATGCGTGAACTGTGAAAGTGTTTAATGTCCCAGTGACAGCTATAAAGATCATATCAGATCCCCATGTGGTTTTGTATCTAAGAATAAAGTGTGATTTCACGTGATAAATATTTTTTCTGTAAACGATGTCGAAAGTTGACAAAAAATTTATAGTGCGTCATTTACAAAAAATATCCTAAAGTTCGTAAATATTTTTCATGAGATATCACAACATCACATCACATGTGTCATACAAGTATGTGGCTGTGACTGGAGAACTGCGGCTTATGTGATTTGTGGCCAGTCTAGCTCGCGCACTGCTGAAACCTGATAAGGATCTATAATGTTTGTTAAAAGCATGACAGGTATTTCACTGACTGAATGTCAATCAGTGCAGATCCTGACCAGACTGCACGGATGCGCAGGCTGGTCTGGATCTACACTTGTCGCAAATACCATAAGCTCCAATTCTCCAGTCACGGTCACATATTTACAGAGATGGAACCTCGGTTTCAAGTGTCGTCTGTAAGATCAATGGGATAAAAACGCTGTGAAATTATTTTACCTGCCTTGGCCTAGTGCACCAGCGATTGAACCCAAGACCCCTAGTTCTGAAGTCCAATATTCTACCACTAGACTATCCACCTATTTCTTGTTTAGCCTCGTAAGAGAAATAAGATTTATCCCATTGCAACCAGTGTAGATTCAGATCAACATGTGTATCGCTGATCAGGGTCTACTCCATGCACTATTCAGTATATGTAAGAACATAAGTAATCGTGGAAACGATGTATGCGTCATGTTTTTAAAAACAGTAATGTTCCTTACCGGGCTACAAGCACAGGCGGATGACTTGGACCTGTTTCACAAAAATAAATTCCCATTGAAAATATCCCATTACCCCACCCACCTGGTGTACTGTACTTTACATATCTAAGGGATATGTAGCGTACAGTACGACAGCATGTGGGTGGGGTAATGGGATTTTTTCAATGGACATTTGTTTATGTCACAGGTCCGAGTCTTCCACCTATGGCTACTAGAGTGTCTTAGCAGACCAGGAACTGTGCTGGCTATATATGTCATAAACTCCATTTCTCCAGTCACAAACTTGATTTATTTATTTATTGGTGTTTAAGAGCTTGACAGTGTCATCACAATTCAGTTGTATTAATCCATTTTCAAAGATTGATTGAATGGGGTTTTATGTCCATTAAACAATGTCACACACCTTCTAGTGGGTTGGTAGTATTGGTAGTGCAGGAAATAACAGATATTTTCATAGGTGTACATGTACGTTGCCATCCTGTATCACAAGTCATTTTATACATCAAAATGTTTGGGAAGGTTCAAAGTTTATCAGATTGCCGGCATAAATTGCAATTTTTTTATGCGTACCTGGAAATCCAAGATGGCGTCCATGAATGCCGTGAATATTGAAGATAAATCTAAATAGCGTTTGGCACTGTTTTACTATTTACCAGTATTTACTGATATCAATAATTTGACTTAGATATCAACAATTCGATTTATTGATATCAACAATTCGATTTGTTGATATCAAGCATTCAAGTTGCGATATTTTATTGTTAAGGCCCCACCGAGAATCGGCAGTGCCCTACAGGTTTCGCCCTGTCTGTCCGTCCGTCTGTCTGGCCGTATTTTTTTATTTAGTTTTTTGTTTCTCTAATCACCTATAAGGGCCCAAAGTTCGTCAACAGACCACATTTTCTAGTTTATTTGGATGCCAGTAATTCGATTTGTTGTTATCAATAAATGAAATGTATTTATTGATACATGTATAAACAAATAAATTATTGGTATATCATGGAATAATTGATACCCATTAATGCTGAATAAATAGCAAAAACTGTGCCCCGGATTTACCCGTATGGTAGTCAGTATTTATTATTATATGACTAAGTATTCCAGTCATTCTCATTGGCCGAAACACGGCCACGTGAGTATCTTCAAATTTAATGTAGACCTCTGAACGGTTTGTTTACACGAATAAGCACTCTCGGACCGCGAGACCGGTCCGAGACGTGTTTAATCACGTAAACAAACCTATTGTTCACCTCCTTAGAGTGCATGCGTAAATCTAACACATTTTGAAAAAAAAAAAAAAAAAAAAAAAAAAAAATATTTTTTTTTAAATAATTATTGAAAATTGTGTGAAACCAAAAAAAAAGTGAACAAATTTTTTTTCGGCCGGATATTTTGGAAAAAAAAAACATTTTAAAATTAAATTATTATTTTTTTTAAATAATTATTGAAAATTTTGAAAAAAATATTGGCCAGAAAAGTGTCATATAATAAAATAATTATTGTCTTTTGAGTCGGTGTACATGAGATTTACGGACCTTCGAAAAGTGATGTTCACCTCCGCCTTCGGCGTCGGTGAATATCACTTTTCTCAGGTCAGTAAATCTCATGTACACCTCCTCAAAAGCCAATAATTGTATATTGACACCAACAACACAATTTTTTTATTTCAATATTTCCAGATGTGCCGACATAATGTTTTTGAAAATGCAATTATTGATATCAATAATTAAATATTTATAAAATAGTAAAACTGCGCCCCATAAGTAACAAACACTGGGCCTGTAAACTCACATGTCTTAACCCTTTCACCCCTAATAAACTGGAATGGATTTTGACATGTTAATTTTGCAACAAGTCCAATTGTCACAAAATGAAAAGGGGGTGTTTTTGTTCTTAATAATATGAAAATTACTTGCAAAAAGTGCAGGTCCTGATGAGACGGCTCGTCACGAGTCGGCTCATCTGGATCTACACTGTTTGCCAATACCACTATCAGGCCTGTGGTGTTGAAAGGGTTAATTAACATTTCAAACTGCGATGGACTAAGTGTAACATGAAAGCGGCTCCAAAATGGAATAGTCAAGATCATTAGATGCTGCAAGGTCAAGGTCACAGGTTCAATTTTAGTGAAATTTCATGATTCAACCTCATAAGGCCGACACTTTCGATGATTTGCATATATAAGAAACTAGGCCTGCCTGGAAAGGCACATTTCTCTTGTTATATTTCAACATATAAGTTAACTATGTTCTACACAATGAAGAGGCTAGATTATTAGGTCTTACATGATCAAGGCCACAGTCAAAGGTAAATTTTTTAGTGAATGTTTGATAAATAAACATACAGTGAAACCGCTCTAAACCGGACACCCTGGGAGGTCCCCAGGGTGTCCGGCTTAGAGAGGTTATTGGATTGGCGAAAGCCGGGCGGGCGGGCGGCGTCCACAATCAATGTTAAGTTTTCGTGTTTGAGTCCATTTCTTTGTTACTGTACCACCTAGGACCACCAAACTTTCACAGCTTCATAATCAAGGGGTGCCCACCACATATCACTATCCAACATGTAACCATTTTTTTACCTTCACCTATTATTTCTACGTAATTGACTTAGCCATGTACGTCTGGTTAAAGTTTTTTGCTTAAAACTTTTTTGTTATACTATATCTCTGCAACTGCTTCGCCCATTACATTGAAACTTCACATGGGTGGGGTTTATCATCATCCATATTTTCATTCTAACCCCCAACCGTGCTGCCCCTGTGCCCAATGTCAAGGTCAAATTACTTTGAATTATTTTGTTAAAGTTTTTTTGTGTACTATATCTCTGCAACTGCTTCACCCAATACCTTGATACTTCACGTGGGTGTTTATCATCATTGTCGCACCCGCTTGCGGAAAGCGCGATATCGTCGGCATTTTGGCATACGTCCGTCCTTCCGTCCGTGTGTCCGGTTAAAGTTTTTTCGTTATTTAAGGTTTTTCCTGGTTCTATTATATTTATTATTTTTTTAGTGTCCATGCCTCGCCCCAAGGCGCGACATGCAGGCCACGGCCATCTAGTCTACAAAAAGTGGGTATAATTATGTTATCCAAGTGTCTATGCTTGGAAAAAACCTGGCCTTCGTGGCTTTGCCTCGTTTCTTGTTTTTAACTTGACCCATTTTTTCCGCGCAGTCGACTTAGCCATTTTCAATGTTTAGTTTTCGCGTTTACAATGTTAAGTTTTCGTGTTTAAGTCCATTTCTTTGGTACTGTACCACCTAGGACCACCAAACTTTCACAGCTTCATAATCAAGGGGTGCCCACCACATATCACTATCCAACATGTTACTTTTTTTTAACTTGACCCATTTTTTCCGCGCAGTCGACTTAGCCATTTTCAATGTTAAGTTTTCGCGTTTACAATGTTAAGTTTTCGTGTTTAAGTCCATTTCTTTGGTATTGTACCACCTAGGACCACCAAACTTTCACAGCTTCATAATCAAGGGGTGACCACCACATATCACTATCCAACATGTTACTTTTTTTTTAACTTGACCCATTTTTTCCGCGCAGTCGACTTAGCCATTTTCAATGTTAAGTTTTCGCGTTTACAATGTTAAGTTTTCGTGTTTAAGTCCATTTCTTTGGTACTGTACCACCTAGGACCACCAAACGTCCACAGCTTCATAACCAAGGGGTGCCTACCACATACAACTATCCAACATGTGACCATTTTTTTACCTTCACCTATTATTTCTACGTAATTGACTTAGCCACGTACGTCTGGTTAAAGTTTTTTGCTTAAAACTTTTTCGTTATACTATATCTCTGCAACTGCTTCGCCCATTACCTTGAAACTTCACATGGGTGTTTATCATCATCCATATTTTCATTCTACCCCAACCGTGCTGCCCCTGTGCCCAATGTCAAGGTCAAATTACATTGAATTATTTTGTTAAAGTTTTTTCGTGTACTATATCTCTGCAACTGCTTCACCCAATACCTTGATACTTCACGTGGGTGTTTATCATCATTGTCGCACACGCTTGCAGAAAGCGCGATATCGTCGGCATTTTGGCATACGTCCGTCCGTACATCCGTGTGTCCGGTTAAAGTTTTTCCATCTACTATATCTATTTTTTTAGTGTCCATGCCTCGCCCCAAGGCGCGACATGCAGGCCACGGCCATCTAGTCTACAAAAAGTGGGTATAATTATGTTATCCAAGTGTCTATGCTTGGAAAAAACCTGGCCTTCGTGGCTTTGCCTCGTTTCTTGTTGTTTTCTTGGATCATTTCCAAGCTATGTAGCTCTGTTTCAGAGTCCAAAATTTCCTTTTTCGATGCGTATTTTTGCTGCTCTAGCTTCATTTCCCATGTTAAATTTCCATAGACAATCAATATTTCGTCATGAAAGCAATATTTGACACGTCACAAATATTAAAAAAGTTCAATCTTAAAGTGAATGTCTCTCGGATGGTACTTCCGAATATGCATTTCACAAAAACAGTTTAGATATGTCAATGAATGTTGTATGAATACAGTCGCAAACTTGTCATTGGTCATAAACATGCATTTGTCGGCTAATAATCGCATTTGAATGTCCGCTTCTGATATCGTAAACATCACCGCCAGGAAATTTCATGCAAAAGTGAACTTCACTGTATGATAGACAGATTGCGTCATATAATGTAGATCTATCAGAAAACCATGGTGAGTAGTGACATAATCCCTCTCACCGATTGATGGTTACTACCGTTTTGCTGCAGATAAGACACAAAGACACGACCGCTTGAAACTCTTTTACATTTCGGCGGCCATCTTGGATTTTGATTGATAATAACTTTCAAAAATGTAACTAAAACAAATTTTCATTTTAAGCATTAATATATAAATAAAAGTAAAGTATGGCTGTTTTATAGATTAGTTTTACCTGCCTGTTATATAGATACTGTTTTTCAAGGCAATGCCATGGTGGCCATCTTGGAGTTCACCTATTTTAGTGAGTTTCCCCAATTTGTATTTTGGCAGACATATTTTTCCTGTAATGTAAATGAGCTAAGTTCAATTGAGAAACTATTTGTGGCATATTTTTGTTCAACCTTACAAAAAGTATGTTTTCATCAATTGAGAAAAGTGTGTTTATCTTGGCGACCATTTTGGATTCTGGTTTGCCTAGAACGCCCAGAAATATCACTCTACGTTGGTTTGATTTATGTTATTCACTTACTGCATCTTATTTCGTGATTTGTTCCGATTTTATGACTGGCGATTTTATTTCGATGGCGGACAACAATTTTTGTCTTCAATAACTAATATCAACGACTTAAAAACAGTTGAGAAACTAAATGTTTAAATTGTGTCCAACCTCAACCTTTTATTTACTGGATTACGAACGTTTGGCTATTAAACACATTACATCTAAAACATATTTAAATTTTAGTACTTTTTCTTCAATAACAAAAAAGTCACCCTCCCAAAAAAATCGGTTTGATAAAATTCCATCAAATATTGATTTTATTGCGAAAAAAAACAACAACAATTTTTGATATGGGAATTTAACATGAGTGCTAACATATTTTCGGAAATAATTTTGGAATTTTTGGACCGATTTTTAAAATCTAACTTTCTTTTTTTAGTTACCGGTACATCATTTCCAAGCTACCGAGCCAGGTTTTGGAGTAAATTTATATCCATTTTTCTTTTCGTTTTTCGACCGTTAAATGTTAAATGCCCATAGAAAAATAGTTATGTTTTCGCTATAAAATCAATATTGGATGGAATTTCATCAGATACAAATTATTGGGGAGGGTGAATGTTTTGTTATTGATGAAAAAGTACTTCCATTTAGTCTACAGTATATATTTTAGATTGAATGTGTTTAACTTGATAGCCATACGTTTGACGGCAGAAAAACGTGGTACAGACAGTAGCGAACAGGTCAGATCTTGATTAGACTGTGTGATACACATGCTGATCTGGATATACACTGGTTACAAACCTATAAGTCCCATTTCTCGAGTCGCAGTCACATAAATAATTATCAAGTAAAAGTTGACTGAAGACGTTACATGGTCCCAGTTTTTATTTTCGCGTGTGTACTACTACGGGTGACGTCACCAAAATTTGTGTTAACGTCATTGAAACTGCATAGCACCTAGCCAGCGCAAGTAGAAGATTCTGTGGTTTATAAAAATGTGATTGTAAAGTATTTCTAGTTTTATAGAGTATATAATTTTATTTTACTCCTTTTATTTACAACACAAAGATTAACTGTCGGGTTGAGTTTACGTTTATTGCCACACTTATCTGTTCCGTTATGCATCACACTGTTCCAGTTATGCTGTGTAATTAACCAGTAATCGTCACATACCCATACTCGCACGTATACAGAATAGTGACACACACACAGGCTGTCGGCATGCTGATGGGATGGCGCAATATACATAAACTTGACAGGATTGATCGACAGTCAATACTGTTTCAGATTTGGTAAATTGGTGGCTCATGGGTCAAAAATGGGTTGGCCAGGGGGGGGGGTGGGGGGAAGTATAGGGTTCAAATTTCACATTTGACCGAATATGGCCATGTCATATATCAAATCGAAGGTATCGACAAGATGATCAATCTGGAGTATTTTTTCAAATCGAATTATGTCATCCAAGAAGGTTGTCGAAAGGTCATCCTTTAATTAGAGACTTCAAATGTCTTCTTCTTGGGAACCGCTTTGCCAATGTTGGTCAAACTTCAAAGAAGGGCACGAAAATTCCACTCTTCCGCTCGTCCCGACCAGTGGAAATGCCTGCAGGATCAGTGGAAATTTTTGTAATGTAGATTTCTTAATTTTGCCGTTACTGTCAAAGTAAAGATGAGTAAACATTTGAAGAATTGTTGTGCCCTGCACATGGATGATCTATGGGTGGGGGCATGTCAGATTTGTAACTTTTTGCAGGTAGCCACCTAATCCAAGATGGCCGCCATGAAAATGTAGGTCAAATTCTTAAAAAATCTTCTCATGAACTGCCATACAGATTTCAATGAAGAAATGGTCGACAGTAAATGCTCTTTCAGATTTGTAAAAATGGTGACCCAGCAGTCAAAAGTGGGCATGGGGTGGGCGGGGGGGGTTGTCAACTAAGGGTAAAATTTTACATTTGACCAATCATTGACCAATCATTCACATTTGACCACATTTGGTCCTGCCATTTCTCAAATCGAATGTATTGAGGAGACGTTCACTCTGGATCATAACCCAAAATTTCTGTCTGTAACGCAGGGCGACTTACAGCCAGAACCAAAGATCATTATACTGTCGAACTGAAATGTATGTTGTACATAAATCCTACATAAATTATGCACACAGGTGATCGACATGTTGATAGGATAGTGTATTACTTTTTAGACATGTAGAAAAAAATGCAGTTAGTGAAAGTATTATATAATCCAGATCTTGAACTTGGTGTGCCTCAATTTCACCATCACCAGTTTCAAGAAGTAATATCGTTTCTATTTCTCATAAAATCCCATTATTCCTAGTGCCTACCTAGTGCGGACACAATTTCGTATCGCGCTTTCACTAAAATTCTCGAGACTAAACTGAACAGACCAGATCGTGATTTCAAGAATCCTCGAGATATTAAACAAAATAGCTGTTATTCTTATGTGTCAAGTTGTACAATAATAACAGTAATAAAACCACCAAAAGAATATTAAGTTTTGATGCACTAATATCCCTAATTACCGGTACTTATGATAATTAGTATAAATAATAAGCGGTGAAATTAAAAAGGGAGTAATTACGTTAATTTCATGAAAATCGAAAATGTCATTGACATGGTGTTGGAATAATGTGAATAAATACGTTTTAAGACATTTATTTTTGCAGGTACGAGTTGTTTTGAAGAGATAAATGTTTCATTAAAATGTATGAAGGAAATTGTCATATTTGAATAATTTGATTGATTTTGAAATGCATAATTCCCTGCGCCAGCTGGATTGACAGAAAGTTGATGTGTTTGCATTCTGGCTGTAAGTCGCTCTGCATTAAAGATAGAAAGTGTTGGTTATCTGAATCATTGTTTGTCGAAATCGGATGATTAGGTCATCCACTATGGCCGCCAAAAGGTCATTCTTTAATTAGAGAGTTCAAACGTCTTCTTCTCGTGAACTGCTTGGCCGATGCTGACCAAACTTCATAGTTATTGTCTTTCAGTGAAATATTTACAGATTTTTTAAATTGGAGATGGCCACTTATAAAGTCGGACAAAATCTTTAAACACTGTCTTCCCATTATGACCACCAGACTGGTTTCGACAAAGCCTCATACTTGCATATATATATGGGCCGCGCTCTGTGAAAACCAGCCTTAATGACAACGTCATGAAAGGCTGAAAATGACGTCGCAAAGTTACGCATAAATTTACCAACGTCACTTCGGATTTTGACACTTGGAATTGTTGCATCATTGCAATAAGTTGTCCTATTTATAGCCGTACGCTTTACGGCTCACAAATAGTTTAATGTTGGATATGCGTGGCAGAATTGTACAGTTGTTTTCATAGTGGTTCAGATAGTTGTCTTTTTTTTCTTCGGTTTCCTTCAAGGAAATACTTAGTAATTTTGTCGATTATTTTTATACAAATGGGCATATTGCATTTATGATTTTTAGCTCGACTATTCGAAGAATAAGTAGAGCTTATGTTGTCACCCCGGCGTCGCGTCTGCGTCACCGTCACGTCACGTCTTGGTTAAGGTTTTTAGTCAAGTTTGTATATGGAATACTACTGGCCCTACACCCACCATACTTGGACAACTTCATCTCCTAGTGATGTACATCAATAACCCCTGATCTATATTTGACCTTGACCTACATTTCCTCTTGAATTACTTACTTAATTCCCCTTGGTTAAGGTTTTTAGTCAAGCTTGTATATGCAATACTACTGGCCCTACACCCACCATACTTGGACAACTTCATATCCTAGTGATGCACATCAATAACCCCTCATCTATACCTGACCTGACCTACATTTCCTCTTGAATTACTTACTTAATTCCCCTTGGTTACGGTTTTTAGTCAACCTTGGTTAAGTTTTTTTTTCAAGCTTGTACATGGAATACTATTGTGCATCCAGACACCATACTTCGACAACCTTTTCTCATAGGTATGTACATCAATAACCCCTGATCTATATTTGACCTTGACCTACATTTCCTCTTCAATTACTTACTTAATTCCTTTTGGTTAAGGTTTTTAGTCAACATTCTATATGGAATACTACTGGCCCTACACCCACCATACTTGGACAACTTCATCTCCTAGTGATGTACATCAACAACCCCTGATCTATATTTGACCTTGACATACATTTCCTCTTGAACTACTTACTTAATTCTCTTTGGTTAAGGTTTTTAGTCAAGCTTGTAGATGGAATACTCTTGGCCCTACACCAACCATACTTGGACAACTTCATATCCTAGTGATGTACATCAACAACCCCTGACCTATATTTGACCTTGACCTACATTTAACCTTAAATTACTTACTTAATTCCCCTTGGTTACGGTTTTTACTCAACCTTGGTTAAGGTTTTTAGTCAAGCTTGTAGATGGAATACTATTGTGCATACAGACACCATACTTGGATAACTTTTTCTCATAGGGATGTACATCAATAACCCCTGACCTTTATTTTACCTTCACCTACATTTAACCTTGAATTACTTGCTTAATGTTTATAGTCAAGCTTGTATATGGAATACTTCTGGGCCTACATCAACCATACTTGGACAACTTTCATCTCCTAGTGATGTACATCAATAATCCCTGACCTATATTTCACCTTGACCTACTTTTATCCTTGGATTACTTAGTTATCTCCCCTTGGTTACGGTTTTTACTCAAGCTTGTATATGGAATACTCCTGGGCCTACAGCAACCATACTTGGAAAACTTTATCTCCTAGTGATGTACATCAATAACCCCTGACCTATATCTGACATTGACCTACATTTAACCTTGAATTACTTACTTAATTTCCCTTGGTTAATGTTTTTAGTCAACCTTGGTTAAGGTTTTTATGCAGGCCGCAGCCACCTTCTTTGTCAAGCTATGTGTACATCGACAACGCTCGTAGTCGAGCTATGCTGTTCTCCTACAGCTCTTGTTATATTATATTATTTGGACGACTTGTGAAATGACATTTGAAACTAAATAACCATACGACTGGTATTTTTAGATAACACATAACAATATCAGTATTATGTAATCATAATGCTAATATTTCTTTTAAACTTTATTTATATATTTATATAACAATTACAAATAAACGCGAGAACAATTGTAGTCAGCGTAGATGGAGGCGTCTGCATGTTTCTTAATTTGGGTTGAAACCTGAATACTCACAGAAAACAAACTTATCCTGTCTGGCGACCACCATCAGCTATACATATACTTACAACTTTAAGATTGACCCCGGGGCGCATATGTGCGCTCTTTACTAATTATGCTATACGGTCCCGTTCAGATTAGAGCGGGGTCGGGTATTTTCGGCCGTGTAAGACGGAACCGTACACGCTGTACAAACCCAGTTCCGATTTTGGGATATATTTATAGATTACACTGCATTACGCATTTTGATGAGTAACTCTAACATTCATTTGAACGTGACAACCGACTTTCAAAATATGTAGACAACCTCGGGTAAATCTGCATTCATGTATTCATGACTTAATTATGTGTCTACGTAGATCTTCATATTGCATGCTCATATTTATGAAAAGGTCTTGGTTTACAGATGTCGTTCTATGGAAAACGATTTAATATTGTAGTGCTAATTACGCGGCTCCTCGCATATCGCATGCATCATGTTGACACTGGGCCAAACATGTTTTATTATTTAGTATTTAGTGTGTTGGTATTGTGTCACAGGCATATTTAGTGCGAACATAATTGTAGCCACCGTTTCACTAAACTTTGTACGACTAAAATGTTCGTAAGTGCAAATCTAGGATCGTCTGGAAATTTCAATTGATTGATTTACATTTATTGAGCATAGGCTGCTCAATAAATGTAAAACCAAAAATTGTTTACAGGAAAATTTTGTTAATGTGGAATTTACAGACTATCTTAAGTTTATACTTACGAACATTTTATAGTCTTACGGGCCCCAGGGACGTAGCCTACTGATTTGTATCTGTATCTGCAACCACTTGCATGTACCTTCTAATGTCACGTAATTTTTAGCGACTTTCAAAAATATCACATTACATCAGCCGTACGATTGCCGTTTGATGACTGTTAAATATTATTTTAATTGACCACGTGTAAATATGGTTATATGAATGTATGGCATATATTTTACTAGTATTTTTGCAATCAGTGCAGACCCTGATCAGTCTGCGCAGATGCACAGGTCTCCAACATTTACAAATTTAAGAAGTCCTACTTTAGATCGTTGTTAATTTACTTACTACTAAACACTGGATGTCTGTGTGCTTTAAATTGTTTTTTTTATCAAAGGGACGTTCTAGTCGGAGGCGTGTAAATAATATAAAGCAAATACCAGGAGCGGATCCAGGATTTCAGGTTAGGGGGGGCGGAGCGGAGCGGGACTTCTTAATTGAAAAAGTTTACTATATTTTCGAACTAGCACCGTTTGTTCGTCGACCAAGCGGAGCTCGGGAGACTGCTAGGTGGGTCCGGCGGTATGCCCTCCTGAATATTGTTGATATCTATACCCCATTTTGCTGCGTTATAGCTCATTTTAGAGCAAACATATCTTTACTCGCAAAATGTTAGGGGGGTGCGCGCCGGGTTTTCCCCTACGTGAATCCGCTCTGGAACTTCTATATTTGCAGATTCAACGCGTCTAAATTCAAACGAGACGCTTCAAACAAATGTCGCAATTTAGTGGTCGGTACAAATGTAGTGTGTTGTTGTGGTAAGTTTATTTATGGTGGCCACAAGTTCGAAAACTATACGGGCCACCATTCCAAAAATAGTTACATGTAACGTAAAAGCATAAGATAACTAGAAAAAGTCGATGGCGCGCCATCGCAATATACCCACTTTCCCCAAATGTTAAGTCCGAAAGGGGGAGGTAATCCATGATGGAGGGTCGGATCAAAAATCCGAATTCACTTTGCGCATCAGCACATCAAAACGAAGCTAGGAACCAAATATCAGACGCGTAGGTATTAAGGTGAAAAAGTTGTTCGACCTACGAGGAAAAATAGTGAAATTCTAAGTCCGAAAGGGGGAGATAATCCATGATGGAAGGTCCGATTAAAAATCGGAATTCACTTTGCACATCATAACGAAGCTACATATCAAATATCAGAAATGTAGGTATGAAGGTGAGAAAGTTTTTCGACTTACAATGAAAAATAGAGAAATTCTGCAGTCCGAAAGGGGGAGATAATCCATGATGGAGGGTCGGATCAAAAATCCAAATTCACTTTGCGCATCTGCACATGATAACGAAGCTACTTAGCAAATATGAGGCGCGTAGGTATGAAGGTGAAAAAGTTTTTCGAGTTACAAGGAAAAAATCGGAAATTGTGAGTCCGAAAGGGGGAGATAATCCATGATGGAGGGTCGGATCAAAAATCCAAATTCACTTTGCGCATCTGCACATGATAACGAAGCTACATACCAAATATCAGGCGCGTAGGTATGAAGGTGAAAAAGTTTTTCGAGTTACGAGGAAAAAATGGGAAAGATTCTGAGTCCGAGGGGGAGATAATCCATGATGGAGGGTCGGATCAAAAATCCAAATTCACTGGGTTTGCGCATCTGCAAATTTACTTTATACGATAACGAAGCTACATACCAAATATCAGCGCGTAGGTATGAAGGTGAAAAATTGAGTTTTTCGAGTTACAGAGGAAAAAATGGTAAACTCTGAGTCCGTAAAGGGGGAGATAATCCATGATGGAGGGTCGGATCCATCAAAAATCCAAATTCACTTTGCGCATCTGCACATGATAACGAAGCTACATACCAAATATCAGGCGCGTAGGTATGAAGGTGAAAAAGTTTTTCGAGTTCGACGGATAAAAATGGGAAATTCTGAGTCCGAAAGGGGGAGATAATCCATGATGGAGGGTCGGATCAAAAATCCAAATTCACTTTGCGCATCTGCACATGATAACGAAGCTACATACCAAATATCAGGCGCATAGGTATGAAGGTGAAAAAGTTTTTCGAGTTACAAGAAACGTGACGGACGTACGGACGGACGTACGGACGTACGGACGGACGGACGGACACCCGTGACGAAAACAATATACCCGTTTTTTTTTTATAAAAAAAGTGGGTATAATTACAAACATGTAAAAGATAATTACAGGCAATGCATGAACATGAGAACTAAAATAACAGAGTTGGAGTATGTTAAAACAATATAGCTACATGGCATACACAGTTTAAAATTAACTAGAACGATATAAATGCGTCATGTAAAAATAAGAAACGTATTCCCCGCCAGACTTCAACGAGGCCCCAGGAAGGGAATAACAACTACTTTAATCTAGAACGCGAGCACGGAGACCAAAATGTGCAAAAAGTATTTAAAAATAGTAAAGAAAACTAGTTAAAATATGTAGTGTGTAAATAACTGACTTGATTATATAGTGTGCAGACATGAATTCAAAATACATATACGTACGCCACGGTGCTTTTTAGCATGGCTTGGTTGGCCACTCATTTCTTTGTTTACAAAGGTGTTGAATGTACTTTTTCTGAAACCCAACACAATTAAATTGCAATTTTTTTATTTTAACAACTAATATACATTCCACTTACTAAATAAATACGCATGCTGTCGCGCGGGCATCAGTCACGCAAATAAAAACATATGAAGGAATCTACAAAGTACGGTTGATAAATGCGTACATTTATAAAATTTGAAGAAACTTATACAAAAAATCAGTACCGGCAGTAAATTCATAGACAGGATCGAGACGGGTAGCCCACACAATAACTTTTTTAAGCAGACACACCTGACAATATCTGCCCTCTCGGTGTGGGGGCAGTGGTGCGGCAGTGGGCAGCCGAGGGAGTGGGGGTCAGCGCAGGATTTCCCCATAGACCTGCTAGTACGAGGTACATGTACACAAGACCGTCTGTCAGTCATAGTGGCTATACAGGAAAACGTTCCTCCCGCTTTCGGAGATGTAAATTTAATTCCGAGAGTCGGGTATGGACAGTCTATTTTTAATTTGTTTAAAACTCCTCGGGGGGGTGTCCGACTACCCTCTATACACCATCGGGCGCTGAACTCATTGATATGTGCAGCCATAGGCCTATTCAAATTTTAACCAAATTCAGGCCATTCATTTCTACAGAAAATAGTGCATTTGTTTCTATTACAGATTGTTTCAATTTCAAACACCAGGAACGTCGTTTAGTTGTTTGTGTTTGATCCTTGGTGAGTGACGTAATGTCTACATCAATAAATGACGTCACAATTAACTGTTATGTAAATAACGTCAATTAGATTCTGAACTAAATTCTCAAATAATTACAATGTATCTTTCTGACGGTACATGTATATATATGCATAATATGTGATAGTTGGCGATAGTAGCAAATTACGAGGTCACATGTCGACTAATTATAGATTTAACATTGATAGAGGTGCGTTTGGTTTGTTCACTACATGTACTTATCATAGTTTTATTCTGTTCAATGTTTGATAGTATTCATACTAACACTTGTAGATACATTTAGTGCAACTTATCAGCAAATACAGTTTACAGCAAGCACAGTCAATGAGTCTATGGACATGCATTTCTACTGTAGGCTGTTGTGTTGCATTGTACAAATGTCAGCGTTTCAATAACGTCATTTTCTCGATGACGTTACTTTTTTTTCCTGGCGTGATTGACATGGTGCTACAAAAAGTGAGATAAAACAAAAACTATGAAACATATTTGCATTTTCTTTTCAGTATATTGTTTGTGAAAGGTGTCGGCATCTAAAAATGTAAAAAAGTGCAAATCAAAAATTTTGTCATTAAGGCCGGTTTTCACAGAGCGCGGCCCATATATAATAAACAGGTGAGCGATATAGGGCCACAATGGCCGGCCCTCTTGTTATTATTCAGTAACGATTTGCCACTTTTTACAGATGAAATATACACAGACGTATGCATGACACTACCCTCTTTGATATTAGTTGTTCACGTAATACTAGTAAAAATAAATTACAAACTGCATCAAACAATCTATCAAAATGTATGGTGAGTATAGTTTGATGGCGTGCCAGCAACTTCCTACTAGTTATTATAGCCCCGGCATATGAAGTATGTCGAGGGGTATATAGTTTTCGTAATTCCGTCCGTTTGTCCATCCGTCCACGTCAAAGTTTTTGGATACCCATTATCTCTGTAACGGTAAGTCGGTTGAAACTTCATATACTTGCTCATCATCATCCATATACTATCATTCCATACCACTCATGCGGCCTTCATGTCCATGGTCAAGGTAAAATTACTTAGAAAGATTTGCATCCGTAAGATTTGCGTGAAAGTTTTTGGTTACCCATTATCTCTGCAATGGTAAGTGGGATTACTTCAAACTTCATATACATGTACTTCCGTATTGTCATCCAAATTTTCCTTCCATACTACACCCATGCGGCCTTCATCTCCAAGGTCAAGGTCAAATTGCTTTGAAATTTGTGTTCATAATATTTGCGTTATCATCATCCATATTTTCATTCCATACCATATCCATGCGGACTTTATGTCCAAGGTCAAGGTGAAATTACTTGCGTTAAGGTTTTATTTGTCGGTCCAGGCGGCAGCTGGTGGTATACGTGAGCGCCTGCTCACTTTCTCTAGTTATTATTATGAAAAAAATCAAAAAAATCATGGTTTGCTCAGGCTCAGCCAAGCAGACTGTGCATAATTAATTTGTTGCAAGAATAACCCAAATGGGCAACCATTGGGTGTTTTAATAGTCAGACTTCCAATGAGTTGCGTCCCTTTTATTAAATGCATTGGTATCAATTATTATCTGAAGGAGCAATTAGAGTTCACAATTTGACAAGCGGCAATTCTTATGCAAGTATTAAAATGCGTATCTCATAAAATATTCTGGCACATCATTTTCATGTACTAACTGCATGAAATGTTTGTCATGCTATTTTATAGGAACATTCTGAAATAATCGATTTACCTGTGCAATGAAGTTTTAATATTTATTAAATTTCAGCATTATTCCCTGTAAAATTCTATCGGAAATGAACTAACAATACCCAGTGTAGATTTCCTTGTATGGAGCTCTGAATATTTACCAATAATATATTTCAATGTCTGTAGCTGTAGCATGATAGACTAGCTTTACATGTGGCTGTGGCTAGAGAAATGGGGCTTATGTGTTTTTGCGACCAGTGTAGATCCAGATCAGCCTGTGCATTCGCACAGTCTGATCAGGATATGCACTGTTCGCCATTGCTTCAATGAAATACCCATCATGCTTCTAGCAAGCAATATAGGTCGTTATTAGGTTACAGGAGTGTGCTATTTGATCATTAAGTGCACTGGTCACAAATCCCATAAGCCCTATTTCTCCAATCACAGCCACATATACATGTGCAGCTTACCTTCGTCTGTTTTCAGTATGATGTAGTCGAGTAAATACGCCTCGTGAACTGAAAGGATGAGAAATAATGGGCGAATCGGAAGCATCTATATTGGTGCATGTATTTGAAAATGGAGAATGCGCTGGAAGGTAAATTGATACATGTACATATATGTTGAATGTCCACACACTCTCAAAATCAGCATTCTGGTTCACACATAATTTCCAGATTAAGCCCGGGGGACATTTCCCCACCTGAAATTGCCCATGTTCCTTAACCCATTCCATGCAAAATACCCATATATGGGTATAACAAATTCTAAACAAAAATCTGCAATTTTTCTCATTTCGCATCGAAAGTATATGTTGTGACCACTCATTTGAACCGTTTCAATGAGACGGTTCAAATGGTGGCCACACCATATACTTTTAGGGAGATACGAGAAAACTAATCAGATTTTTCTATCAGCAAAATGGGGAATCTACAGCATGAAATGAGTTTTAATATGAGAATTTCCCATTACCTTATAATGGCGTATTCACCTACAGACCAAAACCCAACATTGTCATGTTGTACAGGCTGATCTGGATCTACCCTGGTCGTAAAACCCATAAGCCCCATTTCTCCACTGACAGGCACATATTATACAACTTCTATATTCCAGTGCTAAATTTCAATCCTTTCAGATGTACATAACTTATTTATCATTTAACCATCACTGTTGTCCTATGAGTATTGACACAACACATAAATAGGAGCGGTTGTACAGGCTACAGGCATGGTTTATTCATTACTCGGACTCGAACAACATTTCAACACATTCAATGTTTAATCGTCCAGCACCACCATCGCACTGTCGCTCACAGGTAGGATACAATAAGTTAATTGGTAAGGTACAAAATCAAGCGTGGATCTCTTGTCTGCAATGAGAATATCAGGAGTTAACAACTCATTTACACCCCTTTAATCAAGGGCAGGTGGGTGAGAAAATAACACGTCGCCATGCCGTGTAAACCATGTGCGAACCTCGAGTAAAGCACAATTTTGTGTGCTCCGCTATACATGTACATTGTATATACTGACATGGACTGCAGTCCGATATGCTTAGTGACAACGTTTTAAACATTCATTTATTTGAGCGCTGAACTAAGTCGTCCGGTTTTTTGTAAGGCAAATGTGTTAAAGTTATTGTTTTTTCACAATATCTCTTTAACCCCTTGCCAGACATTGATAATATTTCACATCAATGTTTGTCTAGGGATGATGCTTCATTACGCACACCCCCACATCCAAATTTTGAAGGTCAAGGTCATTTATTTCCTTGTAATGTTCACCGGTTTTGTAACAGAAATGCGTTAAAGTTATTGTTTTTTCACAATATCTCTTTAACCCCTTGCCAGACATTGATAATATTTCACATCAATGTTTGTCTAGGGATGATGCTTCATTACGCACACCCCACATCCAAATTTTGAAGGTCAAGGTCATTTATTTACTTGTAATGTTCACCGGTTTTGTAACAGAAATGCGTGAAAGTTATTGTTTTTTCACAATATCTCTTTAACCCCTTGCCAGACATTGATAATATTTCACATCAATGTTTGTCATGGGATGATGCTTCATTACGCACACCCCCACATCCAAATTTGAAGGTCAAGGTCATTTATTTACTTGTAATGTTCACCGGTTTTGTAACAGAAATGCATTAAAGTTATTGTTTTTTCACAATATCTCTTTAACCCCTTGCCAGACATTGATAATATTTCACATCAATGTTTGTCTAGGGATGATGCTTCATTACGCACACCCCCACATCCAAATTCTCAAGGTCAAGGCAGGGTTGGCAATTTCCCGGGAAATAAGAGTATTTCCCAGGACGGCGGGAAATACCGGGAAATACTGGGAAATACTGGGAAATACCGGGAAATATGAATCTTGATGGTCTTTTTCATTCCAATATGTCAAGATGAGTCTCTATATTCCCCTATATCTACTATGGTTTATATCTGTGTAGACTGATAAGCATACAGGTAAAACATTCTGCAATGAAAAAAGAAATAATAAGTTTATTTAGAGAAAAAAAACATTATTATTTTCTAGACAATTTTCTTCCCTATTTACAAGTCTATGTAGTATTTGCCAACTGTCTATTTTATTGTATATGAGAACACCCCTCATTACTATAGTAACCTGCCACTAATAAAAGCTGCTTTTAGAATTTTGAGAAAATCCCTGTTGATAACAGGGATAATCAATGTACAGTGTAAGTGTAATTGTTTTACAACTTGACATGACCATATACAGACCACCTGGGTTCTTATTATACAGTATGACACAAAAGGTGTGAGAGAAGGCTGACAATTAACAGCCTGTTGTCATAGTCTGATGGTTTATTAAAGTATATTAAAGTCTCATCAATGTACATGCAAATAAGTAGACATTAGTAGGCTTTTGGCTAATTTTAACGATTTTAGGTACTGTATCTCATACGTACCATAGTCTTCACGTTAAATAAATGTCATAATAATAATGCAAATAAGTAATACAAATGCAAAGCATAAAACAACAGTACATTGTCAGTCATATAAGACTTGTAGGAGACTATGTGTATGCACATCATGCATGCTAAGATCATTTATTCTCATTTCTTGATACCGAATATTAGTGTGGGAGAAGGTTGACAATTAACAGCCTGTTGTCTAAACATAGTCTGATCATGATGACGTTATCCTTGTGAATTGTATCTAGCAGACACTCAGATGCTTCCTAAAAAATGAAGAAGTAATTTTAAAAAAAATAATACAACCAAAATATAATAGTCATGGTTGCCAAATATTCCACCTGATGAGTACCCCTAGTTGGGAATGAAACAGATCTATACATTGTAATTAACCCCTATATCTAATTAGTAAGTTGTTGATTGTTTAATTAACTATTACTGAGCTTAAAACTTAATTTAAATAACTTTAATTATCAAATAATAACATCAAAATTTATATTTCCCGGTAATTCCCGGTATTTCCCACTTTGGGGAGTATTTCCCGCCGGGAATTCCCGCCCCCGGTATTTCCCGGCCAACCCTGGGTCAAGGTCATTTATTTACTTCCAATGTTCACCGGTTTTGTAACAGAAATACGTTAAAGTTATTGTTTTTTCACAATATCTCTTTAACCCCTTGCCACACTTTCATAATATTTCACATCAATGTTTGTCTAGGGATGATGTTTCACTACGCACACCCCCACATCCAAATTCTCAAGATCAAGGTCATTTATTTACATGTAATGTTCACCGGTTTTGTAACAGAAATGCGTTAAAGTTATTGTTTTTTCACAATATCTCTTTAACCCCTTGCCAGACTTTGATAATATTTCACATCAATGTTTGTCTAGGAATGATGCTTCATTACGCACACCCCCACATCCAAATTTTGAAGGTCAAGGTCATTTATTTACTCGTAATGTTCACGGTCAAATGCCTCGGTAGGCGCGACACCGCTTCCGTGGCGGAATTCTTGTGATAATCAATGGGTAGTCAGCTAAAATAATTGCGTAAAATATGCCAATACACACTTTATCTGGAGCGCCATGATCTCTCTTGCGTGTACAACATACACGGAACAATAATAAATATATTTAATGGAATAGTCTGTTGCTGACAGCAATCAAATCCGCTAATTAACACAACCATGCTGCTGTCCTACATAAACACTGAACGATATAAAATTGACCTTTCTGAATTTTGTTTCTACATTAAAGTGTTTCCTTTTATATCCCAATTTATTGTGCTAAATTTGTAAAAAATATAATTGGTCCAATTGGTCAGCAACGAATGAGCGTAGCGAATGAGTTGCTTGCACGGACGCCGACGGACACGAGTATATTATTTCCGCTATTCAAACATGTATGATGGAATATCCTATTTATTACACATCCACGGCGGATACATAAGTACATTTAGTCTATTTTTGAGATTATAATCAATGAATTGTGATGTGCGCATGAATAGTTATACAATGACGTGTTTTCTCGCGTTTTGACGTTACGTTGTGTGACGTCAAATGTAACGTCTGACATGTAAACTTTTTGAAATCCAAATTACGCAGCTGTTTCTATGAACCAGATATATTTTAGTGCATGTTTGGAATGTGTTCAATCACATTAACATTCTAGATTAGTCGAGACCCTTTCCATATTTTCAAATAACTTTATTTTGACTGTAATAAAAATTAATCATTTTGCATGGTAGCTCATGGTTTCCAAGAAAACAGGCATGTGTTTTATGGTTTATTATTTGTAAGGAGTTGATTACGGGTTTTTTCTCTCACAGCGAAACCCGAACAAAGTGATTATTGTCTAATGGTTTTGCTGATGAAGCTTGTTTTCAAATTTGCATTGACCGTGAAACATTTCATTACTGTCTGTTTCACGAAAGCTGCCCAAATTTTACGGCTATATAAACAATTCAAAAACAATTTTTTTCCCGATAATATTAAATTAAAGGAAAAATTAAGAATGAGCCTTCTTTTTATTTCGTGAAATTTGGTAAAATATTGATTTTATTGCGAAAAAACAATTTCCCCATGTTAAATCCCTATAGACATCTTCACAGAGTAGTGAAGATGTCTATGGGGATTTAACATGGGGAAATTTTTTGAATTTCAGAAATACTGGACCGATTTTCAAAATTTTACTTTTGTTTTCTTAGTTAGATCATTTCCGAGCTATCTAGCCAGGTTTTGGAGTCAATTTCCAATTTGTTTTGTTTTCGGACGCCTCCCATAGCTTCTCTACCTCCTTTCCCCCATGTTCAATTCCCATAGACAAATAAATTGTTTGTGATAAAATCAATATTTGACAAATTTTCACGAAATAAAAAGAAGGCTCATTATTAAATTTTCCTTTAATTTAATATTATCAAAAAAAAAATGTTTTTGAATTGTTTATATAGCCGTAAATTTGGGCAGCTTTCGTGAAACAGACAGTAGTGTCGATGCCTGATGCAGCATTTTGTTACCAGGCAGTGCCCGTCTTTGAGATTTGCCTGAGAAAGTCCCACATGGTTGTCGTTGGATTCTGATAAAATTTTTGTAAAGTTACAAGCACATGTTGTAATCAGGTTGATAAATTGACATTCGGAAGGAAAGAATAAACAATTGTGTTCCAATTCTATTTGTTTCCCAGTGAGTGCATAGCAGAGCTCCAGATAAGGTGCGTATTGGCGTATTTTACGCACTTATTTTAGCAGAATACGCATTGATTATCAAAAGTGGGATTACAAAATGCTCACAGCAAGGGGATAATACGCATTGATTTATTTTCAAACTGAGTAGTGAAAATGCTGTAATAAGTTTACTTAGTTGAGCTGCAAAAAGCCAACAGTGTTCGCTTTTTGCAGCTCAAATAAGTGAATTTTTAAATTTGTTTTATTTTTTATCATTTGTTTCCTATTTAATTGGAAGAAAATTAATAATACATTTGTAAAAGTAAAATATGCATTGCATTTGAAATCTGGGGGTATAATACTCTTTAGATACAAAACCTATCTGGAGCTCTGGAATAAATTACAATGAAAGGTATTACTTATATAATCACAGATCAGGGCTTACATTGTTCCAAGTTCCTTTATTGTTCCAGAAAACACCTTCATATTCGTACAGGTGAAATATGGGATTCTGCCTCATTAACCAAACCTAAAATGACCATAGCTGTTGACAGGCCGTTAAAAACCACTAAATAAAGAAATAAATGTGCAGAGAACAGATTAACTTCTACTTCAGCTGGAGGAAAAGGTTGGATTGATATACTCATATGGGCTACACAATCTTGGGAGGGTATGCATAACTTAACGATGACTCAATCCTTAAGGATTCATGCATCTTTCTGGAATTCACACCGGGGACCCAGTGATCCAATATAGTTTGGGTGCCTGGCACTGGATCAGGACACTGTTTTTTAGTGCTGAAAGTTTTTATTGTAATTACAGTGCTGATTGTACGGTGCTCTCCATACAGGTACATTCCCAACTGTATTTACTATGTGGTTGTGACTGGGGAAATGGGGCTTATGGGATTTGCGACCAGTGTAGATCCAGATCAGCCTGTGCATCCGCACAGCCTGATCAGGATCTGCACTGTTCACCATTCCAGCATTTTATCACCTGACCTGTCATGCTTCTAACAAGTATTATAAGAACATTATTAGGCTACAGCAGTGTGTGTGTTGGGTGTGGGGGGGGGTAGGGGTATTTGATCAGAAGCTAAACTTGTTGTTGCAAATCCCAAATAAGCCCCACATCTTCAGTCACAGCCATATATGATGACCTCGCTGTTTAAGGTATGTAAAACCTCCAGTCTCAGTTAGTTATCGAGCATGTGAGTTGTATATTGGTGAACGATTGAATTATCCCCGTCTATTCTATGGAAGCAGCTAGGCTGGATTAATTATTTACGCCAAGTTAACTACACTATCCTATCAATAAAGTACAAGATTATGTTTTGCTAGCTATCTATATACAAGCCAACAACAACTGAGCGTTTAAAGTGATGATGTTACAGGTGTCCATTATAGTATTATAAACATTTTTTTACTAATACCATTTTTTTCATACATGTATACAGAGCTCCAGATAAGTTTTGTATCTGAAGAGTATTATACCCCCAGATTTCACATTTAATGTGTATTTTACTTTTGCAAATGTATTAATATTGATAAATAAAACACATTTATTTGAGCTGCAAAAAGCAAACAAATGCGTATTTTCACATTGTTGTCAGTATTTTGTACTCCCACTTTGGATAATCAATGCGTATTCTGCTCAAATTAGTGCATTAAATACGCACCTTATAGAGGATATTCCATTGTACATTTTGAATAGCGTAAAATAATACACGAGTGTGCATCGGCTTCCGCGTAAGCAATGAGTGATCGTAGCGAACGAGCTGCTTGCACGGACGCCGACGGACACGAGTGTATTATTTCCGCTATTGAAACATGTACGATGGAATATCCTACAGGGTTCCCACAAGCCTTGAAAAGTCCTTGAATTTTGGTTGAGTCCTTGAAAACTCCTTGAATTTGATTTTGGTGGGTTTTGTCCTTAAAAAGTCCTTAGATTTCGAGAAAAACTCCTTGATTTGTCCAAGACTGCGCTTGAATTGTCCAAAATTGATAGTGCAAGCGCATATTTTGTAAATGATATTATTTTTGGCTGGCTGTTTCATGTTTTTTACCATTTTTTATCCATTTTTATATGCACTTTAGTCTATTTTTGAGACTATAATTAATGAATTGTGATGTGCTCATGAATAGTTCTACAATGACGTGTTGTCCTGCGTTTTGACATTACATTGTGTAAACATTTTGCATGATAGCTTGTGCTTTCCAACAAGAAAACAGGCGCGCAATTATGGGTGTTCTCTTCATCGTGTATTATTTGTAAGGAGTTGATTACAGGTTTTCTCTCACAGCGAAAGCTGTGCAAATAATTTGCAAGAGTGTAATAAATCTGGATCTCTGATAAGAGAATAACAGGCTAGTGTCTTTTGATATCAAGTTTATCAGGCAAAGCTAGGAAATGCGTAGGAATTCCTACCATTTCCGAGCCGAGCCTGATACTCTTGATATCAAAAGACAGTAGCCTGGTATTCTATTTATCAGGTAACTTTTTATGCTCGAAAATGACCACAGTTAACGTCGTTATGTATGGACAGAACACAGACTTGTTTTTGTTTGTTATTACACTGGCATCATTTGGTAACGTCACGTGATGTCATCCAACCAATAGAAAATCAGTAATTGTTGTAACCCATATGTTTGTATCAGGTCAGTGCCTAATCCCGGTACAACAATATGTTATCAGTTAGTATGTATTTGGTCAATACAGGGCAGGTTACCTGATAAATTATACATTTGGTTCAGAAGTATGATGCACATCTATAATTTAACTGTATTTGACTTATCTTTGTGTTTCATCACGTTCTGCACATATCTAAGACCTTAAAAGTGATACATTAAATGTGATCATTTTGGCATAGAGATCAATTGATAGATAAGTCAATTGGATTCGGATAACCAGATATATATTTTGTGAATAGCCAAATATAAAATGACAAATTTAATGACATGACATATAGATTAATCAAGGAAAATTCTAAATAATTTTTATGTACCCCGAAAAAAAATCCAAAACGTTGATGAGAAAAATTTAAAGTAAACAGCAGACGACAAAATTCAGTTCAGCATTGTATGGGTTAACCCTTACAATGCTGAATTAAATTGTGTCGTCTGCTGAATATTTTTTATTTTCCATTTTTCTCATCAAAACATGGTTTGGCAGCACTTAGATCTAAAATGCTGCCAAACCATGTTTTTACTGAGAGAAAAGACAAAATATGAATTAACAGCAGACGACTATTTTCGGTTCCCGCATTCTAAGGGTTAAACAGAAAGTTTATTTGGAGGTCTGAAGATAGTCATGTCCGTCATCATTGTCGTCACTATTGTCCCCAGTGATAAACATTTCAGTAGGGAGTGTTCAAAGGGTGAAATCAAGTGTGTTTCCATTAAATACCGAGCAGATGATTATGATATAAGTAAATGTTTGTATAACTCTGAGATTGTTTGACTCGTTAACCTCGCTTATCAGAAAGCGTGGTGTAGCGGATTAAAAACTTTGATTCCATGTTTTGTCGCCGGTTGCTGTTGGAGCCGATATGATTATTTACTGCTAAACGGTCAAAGTAATTGGAAGGTTGACCCTTACAATGCTAAATTAAATTTAGTCGTCTGCTGGTTAGTTTTTAGTTTCCATTTTTCTCGATAAAAAACATAGTTTGGCAGCACTTAAGAAGTATTTCCAGTGGAAATGATTCTAAAGGGCTCCCAAGCCATGTTTTTATTGAGAAAAAATACAAAATATGAAATAAAGGTAGGCGGCCGTTTTTTTCTTTTTCCATAGTCTAAAGATTAAATTCGCATGAGGTGGTGGGTGATGTGGTCACTGCTCGAAAGTTTAACACAAGTTGAATAAGTTCATAATCTACATGCATACATGCTTGGAGGAAACGACGTTTATATGATATGATTATTTACGATCAATGTAATCGATAGGTTAACCCTTACAATGCGAAATTAAACATTGTCGTCTGCTGGTTATTTTTTTAATTTTCATTTCTTTCTATAAAAAACATGGATTGACAGCACTTAAGAATCATTTCCATTGAAAAGTGCTCCCAAGCCATGTTTTTATCGAGAGAAAAAAACAATAAATGTGGAATACATGTAACAGCAGACGAAAATTTTCGTTGTCCTGATTCTAAGGTTAAATTCGCATGAGGTGGTGATGTGGTCATTGCTCGAAAGTTTGATACAAGTTGAATAAGTTCATAACCTACATACATACATGCTTGGAGGAATTTATAACTTAAATGATCACAGTAGGGTAGTTCTTTCGAGGGGTTTTCATAAAGTGTGTGGACTTTTGCATGTTGTGAGTTCAATCCTCACCCTAGGCGTGAAAAATATTTACATAGTATTTCCAGCCCATTCACTTTCACTTTTTTTAATGGTATATACAAGACCAAATCTATTTTGCCGTGCTTATACCTCTATAGATGGAAGGGTATGTGTTTCAGTAATGATGAATCCATCCTTAAAGATGGAGGCCCTCAAATTATGTAAAATTATATTGTTACGGAAATTAAATGTGTACCTACCTAATCATATAACTGTTCCACAAGTTTTTAACATCAGTGTTCTTGTTAGTAGTAGTGATCACCAGTTTTTGTGCATGTGAATTAAGACAGTGGGATTAATTTTAATTATTTAAGTTTAGTACATGTATGTGTATCAATTTAAACACGATTGCTGTCGATATCTTATAAAATATAGTTATTGTATTCCATAAATTGCATTGGACAAATAAATATCGACTTCCTTTGAATAAATATTGACTTTTGTTAATATTTTGAGAAAACGCGGTTATCTCCCCTGACCTCAAGATTATTGGTTTCCGTCAAACAAATAATACAAAATCGTACCAATTTGTGTACCCGGTAATAAAAATTAAACGCTCTTTGTATATATTAATGACATCTCTAAATGCTGAACCAAAAAAATATAACCCCTACAATACATCCTGATGTGCGGGACCCCATCTTTTAGGATTAAATTCATACTTTAAACACTTAGTCTTACTGGGATTCACACATCCAACACTGTCTTTCAGTGCTGAAAGATTTTATTGTAGTAATTCCAAATACCGTTGACCCATTACATTCAGAATACACCTTTACGGGTATCAAATATTTTAAATATTTAATTTTTGTTGCGGCCGCTTGCGGACAGCGCGATTTTAAAATTCGGCACATTGAGGTACGTCTGTACAGGTTAAAGTTTTTGGTTAAAGTTTTTCGGTATACAGTACTATCAAAGCCTCGGCGAGCTCAACATGCGGGCTGCAGCCATCTCGTTATTTTTCAATGAATGTATATGTTGTGACCACTCATTTGAACCATCTCGATGAGACGGTTCAAATGGTGGTCACGACATATACTTCTAAGCACATAATAAAGAAAATATTTAGAATTTTTCGTGAAGAAAATGGCATATCCTCAACAAGAAATGAGTTAACCCTTTTAACACTACATACCTCTATATCGGTTTTTGCAAACACTGTACATCTCAATGAGCTGGCTCGTGACGAGCCGTCTCATCAAGTAATTTTCATATCTTTTAGAAATATTTACATCCATTTTCATAAATGAACAAGTCTGAAAATCAAGTTATTTACGGTTGAAAGGGTTAATGCAATGGGATGTGAAACATGTAATGTACATACAGTATTGTGGTGCAGGGTTCGAAACTGACAAAATTACCACAAAAATTACTACTGGCCCAATCAACCAATTTAGGCTACTTACGGCGAGTGAGCATTGTAAACTACATGCATTTTAACTCAGTTTACACTTGTCCGACTTGATTTCACTTTCCAATGGTGAGTGGGAGTGTTAATTTCGCACATGGGCCTATGTATAATTGACCTTGCTGTTGAATGGACATAAAACCCCAATGAGTGAATCAATAAATCACACACAGTTGGTGGTTTAGCAGAAATTGCCCATAATTTTTACCACCCCTTGTTAAACGAAACCTAGTCAACGTTTGGTCCCTCTATTTGCAGATGGGCTGGAATATATACAGGCGCGGATCCAGGATTTCGGTTTAGGGGGAGCGTAACTATTTTGCAATACTTGACTTATTCAAGAAAACGACCGAAATATGCATGGAATACATGGCACTTGGCATGAAACGTGCCTTGTAACTTGTAAAAAATCTTTACTCGGCGAATTTTAGGGGGGGGGGTGCGCGCCGGGTCTGCCCCCCCCCCCCACTTCCTGATTCCGCCCATGATATCTACAGCATTTTCTGATGAATTAGTCTTGTTTGCTAATGTAAGCTAAGCTGTTCATGTAGGAGCTTAGTGAGATAATAGTGTTTTGTTATTTTAATCAACTTCATATTGATTAACTAAGATGCTGTCGTTATTGGTATATTGGAAAATATGGACTTTGAAGCTTGTATCAAATACTTGGAATAACAAAGCATTCCTTATGTTGTTTCCAAATACCATGTGAAGCAGCCCACTCATTTATTTTTCTATATTGGTTACTACTGCATAAATATTTTCCATATTCAAATAACTTGTAAACAGTACAGACACCAAATAGTACAAATAGATACCAAGTTGTTTAATTTAGCAATTTTTCGACTTCAGGCTTTACTAATGTCCCTTTCTGAATCTAATGGTGCACACTTTGTCTGTTTTGTTCATTTTAAGTGGACTTAAATGTCATATTGGTTTTGGCAAAACTAGGTGCAAGTTTTTCAATATGTACGATTAACCTGAACGGGTCTGTGAATGCACGTAAAGTGGAAATCGCTTTGGTGAAAAGGTTAATGGAGTTTAGATCCGTCGGTGATGGTTTTCATTCAATTATTGTTCATCCTAATCCAATTTCATGTTCTGCACTTTCCAACAGATAACGATTATATGTGGCTGTGACTAGAGAAATTGGGCTTATGGGTTTACCGACCAGTTTAGATCCAGATCAGATTGTACATCCGCATAGTCTGATCAGGATCTGCACTGTTTGTCATTCCATCAATGAAACATCCATCATGCTTCTACCAAGGAATGTAGATCGTTATCAGGCTACAGGTTTACACTATTTGATCAGGAGCTACACTGGTCACAAATCCCATAAGCCCCATTTCTCCAATCACAATTGTGACCAGTGTAGCTCCTGATCAAATAGTACACTCCTGTAGCCTGATAGTGATCTGTATTACTTGTTAGAAGTATAACAAGTGTTTCATTTACGAAATGGCGAACAGTGCAGATCCTGATCAGACTGTGCGGATTCACAGGCTGATCTGGATCTACACTTGTCGCAAAACCCATAAGCCCCATTTTTCCAGTCACAGCCACACATAACCATGCTGTTGAACAGATGTAAAACACCAATCAATCAATTAATTCTCCAGCCGGAACCACATGTGATTTCTCAGCCGTATAGATCCTATAGCAGATTTCATCAAAATTGCAATGTGCACTGATCTACCCAAGTGCACATTGAGTATCTCTTTGTACTGAATTACATTATTTCATACAAACCCAATGCCTTTTTAGCTCACCTGAGCGAAGCTCATGTGAGCTATTGTTACCGCAATGTGTCCTTCGTCCGTCGTCCGTTGTCGTCGTCCGTCGTCCGTCGTCCGTTGTCGTCGTCCGTCGTCCGTGAACATTTTCAAACGTCTTCTCCTCGGTAACCATTGGGTCTATAGTCACCAAACTTCATGGTCATGGTCCTTAGGTAGGGGGATTACAAAATTGTTAAAATGACGTCATTACGTAATCCAAGATGGCCGCCGTCTAAAAATAGCACAAATTCTTAAAAAATCTTCTTCTCAAGAACCGCCAACCAACAAAACTTGGTAGGAATGATCGATGTACATTGCTCTTTCAAAGTTGTTAAAATGGTGACTCTGGGGTCAAAAATGGGCGTGGCCCGTGGGGTCAAATTGGGGTCAAATTTTATTTTTGACTGAATATGGTCATTTCATATATCAAATTGAAGGTATCAATGAGGAGATCACTCTGGTGCATTTTTTGTCGAAATCAGATTGTTATGTCATCCAAGATGGCCGCCGAAAGGTCAAAAGGTCGTTCTTTTATTAGAGATTTCAAAATTCTTCTTCACATGAACCGCTTGGCCCATGGTAGCCAAACTTAAAAGTTATGGTCCATGGGTGAAGCCTTTTCAGATTTGTTAAAATGGAGGTCATCGCTAATCCAAGATGGCCGCCGTCTAAAAATAGCATAAATTCTTAAAAAATCTTCTTCTCATGAACCGCTTGCCGAATTTCGACGAAACTTAGTAGGAATGATCGATGTACATTGCTCTTTCAAAGTTGTTAAAATGGTGACCCCAGGGTCAAAAATGGGCGTGGCCCGTGGGGTCAAATTGGGGTCAAATTTTATTTTTGACCGAATATGGTCATGTCATATATCAAATTGAAGGTATCAATGAGGCGATCACTCTGGTGCATTTTCTGTCGAAATTGGATTGTTATGTCATCCAAGATGGCCGCCAAAAGGTCAAAAGGTCGTTCTTTTATTAGAGATTTCAAAATTCTTCTTCACATGAACCGCTTGGCCCATGGTAGCCAAACTTAAAATTATGGTCCATGTGGGAAGCCTTTTCAGATTTGTTAAAATGGAGGTCATCGCTAATCCAAGATGGCCGCCGTCTAAAAATAGCATAAATTCTTAAAAAATCTTCTTCTCATGAACCGCTAGCCGGATTTCGACGAAACTTGGTAGGAATGATCGATGTACAATACTCTTTCAAAGTTGTTAAAATGGTGACCCCGGGGTCAAAAATGGGCGTGGCCCGTGGGGTCAAATTTTATTTTTGACCGAATATGGTCACGTTATATATCAAATCGAAGGTATCAATGAGGCGATCACTCTGGTAAATTTTTTGTCCAAATCGGATTGTTATGTCATCCATGATGGCCGCCGAAATGTCAAAAGGTCGTTCTTTTATTAGAGATTTCAAAATTCTTCTTCACATGAACCGCTTGGCCCATGGTAGCCAAACTTAAAAGTTATGGTCCATGGGTGAAGCCTTTTCAGATTTGATAAAATGGAGGTCATCGCTAATCCAAGATGGCCGCCGTCTAAAAATAGCATAAATTCTTAAAAAATAAAAAATCTTCTCATGAACCGCTAGCCGGATTTCGACGAAACTTGGTAGGAATGATCGATGTACATTGCTCTTTGAAAGTTGTTAAAATGGTGACCCCGGGGTCAAAAATGGGCGTGGCCCGTGGGGTCAAATTGGGGTCAAGTTTTATTTTTGACTGAATATGGTCATGTCATATATCAAATTGAAGGTATCAATGAGGCGATCACTCTGGTGCAATATTTGTCGGAATCGGATGATTATGTCATCCATGATGGCCACCAAAAGGTCCATTTATTCAAGATTTTTAACGTCTTTTTCTCAGGAACCACATGGCCGATGCTGGGTGAAGCATTTTCAGATTTTGTAAAATGAGAGTCATCGCTTAATCCAAGATGATCGCCATCTAAAAATAGCACAATTTTTTTAAAACACATGAACTCAATGTCGCATTCTCCTCTGGTGTTCATGGAGTCAGGTGAGCGAATTAGGGCCATCATGGCCCTCTTGTTATATTTGATTATAAACATCATTGTTTGAATTAATCTTAATTAATTAATGTACTGTATATACATTTTGTATTACAGTATCACAGCTATTGTTTTGATTAACCCTTAGACCGCTACACACGACAATTGTCGTCTGCTGTTGCTTATTTGCTATATCTGGCCTATTTCTCAATAAAAGCATGATTTGACAGCACTTCATTATCATTTCCAATGGAAATGATTCTAAAGTGCTGTCAAAGCATGTTGTAAATTATTCTAACAACATGTTTTTGATGTTGAAAATGGAAAATAGAAAATAAACAGCAGACAACACAAAATTAAGATAGCGGTGTAAGGGTTAAAAAAAATCTAATTTCATTAAATAATTTTTTTTTCTTTTGGTGCATGTGCTCTTCTGCAATGGTATGTATCACCTCGCATAATATGGATCATATATTGGATTGCAGAAGAGCAGTGGCCGACAGCATTATCTGGAAATTTCGCTGACAGGATATCCTACGGGTGTGAATCTCCAGTCAATACATAGCCAATCTGTTTTCAGTGAATCTTTCACCAGTTAATTGCTGATGACAGCGTGACCTTGGCATGAAAAGAACCCCGAGGGCCCAGTGAGGACTCAACTGGCTCGCAATGGACTCATGGTAATGTGTCACCACAGTTGATGGAACTTACATCTATTTCATCATTCGAGAGTGCAATTGCAAGTACTTCAATACTAGAGGTTGCGAGTTCAATCCCCGTCCTTGGCGTGAAAAAATATGTTCATAGTATTTCCATCATTCTAGTCTTTCGGATGAAACTTGAAACCGAGGTCTCATCCCTATATGACCTTAGCTGTTGCTGGGACATAAAACCCATTAATTTTTTCGTGAAGATCCGTCCGTCTGTACTTAATTCATACGTCTGTCCATGGTCAAATGACTAATTTATCCCGTCGACACAGTGCGTATGTGCCGTGAAACACGGTGCCGTGAAACATTTTTGTTATCCAGTCAATACTATTTTTGCATTTTACAGCCATTTGTAGGTGTTGACGGGATAAATAGTATAGTAGATTAGTGCCGTGAATGGGAAACAATATCTGGCGCGGCACGGAAACGGGATGTGCTCGGCATAGCCTCGCCCATCCCGTTTCCTGAGCCTTGCCAGATATTTTTTCCCATTCACGGCATTAACCTACTATTCTCTATTTATTTTCCTTATTTCTGAACCAAAGTATATGTTGTGACCACTCATTTGAACCGTCTCGGCGAGATGGTTCAAATGAGTGGTCACGACATATACTTCTGATGAGAAATAAAGAAATTCTTGAGCCTTGCCAGATATTTTTTCCCATTCACGGCACTAACCTACTATTCTCTATTTATTTTCCTTATTTCTGAACCAAAGTATATGTTGTGACCACTCAGACGGTTCAAATGAGTGGTCACAACATATACTTCTGATGAGAAATAAAGAAATTCTTGAGCCTTGCCAGATATTTTTTCCCATTCACGGCACTAACCTACTATTCTCTATTTATTTTAGGGGTGTGCGCGTGAATGAGTAACCCATTTCAATCTAAGGATACTATAATATTTGTTGAAAAAAATATCATTATTTTGTTTATTTCTCCATAAAAGTTTTTGTTGTTACCACTCATTTGAACCGTCTCACTGAGAAGGTTCAAATGAGTGGTGACAACATATACTTATGTTTAACTAGGTGGTCGCGGCCCGCATGTCACGCCCTCCGAGGCTTTGATAGTATACCTTAGTATTTGTTTAAAAAAAATCTCATTAGTTTATTTCTCCATAAAGGTACATGTATATGTTAATTGTTACCACTCATAAACTTCCGAGATGAAATAAAGAAGATATAGATTTTTTATCTCAAAAGTTACATTATACTATAATTGTATCCCATCCAATTAGCCAAGTTTCTCTAGCCGAGGTTTCGGTCAATATTCTCAGAGGGTTTTATTGAAGTACCGTTGCCAAGTATGTACATTATAAAGGGCAAGTGCCATGTGTGTATTCACCATTGTTTACACTGTATAAGTCAGCTAAGTACTTGACCGTCTGGACAATGACCATTTCGATATACAAGTCTGACAATTGAATGTAACCAGGATGCAACACGATTAAGTTAAACGTCAACGATTCCGAATGTCGTCATTTGATTTTAGCATATCCATGTAAGTTGTGACTGAAAGTCTCGGCTTATGGTCTTTTGTGACCATTATAATGGCGTTTGTGTAATGGCGTTTAACAGTTTGTCTGCAGCTATAAGGCGCTAAGGTCAATATGGGCCAAGCCCATGTCCCATATTTCACCTATACAAATTGTGAGGTGGGTCAGTGGTGGAAGTGGTGGGGATGGCGGTGGAATTGTTGGCATTTAACGGTCCGTCAACAGCAATTGATACAGTGTAGTACGGGTGTCTGGCACCAGATCAGGACACTGTCTTATACCGCCTGGCGGCGGCCGGGGTATCCGTGAGAGTCTGTTCACTTGCTGTAGTTATTTGTTGAATGTACAGTCTATATATATTTATATATAGGAGTATTCCCGTCTGTAGATTAGACGTTTAACCCAAAGCAATCACTCTAAACTCATTGCGATGTCCATTATGTTATAAGCCCAATTTGTTGGACAGTTAGACACATATTAACCGATACATATTTATCTTTCCAAGAGTTGTATACTTTTAGTCTTAGTGTTTGTTAAACTTATGATTGAAATGCATTTGATCATTAGATACAGAAATTGTTAAGATGTTTGTGGAGGGATTTACTACACTGGTTCATTTATGACCAAATCAAAGTCTTGACCATGATAACAATTTCAATATACTGTATATGATATGGTTCCAAATCTGACAAAACCAGGCTTGTTATAATTTTTTATATGTGATCGAGCAAGAGAGAATATACCATTGTTTATGCCACTGGGGGGTGTTTCACTAAACTTTGTACAACTAAAATGTTTGTAAGTGCAAAATTGTAATAGTCTGTAAATTTCACATTAACAATGTGTTCTTGTAAACAATTAATGGATTTACATTTATTGAGCATAGGCTGCATAAGCAGCCTATGCTCAATAAATGTAAATCCATCAATTGAACTTTCCAGACGATCCTAAATTTGCACTTACAAACACATTAATCGTACAAAGTTTAGTGAAAAGGCCCCCCTGGTCTATATAGATCTGGGAGGCATATATTGTTTGGACTGTTTGTCCGTCCGTGTCTGTGTCCATGAGTCTGATTAAGAAGTTAGCTGAAGTTTCTCCAATCTGCCGTCAGGGGGCATTTTCTTGTTTTATCAACAGTAATTTTGTTATTATTTCTATGGCCTTAAATGCTTGTTCATGATTACACATTCCTTGCTGTGCTCATATACCAGAATTACAGTGGAACATCTCTAAGCCGGACACCCTGGGAACCTCCGGTTTAGAGATGTTCCATAGTATTGAGAATATTATTCTTGAAATGCGTGTGTAAGAAGCCGTTGATATTTATATTGGTTCGGTGTTTAGTAAGCACGACATGCTTGTTTATGATTCAGTTGGTCGCTCCAACGATTATACTATCCTATAATCTATAATCCTTGGTGCAGTAATAATTCTCTAAGGGCTTGCCAGAGCTATTGCTGAGTTGGGGAGCTTCGCTGTTTGTATTTATCATTCCCTGCCACAAATGGAGAATTAATTTTTCTAGCCGATGTGGGCGTCTGGTTGGGAGCATGTGAAGGGTCAATTTAACATTGAGATTCATCCTGTATCCTGTTATCCCTGGTTTGGCCCTAATTGTTAGCTTTCTTGTTGCTTGACAGTTTAATCCGGTTATAACGAATAGAAGTAGTAAGATTTGTACTAATCATATTACTTTTATGGGCTATGTGACTGGTATGGTGAGGACCTGGCACCAGATAAGGTTATTATAATTTCAGGGCTGAATATACTTTTTTTCTGTAAATATTCTGTTCTGATTTTGGGAATTTCCCCCCATCCATATGGGTGAAATATGGGATTCGACCCCATTAACCTGGCCTAAAATTACCTTAGCCGTTGACAGGCCGTTAAACACTATTAAATAAATAAACAAATTCTCTCGCCCGCCGATGTGCTTCCCATGCCCAATGTCAAATGATTCTGAAATGTTTGTCAAGTACATTTTATCTCTGTAACAATAAGTCGGATTGACTTGAAACTTCATATGTGGCTGTGAGTGGACATGGGTTTGCGTGACCAGTGTAGAGCCAGATCAGCCTGTGCATCCCCACAGTCTGTTTGTAACAGGGCGAGAAAAATTTGCACCGACCTGGGGTTCGAACTTGGGACCTCTGTAGCCTATTTCATCAACATTGCAAAGTATACTTTACTAGCAAAGTATACTTTGAGGGAGTAATCATTATTTTTTCCTGAAATGCATTATTTCATATAGAACTAACAAATGCATATATTTCATGATTAAAAGTATGCAGAATTATTATACTGAATTTATTACATTATCACAGCCAAATTGGCTGTGATAATGTAATAAATTCAGTATAATAAAAATTAATAAATTTATCATAAAATTGAAAATGTCTCCCTCAAAGTATACTTTGCTACTAAAGTATACTTTGCAATGTTGATGAAATAGGCTACTGGTTTACTGTCATCACTCTAACCGACTGAGCTAACCGGGCATGAGTACACACCTTGTTTCCATAGTGACTTATGCACCAACTGTGACATGCTCAGGATATGCACTGTTCTCCATTCCATCTATTAAACCCCAGTCAAGCTGCTAACAAGCAATATAGATCGCTATCAGGCTACAGGAATGTGCAATTTGATCAGGAGCTACACAGGTACAAATCCTGTAAGCCCCATTTCTCCAGTGACAGCCACATTTACCAAAACATCAACACTCCCTTCTGGAAATGAACCACACCCAAAGCGATTTGCATATCAAATGACACCGATGGGGTTTTTATTGCAACCAACAACAATATGTAATTTCTGGACACAAAAGATCAGAAATGAATAAATAAACATGTTCTGCATATTGATTTCCAACAATTATCGGACAAAGAAGTGATCAGAAGTCGAAATAAATTTCATGAGCTCTATTTATTATTTGTGGCTGTGACTGGAGAAATGTGGCTTGTGGGATTTGTGACTAGTGCAGCTCCTGATCAAATATCACCCACCTGTAGCCTGATAATGATCTACGGTATATTGCTTGTTAGAAGCATAGCGAGGGTTTCATTGGTGAATGGCGAACAGTGCAGATGCTGATCAGACTGTGCGGATGCACAGGCTGATCTGGATCTACGCTGGTCGCCATTCACCAATGCCCTATTTCTCCAGTCACAGCCACTGGCATTTATGTGAAGAGTACATTCGATTTATCAGTCACAACGTCAGAGCTGAACTTAAAGGTACATGCCCACTCAATAGGCACAAAATGTTCTTTATATCGGAGACATCATCCGAGACATTTTCTGGCAAAATAAACATTCATTCACCATTATGATATATTTTATATCAGACGTAAATTTACACACTGATATCAGGGGCGATAACCGTGTTTTCTTAAAATGTTAACCGACATTACTATTTATTCTCTGTATTTAAGTTTTGATGTACAATGATCATACTTGTTATTTTTAATTAGTATGAATAATTAAAAAATAGCATGCCCCATTTGCATATGAAAATAGCCTGATACCCCCGCTAGTCACTATCAATAACATAAATATTACTAAATGACTACAATTATACACTTATTTAATTCCTATAAAGAACATTTTGTGCCTACTGAGTGGGCATGTTCCTTTAATAGAAGCGTGACGGGATTGATTGGTGAAATGGCGAACAGTGCAGATCCTGATCAGACTGTGCGGACGCACTGGCTGATCTGGATCTACACTGGTCGCAAGACCCATAAGCCCTATTTCTCCAGTCACGGCCACATTTATGTGAAGAGTACATTTGATTTATCAGTCACGACGTCAGAGCGGAACCTAAATACATGTAGTGTATTACAGTCGCTATCTTTATTCGTTACTGACGTAGATAAGGTATATATTTAAATGGACAATGAAGGTGGTAAACTAGTTAAACATCAGAAGTGAGAAGAAATCGGTATTTTTGGGGAAATTTATGAACAGGTGTATCAACATATATATGACGCACTGAATGGCTATTGTCTGAAAAATTCCCCCCAATATTTCAATTATGACTGGACAGCTCTTGTCATCATGTATTTTAAATTATCTTGAAAGGAGGGAAATGAATATTGTTGCCTGCTGATTTTTAAATTAATTTTTATCTTATTTCTTAACACGAAACATGTATTGGCAGGACAAGAGAATCGTCTCCAATGGAGACGATTCTCATGTCCTGCCAAAACATGTTTTCATCGAGGAAAACATGGAAAATAAAAAGTAAACAACAGATGACAATATTTAATTCTGCATTGTTTCATTTATTTCTCATTTCATGTTGCAATGTGACATCTATAGACTCACTAAAATGATATTCCTACCAAATACATTTACACATAAATACTATTTAACAACAAACAATTATTTCATGTACATTACCATACTCTGTATAGTGTCTGTGTATTTTGTTTGCCATGTTACCCAATAAAAATGGCCATGTACTCGCCCATATACCACTAGGTGGTCTGGGATGCTTTTCAAATAAAGATTATTTATAACCGGTATGTTCTGTTCTGTTCTATTCTCTGTAAGAGTTAAAAAAAATCCCCCTAATATTTAAATTATGACTGGATAGCACGTGTCATCTTTGTTTACGGCTGTTGACTTATTTGAAGTAGCGGCAGTTAATCGGGAAAACAGGTTTTCCACTTTTAACTTACTTTCTAACAAAAAACATTTTTTGGCAGTACATGAGAATCGTCTCCATTCGAGACAATTCTCAGACACTATCAAAACATGTTTTCGCTGAGAAAAATGGAAAACAATAATAAACAGCCGACAACAAAAATTAATTCTGTGTTTCAAGAGTTAAAATTTCCCCTCCTATTTAAATTATGACTGGACATCACTTGATGTATTGCAATTGTATTTGAATGACAAACAGCTGTAATTAATTTGTAAAAGGTGGGAAATTAATATTGTCGTCTGCTGTTAGTCATTTTTGACTTATTTCTTAAAAAAAAAAAATGTTTCGGCATGACCTGAGAATCGTCTCCATTGGAGACGATTCTCATGTCATGCCAAAACATATTTTCATCGAGAAAAAAAAGGAGAAAAAAAAAGGGGAAAAAAAGAGCAGACGACAAAATTAAATTCAGCAGTGTTAAAATTTCCCCTCATATTTAACTTATGACTGGATGGCACTTGTTGACATTGTTTATGATTGTTGATATGTTTAGATTAAGTCACAGATAGCTAAACTTAAGACAAGTGAACAACTTGGGGGGAATTCCCATTCACAAACCATATGACTTGTTAATCGGATGGATTATGGTTTAAAACTGATTCTCGTATCTAATGCATGAATTATGAAGTATTAAGCATGAGTCAGGCATCTTGAACTTGTCTTGAAAAAAGGGTAGGTAAATTAATTTTCTTATCACAGTGAAAAATTATATTTAAAAAATATAAACCAAATTAAGCGAATTAAATATATGCGCAATAGTGGCGGAATATAACTCGTTGAATGGACATAAAACCTTGTCCGATCAATTAAACATAATCTGCTTCGATGAGAATGGACATAAAACCCAATTGATCAACTGATCAACCACCAACCAACCAATCAATCAATTGATAAAACTTGTAGTAAACATGATTCCTCCTTATAGGAATCATGAATTGCCTGGTTTGGCCGTCGGGTACGTTTTTTATCTTTGGCTCTTTTGTTACCTGGGAGTTGAATTGGGTTATTGCCCATTATAAAATTAGTAAAATTATTTCTGATCCTACTGCTTTTGGGAGGGGTCAAGTGATACTGGTGTGGCGAGGACCTGGCATCAGATCAGGATTATTCTGATTTCAGGGCTGAATATATAGTTATTTTATTGTAAATATGCAGTTCTGATTTTGGGATTTTCCCCCCATTTGTACAGGTAATATATGGGATTTAGTACTAAACCCATTGACCTTAGCTGTTGATAGGCCATTAAACCCCAACAAACAAACAAACATTAACCTTAGCTGTTGATAGGCCATTAAATCCCAACAAGCAAACAAACATTAAACACGAGTCAGCAGGCAACTTGAACTTGAAAAAAATGTAAATTAAATTTATAACAACAACAGTGGCCGAAAGTATTGAAATCCTGAAAGTATTATTTGATATTTTCCTTAATATGGAACGGATTTTGATGAAATATGGCGCAGCAAACGCGTCTTCATGAGCTGCATTTGGTGGTCCAGGGAGTTTGGCACAGACTTATCTAATTTTTGTGAAGAATCGATACACTGAAATCGATTCTTCGCAAAAACGACAGAAGTTTGGGCGAAAATACAGAGACCACCAAATGCAGCTTAACAAGACGCGTTTGATGCCCCATATTTCATCAAAATCTGTTACGTAATAAGGACACTATAAAAGAATACATACTTTGAATCAGATGGATTCTGGTGGGAGAGTATTGCATATGTAAACGTTAAATCCGTTCTTAAGGATACACATCTTAACGGCAAATCTTACTGGGATTCACACCTGGGACCAAGTGATCTGGTGTAATAATGATGCCTGGTACCAGATCAGGACATTGTCTTTCGGTGCTGAAAGTTGTTGTGATCTGTGATGATTGTGCAGTGCTCCCCCATACAGGTGCATTCCCGTCTGCATATGACAGTGTTTTATCTACCATTTTGAGTTGGTGAGTCAAAAAACGACGCGTCATCCGATGGAAGGAAAAATAAGAACATTTCAGAATTTTGATATGTCAAATCCAAACAATATGTGTATTGATACGCGACATGCTTGTAAATAAATAACTGTAAATCAATTCATCAATCAACTGAACATTAACTTTGAATCCATCCCTAGCAAAATACAAACTTCAAAGGTGAAACCATCCTTACCCACATCTTTGTGAAAAGTGAGCCAATGTGGTAACGACACCTGACACCATATCAGGATATCACATTTTCACCACCTGAACAGTGGGAATGGACATAAAACTCCAACCAACCAATCAATCAAACCATCAATCAATCAATTAAGCAAACAAGCAAGCAGTTAATCAATCAATGGTGAATGTTTATTGCTCAAAGTAAACTCCACCGGTCCATAGCCCATGGCCGGATGGTAGAGTGTTGGCTTCACGTGCGAGATGTCTGAGGTTCAAACCTTCCACCCACTAGATTTTTGTTGATAGGCCGTTAAAAACCAACAAACAAACACACAAACACCGGTCCATAATACAACATAATATTATACACACTGAAGGAGTACATTCGGATAGGTTCACCATATATCATGATCTGTCAGGTCAGGTTGACCTAATCTCCTATAGGACAAGTCAGCGACTTGTATCACTAATAGATTAATAATTATCGGCTATCCAACACCGTTCACAATGCCCGTAAAACGTGTTATTGAACTGGAACTCAAAGACAAATAGATCATAATTGCTGTGTTTATAGATCAATTTGACAGACAATTAATACATTCATTCGGCTCGACAGCTTAAATGTCGAAAGTAGTGATCGGTCTTTAGTCAAGTGTATAGAAAGTTAATGCTATTTTTTTGAGTGCATTGAAAGTTAATGTCGTAGAACCGTCATGTTGACAGTGCTTTTGTTTATAGTGATATGGTGACAAGAAATATCATAGTTTGGGAAAGATCTCAAATAAATCATAAGTTGGCTTTTGCAACCAGTGTAGACCCTGATCAGCCTGCACATATGTGCAGGCTGATCTGGGTCTACACTGGTTTGCATATATCCATTGTAGTACAGCGCATAGTGTAAACTTGATTTGATCAAATGCTAAATCATAGGTGTTTGTTTCCTAACAGTTACAAACGTTGTTACAGAATGATTAATTTGCCATGTTTCTTTCAAAAGTACATGTATAGTATTATGATTGAATGCCACTTGCATATTTATTATGGGACCATTTTGCATATAAACATAGTGATAGGTAAGTACATGTACCTTTGATTTGCATACAACATAATATGAACAAAAAAAGAATTATGAGCAATTTTGTTCTATGCACTTGCACACTCGTGTGTTCAGATCAGTACTATTTCTATGTGTATTCATTAAATTGTCTAATTATCGGCCACTCGATTGTTATGCCATATCTGATAGTGGAATGGACATTTACTTTTACCATTCACAGTAGTCCATCCATCTGTCTGCGTCCCTTCATGACCTTAGCTATTGATAGGCCGTTAAACACCAATAGATCAAATCAAATTCTTGTGTGTCTATTACAAACTCAAGACTCGTGAAACTTTCAAACTGTAGCAGATGTAGCTTCCGAATGTTTGCAAATTAGCAATGCGTCACACAATAAACCAGAGGTCCCAGGTTCCCAGGCCATGATACATTGTATGTCACAGGGCAAGAAACTTGCATTCCCAGCCACAGACTCGAACCTGGTACCTCTGGTTTACCGTACCATCGCTCTACCAACTGAGCTAACCGTACACGGCTGTATACAGACTTCCTCCCCATAGCGAGTTATATACCCAGAGCTCCAGATAAGGTGATTGGCATATTTTGCGCAATTATTTTAGCTGAATATTCATTGATTATCAAAAGCGCGAGTTCAAAATATGCACAGCAATGTGAAAATACGCATTTATTTTCTAATTGAGTAGTGAAAATACTGTCATAAAGTTGAAAATTCACTTATTTGAACTGCTTTTTGCAGCTCAAATAAGTGAATGTTTAAATATGTTATATTTGTTATCATTTGTTCCCTATTTAGTAATGAAGACAGTCAATAATCCATTTGTAAAATTAAAATACGCAATGGTTTTGAAATCATGGGGTATTGTATGCTTTAGACACGAAGCTTATCTGGAGCTCTGTTTATACCGTGACAAAAACATTGTTTGATCGCTAATTTTTGGATTATCTCCCGATTAAGACAATTTTGCCTTGTAGTTCATGAGCCGTGGTATAACACAATAGATACATGTTTGATACATGTTTCGTAGTTCAGCAATGTTCATTTCGTACCCTGGATCATGGATTAATTATCTTTCTCTCAAACTAATATTGACAAATCTTGTAGCCAGCCGTAAATTTTATATTTTTAATTTGGCTCATGTTTTCTCAAGAGAACAATAATGTATTGTTTAAATCGTACATTCTAGACATAAAATTTTGTATCCAAGCTTTTCATTTACTCTCAAGTTATGGGTGAACATTCGTGTTCCACAATGGCATTTTCCTATTTTAGTGCTGACCTACTTATGCACTTGATACTCTAGTGCTTCTGGCACCCTTCATCAGTCGATTCAATTTCATTTTAATTACGTACGTTGAAAATTTTAATAAATTTACCATGGTCCGACAAAACTGCACTTAACTCAAATGTGGCAAGTTAGGACACAGACCAGCCTGCGGTATACATAGATACGGTAGATCATACGTGAATGATGATTTAATACGATATTAGTTAAAGCTTTTAACACCACAGGCCTGTATAGTGGTATTGGCAAACAGTGTAGATCTAGATGAACCAACTCGTGATCAGTCGTATCATCAGGATCTGCACTTTTTGCAAGTAATTTTGACATTTTTAGCTCGCTGAGCTTATGGCATACTCCCGGCGGCGTCGGCAGCGTCGGCGTCGTCGGCGTCCACAAACTTAACGTTGGGGTAAATGTCTTATAAATTCTATTTCCTTTCATGGAACACCTTGATATTTCATACATGCATTCATCTGATGATACTCTATTGTGCAATAGCAAATCCATGACCCACCGCCAACCCCTTACCCCAGGGTCAAGGTCACAAACTTAGCATATTCATAAACTTAACGTTGGGGTAAATGTCTTATACATCTGTTTCCTTTCATGGAACACCTTGATATTTCATACATGCATTCCTCAGATGACCCTCTATCATGCTGTAGCAAATCCACAACCCACCACCCAACTCTTACCCCAAGGTCAAGGTCACAAACTTAGCATGTTCATAAACTTAACGTTGGGGTAAATGTTGTGTAACTTCTGTTTCTTTACAGGGAACGTTTTGATATTTCATACATACATTCATCTGATGATCCTCTATTGTGCTACAGCAAATCCATGACCCACCCCCCACCACTTTCCCCAAGGTCAAGGTCACAAATTTAGCACATTCATACATGCATTCCTCATGTGAATAGCTATCGTGCTGTAGAAAATCACCAACTTAGTGCGTTCATAAACTTAACATTGGGTTAAATTTTGTTTTACTTCTGTTTTCAGGGAACGCATTGATATTTCATACATGCATTCATCTTAATATGCTATATTATGCTATAGCAAACCCACGACCAACCTTGCACCACTGACCCCAATGTCAAGGTCCATCGCACGCCCCTTAACCCAAGGTCAAGTTATATAATATTCATGTTTTTTTATGCAACTGTGCCAAGTTTGAGTGAATGCTGCCAACAGGCGACCTTCGTTGTCTTCTGACAACTCTTGTTATACCCCACCACGATTGTGGAGGGAGCATTTAGTGTTATCCTTGTCTGTCCGTCCCGTCCGTCCTTCTGTCTATCACCAACCTTGTAAGTCGTAAAACTTTTAAAACGTACTAGCTACAGACCTGAAACTTGGTATATAGCTTCCTTATGATGAGTAGATGCGCAAAGTTTATGTTAATTCTTGATTCGACCCCTGGGTCATGGATTATCTTCCCCTTTTTGACTTAGAATTTGGCAATTTTGCCTTGTAACTCGTAAAACTTATAAACCGTACTAGCTACAGAACCTGAAACTTGGTATGTAGCTTCCTTATGATGAGTAGATGCACAAAGTTTATGTTAATTCTTGATTCGACCCCTGGGTCATGGTTATCTCGCCCTTTTCGACTTAGAATTTGGCTATTTTGCTCTGTAACTCGTAAAACTTTTAAACCTTAATAGCTTCACAAATGAATTTCATCCTTTTGCCTTGTAACTAGTAAAACTTCTAAACCATAATAGCTGAAGGCCTGATGCTTGGTTTGTTCTTGATGGTGTGCCTCATTTACTGTCAAAGTGATATATGGAGCATCCGTGTTCTATGAACACATTTTCTAGTTGAGAACAAAAACAACCCTTTTTATGCCCCCGCCACCGAATGGTGAGGGGGGCATATAGTGTTACCGGCGTGCCCAAAACCACATTCGTCCCACCCCCACTAAGCCCAGGGTCAAGGTCACAGACTTGGTGCGTTTGAAACCTTAACGCTCGAGTAAATGGCTTATAATTTATGTTTCCTTGCTCGGATCTGCTTGACATTTCACACACGCATTGCTCCAATGCTCCTCTACCGCCCTGTGACAAATCCACATTCGTCCCGCCCCCGCTAAGCCCAGGGTCAAGGTCACAGACTTGGTGCATTTGAAACCTTAACGCTCGAGTAAATGGCTTATAATTTATGTTTCCTTGCTCGGATCAGCTTCACATTTCACACACGCATTGCTCCAACGGTCCTCTGCCACCCTGTGACAAATCCACATTCGTCCCACCCCGCTAAGCCCAGGGTCAAGGTCACAGACTTGGTGCGTTTGAAACCTTAACGCTCGAGTAAATGGCTTATAATTTGCTCCAATGCTCCTCTACCGCCCTGTGACAAATCCACATTTGTCCCGCCCCCACTAAGCCCAGGGTCAAGGTCACATAGTTGATGCGTTTTAATGCGTTTGAAACCTTAACGCTCGGGTAAATGGCTTATAATTTCTGTTTCCTTGCGCGGATCAGCTTCACATTTCACACGCGCATTGCTCCAATGGTCCTCTGCCACCCTGTGACAAATCCACATTCGTCCCGCCCCCGCTAAGCCCAGGGTCAAGGTCACAGACTTGGTGCGTTTGAAACCTTAACGCTCGAGTAAATGGCTTATAATATCTGTTTCCTTGCTCGGATCTGCTTGACATTTCACACACGCATTGCTCCAATGGTCCTCTACTGCCCTGTGACAAATCCACATTTGTCCCGCCCCCACTAAACCCAGGGTCAAGGTCACATAGTTGATGCGTTTGAATGCGTTTGAAACCTTAATGCTCGGGTAAATGGCTTATTATGCCCCCGCCACCGAATGGTGAGGGGCATATAGTGTTACCGGCGTGCGTACGTACGTACGTCCCGACACCTTAACGCTGGGTAAATGGCTTATAATTTCTGTTTCCTTGCTCGGATCTGCTTCACATTTCACACACGCATTGCTCCAATGGTCCTCTACCGCCCTGTGACAAATCCACATTCGTCCCGCCCCCGCTAAGCCCAGGGTCAAGGTCACAGACTTGGTGCTTTTGAAAACCTTAACGCTGGGTAAATGGCTTATAATTTCTGTTCCTGCTCGGATCTGCTTCACATTTCACACACGCATTGCTCCAATGGTCCTCTACCGCCCTGTGACAAATCCACATTCGTCCCGCCCCCGCTAAGTCCAGGGTCAAGGTCACAGACTTGGTGCTTTCGAAACCTTAACGCTGGGTAAATGGCTTATAATTTCTGTTTCCTTGCTCGGATCTGCTTCACATTTCACACACGCATTGCTCCAATGGTCCTCTACCGCCCTGTGACAAATCCACATTCGTCCCGCCCCCGCTAAGCCCAGGGTCAAGGTCACAGACAGGTGCTTTCGAAACCTTAACGCTCAGGTAAATGGCTTATAATTTATGTTTCCTTGCTCGGATCTGCTTGACATTTCACACGCATTGCTCCAATGGTCCTCTACCGCCCTGTGACAAATCCATTCGTCCCGCCCCCGCTAAGCCCAGGGTCAAGGTCACAGACTTGGTGTTTCGTCTCGCAAACCATTTAACGCATTGGGTAATGGCGTCAATTCAAGACAAGGTGACGTTGAAACTTAAGCGGGTAAATGGTTATAATTCTGGTCCTGCTCGGTATCTGCGTTCACATTTCACACATCTGCATGCATCTCCAATGGTCCTCTACAGCCCTGTGTAAAAATCAACATTCGTCCCACCCCCGCTAAGCCCAGGGTCCAGGTCACAGACTTGGTGCGTTCGAAACCTTAACGCTCGGGTAAATGGCTTATAATTAAATATGCCTCATTTTCTTTGGCTGCCAGCGGGGGCATTCGTGTGCCGACAGGCCACATTTCTAGTAATTTATGTTTCCTTGCTCGTATCTGCTTCACATTTCACACACATTGCTCCAATGGTTCTCTGCCACCCTGTGACAAATCAACATTTGTCACGCCCCCGCTAAGCCCAGGGTCAAGGTCACAGACTTGGTGCGTTCCAAACCTTAACGCTCGGGTAAATGGCTTATAATTTCTGTTTCTTTGCTCGGATCTGCTTCACATTTCACACACACAGTTTCCAATGGTCCTCTACCATCTTGTGACAAATTCACATTCGTCCCGCCCCCGCTAAGCCCGGGGTCAAGGTCACAGACTTGGTGCATTTGAAACCTTAACGCTCGGGTAAATGGCTTGTAATCAAACATGCCTTGTTTTCTTTGGCTGCCAGCGGGGGCATTCGTGTGCCGACAGGCCACATTTCTAGTTCATAAATGGACAAATCATTTTGTGACGATTCTATTGGTTGCAAAATAACATATCAAAATCCATTCCAGTTACTTCGGGGTTTACTCATTTCGAAAGAAACGAGGCTCTGCTAACAAGATTAATAAAGATCATATATAGTCGATCAGGAATGGCTTGATATAGTCTGGGGTAGAGCAAGGGGCTTCAATACTGGAGTTCAATCACTACACTAGGCATGAGATAATTATATATAATACTTTCATAGTATTTCCTTCACACTGGTCTTTCGGATTAGACTCGAAAACGAGGTACCATTTCTATATGATCTTTGCTGTTGCTGAGACATTAAACCATGTCATATTTTGTGACCAGCCTGTTTGCCATCAGAAAACATATTAAATGTTAATTTCATTGAGAATATGCAAGTGAATTGGGAGTTACAATTATGTTAACCGATTGTAGGACATAATTTCTACCTGGACAAAACACCCCCTGTACAAAACCCCTCCCATTATTGACGCGGACAAAACACCCTCCATGCTAGGACATAACACCGGGGGAGGTGGGGTGGGGGGGTGTGTGATTATATCTATGATGATTATATCCGTATACCATGTTAAACACATTTTGACTGCCTCGTACAAAGAGATTAAGACCGCAATGTTTAGGATGATTTGCATATGTTTTATGAACCATTTATTCATATGTATATCCTAATGGCTTCAAGAAGTTGTCAAGTACGTGTTCCAGACCATGTTACTGGTTCTCTCCAGACACATCTATTAATTGGTTTGCCATGTTAATTTGTGGTTGTGAGAAATGACGACCAGTGTAGATCCAAATCAGCCTCTGATCAGGACCTGTACTGTTCACTTTCTATCAATGAAACACCCATCATGCTTTAACAAGCAATTTTAATTGACTGGTGTGGAATGGACCTGACACCAGGTCAGGATATTCTAATTTCAGGGCTGAATTTTTATTTTTCCGTAAATAATCAGTTCTGATTTTGGGAATTTCCCTCATGATGGATAGGTTAAATACGGGATAGTCCAACCCGTTGGCCCGGCCTTAAATGTAGCTGTTGATATGCCGTTAAACACCAACAATCAATCAATCTAACAAGCAATTCAGATCATCACAATGTATCTGGCTACAGGAGTGTGCTATTTGATCAGGAGCTAGACTGGTCACAAATGTCATAAGCCACATTTCTCCAGTTACAGCCAGTTAACAGTAATTTTTCATTGGTATCTATCGGTAGATCTCAGTCTAGATCTCGAGCTAAATACAATGGAACCCCTCTAAAACGGACACCAAGAAAACACCTGTGATCTTATTTTTTACGAGTTGGTCATTTATCTCAGGTAATAATGTCTGTTCGTGATCGCATAGCACACAACTTTGGCTCAGAATGATCAAAGGCCTGATTTACAGTGAAACCTCTCTAAGCTGGACACCCTGGGGACCTCCCAGGGTGTCCAGTTTAGAGAGGTTCCACTGTATGGTATTTTGAATTCATCCCCAGGAAACTTAATGGGTAGAGCATTGGACTTCAATTCTGAACGCCCTAGGTTCAATTATCTCCCTGGACATGAATAAAAATACTGTTAATAATATTTCCATCCCACTGGTCGGTCTTTTGGATGAACCTGAAGCCTTGTTGCTATAATACATATTATATATATGTGACTGTGACTGGAGAAATGGGGCTTCTGGGTTTTGCGACAAGTGTAGATCCAGATCAGACTGTGCATCTGCACAGTCTGATCAGGATCTGCACTGTTCGTCATTCCATTAATGAAACACTCGTCATGCTTCTAACAAGCGATATATATCGTTATCAGGCAACAGGTTTGTGCTATTTGATCAGAAGCTATACTGGTCACAAATCCCATAAGCCCATGTCTCCAGTCACAGCCACATATGACCTTATCTGTTACTGGGAGGTTAAACCCTTTCACAGGATGGATTGCGGCCTAGAGGTTAGGATACTAGACATCAAAACCGGAGTTGCGAGTTCAATTCCCGCCCTAGGTGTGATAAATACTTCCATAGTATTTCCATCCCACTGGTCTGTCAGATAAAACTTTATTAAGCCAAGGTCACGTCCCTATATGACCTTAGCTGTTGCTGGGATGTTAAACCCATTCACCTGTTCACCTCTTTTCGGAATTCCTACCCAAACAAGTCCGACAACCAAACCCAACAATAACCATAACTCTAAACAACACAACACAAACTCCATGTTCATGTGGTAAATAATTTAGTGCGACCTAATCATTCGTTGCTTTTGTACCTACCGGTAACAGTGTATTTTATGTATTGACTTTCGCCGATAGACGTTGTTTTATCGTCTATTTATGCATAGAAGTGAGTCGAGTTTCCAATGCATTTTTATTGTTTATTATCCAGGTTGTGACTACTTAGGTCACTGCTCACAAACTTTTACTTGTCGTTCGTGTTATTTATGACCGCTGGCTGTGAAAATAAACTTTATGGTGTTTGTGACCAGTGTAGCTCTTGGTCGTTATTTGTGATCATATATGTGATCAAGAGACTGATTAAAACTTGTACAAACGATGTCAGATTGGGTAAATTGCTGCCAGCGTAGGTCCTGATCAGACTGCATGAATGCAGGCCAATCAGGGCCTACGCTGGTCGCACATATCATAACATCCCTTTACACCAGCCAGTGGCATAGATTTTGACCAGTTTAGCTGCTGATCAACGAGCAAATACATGTAGCCTTGTCACAGTATGCTTTTGTCTGGAAATATATAATATATGAAGAAAAAACACAGCAGACAATATGTTAATCCACCATTATTTGGTTAACTCATGGAATTCTGAAACAAACATAATTGTCTTCTGTTGTTTCACTGTTTGACTACTTTCTCAATAAAACATTTTGGCAGCACTTTAGAATCATTTCCCATAAAAAATGATCTGTCTCCACGTGAGACATTTCTTATGTGCTATCAATTATTTTAAAATGCAAATACGGAAAAAGAAAATAAAACATTGGTGTCTTCTGTGTTTCATACATGTATTTTGTCTTGTTTCTCAATAAAGCATTTTGGAAGTGATTCTAAAGTGCTGTCAAAAAATGTGATTATTGAGAATAAATAAAACATAAAGAGCAGACGATAAAATTTAATTCAGCGTTGTAATTGCTAAACTGGTTGTGAATAATCAACTTGTTCATTTTCTAAATCATAAATATATTTATTTACTTTATTTCAGATAATCTTCGATACTTATTGGGTGCGTGTACGTAATAAAGCTGTGGGCCGATAGAGCCAGTCGACCATTCATATTCAGGATTGGGTTACCATTCGCCGATTAGTTAATACCTAATGCGTGGTGAGCCACGGAAGTTTGAACTCAGTAAAACTTGGGAGGCAGTTGTGTCAATTGGTGTTGATAGTATTGGTGTATTGATAAATGTTTGTCATGATCTGTCTGTTATTGTTGATGTTTATATTGACATAAAGCACGCATATATAACTGTGGAAAACACCCTGGACACCAGTAGTTGTTGATGAATGTCAGAGTGGTTAGATACTCAATAGGAATTAAACTGATATTTAACTGTTGAATAATTCGAAAATGATGGGTATTTTATTGTGATTCATTGCCAGTGTTCGGAGCTTGATACACCTTATTCCTACAGTATTAATACGTCTGGACATATCTAAGCTGATATGTATCAGACAGTATAAGTGGGATATTTCTAAGAGGCAAAGTATTGGAACGTTATATTGGAGGTGATGTAAGCCGACCTCGTGATAACTAAGTCGGAATTATAAATATTGGAGAACCGGTTTGATTGGCATCGTAGTCGTGATTTCTCGGCCAATCCGGACCTGGCTGGGTATTGTGTTTCGTTGCGAAGCGTTTCTGGCGTGGATGAAACAGACGCAGATAGGGTCAGGAAATGCCGCCAACAGCTGATAACGCGATAGTGGGACATCATCGAGCTTCTGTGACCTTGACCTCTGGACACGACCAGAAAGCAATGCATATCACGACAATGATGTCGGGTGATCGCAGGAGCAGCCAGACGAACGGATATACGGAAAATGGGCAGAAACAAAGTGATCACAAATTCGACTTCTATTACAAAGAGCCATGTTTGTACACTCACAATATTTATTTAAACTCTGCGAAGGTGTACAATGCCTTAAGACATGAGTCTAAGGAAGAATCAGAGAATCCGTACTATCAGAGAAGAAAACAGATGGAAAATGGTTCCGAGGAAAAGAAAGTCGTTCTGCCAGACATAGACTTTGAGGACGATAATGAAAAGAGGTTGACGTTTGAATTGGCATTTGAAACATTGAAATGTAAGTATTTCATAGAAGTCAGAAGTGTGGGTGGCAGGTGGGAGCAAGCGATGGGTAATTTAACGATCAGGGTTCATCCTTACCGGAATCCCGACTGGAGACCTGGATTGGCCCTTACATACGTCTTTGGCATTTGGTATGTGACAGTTGAATCTGGTTATATCCCTTATGTGAGTATTACGATTATTCGTAATCCTATTTTAGGGGAAGGGGCCAAGTGACTTTGGTGTGGTATGGACCTGGCACAAGGTCAGGTTATTCTAATTTCAGGGCTGAATATATTTTTTCTCGATGTAAATATTCCGTTCTGATTTTGGGATTTTCCCCCCAATGCAGCAGGTTAAAACGGGATCGAACCTGTTTGCCCGGCCCTACATGACCTTAGATGTTGATAGGCCGTAAAACACCAATAAACAAACAAAAGTATTTGACATTGGGTTTTCCATGGTAATTTTCAAACTACCGTACATTGTACATTGCATTTCATTAGCCAGAAGAAGATTGATTATTTTTATATGTAAAAAAAATCTAAATATCCACAAACAGTGCAGGTCCAGATGAGACGGCTCGTAACGAGCCGTCTCATCTGGATCTAGCCTGTTTGCGAAAGTAAACTGAGATTCTGGTCAGTATTGTTGATATAATGGCTGTATTGTTAGAGTTAGGGATAAGTATTTTATCATGCAACTAATACCTGTAATTTAATACTCTAATTATAATGGTGAAAAATGCAATTTAGCATGTATGTTAAATTCTATATTTTTCTAAACATTCATTCAGTTGCAAGAACAGAACTGTTCAGTAATCTGTTTTGTTTAAATAGTGTTTCCCCTAGACTGAAAAAGGGGCACTTTTTTCACTAAGCAAAAAAAAGATCTCCACAGAAAACAAATCTGGATATTGGTACGTCCTAATATTTGGTTTATATGTAGTACCATATATTGCTAGCCATATGTCTACCCGCTCCATAAGTCGAGGTCCGAAATTGAGCAAAATAATATCAGTCTCAGGCCATGTTGCGGCCATAAGTCGACTCCCCGTCTTCAGAAACAGAAAATTTTAATTGTTACCTATATTAAAACAATTTTATTTGTCGGTACAAATTTTAAGCAACGGTAGATTGGTACATGCATTTTAAAACATTCTTTCAACTTAATTGTAAATATTTCAAAACCAGTAAATATTAGGAAGTAAATATCAAGTGAAATGTAAAAAAACATTCAAGAGGTCAATGATAATCACCAAACACGACTACCAGTTTAATATACGTTGCAAGTGTCATTTTAACTCGCATCTTCATTTCTGTCATAGATTGTGCCAATATTTACACAAGAGTATGGCACACACTCCAGGGTTCCAGAAAAGGAATTAGTAATTGAGTATTTTCACTCCATCATATCTGAAGCAATTGGGTATTTCAATATTTTAATTGGGTAAAATAAAATCACACTACTGTTTACACATCAACAGACAGCAATTATTGAATAGTTTGCTTCAAAATGAAAACATGTCTTGGCATTTCATTAGAATTGTCTCCTTGGAGACAATTCTAATGAAATACCAAGATGTGTTTTCATGGAAAATAAGAAAAATATGCTATATATTTGTGGTCTGTTTATTGTTTTCTGTAGCATGATAAAGGTACCACAAATTTGTTATTGCTTTTTGATACTCGCTACTTCTGATTTCAATTGGGTTTTTGGCAATTTAATTGGGTATTTACGCAAATACGCAGCTTATCTGGAGCGCTACACTCTTTTTTGAAGCATTAATGTGCTAATATGTGTGTTTTGTAAACTACCCCAATGTTAACATATCAATTAGCAACAGTTGTTACGTGAACAACATTATGTGAATTTAGCAGTTTTGCGAAACAAAAGACAAACTGGTTACACACTTATTTAATTTCAGTTATTTGTTTGAACTTAATGAAATATGGAACACAAAGGAGTGGTTAAAAATTGCCAACAAATTTGAGTCAACTAACGGTGTAACCCTTAGAATGCTAATTACATTTTGTCATCTGCTTATTTTTATTTTCCACTTTCATTGATGAAAACATGTTTTGACACCTATGGAGACAGTTCTCATGTGCTGCCAAAACATGTTGTTTTTGGCTAAAGAATATGTTAACATTTGAAAAATGGAAGATGACAATATCCATTTCCGGCCTTTTAATGGCGCTACCGGGTATGTCTCGTCTTAAATATGCGGTTTTTGCTTTAAGTACTGCAAATGACCTATGTCATCCAAAATACACCATTTTATTTGATCAAATTTCAAGGAAATAGTGTTTTATTATACTACATACTTCATAGAGTGGGATCAACAGGGAAGATAATTTGGTAATAAATTTCTGCTATTGTACGGTACCAAGAAGCACAATTTGTGAAACATAATGCTTTTTAGTTGTGCAATGATAATACAATATCACCTATTAAGCATTGTTCCATTATAAACACTAGCTGCATTAAGTTAAATAAAATTAGTATTCATCAATTGCAAACGTTCAATTGGTTTCAGAAATACGAAAAAAATCTACAATTAAATTATTTTGAGACAAAGTCCTCCTTCACCCTTAAATAACCAGTATATACTACTAGTTCATGCTAATTTTTGGACTAGTACTTTAACCATATAAGGAGTTTCTTTTTCAAAATCTGAAAAATACTAACAAATACTATAGATCAGGGGGCCGTTTCACTAAACTTCGTACGACTAAAATGTTCGTAAGTGCAAGATTATGATAGTCTGTAAATTTCACATTAAGAACGTTTTCTTTTAAACAATTATTGGATTTACATTTATTGAGCATAGGCTGCATATACAGCCTATGTTCAATAAATGTAAATTCATCAATTGAAATTTCCAGACTATCCTAAATTTGCACTTACGAACAAATTTAGTTGTACGAAGTTTAGTGAAACGGGCCCCTGGATGAGATAGCTCATTGCGAGCCGTGTCATCTGGATCTGTAGTGTTTGATAATGTTGGCTTTATGGTGTACGGTTGGTTACAAGGGTTGGGGTTCCATCTGGATCTACAGTGTTTGCAAATGTTGGCTTTATGCTTTGAAGGGTTGGGGGTTACTAAGACCTGGGGCCTGTTTCACTAAACTTTGTACGACTAAAATATTCGTAAGTTCAAATTTAGGATCGTCGGGAAATTTCAATTGATGGATTTACATTTATTGATGCTCATTAAATGTAAATCCAATACTTGTTTGCAAGAAAACAATGTTAATCTGACATTTACAGACTATCATAATTTTTCACTTACGAACATTTTAGTCGTACGCAGTTTAGTGAAACTAAAGGTGTGTGATCCGGGGCTAGTGTGAACAAGCTGTCGACTTGTGGTAACACATTCTTGTAAAATGCATCGGATAATCAAGGTTTGTATACTTGACTGTCGAAAAGTTATTGATACCATAATCTTTGTATCATATATCGTCGGTGAAACAATGGTTGGGGTCAAGGGTCGGACGAACAAATTGTAAATTTAAACCATGTATGAATTTAGAGAAATAAAATTGGTCTAGACCAATAATTATTGAGGCAGATCTTTTGATGCACCCGGCCGTGAGGTATATAGTGTTTGGACTGTGTGTCCATGTGTCTAGTTATGAAGTTTACCAGAGCTTCTCCAGTCTGTCAATGGTGGTGATGGGGTGGTGGGGAAGAGGCATTTGTAAGCAGGCCACATTTTCTGGTTTCATAATTAAGTAATTTAACTTTTTAGGAAGTTTCATGCTTAATCGGTACATATTTATTTACACATCATTTTTTTGGGAATAAAATTTAATCCATCTTATTGCACTCATTTGAACCGAGTGACAGATTATTTATAGATGATGATTCAATAAGAAATGATGGTCAAAGCAGTTGAGAAGTAAGGAAATTTTCTTTCATTCAGTAACATGTCAAACCTCCGATTGTAGATCTATTATGTAATGAATGGATGCATTTGTAAACAGGCCACATTTTCTGGTTTCATAATTAAGTAATTTAATCGGTACATTTTATTTACGCATCCTTTTTTGGGGATTAATATTTAATCCATCTTATTGCACTCATTTGAACCGAGTGACAGATTATTTATAGATGATGATTCAGTAAGAAATGATGGTCAAAGCAGTTGAGAAGTAAGGAAATGTTCTTATTTTTTTTCATTCAGTAACATGTCAAACCTCTGATTGTAGATCTATTATGTAATGAATGGATGTTTATAGGATATGCATTATCTCAACAGGGAATCTATTTTTACATTTACAAGGATTCAAACATCGGGCCCAGTGATCTGGTGTTGTTTGGGAACCTGGCATCAGATCAGGATGTTCTTGGTTGCCTGTTAGAAAGATTTGTGGTTTCAGTGCAAAGTGTACATCAGCTGTTGATGCCTAATTTGAGAATGTTGGTTCTGTACTAGAAGGATCTGTGGTTTCAGTGCTAAATTTTAAAAAGTCCGTTGTTGATGTCTGTTTTGAGAAATATCACCAGTGTATTCCTGTATACGTGTATGAACTTTTTATTGAATGGATGTAATTCAGATTGAATGGAATTTTATGTTCATTAGACAACAAGGTTATATGAATCATTCAATCAATCAAGCAAGTAATCAGAAGTGTGGATAAAACATCAATTATAGCGGTTACTGGAGAAATGGCTCTGATGGGTTTTGCGACCAGTGTAGATCCAGATCAGACTGTGCATGTGCATCCGCACAGTCTGATCAGATATGCACTGTTCGTCATTCCATCAATGAAACAGCAGTTATGCTTCTAGCATGCAATATAGATCGTTATTAGGCTACATCAGTGTGCTATTTGACCTGGAGCTATACCATTTTCACAGTCACAGCCACAATTTATAAAACATATTTTGTCATGATGGTATGTATATAATTTACCTAGATCGCCAATGTAATTTTGCACATTGATCTGTCATTCAAATACGAAACCCTATCCTAACTCGAATTTATTTCTGGCTTTGTAATTGAAAAATTGAATTTAATTGTTTATTGATTTTAATCATAAAAATAAGTCAATATTTGTACCAGTTAAATGGTGTTGGAAAGTGCATTGCTAGGTCAACTAATATGTGACTGATAGGAGAAATGGGTAGTATGGGTTTTGCGACCAATGTAGATCCAGATCAGCCTGTGCATCCACACAGTCTGACCAGGATCTCAACTGTTTGCCATTCCGTCAAAGAAGCACTCGTCATGATTTTACAAAGCAATATAGATCATTATCATTCTACAGGAGTGTGCTATTTGATCTAGAATTACACTGGTCACAAATCCCATAAGCCCCCATTTCTCCTGTCACAGTCACATTTATGTTTGGATAGAAGAAAATCATCATACTAGATATTTCCGCCATTTCTGTTGCTGCGAATGACAAAGACATACAATAAATAGCATTCACATAACCACGATCTGCAAATAACCTATATCAATCAAATGCACCATTTTATTCTATTTGATGAAATCCTAGGAGGTTGTGTTTTATTCTATGTTATACCATCAATAATCTTAGACTGATAAACAGGGAGATTTGGTAATGCATTACTGGAAGCACAATTTATGAAACAACTTTTTTTGCCAAATCCCTTTTTTTTCCAGGCGACACATATGTATGGGTGCACAAATAGATGCAAATCTAGAATGAAATTATTTTGTACTAATCTGTTTCATCACTTTCGACGCATATCTGAGACCCAGTTCTTTAACACCATGATCTGCACTTTATGAGCTGAGAGCCAATTTAATTACATGTTAAAGGTACATGCCCATTCAGTAGGCACAAAATATTCTTTATAGGAATTAAATAAGTGTATATACAGTGCAGTCTCCGTTTTTGTTCCACCGTAGACAACACTTGCAAACTCAACGCGAACGCAACGCGAACGCAACGCGAACGCAACGCGAACGCAACGGTTTGCTGTAGCGTTGTATACGTTGTTTAAACGTATAATACGGTTCGTACACGTGTAATACACATTGTCAAACCGTTTAGTTTAAAAGCGTTGTATACGTTGTTTACACGTATAATACGGTTCGTACACGTGTAATACACATTGTCAAACCGTTTAGTTTCAAAGCGTGTAATACGTTTAGCTTCAAGGCGTATAACACGCTTTGGCGTATACATGTACATATGTAGCGAGGTGAAAGAGTTGAAACGTGTACAACGCTTTACCTGGAAGCGTGTAGCTATATGAAAGCGTTGAAACGTGTACAACGGTTACACGTTTTAACACAAATACCTGTTCGGCCCCGATCTCTTCGAGGCGTCCTTGTTTCGTCCCTTTTAAAATATCGCGAATACATACCCTCAGATCGAGTTCAAAGTACATCGGCGGTGTGATTTAGCACTTCAATTGATCCCTAATCCCTGATGACTAATGAGTCACGCTTTTAACACGACAGATGTACCTTGTCGTTTATCAAAATGTTTGAGAATTGTAGATCACGTGAGCCGGCTATCAGGATCTGCGGCATTCCTATGTACATTTTTATATACACAAAAATGACGCCTTATACAGCGTAATGTAACAGTTCCTAACTTAATATGGAATAGCCCGGGCCGATAGTCCGTGTCAGTTAATTGGGGTTCAATATTACGAACACAGATAAACACAGTGCATGGTTTCTTTATTTTATTTTAACATCATCAGAAATGGCGAGTCTAGGAACTCTCGTATTATCTTTACGCTGAAGCCAGTCTATTTCAGTCACTAATCCGCTATACACCTGTCCCACGCGTGTGTTAAGATTAATCGATATTTGGAGAAACTGAATACACAGCGAGCTGCACACTGGTTTAATAACACGGATATGGCCCGCGGATATGTGTCATAAATTACTTGGTGGTAAAAACCGGTAAATTTACAAGGTTTATAGCGAAATAGCAGCCGACTGGCAATTTTTCTCGGACTGATTTTTAAGACTAGTTTTCAAATCTCAATCGGTCTGAGAGTTCAAAAATCGTTCCAGAACCGGAAAACTGAAAATGTTAGAAGCCCTGCAGTGAGTCTAGAAGTATATATACACACACGAAGAACGATCAGAGCATGCGCATTCTACGCGATACAAGGTTGGCATACCAAAACGTGTATTAAATGCGTTAAAACCCGTGGAAACGTGTTATACGTATAACACGGTTTCATCTGTACGGTGCTGTGTACATGTAGATGCGTGTAACCGTTCGTCAAAGAAAGCGTTAAATCGTTTAAACGGTTTACCTTAGCGTTGTACACGCTTACAACCGTTGTATACGTATACAACCGTTGTACACGGATTACACGCTTTTGAAACTCAATACGTTGTTTACAACCGTTGTATACGTTTACAACCGTTGTACACGGATTACACGCTTTTGAAACTCAATGCGTTGAACACGGTTTGTTCGACTTTCGCGCATGCGCAAGAGTGGGGAAACGCAACGCATGGCCGAAAACGTATTACACGTAGACGACACACGTTTTGAAACGCAACTAACGGAAACTCCACGGATACGCAACGCACAACACTTTGTACACTTATAAACCCGGAACATTTTGACAGAAACAACTGTAATTGTGTCACTATTCCACCAGTTCTAAAAATTACGAGTGCCCGCTATACATATATAATCATTTAGTAACGTTTATTTTACTGATAGTGACACGCGGTGGTATCAGTCTATTTTCATATGCAAATGAGGCATGATATTTTTTAAGTATTTAAATTCTACTAATTAAATGCGTCACCTGAAAACAATTTTTTTTTTTCGATAGATTATAAAGTATGATCATAGCACATCAAAAAATAAATACAGATACTAAAAAGTAATGTCCGTTACAGTTTAAGGAAACACGGTTATCGCCCGTGATAATAGTTTGGAAATTTACGTCTGATATAAAATGTATAATAATGCCAATCAATCCGTGGGGTAATGGTGAATGAATGTATATTTTGCCAGAAAATGTCAGATGTCAATTCCTATAAAGAACAAGTTGTGCCTACTGAGTGGGCATGTACCTTTAATGACATTAAAAAATCAAGGACTTTTTGCACCATTGCAGACCACATGCATAGACCCAACCTTATTAGCTGACGTAGCTATGAATGAATTAATCCCACAAATGTATTGGATCTGGTAAACAAAACTAGAAAATGAGACTTGAAGTCTGAAAAAGGCCTTTATATGGGAATGTGGTCGAGAAAAAGGATCTTACGACATTTGCAACAATTATAGATCAGTGTACAGTGAGATAGTAAGATTTTAATGTACCGTAATTGTTTTGCTGATGAACGTAAGGCTTCTTCTGTGGCTGAATGGCGAACAGTGTAGGCCCAGATCAGGCTGCGCAGATGCGCAGGCTGATCTGGGGCTACACTGGTCGCAAACACCATAAGGTACTTTTTGTCTGCTGTTCAAAGTTAATATGATTAAGGTACATGTATAAGCCTGATTGCTTAGGAAAATATTGCATAAACTGGTATTGAAAATCTTAATATTTTCTGTAACTTTCTATTACATAATTAACTAAGTTACTTAAGCTGATTGCAACACCATGGTAGAATTAATTTTGCTTGCAACATGTTATGATAGTGTCGTTTATCCATAGAAATATCTGATGTTTGGTCGATTCTGAATATGTAGGATTCAGGCCTTTCCCCAGAAGACGCTGGGGTATTTCACTGTGAACGTCATATTTTGATGAGTCATAATTATTAAATTGGGCTTATACCCATATATCTCATTTAATACACGTTTAAACCTTATAATACACTCTTATAGTGCTTGCAAGAATCAAATGGAACTGAAACTGAATGAAAAAACAATCAAAATTTGAACTTTTTAGCTCACCTGAGCGAAGCTCATGTGAGCTATTGTTACCGCAATGTGTCCGTCGTCCGTCGTCGTCGTCCGTGAACATTTTCAAACGTCTTCTCCTCGGTAACCATTGGGCCTATGGTCACCAAACTTCATGGTCATGGTCCTTAGGTAGGGGGATTACAAAATTGTTAAAATGACGTCATTACATAATCCAAGATGGCCGCCGTCTAAAAATAGTACAAATTCTTAAAAAATCTTCTTCTCAAGAACCGCCAACCAGATTTCGACAAAACTTGGTAGGAATGATCGATGTACATTGCTCTTTCAAAGTTGTTAAAATGGTGACCCTGGGGTTAAAAATGGGCGTGGCCCGTGGGGTCAAATTGGGGTAAAATTTTATTTTTGACTGAATATTGTCATTTCATATATCAAATTGAAGGTATCAACGAGGTGATCACTCTGGTACATTTTTTGTCGAAATCAGATTGTTATGTCATCCAAGATGGCCGCCGAAAGGTCAAAAGGTCGTTCTTTTATTAGAGATTTCAAAATCCTTCTTCACATGAACCGCTTGGCCCATGGTAGCCAAACTTAAAAGTTATGGTCCATGGGTAAAGCCTTTTCAGATTTGTTAAAATAGAGGTCATCGCTAATCCAAGATGGCCGCCGTCTAAAAATAGCATAAATTCTTAAAAAATCTTCTTCTCATGAACCGCTTGCCGGATTTCGACGAAACTTGGTAGGAATGATCGATGTACATTGCTCTTTCAAAGTTGTTAAAATGGTGACCCCGGGGTCAAAAATGGGCGTGGCCCGTGGGGTCAAATTGGGGTCAAATTTTATTTTTGACCGAATATGGTCATGTCATATATCAAATTGAAGGTATCAATGAGGCGATCACTCTGGTGCATTTTCTGTCGAACTCGGATTGTTATGTCATCCAAGATGGCCGCCGAAAGGTCAAAAGGTCGTTCTTTTATTAGAGATTTCAAAATTCTTCTTCACATGAACCGCTTGGCCCATGGTAGCCAAACTTAAAAGTTATGGTTCCATGTGTGAAGCCTTTTCAGATTTGTTAAAATGGAGGTCATCGCTAATCCAAGATGGCCGCCGTCTAAAAATAGCATAAATTCTTAAAAAATCTTCTTCTCATGAACCGCTAGCCGGATTTCGACGAAACTTGGTAGGAATGATCGATGTACAATGCTCTTTCAAAGTTGTTAAAATGGTGACCCCGGGGTCAAAAATGGGCGTGGCCGTGGGGTCAAATTTTATTTTTGACCGAATATGGTCATGTTATATATCAAATCGAAGGTATCAATGAGGCGATCACTCTGGTACATTTTTTGTCCAAATCGGATTGTTATATCATCCAAGATGGCCGCCAAAATGTCAAAAGGTCGTTCTTTTATTAGAGATTTCAAAATTCTTCTTCACATGAACCGCTTGGCCCATGGTAACCAAACTTAAAAGTTATGGTCCATGGGTGAAGCCTTTTCAGATTTGTTAAAATGGAGGTCATCGCTAATCCAAGATGGCCACCGTCTAAAAATAGCATAAATTCTTAAAAAATCTTCTTCTCATGAACCGCTAGCCGGATTTCGATGAAACTTGGTAGGAATGATCTCGATGTACATTGCTCTTTCAAAGTTGTTAAAATGGTGACCCCGGGGTCAAAAATGGGCGTGGCCCGTGGGGTCAAATTGGGGTCAAATTTTATTTTTGACTGAATATGGTCATGTCATATATCAAATTGAAGGTATCAATGAGGCGATCACTCTGGTGCAATATTTGTCGGAATCGGATGATTATGTCATCCATGATGGCCACCAAAAGGTCCATTTATTCAAGATTTTTAACGTCTTTTTCTCAGGAACCACATGGCCGATGCTGGGTGAAGCATTTTCAGATTTTGTAAAATGAGAGTCATCGCTTAATCCAAGATGACCGCCATCTAAAAATAGCACAATTTTTTTAAAACACATGAACTCAATGTCACATTCTCCTCTGGTGTTCATGGAGTCAGGTGAGCGAATTAGGGCCATCATGGCCCTCTTGTTTATATTCTATCTGAAATTTATAGTGCTGGGGTACATTTGTTTCGAAATGAAGGAGCTGGGGCACCCCAGCGATATAATGGGCTGCGGAAAGGCCTGGGATTGGAAACTAAGACAAATTAGCTCTCAAAATTCAAACAATAACCATGCAATCCCCTCGTAATAATATTTGCAAGTTCCTTTTTTCTTCCAGTGTTTTTGTCCAGTTTTCATTCCCAATCTCAAAAACGATGTATTTTTTTTTTTCAATTCTCAAATAAAAGGCTTCCCCCATGCACACACCCCCCAACCACCACCACAACCACCCCACCCAATCCCAACCCCCTACACAGTTTTATTTTTACTTTTTGACTCGTACCCATCCCATATTGTTATTGAATTTGTTTTGCAATTTACCATGGTTAAAGAAATAAAGAAAATAAATAATATAGAGCGGATATAAAGTGTATGCATTTTTCTCTTATATTGCTTTAATTTTTAATATTTCCCATATACCAATTTTTGTGATAATTTTGTTCCCAATTTCAAAGCCAAAATACCGAAGTGGAACACTGAGTTTGCACTCGCCCAACGTGATTTGAACTATTAACCTTCACCCTGTTGTGCTTATATGCCAACTGTTTGAACAGTTTTGCATAGAGATAAGTACAAAAAGTAAGAAAAATCTAGTAAAACAATTGCTTATCTTGAGTGTTCGGTGACTCGCCGTATATTATTATTTGTTGAACAATTAATTGTTTTGTTTTGTTTACACTCCCAATATTGATTGATCTCTTCTGGTATGTAAGACGATATACATCGCCGAGATATTATGATTTGCAGTCATGATTTAGACTGATTAAATAAATATAATCAATGCGTTTTGTGAAAAAATATATGTCTTAACAGTTTGACAGAGTAAATGCGTGAGAAAAAACAGAAACAGGGCGTAAAACTTAAATTTGAATGAATTTGCAATCAGTATAGACATTGATCAAACTGCACATTGCATGAAGGTGCGTTTTACATTGCATTGTATGCTAGTTTTATGAAAGCATCGCATTGTGATTTTATGATTCGCAATCATGACATTTGCACTAAAAATCATGATAGCGATCCATGAGATGTATGCCTTATTGTCTGGTTATCTTATCTGTAAATTACCTAAAATGACTGGGCAAATTCATTGATAGCTTTTGCTTTTTATAATCTATTGATGTCATTTGCAGAATGTTCTATAAAAACAATTCAGGTGAAATACACATTTTGTCATACAGGTGAGCTGCCATAATTGTGTTTGTAATATTTGGTACAAAAATAGATTTTAATTGGAATTTTATATTGTGTCTGTTGCATGTTGCGATACATTTAGACATGAACATTTTTAATGTCCAATAAACCAAGACGTAGATAGATGTATCGGTATTTGATTTGTAATAATGATTTGCGTTTTGTTTAATGAAGTTCTATTAATTACATGTTTTGCTTGATGACTCTGGGAGTATGTTTTATTGTTGTGGCATAGTTTGAAGGCAGTGAGACTATCAGAAAATAGTTTTATCAATAAACAAGAAAGACTGTGCAAAACCTTTATGTGTCTAGTTTATACATATAAAATGCCCATGTTCCGGTAGTATGAAGCCATTTCATGCGTGATCTAGACTCATGGTTATCAAAATTTTCCAACATTTTTTTTCTATTTTCTTTATTTCTCAATCAATATAATTATATGTTGTCACCACTCATTTGAATCGTCTCAACAAGACGGTACAACTTAGTGGTGATAATATATACTTTTGGCGAGAAATAAGAAAAATAATAATTTTTTCTCCACAAGAATACTTGTGTTAGTTGTATATCCTTGGAATGTTATAGCTTAAAGGTACATGCCCAATCAATAGGCACAAAATGTTCTTTATAGGAATTAAATAAGTGTATAGTTGTGTTACTATTCCACCAGTTCTAAAGATTACGAGTGTTACGAGTGGCCGCTATACAGATATAATCATTTAGTAATATATTTTTCACTGATAATGATGCGCATTGGTATCGGGCTATATTCATATGCATGAGGCATGATATTTTTTAATTATTTATACTAATTAAATGCGTCACCTGAAAAAATAATATTTATGACAGATTATAAAGTACCGTATGATAATTGCAAATCAAAAAATAAATACAGAGTATAAATAGTAATGTCTGTTAACATTTTATGGAAACACGGTTATCGCCCCTAATATCAGAGTGGAAAGTTACGTCTGATATAAAATGTATAATCATGCCAATCAATACGTGGTGTAATGGTGAATGAATTTATTTTGCCAAAAAATGTCTCAGATGATGTCTCTGATATACCAGTAAAGAATATTTTGTGCCTACTGAGTGGGCATGTACCTTTAAGAAAGGTCTGATCTCTATAGGTTTCTTCATTTTAGACTTACATAGCTAGGTGTGCTATTTTCATAAGGTTAAAACCACTAACCTAAATGGTAAACCACTAACCTAAATGGTAAACCACCATTATATCAATTCAAATTATGTTTGTCATCAAGGCCCAATCAATCAATAAATAAACAAATATTGCAATCAGATATGTAATATAATTTCTGCGATATTGTCTAATCGTGTGGTACTGACAACCCATATCAGAATTTTTTTTAGTTACACATTTTTGCATGCAGAAATTGTTCATGTCTTCTGGTATTAAATAATTACCGTCAGTATCACAGAGCTCCAGATAAGCATTGTAATTAATCTGTTATATTCTGAATACGCTTTTAGGAATTAATCTGTTATATTCTGAATACGCTTTTAGGAGTATGCAAATTTTCAAATATAATGTTTTCTATTTTTCTTATTTCTCACCGAAAGTATATGTTGTGACCAAAGAGTGGGTGGTGGTCGGGTGAATGAGACGGCGTAAATTAACGGTATGGGTTCCTCCTTATAGGAATCACGATTTGCCTGGTTTGGCCCTCCGGTACATTTTTATCTTTGGCTCTTTTGTTACCTGGGAGTTGAATTGGGTTATTGCCCATTATAAAAGTTGTAAGATTATTACTGATCCTACTGCTTTTGGGAGGGGCCAAGTGATTCTGGTGTGGCGAGGACCTGGCATCAGATCAGGATTATTCTGATTTCAGGGCTGAATATATAGTTTTGTTATTGTAAATATTCAGTTCTGATTTGGGATTTTCCCCCCATTTGTAAATGTACTTGAACATGTACGTGTACTTACTTGTACAGGTAATATATGGGATTTAGTACTAAACCCATTGACCCGGCCTTAAATGACCTTAGCTGTTGATAGGCCGTTAAACCCCAACAAACAAACAAACAATGTTGTGACCACTCATTTGAACCGTCTCGATGAGAAATCAGTTAAATTTGCTGTCAGTAAAATTGTGTATCGTTAGAATGTAATGGGTTAACCCTTTCCCTGTTTTGCGATATTTCGACTCATCCAAATCCAAAACATCTGAATAAAAGAATCAAATGCTGGGTCAAATGATGGTTAAATTATCTGATTGAGTAGAAAACATTGTGGGAAAAGGAGAAATTGCTTGTTACAAGCAATTTCTCCTTTTCCCACAATGTTTTCAAAAGACATCTTCTGCAGAGGCGTGAAAAGTCGTCTCTATCAGGGAAAGGGTTAAAGGGTATGGTCCTTCCGAATTTCATATTCAATGCGTATTTTGCTTTTGCATTATAGGAATGATGTATTATAGGAATGAATGGCCTTTTTGTGGAATTTATCGGGGTATAAACTTGGAAAAGTCGCGGGAATACTGGACGAAGGCCGGAAGGCCTCATCCAGTATTCCCGCGACTTTTCCAAGTTTATGTCCCCGATAAATTCCACAAAAAGGCCATTCATTCCTTATAATTCCAGCATTTGAAATAAATTCATCAAGAAAATGTGTTCACACCCGTTATCCGGAGATACGCAACTAGGGGAGGAGAACATGGAAAGGGGAACGCACAAACTAGTGGGAATTTGGAGGGTTTGTAAAATTAGCTAAAACAATATATTTTATGCATGATCAGAACAATGTGAGCTTGCAACGTTGAGGAAGAATGATTGAAGCACATGTAGCAAAAATATTGAGCTCGAACGCCATCGTAAAAGTTGAAAATTTATAAATTCAATATAGGATTTTATTTTTTTTTGTCATTTTTGTTTAAAAAATCGTCTTTCCTGCACCAATCGTATGCTTTTCAGCACTATCAGGCATACAGTTATGTTTGCTGATCATTTACACTGATACCTTGAAAGCGACAGCGACCAGGATCTTCTGAGAAAAAAATGGCGGCCGTTTTATGCACCGTGGTATAGCGCAAAATGGTGCACAAAAACTATGGGACTGGAGGACACAAATTGGGGGACGAGTGCACACAAACTGTGGAACGCGCTGCACAGAAAATGCCAATATACGTGGGTTTTAAGTTGCAAATTCACGTATGTATTTACAAAAATATTATATTTGCAGACGAGGATCCACGAATATTTACGCAGGGGCCGGTCCAAATGTGTCTGTAAGGAATTTATGCAAGTTTTTAATCAATATTCACCACAATTATGCATTGTTTTAGTAAGTTCGCTGTTCAATGCAGGCTTCTTTAGCAGCGCTCGTTTATTAATGGGCGAGCAGAGCCTCATTTTGTATGCAATCAGTAAACCCGTTTAATACATATCACACATTTAAACCATAGGTCACCACCTAAACTCGGAGGAAACCCGGAGTACCCGGAGAAAGACCACAGCAAGCTTGCACGGCATACGACAAGTCGACATGATTTCATCCGCAGAATTTCGGGGGGTCGCCATAAAGTTTTGTCCGCGATAACCAATCCATCGATTCACAAGTGCATTCGTTCGTCCTACGACCATTCCGTCCGTCATAGAATGTTTGTGACGCAATCGTTGTTGTTTCTGTAGCACCCACTGTTTGTCGGAGAGCACCGTGATGTGTATATACAACATATAAACACCATACTTATACTAAGTAACACTGCAATTGTATTGTATGTATATATATTCCTCCGGTGTCCTCGGAGCACCCTCGTCCTAGCGAGATATCTCTTTATTTCCCATCACCAAGGGTAACTGCGGTACGTCTTATCTGTGTACATTGTACCATCTAGACAGTCACCATGCATGTATTACATGTGTGTAAAATATTTACACGATCACCACCACAAAGTGTCTTGCTCAAGGACACAACACGCCGGCTCCGACCGCGTCTCGAACCTGCGCAGTTCGGGGACCTCCGATCCACAGTCCATCTCGCTACACCCTAGGCCACTCGCGCTCCAGCATCACTGTCTTTACCGGTGGAAAGTTCTTAAACTTGTGGCGGTGGGTGCTCTATGTGTGTTTTGCAGCCCGCTGACGGACTGTGCAGTATCTCAATTGCAATGAGAGTCGGTCCTTATTCCGGGATAATTCCGACTGGAATGTGTCGCTATCTGCCTCGAGAATACACAGGACACTCTCATTATGGTTATCATTGCCAAACGTCTTGCTAACGCCAATGATAATAAGATTGAGTTGCACCTTCAGGCCCGGATCCAGGGGGGGGGGGGCGTGAGAGGCGTACGCCCCCCCCCCCCCCCCCCTATTTTTGACGAAGCAATGATTTTTTTTATTCAGATTAGAAAAGGCTATCAGTATTCTGTTCTCAAATGCCAGGAAAATGCATCAGAGACACTAAAATTTTCTAAATTTTCTGGGGGAGGACCCCCATACCCCCTCACCCACGCCCCCCCCTTTCTCCAAATCCAGGATCCGGCCCTGACCTTGGCTGCACTACTTCGCCTGGTCATCGATTAGCATGGTTAACTCAGTTCCGCATGGTTGATTCTCCCAAACCCCGTGCTTCAAGTTATAAACGAAGTGTGGTGCGAGTTTAGGTGGTGACCTATGGTTTAATGTGTGATATGTATTAAACGGGTTTACTGATTGAAATACGAAATGAGGCTCTGCTCGCCCATTAATAAACGAGCGCTGCTAAAGAAGCCTGCATTGAACAGCGAACTTACTAAAACAATGCATAATTGTGGTGACTATTGATTAAAAACTTGCATAAATTCCTTACAGACACATTTGGACCGGCCCCTGCGTAAATATTCGTGGATCCTCGTCTGCAAATATAATATTTTTGTAAATACATACGTGAATTTGCAACTTAAAACCCACGTATATTGGCATTTTCTGTGCAGCGCGTTCCACAGTTTGTGTGCACTCGTCCCCCAATTTGTGTCCTCCAGTCCCATAGTTTTTGTGCACCATTTTGCGCTATACCACGGTGCATAAAACGGCCGCCATTTTTTTCTCAGAAGATCCTGGTCGCTGTCGCTTTCAAGGTATCAGTGTAAATGATCAGCAAACATAACTGTATGCCTGATAGTGCTGAAAAGCATACGATTGGTGCGAGGAAAGACGATTTTTTAAACAAAAATGACAAAAAAAAATAAAATCCTATATTGAATTTATAAATTTTCAACTTTTACGACGGCGTTCGAGCTCAATATTTTTGCTACATGTGCTTCAATCATTCTTCCTCAACGTTGCAAGCTCACATTGTTCTGATCATGCATAAAATATATTGTTTTAGCTAATTTTACAAACCCTCCAAATTCCCACTAGTTTGTGCGTTCCCCTTTCCATGTTCTCCTCCCCTAGTTGCGTATCTCCGGATAACGGGTGTGGTGTTTATTTTCCGTTTTCTTAAGAATTATTTTAACTGCGCCTCACGGTTATGGAAAGTAGTTTAGCGTGGGAGTTTACTGGGATAATAAATTTTGGACAGAGACTTGCTACGGGCCAATCAAATGTTAGAGAATTGTGTAAATATTTTTGTGCTGGAATTATTTCCAATGTAAGTCTTTGTACAAACTTTTTTATCGTACAAAGTTTAGCGAAACAGGCTCGAGTTATCTATGACATTTATACTGAGGTATGTTGTACTTCTGATTGAAATTCCACATCTTGAGCCTGTCGTTCCTTGCCCAGTTAACGTCTATTTGTTATCGGATAAATCATTCCAGTCCTTCTGTGCGATGTGACAACCATTGTTGACACTGAGTTCAATTTGAAACCTTTTAGATATCATAGAAAGTGGATGTTCAAAATCGTGATTTCATTCATTCAACCGTGTGTACAGTGGTATACCAACGTGCCCTTGTGACATTTTCATACCTCCGGTCTCAGAAGAGTCTGAGGGCATATAGTGTTTCAGAGCTCAAGATAAGGATTTAGTAATGGAGTATTGTCACTCCATCATTTCTGAAGCAATTGGGCATTTCAACATTTTAATTGGATAAAATAAAATCACACTACTGTTTACACATCAGCAGACAGCAATTATTGAATAGTTTGCTTCAAAATGAAAACATGTCTTGGCATTTCATTAGAATTGTCTCCTTGGAGACAATTCTAATGAAATACCAAGATGTGTGTTCATGGAAAAATAAGAAAAATATGCTATATTGGTGGTCTGTTTATTGTTTAATGAAATACAAAGATGTGTTTTCATGGAAAATAAGAAAAATATGCTTGTTTATTGTTTTCTGCAGCATGATAACGGTATCACAAAATTTTGATACTCGCAACTTCTGATTTCAATTGGGTTTTTGGTAATTTTAATTGGGTATTTAAGCAAATACGCAGCTTATCTGGAGCTCTGAACTGTTTGGACTGCGTCCGCCCTTCTGTGTGTCTGGTTAAGAAGTTTCTCCAATCTGCCACCAGGGGCATTTTTGTGCTGACAAGCTACATTTTCTTTTTTACATGCTAACTTTTACAAAAAGTAAAAAAGTATGATAAATGTACAACTACAACTACATGTACATGTACAGTGGAACGTCAATAAACCGGAGGCCAAGAGTAACGCCAGATTTGGTGTAAATGAGTTCCCCTCCTCAGGGCTCCAGATAAGGAATTAGTAATTGAGTATTGTCACTCTTTTTTAATTGTGTAAAATAGAATCACACTACTGTTTACACATCAGCAGATAGCACTTATTGAATAGTTTGCTTCTAAATGAAAACACATCTTGGTATTCCAAGGAGACAATTCTAATGAAATACCAAGATGTGTTTTCATGGAAAAATAAGAAAATATACTATATTTGTGGTCTTGATATTGTTTTCTGTAGCATGATAAAGATACCACAAATTTTTCATTGCTTTTTGATACTCACTTCTTATGATTTCAATTGGGGTTTTGGCAATTTTTTCGGGGTATTTACGCAAATACGCATCTTATCTGGAGCATTCTGCCTCCTCTTCTTCCCTTTATAATAAGCCAATGAAATCTTGTTTATTTTCAGACCAGCAAGTGTTCCAGGATCTATTGACAGAATGTTCATTCTTTGTCCAGTACCCAGAGGTAAGCCGATGTAGACTTTTATTCCCTGACCGAACCCATGCATCGAAGACATTTTTGGCTGTTTTTTTTTTCTCGGCCGTTGTATGCATATCTTAGCGATGAATGTCCTGGTTTCTGGACTGATTTTATAATACATCGCCAGCGATTTACTCTATTACATCTGAATAACTTGTCATATTGACAATTTGAGTTTCATATTCGAGGCCATTAGACAGTTTACTTGCAAACTGGTTTGACACGATCATAAATATAATAATTTTGATCAAACCTGGTCCGTCATTGCAAAAATGGGCTATATTGAGTTCTGAACAGCATAGCTCCAGATCAGCTTTTGAGCTTCTGTAGTTAATGAGGATCTTCATTGTTAGAAGAGGATAAACGTATCAACCCTTGGAAGGCGGGAACCGAAAATTGTCGTCTGCTGGTGTTTCTTATTTTGTATTTTCTCTAAATAAAAACATGGTTTGGCAGCATTTTAGAATCATTTTCATTGGAAATGATTCTAAAGTGCTGTCAAAGCATGTTTTTGATAAGAAAATTGGAAATACAAAATAAACAGCAGACGACAAATTTTAATTCAGCATTGTAATGGTTACTTTAAAGACAAACAATGTAGACCCTAATCAGAGAGAGTGGATATTCAGTCTGATTTGGGTATATCACAAAGGTCATAACCCCCTTTTCTCCAGTCACAGCCACAGGTATGTACAGCAATAAACTTAATTACAGAATTTTGAATGTCGGGGAAACTTGATCAAGACATGCTGTTTATTTTCATCAAAAGAATGTATGATTTCTTTTTCTTGTTCAAAACCTAAGTGACAATTTAAAGCTGTTCTATATAATCCAAATATAATGATATTTGTTTAATGGTTTAGTACATAATATGACCTTGTTGTATTAGCCCTTTCAACACCACAGGCCGGTATAGTGGTATTGGCAAACAGTCTAGATCCAGATGAGTTAGCTGGTGACGAGCCGTCTCATCAGGATTTGCACTTTTTGCAAGTAATTTTCATATTTTTGAGAACAAAAACGCCCCCTCTTCATAAATGAACAAGTCTGAAAATCATTTTGTGATGGTTGTATTGGTTGCAAAAGTAACATATCAAAATCCATTCCAGTTACTTAATAGGGGTGAAAGAGTTAATTCAAATATAGTTACGACATAATACTTAGCACCTTACTAAAATACCTGTTTACACGATTTCTGGTAAACTATTGTAAGTGCTAGCTGTTGTAATAAGTCACTATATAAATAGGTACATGTATACATTGTATATTCATGATATACAGGACACAAATTCATTATAGGAATGAATGGCCTTTTTGTGGAATTTATCGGGGTATAAACTTGGAAAAGTCGCGGGAATACTGGACGAAGGCCGGAAGGCCTCGTCCAGTATTTCTGCGACTTTTCCAAGTTTATATCCCCGATAAATTCCACAAAAAGGCCATTCATTCCTTATAATTCCGCCCCGTGCAGGCACCGGGGCGGGATCAACTGATCCTGAGAATAGTGCTGCAGTAGCCATTGCTTGTCGTAAAAGGCGACTAAACTGGCTTAACGATTGGGTTCATACTTTCCGGAACCCACTATACCGGATTTGGCCCTCATGTACATTTTTGGCTTTCTTGTATGTGAGAGTTGAGTCGGGCTATGCCCCATATATAAAAGTAAGATTAGCGCTAATCCTATTACTTTTAGGGGATGGGATAAATGATGCTGGTGTGGCGAGGGCCTGGCACCAGATCAGGTTGTTCTAATTTCAGGACTGAATATATATTTTGATTGTAAATATTGAGTTCTGAAGTTGGGATTTACCCCCCTCGGACAGGTGGATACGGGACACGACCCCGTTGACCCGTCTGCGTGTAGACTCCCTGAGGCTTGTACCTCTATGTCAGAAAAGCGGACGTTAAACCCTATTCACTCACTCACTCCTTATAATTCCAGCATTTGAAATAAATTCATCAAGAAAATTTATTTTCCGTTTTTTTAAGAATTATTTTAACTGCGCCTCACGGTTACGGAAAGTAGTTTGGCGTGGGAGTTTACTGGGATATAAATTTTGGACAGAGACTTGCTACGGGCCAATCAAATGTTGGGGAATTGTGTAAATATTTTTGTGCTGTAATTATTATTTCATACAGACTATGTCGATGGGTGTATAGATTTTGTATTTTCGTCCGACCAACCGTCCATAAGTCCTTTTGTTTGTAAGATTTGTGTTAATGTTTTTGTTTGTCGGTCCAGGCGATGGCCGGGGGGTATCCCTGAGCCTCTGCTCACTTGTTCTAGTATTCAGTCAAAGAGCGAAAACAATTGGAAATTGACTCCGAAAGCTAGCTAGGTAGCTTGGAAATGATCTAACTAAGAAAACAAAAGTTAAATTTTGAAAATCGGTCCAGTATTTCTGAAATTCTAAAAATTTCCCCATGTTAAATCCCCATAGACATCTTCACTCATGAAAATTCTTTTTTCGCAATAAAATCAATATTTGACCAAATTTCACGAAATAAAAAGAAGGCTCATTCTTAAGTTTTCCTTTTCCTTTAATTTAATATTATCCAAAAAAATATTGTGTTTGAATTGTTTATATAGCCGTAAAATTTGGGCAGCTTTCATGAAACAGACAGTAGTATTCAGTAGAAAATATGTTTTTAAATTTATGATGTTTGCAGATTGAATATACCAATACAATGTTCATGATGATTTAAATAAAAACAATATTCAATTAAGTAATAGTTATAGATCACATATTGAATTTTTAATAAATTAATTTCGAGCGAGCAAGAAATTAGTTTATTAAAAATTCAATATGTGATCTATAACTTACTTATTGTTTACACTGTCCTGTTGCGAAGCTCCGCCCCTAAACGTGTATGTGATTGGCGGTGTGACACATAGTGAGCGCGTGTGCGGGTGGTAATATGCTTAGTGTCATGTGAACTGATGGCAGCAATGCGTACAATCATCTCTAATCGATTAATTGAGATGAAATGCTGTTCTTTCATTGGTCGAGAAAATAGGGTAAAACAATAAGCTTCATGATTGGTCATGTCCATGTACCACTATGTTTAATGACATATATTTATGCTCATAGTTTAGACATAATTTATTGGATTATGTGGGCTTGTGAACCCTTGTAAACAGTAAACTAATAAACACAAATTGCTTAACGAAAATTGATGTGAACTCATTTGAAATTTATTCATTCTGCATAAAGCTATTTAGGTAAAGTACTATTTTTTATTGAGCAAATTAGCATTTCAATATAAATCTACTTATTTGCTTTTGCAGCTTTAATAGTTGCAGTGTCAAATACAGAACAGCAGGGAACTATATAGCTTCATTAAACAAGATATTCTATACTTAGTGACATAATATTTTGATCATTTGAATATCTTTCCACTGTGACTAAACACATTAACACTTTATATGTGGCTGTGACTGGAGAATTGGGGCTGAGGGAATTTTCAATGGTTTACCTAGTTTATTAGAAGATCTTGGCAAATGTTTTGAATTTCCCGCCAATCTTTGTTCATGTGACTGCAGAGGGAAATAAGAAAGGAATTCAAAGATTATAGACATACAATTTTGTCTACATGTACAATATATATATTATACATATAAAATATGTAAACCGCCTTCAGTGGTATTAACACTTTGTATGTGGAAAATGTAAATTATTGTCTATTTCTGTTTTATAGTTTGTCTTCTTTCTCCATAAAAGCGTGGTTTGACAACACTTTATAATCTGTTCCATTGGAAATTGGAAATGATCTAAAGTGTGCTTTTGATGAAAAAAGAAAAAGAAAATGAACGGCAGACGACACAATTTAATTCAGCATTGTAACGGTTAATGAAATCAAATTACATGTAAACGTGCTGGGGGTGTATTATTTTCAATTTCATCATCTATTTTTAGGCTAAACAATAAGGAAATGATTGTGTTCAAATGAAATGTGATACTTAATTGATCGGAAATTTATAAACTTGGTACTGGTGGGGGTGGAAGTATAGGATCAACGGAGCCTGCACTTCACCCTTACCTTGCTGAATTAAAGTTTGTCGTCTTCTGTTTTTTCTAAATTCTATTTTCTCATCAAAGCCTGATTTGACAACACTTTAGAATCATTTACAAGTGCTGTCAAACCATGTTTCTATTGAGTAAGAAGAAAAAATATAAAACGACACAATTTTAGTTTCTGGCATTCTAAGTGTTAATCATGATTGTATTTCGGCTGCCAGTTCAGAAATTGAATGTTTTTCAAGTTTTGAGATGACCATAGCCATAGGCCAGCCTGTGTATCCGCATTATTTATTTTTTCTCTTATTATCCCCTCGCTGATAGCGTTAGTCCATGTACGTATGTGTGTACGTACGTACGCACGTTAGTAACAACTTTCATTTTTTAATAAATGATGAACCGCTTCATCGATTTTTATTATATGTGTCGAGGGATGGTTTGCTGGTTTGATTTGCATACGACCCACGTCCGACCGCCCAAGGTCACTGAAGTCTGTGACTGAGGACTTATGTTCACCTTGTTTGTAAGGCACGTTAGTAACACCTTTCTTTTTTCAATAACTCATGAACTGCTTCACCGATTTTGATTATATTGGCCGCAATATGTGTCGAGGGATGGTTTTTGTCGCGCCCGCTTGCGGAAAGCGCGATATAGTCGGCCGTTTGGCGTACGTACGTACGTACGTGTGTCCGGTTAAAGTTTTTGGTTAAGCTGTAAGGTTAAGTTTTTTGGTTAAAGTTTTTGGTTAAGTTCTTTGGTTAAAGTTTTTGGTTAAGTTTTTTGGTTAAAGTTTTTGGTTAAATTCTTTGGTTAAAGTTTTTGGTTAAGTTTTTTGGTTAAGTTTTTTGGTTAAAGTTTTTTGTTATGCTATATCTCTGCAACTGCTTTGCCCATTACCTTGAAACTTCACATGGGTGTTTATCATCATCTATATTTTCATTCTACCCCCTCCCGTGCGGCCCCTGTGCCCAATGTCAAGGTCAAATTACTTTGAAGTTTTTGGTTAAGTTTTTTTGTTTAAGTTTTTTTGTTTAAAGTTTTTGGTTAAGTTTTTTGGTTAAAGTTTTTTGTTATACTATATCTGCAACTGCTTTGCCCATTACCTTGAAACTTCATATGGGTGTTTATCATCATCTATATTTTCATTCTACCCCCCCTTCCGTGCGGCCCCTGCGCCCAATGTCAAGGCCAAATTACTTTGAAGTTTTTGGTTAAGTTTCCTACGTACGTACGTACGTGTGTCCGGTTAAAGTTTTTGGTTAAGCTGTAAGGTTAAGTTTTTTGGTTAAAGTTTTTGGTTAAGTTCTTTGGTTAAAGTTTTTGGTTAAGTTTTTTGGTTAAGTTGTTTGGTTAAGTTTTTTGGTTAAAGTTATTTTTGGGTTAAAATTTCTTTGGAGGTTAAAGTTTTTGGTTAAGTTCTTTGGTTAAGTTTTTTTGGTTAAGTTTTTTTGGTTAAAGTTTTTTGTTATGCTATATCTCTGCACTGCTTTGCCCATTACCTTGAAACTTCACATGGGTGTTTATCATCATCTATATTTTAATTCTAACCCCCCTCCCGTGCGGTACCCCTGCCCCTGCCCAATGTCAAGGTCAAATTACTTTGAAGTTTTTGGTTAAGTTTTTTGTTTAACGTTTTTGGTTAAGTTTTTTGGTTAAAGTTTTTCGTTATACTATATCTGCAACTGCTTTGCCCATTACCTTGAAACTTCATATGGGTGTTTATCATCATCTATATTTTCATTCTACCCCCCCTTCCGTGCGGCCCTGCGCCCAATGTCAAGGTCAAATTACTTTGAAGTTTTTGGTTAAGTTTCCTACGTACGTACGTACGTACGTGTGTCCGGTTAAAGTTTTTGGTTAAGCTGTAAGGTTAAGTTTTTTGGTTAAAGTTTTTGGTTAAGTTCTTTGGTTAAAGTTTTTGGTTAAGTTTTTTTGTTTGGTTAAGTTGTTTGATTAAGTTTTTTGGTTAAAGTTTTTGGTTAAATTCTTTGGTTAAAGTTTTTGGTTAAGTTTTTTGGTTAAGTTTTTTGGTTAAAGTTTTTTGTAAAGTTTTTTGGTTAAGTTCTTTGGTTAAAGTTTTTGGTTAAGTTTTTTGGGTTAAGTTGTTTGATTAAGTTTTTTGGTTAAAGTTTTTGGTTAAATTCTTTGGTTAAAGTTTTTAAAGGTTAAGTTTTTTGGTTAAGTTTAGTTTTTTGGTTAAAGTTTTTTTGTTATGCTATATCTCTGCAACTGCTTTGCCCATTACCTTGAAACTTCACATGGGTGTTTATCATCATCTATATTTTCATTCTAACACCCCCCTCCCGCCCTCCGCGGCCCCCTGTGCCCAATGTCAAGGTCAAATTACTTTGAAGTTTTTGGTTAAGTTTTTTGTTTAAAGTTTTTGGTTAAGTTTTTTGGTTAAAGTTTTGTGTTATACTATATCTGCAACTGCTTTGCCCATTACCTTGAAACTTCATATGGGTGTTTATCATCATCTATATTTTCATTCTACCCCCCCTTCCGTGCGGCCCCTGCGCCCAATGTCAAGGTCAAATTACTTTGAAGTTTTTGGTTAAGTTTCCTGTGTCCGGTTAAAGTTTTTGGTTAAGCTGTAAGGTTAAGTTTTTTGGTTAAAGTTTTTGGTTAAGTTCTTTGGTTAAAGTTTTTGGTTAAGTTTTTTGGTTAAGTTGTTTGGTTAAGTTTTTTGGTTAAAGTTTTTGGTTAAATTCTTTGGTTAAAGTTTTTGGTTAAGTTTTGTTTTTTTGGTTAAGTTTTTTGTTAAAGTTTTTTTTGTTATGCTATTTCTCTGCAACTGCTTTGCCCATTACCTTGAAACTTCACATGGGTGTTTATCATCATCTATATTTTAATTCTACCCCCCTCCCGTGCGGCCCCTGTGCCCAATGTCAAGGTCAAATTACTTTGAAGTTTTTGGTTAAGTTTTTTGTTTAAAGTTTTTGGTTAAGTTTTTTGGTTAAAGTTTTTCGTTATACTATATCTGCAACTGCTTTGCCCATTACCTTGAAACTTCATATGGGTGTTTATCATCATCTATATTTTCATTCTACCCCCCCTTCCGTGCGGCCCCTGCGCCCAATGTCAAGGTCAAATTACTTTGAAGTTTTTGGTTAAGTTTCCTACGTACGTACGTACGTACGTGTGTCCGGTTAAAGTTTTTGGTTAAGCTGTAAGGTTAAGTTTTTTGGTTAAAGTTTTTGGTTAAGTTCTTTGGTTAAAGTTTTTGGTTAAGTTTTTTGGTTAAGTTGTTTGTTGTTTGGTTAAGTTTTTTGGTTAAAGTTTTTGGTTAAATTCTTTGGTTAAAGTTTTTTGTTATGCTATATCTCTGCAACTGCTTTGCCCATTACCTTGAAACTTCACATGGGTGTTTATCATCATCTATATTATTCTACTACCCCCTCCCGTGCGGCCCCTGTGCCCAATGTCAAGGTCAAATTACTTTGAAGTTTTTGGTTAAGTTTTTTGTTTAAAGTTTTTGGTTAAGTTTTTTGGTTAAAGTGTTTCGTTATACTATATCTGCAACTGCTTTGACCATTACCTTGAAACTTCATATGGGTGTTTATCATCATCTATATTTTCATTCTACCCCCCTTCCGTGCGGCCCCTGCGCCCAATGTCAAGGTCAAATTACTTTGAAGTTTTTGGTTAAGTTTTTTGGTTCAAGTTTTTGGTTCAAGTTTTTGGTTAAAGTTTTTGGTTAAGATTTTTGGTTAAGTTTTTTGGTTAAAGTTTTTCGTTATACTATATCTCTGCAACTGCTTTGCCCATTACCTTGAAACTTCACATGGGTGTTTATCATCATCTATATTTTCATTCTCCCACCTCCCGTGCGGCCCCTGTGCCCAATGTCAAGGTCAAATTACTTTGAAGTTTTTGGTTAAGTTTTTTGGTTAAAGTTTTTGGTTAAGTTTTTTGGTTAAGTTTTTTGGTTAAAATTTTTTGTTATACTATATCTCTGCAACTGCTTTGCCCATTACCTTGAAACTTCACATGGGTGTTTATCATCATCTATATTTTCATTCTACCCCCCTCCCGTGCGGCCCCTGTGCCCAATGTCAAGGTCAAATTACTTTGAAGTTTTTGGTTAAGTTTTTTGGTTAAAGTTTTTGGTTAAGTTTTTTGGTTAAGTTTTTTGGTTAAATTTTTTTGTTATACTATATCTTTTTTTTTAGTGTCCATGCCTCGCCACAAGGCGCGACATGCAGGCCGCGGCCATCTAGTTTGTTTTGCATGCGACCCAAGTCCGACCGCCCAAGGTCAAGGTCAAGGACACTGAGGATTTTTGTTGTTGTTTTGTTTTTTGTTTTTTTATTAAGGCTGCCAGCGAGGGAATTAGCTTTGTTTAGCGATGCCAGTTCTTGTTTCAAATGGCAGTGCATAATAATTATCTCTAATGGATTCATATTTCAGTACATTCCCGTCTGTATATGACGTTTCTATTGAACAGACGTAAAAACCCAAATCAATCAATCAATGATTCAATCACTCAATCAATCTATTACAGTGTATGGAAGACCAGTCATTAGTCATGGTCGTGCTGTGGGACTACCAGAACCGAAAGTTCCAGAAACGGACTCCGTTCTCCGGTGAGGTTTTGGACCCCATCGTCGAACAAGTGGAAGAGGCAATATCGGAGTTCAAAACAAAATTGAACGCGTCGTTAGCGCGACATCGAATAAAGGCCGCCGCTCCGTCGCTAGATTTCCTGCTGCCGGATAAAGTGCGGAGTAAGGAAGAGATTCGCTCAAAGCTGCCCGTCTATCTTTGGGTGAATAACCTGAAAACAAGGTATGTTAGTGACTCACTCAAACTGTCTCGTCCACACTTTTTAAAACATTGTCCTATTTCCTTGTGTCTGTGACTGCAAAAATATAACTTATATAATCAAGTGAACAAGTCTTGTCCCCTTTTATAATTTCATATTTTGAGATGAATTGATGACGTATAATTATAAAATTATACACACAAGATCGCACGGGATATCCATTTGCGATGCCCGGGTTTTATTGAATTAATTCACCTGTAACGGAGCGCCCCGTGCAGGCACCGGGGCGGGATCAACTGATCCTGAGAATAGTGCTGCAGTAGCCATTGCTTGTCGTAAAAGGCGACTAAACTGGCTTAACGATTGGGTTCATACTTTCCGGAACCCACTATACCGGATTTGGCCCTCATGTACATTTTTGGCTTTCTTGTATGTGAGAGTTGAGTCGGGCTATGCCCCATATATAAAAGTAAGATTAGCGCTAATCCTATTACTTTTAGGGGATGGGATAAATGATGCTGGTGTGGCGAGGGCCTGGCACCAGATCAGGTTGTTCTAATTTCAGGACTGAATATATATTTTGATTGTAAATATTGAGTTCTGAAGTTGGGATTTACCCCCCTTGGACAGGTGGATATGGGACTCGACCCCGTTGACCCGTCTGCGTGTAGACTCCCTGAGGCTTGTACCTCTATGTCAGAAAAGCGGACGTTAAACCCTATTCACTCACTCACTCACTCACCTGTAACGGCACGTGCGCCACGAAATTGACGTTTTATCGTTTTGGCATGTGCGAGGTGCTCGTGCAGTATTCACTTCGATATTATTGTCCATTACGAAGCATACAAAAGTCTGCCAAGTAAGAAAAACACGAAAAAACTCTAGGAGAATACGCGCTGTATGCAGCATTTCAGACGTAACTTGATTAACGTCATGCCGACGTCAGGAGAAAATTTAAAAGAATGCGCAATAGGCATGTTGGATGCTGGGGCCCGACAAATTGATGTCGCACGTCATTTTGGAGTCCATACGAAGACAATTCGGGAGACCGCGTGTGACGTCACGACGTCAAGATCAGTACATACGAACTTCACACTTATGTAACAGGGTGGAAAATGCTGCGTCGACGTCGAGAAGGATTTTAGGGAGAGCCGGTCGTGACGTTAGCAGAGCCACCGTCAAAAACCGGCTGAGGGATATTGGTGTCAGAGCGCGGAGACCATACGTTGGGCCTATCCTATCACGACGGAATCGGAACAATCGCATTGTTTGGGCCAGAAATCATCTGCAATGGACTCGGAGAGACTGGAATAATGTTTTTTTCTCCGACGAATGCAGATTCAACTTGTCAACACACGACGGTAGGACGCGCGTATATCGACGCAAAAACGAACGTTACGCCGATTGTTGTGTGTTAGAGAAAGACAGGTACGCCGATCGAAGATGTTTTGGGGCGGCATAAGTTTTCACCACAAGACGCGTTTGGTGCCAATTGAAGGAAATTTGAACGCAGCCAAATACAGAGATGTTGTACTGGCGCCGGTTGTTCCGTTGTTTGACGTTAACTGTAACATGATGTTTCAGCAAGACAATGCCATAAGCCACACTGCTAACGCTACTACACAGTTCTTGGAAAGACATAACATGAATTTTCTTAAATGGCCAGCGAGAAGTCCGGATCTAAATCCTATCGAGCATCTATGGGACAACGTCAAACGTAAATTACGTCAACGTCCACATCAGCCGAAGAACGTCAACGAACTTCAAGTAGCCGTTTTGGACAAGTGGGCCAACATTCCGCAAGGAACAATTCGCCACCTTATCGACTCTATGAGGAGACGGTGCAACGCAGTGATTCGGGCTAATGGGGGACATACACGGTACTGACTTTTGTGAATTTGGTATTTCGACGTGTTCATTTGCATATCTGATATGGCATACATACGATTTTCATATCATAATGAATTTCATACCATTAACTTCGTAATGAATAAATTTCATATTAAAGTTGTGTTTTCTTTGTTTTCACCCACGATAAACCTACAAGCCGCAATCTAGTAGAGGGGACAAGACTTTTTCACTTGAGTATATAAAGTCTAAAACAATATTTTCATTAAGTCATTGACCTCATTCCCAAAATACTGAACATTTCAGTTTGGACATTGTCATAAATGTATTCAGGGAATCAAGGTATTACCTCATTCTCAAATCAATCAATCAATCAATCACCTTTACGGGTATGAAATTTTGTAAATATTTTATTTTTATTTTTGTTATTACTCTATTTCTATAATTAAAGTATATGTCATGACCACTCATTTGAACCATCTCGATGAGATGGTTCAAATGGTGGACATGACATATTTCTGATCTCATATAAAGAAAATATTTAGGATTTTCCACAAACAAATTTACGTATCCTCAGCATGAAATGGGTTAATCACTCTCTCACTCAATCAATCAATCACTGATTGTGTATTTTCAGTTTGGAAATTGTGATAAATGTGTTCAGGGATGCAGGATATTCCCTAATACATCAGGAGGAAGATCTCGATGGGAAGACCTTCTACGCCGACTTCCATTGTACCGATATGCTCGTTTTCCCCGCCGACAGTCGCGAGTTTATTCTCGAACACGAGCTCTTCATTAATGGCCATATATGCATGCAGGTGTATATAGTATATGATTGTTGAACAAACTGGGTGATACAAATGTTTAACCAAGCACATAGACAAGGTTGCTTATTTTGTACATTCGGACATCTGCGTAATTTCATGAAATACACAATTTACTATATTTTCCGTAAATAGTTACAAAAGTTGACAAAATTATCAGAGTACATGCGGAATTATGTACTCTGAACATTTTGTCAACTTTTGACTTTTTTTATGAAAAATATTGTAAATTTTGTATTTAGTGAAATTACGCAGATGTCCGAAGGAGACCAGCCATTTCATGTTGTATCTGAGAAGATGTGCGATATCTCGTGAAAAATATTTACAGTAATTTCCGTAAATGCGGAATTATATTCTTAATATCCCTCATTGCAATTTCTAGGTACATGTATTGCATTGATAAAAATATTCTACTGTGTCACCCGCTTCACATCATAGCGGGCAATATTAGAGTTCACTGCCTCGGTGTTTATCTAAAATGGAAAGTGTGAAGGCATACAATGAAATGATAACAGTCAATGAGTTTGTACCCTAGTCAAGTCATCCCTGTTGTAGTATTACTACAGAAACCAGCAGGTACCAGCCCAACATTTGTAAACAATAAGGTGGATTCTCCAGCTAACAAGCATTTTGCTGTTGTTTTTTGTTTCTAACATGTTGACGTTAATCATATTCATGTAAATATTTGGTATAATAAATTATATACCACCCTTGGTTGAGGGGAATAGTGTGGATTATCTCCCCTCAAAAACGGAGAGTTAATCCATAATATTCCCCTCAACAAGGGCAGTATTCGTATAATATTTGCTTTGATAATTTTTTCACTTTTCAACACTTATTTAATTCCTATAAAGAACATTTTGTGCCTACTGAGTGGGTATGTATGTATCTTTAAATCATCACTAATATAAGGTTTTCTATTTGATCGTGGCACGTCACGTTTTATTACGGTATCATTGCCGATTACAGGACAAGGCGAGCTGCATCGCGCCCCAATCCGTCAAGTACCTGATAGGAGATAATGACGATGTGATCCACGTGAATGCTGGGTCTGCCGTCACCACCGCCCACATAGCTAGTCTTATGAACACATCCTCGGGCCACATTTGGGCTTTCGGGGGAAATAAAGAGGCACAGAGGTCCATCGAACGACTGGGTGTGAAAAGTATCCTTTGGGGTTACATGTGTGTCTGTATTTGGAGAAATGGGTCTTATGGGATTCATGACCAGTGTAGCTCTTGATCAAATAGCACACTCCTGTATCTTGATAATTATTTATATTGCTTGTTAGAAGCACGTCAGTTGTTTCATTGATGGACAGGCGAACAGTGCAGATCTTGAACTGTCACAATCATAAGTGTGTATCATGCAGAAAGTTGTTGTGGTTTTATGTCCCACTCGACTCGTTGCGCAGTTCTTGATGTAGGAAAATATCGGTCTGAAGAAAATAAAAGCAACATATTTTTAATACATTTTCTCATCTCTAAATGATACGCTTTTGTGTTGATGGGCCGTTAAGCACCATTCCATTCCAATTTAATAATCTCCATCTACTTCATTCCAGTGGGTGGCAGGTGGGAGCATGCGATGGGTAATTTAATGATCGGGGTTCATCCTTATCGGAATTCTACTGGAGACCTGGTTTGGCCCTCACATACGTCTTTGGCATTTTGTATGTGACAGTTGAATCTGGTTATACCCCTTATGTGAGTATTACGATTCGTAATCCTATTTTAGGGGAAGGGGCCAAGTGACTGGTGTGGTATATTCTAATTTGAGGGCTGAATGTATTCTTTCTCCATGTAAATATTCCGTCCTGATTTTGGGATTTTCCCTCCAATGCAGCAGGTTAAAATGGGATCAAACCCGTTTGCCCGGCCTTACATGACCTTAGCTGTTGATAGGCCGTTAAACACCAATGAACAAACAAACCAACAGACTACCTCATTCCCAGTCTCCCCTACTTTTCTATTCTAAGATTAAATTAGCTAGCTTTTCTTATATGACTGATATACTTAAAAAAGCTCTTAAATATCACACAACACAAAATCAATTTTCAAAATTTCAAGTTTACCAGACCGAGACTGCATTCCAGCAAAACAGCACACTTTTATGGCTGCTTTAATGCAGGCAATTATTCCACCATCATGTGATCAGCAATTATGTCACATCTGAACTCTGGTGATAATGTGTTGCCTAATGACCTGTGGGGAAAATTGTGTAAACAAACCACAGCAATGATATGACATTAATTTAATTGCGGCCCGCAACATGAGAAACCGTATATTTTTGTTGTAATATTTTATTCATTCATTCACTTAAACGGTAAAATTCCATGACATATTAGCATGCAATTATAATTATAAAGTTTCAAATAATCACTTCATTAAAACCACCAAAAAAAATTTAAGCAGTGTGAAGACGCATCCATTTATCAGTCAATAATTTGATACAAACGTGCAAATTAAATTTAGTCACTCAATCAAATTCACCTCATTCATTCACCAGATCTTTTCTGGTGTGGTGAGGACCTGGCAGCAGGTCAGGTTATTCTAATTTCAGAGCACCCCACTCCCTGTTTTTTTTTTTCAGATAAAATGCGGCCCCGTTAACCCGGTTTAAAATGACCGTAGCTGTTCACAGGCGATTAAATAAACAAATAAACGGAATTAAATAAAAACATCATTCACCAGACTCGTTCAGTCACGATCCTTAACCCGTGCGCCAGACATTAAATTCCTGAGCGAACCGTTCACGGAGTTGGAGAGCGACGACCATCGTTTCCGCAATGTCAAGGTCGTTCTGGTAACAGCTGACTGCAGCAAGTCAGGGATATCCAACCCCATCGACTTCATCGTTAATGAGGGGGAAGGTAAGAGTTGTTTCCCTTTCTAGAATTTACATTTCTGCCCAAATTACTGCATGTATAGAGGATCTTATATTGATGATTTAACTCTTTGCATGCTGGGAAACTTGTGGGCTATAAATAGTTCAAAACTAGCGGACAGGAATTCATCATATTTTCTTGTATTTCTCCCCGTAAATATCATGAGTATGTCTTGGAATTTCATTAGAATTGAGTCCTGAGGTCTCGATTCTAATGAAATTTCAAGACATCTTTACAGAGAGAAATGAAACATATACTCGTAATTCGTTTGGCGGATATTTTCGCCGCTAGCATGCAAAGAGTTAATATGATATTTATTAAATGAGTTTACTGATTTGATAAGAAACGAGGCTATGATGAGTTTCTTATGAAGTTTAATAAATATCATATTTAGTGAACAGAAATATTAGATTATATTTATTGCATAAGCACATCATCATGAGTATATTGTAAGTTATGATTCTACACAGTCAATATGGTGTCATATTGCCCGTCTGAATCTATATTCACCAGGGGCCCGTTTCACTAAACTTCTTACGACTAAAATGTTCGTAAGTGCTAAGTTAAGATCGTCTCTAAATTTCAATTGATGTATTTACATTTATTGAGCATAGGCTGCATATGCAGCCTATGCTCAATAAATGTAAATCCATTAATTATTTACAAGAAAACATTGTTAATGTGAAATTTACAAACTATCATAATTTTGCACTTACAAACATTTTAGTCGTACGAAGTTTAGTGAAACAGGCCCCTGAGGCGCAGTGAGTAAATATAGTTTCAGACAGGCAATATGACACACTATTGACTTTGTAGTGTTACAATAATGTATTTGTCATACTGTAGATTCTTTATGTTTCTCCAGAATTTAATTTTATAAGTGTATTTGTGCATGTTTACCGTCAGAAATATGACGCCAAACGTCACGATATCATTACAAATATTACAAATAGAAATTTGTTAATAACAATTTCTGGGCCGATTTTCAAAATCTAACTTTTTTTTTCTTAGTTAGGTCATTATCAATCCCTATGACTATGTTTCGGAGGTGATTTCCAAATTTTTTCGTTTCGACTTGGCCTCGACCCGCCACCACTTTTTATTTGAGCCATATTGACAGGCCTGACAGGTAATATTGACTCGTATTACCCGTCAAGCTGACCAATCAAAACGCTAGAAATTTTTCTGCGGTGTGACAATATCTTATCATTGCTTATACAAGTGATGATTTAATACAAATATTTGTTAAATGAGTCGTATTAAATCAACGCAAATGTTAGATTCTATTTATTGCATGCATAAGCACATGGAAGCTGTAATCATCACCAAATACGCTTTCTGTAACTGTCTCATTATATTTATTACACTAGTGTATTATGATATTTAATACACTGTTATTTACACTGTAAAATGCCATTTTATGCAATAAGACCTATGATCATGTTTCAGAGTAGCATGTTAGGTAAACAAATGACTGAACTCACAGCCCTACGCTGCTTACAAACATTACAATTTTGTTTTTTACAGTCGACCACTTATATCACATGTTCGAATGAAGCCACCTTATATATTCGTTACATAGATCACCTGTGTTTATTCAAATCTTGTGCACTGTCTGTTTATAATCCCTATTCAGCACCTAGAGTTGCTTATATGTGACTGGAGAATCGGTGCTTACGGGTTTTGCGACTAGTGTAGATTCAGATCAGACTGTGCATCTGCACAGTCTGATCAGAATCTGCACTGTTTGCCAATTGATGAATAAAATGCCCGTCACAGATCATTGTCAGGGTACAGGAGTCGATTGATCAAGAGCTACACTGGTTAAAAATCCCATATGCCCCATTTCTCCAGTCACAGACACATATAGATGTATATAACTATCTGAAAATGAAGTTATATTGGGTACATAGATCACCGATGTTTATAGAGATATATGGCGCAGCCTTTGATAACTTGAGTGCGTCTTGAATATCTCTATTAAGTAGTCCTGAATTTATTGGCAACACGTATACACTGTTTACAGTAATAAAACTTGCGACACAAGAAATGTGGGTGAATTTATGCCCGATTTTGGATGTTTTTTTGTTTTTTAGAAATTGTGTTCTTATAATATATTTTTCTCTGAATTCTCGTTAAAAATACAAGATTTTAGTTTCAGAACTAGCACTTACGTGTTAATTAATCACCAGTGTAAGTAAAACATAAAGAATTTACTTTTAAAAGTAACAAATTAAATAAGAAATGCCATTTTGTAATTGATTTACAATTAAAGTCAACTTAGTAATATTTTGGCATGAGACGGAGATGCAATTATTGAATTAAAGTTAGTTGTGAAAAGTAGGTTGTTAAATGTGGCTGTCACGGAAAAAGCAGAGCTTATGGAATTTGCGACCATGCAGTCTGATCAGGGTCGTCAACATTCGCCATTCAGTCGGTGAAACACCCTCATGCTTCTAGCAAATGGGTTAGGGTTGTCCGGTTAGCGCAGCTGGTAACAAGCGCGGTTCTCACCAATGCGGACCAGGTTTGTGTTAGCATATCACGAGCTAGATTGGCCACGGATATACCATAAGCCCCAGTTATCCAGTCACAAATCAGGAGCTAGACTGGCGACAGATACCATAAACCCCATTTCTCCAGTTACAGCCACTTGTGAGAATATAAATAGTAAAGGTAAAGAATTATGAATGCACGACCTTGGTCTGTAGGTATTGACGAGTTTTTGTATTGCTAGGTGGAATTAATTACACTCAGTGCACTTTGAAATGTCAACTGATACATTTTGTGTAGGAGCTTGACTCTGGTATTACCATCCTTATCGCATCACCGTTTAGCGCCGATATTGATTTTGAAAATCTGTCATACTTTTTATTGATGATGTCGAAAATTGATAAAAAAAATCCAGAGCTCATTTAGCTCTGAATCTTTTGTCAACTTCCGCATCATTTACGGAAAATATTGTATTTCAACGAAATCACGATCAGCGAAAACGGCAATGTGATGAAGGAGGTAATTTCAAACGAGATCTCATAATCTTTTTATGTGGCCGTGACTGGAGAAATTGGGCTTATGAGATTTGTTACCAGTGTAGCTCCTGATCAAATAGCACTCCTGTAGCCAGATAACAATTTATATTGCTTATTGGACGCATGTTTTATTGGTGGAATGGCAAACAGTGCAGATCCTGATCAGACTGTGCGGATGTAGCTCACATGAGCTATGAAACATCTGCAGCCCAAAATTATAAAGTTTGACCATGTCCAGCCATGGGTAAAAGTTTGCTGTGGCACGAGGGAACTGTTTGAACCCCAAGGCCGTAGCCTTGTTGGTTGTGAAAAAGTCTCTGGTTTTATGCAAGCATACAGTGTGTCATGTGTATGGTTGTATGGATACAAAGCTTAACTCTTTCGCCCCTAAGTATTGAACTGGAATGGATTTTGATATGTTAATTTTGCAACCAATTCAATCGTCACAAAATGATTTTCAGACTAGTCAATTTATGAAAAGGTTTTTTGTTCTCAAAAATATGAAAATTACTTGCAAAAAGCGCAGAGCCTGATGAGACGGCTCGTCACAAGCCGACTCATCTGGATCTACACTGTTTGCCAATACCACTGTACAGGCCTGTAGTATTGAAGAGGTTAATTTTTACAACGCTGAATTAACTTTTGTTGTCTTCCGTTTATTTTTTATTTTCCACCTTGAAATGGAGACGATTCTCAGGTGCTGCCAAAACATTGTTGGTTTTTAAGAAATCGGTTGAAAAAAACAACAAAAAAACAGCGGACGACAATATTTGTTATCTGCCTTTTAAGGGTTAATTTAGTATGGAAATTATGAACTGCCTAAATCCCGCTGTTATCTCGACCAGGCAGTTAAAATGCATAATAAATTCTGTCAGAGCGATAAAAAACTGCCGATACAGATGGCAAATATTTAATAAAGTCTCAAAACGTCTTTATTCAATGTTATATATGTCTGGCAGCTTGACATTTCAATCGTTTATGTGCAAAGTAGTGCATAAGAGGTGTGTTGTTTGTGTCAGAATGATTTAGATAGCATACAAGCATGTGTTCCGTGTTTGTTTATGGTAATATAAATAATGAAAAAAAAGTAGCACTTTACCGACATCGTTTGTGGAGATATGGGGCTTACGGGGGTTTGCGACCAGTGTAGATTCAGATCAGCCTGTGCATCCGCAGTCTGATCAGGATCTGCACTGTTCGTCATTTGATCAATGGAACACCCGTCATGCTTCTTCTAGTCAGCAAAACAGATGGTTATTAGACTGCTATTGGATCAGAATCAGATCACTAGTCACAAATCCAATATGCCTCATTTCTCCAGTCACAGTCACATTTTATCAATTCCATATGCCATATTTGGATCTCCGTCTAAGAAAAGATGCCCTAAGACAGCTATATATGGAAGTGTCCTGGTACCAATGCTAAATATATTGATCTCCTAATTAGGAGATACTGAGTCCTAATTAGGAGATAGTAACTCCTAGCTCCTAATTATGACTTACTATCTCCTAATTAGGACCTCCTAATTAGGAGTTAGTATCTCCTAATTAGGAGATAGAATATTGTTTAGCATTGACACAGATAGTAAGTCCGCATCAGGACACACACATGGTATTAATATATATTTTCTGAAAATGATAGTGGTCTGTGTATTCCTGTCTGTGTATGACTTTCTTTGTTAAATGAGCATAAAAATCCATTTAATTAATCAATCAGGCAATTAATCAAGCAAGCAATCAAGTAATGAATGAATCAGTCAATTAATCAAATTCATATTATCAGATATCAAACACAGAATGCCTCTGGCTGATGATAAATGGAACATTTTCCCCAAATTGTTTAGTAGCTACAAGTCATATTATATGGTGTACAGGTCAGATGGGTGGTTCTGGGTTCGCCGAGACGGTTCAAATGAGTGGTCACAACATATACCGGTAGTTTGGTTCAGAAATAAGGAAAATAGATAGAGAATAGTAGGTTAGTGTCGTGAATGGGAAAAAATATATGGCAAGGCTCAGGAAACGGGATGGGCGAGGCTCTGCCGAGCACATCCCGTTTCCGTGCTGCGCCAGATATTTTTCCCCATTCACGACACTAACCTACTATTCTATTTATCCCGTCAACACCTACAAATGGCTGTAAAATGCAAAAATAATATTGACTGAATATCAAAAATGTTTCACGACACCGTGTTTCACGGCACATACGCACTGTGTTGACGGGATAAATATGGTGTGCAGGTCAGATGGGTGGTTCTGGGTGGGCCGAATGTACTTATTATGTATTCCATTTAATACCCTAAAGTGATAGAGGGTCATTCAGGTCAAATTGGAATTAATTAATTTCCATATTTATAACTCACCATTAGGACACAGATTTATTTATTTGCGACCAGTGTAGACTTTGATTGACATAGTCATTTATGGGTCGACACTGTTCGCCTTTCTTCGAACAATCTGTTATAAATCCATCCATGAATGTGTAGTAATATTTAACATGCGTGAGTGCACAGGCTGATCAGGATCTACCCTGGTCAAAAATGAATGAGCCCATTTTTTGTTCGACTGCAGCCTATGTTTATTCAATTTAATAAAAGTTGGTGGTATAGAGGCCCATATTGCCCGTCTGAATCTATATTCACCAGGGGCCCGTTTCACTAAAATTCTTACGATTAATATGTTTGTAAGTGCAAATTTAAGATCGTCTGTAAATTTCAATTGATGGATTTACATTTATTGAGCATAGGCTGCATATGCAGCCTATGCTCAATAAATGTAAATCCATTAATTATTTACAAGAAAACATTGTTAATGAGTGGATGCGCAGTCTGATCTGGGGCTACACTGGTCACAGTTCAGTCAGCCACCATCAGCAAAATGAAATATATTCTAATCAAACTGTGTGAATGTGACAGAGGACCAAAATATTGGCTTACTGACTGAGAAAGGACCTTATAACATTTGTGACCAGTGTAGATCTTGATCACCACGGCCCAGTGACACCTGATCAAAACTGCTAGGTTTTTTGGCTGTCTGTATAACTGTTATGCCGCTATGTTCCCAACTGGCAAACCTTTTTCTAAATAAAATTACAATTGAAAAATAAAAATAAAACTGGCATTTCTAAAAGCTGATATTTTACCAAAATATTTTAAAAACACCGCAAAAATTCCGCAGCTAAGGGCCATGTTCCCAAAATGATCAAATAACGAGTCAACCATGTTCGATTGAAAGACTCAAGGGCCCGTTTCACTAAACTTTGTACGACTAAAATGTTTGTAAATGCAAAATTATGATAGTCTATAAACTTCATATTAACAACGTTTTCTTGTAAACAATTATTGGATTTACATGTATTGAGCATAGGCTGCAGCCTATGCTCAATAAATGTAAATCCATCAATTGAAATTTCCAGACGATCCTAAATTTGCACTTACGAACATTTTAGTTGTACGAAGTTTAGTGAAACGGCACCCAGGACTTGATCGAATGCACAGGCTGATCTGGGGCTACGCTCGTCACAGATTCCTTCAGATTCCTTTTCTCAACCTGCAACCCATATGTTATATGGAATTAATTTAAATTTTCATATGACAGGAGGGCACACGATAACCTTATGATCTTTTATATAAGGTCCTAATTACTTTCCACTGAAAATTTAATGGAATAAAGTTGTACCTTGGTACGTTTAATCTTATTGTTAAAATGCATTATAATGCATTATTCATACACTTGAATAAGCGAATATGTATGCTTTTCATGTAAGATAAATTGAGTTTTTGTCATGCTCAAAGATTTTAACATAAGTCGTGTCTAAGTGCCATGCTGTAAAAACAAACAATTTTTTATTAGACTGTTTTTATATCAACGACAAACTGAAACACCCCGTTTTGTTTTATTTGTGGCTGTGACTAGAGAAATTGTACAGTGTACATCCAGATTGGACAGTAAATCCGCACAGTCTGATCTGGATCTGCACAGTTCGCCATTCAATCAATGAAACACCCATCATGCTTCTAATAAGCAATATTTTCCCACTGTATATAGATCACTATCAGATTGCGGGCGTGTCATATTGGATCAGGAGCTATAGACACTGGTTACAAATCCCATAAGCCCCATTTATCCAGTCACAGTCATATATGAGACATGCCATGCGATTTTGTACCTTAGGACATCTGTGTAATTTCACGTTTACAAAATTTGCAATATTTTTCATAAATAGAGTCAACAGTTGACAAAATTTTCAGAGTACATACATGCGGATTGTACCCTGAACATTTTGTCAGCTTTTGACGCCATTTACGGAAAATATTGTACCTTTTGTAAACGTATTTCATGAAATTACGCAGATGTCCGAAGGTACAAATCACATGGTGTGTCTCATATGTGATTAGCTTGATGTATAGAAAAAGTTATCGAGACTACTGTCTGTTTCACGAAACCTGCCCAAATTTTACGGCCATATGACAATGCAAAAACAGTATTTTTTTTGATAATATTAAATTAAAGCAAAATTTAAGAATGAGCCTTCTTTTGATTTTGTGAAATTTTGTCAATAATTGATTTTATCTCGAAAAATTGATTTGTCTATGGGAATTTAACATGGGTGAAAAGGAGGCAGACGAGCTGTGGGAGGAGTCAAACAATTTTATTTTTGGAATTTGACTCTGACACCTATATAGATAGCTTAAAAATGGTCTATTAAGAAAACAAAATTTAAATTTTGAAAATCGGTCCAGTATTTCTGAAATTCGAAAATTTCCCTATGTTAAATCCCCATAGACATCTTCACTCTGTGAAGACGTCTATGGGGATTTAACATAGGGAAATTGTTCTTTCGCCATAAAATCAATATAGGACCAAATTTCACTAAATAAAAAGAAGGCTCATTCTTAAATTTTGCTCTAATTTAATATTATCCAAAAAATATTGTTTTTGCATTGTCTATATATGGCCGTAAAATTTGGGCAGGTTTCGTGAAACAGACATTAGAATTATATATAAAAATAACCACAAAAAGAAGTACAGGCAAGTTCAAGAGCAAAGAAAATATGTCATCCTAGCTATCTCAAAACGGACATAAAAAGAATAAAATAAAAAAGCAATATCTATGTTACCATGTTTGTTGATTTCCACAGATATGAAGATCCTGAAGGACCTCGCTGTAGGGGAGACGGATACGGCCAAGCTCGGAGAACTGATTGGTTCCCATAGCACAATACTGAGGCACGCCATGAAATGTACGTTTTATCATTTCAATTTTATATACCCAGAAATTGAAACGTCATACTTATTTATCATCATTCTGGGGCCCGTTTCACTAAACTTCGTACGATTAAAATGTTTGTAAGTGCAAATTTAGGATCGTCTGAAAATTTCAATTATGCAGCCTATGCTCAACAAATGTAAATCCAATAATTGCTTACAAGAAAACAGTGTTAATGTGAAATTTACCGACTATCATAATTTTGCACTTACGAACATTTTAGTCGTACGAAGTTTAGTGAAACTGCCCCCTCGTTCTTTTAATGAGACTTGAAACAAAGGTCCTATCCCTGCATGACCTTAGCTGTTGCTTGGATGTAAAACCCATTCACTTTTTGTCATCATCCATATTCTCATTCTATAGCCCATCCATGCGGCCCCTAGCTATAGCTATTATCAAGGTCATGGTTAAAGTTTTTGAGTCATACATCAGTTGTTACTGACTTTGTTATTTACTGCATACTGCTTTGTTCTGTCTAGCTGTATATGTATTTCCATCCATCTGTACATCTGTGTAAGTTTATAAATCAGTATGCTTTGAATGCTTACTGTTTCCTCAGTCACTTGGTATATTAGAAACAAAATTGCTACCCCGCTCCATACCTCTCACGAGGGTAGCAATTTGACCTCATCTCTTTAATGTAACACATGGAAGAGTGATTTTTGCAATGGGTTATCCCGCGTGTTTTATAAGTTAGCGATATAAAACTGTCAAAGTTGTATCAATAAAGCAATTGGTTATTTTACCATGTTCAGGTGTTTATCTGACATTTATATGTATGTCTTGCAAATTTGAAAGCTTCATTTCGTTATGTTGAATGTTGAACAACAATAAGAGAAAATATGGCTTCCATGGCAAACTGATTTTGTTATATTATTTTTGACAATTTACCAGCTTTACATCAAATATTACTTGTTTAAAGGTATAACATATACAGTTTACTAAATTTTGACCTACATGAAACAGGTTTGGGTATGCACTTCGTTTGCACACATTTTTTGAATGGGTCAAATTGTAGCCGTAGAAAACATATCGGAGGCGAATTATTATCGCTATTGGTACATGTGAAGATATCTTACATGCGAATACAGGAGATATGGCATTGTACTTCAATACCCCCGAGTTCAATCTTCACCCTAGGCATGAAAAATACTTACATACCAGTAGTATTTCCATTCCACTGGTCTGTTGGATGACACTTTAAACTGGGGTCCCGTCTCTATATCATCTTAGCTGTTGCTTGGATGTTAAACCCATTTACTTTCACTCACATTTCAGTACACAAAGTACAGGCGATCGTGTATATGACCCTGTCGATATACGAGGCGGAAAACGAGCACGTCGTCACGAGAATGGTGGAGCAGATTAACCTGTTACAGCAGCGGAAATACCCATACAGAGTTGTACCCCCTGTGCTACCTTTCAGCGGGCACGATATTGAGAACAGTATTGGAATCAGCGGGAAATACATCAAGTTTCAGCCATCAGAGAAAAACAGCGGTTGTTTTGTGGCGGTGATAACGAGGGAGGTAGGTGGTTTTGTGTGCTGGTGTCACAGATTATTTTGTTCCCTCCTGTCACCCCTACTGTCTGTTCAACTTAAAACTCGTTGTGGGAAATTGCCCAAATTAAATCACATATTTTTTAACCTTTAAGTACATTTAAGGAATAAAACCATGGGGCTGATGTGTTTACTGTACATGTATTAAGAAAAACATTTGGTCTGTTTAAAGTGCGTGTAGTCTGAAGGACTCCTCGTAAACATTAAACAGACTAAATGTTTTTCATACTACAGTAAATGCAACAGCCCAGGATTTTTATTAGTTATACATGCATTGACATTGCATATTCTGATAGTTTCAAAAATATAAATCTCCTGACAATAAATTATTTGAAAATATTAATTTTGTTGCGAAAAAAGAAACAATTTTTGTCACGTCCATGCTAGTGGACAGTGAGACATAGCAGTCATAATTCCAGCATAGGCGGTGTTGGCTATATCTTCACCAAACATCGTCAATAGGTTCCTCGCATTGATTGATTCCCTAGTTAAATCTTGATTTGGACATTTATCAGCACTTGGCATTTGTTGCGAAAAAAGAAACAATTTTTGTCACGTCCATGCTAGTGGACAGTGAGACATAGCAGTCATAATTCCAGCATAGGCGGTGTTGGCTATATCTTCACCAAACATCGTCAATAGGTTCCTCGCATTGATTGATTCCCTAGTTAAATCTTGATTTGGACATTTATCAGCACTTGGCATTTATTTGATCAGGAACTTTTTTATTGTAATATTGTAATAGTAGCGCCATTCAAACACGCATTATGATATACAAAAACATGGTGCTTTCGTTTGAATGGTGCTAACACCTGGCACCAGACTAGGATATTGTGATTACAGTGTTTTAAGATTCATCATTTCTGTGCTAAATTTGCAGTTCTCCTTCCATACAGTCTGATGGAGGATGGGAGGGTATGCGCATGTTAGTTATGAATCCATCCTTAGCCCTTAGAATGCGGGAGCCAAAAAGTGATGTCTGCTGTTGTTGCTGTTGTTTCATATTTAGTTTTTTCTCTCCGTAAACACATGGTTTGGCAGCATTTTAGAATCATTTCCAACGGAAATGATTCTAAAGTGCTGTCAAAACCATGTTTTTGATGAGAGAACAAAATGGAAAATGAAAAGTAAAAGCAGACGTAAAAAAATAATTCAGCATTGTAAGGGTAAAGGGTTCATATCTTACTGGGATTCTCACCTGGGGTTAAGTGATCTGGGGGGCCGTTTCACTAAACTTTGTACGATTAAAATATTCGTAAGTGCAAAATTATTATAGTCTGTAAATTTCACATTAACCATGTTTTCTTGTAAACAACTATTGGATTTACATATATTGAGCATAGGCTGCATATGCCTATGCTCAATAAATGTAAATCCATCAATTGAAATTTCTAGACGATCCTAAATTTGCAGCTATCTATCAGTGCTGAATATTATAATTACTGTGCTAAATGTGTAGTACTTCTCCCATACAGGTATATTTCCATCTATATATGAACTGTCAAATGGAAGTAAAACCAGAGTCGGTCAATCAATCTATTTTTAGCCGGAGGATGCGAAGGATGCCACAAAGGATGTTCTGGCCCGAGCCCAAGCCAAGGGGCTCCTGGGGGGAAAGAAGAAGGAGAAAAAGGAACCGATCCCAGCCGAGGCTCAGAACGGGGAACTGGGGGATGATGAAAAACTCCTGCAAAAACGTGTGAAACGCACGCCGCGAAAACTCCGTTCAAACGCGTCGATGCCACATCCTGTGTACCACAAGCCAAGTGGAACGAGTGTCGTGAAATCGCAGATACACAGCGCGACAAAGTTGCCATCACGAGCCGTGAAGTCGACCGGGGCACTCAGTCAAAAGGTCACGTTATCGCGATCGAAGAATCTAGCTGATCCGCCGGACAAGAAAGAAAAGGCGGTCACGGTGTCGGAACACGTGAAAGTTGTGAAGCATCCCGCTCCATTCAGGTGAATGTCGAATACGACCGCTCTGGCATGCCACTCACTGCAATATCTGTCTTTGTATCGTACTATTGCATCATGGTCCGTGCTCTCCAGATATCTGAGTATAGTCGTGATTCGGTCAATTCGGTGGAAACTACCTCCAAGCGAACCCGACGTTTGCACTGGGCAAATTTCCAGTCGTGTTGTGGTAGATTCAGTGGAAATACCTTCAAATAAACCCACATTTTCTGGCATATGTGCACCAAATTTGCAGAATTTTTTTCTCATTCATTTATGGCAGATTTTGGGCTTTGCAATATGGGTGAAGTGCGATAAAACTGATCGCTTATCATACATTCAGCACATATACTTCATTCCATATATATTTATATTTGTAAATGCATTTTATCCCGTCATTATTTATAGCTGCGAAAAAACATATTTATTTCATGTGTAAATTATTTTTTTATTTATCTAGTCAGTATTACCGTTATAACCCTAAGTCTAAGACAGCATTTATTCTGGGAAACGCATGCACATAAATGGTTTCCCACAATGAAGAGTGTCACAATAGTGTGAATTCCCAAAACAAATGGTGTCCAAATATTTAGGGTTATTGCGGTATATAAAGCTCTGTTCTTTTCTCGTAGTTCTATGGTGCTAATTTTCAATAGTTGTCTAACATCACCATTAGTTTTTTCCGTTTGATGAATGAAAGTGGTCATATGCTGTAAAGCAATATTTGCATCCTATTCCAATTTCATGCGAAAGAAAATGGAAAAACCTGATTATTTTTCTTATTTCTCGCTAACAGTATATGTTATTACCACTCAGTTGAACCGTCTCGTTGAGACGGTTCAAATGAGTGGTAACAACATACACATGTATATTCATTGAGAAATAAACAGAAAAAAAAAATCAAAACTTATTTTCACATAAAAGAATGTTCAGATGGCCATTTTCATTATGTCTGATGGAGTCATCATTGTTTCATCCATGAGTGAACGAGTAACATCATTATCATATATAGGTTCTGCACTACGTCTAAATCAGTGTAAATTCAAAATATTTCTACGAATAAAATCGCACGATCGCCAATACAAAAACATGGAAATTTGGAGAGCACAGACATATCGCTACACTTGCAATCACCTGCATGATCCCCCATGTCCCAAGATGCTTGCATTTACTTTGTAGATTGGTGTATAAGTTCAGCCGACAAATGGATTCGATATCTTGTTATTGTATGCCTTCTTTCACTTTCCATTGACTTAGTGTTACAGCAAACGTGTGATATTTTTTCACATTGCTTTTTCCGTTATTTCATATTGAATATTTTATTTTATGCTGGTTGTAATGAAGATAATGTGCTAGTGTATAGTGTTTTCAATTTCAAACAGGTACACTTTACCATTTTGTGAAAATTATTATTGTGTGTCTTACAAGTAGCATTTAGATGTTCAGGGGGTCGTTTCACTAAACATTGTACGACTAAAAATGTTCATAAGTGCAAATTTAGGATCGTCTGGAAATTTCAATTGATGGATTTACATTTATTGAGCATATGCTCAATAAATGTAAATCCAATAATTGTTTACAAGAACACATTGTTGGGGACATTTGTGTGCCAACTTTTCTTGTTTTCTCCTAAAGTCATGCAAGATGACCGTTCGTTCCAGTAGCCGATTTCATCAACATTGCAAAGTACATGTATACTTATCTAGCAAAGTATACTTTGAAGGAGAACTTTTCAATTTTAGGATAAATTTATTAATTTTTATTATACTGAATTTATTACATCATATCACAGCCATTTCAGTATAGTAAGTCTGCATACTTTTAATCATCAAATATATGCAGTCGTTAGTTCGAACTATATGAAAAAATGCATTTCGGGAAAAATAAATGATTTCTCCCTCAAAGTATACGTAACGTTGCTGGAAAAGTATACTTTGCAATGTTGATGAAATCGGCTACTGATCGTGTGCATATTTCTGTATGTACAGTAACTAACCTTAAATATAAACAAATATAAATCTGATGAGTCTATAGTGTTGAAGGGAAGTAACTGTCAACCAATTTTCCTTTGTCGTTGTTTCATATTAACTATGAAACTCTGTTATTGCTATATATGTTGTATTCACACAATTTTGTGACTAACTTCACCAGTAACTAATAGTTAATTACACCGCATGGCTTCCGGTTGTAGGGTTGTTTTGACGATTTGCAATTTGGCCAATTACCTGAAAAAACGGGGCTTATTTCGCATCTGGATGAAAAAAGGGGCCATACATCATTTGCAAGAAAGATAAGATCTGGATTGCGATGCACATTCTCAAAGTAACGTTATGAACTACCGGTAATCACTGTCCTGGTGACAATTGCATACCATATGAGACTCACCATGGGATTTTGTACCTTCGGACATCTGCGTCATTTTATGAAATATGTTTTCAAAATTTACAATATTTTCCGTAAATGGCATCAGAAGTTGATGTGTCTCATATGGCGAACAACAAAGCCCCAGATCAAAACAGTCTGATCTGGTGCTATGTCGGTCGCATATGTTGTAAGGTCCCTTTTGTGAACTTTCTGCCCATTACAAATTTTCGCCAGTACAGTTCATGATCTGTTTTACCAAGTTACACAGACATATTGAATATTTTATCGTGACTAGAAAGCAAACAGCATAGTCCCTTATCAGGCTGTGTGCATGTGCAGGCTGGTCTGGGACTACACTGGTCGCAAAAACATTAAGCCTGCTTTTGTCCGATTTCAAGTTATTTACTTGCACCTTTGTGATACAAAAAGTGAATAGATTATAGATAGTGCTATGTGTTATTATGTGACCTTGATATAACCTCAAAAGTCTGTGACCTTGAAACTATTTGACCTTGTCACTCTGTTTTCAGATTGTACTTCGGCATTAACCATGGCTACCATTGAGTATTTGAGCCAACACACGAGCAAATGTACAATTTTACAATTGTGACCAGTGTAGATCTATTTATGCGACATTGTCATGGTCCATCAATGATTTTCGACCATATCCTACAAATGAGGCCCTTTAATGGTGTGAATATATTAGTTGTCTGCGTTATTTTTTGCATATTTTGGTAATTTTTCAACAAAATAATGCGTTTTTTGGCTGCAATGAGAATCATCTCCGAATGGAGATGATTCTCATTGGCTGCCAAAGCATGTTTATGAGGAGAGGATGGAAATTCTAGTAAGCATAAAGAAACTCATCATGGGTTACCATCTGATTGAAAAAAAACACAAAAATGAATAATAAATTCATGCACAAATGATATGTATATATGTCCTTTTTACAAATGCCAAATTTTACTTTCTCATGTGTTGGTAATCTGAAACTCTCGTAGTAGAAACTTTCAAATCTCATTTTCATGATTAATCCATTCCATGCTGCATTCTGGTTACAGCTGAGTATTCTGACTACTTTTCTCTTTGAGAACCCGTTAGAATAGACTAAAAACGTTCTATCCTGCTTGTGTTTTTGGTTTTTATACGCCCATTTGAAAAAAACGTGACGAATTATGTATTCGCTTGTACGGGCGTGCGGCTGGAGAGCATAACATGTCCTCGTTATAAATCCAGTTTTACTTGATGGATCTTAACCCTTTCAACACCACAGGCCTGTATAGTGGTATTGGCAAATAGTGTAGATCCAAATGAGCCGGCTCGTGACAAGCCGTCTCATCAGGATCTGCACTTTTTGCAAGTAATTTTCACACTTTGGAGAACAAAAACACCCCTTTTCATAAATGGACTAGTTTGAAAATCATTTTATGAAGATTGAATTGGTCCGGAAATTAACATACATTGTATAAAAATCCATTCCAGTTACTTAGGGATGAAAGGGTTAACCAAATTCACCATACATTATTTACAGGGCAATATGATAAACTGTTGTGATTTTCAAAAATTATCTTCCTGTGGGGCCATTTTTAATGTTCCTCGAGGAAGATCCCTATTGGTTATCAAATTTTATTCCAGTGAGTTGTCTACCCTTGTTTGCTGAACGGCGTGTATTTGCGACCATCAACACTCTTGTTACCCATTTCCTTTAGTATTTAATAACTTAAAATATTCCAATCACTGGCCTCAACAAATTCTTCTTAATTTTCCACTCATCCTCTTGGCTTTCAACTAATCCACTCCTATATTTTTATTGTTAACGTTGCATTGTCCATGCAAATTAGCACTCGTACAGATAAGAAATTGAGCAAAATGTCATCAATTTAGATATAAAAATGAAACTCCATTACCAACATTACTGTATATATTGTAGAGAATTTTGTTTTTGATAAGTAAAATAATATTGTTTCCTGTCAAAAGAAAAGGTTAGTATGTCGTATGAAGGAAATGGGTAAATCGATGTCTGCTAAATTTATTTCTTTTACCCATGAACACATTTCAGCATTAACAATATGTAAGATATGTGGTTATTTGTGTTATAATTATCATGTTTGCTTACATTTGTATTAGCTCTTTAATGCCGAATTAAATGTTATCGTCTGCTGTATTTTGTACTTATTTATAATATATCGAGACAAAAACATGTTTGGACAGAACATGGGAATCGTCTCCAATGGAGACGATTCTCATGTGCTGCCAAACATATTGTGAAAACAAATTATATAATAAAAAAAACAACAGCAGACGGCAATATTTGTTTCCCCACCTTTTAAAGGTTAAAATTGTACAGCAGCATTTAATATAGGAATGAATGCCTTTTTGTGGAATTTATCGGGGTATATTAACTTGGAAAAGTCACGGGAATACTGGACGAAGGCCGGAAGGCCTCGTCCAGTATTCCCGCGACTTTTCCAAGTTTATATCCCCGATAAATTCAACAAAAAGGCCATTCATTCCTTATAATTCCAGCATTTGAAATCAATTCATTTTCCGTTTTCTTAAGAATTATTTTAACTGCGGTTACGGAAAGTAGTTCAGCGTGGGAGTTTACTGGGATATAAATTTTGGACAGCGACTTGCTACGGGCCATTCAAATGTTAGGGAATTGTGTAAATATTTTTGTGCTGGAATTATTAATGTGTGTTTAATGCCACACAAAACAGATTTTTCATCAAATGCCTTATACGCTAGATGTATTCTTATATTTACACACTTCTTCTGCAATATATTTACCGGTAAATAATATTCCATTCTACTTCCGTGTATGCCAATGATACGTTCTTTGCATTCTGTATATACCCATGAAGCTCTTTGCATTTTATTTATTTTCCATCGTTTCATCATTCATTCATTATGGGATATTTAAATTATTTATTATTGCATGAAACGGTCTTTTGCAGCATAATAACACAGTGTATTACGGTAAATATCATAATACGCTAGTGTAATAAATATGCAAATGAGACCGCTTATATGCACAGGTGATCAGTACACCTGCAATGTATGATGCTCTGTTTATGCAATAAGATTTGTGATAATTTAATATGATACTTATTAAACTTCTAAGTGAGTAGCATGTTTAATAAGCATCATATTAAATCATCACTTGTTTATGAACACAGTAAACTTGTTTAACCCATTCCTTTTGGAAAACACGGGTATGAAATTTATTAAATATTTTATTTTTGTTATTTCTCAATGAAAGTATATGTTGTGACCACTCATTTGAACCGTCTCAACGAGACGGTTCAAACGGTGGTCGCGACATATACTTCTGAGGGCAGAGAAGGAAAATATTTAGCATTTACCACAAACATAATGGCGTATCCTCATTATGAAAAGGGTTAATACATACCATATTAAGTCATCACTTGTGTAAGACCCTCTATCTAAATTTCAGCATCCATGACTAGCATATTCCATGACAAATATTCACATGTATAAATCGCCAGTTGTATAATTACATGTATGTCTCTTTCTGTGTCAGATAGTCCTAGTTGTTGAAGAATCATTAAACCCCATTCAATCAGTTGGAATTGTTTATTTCTTTGTGTATCCATGCTTTCCTTGTCTGTAAACTAATAAACTATATTGTTTTTCTTATGAGACACGGTGGTAGGTTGGGAGTGTGTGCATATCTTAACAACACATTTATTCTTAAAGATTCATGTTTTATTATTGCTGGGATTTTTTATTGTAAATTCAGTTCTGATTTTGGGATTTTGTACAGGTAATACATGTATATGGGATTTAGTACTAAACCCATTGGCCCGGCCTTAAATTACCTTAGCTGTTGATAGGCCGTTAAACCCCAACAAAATTCTTAAAAAAATTACTGGGATTCACACCTGGGGTCAAGTGATCCGGTGTAGCAAGCGTGCTTGGCACTGGATCAGCACAATGTCTTTCAGAGCAGAAAGATTGTAATTTTTGTTCTGAATGTAGTGGTCCTTAACCCTTTGACCGCTATCTTATTTTTTTTGTCGTCCGCTGTTTATTTTCTATTTTCCATTTTTATCATTAAAAACATGCTTTGACAGCAATTTAGAATAATTTACAACATGCTTTGACAGCCTTTCAGAATCATTTCCATTGGAAATGATTCTGAAGTGCTGTCAAACCATGTTTTTTATTGTGAAATAAGGCAATTAAGATATAAAAGCAACAGCAGAAGACAATTGTTGTGAGTAGCGGTCTAAGGGTTAATACATGTGCATTCCCGTCTGTGTATGACCTTGCTGTTGAATGGACATAAAACGCCAATCAATCAAAGCTACCTTATGATGAGTTAAACCAACCAATCAGAACTTGAAATCAAGGAAACTGGGCAATAGTCTGAACACGCAGCTATTTTACTATCTTCTAATACCTCTTGTTCATTTAACGCTTTCACCCCTAAGTAACTGGAATGGATTTTGCCGGATATGTTAATCCAATGGTCACAAAATGATTTTCAGCAAAATTAATGTATCAAAATCCATTACTTAGTGGTGAAAGGGTTAACAATGAAACTAATAACACTTTTTTACCTTTTCTCCCATTAAGAAGTAAACAACAGAGCGCAGTTAAGCCCCTTGGTTCTATAGGGGAAGATGGTATGTTCTGTTGTTACACGATAACTGTAGTCGTATTCACATCGTTCATTGATCACATTCTGTCGTTGTATCTTCACAAGAATATCACGTCTGTAAACGACCTTGCTGTTAAACAATCGTTAAGTTCCCATTCAATCAGCGAATCACCAGAACAAGTTTTAGTACACATCTATTTATTGCCTATTTGGAGGTCATGCATAACTGGATTCAAAAAGGGTTTACATGTCCATGGCGTTTTAAGATGTTTGTCAAACTCGTCAAACCCGCTTGCGGAAAGCATGATTGATCACAATGACGTCCGAGCATGTGTGCATCTAGCCGTCCGTGCGTCCGAGCATGTGTGCATCTAGCCGTCCGTGTGTCCGAGCATGTGTGCATCTAGCCGTCCGTGCGTCCGTGCGTGCGTCCATCGATCCGTAATCTGTGTAAAAAGAAATGAAATCCGTCGGATTGACTTTAAACTTTATGTGCTTATTTATCATCATATTTTTATTCCACAGCCCAACCATGCAACCCCCATGCAACCCTCATGCTATGCCATACCCATGGTCAATGTCAAGAGACTTATAAATTTTCAATTTAAGTTTTTGCAGCATTTTCGTTGCGTACCTTATATCTCATAAGTAATATTGACTTTAAACATCATATGCTTATTTGTCATCACCCATATTTTAATTCTAGAGGCCACCCATGTGACTGATGCCCAATGTCACTGAAAGTCAAATGGCGGGTGACAGGTGGGAGCATGCGATGGGTAATTTAACGATCAGAATTTCGTCCTTACCGGAATACCGACCATAGACCTGGTTTGGCCCTCAGATATGTGTAGTATTCTCGTATGTGAGAGAGTTAAATTTGGTTATACAATGTACCCCTTATATGAGTATTAAATATGGTTATTGGTAATCCTATTACTTTTAAGGGAAGGGGCCAAGGACTGGTGTGGTATGGATCTGGCACCAGGTCCGGTTATTCTAATTTCAGGGCTGAGTTTCTATTTATTTTGATGTAAATATTCCATTCTGATTTTCTGTTTTGGTCTTTGCTACCAGGATCTGCCCATTGCGCAGATGATCTGTGTCTACTTTGCCATTCCATGTATCAAAACTGTGTGTACAAAACTGTGTGTCGATTTGCTTCAAATGCATGCTTTCTCAACCCATCCAATGCTAAATTAAATGTTGTCATCTGCTGTTTATCTTTTATTCTTATCTTTTATTCTCCATTTATCGTGATGAAAACATGCATTGACAGCACATAAGAATCATTTCCAATGGAGATGATTCTCATGTGCTGCCAAAACATGTTTGTGTTAAGTAATAAGTTAAAAATGCATAACAGCAGAAGACAATATTTGTTTCCCGCCTTTTATGGGTTAATACGTGTACACACTCTTAATGTACATGCTGCATGTGATCTTTGTTATATTTCTCTCATTATTGTTCAGGATTACATATTTCTAGTCCAAATAAAGATTTCACTTTCAACTAACATTAATTTATTAGTATAAAAATGTAGCTATTTTATTATTATTATAGCTAATAAAACATGAATTTTCGCTGTAAAAAATCATCGGTGAAAAATTAAATATTATATGAAGATTTAAATTATTCTAATACTTGCATGGTTATATTTAACTCTTTGCATGCTGGGAAATTTGTTGGCTATAAATAGTTAAAAAATAGCAGATGACAATTCATTATATTTTCTTTTATTTCTCCTTATAAATGTCATGAATATGTCTTGGAATTTCATTAGAATTGTGTCCAGAGGACACAATTCTAATGAAATTTCAAGACATATTTACGGAGAGAAATAAAACATATACTCCTAATTCGTTTGGCGGATATTTTCGCCGCTAGCATGCAAAGAGTTAAACTTTCATGCACTTCTCTCCATATATCTTTATTATATGATGCTCATCGAGTATACTAATACAATGTACATGTATTATAATTTTCCACGCTACTCATTGCCTTAAATTGCCATTATAAGGTTTGATCATTTCCAGCCGTGTGCAAACGTTTGCTGTGGCCCGAGGGAACTGTTTGAACCCAAGGCCGCAGGCCGCGGGTTCAAACAGTTCCCGAGGGCCACAGCAAACGTTTGCACACAGCTGGACATGATCAAACATTATTGTTACATTTCCAACAAAAAACTGATGCAATTTGAGCATTATATTCAGTATTTTCAGTACTTTTATAAATCGTCCCATTGAAGTAGATAATTTTCGGTATTCATATTCCGGGGCCGCGTCATGAACGTCATGAACTGAACGTCATGAACGTCATGAAGTAGTGACGTCATGAAGGCACTTCCGCATAGTGACGTCATGAAGGCACTTGGTCTACGCGCGGCCCCGGAATGAGCATTGCCTAAAGCCATTTGCAAACAGCACGCGCTATATGTTTGCACATATGTGCAAACAACGGAAACCATGTAAAACTATGATATAACTAACAATTTAAATATTCCTTAATTTTCTCAGAAACATCTGATTAATATGCTTTGACTAACGTAACCTCATTAACAAAAAAACTTCAGTTCATTTAAAGGTACATGCCCACTCAGTAGGCACAAAATGTTCTTTATAGGAATTAAATAAGTGTATAATCGTGTCGCCATTCCACCAGTTATAAAAATTATGAGTGCCCGCTATACAGATACAGATATCATCATTTAATAATATTTATGTTACTGATAGTGACGCACGGTGGTAACAGGCTATTTTCATATGCAAATGGGGCATGTTTTTTAATTATTTATACAAATTAAATGCGTCGCCTGAAAAAATAATATTTTTAACAGATTATAAAGTGTAATCATTGCACATCAAAAATAAATACAAAGAATAAATCGTAATGTCCGTTAACATTTTAAGGAAACACAGTTATCACCCCTGATATCACTGTGGAAATTTACGTCTGATATAAAAATGTGTAATAATGCCAATCAATACGTGGGGTAATGGTGTATAACAGGCATTCGTAATTTTTAGAACTGGTGGAATAGTGACACAATTATACACTTATTTAATTCCTATAAAGAACATTTTGTGCCTACTGAGTGGGCATGTACCTTTAAGCTTGTATATGAGAGTACAAGTTGAAAATACAATTACAAATTACATTGTAAGTGTGACTGTGTCATGCATGTAAATGGCTTATAATTTGTGATGTGCCAATGTAAGGTTTGATCATGTCCAGCCGTGTGCAAACGTTTGCTGTGGCCCTCGGGAACTGTTTGAACCCCAAGGCCGCAGCGTTATTGTTACATTTCCAACAAAAAACTGATGTAATTTGAGCATTATATTCAGTATTTTCAGTACTTTTATAAAATCGTCCCATTCACGTAGATAATTTTCGGTATTCATATTCCGGGGCCGCGTCATGAACGTCATGAAGTAGTGACGTCATGAAGGCACTTCCGCGTAGTGACGTCATGAAGGCACTTCCATTACGCGCGGCCCCGGAATGAGCATTGCCTAAAGCCATGTGCAAACAACACGCGCTATGTGTTTGCACATATATGTGCAAACAACGGAAACCATGTAACAATGGCTTATAAGGATAAGTCACAAGGTGTCAAAGTGTTATCCATATTTATCAGGTAACTGCACATTGGCCAAACACACGCTGACTGATAACAAATTGATGTACCTGGCATTGAGGCTGATACAATATATCATGGCGAATCATGAATCAAAACTTAAAACATTTGCTGACATTTCATTGGTTTAACAACGTCATGTGTCTGTGTTCCTTTAACCATTACAATGCTGATTGTAAATGTTGTCGTCTGCTGTTTGTCTGCTGTTTTTCCATTTTGCTCATCAAAAACATGTTTTGACAACACTTCAGAATCATCTCCCTTGGAAATGATTCTAAAGTGCTGTCAAACCATGTTTTTATTGAGAAAGAAGACAAATTATAAAACAACAGCAGACGACGATTTACGTTTCCTGCATTCTGAGGGTTAACCCATTTCAGGTCAGATACTGTTTCGCCTGTATCATAATTTACCCGTTTTTTTCTTTATTTCTAAATAAAAATATATGATGTTACCACTCAGTTGAACCGTCGAGACGGTTCAACTGAGTGGTAACAACATATATTTTTGGTGAGAAATACAAAAATAAATCTATTTTCCCAATGACATATTATGTATGTATATTCAGCATAAAATGGGTTAAACTAAAACATTATTGATGAGAATTTCTTAGCGTAAGACATTACCTGATGATAAATAGAATACCAGGGTAGTGTCTGTTGATATTAAGTCTATACGAATCGGCTCAGAAGTGGGTGGCAGGTGGGAGCATGCGATGGGTAATTTAATGATCGGGATTCATCCCTACCAGTATCCCGAACGGAGAGCTGGTTTGGTCCTCAGGTACTTCTTTGGCATTCTTGTACATGTATGTGAGGGTTTATTCTGGTTATACCCCTTGTATGAGTAATACGATTTTTCCTAATCCTATTACTTTTAGGTGAAGTGGCTTTGGTGTGGTATGGACCTGGCACCAGGTCCGGTTATTCTAATTTCAGGGCTGAATATATATTTATTTTGATGTAAATATTCCAATATTTTCTCCAATGCAGCAGGCTATATCCGGGATCGAACCCGTTAGCCCGGCTTTAAATGACCTTAGCTGTTGATAGGCCGTTAAACACCAATAAATCAAATCTAATCAGGGCTGAATATATTTTTATTTCGATGTAAATGACCTTAGCTGTTGAACACCAATATATCCAAACTAATCGGCTCGGAAATGGTAGGAATTCCTCGAGAATCCTCAGAATTCCCACGCATGTCCTAACCTCGTCTCATAAACTTGATACCAATATTCACTAGCCAGGAATTCTATATTTGAGACAATCCATGTGATTTTGTTCCTAAGTCATGAAAATATTTACAGAAACTGTGGTATTTTCTGTAAATGACGTCGAAAGTTGGCAAAATTTTCATAGCCAATGTGTAATTCTGGATATTTCTTCAATTTTTTACGTCATTTACGGAAAATATCGTAATCTTAATTTTTGAAAATATTATTTTGTGAGATCGCGCACATCTTCTTGTCTCATTTTATCGTTGAAGCCATGACCAGCATGCCATGGACTGGACAAGACACTGAGGGGGCGAAGTGTGACCCTTTAATATCATCGAGTGCACCAATACCTGGATCGTATTCATCATTATTTCCTTTTTCTGAGGGATGGGTTGTGCATTGGACTTCAATAGCTGAAGTTGTGAGTTCAGTCTTCTCCCGAGGCGTGAAAAATACTTTTATAGTATTTCCATCCCACTGGTCTGTCGGATGACTTTAAAATGTTATCCCGTCTTTATATGACCTTAGCTGTTACTGGGACGTTAAACCCATTCAATTTTTTTGAATTTTTCTGTATTTTCTTGATGTTGTCTTAAACCCTTTCACCCCTAAGTAACTGGAATGGACTGTGATATGTTCGTTTCCAATCCAATCATCACAAAATAAAATGTTTTTAGACTACCGGTAGTCAATTTATAAAAAAAAGGTGTTTTGTTTAAAAAAAAAAAGAAGAAAATTACTTGCAAAAAGGCAGATCCTGATGAGGCGGCTCGTTATGAGCCGACTCATCTGGATCTACACTGTTTGCAAAGAAGTGTTGAAGTGGTTAAATATACATATTATTTCCGTAAAAAATTACATGCATAAATTAATTTTTACAAATTTTGAATATTATTTATAGAAATTATGAGATTCAAACTCGGTATTGAAAAACTACTAAAATATTATAGGAATGAATGGCCTTTTTGTTGAATTTATCGGGGTATAAACTTGGAAAAGTCGCAGGAATACTGGACGAAGGCCGGAAGGCCTCGTCCAGTATTCCCGCGACTTTTCCAAGTTTATATCCCCGATAAATTCAACAAAAAGGCCATTCATTCCTTATAATTCCAGCATTTGAAATAAATTCATCAAGAAAATGTGTTTATTTTCCGTTTTCTTAAGAATTATTTTGCTGCGCCTCACGGTTACAGAAAGTAGTTCGGCGTGGGAGTTTACTGGGATATAAATTTTGGACAGAGACTAGCCACGGGCCAATCAAATGTTAGGGAATTGTGTAAATATTTTTGTGCTGGAATTATAGGGCGATAATAGACGACATTGACGTGTATAAAACATGCTTCAAACGTTACAAAACAGACACAAACACCAGCATGTATGGAAAGTGGCGAGAGGCCACATCTACAGTAGACAATGGATTGGGTGAATTTAATAGGACAATATATTATATTTTTTCATTTATGATCTACATTTTAGAACACGAAAAATGAGTTGGAATACACAGTCGATTGTAAGTTTATGAGTCAGCCCTGGAGAAAATCACTACATTGTATACAAATATTGCCACTATATATCACAATTTTACGTCGATACTGATTAATTTTTGTTATATATTCTGTAAATGATGTAAAAGATTTAGACATTTCGGGTAAAATGGCTGCAAATGACACTAGGAGAATATCCCTCCACCCACATACACTACACACTAGTAGGGGGGGGGGGGTAATATTATTTGTAAGAGGGTGGGAATATTCTATAATTTTTCTCCAGCGCTGATTCATATTTCTATGTTGTAATTTCCACCACAAGCATGTTACAGGTCCACAATATTGATGGTCTAGCAGAGCTCCAGATAAGCTGTGTATTTGCTTAAATACCCAATTAAAATTGCCAAAAACCCAATTGAAATCAGAAGTAGCGAGTATCAAAAAGCAATAAAAAATGTATGGTACCTTTATCATGCTACAGAAAACAATAAACAGACCACAAATATAGCATATTTTTATTATTTTCCATGACAACACATCTTGGTATTTGATTAGAATTATCTCCAAGGAGACCATTCTAATGAAATGCCAAGACATGTTTTCATTTCGAAGCAAACTATTAAATAATTGCTGTCTGTTGATGTGTAAACAGTAGTGTGATTTTATTTTTCCCAATTAAAATACCCAATTGCTTCAGAAATGATGGAGTAACAATACTCAATTACTAATTCCTTATCTGGAGCACTGGTCTAGTATTAAGATGTTCGGTCACCATGATGGGCATTTTGAAATGTTGCTGCAAACAAAACTGCTAGTTCAACAATGGTCGGTAACTGGGCAGTTACTAAGCTCACATATTTGATTTAAGCAATACATGTACATGTATTTATTGCATGTATTTAATGCACACATAATGTATGTACATGTGTACATACATTTTGAATGGGTCAGTGAAAGACGGGGGCCAGCAACTTCATGGAGTTGGCCCACTTATTCTCCTGACCTCTTCAATTATTTGTATATTATTAAGGAGAAAGACATCTACTTATGTTACAAAATCTCTTGACGATTTCACAAAATATCACAACTAATGAAATATGGGATTTGACCCCATTAACCAGGCCTAAAATGACCATAGCTGTTTGTTTACAAGCTGTTAAACACCATTAAATAAATAGATAAATTTGTATAATATTTTCCAAGGCAGCACATCCCTAATTATCTTAACGCAATAGTTACAAAGTAAAGAGCACGAGTTCCGCATGTGTTACTACTCCCCCACCCCAACCTCTTTCCTCAATTATTTGGTTTTCATTAACCCTTAGAATGCGGGAACCACAATAGTCGTCTGGTGATAATTCATATTTTGTCTTTTCTCTCAGTAAAAACATGGTTTGGCAGCATTTTAGAATCATTTCCATTGGAAATGATTCTAAAGTGCTGCCAAACCAAGTTTTTGATGAGAAAAATGGAAAAATAAAAAATATTCAGCAGACGACACAAATTAATTCAGCATTGTAAGGGTTAACATACGATTTATCATTAGCATGATAATACATGTATTAAAGATTCACTTCACTCAATTTATTAGAAATGGGTCGCATTTGCAACAAATGTAGATGTTGATCCTTAGTCACTCGGTGTTGCTGATGGGATCAGTACCAAGAATGGCGACCAGTGCAGACCCTGATCAGCGCAGGCGAAATCTGGGGCTCAGTACACTGGTTGCAAATGTCACAAACATTCATGTGGGAGGTTGGTCGGGAGCACGCGACGGTTAATTCAACGATCGGAGTTCATCCTTACCGGAATTCCGAATGGAGACCTGTAGCCCATTTCATCAACATTGCAAAGTATACTTTAGTAGCAAAGTATACTTTGAGGGAGAAATTTTCATTTTTTTTTTAAATTTATTAATTTTTATTATACTGAATTTATTACATTATCACAGCCATTTAATGGCTGTGATAATGTAATAAATTCAGTATAATAATTCTGCATACTTTTAATCATGAAATATATGCTTTTGTTAGTTCAGGGTTCATCCTTACCGGAATTCCGACTGGAGACCTGGTTTGGCCCTCACATGTCTTTGGCATTTTGTATGTGACAGTTGAATCTGGTTATACCCCTTATATGAGTAATACGATTATTTGTAATTCTATTTATGGGGAAGTGGCCAAGTGACTTTGGTGTGGAATGGACCTTGCGCCAGGTCAGGTTATTCTAATTTCAGGGTTGAATATATTTTTTCTCGATGTAAATATTCCGTTCTGATTTTTGGATTTTCCCCCCAATGCAGCAGGTTAAAATGGGATTGAATCTGTTTGCCCGGCTTTACATGACCTTAGCTGTTGATAGGCCGTTAAACACCAATAAACAAACAAACAAACAAACACAAAAATTCAAAATCTGAATCACTTCATAGACTTATGCATGATATTTTGGTTTGTGCAAATTTATCCAATCTTATTCCATCACATGTTATACCATATCCTTATGAATCAATGTGTTCACACCTTACAAGCCCCGTGCAGGCACCGGGGCGGGATCAACTGATCCTGAGAATAGTGCTGCAGTAGCCATTGCTTGTCGTAAAAGGCGACTAAACTGGCTTAACGATTGGGTTCATACTTTCCGGAACCCACTATACCGGATTTGGCCCTCATGTACATTTTTGGCTTTCTTGTATGTGAGAGTTGAGTCTGGCTATGCCCCATATATAAAAGTAAGATTAGTGCTAATCCTATTACTTTTAGGGGATGGGATAAATGATGCTGGTGTGGCGAGGGCCTGGCACCAGATCAGGTTGTTCTAATTTCAGGACTGAATATATATTTTGATTGTAAATATTGAGTTCTGAAGTTGGGATTTACCCCCCTCGGACAGGTGGATACGGGACACGACCCCGTTGACCCGTCTGCGTGTAGACTCCCTGAGGCTTGTACCTCTATGTCAGAAAAGCGGACGTTATACCCTATTCACTCATTCACTCACTCACACCTTACATAGTAGTATTACATGTACATTGTACATGCCATGCTAGTCTCACCCATGTTAGTGGAAGGTGAGATATAGTGGTCACAATTCCAGTGATGGCGTCGAACTAGTATTAGTAATACATGTAGGCGTCAACAATTTTTTACATACGTCCAATTGTTGAATATCTCCTGATTTGTTAGTTTAATCCTTACCTAGCCTCATCAATAGCTTCCTCACATTTGTGGCTATCCACCCAGTGTAATTCGGGTGACCGGTACCTTGACTGGTGTCATCGTCAATAATTTTGCATGCACATCCAAATGTCTCCTGATTCGTTAGTCGGTTAGTTTCTTCACACTAATGGCTATCCACCCAGTTTCATTTGGGTGACCTTGACCTTTGTGTCCACAATTTTGGACGTATGTCCAAATGTTCAATATCGCATGCTACGTTAGTCGGATCATTATCAAACTTCACCAATAGCTTCCTCACATTGTGACTTTGACCTTGGTGACATTGACCTTCATGGCTGAGACACTCGCTAGTGATCGTCTTGGTAATCTTATAGCAGTCATCATTGTGTATATGTTTAGCTCACCTGAGCGAAGCTCATGTTAGCTATTGTTACTGCAATGTGTCCGTCGTCCGTCGTCCTCCGTCGTCGTCCGTCGTCATCCGTGAACATTTTCAAACGTCTTCTCCTCGGTAACCATTTGGCCTATAGTCACCAAACTTCATGGTCATGGTCCTTAGGTAGGGGGATTACAAAATTGTTAAAATGACGTCATTACGTAATCCAAGATGGCCGCCGTTTAAAAATAGCACAAATTCTTCAAAAATCTTCTTCTCAAGAACCGCCAACCTGATTTCGACAAAACTTGGTAGGAATGTACAATGCTCTTTCAAATTTGTTAAAATGGTGACCCCGGGGTCAAAAATGGGCATAGCCCATGGGGTCAAATTGGGGTCAAATTTTATTTTTGATCGAATATGGTCATGTAATATACCAAATTGAAGGTATCAATGAGGCGATCACTCTGGTGCATTTTTTGTCGAAATTGGATGGTTATGTCATTCCAAGATGGCCGCCGAAAGGTCAAACGGTCGTTCTTTTATTAGAGATTTCAAAACTCTTCTTCACATGAACCGCTTGGCCCATGGTAGCCACACTTAAAAAGTTATGGTCCATGGGTGAAGCCTTTTCAGATTTGTTAAAATGGAGGTCATCGCTAATCCAAGATGGCCGCCGTCTAAAAATAGCATAAATTCTTAAAAAATATTTTTCTCATGAACCGCTTGCCGGATTTCGACGAACCTTGGTAGGAATGATCGATGTACAATGCTCTTTCAAATTTGTTAAAATGGTGACCCCCGGGGTCAAAAATGGGCGTGGCCCGTAGGGTCAAATTTGGTAAAATTTTATTTCTGACCGAATATGGTCATGTTATACATCAAATCGAAGGTATCAATGAGGCGATCACTCTGGTACATTTTTTGTCGAAATCGGATTGTTATGTCATCCAAGATGGCCGCCGAAATGTCAAAAGGTCATTCCTTTATTAGAGATTTCAAAATTCTTCTTCACATGAACCACTTGGCCCATGGTAGCCAAACTTAAAAGTTATGGTCCATGGGTGAAGCCTTTTCAGATTTGTTAAAATGGAGGTCATCGCTAATCCAAGATGGCCGCCGTCTAAAAATAGCATAAATTCTTAAAAAATCTTCTTCTCATGAACCGCTAGCCGGATTTCGAATAAACTTGGTAGGAATGATCGATTTACAATGCTCTTTCAAATTTGTTAAAATGGTGACCCCGGGGTCAAAAATGGGCGTGGCCCGTGGGGTCGAATTAGGGTCAAATTTTATTTTTGACCCAATATGGTCATGTCATATATCAAATTGAAGGTATCAATGAGTTATGGTCCATGGGTGAAGCCTTTTCAAATTTGTTAAAATGGAGGTCATCTCTAATCCAAGATGGCTGCCGTCTAAAAATAGCATAAATTCTTAAAAAATCTTCTTCTCATGAACCGCTTGCCGGATTTCGACGAACCTTGGTAGGAATGATCGATGTACAATGCTCTTTCAAAGTTGTTAAAATGGTGACCCCGGGGTCAAAAATGGGCGTGGCCCGTGGGGTAAAATTTTATTTTTGACCGAATATGGTCATGTTATATATCAAATCGAAGGTATCAATGAGGTGATCACTCTGGTACATTTTTTGTCGAAATCGGATTGTTATGTCATCCAAGATGGCCGCCGAAATGTCAAAAGGTCGTTCTTTTATTAGAGATTTCAAAATTCTTCTTCACATGAACCGCTTGGCCCATGGTAGCCAAACTTAAAAGTTATGGTCCATGGATGAAGCCTTTTCAGATTTGTTAAAATGGAGGTCATCGCTAATCCAAGAGGGCCGCCGTCTAAAAATAGCATAAATTCTTAAAAAAATCTTCTTCTCATGAACCGCTAGCCGGATTTCGACTAAACTTGGTAGATATTATCGATTTACAATGCTCTTTCAAAGTTGTTAAAATGGTGAACCCGTGGTCAAAAATGGGCGTGGCCCGTCCGGTCAAATTTTATTTTTGACTGAATATGCTCATGTCATATATCACATTGAAGGTATCGATGAGGCGAGTGTTCTGGTGCAATATTTATCTGAATCGGATGATTATGTCATCCATGATGGCCACCAAAAGGTCCATTTATTCAAGATTTTGAACGTCTTTTTCTCAGGAACCACATGGCCGATGCTGGCAAAACTTCTTAGGAAGTTAAGATCCTTGGGTGAAGCATTTTCAGATTCGGTAAAATGAGAGTCATCGCTTAATCCAAGATGACCGCCATTTAAAAATAGCACAATTTTTTTAAAACACATGAACTCAATGTCACATTCTCCTCTGGTGTTCATGGAGTCAGGTGAGCGAATTAGGGCCATCATGGCCCTCTTGTTATTGAGTTAATTTCACTAATTTGATTCCTTGATCAGCAGACCCTAGACAGTTCTTCAAATGGAGCACGATATATTTAAATTGAAGTTTGTTGGTTTAATTTAAAGATATTTATTAGACTGTATTTGAATGTAAGTACATGATAGTAATTAGGATTGGATGGAAAGCTAACACATATTGAAATCCACTCCAAAGCAATGGAAGTGTTTTAGTTCTGCACACTACTGATTGTTATACAGACTTGGGAATGTGTCCGATTTATCCTGATTTGATATTAGGTATCTGACAATTGCAGAAAAACAAATGATTCTTGCATACATGAGTATTACAATTGTCAACATGTGTTAACAATGTCCATAACCTGACATTGAATGCAATATTATTATCATTATCCGTCTGATATATATGACTGGTATCTGTCCTAATGTATATTTGGCTGCGACTGGAGAAATGGGGCTTATGTGATTTCAGAGCAGTGTAGCTCCTGATCAAATAGCACACTCCTGTTACGATCTATATTGCTTGTTAGAATCATGGCGGGTGTTTCATTGATGGAATCACGAACAATGCATATCCTGATCAGACTGCTGATGCACAGGCTGATCTGGATATACAATGGTCGCAAAAATACATAAGCCCTATTTCTCCAGTCACAGTTCACTGTAATTTATTTGTAACGGTTATTGTATGTTCATGACATAGGCACATTTTGCATATACCAGAATTACAGTGGAACACCTCTAAACCTGACACCCTGGGAACCTCCCAGGTTTAGAAAGGTTCCGCAAGTCACCAAGGTGTCTGCTTTAGATTGGTTCCACTGTGTCAGATTTATAAAATGATAAAATATGGGATTTGTTTTGATGACTATCCATGATTCAAAGCTGTACAGGTCTTGTTTTTGTGATACATACATGTATTTTGTTGAGCCTGATGATATGCGACTGCAGTCCTGGTGTCTGTTTCACTAAACTTTGTACGACTAAAATGTTTGTAAGAGCAAAATTATGATAATCTGTAAATTTCACATTAACAGTGTTTTCTTGTAAACAATTATTGGATTTACATTTATTGAGCATGCAGCCTATGCTCAATAAATGTAAATCCATCATTTGAAATTTCCAGACAATCCTAAATTTGCACTTGCGAACATTTTAGTCATACGAAGTATAGTGAAACAGACACCAGGACTTCAATACCAGAGGTTGTGGGTTCAATCCTCGCCTGAGGCTTGAAAATACGTTCATAGAATTTCCATCCCATTATCTTTCGGATGAGACTTGACACCGAGTTTCTGTCCCTACATGACCTTAGCTGTTGCTGGGACATTAAGCCCATTCACTTTCACTTTTGTTGAGCCCGTTTTCAAAAAGCTGGACATACATGTAGTGATCACCATGACGTTCAGATGTTCATACATATGCGTTGCATCCATCTGAAACGTGCATTAGCATTTCAACACTACATATCTCTCTATTCTATTTGAAAACGGTATAGATTCAGATGAGACGGCTCGTAATTAGCCATCTCATCAGGATCTGCATCATTTGTCAGTTTGTGAATGTCCTTCGCGTAATATTAAAGATATTACATGTTGGAGAAACTCTTAAAAACTTTTTGACGTAAATGTACACGGACGGACGTACGTACGGACATATGGACGGGCGGATATCGGAACCTCAAGAGCAACGTAATAAGCCCCCCCCCCCCCCCCACCCCTTGCTATCGCATAGGGGGCATAATAAACAATAGTAAGACTATTACTGATCCTACTGCTTCTGGAAGGGGCCAAGTGATTCTGGTGTGGCGAGGACCTGGCATCAGATCAGGAATATATAGTTATTGTAAATATTTCGTTAAACTCCAACAAACAAACAAACATAATAAACAAATGATTTAGAAGGAACTATTTTACGAGGTGGAACGTAGTTTCGGCACTGACCAATATGACGTCAATATGGAAAAATATTTACATCTTGCGTTCCATTGTGTTTCCATGGGAAACGTAAAATATGTATATACTAAATTATATTCAGTCCATCGATCCTTGCTTCATTCCTTCTATCAGATGGGTATGAAGATTTTGTTCCATGCAATGTAACTGTGATATGAGTTAGCCGTTTTGTAGACTATATGGCCGTGGCCTGCATGTCGCGCCTTGGGGCGAGGCATGGGCACTAAAAAAAGAGATATAGTAGTTGGAAAAACTTTAACCAACAAACTTTAACCGGACGTACGGACGGACGGACGGACGTATGCCAAAATGCCGACTATATCGCGCTTTGAGCACGCGGGCGCGACAATGATGATAAACACCCATGTGAAGTATCAAGGTAATGGGTGAAGCAGTTACAGAGATATAGTACACGAAAAAACTTTAACAAAAAAATTCAAAGCTAATTTGACCTTGACATTGGGCACAGGGGCCGCACGGTTGGGGGGTAGAGTGAAAATATGGATGATGATAAACACCCATGTGAAGTTTCAAGGTAATGGGCAAAGCAGTTGCAGAGATATAGTATAGCGAAAAACTTTAACCAGACTTGCGTTAAAAAGTTAACGTTGAAAATGGCTAAGTCAATTACGTAGAAATAATAGGTGAAGGTTAGAAATAATAGGTGAAGGTAAAAAAAATGGTCACATATTGGATAGTTGTATGTGGTGGGAACCCCATGGTTATGAAGCTGTGAAAGTTTGATGGTCCTAGATGGTACAGTACCAAAGAAATGGACTTAAACACGAAAACTTAACATTGTAAAAGCGAAAAGTTAACATTGAAAATGGCTAAGTCGACTGCGCTGAAAGAATGGGTCAAGTTAAAAAAAAGGTAACATGTTGGATAGTGATATGTGGTGGGCACCTCTTGGTTATGAAGCTGTGAAAGTTTGTTGGTCCTATGTGGTATGTACAGTACCAAAGAAATGGACTTAAACACGAAAACTTAACATTGTAAACGCGAAAAGTTAACATTGAAAATGGCTAAGTCGACTGCGCGGAAAAAATGGGTCAAGTTCAAAAAAAGGTAACATGTTGGATAGTGATATGTGGTGGGCACCCCTTGGTTATGAAGCTGTGAAAGTTGGTTGGTCCTATGTGGTACAGTAACAAAGAAATGGACTCAAACACGAAAACTTAACATTGATTGTGGACGCCGCCCGCCGCCCGCCCGGCTTTCGCCAATCCAATAGCCTGGATTTAAAAAAAAAAAAAATAAAAGAAACCTGGCTAAAAATTAATAAATTTATCCTAAAATTTAAAATTTCTCCCTCCAAGTATACTTTGCTAGAAAACTATACTTTGCAATGTTGGTGAAATAGGCTACAGATGTGTGGTTGTGACTGTGATTATAAACCTTTCAAACTATGTACTCTGTTCTCGCTGCTCGAGTCAGAAAATTTCATTAGGTGAGACTAAGCTGCGACTTTGAATATGATTATAAACTAGAAAATGCGTTCGTAGAACACGGATGCCTCACCTACCGCTTTGATAGTAAACAAAGCAAAATTATAATTTGAAAATGGGGAGATAATCCATGAACCAGGGGTCAAATAAAAAATAGAAATAGACTTTGTGCATCTACTCATCATAATGAAGCTACATACCAAGTTTCAGGTCTGTAGCTATTACGGTTTAAAAGTTTTACGAGTTACAAGCCAAAATTGGAAATATTCTAAGTCTAAACGGGGGAGATAATGAATGACCCGAGGGTCGAATCAAAAATCAAAATAAACTCATCACAAGGAAGCTACATACCAAGTTTAGGTCTGTAGCTAGTATGGTTTAAAAGTTTTACAAGTCACTTCAACTACCACGGTGGGGCATAACAATGTGACCACATACTCTGTTGTAATGCTTGAAATCAGGAAAACGAAACAATTTTTACTAGGTAATCTGTTTCATCACTTTCTACGCATACCTGAAACACAGTGCCTATAACCCTTACAATGCTGAATTAAATGTTGTCGTCTGCTGTTTATTATTAGCCGATCTATTTATAGATCGGCTATATATTGGTTATTCTCGATTTGTGAAAAAGTTTGTAACCACCCTTTTCTCCTATATTCGGTAATCTACAAACGCGAAATTTGTTGTATCACTTCCAAACTACATCAACCAGATAATTTTTCATGTTTGGCTATTATCTCTGTTTAAAACTTTAAATATAGCGAAATAACACAATTTGGCTATAAATAAACGTTTTAACTACAAGAGTTCGGTAATTTGGCTATAAATAAACGTTTTAACAAGAGTTCGGTAAACTAAAGTTAGGCGGCTTGCCTTCTATTCGTTACAAAGCGTGATATTTTTTATTCCTGATTTGATTGGACCGGACCAATGTTGGCTGACCCAGCTAACCAATCAATTGAACAGTTGCCGATCACGTGATCTTGATATGCTCGCCAGCTTCATTTGCGAAAAGATAGACAACCAGATACAAGTAATATGTTTTGTAAAGTACATTTGAGTATAAATACCGCCCAGAATATACGCTACAAACTGTTAATTAACAATATACGAGTGTGGATTGTCCCTGCAGTATATTTATACTGTACCGAGAGAAAAGTGGAACCATTGCGGCCCTTCTTAGATGCCAGATGTTTTGGGGAAAGTTTTGATTAAACTAGGAACTAAAGAAGGCAAAAGAAAATGGCCGTCATTAAGTAGAGTGGAGGTGACACGGACAATGCTCGCGCATTGACAATGCTCGCTTAATATTTACGTTTCGCCACAGGTCTGTTGCATATCAAAATATTCAAGATTTTTGTTTCTGAATATACAAAATAATAGTCTTGTCTCCATTGTGTACATTGTCGTTGCAAGATCATTTCACGTGACGATGTGATGTCACGTGACGTCAATGCAGATGCAGCATTTTACTGAGTTTAATACGAGAGAAAGCAGCTTCACAATTTACTAAAAAACATGCTGAAGTGGACTGATAATTATATGTAGCTCCAGTATGTAGAAGTGTAATTAAAATTATTGTAATTTTCGTTCCTTTGTTGCTTATTTATGGTTAAACTTTATAAATCGCTCATTCTTTTACTTATGCATCAGTAACTGTAAATCTCGCCCCCCCCCCCTCCCCCCCCCCCCCCCCCCCGCCCCTCCCCCCCCCCCCCCCCCCCGCCCCCACCCCACACACACACACAGCCAGGGAATAGTTAGGCTTTTATTTTTGCTGCCGTTAAAGCCCCGGCCCCGGGAAATCATGAAAGGTTAAAGCCCTGGGGGGGGGGGGGGATTCACATTGACTGATGCATTAAAAATATAAACGTTACACCAATAGCTATGCGCGAGCATTGGTGAACTATTGCTCAAACTTGACATATTTTAGTGGTGTAAATCACCACTCGATCCTGGTGTAAATGTCACATGATCATTGATAAATTACTATTATAAAGTGGGGTTTCTCGGAGTTTGAAGAACAATGGGCACATTGAAACGCCAGATCAGGATGTCGTAATTTCACTGCGGAATATTTTGTTGTAAATTCAGCACCGATGCTGCGATCCCACCCCACCGACACCCCCACCCCATACAGTGCAGAGTACTGGTTCTACCCAGGTTAGGCAATAACAAATAAATGTATAGATTCTCATCCCCACCCACCCATACAAAAATTGCCTGATTATTTTTTTTTTTGTATATACTGTGATGTTTTCAGCTCACCTGAGCTCAGCAAAGCTCATGTGAGCTATTTTCATTACCTCTTGTTGTCCGTCCGTCGTCCGGCAACATTTTCAATCATCTTCTACCGAACCGCTTGGTCAATGGACACCAAACTTTACCGGCATGGTCCTTAGGTGAAGCCTTTTCAAAGTTGTTGAAAGAAAGTCGACCTGAATCCAAGATGGCCGCCGTGGAAAGGTTAAATCCTTCGAACGACGAATCCAAGATCATCCATATTTTCATTCTACCCCCTCCCGTGCGGCCCCTGTGCCCAATGTCAAGGTCTAATTACTTTTAAGTTTTTTTTCATGTACTATATCTATGAACCTGCTTTGCCCATTACCTTCAACCTTCACATGGCTGTTTATCATCATCTATATTTGCATTCTACCCCCTCCCGTGCGGCCCCTGCGCCCAATGTCAAGGTCTAATTACTTTGTAATTTTTGGTTAAAGTTTTGTCGCGCCCGCTTGCGGAAAGCGCGATATAGTCGACACATTGGTGTACGTCTGTCCGTACGTACGTGTGTTCAGTTAAAGTTTTTTGGTTAAAGTTTTTCCGTCTACTATATCTCTTTTTTTAGTGTCCATGCCTAGCCCCAAAGCGCGACATGCAGGCCGCGGCTATCTAGTCTCAAAATGAAGTCATTCAATAGACACCAAACTTTACCGGCATGGTCCTTAGGTGAAGCCTTTTCAAAGTTGTTAAAAGAAAGTCGACCTGAATCCAAGATGGCCGCCGTGGAAAGGTTAAATCCTTCGAACGACAAATCCAAGATCATCCATATTTTCATTCTACCCCCTCCCGTGCGGCCCCGGTGCCCAATGTCAAGGTCTAATTATTTTTAAGTTTTTGGTTAAAGTTTTTTCATGTACTATATCTATGGACCCATTACCTTCAACCTTCACATGGCTGTTTATCATCATCTATATTTTCATTCTACCCGCCTCCCGTGCGGCCCCTGTGCCCAATGTCAAGGTCTAATTACTTTGAAATTTTTGGTTAAAGTTTTTGTCGCGCCTGCTTGCGGAAAGGGCGATATAGTCGGCACTTTGGCGTACGTCCGTACGTACGTGTGTCCGGTTAAAGGTTTTTGGTTAAAGTTTTTCCGTCTACTATATCTCTTTTTTTAGTGTCCATGCCTAGCCCCAAGGCGCGACATGCAGGCCGCGGCCATCTAGTCTCACAATGAAGTCATTATGTCATTCAAGATGGCCGCCAAAAGGTCAAATTGTTATTTTGTTCAAATGTGGTCATGTAATATGTCACTGAATCGAAAGTATCGATGAGCCGATCGCTGTTATATAATGTTTCTTGAAATAAAGTCATTATGTCATTCAAGATGGCCACCAAAATGTCAATTTTTTATTTTGTTCAAATGTGGTCATGTAATATATCAAATCAAAGGTATCGATCAGCCGATCGCTGTCATATCATTTTTCTCAAAATGGAGTCATTATGTCATTCAAGATGGCCGTCAAATGGTCAAATTTTGTTTTTGTTCGAATGTGGTTATGTAGTCACTATTCAGGTGAAATCAACACTTCTCTCACTTTTCCCTGAGATTCGGTAACTACTAAAATGTGGACATATATTGAACCATGATTTGATCGGCTAATAACATCATGCTCTGCATGACTTCATCTTTTATTTTCTGTTTTTCTTGATGAAAACATGTTTTGACAGCACACAAGAATCATCTCCAATGGAGATGATTCTTGTGTGCTGTCAAAATATATTTCTGCAAAAGAATAAGACAAATATGAAAACACAGCAGATGACAATTTTCGGTTCCCACCTTTTAAGGGTTAACATGTTGAGCTAACAAATGTGACTGTGCCTGGAGAAATGGGGCTTATGGGTTTTATGATCAGTGTAGCTGCTGATCAAGTAGCGTACTCATGTAGCTCCATAACGATCTGCATTGCTTGTTGCAAGCATGACGGCTGTTTGATTTATTGAATGGCGAACAGTGCATATCCTGATCAGACTGTGCACATGCACAGGCTCATCTGGATCTACACTCGTCGTAACACCCATAAGCCCCATTTCTCCAGTCACAGATACAAATGAGGTCAGAACAACACAACATGTGCTCCAAATGTGGTCTCTCAAGTGTGGTCGTCCATTATCACTATAGCTCGCCACGACGATGTAAAACGTTTCACATCGAAAAAGGTTCCGGATTCCTGACGAATTCCCATTCAGCTACACACAGAAGATGCTACATAAACACATTTTCATTTAGTAACCGAAACACAAGAAATTTGCATCGGTTACTAGATGAAAAATGCATTTATGCGATAGTTATAAGTAGAGCTGGGTGGCATCTTGTCAGATTTATTATATGTGAAACATTTTACAAGAGGCGCCGCGTGTAGCACCCGTGACTATAAGTTTTATATTATTTGTTATTATGATCTATTACAATATTAACACTTTCAACACCGCAGACCTGTATAGTGGTATTGGCAAATAGTGTAGATTCAGACGAGCCGTCTCGGGACGAGCCGTCTCATCAGGATCTGCACTTTTTGCAAGTAATTTTCATATTTTTGAGAACAAAAAAACACCCTTGCTTATAAATGGACTAGTTTGAAAATCACTTTGTGACAATTGGATTGGTTGCAAAAGTAACATGTAAAAGTCCATTCCAGTTACTTAGGGTTGAATGGTTATGTGTGTCCTGACCTTGTATCGCTGCAGGTAGCCCATCCTCTCTACTACCGCCTGCTCCATGGCAGCCATCTCATTCTTCAGCTGGTTAATTTCCTGTAAATTTTTATTATTTATTTTATTTATCATATATCAGCATGAAAAGACATTTTTTATCTTGTACATTTCTGAAACCCATTCACGATTTAACCATTAACCCATTTCATGCTGAGGATATGTAATTTTGGTTGTGAAAAATTATAATGCCATAAAAAAAGTATGTTGGTTCTCAGATATTGGCGTGTCAGAATAATCATTGCGTGTCAAGCATTTTATCATCATCGAGAAATAAATTGTACTGAAAATTCGCCACATAATCAATAAGAAACACTACCATGCAAAAATATATTAAATTCCATCACATCTGACGAAAATCTGGTGATTTTTCACGTCTGACGAGGTTATAGTAACTTTATAGAACATATATATGTACATAGCAACTTAATAAATCAGAGACGAACATCTCGAACAAAAAAATATGAAAACTAGAAAACTGTTTGTAAAACAAAATGCCCCCGCTGTTGAGCATTCATGAATACAACAGCAATCACTGAGTCAGTGATTTGAGAAAAATTAATTTTCAAAAAATGGGCATAACTGCGGATGGATGATCAGTGGGACAGCGAAGATATTTAAGTTACGCACTCCTGTACTTAATGGTTTTGATGTATACCGAGTATGAAGAGAATCGGCCGAAAACTGTAGAAGTAGATCACCGGACAAGGAAAAAATATTGTCAGGATCGAAAAAGGGCCTTAACTGGATGGATCGGTGGGATAGAAAAATTGTTTATGTTGCACACTCATGCACTTGACGGTTGGAATGTACATCGAGTATGAAGAGAATCGGCCAAAAACTGTAGAAGTAGTTCGCCGGTCAAGAGAAAACAATATTTTCAGAGTCGAAAAAGGGGCATAACTGCAGATGGATTCGTGAGACAGCAAAAGAAAAAATCTACGTTACACACTCCTGCACTTGATGGTTGGCATGTATGAAGAGAATCGGCTAAAAACTGTAGAAGCAGTTCGCCAGACAAGGAAAACTAATTATTTTAACTGCGGATGGAGCGGTGGCACAGCGAAAATATTTACGTTGCACATTCCTGCACATGATGGTTGGAATGTATGCCGAGTATGAAGAGAATCGGCCAAAAACTGTAGAAGTAGTTCGCCGGACGAGGAAAAAATTATTTCCAGAGTCGAAAAAGGGGCACGACTGTGGATGGATTGGTGTGACAGTGAACATGTTTACGCTACACACTCCTGCACTTGATGGTTGGGATGTATACCAAGTATGAAGAGAATCGGACAAAAACTGTAGAAGTAGTTCGACGGGGGGGTGGGTATTTTCAGGGTCGAAAAAGGGGCATAACTGTGGATGGATCGGTTGGATAGCGAAATGTGTTACGTTACACACTCCTGCACTTGATGGTTGGGATGTATACCGAGTATGAAGAGAATCGGCCAAAAACTGTAGAAGTAGTTCGCCGGACAAAGAAATAAAAAATATTTTCCGACTCCAAAAAGGGGCATAACTACGGATGGAGCGGTGGCACAGCGGAAATATTTATGGTACGCACTCCTGCACTTGATGGTTGGAAAGTATACCGAGTATGAAGAGAATCGGCCAAAAACTACTGTAATAGTACGCCGGACAAGAAAAAAATAAATATTTCAGAGTCTAAAACGGGACATAACTATGGATGGAGCGGTGGCACAGCGAATATATTTACTTTAAGCATTCCTGCACTTGATGGTTGGAATGGATACCGAGTATGATAAGGACAAAACTATATTTTCAGAGTCGTTAGAAGGGGCATAACTGCAGATGAATTTGTGGGACGGCAAAGAAATTTATGTTACGCACTCCTGCACTTAATGGTTGGTATGTATACCGAGTATGAAGATAATCAGCCAAAAACTGTGGAAGTAGTTCGCCGGACAAGAAAACTTCTATACTCAGGCGCGGATACAGAAATAATTGCAGGGGGGTCTGTAATTAAAATTCGGCGTACCCGACCTCCGCGCGCGCGAAATCGTAAAGTCGGGGGGTCTGGGGGTCCTCCCCCAGGAAATTAAATATTTTTTTCTGCTGTTTTTTTGTTTTTTTTTCCCCGTTTTTGTTTGTCATCAAAAAACATGCCTTGGCATCACTTTACAATCAACTGTTTCTGAAATTACAAGCAATCATGAGATTATTAAATTTTGCTGTATTTATTGTTTATTTTTCATTTTTTCTTTAAAATCAACCTTTGACAACTTTTAACTGTTTCTGAAATTACAAACAATCCTGAGATTACTGACCCTTATAATGCTGAATAAGAAATTTTGTCATCAGTTGTTAATTTTTTATTTTCAATTTTTCTCCTCAAAACGTTCTTTGACAACATTTTAGAATCATCTACTAGTTTCTGAAATGACAGAAAAGGGTATGAAGGTAGCTTCAACATTGTTCAATGTCAATTATGGCAATGTCTCAGATGTCAGTAACATTGCAGGATATTCTACCCGAGTGTCAGAATATGTAGTCAGAAACGAGGCTTTGCCGATTTTCTGACGACATATTCTGATGACGAGGGTGGAATATCGAGTCCATTTCAATGTTATTTCCGAAGCCACGCCCATGTGGTATTTTTCTGTCTCGCACGGCTATCTCACATGTCACACACTGCCGGAACTACTTTTTGTGTATTGGCTTCCAAACGTCGTCTGCATTGTTTACAAACACACGCTCTCTACACAGTACTGTCAGTAGACAACAATGTCAACAACGTCGCTCTGGATTTGTTATGTAGGCTATTATTTATTTCAGGTTTTATCCAGTTTTATCAAATTTGCGTAAATTTGTGGGACGAAATCAGTTGGCCGAACATTATTATTAAAAAAAACATGTAATTGACAGCAAACTATTTACCTCGTATGTTGTTGATTCTTCCCCAAACATATGTATAGTGACAGTTGATAGTGATTGGAATATTTGTTTAATAATCCAGTGAGCAAGAATTTCTTGAAAACGGCAATGTGTTTAAATGACAAATGTCCGTCGGAGTGAAACTTTCGGCGGACTGATATTTGCGTAATTGAAGACAGCGTCTCGGAATTGCAATAAATACTCAAAATAAAAACATAAAATGATTCTGTAAACATTATTGTACAAATTTGAATCAAGGATATATGGTCTATTTTCAATATTTATATGAGTTCTACATGTACTACGTCCTATTTATTTTGTGTATGTAGTAATTGGGTTTACACATGATGTCATGGGCGTCTTCAGACCGTATTTTTAGTGGGCCGTTATGTGTTAAATGTTTCGTAGGAGACTCAAATTTGTTGGTGTAAACTAACTTTGTTTACACCCATTTCTTGATACGGGTAATGCGATTGAGTGGTTGTATTGGAGATAGCATATAAAGAAAAAATGTTAGTATTATACTATGGTGGTTCGTTGATGGCGTATTATGGCTAAACATGATTCTGGACTTAGTAGGTATGCGAGAAAAAGTATTCCAGATATACTGCGGTGTGTGACTAAGGATATTCCACCCTCGTGGTCAGAAACTCGGCAAATCCTCGTTTCTGACAACATATTCTGACCACTCGGGTGGAATATCCTTGTCACACACCGGAGTATATATGGAATACTCTTAGTCCCACACCAGTGCATATGCTGGATACTTTTTATCGCCCCTACATAGAACATACAGTCTAACCTGTGCTAACGGCCACCTGGGAATAGCGGCCACCTGTCCACAACGGCCAGTTAAAAATCCTCCGTTTTGTTCTTTATATGACCTTGGAATGATGGCCACCCCCGACCTACGACTAGCGGCCAGCGATTTTCATTCCCAAGCGCTATTTTTGTATGTGGACAGCGGCCATGTCATGTTTTTGTCGGCAAAAAAAATAGCACCACAATCGCAAATTTCCTTTCATCATAGACTGAAATGAACCGACTTTAGGCACTGTGTGAGAAACACACCACTATATACTTCCACCCAGCATAGTTGTTACTGACAAGACTAGTGTCGGTGAAAACAGAATTTCCAACCATCATAGTTGAAAAAACTTAAACTAAAAGGTACAGTGTGATTCAAAACACATTTAGAAATTCTGTTTTCACCCACACTAGTTGTCGGTGAAAACAGAATTTCTAAATGTGTTTTGAATCACACTGTACCTTTTAGTTTAAGTTCACATATTAATAATGATTGCAACCGCTGAACATAGGGTACTTAATTGTAACACGAGCAGTCTCTACGCTGGTTGACATTATCACTATCTAGCTATAGTTCTAATGTTATTCATTTTCACACTGATGTCAGCAGCCAGCCTTATGGAACGCCAAATCTACATAAACTCAAATATATATTGCTAGCAACAAATATTTGGAGCTAGCAATAAATATTTGGAGAGCTCTCGAAATCAATTAATGATATCTCGAAATCATTTGGAGAGCTCTCGAAATCATTTGGAGCGAGCAATATAACATTTGATTTGGAGAGCTCTCTAGTCGACTTAGCCATTTTCAATGTTAAGTTTTTGCGTTTACAATGTTAAGTTTTCGTGTTTAAGTCCATTTCTTTGGTACTGTACCACCTAGGACCATCAAACTTTCACAGCTTCATAATCAAGGGGTACCCACCACATATCACGATCCAACATGTTACTTTTTCTTTTAACTTCACCCATTTTTTCCGCGCAGTCGACTTAGCCATTTTCAATGTTAAGTTTTCGCGTTTACAATGTTAAGTTTTCGTGTTCAAGTCCATTTCTTTGGTACTGTACCACTAGGACCACCAAACTTTCACAGCTTCATAACCAAGGGGTGCCTACCACATACAACTATCCAACATGTGACCATTTTTTTACCTTCACCTATTATTTCTACGTAATTGACTTAGCCATTTTCAACGTTAACTTTTTAACGTACGTCTGGTTAAAGTTTTTTGGTTAAAACTTTTTCGTTATACTATATCTCTGCAACTGCTTCGCCCATTACCTTGAAACTTCTCATGGGTGTTTATCATCATCCATATTTTCATTCTAACCCCCAACCGTGCGGCCCCTGTGCCCAATGTCAAGATCAAATTACTTTTTTCGTGTACTATATCTCTGCAACTGCTTCACCCAATACCTTGATACTTCACATGGGTGTTTATCATCATTGTCGCACCTGCTTGCGGAAAGCGCGATCCTGTGCCCTATGTCAAGTTCAAATTACTTTGAATTTGTTTGTTAAAGTTTTTTCGTGTACTATATCTCTGCAACTGCTTCACCCAATACATTGATACTTCACATGGGTCTTTATCATCATTGTCACACCTGCTTGCGGAAAGCGCGATATCGTCGGCATTTTGGCATACGTCCGTCCGTTCGTCCGTGTGTCCGGTTAAAGTTTTTTGGTTAAAGTTTTTCCATCTACTATATCTATTTTTAGCTCACCTGAGCGAAGCTCATGTGAGCTATTGTTACCGCAATGTGTCCGTCGTCCGTCGTCCGTCGTCCGTCGTCGTCGTCCGTGAACATTTTCAAACGTCTTCTCCTCGGTAACCATTGGGCCTATGGTCACCAAACTTCATGGTCATGGTCCTTAGGTAGGGGGATTACAAAATTGTTAAAATGACGTCATTACGTAATCCAAGATGGCCGCCGTCTAAAAACAGCACAAATTCTTAAAAAATCTTCTTCTCAAGAACCGCCAACCGGATTTCGACAAAACTTGGTAGGAATGATCGATGTACATTGCTCTTTCAAAGTTGTTAAAATGGTGACCCTGGGGTTAAAAATGGGCGTGGCCCGTGGGGTCAAATTGGGGTCAAATTTTATTTTTGACCGAATATGGTCATGTCATATATCAAATTGAAGGTATCAATGAGGCGATCACTCTGGTGCAATATTTGTCGAAATCGGATGATTATGTCATCCATGATGGCCACCAAAAGGTCCATTTATTCAAGATTTTTAACGTCTTTTTCTCAGGAACCACATGGCCGATGCTGGGTGAAGCATTTTCAAATGTTGTAAAATGAGAGTCATCGCTTAATCCAAGATGACCGCCATCTAAAAATAGCACAATTTTTTTAAAACACATGAACTCATGTCACATTCTCCTCTGGTGTTCATGGAGTCAGGTGAGCGAATTAGGGCCATCATGACCCTCTTGTTTTAGTGTCCATGCCTCGCCCCAAGGCGCGACATGCAGGCCACGGCCATCTAGTCTACAAAAAGTGGGTATAATTATGTTATCCAAGTGTCTATGCTTGGAAAAAACCTGGCCTTCGTGGCTTTGCCTCGTTTCTTGTTATATGTAGATATAGCTTGTCTTTCATTGTGGCTATTTCTTTTTCAATATTGATTCGTATTTTCAAATATTGCATGAACAAATTAAATGACAATTCTTGTTTTTCATATTTACGTTTAATCAAGAAATATTTTGCCAGTATGATAATGAAATTAAATTGTTTATTGATAAGATTTGTTTGGTTTATACCAAATGAAATCGTATTAAAATTCACTTCGTAGACTACACCTCTTTCATTTAAGAATGTTCTTAGTTGTGACCATACATGTTGTACGTTTGGGCATTCCCAGAATAAATGTTTTATATTTTCGACATTCATGCTGCAAAAATAACATTAACTATTTGGTACCATGCCACAAATAATTTATTTGTGCTTATGATTCTCATTAAATATTTATACTGAAAATTCCGTAGTGTGGTATCTATTGTAAATTGCATACAAGTTGTGTATATATTTTTCCATCCGAAATTAAAATGGGGAAATTCGTTCGTCCATTTCTGCTCTGATTCTATAATTTTTTTATTTGTTTGTATAGTGTATAGAAGTTTATTTACTCCATTGCCTGTCTGTCCTTTTTGTAAAATAGGTTTCAGAGTTTGTACGGTATTTATGTTTTCTGTTTTAATTTTTTCTTTCCATTGCAGATTACTATTATTTACTAAACCTTGGTATTTATACATTTCCGCAAAATCATTAAAACCGATAAATCTGTTTACTCTATAATCATATAACTGTTCTATAAATTTCATACCCATTTTGTGCCAAGATTTGATGTATATTGTTTTGTTTTGATACTTTATATTAGAATTATTCCAAATTTATTTTGATACACTTTCGTTTTTTTCTGAGAAATTGATGTTAGCCCATGATGCCAAGACATTGAATAGGAAAGTATGTTCTTTACATATATGTTTTATATCCTGTGGTTTTATATTGCATTCGAAAATTAGTTTCCCACCAAATGGTTCAAGTTTCTGTGTGTATAGCAGTTTCCACTGGCCGTGGTTTTTATCATGACATATTCATTTACCCATGATGCTTGTATCGCTTTTATAAAACTGTCTATATCGACCATCTTTAAACCCCCGTGTTCATATGTTTGAATTATTGTGTTCCGCTTTATTGTATCGGGTTTGCCATCCCAGAGAAAATCAAACAATTTATTTTTAATCATTTTAATTATGCTGTCTGGTGGGTCAGGTAAGACTGTTAATGGATATATCAGTTTCGGAAGAGCACATGTTTTGATCACAGTAATTTTACCTAATAAACTTATTTTTATTTTTTTTCCATGTCTCAAGACTTTTGACGAACTTTTGTATCTTCGGAGTAAGGTTTAGTTCGTGCATATTTGTATTATCATTTGAAAAAGTAATGCCTAATGTTTGTGCACTTGTTGATGTCCATATAAAATTATTTGCAGAGCAAAATATTAATGTTGCATTTTTTAGGGAACCCACCCGAAGTACTGTAGACTTTTTTTGTATTGAGTTTGAGGCCCGAAATTTTACTGAATTCATCTATAAGGTATATTAATGTTTCGAATGATTTCTGTGTACCATCTAATATAAATGTAGCATCATCAGCAAACATTGTCTTTTTAAGTTATATGTTACTCATTTTAACCCCAGTTATATCTTTTTCATTGTCTATTGCTTTTGATAATAATTATATTGCAATTATGAATAGGTATGGTGATAATGGACAGCCTTGACGGACACCTCGGTTTATTGAGAAAAAATCTGATAAGTAACCGTTATTTGTAACGCAACTTTTTGCATCTGAATACAAAAGTTTAATCCATTTAATAATGTCGTTGCCGAAATTAAGATATTGCGTGACCTTTAGAAGGTATTCGTGTTCAACTGTATCAAAGGCTTTTTCAAAATCTGCAAAGAATAATAAACCCGGAGAATTCCTTTCATTCAAAAAGTCTACCGATTAGCATAATGTTCTGATGGTTTCTCCAATGTATCTCCCCTTAATGAATCCAGTTTGTGAATTATCTATTATTGATGGTAATTCTTTGTTAAGCCTGTTTGCAATAGCCTTTGTAGCAATTTTATAATCGACATTAAGAAGGGATATCGATCTCCAGTTTGTAAGAATGGATAAATCACTGTCTTTTTTTGGTATTAATGTTATTACTCCCAGTTTTTGTAATTCGCTCAAGTTTCCGTTCTCTAATGAATAATTCATAGAATTTATAAAATAATCTTTGATATCATTCCAGAATAGATTGTAAAGTTCAACCGTAATACCATCTGAATCTGGACTTTTGTTATTTTTCATTTCCTTTATGCAATTCTTACATTCATATTCAGATGACTTGCCTTCACAATTTGTTTCTCTTCTTCCGATAATATATGTTCATTGTTATTCGTGAAAAAATCATGATTAGTTGCTTGTATGTCTTTTTTTGTATATAACTTTTTATAATTTATAATATTCTTGCTACTGATGTAGTATTTCGTTGTTATGTGTAATAATATTGTTATTTATATTCAGTCTAGTGATAGTTTTATTTTCTGCCCCTTTTTTTTCGAGATTAGAAAAGTATTTTGTATTCTTTTCTCCACCCTCTATCCATTCGGCTTTGTTTGGTTCTTAATATTATTCCTCTAACCCTTTCTTCGTGTATATTATTAGTTGGTCTTTCTTATTATTTAGTTCTGTTAAAAGGTCTTCCTCTGTGGTATTAGAGTATTCTGATTCTAATTTATTTATTTCATCCGTTAACTTTTTTTCTATATTTACTGTTTTTTTTCTTTTCTATTGAAGCAAATCTTATAGTTTCGTTTCTAATCGTTCATTTTTTTATCTCCCATAATGTATTAGGATTTGCACCTTCATTCGTTTCAGCAACTAAAGAAATATTATGTCTAATATTTTGTTGATATTCGGCATTTAACAGTAAGCTATTATTTAATTTAAAGTAACCTGGACCTCGTTTATTAGATTGTGTATGGAAGGAGAAAAATACCATTGAATGATCCGACTTATATCCTGTGGTAATCTTACTATTTGCTACGCGATTTATTATATTTTCAGAAATTAAAAATAGTCTAGTCTACAAAATATTGGCGGCTTAGTATTTGAATGCTATGTATATTTTCTTGAATTCGGGTTAAGAATTCTCCAAATATCGAGTAAATTGTATTTATTCATGATAGATAAAAATTTGTCTCGAGTCTTTTTATTTGTATCTTTTCTTCCATTTTTCTCGTCAAGATCCGGGTCTAAAATTGTGTTGAAATCTCCACCTACTATTAATGTATCAGTTTCGAAAGATTCCATATAATTATCCATATTTTGGTAAAAGTTAAAGCTGTTTTCATTCGGACCATATAAATTAATTAGTGTATAATCAATTTCTGATATACTTATTTTTAGAACTTGCATTCTACCGGTTACTGCTTCGATATATTGTTTTATTTTATACTCGCAAATTGGTGATATTAGAATACTCACCCCTTCTTTATCATGTTTATTACTAAAATTCCCACTGAAAAAAATCATCGCCGTCCCATTCATTTCCCCATTGTGTTTTATCATTTGCAGTAAAATGTGCTTCTTGAATAAAACAAATAGCAAAATCATTTTCTTTAATCCATTGCATCAGTTGTAAGCGTTTGCTTGTTGACCCCATACCCTTTACCTTAAAAGTTCCTATTTTAATATCCATGTCGTTATGCTGTGAAATTGCTTAAATCTGGAACCAAGCGTAGCGTACAATTGACCTTAGATACAACATTCTAAACTTGAACAGAAGGAAAGTAGACATGGTTTCTAGGATTGTATTAGTAATGAAATGCCACTAGGGTCACACAAATCCATCCACACTTCCCTATCTTTTTAGCCACACTGAAGTAGCTACCAATAAAACAAGACTTCCGCCACGGAAGCGGTGTCGCGCCTGCCGATGCATTTGACCGTAACATGATCATGAACATGTGCTAAAGTAAGCATCACAAAAACCGTCAGAGAAGTGCATGCTTAAAACACGAAAAAGGTCATGGTTGAAGAAACTTTGACATAAAAAATGGCTAAGTGTTTCCACAACCATGTAAAGGTCAAGAAGCGCAAGGTTATGTTATTTGAGGCATGAGTGTGTTCCAAATGCTTACATGGATCAAGTGTCCAAATATTGAAGCAATCCATCAAGAAAATTTAATGTTATACAATGATGAAGAAATTGTACAAACTTTTTGACGCAAAAAAAATGGCTAAGTGTTTCCACAAAAATGTGATGGTAAAGGTCACGTTAATGGTGGCATGAATGTGTTCCAAATGCTCACATGTATCAAGTGTCCAAATATTGAAGCACTCCGTCAAGTAATATTAAAGTTATACCATGATGACGAAGCTGGTACACACCTTTTGACATTTCAGACGACGACGTGGACGAAGACGGAAAAAGCGGCGACTTAGTCGCGACTTCTGCTAAAGCAGGCGCAACAATGAAGATATGATGTACTACAACAATCCTCACAAAACTTAGCCCGAGTATTTATAGCAATGGTTTCTGACCTCGTTAGGAAATTGGGTCTTTTTCAAAAGTTCGGTCACTGTCTCAAGGATTTATATATCCTTGTAAACTCGATAGAAGCCTTATTTTAGAGCATGTTTTTACCAAACCTGCTCACATCTTCATTTGAATTATTGTATCACATAAAATGTTCAATATGCAGAGAAAGTCCATGTTTTATATGTACCTGTGACTGGAGACATGGGGCTTATGGGTTTAGCGACAAGTGCAGTTCCAGATCAGCCTGTGCATCCGCACACTTTGATCAGGATATGTACTGTTCGCATTCCGTCAACAAAACACTGAACATGCTTCTAACAAGCATTGTTATACCACAGATAAATTTCTCGCGTTTTGAATGGTCAGCTTGATGGGTAATATGAGCCCATATTACCTGTCAAGCCCGTCAATATGGCTCGAATGAAAAATGGCGGCGGGTCGATGCGGAGTCGAAAACATGTATTTTTGGAAATCACCTCCGAAACATAGTCATAGAGATTTGTAATGACCTAACTAAGAAAACAAAAGTTAGAGTTTGAAAATCGGTTCAGAAATTGTTTATTCCTGTTATTAAAGAGTTCTACTCGTTTATGCCGGGATGACGTCAGATAATATTTGTAACGTCATGACGTCGTGCCGTTTGGAGCCATATGTATATGCCGTTAAACATGTACCAATACACGTATACAACTAAATTCTGGAAAAATATAAAGAATATGGATAATGCGGTATGACAAATACGTTATGTCGACTCGGGTGAATATAGATTCAGACGGGCAATAGGACATCATATTCACTGTGTAGAATCGCAATGACTTATAATATAGATCGTTATCAGGCTACATGCATGTGCTATGTGATCAGGCTACATGCATGTGCTATGTGATCAGGCTACATGCTTGTGCTATGTGATCAGGCTACATGCTTGTGCTATGTGATCAGGCTACATGCTTGTGCTATGTGATCAGGCTACATGCTTGTGCTATGTCATCACGACATCAGGAGCTACTTTGATTGCATAAGCCACATTTTCCCAGTCACAGCCACATTTGATCACCCCTCGTATGTGGCTGTGACTGGAGATATGGAGCTTATGTGTTTTGCGACCAGTGTAGAACCAGATCAGCCTGTGCATCCGCACAGTCTGTTTGTTTGTTTATTAGTGTTTAACGGCCTATCAACAGCTAAGGTCATGTAATGCCGGGCAAATGGGTTCGATCCCATTTTAACCTGCTGCATTGGGGGGAAAATCCCAAAATCAGAACGGAATATTTACATCGAGAACAAATATATTCAGCCCTGAAATTAGAATAACCTGACCTGGTGCCAGGTCCATACCACACCAAGTTACTTGGCCCCTTCCCCTAAAATAGGATTACGAATATCGTAATACTCACATAAGGGGTATAACCAGATTCAACTGTCACATACAAAATGCCAAAGACGTATGTGAGGGCCAAACCAGGTCTCCAGTCGGGATTCCGGTAAGGATGAACTTACTTCGTTTTTTGCGAAGAATCGATTTCCGTGTCATTTAACCCCGATCGTTAAATTACCCATCGCGTGCTCCCACCTGCCACCCACCCGCACAGTCTGATCAGGATCTGGGGCCCGTTTCACTAAACTTCGTACGACTAAAATGTTCGTAAGTGCAAATTAAGGATCGTCTGGAAATTTCAATTGATGGATTTACATTTATTGAGCATAGGCTGCATATACAGCCTATGCTCAATAAATGTAAATCCAATAATTGTTTACAAGAAAACAAGGTTACTGTGAAATATACAGACTATCATAATTTTGCACTTACGAACATATTAGTCGTACGAAGTTTAGTGAAACGGCCCCCTGCACTGTTGGTCATTCCATCAATGAAACACCCGCCATGATTCTAACAAGCAATATAAATCGTTATTAGGCGACGTGAGTGAGCTAGTTGATCAGGAGCTACACTGATCACAAATCCCATGAGCGCAATTTTTCCAGTCACAGCCACATATGTCTAACAAACAGGCAGCTGGTAGGTGCTAGCAGATCAGGAGATAGACTGACCACAAATGACACAAGCCATGTTATTTTGTATCTAAGATGTGCAATTTTTCGTGGAAAATATTTACTGAAACTGTGATATTTTCTGTAAATGACGTCAACATTTTCATAGCAAATGCAGAATTCTATTCCGGATTTGCTCTGAACATTTTGTCAACCTTAGACATCATTTACAGAAAATATCGTAAATTTTGTAAATATCGCATATTTTGCCATAAGTACAATTTCTCCAGTCATAGCCAGATGTCCTTCAATGTCAGCCGCAAGTGAGCAATTAAAACCATCAAATATAGCTCTGCATGTCCTGTTGTTCGGTCAGCCGCAAGTGGGCAATTAAAACCATCAAATATGCATGTCCTGTTGTTCGATAACAGGATGTAAGGCAATTAGACAAAACGGAAAATCACTATTAAAATTTGACACGTCACTTTGTGATACCCATGGTAACCCATACACAGCTAGTTCACTAATGCAACCTGATGCGCATCTACTCAAGATTCCTGTCTGTTCCACGTTTTGCTGCTGACAAACTTTTAGCTATTGAACACATTAAATGTAAAAATTATTTAAATGTAAGTACTTTTTCATCAATAACAAAAATGTCACAGTCGCAAATTTTTTTTGTTTTTATTTGATGAAATATCGATTGTATTGCCAAACAAATTGGGCTAAATATATATATATTTTTTAAATCTTTTTTTTATTTGTGGACCGATTTTCGAAATTTAATTTTGTGTCTTAGTTACATCATTACCAAGCTATCTAGCCAGGTTTCAGAGTCAATTTCCAGATGTTTTTGTTTTTCGACTGGCTGCCATCATTCTCCTCCTTTTACCCCTTGTTAAATTCACATAGGAAAAAGAGCCAAGGATAAAAACGTACCAGAGGGCCAAACCAGGCAAATCGTGATTCCTATAAGCATAAGGAGGAATCCCTACTGTTAATTTACGCCCGACCAACCACTCACGCCATCATCGTAAGATTCACGGTTAACCCTTACAGTGTTGAAATTAAAATTTGTCGTCTGCTGTTTATTTTATATTTTCACATGTAAATGATTCTAAAATGCTGCCAAACCATGTTTTTATTTAGAGAAAATACAAGTAAGAAACAACAGCAGACGACAATTTTCGGTTCCCGCCGTCTAAGGATTAAATGTAAGGTAAACTGTGAGGTAGCTTGACTTCACTCAACCTGGGACCTTTGTATAGACGGATTTCACAAAGTAACAAGGACATCGTTATTACGAGGCTAATCCCCTCGCTGGCAGCCCTTGGGTGGTTGGACGTAGGTCATATGCAAAACAAAGCACCATCCCTAGACACACATTGTGGCCAAATATTATCAAAATCGGTGACGTGGTATGTAAGTTATTGAAAAATGAAAGTTAAAGGTGTTACTAACGAACGTATGCACGCACGTACATACGTACGTGGACTAACACTATATCTCTTGCCTATAAGCGAGGGGATAATGAAGGAAATGAACTGTTATTGCAGAAAGCTGCTTATGGTATTTGTGGCCAGTCTGGTTCCAGGGGGCCGTTTCACTAAACTTTGTACAACTAAAATGTTTGTAAGGGCAAATTTAAGATAGTCTGGAAATTTCAATTGATGGATTTACACATATTTAGCATAGGCTGCAAATGCAGCCCTACATGTACCGGTATGTTGAATAAATGTAAATCCAATAATTGTTTACAAGAAAACAATGTTAATGTGAAAGTTAGACTATCACAATTCTGCACTTACGAACATTTTAGTCGTACGAAGTTTAGTGAAACTGCCCCAGTAGCCTATTTCACCAACATTGCAAAGTATACTGTTCTAGCAAAGTATACTTTGAGGGGGAAATTTTCAATTTTAGGATAAATTTACTAATTTTTATTATACTGAATTTATTACATTATCACAGCCCATTTGGCTGTGATAATGTAATCAATTCAGTATAATAATTCTGCATACTTTTAATCATCAAATATATGCAATAGTTAGTTCTATATGAAATAATGCAATTCAGGAAAAATAAATGATTGCTCCCTCAAAGTATACTTTGCTAGAACAGTATACTTTGCAATGTTGGTGAAATCGGCTACAGATCTGCAAGCAAAGTGCTGCGGCATGGTGAGTTTGTTAGATGATGTATGGTGTTTTACCAACTAAATGGTGCATAGAATAGTGCAGAACCTGATCAGATTGCAGAATGAATATGGCTGTGACTGGAGAAATGGGGCTTATGGGATTTGTGACCAATGTAGCTTCTAATAAAATAAAATACATGTAGCACATTTGTGTAACCTGACAATGAGTAATTGCTTGTTAGAACCATGGCAGGTGTTTCATTGATGAAATGGCATAAAAAGCAGACCCTGATCAGACTGTGCGAAAGCGCAGTCTGGTCTGGGTCTACACTGGTTGAAAATTCCATAAGCCTACCTATTGGATCAAAAAGAGACTGTGAAAGTACTTAGGATATACCATGGTCTAAAATGTCACTATGTCTTTTTTGCCAGCAATGGACCATATGAGACAAGCCAGGCGATTTTGTACCTAAGAAGATGTGTGATATCTCGTGAAATTTTTATACAACATTTTAAAATATTTTATGCAAATGACGTCGATTGTTGAAAAACTGTTCTGAGCAAAGAATTCCACTTTGTTATGAACATTTCGTCAAGTTTCGACAACATTTACAGAAAATATCACAGTTTCTGTAAAGTTCTCATGAAAAGTCGCATATCTTCTAACATGTCTAAATGTACAAAATCACATGGCTCGTCTTATATACAAACAGAAATATTAAAACACGGATATTACACCAGTATCCAGAGAAATTATCACTTCTTCAGAGTGACCTATTAACTATAATGTAACCACGATAACAAAATAAAAGACACATCAAGTATGGAACTATATAAATTCAGATTTCTGTTGCTGATTTTCGTGAGTGATATTCATCTTAATGGTGGGACAGTAGAGATAGATAAATCACAAGCGGAAGGTATTCAATATCCACACGCATTTTGTCACTCTGATAATGGATACGTTAACTGTAAGAATCATGGACACAAGCTCACGTATATTCCCAAACTGGATTACGTCAGGCATTTGTACTTTACAGGGAATTATGTACAGAATGTGTCACAGGGAACATTTGCAAATATATCTACATTTGAATTGAGGTCGCTTTCGCTTGCCAATAACGGTATAGTAAACATTGCCAATGACACATTCGAGCACTTCAATCGACTGGTGTTCCTGAGTCTGGGAAGAAACAATATTTCTGCCAGCTCATTTGAATCACTGTTTTCTTCATTGTCAACGCTGGACAACCTACAAGTATTAAGTTTGGAATCACTTTCTATTCCAAACATTCCCGAAGATTTCTTTCACAATATAGCTGGGACACAAATAAACAATTTAAAACTCAGAAATAACAATATTACAAGTGTGCCGAGTAGCGTGTTCACAAGTTTAGAATATTTGCAAGTGCTGAACTTGAAGTGGAATGCTATACAACACGTTGAACCGAAACAAGTGGTGACATCATTACAACTCCTGAACCTTGGTAACAACAAACTGACACACTTCCCCAATTTCTGCTCCAACAACAAGTCCAGCCTGGTGCCAGAAATTCGAGTTTTGTTTCTGGATTTCAACGAACTGACTGCAATCAGCAAGGACATGTTCCAGTGTGTTACATCAATACAAAAGTTGGATATGTCAGGAAATAATTTCATTGTCTTACCAAATGATATGTTATATCACTTAGAAAACTTGGCATCGTTGGAAATACAATGGAATCAAAACATGTCATTAAAATTTCAGCCTTATGCATTTAGGTCTTCGTCTTTGGTAAAACTTGATCTGCGATTCGATGAATTAGCAAAATTTATATTCATGTCATATGTTGATGCATTCAACAACACACCAAATTTGAGAATGTTGAACCTACAATCCATTTCGTTCGCTGAGACCAGAAATCGTGATTTAGAAATTCTTTTACAGCCATTGACAAAACTAAAATACATCTCATTATATAATGGGAGGGTAAGAGCAATATCAGGTGATATGTTCAACCATATGCCATATCTTGACACAATTGATCTACAGAGAAACAAGTTAATATCCTTTAACAATGCACCGTTCAAAACCTTGCGCTACATGAAGGAACTGAAACTTCGTAATAACAAGATTACTACAGTTACAAAGAATAATCTACCACTAAATCAGCCAAGTCTAAAGTTTTTAGACCTATCAAATAACCCATTTCATTGCAACTGCGAGCTACTTTGGTTTACAGCATGGCTGTCAAGTGCAGGCAGCCACGTTAAACGCTATCCTAAACATTATACATGTGCCAGTCCCACCATCTGGAAGGGGAAACGACTCAAAGATGTGAAATTCACCTACAGGGAGTGCCACCCGTTCACATATTATGAATGGGCAGCCATGATTGGAGGGCCATCACTGGTGGTCATAATTGTCGTGGCTACAATCCTCTACAGAAACCGCTGGACCATCAAACACTACATGAGGAAACGCAGAAACTATGAAAGGATAGAAAACAATTAATGTGTGTATGATGCGTTTGTTGGATATAGCCAAATGGATTATCAATGGGTCACTGGAACATTGCTCCCAAAACTTGAAGAGGAAGAAAACTACAGATTCTGTGTCCATGACAGAGACTTCACACCCGGCAAATACATCCTCGATAACATAGTTACACATCTTGATATTAGCAGGAAAATCATCCTCGTCGTCTCAAATGAATTTGCCAAGAGTGAATGGTGTAGATTTGAGCTGAAGCTGGCACAGAAGCGGTCCATAGACGACGACACTGACACAGTAATTGTCGTACTGCTGGAAGTTTTTCAGGCGCAGAATGTACCAAAGTCGATGAAAATCTTACTCAATACAACAACGTACATATAATGGACCAATGACCCGGTAGGGGAGCAGCTCTTCTGGACAAAACTTACAGATGTTATGACACGGCCGGCCTAATGGCAACATTGAGACAAATACGGACGTGACGTCGACTCGGCACAACATGTTGGATCGGGACCTTTCACCATCAATATCGTTGGCAGCTGTTCTGGTCAAAACTTTCAGATGAGACATAATGGCAACATTGACACAAGTATGGACTTCATGTATACTCGATAAAAAGAACTTTGACCATCAATATCGTTGATGATACAAAATGCAAACGTGCCAATTGAACGGTTGATTTGATTTGATTTATTGGTGTTTAAGGTCTATTAACAGCTAAGGTCATTTAAGGCCAGCCAAATGAAGGGGTCAGTGGAAACAGTTCTTGCGGGCAAAACTTATAGACACAAATATGGCTGTGACTGAAGAAATGGGGTTTATGGGTTCTGCGACCAGCTAGCTCCAGATCAGTCTGACCAGGAGCTTGCACTGTTCGCCATTCAATCAATGAAACACTCTACATGCTTCTAACAAGCAATCTCTTCTAAATCGCTATCAGGCTACAGGAGTGGGCTATTTGATCCAGAAGCTACACTGGCCACAAATCCCATAAGCTCCATTTCTCCAGTCACAGACACAAATATGGACTTGATGTATATTCAGTAAAAAGTATTGGACCGGGAACTTTGACCATCAATATCATTGATGATACAAAATGCAAACGTGTCAATTGAGGATGGCATTGGAAGATGGGGACTACGTCCCTTATTGACGTGCATCACGCGACGTGTACTGCGGTCCCGGAATATGTATACGTAAATCAGCTGTTTGAATGGAACAGGTTATCAAATGAAAGTACTGCATATATGCTCAAATTACATGATATTTCGGACGGGAATGTAACAATAACTTTCGACCATGTCCAGCCATAGGTAAACGTTTGCTGTGTCACTCCGGAACTGTTTGAACACGAGGTCTACGTCCTTGTGGTTCAAACAGTTCCCTCGTGCCACAACAAACGTTTACCCACATCTGGACATTGCCGAACCTTATATTAAAGTGGAACTTCTCTAATCCTGATAACCTGAGTTTTTTTTTTTAATTGAAGTGGTCAATGGAAGAAGGGGGCTAAGTCCCTTATGAACTTAGACCCCTTCTTCTAATGACCCCTTCAATTATATACCAAGTTAAAAATATCACATTGTCTACAGGACAATTCAATATATTCGCATGTAAACATTGCCACACATAGCCAGATAGGGTGAAACAGGGGACTTAGAAAAGGTATCACAAATAAAACATTATAGGAAAATGTGTGTATTATGTATTTGTAGTTATTTGTTATATCTTAATTCATATTTGTATGTGTACAATTAAGTAAAGTGTATTTCGTAAGTACATACCTTGTGTAGTGGATACATATTTGACACTTGTCCACATAGGTGGAAGACTCGGACGTGTGACACAAAAAATGCCCATTACAAAAAATCACATTACCCCTCCCACTTGGTCTTGTATTGTACTGTGCTATAGAACAGTACAATACGAGACCATGTGGGTGGAGTAATGGGATTTTTGAATGGGTATTTTGTGTGTGTCACACGTCCGAGTCTTCCACCTGTGCTCCAGTCACAGACACACATATGGACTTGATGTATATTCAGTAAAAATTATTGGACCGGGAAGTTTGACCATCAATATCATTGATGATACAAAATTGAAACGTGTCAATTGAGGATGGCAGTGGAAGATGGGGACTACGTCCCTTATTGACTTAGACCCTTCTCCCACTGACCCCTTCCTCAGTTGTAAATCAGTATAGAGGTTCTGTTTGAATTGAAGTGGTCAATGGTAGAAGGGGCTAAGTCCCTTATGGACTTGGACCCCTTCTTCTAATGACCCCTTCAATTATATACCAAGTTAACAACATCACATTGTCTACAGGACAATGTAAACATTGCCACACATAGCCAGATAGGGTGAAACAGGGGACTTAGAAAATGTATCACAAATAAAACATTATAAGAAAATGTGTGTATGATGTATTTGTACAGTTATTTGTTATATCTTAATTCATATTTGTATTTGTACAATTAATTAAAGTGTATTTCGTAAGTACATACCTTGTGTTGTGGATACATATTTGACACTTGTCCACATAGGTGGAAGACTCGGACGTGTGACACACAAAAAAATGCCCATTAAAAAAATCACATTTCCCCACCCACTTGGTCTTGTATTGTACTGTGCTATAGAACAGTACAATACGAGACCATGTGGGTGGAGTAATGGGATTTTTGAATGGGTATTTGGCAACAACAAGTCATTCGACCTTACTCAAGTACAACAAGGGCATGGCAAAAGTTATGTTTTAAAACCAATCCCACCATCCTCACCCCCACCATGTGTGGACCATAATCCTAACATTTGGACTTGCAACAGTATGATAGAGAACTATGCATCTGTGGAATGTCAAGAAGTTCCATGTCAGGAAACAGAAATTAAGAAAACAAGAAAATGTGGCCTCTTGGCACACGAATGTCCCCTGTGGCAAAGTTAAATAACCGAAAGTGATAAGTATTCGCAAGCACAGTTGTGAAGGTCAAAAGGTCAATGTCATAGCACAGGTGACTGAAAAACATCGCATGTCAGTATCATGTTTAGTATAAGTGTAAGGTCAGCAACGTAGTAAAACATGTGCATATTTAAAACCTGTTAAAACTAGATTGGTCAGTAAGCGAGGCTTACGAAATACCCCCTGTGTGTGCCCAGGTACCCCTAAAATATGTAAAAATGTCCAAGTGTGTGGGCTAAGTAATGTGACCTTGACTCTGGGATTAGCAGGAGTAGCATGAACGTGAATTTGTCAAAGGGTGGTGGAGGTCCATTGGAGCAATGGTAGAGGTACATTGGAGCAATGCGTGTGTGAAATGTGAAGCAGATCCGAGCAAGGAAATAGAAGTTATAACCGATTTCTCTGATGTTAAGTTTTGTAAAGAGACTAAGTATGTGACCTTGACCTTGGGATCAGCGGGGGTTGGACGGTCGTGGATTTTGACACAGCATGGTAGTAGAGCCTTACAGGAATGCATGTGTGAAATATTAAGCATTTTAGATGAAGGAAATAGAAGTTATAACAATATTTCTCTGATGTTCAGTTTACGGACGCACGGACGCACGCTCACACGCACGGACGGACGGACGGACGGACGGACGGACAACCTGACTCCAGTATATACCCCCCCCCCTCCCCCCACAACTCGTTGCGGGGGTATAATGACAGGAATCGGTAGGTTACCATAACAAGTTCCATGGAATATGTATAAACATACAGCATCCAGCTTCACAGTGCTGTTTACCGGGTTAAAAAGTACAATGTGCATGTGATATAGCCAGGGTTGGCCAGGAAATACCGGGGGCGGGAATTCCCGGCAAGTGGGAAATACCGGGAAATACCGGGAAATACCGGGAAATATGAATTTTGATGTTATTATTTGATAATTAAAGTTATTTAAATTAAGTTTTAAGCTCAGTAATAGTTAAATAGTTAATTAAACAATCAACAACTTAATAATTAGATATAGGGGTTAATTACAATGTATAGATCTGTTTCATTCCCAACTAGGGGTACTCATCAGGTGGAATATTTGGCAACCATGACATTTATATTTTGGTTGTATTATTTTTTTGTAAATTACTCTTCATTTTTTAGGAAGCATCCGAGTGTCTGCTAGATAGAATTCACAAGGATAACGTCATCATGATCAGACTATGTTTAGACAACACAGGCTGTTAATTGTCAACCTTCTTCCACACTAATACATGTATTCGGTATCAAGAAATGATAATAAATGATCTTAGCATGCAAGATGTGCATACACAGTCTCTTACAAGTCTTATATGACTGACAAGTACTGTTGTTTTATGCTTTGCATTTGTATTACTTATTTGCATTATTATTATGACATTTATTTAACGTGAAGACTGGGCCACGATGGTACGTATGAGATACAGTACCTAAAATCGTTAAAATTAGCCAAAAGCCTACTTATTTACATGTACATTGATGAGACTTTAATATACTTTAATAAACCATCAGACTATGACAACAGGCTGTTAATTCAGCCTTCTCTCACACCTTTTGTGTCATACTGTATAATAAGAACCCAGGTGGTCTGTATATGGTCATGTCAAGTTGTAAAACAATTACACTTACACTGTACATGGATTATCCGTTATCAACAGGGATTTTCTCAAAATTCCAAAAGCAGCTTTTATTAGTGGCAGGTTACTATAGTAATGAGGGGTGTTCTCATATACAATAAAATAGACAGTTGGCAAATACTCAACATAGACTTGTAAATAGGGAAGAAAATATTGTCTAGAAAATAATGATGTTTTTTTTCTCTAAATAAACTTATTATTTCTTTTTTTATTGCAGAATGTTTTACCTGTAGGCTTATCAGTCTACACAGATATAAACCATAGTAGATATAGGGGAACATAGAGACTCATCTTGACATTTTGGAATGAAAAAGACCACCAAGATTCATATTTCCCGGTATTTCCCAGTATTTCCCGGTATTTCCTAGTATTTCCCGGTATTTCGCGGTATTTCGCGGTATTTCCCGCCGTCCTGGGAAATACTCTTATTTCCCGGGAAATTGCCAACCCTGGATATAGCACTAGTTATGTCACCCCGTTCTCTCCAGAAAAAGTCGTCGAAATCGACGGCCCCTGAACATATTAATAATGTATATATATATACATACAGATAGGCAGGTATTTCGTGGTATTGTCAGTCTCCCAGGGCATTGTCCACACTATATCTATATGATACACGTATATTAATATATCTAGAATGGAATGTGCACAATTCCAACTTCGTTGTGCTGAATAATTGTGAATAAATCTGCGAATGAACATATACTGTCGGAAACAATTTGGCTGTCATTGTTACAGCAAAACTCGCGTGACATGACGTCCTTTCCAGAAAGAGCCAATCGGAACGCGCTTCGCTGTTCCAGGGGACCATCGATTTCGACGACTTTTTGTGGGGAAGATTATGTGGACAAATAGTGCTGTAAAACACACACCAAGTACTGTTTAACCTGCTAAATGACACTGTGATGCTGAACAATGTCTTTTTACAAATATTCATCATGAAATGCTATGGTAAGGTAACACTTTCTATCATTTTAACGGGTTTGAAAAAGGTGCGTGTTTCACAGCGTTGCTGACCATATTATTTATATTAGAAACTAGATATTATTGCTGAATTTTTTTTCTGGCACCTGTGTGTCATAGTAAGAGCAGTAAGGATGTGTGACATTTGTGCACAAGTATGATGTATTGATTGAAATATTAAAGTAATCCTTCAAAGGATATAGAAGTTATGACAGAAATGAGAAACTCCGGCGAAGTTCTTAATGTGTGAAAAAGTTCAAAAATTGTGAGAATCAAATGGTCAAGGTCATATTAAGGGCGGCATGGATCTGTGGCATTTTTCCACACGTATACTGTGCTGAAATATTTAAGTAATCCTTCAAGGATATAGAAGTTATGACATAATTGAGAAACTCTTGTGAACTTCTTAATGTGCCGGACGGACAGACGGACGCACGGACACATAGTCCAAACAATATATGCCTCCAGCTTTACCAAGACCGGGGGTATAACAATGATTTTGTTTTGTGACACAAAGTCTGTCGCAACGACATTACATCAAACAAAAGATAAATTTTAGAAATTTACACCAATGTTAAAGGTACATACCCACTCACTAGGCACAATATATTCTTTATATCGGAGACATCATCTGAGACATTTTCTGGCAAAGAAAACATTCATTCACCATTACCCTATGTATTGATCGTCATTATAATACATTTTATATTTGACATAAATGGCCACACATGATATCAGGGGCGATAACCGTCTTTCCTTAAATTGTTAACGGACATTACTATTTATTCTCTGTATTTATTTTTTGACGTGCAATGATCATACTTTATAATCTGTCAGGTGCCGCATTTAATTAGTATAAATAAATATACAAATATATACATGTAAATAGCATGCCTCATTTGCATATGAAAATAGCCTGATACCACCGCGCGTCACTATCAGTAAAATAAATATTACTAAATGAGTATAGCGTGCACTCTTAACTTTTAGAACTGGTGGAATAGTGACACAATTATACACTTATTTAATACCTATAGAGAACATTTTGTGCCTACTGAGTGGGCATGTACCTTTAAGTTTATTTTATATACAGAGTTTGAAGGAAACAGAAGTCATAAGAATTTTACCCAAATGGTTATTTTTTTATAATATGTCAGAAAACAGTACAGATCCGGATGAGATGGCTCATTATGAGCCAGCTCATCTGGATCTACACTGTTTGCAAACTGTAATTACGGCCTGTGGTATAGGAAAGAGTCACTCACATCAAACTCGATAATCCTGACTTTGTCCTCTTCTCTAACACCCTCAATATTGGAGAGCTCTTCTCGTAGTTTTTTCGTCTCATTTTCCCAGTTCTACAACAGTACAACAGCAACAATAATAACAACAACCACAACAACACAGCTTCACAACCCTGGTTTTCATTTTTTTCCCCAGAAGTCTGAATGCTTAACAACTAATGGAAGTGATCAGTGGTTCACACAGCCACTCAATGGTTGGAAAAACAAGATATGACAAGAGTGCCGCAAGTCACAAAATACGCCCCGGTCGAAGATGGGCCAGATAGCGAAGATGCAGAAATGTGAAGTGTCACCGAGGCAAGAAACATTAATGAGAATTTGAAAATCTATAGCATTATTTCTTTCTCTTGTGCTGATAAACTAATTTCGGTAGAGATGTGGAAGTAGAAATTACCGAATATAGAATTCGATAGAAAAATGTATAAAAAATGGCTAAGTTTAAAAGATGATATTTTTGTTAAAAAACATATTTGTTCGGCATAAAAATACCTAGGTGCACATTGGCAATATATGTAAAAGACGTGCGTACAGTTTCAGGTTGAATGACGGAACGGTTTCAGAGGTGTTGTGTACACAAACTATGTACCCTATATAGAATTGAATACAAAGATGTAGAAAAAACGGCTAAGTTAAAAAGGAGATATTTTTGTTAAAAAATATTCTGTTAGGATATTTTTGTTAACAAATATTTTGTTGGCATAAAAACACCAAGGTGCACATCTTCAATATGTGTAGAAGACGTGTGTACAGTTTCAGATCGATTGACTGAACAATTTCAGAGGAGTTGTGTACACAAACTCTGTACCCTATATATAATTGTATAGAAAAATGTAGAAAAAATGCTAAGTTAAAAAAGCGATATTTTTGTTAACAAATATTTTTTCGGCATAAAAACACCAAGGTGCACGCCCATTTTTGACCCCGGAGTCACCATTTTAACAACTTTGAAAGAGCATTGTACATCGATCATTCTTACCAAGTTTCGTTGAAATCCGGCTAGCGGTTCATGAGAAGAAGATTTTTTTAAGATGGACCCATGGACCATCATTTTTAAGTTTGGCCACCATGGGCCAAGCGGTTCATGTGAAGAAGAATTTTGAAATCTCTAATAAAAGAACGACCTTTTGACCTTTCGGCGGCCATCTTGGATGGCATAGCCATCCGATTTCGACAAAAAAAATGCACCAGAGTCATCGCCTCGTTGATACCTTCGATTTGATATATAACATGACCATATTCGGTCAAAAATAAAATTTGACACCACGGACAATTATCATATGCTGCCAAAACATGTTTATTAGAAAAAAATATATTTTGACAAAACTTGAAATCGGAGTAGAGAGACATACCTTTAACTTGATACTTTTACCATCAACATAGGTATTATAAAGCATGAATTATAACCGTTTATAAAAGTTCCGTTTTTTTTACCACATAGTAAGTGCACGAGTTCCGGCGAATAAACCTGTCCCACGATGTTTAGACAAAATGGCTTCCCGAGAAATGATAGAAATGTTTGTGCGATTAAATTGTCTGTCGTGACGCACAGGACGGGTATACATATAGGTTTTATCAAATGTTCGATTGGAAACAATGTTTTCTCTATGCAAAATGTTTCTTTACGGGCCGGGACGACGTAAAAGTGTATTTTGAACCCGATGTTTACTCCTTTATATAGCAGTATCGGCCTCGGAAATGTGTCCGTTCTTTCCCGACCTAGCAATGATGATACTTGTTTTACAACAAAACAATCGATAGCTCGAAAACGCGTTGACATAGCGCATCGGGGAATATATCGTTGCAGAATACTAACATTGTCCCAACTTCTGCAACTTCGACAATGATATAACTCGGTTGAAGTTTCGTGAGAGACCGTTGTTTCGAGGCCGTCCGGGTTCGACCTATTAAAAAGTTCGTAACCTTGGTATACTGAATTATATGGAGGGGGTAAACAAAAAATATAGTTCTTTTTTTCTTCATTTATTGATGCTTTTAGGCATATTTAATGTATTTATAGACCTCGGTCCGTTACTTCAACCTGTGACGCAGACATGATGTCAACGGAGACACACATTTACGATCAATTACTCGACACATATTTATCAATTTCGCGACACTATCACACATGGAATGAAATAGAACTTCATTTAGTAAGATTTGGCTCTGGAATTATCTTTCGCATATAATTATTCCGTCGAAATTTAAAAGTCTGAGGTGCAAAATCGCCGAAAAAAGGTAAGGTAAAAACCGGCGATGCGATGCAGTAACAAATAACACATATCAAAATATGTTTTGGTGGCACATCAGAATCTTCTCCTAAGACGACGATTATCATGTTTTTGTCAAGCTATCTTGTTCTTTGTTTTGTCATGAATTATTGGTGTTTGTCCACATTTGTTCTACTTCTTAATACAAATATGTTCCAGCAGCACATGAGAATCGTCTCCTAAGGCTATTTGTACGTGTCTTGTTGGGGACATGTTACAATGTCGCGATATCGCGCATAAGTTGATCGCGAAAATGCGAAGTATGATCGCGAGATTACGTGACGAAAACACGCGATTCTATCATATTCAATCTTGCTTTTTCGCAACCTCGCCGCGAGATCTCGCGTTTTTGCTTCGCGATCTCGCATCAATACGCATGAGCAAAACTAACCCGAATTGTCTTTCTGTAACGCAGGCTAAGTCGCCCTGCGTTACCTGCGTTACCTGCGTTTTATAATTCGGGTTACAGCAAAATATATTTCCAACAAGAAACGAGGCAAAGCCACGAAGGCCAGGTTTTTTTTCCAAGCATAGACACTTGGATAACATAATTATACCCACTTTTTGTAGACTAGATGACCGTGGCCTGCATGTCGCGCCTTGGGGCGAGGCATGGACACTAAAAAAAGAGATATAGTAGATGGAAAAAGTTTAACCAAAAAACGTTAACCGGACACACGGACGGATGGACAGACGGACGTATGCCAAAATGCCGACTATATCGCGCTTTTCGCAAGCGGGCGCGACAATGATGACAAACACCCATGTGAAGTACCAAGGTAATGGGGTGAAGCAGTTGCAGAGATATAGTACACGAAAAAACTTTAACAAAACAATTCAAAGTAATTTGACCTTTGGGCACAGGGGCCGCACGGTTTGGGGTAGACTGAAAATATGGATGATGATAAACACCCATGTGAAGTTTCAAGGTAATGGGCGAAGCAGTTGCAGAGATATATACTCAGCAACACTAGAAACATCCCACTTTTTGAACCGGATAATGAGATAATATCTCTGGATAATGTTTATGTTACACATTCCGTGAATGAACATGTACATGCGAGACACTGGTCATTTTGTGAATACATCCGTGTTGAGTTTCCACCAAATACACGAGGTTCAAAACGGTCACCAACCGGAACATTTATTTCCACTTATTGCACCTGCGCGCTATACCTGTACTCGATAAATTAATTCAGTCAACCTCGTACGATACTTGCGACACAGGCTACTCCGAAAATTGAAAAAAGTTTTACTTTTTCATTGTTTTCATCATGCCACGCTTGTCTAAAGTTGAAAAAAATCAGGCAATTGGAATGCTGGACGCGGGAATGACGGCCAGTGCCGTGTTCCGCAGGTTCGGCTGCTGCCTGAAGACCATACATAGGCTTGTTACCCGGTATCAACAGACTGGGACTTTTTACGATCGTCCCCGCCCCTGTCACCCCGTGCCACCACCGCCAGGACTGACCGCTACATCACGTTAACCCACTTACGTCAGCGTCGTTTGCCAGCCACTATGAGATACGGTGTGTGAGCGCAGACCATCCGTAGGCGCTTGCGATGCAACACGCTGCCAATCAGAGCACGACGCCCATATATACCGGTCAAATAATGACGCGACGTCACTGTGGTGCTAGGTTATTGTGGTCGCGACGTCATTTGAATTGGCGGCGGGCTGAGTGGAACCGAATTATCTTTACTGACGAAGCTCGGTTCACACTCAACCATGCAGATGGTAGGCTACGCGTATACAGACGCAAAAACGAGAGATTCGCCGATTGCTGTGTGGTTGAGAGGGACAGGTTCGGAGGAGGGAGTGTAATGGTGTGGAGTGGGATCATGGGGAACCGTAAGACTGAGCTCGTGGTCATACAGTGCAATCTCAATGCACAGCGCTACATTGCTGAGGTGCTAACTCCTCATGCAATGCCTTTGATTCGCCACCACGGCCCTGGTATAACATTGCAGCAAGACAATGCCCGCCCGCACACAGCCAGAATCACAAATCAATACCTGGCTCGTAACAACGTCGACGTCCTTCCATGGCCTGCAGTTTCCCCTGATATCAACCCAATCGAGCACGTCTGGGATAAGATTGGTCGTAAGGCGGGGGCTAACTACCAAATTGACAACATTCGAGATCTGACACGGGCTTTACAACAAGAATGGAGGAATCTGCCTAACCCACTAATTCTGCGTTAGTCACGTCAATGCGCCGTAGAATTATGGCGTGTATTCATGCAAATGGTGGCCACACACGATATTAATCATACAGAATACAGTGGAAGTTTTTGTTAGAGAGAAATCATCAAGCCCTAAACATTTTTAAATATTTTTTAAAAAATCAGATTTTTGATTTTGACCCCTCCCGAAATATTTTCATCGCAACAAAATTTTGTCAACTGATATGGATTCACAAGTGATTAAACTTAATTTTCTGTACAGGTTTTAGTACCACCATCCTTATAGATTTCCCAGAATATTGTGGGACGTTTCTACTGTTGCTCAGTATAGTATAACGAAAAACTTTAACCAACAAACTTTAACCAGACGTACATTAAAAAGTTAACGTTGAAAATGGCTAAGTCAATTACGTAGAAATAATAAGTGAAGGTGATGGTCACATGTTAACATTGAAAATGGCTAAGTCAATTGCGCGGAAAAAATCGGTCAAGTTCAAAAAAAGGTAACATGTTGGATAGTGATATGTGGTGGGCACCCCTTGGTTATGAAGCTGTGAAAGTTTGTTGGTCCTATGTGGTACAGTAACAAAGAAATGGACGAAAACACGAAAACTTAACATTGATTGTGGACGTCGCCCGCCGGGCTTTCGCCAATCCAATAGCCTGGTGTTTTTTTTTAAAACCTGGCTAATAAAACAGTACAATTTCTGTCGCCTCTTTATTATTTTCCATGTGCGTTTAGGTGTTTGGTTGGGCGCCAGTGATGGGTAAGTTTAACAGTGGGGTTCATCCTTGCTGGAATTCCAATATCCCTGGTTTGGCTCTCAGGAACATCTGTTGCTTTGTGAGAGTTGAATCCGGTTATGCCCATTATACTGAAAGTAGTAAGATTAGTACTAACCCTATTACTTGTAGGGAGTGGGGCTAATGGTGTGGTGAGGACCTGGCACCTGGTCTAAGTTATTCTAATTTCAGGGCTGAATTTCTATTTTTTTATGAAACTGGTATCGGTAGAGCCAGGGGCATATAGTGTTTGGACTGTGTGTCCGTCATTGTGTCCGTCTGGCACATAAAGAAAGTTAGCTGGAGTTTCGAAAATCCGCCACATTTTCTCGTGTAAATATTCAGTTCTGATTTTTGGATTTTCCCCCTAATGCAACATGTTAAATACTGGATCCTACCCGTTGGCCCTGTCTTAAATGAACTTAGCTGTTGATAGGCTGTTAAACACCAATCAATCAATCATAAATCAATAAATAGATAATTTCTTGTTCTTGGTTGAGAATAGCCGTCTCCTCTCCCGCAATTTCGAATGCTCATGTGAATGAACCGCCATTTGAGTACAAAGCTCAGAAAAATGACTTGTTTGAGTTTGATCCATGATTGTAAAATACCAATAATTCCAGCACAAAAATATTTATACAATTTCCTAACATTTGATGGCCCGTAGCAAGTCTGTCCAAAATTTATATCCCAGTAAATTCCCACGCCGAACTACTTTCCGTAACCGTGAGGTGCAGTTAAAATAATTCTTAAGAAAACGGAAAATAAACACATTTTCTTGATGAATTTATTTCTAATGCTGGAATTATAAGGAATGAATGGCCTTTTTGTGGAATTTATCGGGAATATAAACTTGGAAAAGTCGCGGGAATACTGGACGAGGCCTTCCGGCCTTCGTCCAGTATTCCCGCGACTTTTCCAAGTTTATACCCTGATAAATTCCACAAAAAGGCCATTCATTCCTATAGTATATTCTACAAATGTGTGCTCAAAATCATGCAGCTCAGCCTCAGCCAATCAAACTTCCTGATTTTGAGCATGAGGATGGAGCAAATGTTTTCTTGTAAGCAATTACATGTATTGGATTTACAGTTATCGAGTATATATGCAGCATATGCTCAATAAATGTAAATACATCAATTGAATTTCCAGACGATCCTAAATTTGCACTTACGAACATTTTAGTTGTATGAAGTTTAGTGAAACGGCCCCCTTGGCTGGCATACAAGACAAACATTGTAATAGTGTGTTTTCTATGTTTATTTTCTAACAAGAGGAAAATCGTAACATTCATACAGTATTAAATGGAGCATTTGTAATAAAAATATTTCTGATTTAAACAAGAATATCACTTATGTATATGGAACAGATACATATGTTTACAATACGATGGATGCTAGCCCTCAAAACACTGAATTAACTTTTGTCGTCTGCTGTTTTCTCTTATTTTCTATATTTCTTAAAAAAACAAGGTGATCGCCAGAGATTGTCTTATCCATGAAGGTCAGTCACGAAGGTCAAGGTCACATGAAAGACACTGGGAGGATAGCCAGCAGTGTGAGGAAGCTACTGATGAAGTTTGGTAATGATTTTGACTAACGGATCGGAAGATATTCAACATTTTGACACAATTGTTGACAGTAACACCTACGACGCCACTGTCTGAATTTTGACCGTTATGTCTTACTTTCTCACTAATGTCTCACTAATGTTGGTGAGACAAACATATTTTGACAGCACATGAGAATCATCTCCATTGGAGATGATTCTCATGTGCTGCCAAAATATGTTTTTGATAAGAAATAAAGCAAATATTAAAAACAGCAGATGACAATATTTGTTTCCTGCCTTTATGTATGACAATGGTCAGAATGAGTGGAAGATGTATATACACCACACTGCTACGCAAAAACAAATGAAATTCTAAGGCAAGATTGTATTACATCGTATAAAAATGCAGAAAATACGAAAAAATGAAATGTAGTTATTTTAAATATAAATACAACCCCTTCACAACTCTGCCAGTTGCTGCCATTTCTTTTGCAGCACACCTTAATTTCCAACTAAAAATAAAATTCCAATTTGTTCAGCATACCCGAGTACAAAAATGAATATGAAGTTACTACCATCACTGGTGATTCCATTTCACCCTTTCACCTCTAAGTAACCGGAATGGACACTCCCATGTTATTTTTCAGACTATTCCATTGATCAGAAAGGGGTATTATTTTCATAAATATAAAAAATATTCACAAATGGCGCAGATCCTGATGGGACGGTACACCAGAGTCACTTAGCCCCACTCACTAAAAGTAATACGATTAGTACTAATCTTACAACTTTTATAATGGGTATCACCACATTAAACATACCAGAGTCAAAAATGTAACTGAGGGCCAAATGCAAACCAGGGATATCTGTAGCCAATTTCACCAAATATGCAGCAATGTACATGTATCTAGCTAAGTATACATTGAGGGAGTATTCATTTATTTTTCCCAAAATGCATAATTTCATATAGAACTAACGACTGCATATATTTGATGATTAAAAGAATGCAGAATTATTATACACTAGATGGCCGCGGCCTGCATGTCGCGCCTTGTGACGAGGCATGGACACTAAAAAAAAAGATATAGTATAACGAAAAACTTTAACCAAAAAACTTAACCAAAAAACTTAACCAAAAACGTTAACCAAAAAACTTAACCAAAAACTTTAAAGTAATTTGACCTTGACATTGGGTACAGGGGCCGCACGGGAGGGGGGTAGAATGAAAATATAGATGATGATAAACACCCACGTGAAGTTTCAAGGAAATGGGCAAAGCAGTTGCAGAGATATAGTATAACAAAAAACTTTAACCCAAAAACTTAACCCAAAAACTTAACCAAAAACTTTAACCAAAAAACTTAACCAAAAACTTCAAAGTAATTTGACCTTGACATTGGGCACAGGGGGCCGCACGGGTGGGGGGTAGAATGAAAAATATAGATGATGATAAACCACCCATGTGAAGTATTTCAAGGTAATGGGCAAAGCAGTTGCAGAGATATAGTATAACGAAAAACTTAAACCAAAAAACTTAAAACAACCAAAACAACTTAACCAAAAAACTTAAACAAAAACAAAAACCTTTAACCGGACACACGTATGTACCTACATACGTACGCCAAAGTGCCGACTATATCACGCTTTCCGCAAGCGGGCGCGACAAAAACTTAACCAAAAACTTTAACCAAAAAACTTAACCAAAAACTTCAAAGTAATTTGACCTTCACATTGGGCACAGGGGCCACACGGAAGGGGGGTAGAATGAAAATATAGATGATGATAAACACCCATGTGAAGTTTCAAGGTAATGGGCAAAGCAGTTGCAGAGATATAGTATAACGAAAATCTTTAACCAAAAAACTCAACCAAAAACTTTAACCAAAAAACTTAACCAAAAACTTCAAAGTAATTTGACCTTGACATTGGGCACAGGGGCCACACGGGAGGGGGGTAGAATGAAAATATAGATGATGATAAACACACATGTGAAGTTTCAAGATAATGGGCAAAGCAGTTGCAGAGATATAGTATAACAAAAAACTTTAACCAAAAAACTTAACCAAACTTTAACCATAAAACTTAACCAAAAAACTTAACCAAAAACTTTAACCAAAAACTTCAAAGTAATTTGACCTTGACATTGGGCACAGGGGCCGCACGGGAGGGGGGTAGAATGAAAATATAGATGATGATAAACACCCATATGAAGTTTCAAGGTAATGTGCATAGCAGTTGCAGAGATATAGTATAACGAAAAACTTTAACCAAAAAACTTAACCAAAAAACTTAACCAAAAAACTTAACCAAAAACTTTAACCAAAAACTTTAACCAAAAAACTTAACCAAAAACTTCAAAGTAATTTGACCTTGACATTGGGCACAGGGGCCGCACGGAAGGGGGGTAGAATGAAAATATAGATGATGATGATCACATGTGAAGTTTCAAGGTAATGGGCAAAGCAGTTGCAGAGATATAGTATAACGAAAAACTTTAACCAAAAAACTTAACCAAAAAACTTAACCAAAAACTTTAAAAAAAAAAATTAACCAAAAATTCAAAGTAATTTGACCTTGACATTGGGCACAGGGGCAGCACGGGAGGGGGGTAGAATGAAAATATAGATGATGATAAACACCCATGTGAAGTTTCAAAGTAAAGAATGGCAAAGCAGTTGCAGAGATATATATAACGACTAACAAAAAACTTAACCAAAAAACTTAACCAAAAACCATAACCAAAAACTTTAACCAAAAAACTTAACTAAAAACTTCAAAGTAATTTGACCTTGACATTGGGCACAGGGGCCGCACAGGAGGGGGTAGAATGAAAATATAGATGATGATAAACACCCATATGAAGTTTCAAGGTAATGGGCAAAGCAGTTGCAGAGATGTAGTATAACGAAAAACTTTAACCAAAAAACTTAAGCAAAAAACTTAACCAAAAACTTTAACCAAAAAACTTAATAAAAAACTTCAAAGTAATTTGACCTTGACATTGGGCACAGGGGCCGCACGGGAGGGGGGTAGAATGGAAATATAGACCCATGTGAAGTTTCAAGGTAATGGGAAAAGCAGTTGCAGAGATATAGTATAACGAAAAACTTTAACCAAAAACTTTAACCAAAAAACTTAACCAAAGACTTTAACCAAAGAACTTTACCAAAAACTTTAACCAAAAAACTTAACCAAACAACTTAACCAAAAAACTTAACCAAAAACTTTAACCAAAGAACTTAACCAAAAACTTTAACCAAAAAACTTAACCAAAAACTTTAACCGGACACACGTACGTACATACAACGTACGTACGTACGTACGTACGTACGTACGTACGTACGCCAAACGGCCGACTATATCGCGCTTTCCGCAAGCGGGCACGACAAAAATGGCTGTGATAATGTAATACATTCAGTATAATAAAAATTAATAAATTTATCCTTACTGAAATTGAAAATTTCTCCCTCCAAGTGCAAAGTATACTTTACAATTTTGGTGAAATAGGCTACACGATTCCAGTAAGGATGAATCTCATCATTAAATTTACCCTTCACATGCTCCCTCCCAACCAACCGCCCATTTATCAATTCTAAAGTCACATTTTCTCATTAATGTTTGTTTGTTTATTGGTATGTAATGGCCTATCAACAGCTAAGGTCAAGTAAGGCCTGCTGCATTGAAAATTCCAAAATCTGAACGGAATATTTCCATCGAGAAGAAATATATTTGTGCGCTTGTTATTTTTTTTTCTGATACGTGTAGTTTTATCAGCACTTGATACTAGTGTATTTTTAGCATGTCAAAAACACATATTTTGTGAAACGAGATGGCCGCGGCCCGCATGTCATGCCCGCCGAGGCTTTGATAGAATAACAAAAAAATTTAACCCGCAATCGGGCGCGACAAAAATCAAACAGACAGAAGGCAGACATAATAGTAATTTCGCACATTTATCGCTGTAAAGGTAAATAATATCTATATACATGTACATGTACTGGCACAAAAATAAACATGTAAAATACAACAGATGTCAGACTAAGTTGACTTGTTTCGTTCAATGTGTGAAACTACTATAATACAACCTATATCTTGTCTATATCTTGGCTGCACATCATGATTATAATTTGTTACCGAAAACAAGATATTGAAAATATGACAAAATTTACTTCCTCCCTCAGAACTTAATTTGCTTCTTAGATATCATGTGCTCCATAGATACCTGTATTGGTCCTAATAATATAACCAGATTCAACTCAAGCATGCAAGAATGCCAACGACATACATGAGGGCCAAACCAGGGGCCTATTTCACCAACATTGCAAAGTATACTTATCAGGCAAAGTATACCTTCAGGGAGAAATTTTCAATTTAAGGAAAATGTATTAATTTTTATTATACTGAATTTATTACATTATCACAGCCATTTTGGCTGATAATGTAATAAATTCAGTATAATAATTCAGCATAATTTTATTCATCAAATATATGCAGTGGTTAGTTCTATATGAAATAATGCATTTTTGGAAAAATAAATGATTACTCCCTCAAAGTATACTTTGCTAGATCAGTATACTTTGCAATTTTGATGAAATCGGCTGCAGGTCTCCAGTCGGAATTCTGGTAAGTGTGAAACACGATCGTTAAATTACCCATCGCATTCTCCTACCTGCCACCCACGTCGACAGCTAAGATCAAATAAGGTCAGATTAACAGGTTCGAAAGTGGATCAGGAATTACATACCTGGTATACTAATATCTATTGGTATACATTTTCACTACAATCCGAAACAATCTCAAACCTACGACTAGTGTTGCTGGTAACTAGAATAATTTACAAATTCAATTTCATGTACATGTATTGGTATAACATAGAACTGTAGCCTATTTCACCAACATTGCAAAGTATACTTATCTAGCAAAGTATACTTTGAGGGAGAAATTTTCAATTTTAGGATAAATTTATTATTTTTTTATTATACTGAATTTATTACATTATCACAGCCATTTTGGCTGTGATAATGTAAAAAAATCAGTATAATAATTCTGCATACTTTTAATCATCAAATATATGCAGTCGTTAGTTCTATACGACATATTAAATGCATTTCGGGGGAAATAAATGATTACTCCCTCAAAGTATACTTTGCTAGAAAAGTATACTTTGCAATGTTCGTGAAATAGGCTACAGGAGTACAGTAATTCAACAAATCTATAGATGGAAATGTATGCTTGTATATAATGTATATACAGTGGATTAAGTGGAACCTCTCTAAGCCGGACACCTGTGATCTTTGATGGGTTTCTTGGTCATTTATCTCGGGTGATAATGTCTGTTTGTGATCGCATAGCACCCAACTATGGCTCAGAATGATCAAATGTCTGATTTACAGTGAAACCTCACTAAGCCGGACACCCTGGGGACCTCCCAGGGTGTCCGGTTTAGAGAAGTTTCACTTTTTACATGCAATAAAAAAAAATTACGTCTGATTTTCAATCAAATTGTGAAAGTATGTATGGCATGTAACAGACAACCTAATGGATGAAACCAACTACATTGTAATACCGTAATAACCCTAAATATTCTGACAGAATTTATGCTGGGAAACACACATTAACATATGGTTTTGCAAAGAACAGAATGTCCAAATATTTATGGAATGTACGGTTGTACTTGTTTATCACAAGAACAATGTATTTAGATACAATTTAGGGGTTTCCCAAAACAAATGGTGTCCAAATATTTAGGGTTATTATGGTACACAGCATAAATTGATAAGGCAATATATGTGAGCGTTATATAAACAACCCTGATCATGCGATGAACAACAATTGTCTGCTGTTCTCTATATTTTGTTATTTTTTCAAAAAACATTTTCTCAACACATTAAAATCATCCATTACACAGATGATCCTCATGCCTTTATTGAGAATATAAAAATTGAAGACAACAGCAGACAAGAAAGTTTAATCAAGGGTTCACGAGAATAAATAAAATAAATAAATACATCACAGTACAGTGCAAACTCACTATTACGTGCTTCAGCCTGAGTGAGGGGAGGCATGCCCGGTTAAAATTGTTACCCTGTTACAGGCATTTTGTAGTTTTATTAATAATATTTGCTGTTTAATGTTATTGGCACATTTTTTTTTGTTACACGTTATTTTCTAATTTTATTTTCTGTATTCTTGTTTACCGACCCCCAAATGCCCCCACCTCCTCTTCAATAGCACACAAAAGTGGTTATAGCACAGGCATATCTTTGGGCATAAAAATAATGATATGTACAAATGTAATTGAAATCCTAAATTTAGAATGAAATATTTACATAAAAAAAAAATATTCAGCCCTGAAACTAGAATAACCCGACCTGGTGCCAGGTCCATACCACGCCAAAGTCACTTGGCCCCTTCCCCTGAAAGAAATAGGATTACGACTAATCGTATCCGCTATGCATATGGTAGATGGTTGGGGGGGGGGGGGGGAGGGAATATTTCCTAGGAAAATCTCCCCCCACCACCAATACATGGTACATGCTCAATACTTGACCAAACTTGAACAAGAAACGAGGCAAAGCCACGAAGGCCAGGTTTTTTCCAAGCATGGACACTTGGATAACATAATTATACCCACTTTTTGCAGACTAGATGGCCGTGGACTGCATGTCGCGCCTTGGGGCGAGGCATGGACACTAAAAAAATAGATATAGTAGATGGAAAAACTTTAACGAAAAAACTTTAACCGGACACACGGACGTACGGACGGACGGACGTATGCCAAAATGCCGACGATATCGCGCTTTCCGCAAGCGGGTGCGACAATGATGATAAACACCCATGTGAAGTATCAAGGTAATGGGTGAAGCAGTTGCAGAGATATAGTACACGAAAAAACATTAACAAATAAATTCAAAGTAATTTGACCTTGACATTGCGCACAGGGGCCGCACGGTTGGGGGTTAGAGTGAAAATATGGACGATGATAAACATCCATGTGAAGTTTCAAGGTAATGGGCGAAGCAGTTGCAGAGATATAGTATAACAAAACAGTTTTAACCAAAAAATTTAACCAGACGTACGTTAAAAAGTTAAAGTTGAAAATGGCTAAGTCAATTACGTAGAAATAATAGGTGAAGGTAAAAAAATGGTCACATGTTGGATAGTTGTATGTGGTAGGCACCCCTTGGTTATGAAGCTGTGAAAGTTTGGTGGTCCTAGATGGTACAGTACCAAAGAAATGGACTTAAACACGAAAACTTAACATTGTAAACGCGAAAAGTTAACATTGAAAATGGCTAAGTCGACTGCGCGGAAAAAATGGGTCAAGTTAAAAAAAAGTAACATGTTGGATAGTGATATGTGGTGGGCACCCCTTGACTATGAAGCTGTGAAAGTTTGGTAGTCCTAGGTGGTACAGTACCAAAGAAATGGACTTGAACACGAAAACTTAACATTGAAAACGCGAAAACTTAACATTGAAAATGGCTAAGTCGATTGCGCGGAAAAAATGGGTCAAGTTAAAAAAAAAGTAACATGTTGGATAGTGATATGTGGTGGGCACCCCTTGATTATGAAGCTGTGAAAGTTTGGTGGTCCTAGGTGGTACAGTACCAAAGAAATGGACTTAAACACGAAAACTTAACATTGAAAACGCGAAAACTTAACATTGAAAATGGCTAAGTCGATTGCGCGGAAAAAATGGGTCAAGTCAAAAAAAAAGTAACATGTTGGATAGTGATATGTGGTGGGCACCCCTTGATTATGAAGCTGTGAAAGTTTGGTGGTCCTAGGTGGTACAGTAACAAAGAAATGGACTCAAACACGAAAACTTAACATTGATTGTGGACGCCGCCCGCCGCCCGCCTGCCCGGCTTTCGCCAATCCAATAGCCTGGATTTTTTTTCAAAAAACCTGGCTAAAAATGGACTCATTGATTTGGACGACTAGACATGTTGAAAGACATGTTGGTGCTGTTTATCGGTATTGTGAAGAAAAATATGTAACGGCAAACATTTTTATATTGGTTTCACATGGATTTCTCACCCAGTTAAATTTCTCAAGTCTCACCACCAAATCCCAAGTCTGTACATGTACTACAAAAGTTGTATAAGCACATGTCCAGTTTGAACATCATGTAATGACACAGCATGATAGATGTACATGACGGTCCCACAGGTTGAAGTAACGGACCGAGGTCTATAAATACATTGAATATGCCTAAAAGCATCAATAAATGAAACAATATAAGCTAAACAAAAATTATTACTCCCTCCATTGTTTAGCTTATTTTTTTTTCATTTTTCATTTATTGATGTTTTTAGGCTTATTTAATGTATTTATAGACCTCGGTCCGTTACTTCAACCTGTGGACGGTCCATACATGTATAATGGACCATCGTCAATGAAATTAGCAAAATCATATACCATACAATAATGAGGTACAAATGTTCATGAATGCATGATTACACCATAGAAATTTAATTAGTAGAATCTCATCAAAAGTTCGGCATAAAATGAGGCATATGGGATGCTTTTTATTTTTTATTGAAATTTGTATAAAACTTGTGCAAACAACACGTACCTAATAATTTCTATAGCTTTTGAAAAAAATATTCAAATAAAATATTAATTTACCAATTTATTTTATGGGCGAATGGGGATGAGAATCTAGTAGTCAATTTGTAATGGTCTTATATGTGGCTGTGACTGGAGAAATGGGGCCTATGGGAATTGTGACCAGTGTAGTTCCTGATCAAACAGCACACTCCTGTAGCCTGATAATGATGTGTATTGCTTGTTAGGAGCATGACGGGTGTTTCACTGATGGAACGGCGAACAGTGCAGATCCTGATCAGACTGTGTGGATGCACAGGCTGATCTGGATCTACACTGGTCGCAAACCCATAAGCCCCATTTCTCCACTCACAGCCATATGTTACTATTTTGCATTAAAACGTTGCACATATACGCACATCACCAATCCTCATCAATCACAGTAAAACCTATATAAATGGGACACCAATAAGACATCCATGTATCCATTTTTATAAATAATTCCATCCACATTGAATATACTTGTATGACAACAAATCCCATTGTGAGCTCAGAGTATGCGAGCTCAGTCCTATATATCACTCAAATAACTTATTAATCATTAAAATTATTATCGTAGATGAACAAAAGAAGTTCTATCGCATATTTTTCAATTTTAGTGCATGTAAACAGTCTTGTATTGCCCGGAAATGTTTGCAAACATTCATTCAACATCAGCTCAAATAATTTTTAGAAAATGTCACAAACAGTGTATAAGTGGTATAAATGAATGGATCACCATTGTTCTGTTTAATTATGTGGCCATCATTCACGTACATGTAGAATCTACCAGTCGTGATCTAGATCACCTATGTGGCATACATAAGGCCTGTGAGACACAAATCTTTCTCGTTATATATATATTTGTGTAAACTATTGGCTGAAATGTAACAGATTTCTGTAATATTCAGTGTGCCGGGTTTACATTTCTAGTTATCAGTTTCTAACTTCATCACGACGTTGCTGGTTCTATATTGATGAGACAATCAACAAAATACTGGGTGTCAGCATTCCGTGACATCGTCATCAAGTTTACGTGCTCCGGATGTGTGTCCCTTTCGTTCCTCTATTTCTTCTTGGGCTGCAATGAAAATGAGGTGACCTTACTACCGTCTGTTCCACGTTTTTCTGGCGACGAACTTTTGGCCATTAAACACATTAAATCTAAAAAATATTTAAAGGTAAGTACTTTTTCATCAATAACAAAAAAGTCACCCTCCCCAAAAGAAATTATTTGATGAAATTAACATGGGGGCTAAAAATAGATTTTTTTTAAATATTTTTTTTATTCGTGGACCGATTTTCAAAATCTAACTTTTGTTTTCTTAGCTACATCATTTTCTTAGCTACATCTCGCCAGGTTTCGGAGTCAATTTCCAAATTTTTTGGAAATTGACTCCCCATGTTAAATTCCCATCGCAATAAGATCAATATTTGATGGAATTTCATCAAATAATTTTTTTTGGGGAGAGTGACTTTTTTGTTATTGATGAAAAAGTACTTTCTTTTAAATATTTTTTAGATTTAATGTGTTTACCGTAATGGCCAAATGTTCGTCGGCAGCAAAACGGGGAACAGACAGTAGTAAGAGATGAACATACACTCCGACGATCCCCAATAAGCATATTATCATAAATAACCCTAAGTATTTGGACACCATTTATATATTTTTTATTTGCGTATGTGTTGTGTTAGGCTAGTAATGTCGGTGTAAAGATTGCTGGATTAGCTCAGTAGGTAGAGAGTCTGACTGATCCGGAGACCACAACTTATCAACACTTGATCAATCAGGACCAGTAGCCTATTTCATCAACCTATCAACACTTGATCAATCAGGACCAGTAGCCTATTTCATCAACATTGCAAAGTATACTTTAGTAGCAAAGTATACTTTGAGGGAGAAATTTTAAATTTTATGATAAATTTATTAATTTTTATTATACTGAATTTATTACATTAATATATTTAATGATAATGTAATAAATTCAGTATAATAATTCTGCATACTTTTAATCATGAAATATATGCATTTGTTAGTTCTATATGAAATAATGCATTTTAGGGAAAATAAATGATTACTCCCTCAAAGTATACTTTGCTAGTAAATTATACTTTGCAATGTTGATGAAATAGGCTACAGGTTCGATTCCCAGCTCTACCCGCTGCGAGTGGCTGATTCAGCATGTCCTTGGGCAAGACAACTTTGTGCTAGTCTAGTCCTATCGGATGGGGACTTAAATAGTCGGTCCCGACATGCAAGGTCATCGAGCCAGTGCCGTCGTTAAATCAAAGCATTTACATTTACCGTATGTCAGCGTCACAGGTTTGATTCCCACACCCAGCAAATTTATTTTAATTTTCCTGGTGTGAAATGAAAATGTAGAGGCTTTAAATAAACAATGTATCTCAAATAACAGCATAAACAAATAAAACAAACTTAAAACCTTACTCACTTACTCACAAAATGTTAATGACTATACAGTTTGATCACGGCTTACAAGGTTTGCAAGTCAAACTCGATAAGCATGAAGGGCTGTGCGGAGAATATAAATTTGCATACTTACTAACGACCTTGTAAGGGTCAAACTTGTAATTTTCAACGTTATCGCCGATATCTGAAAATAATCACACGACATATAAACAACTGATTAAATTAATGTGAGGCTGTGACTGGAGAAAAGAAGCTTAATGGTTTTGCGACCAGTGTAGATCCAGATCAGCCTGTGCATCCGCACAGTCTGATCAGGATCTGCACTGTTTGCCATTCCATCAATGAAACACCCGTCCTGCGTCCAACATGCAATACAGATCATTATCAGGCTACAGGAGTGTGCTATTTGATTAGGAGCTACACTGATGACAAATCCACCATAGTCCTCATCTCATTTCTCCAGTCATATATAATTTTACTGAGTATATTTAGACATTTCCATATAGTGACCTTGGAAATGATACAAGGTCATCTCTTGTATTACCTCCCTTACCACAACACCAGTTTTTTGCCAATATTAATTTCAAGGAAATATATTCCGCAAAAAAAACATGAAAAGTTGGCACAAAATATGATTTTATAAATAAATAACAAGTGAAAAATGGATAATACCAGAGACAGGCTTTTATATTGATTGATTGACCCACAGGTGGAAGACTCGGACCTATTACACCAAAAAAATGCCTATTAAAAAAATCCCATTACCGGTACCCCACCCACTTGGTCTCGTACAGTACCATCTGTATAGAAGATGGTACTGTATGAAACCAAGTGGGTGGGGTACCGGTAATGGGATTTTTTTAATAGGCATTTTTTTGGTGTGGTAGGTCCGAGTCTTCCACCTTTGGATTGACCAACCAACTATCATATCAACTGAATTAATAGACAGATGGATGAACAAATTGATAGCTGACTAGAAATACAGTTGATGAAGATGAACAGTCATATGTGATAATGCAAAAAATCTCATACACAAGTCATATACATACACATACTTAAATGATCCGAGCTGTCAGCCGACATGAAGACCTTGGGTGGTCGAGGCGGGAAACTAGGAACCTCTGATTGCGATACCATTGATTTACTTTTCTCTGGCATGAATCCTAATTGCCGTTTCGTCCCATTTTGTTGGACGGATGAGAATTTATCCGGTGCCTCGTTCTCTTCTATTGGAATGAGTTTGTCTTGTGACGTCTGCTTGTATAATAAGCCGCTGCCTTCGGGGTCGATCTGTCTCAAGCTCGCTTCTCCCTGGCTTTGCGCATACCTGGCAATGTCAGATAGGTAAATATAATTCATAAAAGGCGAGGAAAGACACAATAATATTGTCGTCTGCCGTGTTTTTTTTAAATTGTCATATTTGTTTATGAAAATTACATGGGAGATGATTTTTATGTGCTGGCAAAACAGGCTCTCATTCAGAAAACTGGATATAAAATTACAGTGTTTGTGTCAACTTTAGGAAAATATTGCATTGTTTTCAAAAATCAATATCAGAGAAATATGGCAATGCAACAAGGCCCGGGCCCTCCTTATAAAACTTTCTGAACATTTACGTGATTATAGTGATTATCATGCTCAAAATCAATCAAACTTTATGATTTTGAGTACGCATTTGGTGATGGTACTAAGAAAGCATGAGCCCAGATAATTATACCCACTTTTCGAGAGAAAAAAAAGGTTACCGGTATATTGTTTTAGTCACGTCCGTCTGTCACGTTTCTTGTAAGAAGTAAAAGTTTTTAACCGTAATATAGGTAGCGAATTGAAACTTGGTGTGTACATTTCTTATGGTGTGTAGATGCGCAAAGTGAATTTTGATTTTTTATTCCACCCCTGGTCTAAGGGTTAAAGTAATGAAAAGACAAACTTGGTCAATTCTAGCATTACAGATACCCTAGCAGCTGGTCTAAGGGAATTAACTTACTCAGGATTTTCTAAGTTTTATAACCTGGTTTCTCAGAATAAGCTTCACATTCATTAACCCTTAGACTGTGACACACAACAATTGTCTTCTGCAGTTACTTTTATATCTTATATATTTCTCAATAAAAACATGGTTTGACAGCACTTCAGAATCATTTCCAATGGAAATGATTCTGAAGTTCTGTCAAAGCACGTTGTAAATTATTCTAAAGTGCTGTCAAAGCATGTTTTTGATGATAAAAATGGAAAATAGAAAATAAATAGCAGACGACAAATGATTAAGATAGCGGTGTAAGGATTAACTGTGAATAATAAATTGTCAAACATGTATGTCGCAAGTAGACTATTCTATATACAACAGATCTCGTAGCAATCCTACCTACTACAGCAATATGCCCTGACCAGATATGATAATGTAAACTTTAAAGTTTTTTATTTCCATACATAGTCGTATACATAAAATTGCAAGTGTATTTGATTTAAACGAGGCCGTAAGGTCGAGTTTAAATCAAATGCACGTGCAATTTTATGATCTAACTGATTTGTATCATTTGCCAAATATGGAAAATTGGCACATGCGCAATTCTATGTGGGCGTGGCTCATTAATGACAGGAGCCGTTTTTGCCACGGAATTGACAAGGTCCAATCAGAATTCTAGTGCCAGGTGGGGGGAAGTCCCTTCACCTGCCATGTTTACGTCGTGAAGGCCGTTGCTATCGTCATATACACGTTGTCTGGTACATTTCCTGTTGACATCATTCGGTCATTGAGAGGAACAGCCGTGCAATAATTTCCATGCGTGTAAGTGCCCATACGTTTCAAATACACGCACGGCAATTATTGCACGGCATCTCATTAAATTAGGCTCCACCCCTTTAGTTACACCACATTCTAAGCTCCACCCCTTTAGATACACAGAACAACAACTTGGTATTGGAAATTATAGCAGGTGCGTGTATAATGCTGAATAATTCCAGCACAACAATATTTACACAATTCCCTAACATTTGATTGGCCCGTAGCAAGTCTCTGTCCAAAATTTATATCCCAGTAAACACCCATGCCGAACTACTTTCCGTAACCGTGAGGCGCAGCTAAAATAATTCTTAAGAAAACGGAAAATAAACACATTTTCTTGATGAATTTATTTCAAATGCTGGAATTATAAGGAATGAATGGCCTTTTTGTGGAATTTATCGGGGATATAAACTTGGAAAAGTCACGGGAATACTGGACGAGGCCTTCCGGCCTTCGTCCAGTATTCCCGCGACTTTTCCAAGTTTATACCCCGATAAATTCCACAAATAGGCCATTCATTCCTATAAGGATACAATTATAGGTTACACTCCTTGTTTACAATCAACTATGAGCACATGTATTGTAAATAATGATAGATAGATGTATTATTCATACATGGTTAGGTTGGATTTATTAAAGAATGTTATGTAGAGGAGAGAATAGAGTTGAAAATGAGATATGGTGAAATAGGTTTAGTGAATAATAATTGAGCAACACATCACGATACAATACTATTACGGTATATGCTGTTATACCTAACTGTAATATTTGTATGTATAATCAGAAGGTTCGTGTATCTCTAAATGAGTGTTAGTCTAATTGGATAACATTCCATTTTCGTTCATGAACTATGAGCTTATTTCTATTCATTGCAAACTTTATATTTTGTTATTGTTTTCTTTTTTGTGAAAAATACAAAAGTAGCTACAAATTGACAAATGCAAAGCAAAATTAAATAAATGTTAACTGCCAAGGCTGCAAAACATGTAAACGCCAGATCACACAACCTGTTGTAACAGTCAAACCTGTGAATAAAGGACAGCCATGGCAAAAGCAAACATTGACCTTTGTTCACAGGTGGTCCTTGTTTGCGGTACATGTAATTGGATAAACAGGGAAAATAAAAGCGTGGCTGCTATATACAGGTAATTGCTACATGTATTACCAGATGCCTGGTGGCCTTCATGCTGATGGTACACCATTTTGTTTGTGGAAAATCATAAATATTATCTTTGAATGTGCTCAGAAATATATGTTGCGACCACCATTTGAACCGTCTCATTGAGACGGTTCAAATGAGTGGTCGCAACATATACATGTACTTTCATTAAGAAATAACAAAAATAAAATATTTAAAAATGTTCAACCCCGTAAATGTGTATTCCGAATGTAATGGGTTAATACAGGTTTTGACTGTATTTAGACAATTATCCTAATTGAATATCATGTTTATATGACATAGAAATGGCGAATCTCAGAATTCCTATATCTTGCCTAGACTCTGCTGAAAGAATTGATATTAAAAGAAACTATAGCCTCATAGTCTACATGTATAGCAGTTGTTGATGATTATCTGGGTAGAATCTGTGTATCGCCATATTTATCCGACTATCCATATTTTCTACAACTGACATAGAAAATTGCCAAAAAATCAGAACTCAGAATTTTGTGTAACCTTTCGAAAAATATTGCATTTGTTAGATGCAATAAGATGGTGGGCCTGTGATTTTTTAAACTTGCTAATTAGCACATATTCCATTCTCCTGCTCAAAATCAGGAAGTTTGAGCAGTCGAGGCTGAGCTGCTCGGTCTCAGCCGATCAAACTGCGTGATATTGAGTCAGTATTTGGAAAACATGCTCAGAAAGCTTTATAAACATAGGCCTTAGTTTTCAGATTGTGACTATTTTGCCAATATTGGTTTACATACATGTACAATAGATAGTTATCTTTTAAGCAAAGCAATATGCAAAACAATTGAAAGAATGTATAGCTGTATCAACAAATACAGCTACATGTCCATCAGAATAATATATAATATGCACACTATATTGTTTGCTCTAGAATCGCGACCAATGAAAGCACAGCATTTGGTCTCAGAAGTCACGCCTTTCTGTTGTATGTTCATGAGACGGGCACCATGTTATCACGTGTACACGCTCGATTTGGTATCAAAACGCCAATTGCATAAATTAATATCACAATTTGGAAGCACGTTTATGGGCGGGGCTACATTCAAACAAACAAGTGCACAAAATATATTTATCTCCTAGTCCTAATTAGGAGATATATCTCCTAATTAGGAAATATTAAGTCCTAATTATGAGATAATACATCCTAATTAGGAGATGGTAAGTCATTATTAGGAGATAATAACTCCTAATTAGGAGATACTAACTCCTAATTATGAGATAATAAGTCCTAATTAGAAGATACTAACTCCTAATTATGATATAATAAGTCCTAATTAGGAGATATTAAGTCCTAATTAGGAGATACTAAACTCCTAATTAGGAGATAATAATATTTTAGCATTGGCACCAGGATGCTTCCATATATATTGCCATTACACGGCCGCTAATGAATATTCATAAAGCATGCAGTTACAGGGTGATTAGTATTCATGCAATAAGGCCACAGAAAGTTAATTTTCAGATTCTCATCACCACCCGCCCCTAAAATAAATTGCCAAATTAATCTTTTATTTGTATATATTTGAGAAAAATATTATTTTTTATTGTTTTTTATTATTAAATTTAACAAATTTTAATAAAAAATGCAAAATAAAAGCCTCCCACCCACCCCTTTTTTCCCCAAAATTTGGATGAGAATCTGCAAATTAACTTTCTGTGGCCTAAACATGAGTTTCTATTGTGTTCTTGTTTCCCCAAACAGCAATTAATAAAACAATATAATGCAAAAACAAAACACATTTAAAACTTCAATAATTATTTTGAAGAGAAAACTGAAGAGAGGAGTTTGATAAGATAGTTGTTTTCATTCCAATCCTATACTGTTTTTTTTATCTATTAATAAAAGTAAATTGTCATTTTAATAAAATATGCTTCTACCAAGACAAAACTACATGTACATGTACATAATGCATGTATGTAATTATCTAATTATATATTTGCCGTACACACTCTAGAAATTTAGAATAGAGTTCTACCCAGACATGTGATGTAATTAATGTGATGTCTATATGTTGTCCACATGTTTGGATGAACCATGATATGACATAAAAGTAACAAAAGCGGTCATTGCAAGAAGGGGGCCAACATCATGGAGTTAGCCCCCTTCTTGCAATGACCCTTTGTCAAAAGAATAAGGGGACTAACTCTCTCATAGAGATAGCCCCTTTCTTCCACTAACCTTTAACTGCACCACAGTATGATATCTACTAATATGTATTTTATTTCATAACTTACACTCGTTTATTTTATTTCATACAGTCGATGCCAATTAATAACACATACACGCTGAGCATCGTTAAGAACAACTAGCATTATTCAACTTGCGATTAACTCTTTGCATGCTAGTGGTGAAAACAAATTACGAGTATGTTTCTTATTTCTCTCTCTAAATATGTCTTGGAATTACATCCTTCGGACTCAATTCTAATGAAATTGCAAGACATATTCATGATATTTAAAGTGAGAAATAAAAAAGAACACAATGAATTATCGTCTGCTATTTTTTAACTATTTACAGCCCAAACATTTCCCAGCATGCAATGAGTTAAAATGGTAATTAAACAATTAGTAAACACTGACACATGATTAAACTCAGTTCCAAGAAACGGGTATCTCTTCAAGCATTAATTAATGCAATTTTTGCCCGTTTTGGGGCCAATATTTAGCCCCAAGTAACATGTCCCAAAACGTATTATTGTTTAAAATTGTGTTTTATGATTATCATAGTGTTTGCAATTTGTCATGGATTTTGTACATACTCTCATTTCATTTATAGATACTAGAAACGTGGCCTATCAGCGCACGGATGCCCCAACTGAATGCATTTTGTAGCCATACATATTTAGCCTTGGAGACCTCAAGTTATCATATGGAAACGAGCACAGCGAGAAAAAGAAAATAAAGAAGTAACCTTGAATATGGTGCAACATTTTTAACTGCACTTTCCAAAAGGTGTCTTCCTTTCGACGTCATTACGGAAAATATCAGAAATTTTGTATATATTTTTCATGAGCGATACTTAGTATTTTACCTAAGATGTGCGATCGCTCATGAAAAATATATACAAAATTTCGCATGTCGCACCCTCTGAGGCTTTGATAGTATACTCAAAAACTTCAACCGTACATACATACGTACGTACGTACGATGTACATACATATGGACATACGGACGTAAGTACGCCAATGTGCCGACTATATCGTGCTGTGCGCAAGCAGGCGCGACAAAAATCACATGGCTCGTCTCATATATGGACTGGATTGATTCAAAAATAAAAACCCATTAATACCAAATATTTAACCAGTTAGTCTAATCCTTCACTGTGTGGGGAAATAGTGATATGCATGGTGGCTCGTTAGGCACATTTTGTCTCTTTGTTCTTCACCACATAGAAATGAAGATTAAACGTTAAATTTTGCTCCTGAATTTTGTTCCTTTGTTCCTATGCCACATAGAGAGAACAAATTTAACCCTTACACCGCTATCTTATTTTTTTGTCGTCTGCTGTTTATTTTATATATACCTTTTTTATCATCAAAAACATGCTCTGACAGCACTTTAGAATAATTTACAACATGCTTTGACAGCACTTTAGAATCATTTTGATTCTGAAGTTCTGTCAAACTATGTTTTTATTGAGAAATAAGGCGGCAAGATATAAAAGCAACAGCAGACGACAATTGCTGTGTGTAGCGGTCTAAGGGTTAAAACATTAAATTTCACTCCTGTGTTCCTGTATAACTATGTCGTGTAGATACGGAAATTAAGCACCATAACCTTTTCATCCCTAAATAACTGGAATGGATTTTGATATTTCTGACCAAACCTATCAACACAAAATGATTTTCTGACTATCGGTAGTCCATTTATGAACAAGAGTGCCACAAGTCACAAAATACGACTGTCGAATATGGGCCAGATAGCGAAGATGCAGAAATGTGAAGCTGTCACCAAGGCAAGAAACATTAATGAGAATTTGAAAGTCTATAGCATTATTTCTTCATCTCGTGCAGAAAAAGGTGATATTTTTGTTAAAAAATATTTTTTCGGCATAAGAACACCAAGGTGCACATCTTCAATATGTGTAGAAGACGTGTGTATAGTTTCAGAACGATCGACTGAACGGTTTCGGAGGAGTTGTGCACACAAACTCTGTACCGTATATAGAATTGTATAGAAAAATGTAGAAAAAATGGCTAAGTTAAAAAGGTCATATTTTTGTTAAAAATATTTTTTCGGCACAAAAACACCAAGGTGCACATCTTCAATATGTGCAGAGTTTCAAATCGATCGACAGAACGGTTTCGGACGAGTTGTGTACACGAACTACGCACTTTTTCTGTCCGCCGCCCGCCCCGGTAAAACATAATACGTCGTATAAAAAGGGTGTTTTTTTTTCTGATGAGACAGCTCGTTACAAGCCGGCTCATCTGAATTTACACTGTTTGCAAAAAAAACGCTATAGAAGCTTGCAGTGTTGAAAGGGTTAATTTTAGTTTCTTTGTTTTTACACCACATAGAGATGATAATTAAAAACCTTAAATTTTGTTCCTTCATTCCTACGTTTCTACTGTTCTTAATTTACATCTCTACATGGCGTAGAATTGAAGGAACAAAATTTAAGCGTCAGTCTTAATTTTCGTCTCTACACGGCAAAGAAATGAAGGGATGAAATGTCCTAAACTAGCCACCATACTTACGTGATATGTTTTAACCCTTACCGTGCTGAGTACCATTTTATCGTCTGCTGTTTATTTTTATTTTCCGTTTTTCTCATCAAAAACATGCTGTTAAAGTGCTGTCAAACCAGGTTTTTATTGAAAAAAGAAGACAAAATATGGTTCCCGCATTCTAAGGGTTAATATACAACAGCTATGACCGGCTATATCACCTATACCTGATCTCTGGTGGTGACGAGCGACTACCACCCTCCACAAAGTACCACATGTTCAACATTAGACTCTCATCCGGGCTGCAATTACCATAACAACCCTAAATATGTGCAAGCTTTCCGCAGTAATATGATGTGTTAAACGATACTTCATCAACCACAAATCCACACTTCCAACATTCAGGCACAAGTCTTTAACCCTTCCTATGCTGTTGACGGACATTGCCGTCTGCTGTTTTTCATTTTTGCTTTAATTCTTAACAAAAAACTGGTTTTGACAGCACATGAGAATCGTCTCCATTGGAGACGATTCTCATGTGCTGTCAAAACCTGGTTTTTGTCGAGAAATAGTGAAAATAAAACATTTCCAGCAGACGACAACATTTAATTCAGCGTAGTAAGGGTTAATCAAGATATTAGTGTTTACATTCAGGAACCCACTCTCAACGTTTCAGCCAAATGAACATAGACACTAATTTTGTATAAAGGCATTGGGCCGAACAGTTGGAAGAGTGGTTTATGAAGTGTCATCGTTCAACCTACATATTAGACAATTTGTTTTGGGAAACCCCTCCAAAACAAATTGTATCCAAATACATAGTTATTGTTATAACCCAGTACAACGCTAGTAACCCTGAATATTGGGACACTCATTATTGTGGGAAACCATATATTTTTATGTTGTTCCCCAGAATAAAATTTTGTCCTAATATTTAGGATTATTACGGTATTGTTATTGAATAATGTGACAGAGGATCTAATGAGTGATAATTTAACCAATTTCATACACCATTATGTTTGCGGAAAATCGTAAATATTTTCCTTCTGTAAGCTGAAAAGTATAAGTTGTGACCACCATTTGAACCGTCTCATCGAGACGGTTCAAATGAGTGGTTGCAACATATACTTTCATTGAGAAAAAACAAAACTAAAACTAAAATATTTTTAAAAATTCATACGTGCACAGGTGTATTCTGCATGTAATATGGTTAATATGGTATTTCTAAAACAAGTTTACTGGAGAAACGAATATCTGCTGAGCAGGTTAACCAATCAATCAATGACTTTCAAAAATCCAATATTAAAATAATCATGAACATTGAATTCTATTTATGCATATTTCAGATTATTTCCGTTCATTTGAGTTGAGAGCAGAGGCTTGACCTGACCATCTATCCAGGATGTGAGAATACAGTGGCTTATAATTCGCCCTACTTTCTAAGCCAATCGCTGGCCGGTATCATGCTCCATTAATTTCACATATTGTAAGATGTGATGCCAATAAGACAACCTGTTCGACAAGAAATGGAAAATCAGTACTGCATTATAAACCTGACTAATTATAAGTAGGTTATTGTTCACATATTGGATTTTTAAAGAACTAAATGCTGTGGTCACGAACGCTCCCTTACATTTAATTCCGTAAACATCCAAAATGTGAACAATAACTTACACATAATGGTATCATTGACATTGCTGTACACGTAGCGCGAGGCACTGCCACTATTAGGGTCATGCCAGAGCTCCAGATAAGGTGCATATTGGCGTATTTTAAGCACTTAATTTAGCAGAATATGCATTGATTATCAAAAGTAGGAGTATATAATACTCACAGCAATGTGAAAATACGCATTGATATTCAAATTGAGTAGTGAAAATACTGTAATAATGTTGAAAATGTACTTAGTTGAGCTACAGTGTTTGCTTTTTTTGCAGCTCAATTAAGTGAATTTTTAAATTTGTTTTATTTTTTTATCATTTGTTCCCTATTTAATAAGGAAGAACATCAATATGCATTTGTAAAAGTAAAATACGCATTGAATTTGGCAGCCGCTGTTGAATCGCGACCATTATAGAATAAACACATGCTGTTATTTTAACCAGTTTGTTTAGAACGTCAAACAACATAATAGTAGTAATAATGATTGGATTATTTTGTCTCATTTGCATATATGTATTATAATATTTAACCCTTTCAACCTGACAAGTCATAAAGCAAACATTTGTCAAGATCTGCAGTGTTTGTCAGTATTTGTCACATGTTATGATGTTTTAATAACACAATGTACACCTTTTTTGATTCATGGAATAGTCCAGAAATGAGCATGGAACTGTCAATGTCAGACATTTAGAAAGGTTTAACTCATTGCATGCTGGGAAACTTGTAGGCTATAAATAGTTCAAAACTAGATTTGTCAGTAAGCGAGGCTTACGGAATACCCCCCACGTGGGCCCATGTGCCCCTAAATATGTAAGGAAACAGAAGTTATAACATATTTCTCTGATGTTAAGTTTTGTAAAGAGACTAAGTATTTGACCTTGACCTTGGGATCAGCGGGGGTTGGACGGTCATGGATTTGGCACAGTATGGTAGTAGAGCCTTATAGGAATGCATGTGTGAAATATTAAGCATTTTAGATGAAGGAAATCAAAGTTATAATAACATATTTCTCTCATGTTAAGTTTAGTGACGGACGGACGCACAGATGGACACCACACAGACGGACACACGGATGGACAACCTGACTCCAGTATACACTCCCACAACTCGTTGTGGGGAGGTTGTGGGGAGTATAAAGAGCAGACAAAAATTAATTATGTTTTCTTTTATTTCTCAATGTAAATATCATGAATATGTCTTGGAATTTCATTAGAATTGAGTCCTGGGGACTCATTTACAGAGACATATTTACAGAGAGAAATAAGAAAAACTAGAGGATTGTTTTTCAGACAAAAACATATGTCTCCCCCAATACCACCACTGCATGTTATCAGGACTTGGAAAAGAAGAATTTAAGGCAGCAACAGCATATATGTAGCTACCTTGAATTTTCTGCATACTTTTGAAGATACGCGCGACACAAGTTGAATATCCCCACTTTTCACTAAGTCAAGTGCGCAACTTCACACAATGACCAGTATTCCTGTAAAGTTTTGCGACTCTAACTGAAATACTTTTGGAGATACGCGCGACACAAGTTGAAAATCCCCACTTTTCACTAAGTCAAAAGCCATAACTCCGTGAATACTGGATGAATCCGCATCTAAAACCCCAGGTGCGCAACTTCACACGATGACCAGTATATATTCCTGTAAAGTTTCACTACTCTAACTGAAATACATTTGGAGATACGCGCGACACAAGTTGAAAATCCCCACTTTTCGCTAAGTCAAGGGCCATAACTCCGTGAATACTGGATGAATCCGCATCTAAAATGCCAGGTGCGCAACTTCACATGATGACCAGTATATATTCCTGTAAAGCTTCACTACTCTAACTGAAATACATTTGGAGATACGCGCGACACAAGTTGAAAATCCCCACTTTTCGCTAAGTCAAGGGCCATAACTCTGTGAATACTGGATGAATCCGCATCTAAAACCCCAGGTGCACAACTTCACACGATGACAAGTATTCCTGTAAAGTTTTGCGACTCTAACTGAAATACTTTTGGAGATACGCGCGACACAAGTTGAAAATCCCCACTTTTCACTAAGTCAAGGGCCATAACTCCGTGAATACTGGATGAATCCGCATCTAAAACCCCAGATGCGCAACTTCACACGATGACCAGTATTCCTGTAAAGTTTTGCGACTCTAACTGAAATACTTTTGGAGATAAGCGTGACACAAGTTGAAAAACCTCACTTTTCACTAAGTCAAGGGCCATAACACCGTGAATACTGGATGAATCCGCATCTAAAACCCCAGATGCGCAACTTCACACGATGACCAGTATTCCTGTAAAGTTTTGCGACTATAATTGAAATACATTTGGAGATACGCGCGACACATGTTGAAAATCCCCAATTTTCGCTAAGTCAAGGGCCATAGCTCCGTAAAGCCCACCAATAGTGAACAAGGGGCCATTTCCATTGTTCTAGATTAAATAGATGGCCCCTTGTAATGAATAGAATAAGGGGCCATACGGAATCAAAATATTCTTTTGTGTTAGGATCCGCCCCATGGCCCCTTGTACACCCTTGGTTGCTCGGACAGACAGACGGACGGACGGACGGACGGACGGACGGACAACCAAGCCAAAACCAATATGTCTCCCCATTCATAGGGGAGACATAATACACCTAACTTGTTGGGATGTTACAGCATGCAAAGAGTTAATGCCTCATGTTATTGATATCCATATAATGGTACTAAGTACTATTATATTTACACCCGGCCACTTTTGAATTGACCATCCAAGACACGCTAGAATCGACTGTGGTTCACGACACAAGAGAAAGAAATAGAGAATATTAGTATAGTGTCATGAACGTGAATAAATATCTGTCGAGGCTGAGAAATCAGGATGGGCGAGGCTTGCCGAGCACATCCTGATTTCGAGCCGAGTCAGATATTTATTCACGTTCATGACACTATAATAATATTCTATTTATCCCGTTAAACACCTCAAAGTTGTTCAAATGTCTCTAAAAATGCATTTGTGGCCTCATAAGTTTGTCTTCTGAAGTGACAAGATTATCGTGTTACGTCATTCACATAATGACGTAACGTCATACATAATGACGTATCTACTAGACGTGAACGAGAAAAAATACACGTACCTGCTTTTCACGTCTAGTAGCGACATAGTTGACGGGATAAGTACTATTATATTTACACCCGGGCACTTTTGAATTGACCATTCAAGACACAGTAGAATCGACTGTGGTTCACGACACAAGGGAAAGAAAATATTAAATTTCCAAAATGAGTACATGAAAAAACATGAGAGGACAGATGATGTAATTGATAATAGTAAGTGATTTCCTGTTTAAAACTGTTAGACGATGAACACAACTAGCACTAGCTTCACACCGGTAAGTTTTATCAATGAAGAACTACCTGAGTCGTGGCATACAATGCATACTTGTTATGCCTTCATCCTGATACCAAGGAATCCTGGAACTTAAGTCAGTGTAAGTCATTATTGTTGGGATTATTTTGACTTCATTTGAAAAAAAACGATGATCAAAATGAGCACTAGCTTCACACAGTATTACCAGTAAGTTTCATCAATGAAGAACTACCAGAATCATGGAATAGAATGAATACTTGTTATTATACGACAGAGAATTTCAACTATAAATGAGATTGTCAAATTTGGGGTCACATGAATGTGGACATATATGATATTTACCTGGATATCAGTCTCGGACTCGTCTCGGTGCACCAGACGAGTCTGAGAATGATATTCGATATAGGAATGAATGGCCTTTTTGTTGAATTTATCGGGGTATAAACTTGGAAAAGTCGCGGGAATACTGGACGAAGGCTGGAATGCCTCGTCCAGTATTCCCGCGACTTTTCCAAGTTTATATCCCCGATAAATTCAACAAAAAGGCCATTCATTCCTTATAATTCCAGCATTTGAAATAAATTCATCAAGAAAATATGTTTATTTTCCGTTTTCTTAAGAACTATTTTAACTGCGCCTGACGGTTACGGAAAGTAGTTCAGCATGGAGTTTACTGGGATATAAATTCTGGACAGAGACTTGCTACGGGCCAATCAAATGTTAGGGAATTGTGTAAATATTTTTGTGCTGGAATTATAATGTGATATTCACCTGGAGGAGGTGAATATCACATTTCGAATAACACTCTCGGACTCTTCTCGTGCAACGAGACGAGTCCGTGACAGAAATTCAGGTATAGCAGCATGCGCATGTCACTGATCACGCAACCAAATCACAAGACATACCATGCGTTCTGTAATATGGGTCTTTTTTTTGAGTCGGTGTACACGGGATTTACTGACCTTTGACACGTCATATTCATGACTTTCCACAGGTCCGTAAATCTCGTGTACACCTCCTCAAAGACAATAACTGTATATTATGCATTCATCCCGATAGCAAGGAATCTTGGAACTTAAAGCAAAGTGTCGACTGCTTTTGTGTTACATTTTAATTGTCTTCTTTCTCAATAAAAACATGATCTGACAGCACTCCAGAATCTTTTCCGTTGACAAACCATGTTTTTGATGAGAATTATGTAAAATAAAAAATAAACAGCAGACGACAACAATTTTAATTCAGTAGTGCCAGGGTTAAGTCGGTATAAGGATTATTTTGGCCGACAATTGAAGAGAAAAAATTAAGAATTTATATATTATTATAATTTTCTTTATGTGATAATCTCTAAGTAGCAAAAAGTAGTCTGCTATTGTTGATAATGTGATATGTCAATATAGAAGAGGGAATATTTGAGTGAAATGGTTTGTAGAACAACACTATAGTTCAACTACTTACTTCCATTGTTTGCGTAATCAAACACATATATTAAAGGTACATGCCCACTCAGTAGGCACAAAATGTTCTTTTTAGGAATTAAATAAGTGTATAATTTTTTCACTATTCCACCAGTTCTAAAAATTACGAATGCCCGCTGTGTAGATATAATCATTTAGTAATATTTATTTTACTGATAGTGATGCGCGGTGGTATCGGGCTATTTTCAATGCAAATGAGGCAGGATATTTTTTAATTATTTATAAAAATTAAATGCGTCACCTAAACAAATAGTATTTTCAACAGATTATAATGTATGATCATTGCACATCAAAAAATAAATACAGAGAATAAATAATAATGCCCGTTAGCATTTTAAGGAAACACGGTTATCGCCCCTGATATCAGTGTTTAAATTTACCTCTGATATAAAAAGTATAATAATGCCAATCAATATGTGGGGAAATGGTGAATGAATGTTTATTTTGCCAGGAATGTCTCTGATATAAGGAACATGTTGTGCCTACTCAGTGGGCATGTACCTTTAACCCTTATACCGCTACACACAACAATTGTCATCTGCTGTTGCTTTTATATCTTGCCTTATTTTGACAGCACTTCCGAATCATTTCCAATGGAAATGATTCTGAAGTGCTGCCAAAGCATTTTGTAAATTATTCTAAAATGCTCTCAAAGCATGTTTTTGATGATAAAAATGGAAAATACAAATAAACAGCAGACGACAAAAGAAATAATTTGAATCCATAAAAAAGAAGTCCAAGGTTTTTGAAGTTCTCATGTTTGACAATGGCATGTACATCAATATACATGAGGATGGCCGCGGCCCGCATGTCGAGCCCGCCGAGGCATTTGATGGTCTCAGAGTGTATTTATTTGAAGTCTGATGCCCAATAAGCATACAAAGTTTCAAGCAAATCTGACTTATGGTTACAGAGATAGTAGGTATGTGAAAACTTTAACACAAACTTCTAAGTCATTTGACCTTGACATAGGGGCACAGGGGCCGCATGAGTGGGACACAGAATGAATATATGGATGAAGACTAATAAGCATATGAATTTCAAGTCAATGTGACTTAGGACTGCAGAGATATAAGGTACATTGTATTTAAAAACCTTAATGTAGATTTCGGAACGCAAACTTCTTAGTCATTTGACCTTGATCTTGGGCACTGGGGCTGCATGAGTGGGATACAAAATGAATATATGGATGATGATTAATAACTATATGAAGTTTCAAGTCAATGTGACTTAGGACTGCAGAGATATAAGGTATTTAAAAACTTTAACGCAGATTTCGGAACACCAACTTCTAAGTCATTTGACCTTGACCTTGGGCACAGGGGCCGCATGAGTGGGATACAGCATGAATATATGGATCATGACTAATAAGCATATGAAGTTTCAAGTAAATGTGACTTAGGACTGCAGAGATATAAGGTATTTAAAAACTTTAACGCAGATTTCGGAACACCAACTTCTAAGTCATTTGACCTTGACCTTGGGCACAGGGGCCGCATGAGTGGGATACAGCATGAATATATGGATCATGACTAATAAGCATATGAAGTTTCAAGTAAATGTGACTTAGGACTGCAGAGATATAAGGTATTTAAAAACTTTAACGCAGATTTCGGACGGACTCCCTGAAGTGACGTTGTGGGGTTTGTTGCATGTGGGGTTTTTGGCCAAGTCTTTTGGGTTTTTTTGGGTGCTATTTGTGGGGTGCAAACAATGCTAAAGGTGTTATCTCCCCTATACTAACTTGCTCTCGTTTTCTTATGTCTCCTGCATGCACTTGTGGAGTATTTGGGTTTGATCAGTGAAGTACAATATGTACTTGTGGGGAAATTTAGTCAGCCATTGTTTGTGGGGTTTGGATGGACGGACGGTTTTGACTATCACCCTCTGGGGTGTCAATTTTTTGTTGCTTTTTTGGGCTTTTCAGAAGTGATGGAGTTCATTAAGATATACTTGCGTATGGGGTGCACCCCATATGCAACAAAAACCCCACATGCATGTCATGTACTCGTGAATCACCCCACAATGTCACTTCAGGGAGAGCGGACGGACGGCGGACGGACGGACGGACGGACGGATGGGACGTTCTTACATTAGGGTACTTATGTGGCTTATCACATGTTAAATATTAGCCACATAAAACGATTTTTAGCCACATAAAAGGATTTTTTAGGTGGCTAATTGTAACCAACCCTATCCTTTAACAAGTCCATAACCCTGTGGGGCTAGCCACATAAGTACCCTAATGTGTGCCCGGATGGACGGACGGAGACGGACAGACGGACGGACGTTCTTACAAATGGATACTTATGTGGCTTATCACATGTTAAATAATAACCACATAAAACGATTTTTAGCCACATAAAAGGATTTTTTAGGTGGCTAATTGTAACCAACCCTATCCTTTACTAAGTCCATAACCCTGTGGGGCTAGCCACATAAGTACCCTAATGTGTGCCCGGACGGACAGACGAACGGACGCGTTTGCCCGGACGCACCGACACACGGACGCACGGACGCATGCACGGACGCACGGACACCCGGACGTCATTGTGATCACTATGTCTTGCTTTCCGCAAGCGGGCTCGACAAAAATAGGTTGTTTAATTATTATGTAAAAACTCTCTTAAGTCAAACAACTGATAATTCAAAGTCAATTTCTTGGTCCCCAAGTACATGTTTTCCTATGTAATAACTCATTACCGTAACTAAAATTTCAGTTAACTCGATTGTTTTCCTCAGTTCACCAGACTTTGAGTAAACGAGTGTAGACTGTATATGAGAAACTTTAAGAACCAAAGAACATAACTAAATAAATACAATGAGAAATGTAGTTCCATCCCAGATCAATTAAGGACATAGCAGCATATGATACAAGGTCAAATGACAAGAATTTATGGATGGAATTATTTTCGCATTTAAGGATTATCAATATGAGGATGGCCGCGGCCCGCATGTCGAGCCCGCCGAGGCATTTGATGGTCTCAGAGTGTATTTATTTGAAGTTTGATGCCCAATAAGCATACAAAGTTTCAAGCAAATCTGACTTACGGTTACAGAGATAGTACATGTAGGTATGTGAAAACTTTAACACAAATTTTGACAGAAACTTTAACGCAAACTTCTAAGTCATTTGACCTTGACATAGGGGCACAGGGGCCGCATGAGTTGGACACAGAATGAATATATGGATGATTGATGACTAATAAGCATAATGAAGTTTCAAGTCAATGTGACTTAGGACTGCAGAGATATAAGGTATTTAAAAACTTTAACGCAGATTTCAGATCGAATGCAAACTTACTAAGTCAATTTGACCTTGGGCACAGGGGCGCATGAGTGGGATCAGTATGAATATATGGATGATGATAATAAGTATATGAGTCTCAAGTCAATGTGACTTAGGACTGCAGAGTATAAGGTATTTAAAAACTTTAACGCAGATTTCGGAATGCAAACTTCTAAGTCATTTGACCTTGGGCACAGCAGCCGCATGAGTGGGATACAGTATGAATATATGGATGATGACTAATAAGTATATGAAGTCTCAAGTCAATGTGACTTAGGACTGCAGAGATATAAGGTATTTAAAAACTTTAACGCAGATTTCGGAACGCAAACTTCTAAGTCATTTGACCTTCACCTTGGGCACAGGGGCCGCATGAGTGGGATACAGCATGAATACATGTATATGGATCATGACTAATAAGCATATGAAGTTTCAAGTGAATGTGACTTAGGATTGCAGAGATATAAGGTATTTAAAAACTTTAACGCATATTTCGGACGGACGGACGTATCCATTTGTAAGCTCGGACGGATGGACACACGGACGCACGGACGCACGGACGCACGGACGCACGGACGCACGGACGCATGGACACCCGGACGTCATTGTGATCACTATGTCTCGCTTTCTGCAAGCGGGCTAGACAAAAATACAATATTTTCATAAATAATTATCGAAAGCTGGCAAAAATTTCGGAGCAAATGCGGTATCATATTCCACATTTGCTCTGAAATATTTACAAACTTTCGACACCATTTATGGAAACAATTGTAAATCTTCGGCGTAAATACTTACACAGATTCTGGCTCTTCGTCCATTTCTTGTACAGTATCAAGGTTTGTTTTCTGGACATCAGTATCGGGCTCCCCAGCATCTTCACCAGTAAGGGAGAAATCCTGGTAGTTGGCCGAATCCTCACGCACACTGTTGATATATATACATACATGAGGGTCGTTCAACAAGTAGTAAATGACAGAGCAATCCTGGTAGATGACTGAATCCTCACGCACACTGCTGATATATATACATACACGAGGGTCATTCAACAAGTAGTAAACAATAGAGAAATCCTGGTAGATGACCGAATCCTCACGCACACTGCTGATATATATACATACATGAGGGTCGTTCAACAAGTAGTAAACAACAGAGAAATCCTGGTAGATGACCGTATCCTCACGCACACTGCTGATATATATACATACATGAGGGTCGTTCAACAAGTAGTAAACAATAGAGAAATCCTGATAGTTGATACATGAGGGTCGTTCAACAAGTAGTAAACAACAGAGAAATCCTGGTAGTTGACCAAATCTTCACGTACACTGGTGATATAAATACATATTATATACATACTCTTGTTTCGAATTGAAACTTAATGGAACACAAAATATTGTTTGATATTGACATCTGGCAAGTTTATATTGATTAACTACTGAAAGTTCTAGATTTGCACAAGCAGTTACCTTCTGTAAAATTGATATTTTACAACAGAACACGTAGTACTAGTTGATCAGTAAATAAACTACATCAAGTTGATGGAATAAATTGCAAATTTTGATCTTCAATAGACAAGGTGCCTGACCCATAGAAACCAAAGAACGACTTCCAGGACATCATCGGCATTCAAATTGTCAGATTTTGCCGGTTTGACATCACAGTGCTTACTTAACCCTTTCAACACTAGAGACCTCTTTCCCAATTTTTGGATATTTGCTATTTTATTTCACCCTAAGTAACTAACATGTAAGTGTGTGACTGTTCCATTATACAGAAATGGTGGTCATTTTATAAAATGTTAAAAATATCCACAAATGGTTCAGATCTCGATGAGACGGCTCGTTACGAGACTGCTCATAATGATCAACACTGTTTGCAACTACATGTATTAGGAAATAGATCTTTAGTGTTGAAATGGTAAATGTGCTGATTTCCATTTGATATCTAATACATGCGGTCAATTCTTTTTTCACTCAAAACTCTCGGGTGAATGTATCTTTTGCAATGACAACAAAATCCCCATTGTCTCCAGCAAAAAATGTACGTAGAAAGCCAATGTCTTAGCCCACTGCAGACGGGATACCATTAAACTAGTATGAAATTTTCTATAAAAAATCACTATTTTCCTCATTTCTTTTCGAAAGTATATGTTGTCACCACTCATTTGAACCGTCTCTGCGAGACGGTTCAAATGAGTGGTAACAACATACATTTTTATTGAGAAATAAATTAGAAAATCAGATTTTTTTTCAACAAAAGTTATTGTATCCTTAGACTTCAATGGGGTAACCATTGATACAATACATGTATTTACCACAGAAACATTTGGGATTGCTAAAACAGTTACTGTAAATAACCTAAGACTCAATCCGCCTAAACCAGTAATAGCAATAGCTTCAACATACATTTCCATTTTTATCATCAAAAACATGCTTTGACAGAACTTTAGAATAATTTACAACATGCTTTGACAGCACTTCAGAATGATTTCCATTGAAAATGATTCTGAAGTGCTGTCAAATCATGTTTTTATCGAGAAATGGGGCAAGATATAAAAGCAACAGCAGACGACAATCGTTGTGAGTAGCGATCTAAGGGTTAAGAACATGAAGAAGGTAGAAAACAGAAGTGTAAATATCAGGAACAGAAATGTAAATATCAGGATAATTCAAGGGAATGGAATATCTAAAAATTAAAAGAAAAAAAAGACAGAATACTTCACAACCAATTAAATTCTCTAGTTTGTTATATTAAACTACAATACCCTGATCAGGTGCCAGGCACCAATACTCTACCAGATCACTTAGACCTCAGATGTGAATTCCAGTAAAATTCACTGTTAAATCCAATGGAAACTACTGAGAAAGTTGTTGCAGCCACTCCAATATCTCATAGAAAATGCCCCAATCTCGAAAGAACTACAGAATATGAAATAAATTAGACAGCTCTAGCGATGAGTACAGAAAAAGCAATAAATATTCAGACTCAATTTATTCTGGGAAACACATTAACCCTTAGACCGCTACACACAACAATTGTCGTCTGCTGTTGCTTTGATATCTTGTCTTATTTCTCAATAAAAACATGGTTTTACAGCACTTCAGAATCATTTCCAATGGAAATGATTCCAAAGTGCTGTCAAAGCATGTTGTAAATTATTCTAAAGTGCTGTCACAGCATGTTTATGATGATAAAAATGGAAAATAGAAAATAAACAGCAGACGACAAAAAATTAAGATAGCGGTGTAAGGGTCAAAATATTGTTTCTCACAGCAAGGAATGTCTCAATATTTACAGTTAGTAGTGTTGTACTTTAATTTCAAATTGGATACAAATTGTTTTGGGAAATCCATAGGGGTTTCCCAAAACAGATGGTGTCTGAATATTTAGGGTTATTACGGTATAACACACGTCATACAAAAGCGCACAATATGTAAGTGAAGAAATTGGGCGTATAACCTTTGCGATCGTGTAGATCAAGGGTAGCCTACACATTTTCTTATTCTGTTCACGGTCTGAACTCTTTACCAATCAGTTAGTGCAACAAATGGCATGCTTCTAACAAGAAACAAGATCTTTAACATGTTATAGGAGTGTACTACCAATCATGAGCTAGACTGACCACAAAGTTCAAAAGCCCCATACAGGCGCGGATACAGGGGAAGGGGGGGGGGGGGTAGGGGGGTCCAGCCCCCCCCCTCCCCCCCCCACCCCCCCCCCCTCTGCTCCAGACAAAAAAAAAATAAAGAAGAAAATCTACAATACTCGAATAGTTGGATGACTTTTTTCGTGGCCTATGTGTCAGGAAATCGCATCTGCGGCGATCTGGCATTTAAAAATTTCCTGGGGGAGGACCCCCAGACTTTACAATTTCGCGCTCGCGGAGGTGGAGGTCGGCTTGTAATTACAAACCCCCCCCCCTGCAATTATTTCTGTATCCGCGCCTGCCATTTCTCCAGCTACATCCACAAATGACAACTATAATCAAAGAAACTGTTAGAAATGAACAGATTTAGTGATGAAAAAAGCAGTGTAACATTCACACCTAACAAGAGTGCCGTAAGTCACAAAATACGCCAATCGAAGATGGGCCAGACAGCGAAGATGCAGAAATGTGAAGCTGTCACCAAGGCAAGAAACATTAATTAGGTAGAGATGTGGACATATATGATATTCACCTGAATATCAGTCTTGGACTCGTCTCGTTGAGTGAGAAGAGTATTGAGTGTTATTTGAAATGTGATATTCACCTCGGACTCGCGCAACCAGACGAGTCTGAGACTGATATTCAGGTGTAGCAGCATATGCAAACACGCAATCAAAGCATGAGGCAATTTGTGCATTGTTGTGTCATATAAGTTCTCATTGCTGTAATATGGGTCTAATAAATATTGTCTTTTGAGTCGTTGTACACGAGATTTACAGACCTTCGAAAAGTCATATTTGAATAAGACTTTCCTCAGGTCCGTAAATCTCGTGTACACCTCCTGAAAAGACAATAATTGTATAATATCAGACCGCTGAGAAAACCTGTACGGCTATCAGTATCAATGTATGATGCTTAATTCATGCAATATATAAAATCAGATTAATTTCAAACTCAGAACACTAGATTATTGTGTTGATTATACACCTTCCTGAGAATGTTCATGAGATTCATATTCAAAATCAGCCACTTTGATTGGTCGAGATTCAGCACAGTTCAGCCTCGATCAATCAAACTTATCTCATTTCCTGAGAACGTTCCAAGAAATTTGAACTCAAAATCAGGCAGTTTGATTGTCGACAAATCAAACTTTCGGATTTTGAGCATGAGAAATGAGCACATGCTCAGAAAGGTTAATAATCCCAGGACTAGCGTTGACCCAGGCTAGGAGGTTTCCAACACAATGAAAGCCCAACACATACAGCAAGGCACACCATGCCATACTTACGCATATTTTTCAGTAATGACGGTAGTTCCGTCCTCATGAGATACTTGCCTCACCTCTAGGCCAGCAATTCTATACAACCCATTGATTGATTAAATTGGGTTTTTATATTGGTTGGTTGATTGATTGAATGATTGAATGATTGATTGATTGATTTATTGATTTATTGATTGATTTATTGATTGATTGATTGAACCCATGGATGGATGGATAATAGGCCTTTAGAGGCGATTTTTGGTTTACAATTTTTATTTCCTGGATTTGCTGCTGGTTTGTAAACATAATGAGTAAATTTGTAACTATTTTATTATTCACGACACACTTTATCCTCCTGTGGTTTGTTGGTTTGTTGGTTTGTTGATTTGTTGATTTGTTGATTGATTGAGAGGGAGGGAGGGCGGGAGGGAGGGAGGGAGGGCAGGAGGGCGGGAGGGAGGGAGGCAAGCATAATACTAAACGCGCCCTCCACTATCGTGGTGGGGCATAAAAATTGGCATATTACCAGTATTATTATAAAATATTTTTTGTTGAAAAGAACACGGACTTGTTTATGTTGCATCAATACACTGATGTTCGGTAACATCATGTGACATCGTTCGACCAATGACACGTCAGTTTTCAATTCGCATCAAGTCAATGCCTGATATTACATTGCATAATCAGTCAGTACGTATCGGCCAATACACAGCTTGTTACCCGATAAAGTGTCTTATCAAGGTGCCAGTGTTTTATCAGGCAACAAACTTTGTATTGGCCGAATACGTATATATATTGGCCAAATACGTATATTGGCCGAAGATGAATATTGGCCGAATACGCTCGGCTCGGAAACGGTCGAAATTCCTCGGCGAGCCTCGGAATTCCTAGCCTTGCCTGATAAACTTGATATCAAAAGACACTAGCACAGTATTCTTTATATGTAATCAGTCAGCACATATTCAGCCAATACAAAGCTTGTTACCAGATTAAGCGCCTTATCAGGCTGCTAGAGTGTTCGACATTATCCACTTACAAGTGGAGAAGTGGCCTTATGGCCACTTCTCCACTTGTAAGTGGATAATGTGTGGCAGGGATGGTAAAACAGTTAACAAATTTCCTATTTATGTTTTTAAACTAGCAAAAGTCAAAGAAACTTAGATGGCCGCATGTATGTACGCCAATTTGCCGACTATATCGCGCTGTCCACAAGCAATAAAATAAATAAGACAAAAAAAATTGCCTTGAAAAAAAAATCGCCTCTAAAGGCATATTATTAATAATAGGTCTTTAAAGGCAATTTTTATTTCTTTGATTTTCTGCTGGTTTCTAAACATAATGAGTACCACATTTATTCTACTAAATGCCACCGGCGCTATGCAATTTATGGGGCTTTTGTATGTGAAAATAACATATTTAGAATGCAAATATGGGAGGGCGGCTACTATTAGAGAGGGGTCTACTATTAGAATAAATACGGTAAATTTGTCACTGTTTTACTATTCCTGCCACAGTTATCCTCCTGTGGATGCAGCTATTCCCGTAATAACACTAAATATTTGGACACCATTTATTCTGGCAAACACTTATAAATGTATGGTTTGCCACAACAAAGAGTGTCCAAATAACAGGGTACGTAGAATGGTTGTACTGGTTTATCACAATAACAGTGTATTTATTCGGAGACCATTTGCTTTGGAAAACCCCTATTTATAGGGGTTTTCCAAAGCAAATGGTCTCCGAATGTTTAGGGTCATTACCTGTCGTTGTACGATTTGAGACTTGGAATTAAATCCGAGTAATTCAGAGGCTTGCTGTTTTCCTCCAACTTTTTGGCAACTTGGAATTTTTCCTGGAACATGGAGAGGATTGTTTGTGATCTGTTTGTTCAACAATAATTAATGTCTGACGACGAGTATTATATGACTGACAATTTCAACCAATGAGATATCCAATATCGGGTCACATGTTTGTGGACGTACGATACAAGCCATGTGATTTTGTAAATCAGAAGACGTACACTTTTTTCATGGAAAATAAGAATGTGATATTGTACGCAAATGACGTTGAAACCACAGGTGGAAGACTCAGACATAGGACCCAATAAATTGCTCTTTTGAAAAATGTTACCACACCCACCCATTTCCTTACAATATACAGTATAGCCTTTCAAGGTGGGCAACAGCTTGGGAAAATGCCCTAGACAGGCTTAGTTGCGGGCTCGCTCAAACACCACATGTTTCAAATTCTCTACTGATTTACGCCTCTGGCAAATAATAAATGCCTTAGGTCCCAAAATATATTAACTTTAAACATATGTGTTTAGTGTATTGTTAGTTACACACGTTTTAGCTACCAAAGTTACAGAGAAATATCTCTTTCCGAAAGAATCCCACACACAGATCGCCACCTGGTTGGCTGTACTATTTGTAACGCTCCAGTTTAGGTTTCCCATGACGTCATTATTGATCATTCTGCGAATATAACAAAAGATATCCGAAAGTAAAGTTCACGGAAGGTTATGTCGAAATGTTGGAACGCAAATAAAAGCATGTTTTAGATCATTCAAGGTTAGTGAATGACACTTATTAGTCACAAATTTTAACATCGGATTTACTGATGTTTATTTCAGTGATTCACGTCAATATGTTGAGACTGCAATGGGATTTCAGCCAAATTTTACACGTAATTTATGCTTCCACAGCCAACAAAAATATGTGACATTCTTTCGTACACACAATTATCGCCTTGGCTGTCTGTGGTAGCTAATTTGCCCGTAACTAACGAAATGCTTAAAGCAGATCATTGAAATGAATATATTTGAATACCTAAGACATTTACCGATTACCAGAGACATAAGTCAATAGAAAAATCGAAATGTGTGGTGTTTTAGCGAGTCCGAAACTACGACATTTTCCCAAGCTCTTTCCTACCTTGAAAACTAGTGTCTATTGTACGGAAATTGGTGGGTGGGGTAACGGTTTTCAAATGAGCCATTTATCATGTTCTAGGTCCGAGTCTTCCACCTGTGGTTGAAACTTGCGGAAATTTTCAGAGCAAATGTTTTGCAAATTTCGTCAACTTTATACTATATTTATGGAAAATGTCATACATTTTGTAAACATTATTCATGAACCAGATGGCCGCGGCCCGTATGTTGAGCCCGCCGAGGCATTTGATGGTATTTAAAAACTTTAATGCAGATTTCGGACGGACGCGTGCACGGATGGACGCACGGGCACCCGGACGTCATTGTGATCACTATGTCTCGCTTTCCGCAAGCCGGCTCGACAAAAATCACACATCTTATTAGGAACAAAGTTACATGGCTCGTCTCATATAAAATATTCACGGCAATGTAAGTCTTGGACTCGTCCCATTGCTCAAGTCTGAGAGCGATATTCGGCATGAGATATTCACCTTGAGACTACTCCGAGACTGATATTCAGGTGAGACAGTCGCATGCTCGTTGCTGATGCCACTCATCACACAAAGCATGACATGGTACATTCTGATCAGGATCGATTTGCACTGTTCGCCATTCCATCAATGAAACACCCGTCATGTTTCCAACAAGCAATATAAATCGTTATCAGGCTACAGGAGTGTGCTATTTGATCAGGAGCTACACTGGTCATAAGCCCTATTTCTTCAGTCACAACCATATATCAACTTACCCTGCGAATGGATAGAGTGACATCCTTTGGAACGTCGGGAATCATATATGCCAGTATGAACTTCAGTGTAAACACTATATGCTATGAATAGAGAAGAAACACAACATGTTCATAATATTAAAACCTAAATATTCAGACACCATTTGTTATAGGAAACTGCTATAGAAATGAGGTTGATGACATTGACCTTGTGTCTATTAGAGTCAGAGGGAAAGCGACAACGAATGGGTTAAGCATCCCAGCAACAGCTAAGATCATATAGAGACGGAACCTAGGTTTCAAGTCTCATCAGAAACACCAGTGGGGTGGAAATACTATGAAAATGTTTTTCATGCCTAGGGCAGGGACTGAACCCACAACCTCTGGCATTGATGTCCTGTGCTCTAACCTCTAGGCCACAACCCATCAGTGACCTTGACCTTGGGATTACTGTGTGCCAGAGTCATGAAGTTGTCCGAGATAGAGGACCATCAGAGGAAAACATGTGTGCAATATAAAAAAAAAAAAAAATTAAGTTAGTGTGCTTAAAGTGCATGGAGTCCAAAGGACTCCTCGCAAACTTTAAACAGACCAACTGTTTTTCATAATACAGTAAACGCAACTGCCCATGGTTTTATTACTTATATTTACACTGCATTTTCGGATAGTTTCATTGACAACGACGATGAACGTCGTGCAATCTGTGACGTCAAACAAACTTTAACGAATCAACGTCGGCGACCTCACATGGATCTAATGTAATGTACTGGGATGTAAACGCAATACGTTGAATGGGTGTTTCCATTATGAATTTAAGAACAGTGTAAATATTTTGAATTAAGCTATGTGATGTCTAAACCACAAAATACGCCAATACATTGTGTATATTCTAACGTCAAAGATGCCCTGAAAAAATCTACTAATGATTTTCAAAGTTCGGTAACCCATTTACAAGACAGGGCCCGGTTGTTCAAAACACCAGTTAGCTTAACGGACTGTTAAATCCTTAACGGACTGTTCAATCCTTAACTGAATGGTTAAAATCTCTGTTAAAACAGAGATTTTAACCATTCAGTTAAGGATTTAACAGTCCGTTAAGCTAACAGATGTTTTGAACAACCGGGCCCTGGTCTATAGAGATGGGTGTGTTTCTCCACAAAAACATACCTCGAACCCTATGCAGATCCACAGTCGAGTGGTCAGGTCATATTGTAGTCCCCACGAGGATGTAAATGCGATAAGGAAACCATTCGAGATCACTCCAATCAGGTTTACGAAGTGTAGTATACTGTACCACATGCCTGTCGAGAAAAGTAGAGGGATTGAGAGATAGGGCTGTTGTTTCATTATAATTGTTATTATTATCATTAAATAATATTTAACGGCCTGTCAACAGGTCATTTTAGGCCGAGTGGGATGTTGGTTTAATCATCGTGTGATGACCGACAGGCACAAATATCCGCCAAATGAAATAGGAGTATATGTTTTATTTCTCTCTGTAAATATGTCTTGAAATTTCATTAGAATTGAGTCCTCAGGACTCAATTCTAATGAAATTCCAAGACATATTCATGATATTTACGGGGAGAAATACAAGAAAATATGATGAATTTTTGTCCGCTAGTTTTTAACTAATTATAGCCCACAAGTTGCCCAGCATTCAAAGAGTTAACACAAATTTCATTTAACCTTGATATTGGTCATATGTGCCGGCTATAGAATTAAAATATGGACTGTGATAAACAAGCTTATGATGTTGGGGTCAATCAAGCTTAGGGTTGCAGAGATAATACAAAAACTTTCAGGTGCCTAGTGCAAATATAAGTAACGTAATTTTTAAATTCTTTTTTTGTTCCTGACCAGTAGCCAATTAACATTTCACCAACATTGCAAACTAGATTGGTCAGTAAGCGAGGCTTACGGAATACCCCCCGCGTGGGCCCAGGTACCCCTAAAATATGTACAAATTTCCAAGTGTGTGGGCTTGTGACCTTGACTCTGGGATTAGCGCGAGCGGCATGAACGTGAATTTGTCACAGGGTGGTAGAGGTCCATTGGAGCAATGAGTGTGTGAAATGTGAAGCAGATCCGAGCAAGGAAATAGAAGTTATAACCGATTTCTCTGATGTTAAGTTTTGTAAAGAGACTACCGTATAACCTCGAATTAATGCCCCCGGAGGCGTTACATTTTACAAAAGGGGGGGGGGGCGTTTATTAGCCAGTAAACAAAATAAAAACAAGAAACGAGGCAAAGCCACGAAGGCCAGGTTTTTTCCAAGCATAGACACTTGGATAACATAATTATACCCACTTTTTGTAGACTAGATGGCCGTGGCCTGCATGTCGCGCCTTGGGGCGAGGCATGGACACTAACAAAATAGATATAGTAGATGGAAAAACTTTAACCAAAAAACTTTAACCGGACACACGGACGAACGGACGGACGTATGCCAAAATGCTGACGATATCGCGCTTTCCGCAAGCAGGTGTGACAATGATGATAAACACCTATGTGAAGTATCAAGGTATTGGGTGAAGCAGTTGCAGATATATAGTAATTTGAACTTGAAAAAAACAAGACCATAGGGCACAGGATCGCGCTTTCCGCAAGCAGGTGCGACAATGATGATAAACACCCATGTGAAGTATCAAGGTATTGGTAAGCAGTTGCAGAGATATAGTACACGGAAAAACTTTAACAAAAAAATTCAAAGTAATTTGACCTGACATTGGGCACAGGATCGCGCTTTCCCGCAAGCAGGTGCAACAATGAATGATAAACACCCATGTGAAGTATTAAGGTATTGGTGAAGCAGTTGCAGAGATAGTACACGAAAAAACTTTAACAAAAAAAATTCAAAGTAATTTGACCTTGACATTGGGCACAGGATCGCGCTTTCCGCAAGCAGGTGCGACAATGATGATAAGCACCCATGTGAAGTATCAAGGTATTGGGTGAAGCAGTTGCAGAGATATGTACACGAAAAAAACTTTAACAAAAAAATTCAAAGTAATTTGACCTTGACATTGGGCACAGGATCGCGCTTTCCGCAAGCAGGTGCGACAATGATGATAAACACCATTGTGAAGTATCAAGGTATTGGGTGAAGCACTTGTAGAGATATAGTACACGAAAAAACTTTAACAAAAAAATTCAAAGTAATTTGACCTTGACATTGGGCACAGGATCGCTCTTTCCGCAAGCAGGTGCGACAATGATGATAAACACCCATGTGAAGTATCAAGGTATTGGGTGAAGCAGTTGCAGAGAATAGTACACGAAAAAACTTTAACAAAAAAATTCAAAGTAATTTGACCTTGACATTGGGCACAGGATCGCGCTTTCCGCAAGCAGGTGCGACAATGATGATAAACACCCATGTGAAGTATCAAGGTATTGGGTGAAGCAGTTGCAGAGATATAGTACACGAAAAAACTTTAACAAAAAAATTCAAAGTAATTTGACCTTGACATTGGGCCACAGGATCGCGCTTTCCGCAAGCAGGTGCGACAATGATGATAAACACCCATGTGAAGTATCAAGGTATGGGTGAAGCAGTTGCAGAGATATAGTACACGAAAAAACTTAACAAAAAAAATTCAAAAGTAATTTGACCTTGTCATTGGGCAGCAAGGATCGCGCTTTCCGCAAGCAGGTGCAACAATGATGATAAACAAACACCCATGTGAAGTATCAAGGTATTGGGTGAAGCAGTTGCAGAGATATAGTAACACGAAAAAACTTTAACAAAAAAAAATTCAAAGTAATTTGACCTTGACATTGGGCACAGGATCGCGCTTTCCCGCAAGCAGGTGCGACAATGATGATAAACACCCATGTGAAGTATCAAGGTATTGGGTGAAGCAGTTGCAGAGATATAGTACACGAAAAAACTTTAACAAAAAAATTCAAAGTAAATTTGACCTTGACATTGGGCACAGGATCGCGCTTTCCGCAAGCAGGTGCGACAATGATGATAAACACCCATGTGAAGTATCAAGGTATTGGGTGAAGCAGTTGCAGAGATATAGTACACGAAAAAACTTTAACAAAAAAATTCAAAGTAATTTGAACCTTGACATTGGGGGGGGGGGGGGGCACAGGATCGCGCTTTCCGCAAGCAGGTGCGACAATGATGATAAACACCCATGTGAAGTATCAAGTATTGGGTGAAGCAGTTGCAGAGATATAGTACACAACGAAAAACTTTAACAAAAAAAATTCAAAGTAATTTGACCTTGACATTGGGCACAGGATCGCGCTTTCCGCAAGCAGGTGCGACAATGATGATAAACACCCATGTGAAGTATCAAGGTATTGGGTGAAGCAGTTGCAGAGATATAGTACACGAAAAAACTTTAAACAAAAAAATTCAAAGTAATTTGACTTGTCATTGGGCACAGGATCGCGCTTTCCGCAAGCAGTGCAACAATGATGATAAACACCCATGTGAAGTATCAAGTATTGGGTGAAGCAGTTGCAGAGATATAGTACACGAAAAAACTTTAACAAAAAATTCAAAGTAATTTGACCTTGACATTGGGCACAGGGGCCGCACGGTTGGGGGTTAGAATGAAAAATATGGATGATGATAAACACCCATGTGAAGTTTCAAGGTAATGGGCGAAGCAGTTGCAGAGATATAGTATAATAAAAAAGTTTTAACCAAAAAACTCTAACCAGACGTACGTTAAAAAGTTAACGTTGAAAATGGCTAAGTCAATTACGTAGAAATAATAGGTGAAGGTAAAAAAATGGTCACATGTTGGATAGTTGTATGTGGTAGGCACCCCTTGGTTATGAAGCTGTGAAAGTTTGGTGGTCCTAGGTGGTACAGTACCAAAGAAATGGACTTAAAACACGAAAACTTAACATTGTAAACGCGAAAACTTAACATTGAAAATGGCTAAGTCGACTGCGCGGAAAAAATGGGTGAAGTTGAAAAAAAAAGTAACATGTTGGATAGTGATATGTGGTGGGTACCCCTTGATTATGAAGCTGTGAAAGTTTGGTGGTCCTAGGTGGTACAGTACGAAAGAAATGGACTTAAACACGAAAACTTAACATTGTAAACGCGAAAACTTAACATTGAAAATGGCTAAGTCGACTACGCGGAAAAAAATGGGTCAAGTTAAAAAAAAAGTAACATGTTGGATAGTGATATGTGGTGGGCACCCCTTGATTATGAAGCTGTGAAAGTTTGGTGGTCCTAGGTGGTACAGTAACAAAGAAATGGACTCAAACACGAAAACTTAACATTGATTGTGGACGCCGCCCGCCCGCCCGCCGCCCGCCCGCCGCCCGCCCGCCCGGCTTTCGCCAATCCAATAGCCTGGATTTTTTTTCAAAAAACCTGGCTAAAAATAAAAACAATTACCAAATACAACAACTCGTTGCGGGGGGTATAAATAAGGATATACACTGTAAGGATTATTTGTGTTTGAAACTGGCAGTCATTTTTTGTTTTTGTTTTTTTTTTGGGGGGGGGGGGGTTAGGGGGGGGGGGGTTATTAGGAGGGGGGGGCGTTAATTCGAGGTTATACGGTATGTATGTGACGTTGACCTCGAGATCAGCAGGGGATTTGTCACAGCACATGAAATATTAAGTATTTCAATGAAAAAATAGAAGTTATAACATATTTCTCTGATGTTAAGTTTTGTAAAGAGACTAAGTATGTGACCTTGACCTTGGGATCAGCGGGGGTTGGACAGTCGTAGATTTGTCACAGCATGATAGTACAACCTTAGAGGAAAGCACAAGTGAAATAATAAGAATTTTCAATGAAGGAAATAGAAGTTATAACTTATTTCTCTGATGTTAAGTTTTGTAAAGAGACTAAGTATTTGACCTTGACATTGGGATCAGCGGGGGTTGGACGGTCATGGATTTGGCACAGCATGGTATTAGAGCCTTACAGGAATGCATGTGTGAAATATTAAGAATTTTAGATGAAGGAAATAGAGAAGTTAGAACAATATTTCTCTGATGTTAAGTTTTGTAAAGAGACTAAGTATTTGACCTTGACCTTGGGATCAGCGGGGGTTGGACGGTCGTGGATTTGGCACAGCATGGTAGTAGAGCCTTACAGGAATGCATGTGTGAAATATTAAGTATTTTAGATGAAGGAAGTAGAAGTTATAACAATATTTCTCTGATGTTAAGTTTACGGACTAAGTATTTGACCTTGACCTTGGGATCTGCGGGGGTTGGACGGTTGTGGATTTGGCACAGCATGGTAGTAGAGCCTTACAGGAATGCATGTGTGAAATATCAAGCATTTTAGATGAAGGAAATAGAAGTTATAACAATATTTCTCTGATGTTAAGTTTACGGACGGACGGACGGACGGACGTTCTTACATTAGGGTACTTATGTGGCTTATCACATGTTAAATATTAGCCACATAAAACGATTTTTAGCCACATAAAACGAGTTTTTGGGTGGCTAATTATAACCAACCCTATCCTTTAACAAGTCCATTACCCTGTGGGGCTAGCCACATAAGTACCCTAATGTGTGCCCGGATGGGACGGACGGACGGACAACCTGACTCCAGTATACCCCCCATAATTATGCAAGGAATATCAAATTACAGCTGGGTTTCCTAGGTCAGATACGAGCTTGTATCATAACAAATGAAACTAGATTGGTCAGTAAGAAGCTTACGGAATACCCCCCGCGTGGGCCCAGGTACCCCTAAAATATGTACAAATTTCCAAGTGTGTGGGCTTGTGACCTTGACTCTGGGATTAGCGCGAGCGGCATGAACGTGAATTTGTCACAGGGTGGTAGAGGTCCATTGGAACAATGAGTGTGTGAAATGTGAAGCAGATCCGAGCAAGGAAATAGAAGTTATAACCGATTTCTCTGATGTTAAGTTTTGTAAAGAGACTACCGTATAACCTCGAATTAACGCCCCCGGAGGCGTTACATTTTACAAAAGGGGGGGGGGGGGGGCGTTTATTAGCCAGTAAAAAAAAAAAAAAAAAAAAAAAAAAGAAAAAAAAAAAAAAAATAAATAAATAAATAAAAAATTACCAAAGACCGCCAATTTCAAATTTCACAAATAAGGATTTAAGGATTATTTGTGTTTGAAATTGGCGGTCATTGGTAAAATTTTATTATTATTTTTATTTTTTATGGGGGGGGGGGGTGGGGGGGGGGGGGGGGGCGTTTATTAGCCAGTAAAAAAGAAAAAAAGAAAAAAAAAAAAAAGAAAAAAAAAAAAAATTACCAAGGACCGTCAATTTCAAACACAAATAAGGATTTAAGGATTATTTGTGTTTGAAATTGGCGGTCATTGGTAAAAAAAATTATTTGTTTTTTTTTTTTATTTGGGGGGGGGGGGTGGGGGGGGGGGGGGGGGGGGGTTATTAGCCAGAAAAAAAAAAAAAAAAAAAAAAAAAAAAAAAAAAAAAAAAAAAAAAAAATTACCAAGGACCACCAATTTCAAACACAAATAAAGATTTAAAGACTATTTGTGTTTGAAATTGGCGGTCATTGGTAAAAAAAAAATGTTTTTATTTGGGTGGGGGGGGGGGGGGGGGGGTTAATAGCAGTTAAAAAAAAAAAAAAAAAAAAAAAAAAAAAATTACCAAGGACCACCAATTTCAAACACAAATAAAGATTTAAAGACTATTTGTGTTTGAAATTGGCGTCATTGGTAAAAAAATAAAAAAAAAAAAATGTTTTTATTAGCCATTAAAAAATTAAATAAATAAAAAATAAAAAAAAATTGTTTTTTACCAAGGACCGCCAATTTCAAACACAAATAAGGATTTAAGGATTATTTGTGTTTGAAATTGGCGGTCACTGGTAAAAAAATAATTAGTAATTTTTTTTTATGGGGGGGGGGGGGGGGGGGGGATTTGGGGGGGGGGGGGGGGGGGGGGGGGTCGTTTATTAAGGAGGGGGGCGTTAAGCCGAGGTTATACGGTATGTATGTGACGTTGACCTCGAGATCAGCGGGGATTTGTCACAGCATATGAAATATTAAGTATTTTCCATGAAAGAAATAGAAGATTCATAAATATTTCTCTGATGTTAAGTTTTGTAAAGAGACTAAGTATGTGACCTTGACCTGGGATCAGCGGGGGTTGGACACTCGTAGATTTGTGACAGCATGATAGTACAACCTTAGAGGAATGCACAAGTGAAATAATAAGAATAAATTTTCAATGAAGGAAATAGAAGTTATAACTTATTTCTCTGATGTTAAGTTTTGAAAGAGTATTTTGACCTTGACATTGGGATCAGCGGGGGTTGGACGGTCATGGATTTTGCACAGCATGGTAGTAGAGCCTTACAGGAATGCATGTGTATTGTGTGAAATATTAAGCATTTTAGATGAATTTTTGGAAAGAGAAGTTATACAATATCTCTTGATGTTAAGTTTTGTTACAAAGAGACTAAGTATTTGACCTTGACCTTGCGAGCCTGCGGGGGTGGGGGTTGGACGGTCGTGGATTTGGCACAGCATGGTAGTAGAGCCTTACAGGAATGCATGTGTGAAATATTAAGCATAGATTTTAGGATAAGTAATTGGAAATGAGAAGTTATATACAATATTTCTCTGCATGTTAAGTTTGTAAAGAGAACTATAGTAATTTGACTAAGTATATTCCGACCTTGGGATCGGCGGGGGTTGGATGGTCGTGGATTTGCACCAGCATGGTAGTGAGCCTTACTGGAATGCATGTTTGTGAAATATTAAGCATTTTTGATGAAGGAAAATAGAAGTTTAAGAATATTTCTGCTGGATGTTTTAAGGTTTACGGACTAAGTAAATTGGTCCTTGACCTTGGGATACTGCGGGGACGGGTTGGACGGTCGTGGATTTGCACAGCATGGTAGTGGCCTTACAGGAATGGCAATGTGTGAAATATCCATTTTAGATGAAGGAAAATAGAAGTTAAATTTTAACAATATTTCTTTTGATGTTAGTTTTGTAAAGAGACTATAAGGTAAATTTGTCTTGACCTTGGGTCGGCGGGGGTTGGAATGGTCCTTGGATTTTTTGGCACAGCATGGTAACGTAAGTGCCTTAAAGGAATTTGCATGTGTGAATTATAAGCATTTTAGAATGAAGGAAAATAAGAAGTTATTTTAAGAATTTAAAAAATTTCTTGATGTTAAGGTTTAAAAAACCGACTAAGTAAATTGACCTTGACCTTGGGATCTGCGGGGGTTGGACGGTCGTGGATTTTGCACAGCTGGGACGGTCGTGGATGCACAGATGAATAGAGCCTTACAGGAATGCATGTGTGAAATATCAAGCATTTTAGATGAAGGAAATAGAAGTTATAACAATATTTCTCTGATGTTAAGTTTATCCGGACGGACGGACGGACGCACGGACGGACGCACGGACAGACGCACGGACGGACGGACGGACGGACAACCTGACTCCAGTATACCCCCCCTCAACTCGTTGCGGGGGGTATAAATATACTTATCTAGCAAAGTATACTTTGAGAGAGAAATTTTTCAATTTAAGGATAAATTTATTATTTTTTTATTATACTGAATTTATTACATTATCACAGTTAGTTCTATATGAAATAATGTATTTGTGAAAAATAAATGATTACTCCCTCAAAGTATACTTTGCTAGATAAGTATACTTTGAAATTTTGATGAAATTGGCTACAGAAGTATATGTTGTGACCACTTATTTGAACCGTCTCGATTGAACCACAATAATCGTTTGGCATCTATCCGTATATCTATGTTGAGACACAGTATTGCAATTAGGGGCGCAAGCCTAACTAGGACACAAATAGGTGTACACATTTTTTATGTCGTTTTTTATGTATTCCATGTCGTGTATTCCAATAGGCATAATGCAATTCCGCGTACGTCATAAAACTCCATCATTAGTTGGCAAACTGTGTTTACACGATGCTGATTCGCCCACAGTGACAAGACTAAGACTTCAAACACACCGCGCTTGTCAAGTATTACTACGTGTAAATTTCACACCGCGGGGCACAAGGCCAATACACGCGGTTGCTGACGTTAGTCACGTAGTCAACACTAGACTGGTACCCTGTCGGATGCGCAGCCTAGCGAAACAATACTACCGGGAACCAGTCTAAAGTGACACGACAAACGTGTTTATGTGAATTGGGTCTCGATCTCCGACAAATCCCGGCTTATTGCATTAGCGGCCAGAACAGGCAGTGGATTCGCGTAGTCTGCCCATGGTTGACAATGCTCGCCAATCTCTAATTAAAAACATCAGTAATTAAGTCAGCGGACATTGCCAATTCGTCACAGGCTGCTTAAATATTCGGGCTGGATCAGGATATTATACATTGGACAGAAAGCAAATAAGGCTGGTGTTCTCTGTCGATTTGGACACCTATCTCGCGTGGGTTACTCGACTTCACACATTCAATAAAATATTTTTGTTACAAAAATAAAATCGTGGTTTTCACAGGCCAGGCCACATAGGCTATCATTTTAATAAAGACAATATGACCGTTATTAATTTCAACTGATGGTGTGAAATTGAGAATAAGAAAAAAATGGTCATGCTAATTAAACCGCTTACATGTAATTACGACAAGCTATTAAATGGTGCACCAAAGCAAGCCGCGGGACCGGGTATGGAAGGTGTCCGAGCCAATTCCCACCCTTAATTATGAGCCAAATGTAAAAAAGCCGCGGGATATACTTATCATGAAGATAATTACTCTCCATTGTATATAATTTCCAAAGCGAGGCTGGGTTCATAACAATAACGACAAGATGACATAACAAAATAAATTTAATTGACTATTTTTGCCATTTTCATGCAATTTTTAATTGATAGAAAGCAGATACACTCCACGATCGTGCAATAGCGAATCGTCAGGTGGAAGTGTATACAGCCAAGACGTTTTCTATGCATGCATATAGATAACAATAGAATGCTAAATACATGGCCGACTTTGTTGTGAAACTGAGAAAATGTTTGACCCTTGGAACAACGACCACCCGTCAACAACGGCCACTTTGGCCACTTCCCTTGGCCGGCCGTTGTTCACAGGTTCGACTGTATATGTTGTGACCATTCATTTGAACCGTCTAAATGAGACGGTTCAAATGATGGTAACGACGTATACTTCTGATAAGAAATAAAGAAAATATCTCAAATTTTAAATCATTAAAACTGTGTATCATCAACATGCAATTGAGGAATAACATCTTACCAATATCCTCAGCTATGAAGGCGATAGGTCGTCGGTTGAACCACAACAATCGTTTGGCATCTATCCGTATATCTATGCTGAGACATAGTATCGCAATTAGGGGCGCAAGCGGGAATGAGGCGGCAAATATCTGTAAGAAAGTAATACCAGATGGCCGTGACTGCATGTCGAGTGTGTCGAGTCGTTTGATAATCCCGGGGCGTATTGATGGTCCCAAGGTGTATTTATTTGCTTATAATGTGAATGTAGTTAAAACTTCTAACACAAATATTTCAAAGGAATTAGACACAAATTTGAACAGTCATTTGAACTTGGGCACAGGGATCAAATGGGTGGGCCATAGAATGCAAATATGGATTATGATAAATAACCATGTAGTTTAAAGTCAATCGGGTTGATGGATGCATATGGTACTTAACTCTTTGCATGCTGGGAAATTTGTGGGCTATAAATAGTTCAAAAATAGCAGATGACAATTATATTTTCTTTAAATTTCTCCTTATAAATGTCATGAATATGTCTTGGAATTTCATTAGAATTGTGTCCAGAGGACACAATTTTAATGAAATTTCAAGACATATTTACAGAGAAATAAAACATATACTCCTAATTCGTTTGGCGGGTATTTTACCCGCTAGCATGCGAACAGCTTAACAACTTTAACGAAAATAATCTGTAATGCAAATTTAATGGATGGGTCATAACATGAACATATGGATGATGATAAACAAGCATATCAAGGAGACAAATTCACATATAGAGTAGCTCTGAACAAATAGCATTCTCCTGTAGCCTGCTAATGATCTATATTGCTTGCTCGAGACATGCCGGTGTTTCATTGGTGGAATGGCGAACAGTGCAGATCCTGATCAGACTGTGCGGTCACAGCCATATTTAGTAACTGGTGTAATTTCTAATACACTGTGAAAGCCAATTTTATGCACAAAAAAAATTCCATTCTTGTCCTCAGACTCTCACTACTTACCATTAGAAACCCATAAATAATCACTTTCTCTGTGTATTCGCTGAGAGTAAAATCACCCAAGTTGGGTTTTAAATATTCCTTGTTTAAATAGGCTTTTGACTTTTTTATATCTGCGGACTCTTCTCCAATGATGTCCCTCTTCTCTTCATCTTCTACCTGATTCTTACAGCACTGACTGCGGCAAATCTGTGGCCGATTTCTCCACATCTTCTTCACAAATCTACAATTTAAGCAGCACATTGGTTGGTTGGTTGGTTGGTTGGTTGGGTTGGTTGGTTGGTTGGTTGGTTGGTTGATTGATTGATTGGGTGGTTAGTTAATTGATTGGCTGCGACAAATCTGTGGCCGATTTCTCCATATCTTCTTCACAAATCTACTAATTTAGGTTAAACAATATTTACTACAATATAACTTGTACAGGATTAGAAAACAAGCACAAATGCTTATACAAATTATCTTGGTTGGTTGGTTGGTTGGTTATTGGCAGTGACAACTTTGAGGCAGATTTTTCCACAGTTTCTTCACAAATCTACAAGTGAAGCACATTGATTGATTGACAGATTGATTGATTGATGATGATGGCTGGTCGAAATCCCATGAGGAATAATATTCTTCCTATTGCCTTGATCAATCAAGTACAGTGCAACCTCTCTAAACCGGACACCCTGGGAGGTCCCCAGGGTGTCCGGCTTAGAGAGGTTTCACTGTAAATCAGGCATTCGATCATTCTGAGCCAAAGCTGTGTGCTATGCGATCACGAACATACATTATCACCTGAGATAAATGAGCAAGAAACTCATAAAAAATATGATCACAGGTGTTTTCATGGTGTCCAGTTTAGAGAGGTTCCCTGTATAACTTTCTGGCCCATACTTACGGCAGAATGATATCAATGAGAAACTTGGGGAATGGCTTGGCGAGCATCAGAATGAGAACTTGGAAGGACAGCTGGGCCATACAGCTACCGCCCTCGCAGTCATCGTTGTACTCCGCACCCAATCCAAACACTCCAAAGGCATCAAATCTCTGTGAAATGAGAACATGAATGTACGACTAAAATGTTTGTAAGTGCAAAAGTATGATACATGTAGTCTGTAAATTTCACATTAACAACGTTTTCTTGTAAACAATTATTGGATTTACATTTATTGAGCATAGGCTGCATATTCAGCCTATGCTCAATAAATGTAAATTCATCAGTTGAAATTTCCCGACGATTCTAAATTTGCACTTACGAACATTTTAATCGTAAGAAGTTTAGTGAAACGGGCCTCTGGACCAGACTGTGGGACACGCAGGCTGATCCGAGATTATGCAGATCATACAAATAGTATTCCTCGCAAGCCCCAAACATTCCAAAGGCATCAAGTTGCTATAAAATGAGACACTCACCTAAGAACATGAATGAAAAATATTTACAAAATTTACGATATTTTCCATAAATGACGTCGAAAGATGACAAAAAGTTCATATCAAATGCGGAATAATATGAAATTGCTGTGAAATGTCAATAATTCCAGCACAAAAATATTTACACAATTCCCTAACATTTGATTGGCCAGTATCAATTCTCTGTCCAAAATTTATATCCCAAAATAAACTCCCACGCCGAACTACTTTCCGTAACCGTGAGGCGCAGTTAAAATAATTCTTAAGAAAACGGAAAATAAACACATTTTCTTGATGAATTTATTTCAAATGCTGGAATTATAAGGAAAGAATGGCCTTGTTTGTGAATTTATCGGGGATATAAACTTGGAAAAGTCGCGGAATACTGGACGAGGCCTTCCGGCCTTCCGGCCTCGTCCAGTATTCCCACAACTTTTCCAAGTTTATACCCCGATAAATTCCACAAAAAGGCTATTCATTCCTATAATATGAATGGTGACCAGCGTAAGTCCCGATCAGACTGCGCGGTTGCTGATGAGATTACGCAGGTCAGCTGCAGGGTTTCAATAGTGACCTTTTGGGGCATTATAATCCTTAAAAATTTTGATTTTCACTCTTGGAATTTGCAGTATGGGGGCCAAATTTGCTATATAAAACATACTAAATTTGTATTTTACATTTAAATTTGGTCTTGATCTGCCATCTTGACCATTTAACAGTCACACAAATTGTATTCCTCACAAAACCCAAATACTCCGAAGGCATCAAATCGCTGTGAAATGAGAATAGAAATGGTGCATAATCCCAGGTCAGACTGTGTGGATATGCAGGCCGATCTGAGATTACACGGGTCAGCAGGGTTTCAATAGTGACCTTTTGAGGCATTTTAATCCTTAAAATTGTTCCGACTCCTGAAATTTGCAGTAAATGGATCAACTTTGCTATATAAAACATACTATATTTGGTCTTGATTGGCCATTTTCACCCTTGAATAGTCACTCACAAAAGCATCATATTGCGGTGAAATTAGAATATTTTGGTTTCGATGACGATGCAGCATAAGCCCAATCAGACTGCGCGGATGCACAGGCAGATCTGGGGTTACGCAGGTCACCCAAACCCTCAAATCACTGCAAAATACAAATTATAAATGACCAATTTGTCATGGAGGCCAACTATATGTAGATATGCAGAAGTCCCTATGAAGATCATATATTTTACTCCTGATAACTCGATAAGTCTGAATCAGGTAAGTTTTCACACGTCTATAGAAACCAAAGACACGGCTGCCGCTAAAATGTGTTTAAAGTTGCACGACCAGTTAAAGCAGTTCACTTAAAACCATTGTATAACATACATTTTACAGTGACATGAAGATAAAGAATACCAGAGGACCTCCCAAGTTTTCCACGTAACTATTTTTAGAATATGTTTCCGTAAGAGCCAGTGATCACTTTTTATAAACCAGTTCAAACATGTGAATGAGCCAATGAGAATGGGTTCATTATAGGCTATAATTATAATAATATATGAAATCTTACTCCACGGAAGAATGCAATGTAGAAACAGGAAGCGTAGCTATTGGCGAACTGGAAGGCAAACAGCTTTATGATGAGAGCATCGTCATAGTTCGTCTGTGTCCGATGGTTCTCTGCAATAGTAGGATAACTTAGACATGGATAATACTAGGCCAGTCAGGGATTCCGCTGGGGAAAATAAAAAAATCGGCACTTCAAAAAATTGGCGATAAATTTTTTTCTCGAAAATTGTAATTGTTTATCGCCAATTGTTTACTTTTATCGCCAATTGTGAAAGTGGCGATCGCCAGCGGAATCCCTGCAGTATATAATGTATCACGGCCAATCCGATTTCATAACTACTTTAGCTGATGTTTCATTCGAATGACGAGCATGTGGACTATCCTACGAATTATCAGAGCTCCAGATAAGCTGCGTATTTGCTTAAATACCCAATTAAAATTGCCAAAAACCCAATTGAAATCATAAGTAGCGAGTATCAGAAAACAATAAAAAAAGTGTGATACCTTTATCATGCTGCAGAAAACAATAAACAGACCACAAATATAGCATATTTTTTTCTTATTTTCCATGAAAACACATCTTGGTATTTCATTAGAATTGTCTCCAAGGAGACAATTCTAATGAAATGGCAAGAGATGTTTTCATTTCGAAGCAAACTATTCAATAATTGCTGTATGTATAAACAGAAGTGTGATTTTATTTGACCCATTTAAAATTTTGAAATACCCAATTGCTTCAGAAATGATGGAGTGACAATACTCAATTACTAATTCCTTATCTGGAGCCCGGAATTATATTCACAGAATTGTATTCTCAGAGTAAAAATTCTGTCAATATGGTGGTTGTAGTCTGAAGAAACAAGAAAGGTAAAAAATAAAATGTAGACCAATGGCAGAATAGACTCCCCACCCACAGGTGAAAGACTCGGACATGTGACACAAAAATTGCCCATTACAAAAAATCCATTACCCCACCCACTTGGTCTCATACAGTACTATCTTCTTTATAAACACAAACAATGCCCATTACAAAAAAATCCATTACCCCACAACTTGGTCTCGTACAGTACTATCTTCTTTATAAACACAAAACCCACAGGTGAAAGACTCGGACATGTGACACAAAAATTGCCCATTACAAAAAATCCATTACCCCACCCACTTGGTCTCATACAGTACTATCTTCTTTATAAACACAAACAATGCCCATTACAAAAAAATCCATTACCCCACAACTTGGTCTCATACAGTACTATCTTCTTTATAAACACAAAAAATGCCCATTACAAAAAATCCATTACCCCACAACTTGGTCTCATACAGTACTATCTTCTTCATAAACACAAAAAATGCCGATTACAAATAATTCATTACCCCACAACTTGGTCTCATACAGTACTATCTTCTTTATAAAGATAGTACTGTACGAGACAAAGTGGGTTTTGTGTCACAGGTCCACCGAGTCTTCCACCTGTGTCCCCACATTGCAATGTAATGATACATACCCCAATCTGTCAGCTTCAAAGCGACCCAATCATACAGCTGAAATACAATAATAACAATACAATACTAGATGGCCATGGTCTGCATGTCGCTCCCACAGACGCTTTGATAGTATATAGAGGATATTCATATTTTTGCAACGAATATGACATATATGCTCATCGTGTGGTGTGAAATGTCCATGGACATTTCACACCACTCGATGAATATATATGTCATATTCGTTGCAAAAATATGAATATTCTATTTAGTATATACCGCTCCATGGAAATTATCAGTTTTTTAGACTGTATACGGTAATGAATGTGTATTTGCAGCCTATTTGCAGTCCGGCACTGCAGGTGCGCGTTATGAATATAGATAGCGGAAGTAGTCGTATTTTCACCGGAAGTTGTTTATTTCATCGATGAGAACATATGACTTTTATTTACATCGTATAACTATGTATTTCATGGGTAGGTATATAATAAACCGAAACACTTTAACCAAAAACTTTAATGCGGATGCACGCACGAACGTGACATAAATATATTCAGTATGTAACTATTTTCATATGCAAATGAGGCATGATATTTTTCAATTATTTATAATAATGAAATGAGTCACCTGAAAAAATTATATATCATTGTGGAAATTTTGTTTGATATACGAAGTATAATGATGACAATTATATCGTCGGGAAATGGTTAATGGCTGTTTATTTTACCCTAACAATGTCATATCTAACGAATGGACGAACAAAATATTCCTCCCTATATTATAACATGGCACGTGGGCATGTACCTTTAACCCTAAACTACACTGAATTAAATTTTGTCGTCTGCTGGAAATGTTTTATTTTCAATATTTCTCGACAAAAACCTGTTTTGACAGCGCATGAGAATCGTCTCCACTGGAGACGATTCTTATGTGCTGTCAAAACCAGTTTTTTGTCGAGAAATATTGAAAATAAAACACAGCAGACGGCAATTTCCGTCTCCAGCGTAGGGAGGGTTAACCTTGAGTACAAGGGCCGAATGGGGTGACATAAAGACAACATTTGCAAACACTATAGATCGTAATGAGCCATGTCATCAGGATCTGCAGCATTTGGCAGTATTGTTCAATTATAAAGAAATCGGCATTTTCTCATTCATGGAATAATCCTAAAATTATCATGGAAAATCCAATGTTAGGTATGTATGGGTGAAATTGTTAAGGAAATTACTACATTATAGTTTTTCAGCTATTACCTTTCCCAGGATCAGAATAGACACGGCGTTCAGCAGCGCGGACATGACGGTTGTTGTTATCAAACACTCGACAGCGGTCAGCTGGGTACAATAGTCGACGCTGATAATGACGCGGTACACAACCACCGCAGCTAGACTGATGAACACGATAGACACCTGAAACCAGAGATAGGGCCATTGTTTTATGTTGTGTTGACTGGTTGGTTGGTCGGTTGTTTGGTTGGTTGGTTGGTTGGTTGGTTGGCCGGTCAGTCGGTCCGTCGGTCCGTCGGTCAATCGTTCATTTATTGGATTGATTTATTGGATTGATTTGTTAATTGATTGAGTGATTGATTTGATTGATTTAATCGTGTTTAACAGTCTATCAATAGCTAACGTCATTTAAGGCCGGGCCAACGGGTTCGATTCTGCATTACCCGGATTGACTGATTTGAGTTTTACACCCGTTCAACAGCAAGGTCATATGCAGCTAGAATTGCACCTGTATGGGGGTAATACCATGCATTCTGCACTGAAAATGACAATAAAAGAAATTCAGAACATATAGTATCCTGATCTGGTGCCAGTCACCCTGACTAAACCAGGCTGATCTGGTGCCAGCCACCCTTACTAAACCAGGCTGATCTGGGACTACACTTTCGCAAATTCCATAAACTCTATTTCTCCAAGTAATAACCATTTATATAACTATCAATTTGAAAATGTGGCTGTGACTGGAGAAATGGTGCATCTGCAGTCTAATCAGGATCTGCACTGTTCGCCATTCCATCAATGAAACTCCCAGAATGCTTCTAACAAGTAATATGGATCATTATCAGGCTACATGATTGTCGTATTTGACATAGACCTACGCTGGTCACAAATCCCATAAGCCCATTTCTCCAGTCACAGCCAGAAATGATGTAAATTCTCACCATGAATATCAATGCAGAGGCCGAGAGACAGAACTTAAGCATCTGTCGCTTGAACGGGTAGAACCAGTTGTCTTCATCTGTCACAGGGTCCTGCAACAAAACGGCAATATTGAGAAAAAAATTGGGTTTCGTTAAACAAGTATTTATACACTTAAACTCCTTTATAACACAATGATTGTGGTCCATTGAAAACCATCATGTTATAAGTGAAATTGTGTTACATACATACAAAATTTATGGAACATATAGTAAGAATGAACATTTGAGAGTGATGACTTCATAGTGTTATATTCAAATTTGAGCTATAACGAATAGTGATATAGCGGGCTTGAAGTGTAATACTGACAAATACTGATTTATTGGTGTGTATTGTCTGTTCAACAACAAGGTATTGTACAGACAGGAATGCCACTGTATGGTGAAGCACTGTACATTACAATAAAGATTTGCAGCACAGTATCCTTATCCAGTGCCAGGCATCCTTACTACATTAGATCTCTTGGCCCCAGTAAGATTCACCATTAAAATTAAAATCCTCTCTATTCTCTCTATTTATTTTTGTATAGGCAATGATTTTATTACTATATTAGAATATAGAACTTAAAACTGTTTATTCAGGTGATGCATTTAATTGATATAAATAATTCAACTAGATGGCTGCAGCCCGCATGTCGCGCCCGCCGAGGCTTTGATATTACAGTGTATACTGAAAAACTTTGCCAAAAAGTTTAACCTGGACACACGGACATTATGCCAATGTGCCGACTATATTGTGCTGTCCGCAAGCAGGCGCGACAATTATTAAATGATATCTCTATAGTGGACACTCGTAATTTTTAAAAATGGTGGAATAGTTATATACTTATTTAAGTCCTATAAAGAAAAGATTGTGCCAATCAATGGGACGCCAACTTTAACTTTACCTTTTTCACTTTAGTACCAAAGAACTGTGGTCTGTCGGGCTCCCGCGCCTCGTAGTCATCGACGTCCCATTCATATGCGAGTCGAGCATTGTGTCGCTTCCACAGTTCCAAGAATATGGTCCCCCAGAGGCAAATAATGAGGGCAAACCACGGTGTGATGTCGTTATCAAACGCCCCTCGTAGTGTGTCAAATAGTTGTGCCATTTTAAACTTGATCCTGTATAAATATAGAAAATACTGATTGTTTTTCATGGCGTGTCTTAATATTATACAGATGGGATTGCACCTGCATGGGGTGGGTGAGGGGTGGAGTTCAGTTTTGTTTGTTTGTTTGTTTATTAGTGTTTAACAGCTAAGGTCATGTAAGGCCGGGCAAACGGGTTTGATCCCATTTTAACCTGCTGCATTGGGGGGAAAATCCCAAAATCAGAACGGAATATTTACATCGAGAACAAATATATTCAGCCCTGAAATTAGAATAACCTGACCTGGTGCCAGGTTCATACCACACCAAGTCATTTGCCCCTTCCCCTAAAATAGGATTACGAATATCGTAATATTCACATAAGGGGTATAACCAGATTCAACTGTCACATATAAAATGCCAAAGACGTATGTGAGGGCCAAACCAGGTCTCCAGTCGGGATTCCGGTAAGGATGAACCCCGATCGTTCTGTACGTCCTGCGCTAACATTACAATAACAAGTTACAGCAGACAGTGTCCTGATCCAGTGCCAGGCACCCTTACATGGATTTGATTGCTGTTTAACGACCTATCAACAGTTAAAGTAATTTAAAGCCAGGCCAACGGGTTCGATCCCGTATTTAACCTGCTGCATTGGGGAGAAAATCCCAAAATCAGAACGGAATATTTACATTGAATCTGGGTTGATCACGATATGCAAAATACATTTACACCACAAATTTGGTGTGCATGGGAAAGATAATCTGACGAATAGAGGCATACTAAAAACAGTGTTCATTCTAGGAGTGACCATGGCATGGAGCCATTATACACTATTTGTAATAAATGGCCCCAAAATACATAGTGAGGGGCCAAAATGGCCCATAATTTTTAGAAATGGCCCAGAATTATGAATACAATGGGGCATATATTAACTCTTACAGTGCTATCTTATTTGTTTGTCGTCTGTTGTTTATTTTCCATTTTCATCATCAAAAACATTAGAATAATTTACAACATGCTTTGACAGCACTTCAGAATCATTTCCATTGGAAATGATTCTGAAGTGCTGTCAAACCATGTTTTACTGAGAAATAAGGCAAGATATAAAAGCAACAGCCGACGACAATTGTTGTGTGTAGCAGTCTAAGGGTTAATACCAGAGAAATCACACAGAACAGAAGAAATAAAATGAGATGATGATGGTTAATATTTCTCTATCACCCTTCAACAATATTTATAACATGATATATAATTTGAAACATAACATGGTATTTTCATTGTGTTATAAAAAATCTGGCAGAAATGAGGTGTACATGTACATGTAAGAATTTCTCGTAGAAAATGATGAATATTTTTTTGCGATGGCTCAATTTAATTTAAGTCAAGGGTGGCCCCTTTGTAAAATATGGATAAGCCAGAGGTCCCAAATGTTGGAATCCTAGATTAAACTTACTCTTCCTGAGCGGTGAGGTTGGTCGGCATATCTGGGTTGTTCTCTGCCCGCTCAATGCTGCAAAACACAAACACAGTCTGGCTGTGAATATAATACATGTATGTTGAGGATATGTTCTATTTTCATGCTCGAAATCAGGAAGTTTGATGGGTCAAGGCCGAGCTGTGCTTCATTCTTACACTCAAATCAGGCAGTTTTATTGTTCGCAGTTCCATTTTCATGCTTCAAATCAGGAAGTTTGATTGGTCGAGACTGAGCAGTACTAGTACAGATGTCGCGAACAGGCCAGAATATTTATATTTATTATATAACTACCCTACCCATGAAATACATAGTTATACGATGTAAATAAAAGTCATATGTTCTCATCGATGAAATAAACAACTTCCGGTGAAAATACGACTACTTCCGCTATCTATATTCATAATGCGCACCTGAAAGAAAACAGCACAAATGGGCTGCAAATACACATTCATTACCGTATACAGTCTAAAAAACTGCTAATTTCCATGGAGCGGTATATAATAAATAGAATATTCATATTTTTGCAAAGAATATGACATATATGTTCATCGCGTGGTGTGAAATGTCCATATGGACATTTCACACCACTCGATGAACATATATGTCATATTCGTTGCAAATATGGACATTTCACACCACTCGATGAACATATATGTCATATTCGTTGCAAATATGGACATTTCACACCACTCAATGAACATATATGTCATATTCGTTGCAAAAATATGAATATCCTCTATATCTCAGCATGAGCCCTGATCGCTGTCTGACAATACTGCGAAATATTTATTGTTTGCCCTAGTTTCTCGACAAATGAAAGCACAGCATTTCGTCTCAATTAAATGCATATTGTGAAGCTTTCGCCAATACCTATTAAATAAATCATTAAATGTTTCAATGTGTAGAAAGTTATATTTATAACTAAAGGTTCCGCCTTGTTGACGCAATTTCGACTGAGGCAAACCATGTCACCGTTGCTGCTCGATCGACTCAGTGTTAAACCGCCAGTATCGCAATTCGAGAGCACGTTTAAGGCCAGTCTTCGTTCCAACAGACATGTGCACATGAAGGGACTGGGCCAACAATAAGATAGGTATAGTTCACATTTGAGAATGGGATTATTGCATGTTTTACTTACAATGTACTATCAAAATATTGGTACATGTAGACTAATTTACTTGACCAAGTTAAGTTAAAACAAAATCTGTTCCTTTGTTTGTTAGAAGGTTTCAAAGTCTGAGTCTAATGTCCATATTACATGTACACTGATTCATTATATATGATTTTACATTGGATCAAAAACTATGTAACCAACAATGAGAACGAAAAACAAGAAATCAGTAACACTGATGGGACGTGACCTTGACCTTGATCACAGGGGCTCCATGGGTTGGCTATACAATGAAAACATGGTTGATGGCAAATAAGTACCGGAACCATAATAACCCTACATATTCGGACACAATTTATTCTGGGAAACACTTATAAATATATGGTTTCCCACAACAAAGTGTGTCCCGATATTTAGGGTTATCGAAGTATGCTTGTACTGGTTTATCACAATAACAGTGTATTTGGATACAATATGTTTTGGAAAACCCCTATTTATAGGGGTTTTCCAAGACAAATGGTGTCCAAATATTTAGGGTCATTACAGTATATGAAATTTCAAATTTAATCAGACTATATGTACTCCGAAATAATTTTCGAGGTACATAAAAAAATACTAGAAATGTGGCCTGTCGGCACACGAATGCCCCCGCTGGCAGCCAAAGAAAACAAGGCATATTTGAATGTGGATTTGTCACAGGGTGGCAGAGGACCATTGGAGCAATGTGTGTGTGAAATGTGAAATGTGAAGCAGATCCGAGCAAGGAAACATAAATTATAAGCCATTTACCCAAGCGTTAAAGTTTCGAACGCACCAAGTCTGTAACCTTGACCCTGGGCTTGGTGGGGGCGGGACGAATGTGGATTTGTAACAGGGTGGTAGAGGAACATTGGAGCAATGCGTGTGTGAAATGTGAAGCAGATCTGAGCAAGGAAACAGATATTATAAGCCATTTACCCGAGCGTTAAGGTTTCGAACGCACCAAGTCTGTGACCTTGACCCTGGGCTTAGCGGGGGCGGGACGAATGTAGATTTGTCACAGGGTGGCAGAGGAACATTGGAGCAATGCGTGTGTGAAATGTGAAGCAGATCCGAGCAAGGAAAGAGAAATTATAAGCCATTTTCCCGAGCGTTAAGGTTTCGAATGCACCAAGTCTGCGACCTTGACCATGGGCTTAGCGGGGGCGGGACGAATGTGGATTTGTCACAGGGTGGCAGAGGACCATTGGAGCAATGTGTGTGTGAAATGTGAAGCAGATCCGAGCAAGGAAACAGAAATTATAAGGCATTTACCAAAGCGTTACGGTTTGGAACGCACCAAGTATGTGACCTTGACCCTGGGCTTAGCGGAGGCGGGACGAATGTGGATTTGTCACAGGGCGGTAGAGGACCATTGGAGCAATGCGTGTGTGAAATGTGAAGCAGATCCAAGCAAGGAAACAGAAATTACTAGAAATGTGGCCTGTCGGCACACGAATGCAATTTAGGTTTGAAACGAGAGGCATTATTTGATTTATAAAGCACCGCTGCCGCAGGGACGAGCCCATTGAATAAGCTCAGCCGTTAAGGTTTCGAACGCACCAAGTCTGGACCTTGACCTTGGGCTTAGCGGGGGCGGGACGAATGTGGATTTGTCACAGGGCGGTAGAGGACCATTGGAGCAATGCGTGTGTGAAATTGAAGAAGCAGTCCGAGCAAGGAAACAGAAATTATAAGCCATTTACCCAGCGTTAAGGTTTCGAAAGCACCAAGTCTGTGACCTTGACCCTGGGCTTAGCGGGGGCGGGATGAATGTGGATTTGTCACAGGGCGGTAGAGGACCATTGGGGACAATGCGTGTGTGAAATGTGAAGCAGATCCGAGCAAGGGGAAACAGAAATTATAAGCCTTTACCCAGCGTTAAGGTTTCGAAAAGCACCAAGTCTGTGACCTGACCCTGGGCTTAGCGGGGGCGGGGGACGAATGTTGATTTTTCACAGGCGGAGGTAGAGGACCATGGAGCATGCGTGTGTGAAATGTGAAGCAGATCGAGCAGAAACAGAATTATAAGCCATTTTACCCGTGTTAAGGTTTCGAACGCACCAAGTCTGTGACCTTGACCCTGGGCTTAGCGGGGGCGGGACGAATGTGGATTTGTCACAGGGCGGTAGAGGACCAATGGAGCAATGCGTGTGTGAAATGTGAAGCAGATCCGAGTAAGGAAACAGAAATTATAAGCCATTTACCCAGCGTTAAGGTTTCGAAAGCACCAAGTCTGTGACCTTGACCCTGGGCTTAGCGGGGGCGGAACGAATGTGGATGTGTCACAGGGCGGTAGAGGACCATTGGAGCAATGCGTGTGTGAAATGTGAAGCAGATCCGAGCAAGGAAACAGAAATTATAAGCCATTTACCCAGCGTTAAGGTTTCGAAAGCACCAAGTCTGTGACCTTGACCCTGGGCTTAGCGGAGGCGGGACGAATGTGGATTTGTCACAGGGCGGTAGAGGACCATTGGAGCAATGCGTGTGTGAAATGTGAAGCAGATCCGAGCAAGGAAACAGAAATTATAAGCCATTTACCCAGCGTTAAGGTTTCGAAAGCACCAAGTCTGTGACCTTGACCCTGGGCTTAGCGGAGGCGGGACGAATGTGGATTTGTCACAGGGCGGTAGAGGACCATTGGAGCAATGCGTGTGTGAAATGTGAAGCAGATCCGAGCAAGGAAACAGAAATTATAAGCCAATTTACCCAGCGTTAAGGTTTCGAAAGCACCAAGTCTGTGACCTTGACCCTGGGCTTAGCGGGGGCGGGACGAATGTGGATTTGTCACAGGGCGGTAGAGGACCATTGGAGCAATGCGTGTGTGAAATGTGAAGCAGATCCAAGCAAGGAAACAGAAATTACTAGAAATGTGGCCTGTCGGCACACGAATGCCCCCGCTGGCAGCCAAAGAAAACGAGGCATATTTGATTATAAGCCATTTACCAGCGTTAAGGTTTCGAAAGCACCAAGTCTGTGACCTTGACCCTGGACTTAGCGGGGGCGGGACGAATGTGGATTTGTCACAGGGCGGTAGAGGACCATTGGAGCAATGCGTGTGAAATGTGAAGCAGATCCGAGCAAGGAAACAGAAATTATAAGCCATTTACCCAGCGTTAAGGTTTCGAAAGCACCAAGTCTGTGACCTTGACCCTGGACTTAGCGGGGGCGGGACGAATGTGGATTTGTCACAGGGGCGGTAGAGGACCATTGGAGCAATGCGTGTGTGAAATGTGAAGCAGATCCGAGCAAGGAACAGAAATTATAAGCCATTTACCCAGCGTTAAGGTTTCGAAAGCACCAAGTCTGTGACCTTGACCCTGGGCTTAGAGGGGGCGGGACGAATGTGGATTTGTCACAGGGCGGTAGAGGACCATTGGAGCAATGCGTGTGTGAAATGTGAAGCAGATCCGAGCAAGGAAACAGAAATTATAAGCCATTTACCCAGCGTTAAGGTTTCGAAAGCACCAAGTCTGTGACCTTGACCCTGGGCTTAGCGGGGGCGGGACGAATGTGGATTTGTCACAGGGCGGTAGAGGACCATTGGAGCAATGCGTGTGTGAAATGTGAAGCAGATCCGAGCAAGGAAACAGAAATTATAAGCCATTTACCTAGCGTTAAGGTTTCGGGACGTACGTACGTACGTACGTACGGACGCCGGTAACACTATATGCCCCCCTCACCATTCGGTGGCGCGGGCATAATAAGCCATTTACCTAGCGTTAAGGTTTCGAAAGCACCAAGTCTGTGACCTTGACCCTGGGCTTAGCGGGGGCGGGACGAATGTGGATTTGTCACAGGGCGGTAGAGGACCATTGGAGCAATGCGTGTGTGAAATGTGAAGCAGATCCAAGCAAGGAAACAGAAATTATAAGCCATTTACCTAGCGTTAAGGTTTCGGGACGTACGTACGTACGTACGTACGTACGTACGGACGCCGGTAACACTATATGCCCCCCTCACCATTCGGTGGCGGGGGCATAAAAATCATACCATACCTCACTGTGAGTCCAAATAAGAAACAGGCCATTCCGAACAGCACAGGTACCCACAAACTGACAATCAGTAAACCAGACCAGGCGAAATACAGAGCTATCTTTTCTCCGTAGTAGTTTCGTATTTTCCAAACTGGTTGGAATTTCCACCACACTTTCCACGTCCACGTCTCATTTAGAACCTTTCTCGGATCGTGAACAAGTGGTTCAGTCTTATCATCATCGTCAGTGTTGGTATTGTAGTCTTTGTTTACTGATTCGGTATCTTGATCTGATTTAATCTCTTTGAGTTTGCTGAGCTCTGAGTCTTCGTGAAGGATAAATGCGTCGGCATACACTTCCTTCATCAGGAGGAATGGCAAACCTGTGAAAAGCAAAATAATATTGATTAGGCCAGAAAAAGCTTTGGTTCTCAGACACGGGGTTTGCGGAATGTGGATTTTTTAAATATCTTTTTTTCAAGTCGCCAGTGAAAAAATACCACGTTGCGTCAGACATGGTTTGATTTAACATATTTTTGCATGGTAGCGTTTTTTATACATCATGTGTACAATTTTATTTCTCCATGATGATAAAATGCTTGACAAGCAGGGACGCAGAGTTTTTATGGCCTAAAATGTGTGTACTTCGTCTTTCTCATTGTAGATCCACAGGTGGAATACTCGGACATAGGACCAGTAAATGGTCTGACTATATTTCTGTTAGACTATATAGTGACACAGTGAAACCTCTCTAAACTGGACACCCTGGGAGGTCCCCGGGTGTCCGGTTTAGAGATGTTCTATGACCTTGTGAAAGCATGCGGGTGTGCTTTTTGAACTTGAACAGGCGTTATTATCAGAGATAGATGACAATGACGTCAGTAAAACACAGAGACTACCGGTGTGTCCGGTTTAGAGAGGTTCTACTGTAACACTATATAGTCTAACAGAAATGGGTGGGTGGGGTAATGGTTTTCGACTAGGCCATTTACCAGCTCCTAGGTCCGAGTCTTCCACCTGTGTGTAGATCCTGTTCAGTTACTGTACACATACATATACCAATAAGTAATCAGTAGCCGATTTCACCAAAATTGCAAAGTATACTTATCTAGCAAAGTATATTTTGAGGGAGTAATCATTTATTTTCCCCGAAATGCATTATTTCCTATAGAACTAACTACTGCATATATTTGATGATTAAAAGTATGCAGAATTATTATACTGAATTTATTACATTATCACAGCCAAAATGGCTGTGATAATGTAATAAATTCAGTATAATAACGAGAAACGAGGCAAAGCCACGAAGGCCAGGTTTTTTCCAAGCATAGACACTTGGATAACATAATTATACCAACTTTTTGTAGACTAGATGGCCGTGGCCTGCATGTCGCGCCTTGGGGCGAGGCATGGACACTAAAAAAATAGATATAGTAGATGGAAAAACTTTAACCAAAAAACTTTAACCGGACACACGGACGAACAGACGGACATATGCCAAAATGCTGACGATATCGCGCTTTCCGCAAGCAGGTGTGACAATGATGATAAACACCCATGTGAAGTATCAAGGTATTGGGTGAAGCAGTTGCAGAGATATAGTACACGAACAAACTTTAACAAAAAAATTCAAAGTAATTTGAACTTGACATAGGGCACAGGATCGCGCTTTCCGCAAGCAGGTGCGACAATGATGATAAACACCCATGTGAAGTATCAAGGTATTGGGTGAAGCAGTTGCAGAGATATAGTACACGAAAAAACTTTAACAAAAAAATTCAAAGTAATTTGACCTTGACATTGGGCACAGGATCGCGCTTTCAGCAAGCAGGTGCAACAATGATGATAAACACCCATGTGAAGTATCAAGGTATTGTGTGAAGCAGTTGCAGAGATATAGTACACGAAAAAAGTTTAACAAAAAAATTCAAAGTAATTTGACCTTGACATTGGACACAGGATCGCGCTTTCCGCAAGCAGGTGCGACAATGATGATAAGCACCCATGTGAAGTATCAAGGTATTGGGTGAAGCAGTTGCAGAGATATAGTACACGAAAAAACTTTAACAAAAAAATTCAAAGTAATTTGACCTTGACATTGTGCACAGGGGCCGCACGGTTGGTGGTTAGAATGAAAATATCGATGATGATAAACATCCATGTGAAGTTTCAAGGTAATGGGCGAAGCAGTTGCAGAGATATAGTATAACGAAAAAGTCAATTACGTAGAAATAATAGGTGAAGGTAAAAAAATGGTCACATGTTGGATAGTTGTATGTGGTAGGCACCCCTTGGTTATGAAGCTGTGAAAGTTTGGTGGTCCTAGGTGTTACAGTACCAAAGAAATGGACTTAAACACGAAAACTTAACATTGTAAACGCGAAAACTTAACATTGAAAAATGGCTAAGTCGACTGCGCGGAAAAAATAGGGTGAAGTTAAAAAAAAGGTAACATGTTGGATAGTGATATGTGGTGGTTACCCCTTGATTATGAAGCTGTGAAAGTTTGGTGGTCCTAGGTGGTACAGTACCAAAGAAATGGACTTAAACACGAAAACTTAACATTGTAAACGCGAAAACTTAACATTGAAAATGGCTAAGTCGACTACGCGGAAAAAATGGGTCAAGTTGAAAAAAAAGTAACATGTTGGATAGTGATATGTGGTGGGCACCCCTTGATTATGAAGCTGTGAAAGTTTGGTGGTCCTAGGTGGTACAGTAACAAAGAAATGGATTCAAACACGAAAAACTTAACATTGATTGTGGACGCCGCCCCCGCCCGCGCCGGCGGCCGCGACCGCCCAGCCCGCCGCCCGCCCAGCTTTCGCCAATCCAATAGCCTGTTTTTTTTCTTCAAAAAACCTGGCTAAAAATTAATAAATTTATCCTTAAATTTAAAATTTCTCCCTAAAAGTATACTTTGCAAGATAAGTATACTTTGCAATGTTGGTGAAATTGGCTAATGGTAACAAGCTTTGCATTGACTGATATGAATACAAAATATAATACCAAACTAGAGCAGCTTGAGCTGCATCAACGGTTTGAGTCTCAAACATTGACTTCATGTGTAACTAAGCTTTAGCCAAAGGTGTTCACATCATCACACCGATGTGGGGCCGGTTAGCTTAGAGGTAGAGCGATGGACTCGGAGCGAGGGATACCGGGTTCGATCCTCAGTCAAACTTTTAGCTAAAGGACTGAAATATCGACTACAGCAAAAACAATTGAAATCGAATGATAAATAACGAAGCTGACGTCACATCCGTTTGCTCTATTTTGAAAACTTGAAAAAAAGACGTTCATCTTTGACATCCAATAGAACCGGAAGTAGTCAAGATAGAGCTCTGAAAATTATCATCTTTTATGCGCCTGACACTCCCCTATCACACTGGCAAGAAATTATGTTGCTGACATTACTGTACAAATTGGAAAACGTTTGTAAAGACCACCCGTTATCAGCCGAAATTCGGCAAAAAAATTCGGCAAAATCGTTGAAAAGTATGTACATTTTTCAACTTCAAATGCCTATAGCTCTCTTAGTTGACCAGATAGCCGAGAACTGTCAGCGAGGCCGAGATAGAGAATTTTGTCAGCTTTCCAATGCAAAAAGAATTTTTGAAATCGGTTGGAAAATAAGGAAGTTATAGAAAGTTATAGAAAATATGACGTCACTTCCGGTTTCGTGGAAAGTGGCATTAAGATATTTCTGAAAATCTCTGAGTCTCTGCTCACACTTGATCCGAATCGGCATGCAAAATTTGAAGTCGATCCGACCAGCGGTTTGGGCTGTGTAGACTGAACGGCAAAAAGAATAAAAAAAAACAAGAAAAAAACCGAATACAATAGGTTTTCGGCGTAGCTGAAAGCCGCCTCAAACCTAAATAACGAAGCTGACGTCACATCCGTTTGCTCTATTTTGAAAACTTGAAAAAAAGACGTTCATCTTTGACATCCAATAGAACCGGAAGTAGTCAAGATAGAGCTCTGAAAATTATCATCTTTTATGCGCCTGACACTCCCCTATCACACTGGCAAGAAATTATGTTGCTGACATTACTGTACAAATTGGAAAACGTTTGTAAAGACCACCCGTTATCAGCCGAAATTCGGCAAAAAATCGGCAAAATCGTTGAAAAATATGTACATTTTTCAACTTCAAATGCCTATAGCTCTCTTATTTGACCAGATAGCCGAGGATTGTCAGCGAGTCCGAGATAGGGAATTTTGTCAGCTTTCCAATGCAAAAAGAAGTTTTGAAATCGGTTGGAAAATAAGGAAGTTATAGAAAGTATGACGTCACTTCCGGTTTCGTGGAAAGTGGCATTAAGAGATTTCTGAAAATCTCTGAGTCTCTGCTCACACTTGATCCGAATCAGCATGCAAAATTTGAAGTCGATCCGACCAGCAGTTTGGGCTGTAGACTGAACGGCTGAATAAAAAAAAAAAAAAAAACAAAAAAAAAAAAAACAACGAATACAATAGGTTCTCGGCGCAACTGAAAGCCGCCTCAAACCTAATGAGCATATCCTGCATTGACTAAATATGTACCTTGGATTACAGTGGATTCAATACTAAGTTTGTGGATGTTTCATTGTTTGAATGACGTCACATGCATTTACAAAAGGATGTAAATGAAATGAAGCACCATATTCAAGTATGTGTTCCTTCTGATGCAAACAGTATTAGGGATTGTATGCAGTTACTTCCCTTTGGAAATCTATTTATAGAGATCCAGTCCTATGTTGTATTTTTGTATTTATTCGTTACTGAATGGTACTAAAATTGACATTGCAACATTGTAGACTCATATCAGACTGCACATCTGTGCAGTCCGATCTGGGTCTACACTGTTTGCAATGCAATTAATAATAAGGTAAGTGTGAAAAATGAATATGACAAATAATACAGTCCTGGATCATATTGCCCAGATATGTAGGATGATCCGGATCAACGCAGGTCAAAATCCCAAAATCAGAACGGAATATTCACAGTGAAATAAATAAAAATTCAGCCCTTAAATTAGAATAACCTGACCAGGAGTCGATTTCATCAACATTGCAAAGTATACTTTAGTAGCAAAATATACATTGAGGGAGAAATTTTCAATTTTATGATAAATTTATTAATTTTTATTATACTGAATTTATTACATTATCACAGCCAATTTGGCTGTGATAATGGAATAAATTCAGTATAATAATTCTGCATACTTTAATCATGAAATATATGCATTTGTTAGTTCTATATGAAATAATGCATTTCAGGAAAAATAAATGATTACCCCCTCAAAGTATACTTTGCTAGTAAAGTATACTTTGCAATGTTGATGAAATAGGCTACTGGTGCCAGGTCCATATATACCATACCAAAGTCACTTGGATCCTTCCCCTAAAGGTAATAGGATTAGGAATAATCATATTACTCATACAAGGGGTATAACCAGATTAAACCCTCACATACAAAAATGCCAAAGTCGTACTTGAGGGCCAAACCAGGGGGCGTTTCACTAAACTTCGTACAACTAAAATGTTCGTAAGTGGAAAATTATGATAGTCTGTGAATTTCACATTAACAATGTTTTCTTGTAAACAATTGTTGGATTTACATTTATTGAGCACAGGCTGCATAAGCAGCCTATGCTCAATAAATGTAAATCCATCAATTGAACTTTCCAGACGATTCTAAATTTGCACTTACGAACATTTTAATCATAAGAACTTAATTGAAACGGCCCTCAGGTCTCCATTCAGGATACCAGTAAGGATGAATCCCGATCATTAAATTACCCATCGCATGCCCCCACCTGCCACCCACTTCAGGCCCGTAGCCAGGGGGGGTCGGAGCGGTCGGACGACCCCCCCGCCCAGCCTCGATGTTCAATTTTTTAGACCCCCATAGATACTTCAGACCCCTTGAGCCTTCGAAACGACCCCCCCTTCAAACAGGTAAATACTTCAGACCCCTTGAGCCTTCGAAACGACACCCCCTTCAAACAGGTCTGGCTACGGGCCTGCACTTCATAGTACTAAATGTTACTTGAGACATGGAATACCAGGCCAGTGTCTCGTGATATCCTGCTGAGCTTGGTAATAATAATCCTGTAGCCGATTTCACCAACATTGCAAAGTATGTTTTTCTAGCAAAGTATACTTTGAGGGAGAAATCATTTTTTTTTCCCGAAATGCATTTTTTCATTATAGAACTACGGTAACGACTGCATATATTTGATGATTAAAAGTATGCAGAATTATTATACTGAATGTATTACATTATCACAGCCAAAATGGCTGTGATAATGTAATAAATTCAGTACATGTATACCGTAATAAAAATTAATAAATTTATCCTTAAATTGAAAATGTCTCCCTCAAAGTATACTTTGCTAGATAAGTATACTTTGCAATGTTGATGAAATAGGCTACAGATATCCTGCTCAGCTTGGTAATACCGTATTAACCCTACATACACAGACACTATTTGTTTCGGGAACTTGAACCCCCTTACAAATTGTATTCAAATATGAGTGTTTCCCAGAATAAATTGTGGCCAGTTTCACTAAACTTCTTACAATAACAAGAGCTGTAGGAGAACAGCATAGCTCGACTACGAGGGTTGTCGATGTACACATAGCTTGACAAAGAAGGTGGCTGCGGCCTGCATAAAAACCTTAACCAAGGTTGACTAAAAACATTAACCAAGGGAAATTAAGTAAGTAATTCAAGGTTAAATGTAGGTCAATGTCAGATATAGGTCAGGGTTATTGATGTACATCACTAAGAGATAAATTTTTCCAAGTATGGTTGCTGTAGGCCCAGGAGTATTGCATATACAAGCTTGAGTAAAAACCATAACCAAGGGGAGATAACTAAGCAATCCACGGATAAAAGTAGGTGAAGGTGAAATATAGGTCAGGGATTATTGATGTACATCACTAGGAGATGAAGTTGTCCAAGTATGGTTGATGTAGGCCCAGAAGTATTCCATATACAAGCTTGACTATAAACATTAAGCAAGTAATTCAAGGTTAAATGTAGGTGAAGGTAAAATAAAGGTCAGGGGTTATTGATGTACATCCCTATGAGAAAAAGTTATCCAAGTATGGTGTCTGTATGCACAATAGTATTCCATCTACAAGCTTGACTAAAAACCTTAACCAAGGTTGAGTAAAAACAAGGGGAATTAAGTAAGTAATTTAAGGTTAAATGTAGGTCAAGGTCAAATATAGGTCAGGGGTTGTTGATGTACATCACTAGGAGATGAAGTTGTCCAAGTATGGTTGGTGTATGGCCATGAGTATTCCATCTACAAGCTTGACTAAAAACCTTAACCAAAGAGAATTAAGTAAGTAATTCAAGAGGAAATGTAGGTCAATGTCAAATATAGATCAGGGGTTGTTGAAGTACATCAGTAGGAGATGAAGTTGTCCAAGTATGGTGGGTGTAGGGCCAGTAGTATTCCATATAGAACTTTGACTAAAAACCTTAACCAAAAGGAATTAAGTAAGTAATTGAAGAGGAAATGTAGGTCAAGGTCAAATATAGATCAGGGGTTATTGATGTACATACCTATGAGAAAAGGTTGTCGAAGTATGGTGTCTGGATGCACAATAGTATTCAATGTACAAGCTTGAAAAAAAACCTTAACCAAGGTTGACTAAAAACCTTAACCAAGGGGAATTAAGTAAGTAATTCAAGAGGAAATGTAGGTCAAGGTCAAATATAGATGAGGGGTTATTGATGTGCATCACTAGGAGATGAAGTTGTCCAAGTATAGTGGGTGTAGGGCCAGTAGTATTCCATATACAAGCTTGACTAAAAACCTTAACCAAGGCGTGACGGTGACGGTGACGCCGACGCCGGGGTGACAACATAAGCTCTACTTATTCTTCGAATAGTTGAGCTAAAAACGTATGAAGAATTTTACTACTGTTTTTCTCAAATTAATGTGGTTACCTAATTAAACGTTACCATTTTACACAATCGTTACATGTGAACACATCACATCCACTACAGATTTTCCAACATCGTCTGTCAATGTAAATGTTATTCTAAAATTAAATTTTGTTCTTCTTAGTCTTACAAAGTTTAGTGAAACGGGACCCTGAATATTTAGGGTCACGTTACTAGGAATTCCTGCACATTTCAAACCCTTGTCAGAACTTGATATCAAAAGTCACTGGCCTGCGGGGCGCGTTTCACTAAACTTCATAAGACTAAAATGTTTGTAAGTGCAAAATTATGATAGTCTGTAAATTTCACATTGACAATGTTTTCTTGTAAACAAGTATTGGATTTACATTTATTGAGCATAGGCTGCATATGCAGCCTATGCTCAATAAATTTAAATCCATCAATTGAAATTTACAGACGATCCTAAATTTGCACTTACGAACATTTTAGTCTAAAATGTACAAAGTTTAGTGAAACGGGCCCCTGGTATTCTGTACATCACATTGTTTGCTATGGTGTGTGTAATAAATGGAATAAACTGGATTCACCTGTGATATTCATGTTAACCCTTAGATCGCTACTCACAACAATTGTCGTCTGCTGTTGTTTTTATATCTTGCCTTATTTCTCAATAAAAAACATGGTTTGACAGCACTTTAGAATCATTTCCAATGGAAATTATTCTAAAGTGCTGTCGAAGTATGTTGTAAATTATTCTAAAGTGCTGTCAAAGCATGTTTTTGATGATAAAAATGGAAAATAGAAATTAAACAGCAGACGACAAAAAAAACAAGAGCTGTAGGAGAACAGCATAGCTCGACTACGAGGGTTGTCGATACACACATAGCTTGACAAACAAGGTGGCCGCGGCCTGCATAAAAACCTTAACCAAGGTTGACTAAAAACCTTAACCAAGGGAAATTAAGTAAGTAATTCAAGGTTAAATGTAGGTCAATGTCAGATATAGGTCAGGGGTTGATGTACATGACTAGGAGATGAAGTTTTCCAAGTATGGTTGCTGTAGGCCCAGGAGTATTCCATATACAAGCTTGACTGAAAACCTTAACCAAGGGGAAATAACTAAGTAGTCCAAGGATAAAAGTAGGTCAAGGTCAAATATAGGTCAGGGATTATTGATGTACATCACTAGGAGATGAAGTTGTCCATGTATGGTTGGTGTAGGGCCAGGAGTATTCCATCTACATGCTTGACTAAAAACCTTAACCAAGGAGAATTAAGTAAGTAATTCAAGAGGAAATGTAGGTCAAGGTCAAATATAGATCAGGGATTATTGATGTACATCCCTATGAGAAAAGGTTGTCCAAGTATGGTGTCAGTATGCACAATAGTATTCCATGTACAAGCTTGACTAAAAAACTTAACCAAGGTTGACTAAAAACCTTAATCAAGGGGAATTAACTAAGTAATTCAAGGTTAAATGTAGGTCAAGGTCAAATATAGGTCAGGGGTTGTTGATGTACATCACTAGGAGATGAAGTTGTCCAAGTATGGTTGGTGTAGGGCCAGGAGTATTGCATCTACAAGCTTGACTAAATAACTTAACCAAGGGGAATTAACTAAGTAATTCAAGAGGGAAATGTAGGTGAAGGTCAAATATAGATCAGGGGTTATTGATGTACATCCCTATGAGAAAAGGTTGTCCAAGTATGGTGTCTGTATGCACACTAGTATTCCATGTACAAGCTTCACTAAAAACCTTAACCAAAGGGAATTAACTAAGTCATTCAAGGTTAAATGTAGGTCAAGGTCAAATATAGATCAGGGGTTGTTGATGTACATCACTAGGAGATGAAGTTGTCCAAGTATGGTGGGTGTAGGGCCAGGAGTATTGCATCTACAAGCTTGACTAAAAACCTTAACCAAGGGGAATTAACTAAGTAATTCAACAGGGAAATGTAGGTCACGGTCAAATATAGATCAGGGGTTATTGATGTACATCCCTATGAGAAAAGGTTGTCCAAGTATGGTGTCTGTATGCACACTAGTATTCCATGTACAAGCTTCACTAAAAACCTTAACCAAGGGGAATTAACTAAGTAATTCAAGATTAAATGTAGGTCAAGGTCAAATATAGGTCAGGGGTTGTTGATGTACATCACTAGGAGATGAAGTTGTCCAAGTATGGTGGGTGTAGGGCCAGGAGTATTCCATATACAAGCTTGACTAAAAACCTTAACCAAGGGGAATTAACTAAGTAATTCAAGAGGAAATGTAGGTCACGGTCAAATATAGATCAGGGGTTATTGATGTACATCCCTATGAGAAAAGGTTGTCCAAGTATGGTGTCTGTATGCACAATAGTATTCCATGTACAAGCTTGACTAAAAACCTTAACCAAGGTTGACTAAAAACCTTAACCAAGGGGAATTAAGCAAGTAATTCAAGAGGAAATGTAGGTCAAGGTCAAATATAGGTCAGGGGTTGTTGATGTACATCACTAGGAGATGAAGTTGTCCAAGTATGGTGGGTGTAGGGCCAATAGTATTGCATATACAAGCTTGACTAAAAACCTTAACCAAGGCGTGACGCCGACGCCGGGGTGACAACATAAGCTCTAACTATTCTTCGAATAGTCGAGCTAATAAGATAGCAGTCTAAGGGTTAATGCATGTGTGAAAAATATCAAGAAATTCTGTGAAAGAAACAGAAATTATAAGGCATTTGTCTGCTATGTTAAGTGAGAACAGACAAAGTCTGTGACCTTGACTTTGGGACTAGAATAAATGTTATGTATGGTAGCTCGTTATTTCCTAGACACACAAAAGGTGGATGAAATCGTGAGAAATGACGAGTGTTCTCTTCACTGAGTGTGTTAGTTGCATTAGTTGATATAGAGATACCTGATATCATGTTTATCAGGCTCGGTGAGCCTCGGAATTACTACGCGTTTCGAAGCCTTAATTGCCTGTCAGATGTAAACGTGATATCAAAAGACACCAGCATGGTATTCTCTCTATATATATATATATGGGTAAACAAAATTAACCCTTACAAAGCTGAATTAAATTTGTCGTCTGCTTTTTTCTCTCTCTCCATTTTTCTCATCAAAATCCATGATTTGACAACACTTTAGAATCATTTCCAATGGAAATGATTCTAAAGTGCCGTCATATCATGTTTTTATTGATAAAGAAGACAAAATATAAAGTAACAGCTGACGACAAGTTTTGTTTCCGGCATTGTAAGGGTTAAAGTTTATACACTTATTTAATTCCTATAAAGAACAGTTTGTGCCTACTGAGTGGGCATGTTCTTTAAAGGTACATGCCCACTCAGTAGGCACAAAATGTTCTTTAAAGGTACATGCCCACTCAGTAGGCACAAAATGTTCTTTAAAGGTACATGCCCACTCAGTAGGCACAAAATGTTCTTTATATCAGAGACATCATCTGAGACATATTCTGGCAAAATCAACATTCATTCACCATTACCACACATATTTATTGGCATTATTATACATTTATACCAGACAATAACTTTCCACACTGATATCAATCAGGGGCGATAACCGTGTTTCCTTAAAATACTCTGTATTTATTTTTTCGATGTGTAATTATCATACTTAATAATCTGTCGAAAATATTATTTTTAATTAGTATAAATAATTAAAAAATACCATGCCTCATTTGCATATAAAAATAGCCTGATACCAACACGCGTCACTATCAGTAAAATAAATAGAGAATACCAGGCTAGTGTCTTTTGATATTAAGTTTATCAGGCAAGGCTAGGAAACGCGTAGGAATTCCGAGGCTTGCCGAGGAATTTCTACCGTTTCCGAGCCGAGCCTGATAAACTTGATATCAAAATACACTAGCCTGGTATTCTATTTATCAGGTAACGTTTTATGCTCGAAAATGACATTATATGACGTCGTATTCTATGGACAGAACGCAGACTTGTTTACGTTGCGTCATTACACTGACGTCATTCGGTAACGTCACGTGACGTCATCCGACCAATGGAACGTCAGTTTTCACTTCGTTGTAACCCGGATGGTGATATCAGGTCAATGCCTGATACAACAATATGTTATCAGTCAGTACGTATTCGGTCAATGCAGGGCAGGTTACCTGATAAATATTACTAAATGATTATATCTGTATAGCGGCCGCTCGTAATGCTTAGAACTGGTGGAATAGTGACACAATTATACACTTATTTAATTCCTATAAAGAAGAGTTTGTGTCTATTGAGTGGGCATATACCTTTAACAGTACCAAAACATTGACAGAGCTTGTCGATTCTGACGAGGTCCAATATGCCAGCTTTATACAACGACAAACACCATAGCATTATCCAGAGCTCCAGATAAGGTGCGTATTGGTGTATTTTACGCAATTATTTTAGCTGAATTTGCATTGATTATCAAAAGTGGGAGTACAAAATACGCACAGCAATGTGAAAATACGCATTGCTTTTCAAATTGAGTAGTGAAAATACTGTCATAAAGTTGAAACTTCACTTAGTTGAGCTGCAAAAAGCAATACCGGTAACCTGACCTGGTGCTAGGTCCTCACCACACCAGAGTCACTTAGCCCCACTGTCTATAATAGGATTAGTACTAATCTTACTACTTTCACAGTGGAACCTCTCTAAACGGGACAACCTGGGAAGTCCCCAGGGTGTCCAGTTAAGAGAGGTTCCACTGTACATGAGACAAAGCGAGCTAATATGGCTAGAAAGCAACTACATGTATATAGATTGGTCAGTGTATGAGATTTTGTGTCTTCATTGCAAATGAGAATTTTCAGAAATCAATTTCAAAGATCTACAATATCTTTTGTTAAAGATGTTGAAAAATGACGAAACTTTCAGTGCACACACAGAATTGATTTTCGAGTGTGATTCAAACTTTTCACCATTTTATGACTAAATTTACAAAAGTTATTGTATTTTTTCGGAAACAATATCGGCGAAATTCGTAGATGCAATAGAGCATAAAATCTCATAACTAGCGCAATAGCAAGTCTCACCGACTTTCTGAAGGATAATATCTTCGTGACTTTCACCACTTTTATCCAGAAAATGTGGGCAACACAGACAGAGGTTGGTACACAGCACTTTAATGCTGTATCCCTCCACTAAAAAACAATATGACGGGACATATATGGCTGTGACTGGAGAAATGAGGCTTATGGGTCTTGTGACCAGTGTAGCTCTTGATCACATAGCACACTTAAATAGCGTTTCGTTGATGGAATGGCAAATAGTGCAGATCCAGATCAGACTGTGCGGATGCACAGGCTGATCCGAATCTACACTGGTCACAAAACCCTATTTATTCAGTCACAACCACATAATATGTATATTATATACATGTACATATACATGTATACATTTATAACATGAAAACATTAATTGTTCTGACGTGTTGTAAACCATTTCTTAAATGTTATATGACAGACACATTTATATGCCTGTAGTTTGTTTCAACGTTTGCCGTGTCATTTTTTTCATCACATATCGTGTCATTTACACATCATTTTCTTTTTTTACATTAGAAAAGAATGTTTTTTTTGGTTTAAAGGTGACACAAAACCAACGAAAATATCGTTTTCTAATTAAAGAAACAAAAACAAACTGAAAACGTAGTGTAAACGATCGTTCATTTGTTGAACCAGGGGGCCGTTTCACTAAACTTTGTACGACTAAAATGTTCGTAAGTGCAAATTTAGGATCGTCTGGAACTTCCAAAAGATGGATTTACATTTATTGAACATAGGCTGCATATGTAGTAAATGTAAATCCAGTAATAGTTTACAATAAATTTACAGACTATCATAAGTTTGCACTTACGAACATATTAGTCGTGCAAAGTTATGTGAAACAGCCCCCAGGGACACATCCATACTGTAGACGCTAAATAATACTAAACTACTCACAGCCCAAGTGAGTCAAAGTGGTATGACGAAAGTAAAATTGCGCCCAAAACATTAAGTTTGTTTACTACTCTATAAATAGAATTTGTCTCACCTCGTTTCTGTAGCACCTTGCTAGCTATATCTGTTTCTTCTCGAATATCGATGTTTATCAGGATGTTATGCGTCTGAAAAGTGACAAAAATTATGAATCGATCGATGTCTGAATCCTATATGTGATCCTATTTTTGATGAGTTTCTTGGTCATTTATCTCAGGTGATAATTTCTGTTCCTGATCGAATAACACACAGGTATGGCTCAGAATGATCAAATATCTGATTTATAGTGAAACCTCTCTAAACCGGACACCCTGGGGACCTCCCAGGGTGTCCGGTTTAGAGAGGTTTCACTGTATGACAGACGCATGCACACATGCATGGACACAACCATACACACGCACACACGCACACACGCACACACGCACACACGCACACACACACACACAGTAGACTGGATGGAAACAGAAACACAACCTTTCTATTTAATCCAGGGGGCCGTTACACTAAACTTTGTATGACTAAAATATTTCTAAGTGTAAATTTAGGATTGTCTGGAAATTTCAATTGTTGGATTTACATTTATTGAGCATACGCTGCATATGCAGCCTATGCTCAATAAATGTAAATCAGAAAATTGTTTACAAGAAAACATTGTTAATGTGAAATATACAGACTATAATAATTTTGCACTTACAAACATTTTAGTCGTACAAAGTTTAGTGAAACGGCCCCCAGCTGCTGGGTGTATAATCGGAAAATATTTGGAAAAAAAGTAGATCCTGTTAAAATGTTCTATGTCTGAAAATGGGGAATGGTGGGGTGATAATTAATGACCATTAAGGGTAAAATTAAAAGCTACATACCAAAATCAAGTTGGTATGTATGAAATGGCGCTTATGGGATTGTAACCATTATAGCTCATGATCAAATAGCACACACCTGTAGCCTGATAATGACCTATATTGTTTGTTAGAAGTACCACAGGTGTTTTATTATTGGAATGGTGAGCAACGCAGATCCTGATCAGACTGTGCGGATGCACAGGCGGTTCTGGATCTTCGATGGTCGCAAAACCCATACGCTCCATTTCTCCAACTAAAGAGATACAGTATAGTTTACCAGAAATGGGAAGTGGGTAACTTTTGTTGGAATGTGCCATTTACTGGGACCCAGGTCCGAGTCTTCCACCTGGGTCATCATCTAGACTTACAAGCATGGATCTCTGTGCGGGCCGGAAGAAGAACGTCGGATTGTCGTAGCATTCGAACAGCTCTATCTTGTTCATCTTGAATGGGGCACTGATATAGTCCACTGGAATAGAGAGAATATGCTGACCGACCGACCGACCGACTGAGTGATTGAGTGATAGAGTGATTGAGTAAATGGGGCTTTAGATAAGTTCCACTGTAAGTGTTGGTATATGCTTGATTGATTGATTTATTGGTTGACTGATTGTTTGTTGGATTGATTGGTTGGTTGATTGATTGATTGGTTGGTTGATTGGTTGATTGGTTGAGTGAGTGAGTGATTGAGTAAATGGGGCTTGAGAAAGAGATTCAAGTAGCTATAGAACTTGTACAGTTCTATCTCGTTCATCATTTTATATTGCTTGCTACAAGTATGACAGGTGTTTCCGTGATGGAATGGCGAACAGTGCAGATCCTGATCAGACTGTGCGGATGCAAAGGCTGATCTGGATCTACACTGATCGCAAACTGAGTGAATGGGGCTTTAGAAAGAAATTCTAGAAGTTGTTATAGAACTTGCACAGTTCTATCGTGTTCATTGCGAATTGAACTCTGATAAAGTTCACTGCAATGATTGTTATATGCTTGACTGTTTGAATGATTTGTCGATTGACTGGTTTGATTGATTGGTTGATTGGTTGGTTTATTAATTGATTGAATGGGTAAATGGGGCTTTAGAAATAAATTTCACTGCACTGATAGTTATTTGCTTGACTGTTTGATTGATTGATTGGTTGATCATGAATGCTTGATTAATGGATTTAGTTTTAGATCTGTTCCACACAAATGTCACATATACACATGTGAATACGCCTGTATGGACCCAGGGTGCATGCAAATTCAGCACAGGAATTACTATATCCTGATCTTGTGCCAGGGGTCCATACCAGATCACTAGAATGTGTGAATCCTGGTATGAACGGATTGATTCACTGTCAAGATATGCAGATCATCCCTGCATAATTGATTGATGGTTGGTCGATTGATTGATTTATTGATTGACTATAACTATTGATTGGTTGATTGAGTGATTGATTGATACAGACCCTGATCAGACAGTGGTGGTGGGATTACGCTGGGGAAAATAAAAAAATCGCCACTTCAAAAAAAAAAAACAAAAAAAAAAAGGAAAAAAAAAAGAAAGGAATAACCAATAGGATAAAAATAATCAATTGGCAATAAAAAATTACAATTTCGAAAAAAAAGAAAGAAAAAAAGATTTTGTTTTTGTCTTTTTCGAAAATTGCGAAAGTGCCGATCGCCAGCGGAATCCCTCGTATGTTTCAACACATAAAGCTAATTCCAAACATTACATTGAATATCTGTCATCCAGTGCCTTTCTACGGAGCCCCGCAGGGGACGTAGAATTATTTTTTATTAATTCGTTCCCACGAAATAACAATTTGTTCCCACGAAATAACAATTCGTTCCCTCAATTTAACAATTTGTTCCCTCGAATTAACAGTTCGTTCCCACAAATTGTATTGGCGCCCAGCTGCGCGCGCAACACCTTTGATCTAATTTGAAGCTGTTTGAATTATTAAATTGAGGGAACAAATTGTTATTTCGTGGGAACAAATTGTCAATTCAAGGGAACAAATTGTTATTTTGTGGGAATGAATTGTTATTTCAAGGAATAAATTGTTAATTCGAGAGAACGAATTGTTAATTCGAGGGAACAAATTGTTATATCGTGGGAACGAATTGTTAATTCGAGGGAACAAATTGTTAAATTGAGGGAACAAATAATTATATTTTGTGGGAACGAATTAATAAAAAAAATCCATGTCCCCTGCGGGGCTCTCTACCTTTCACATCCAGTCAACCTATTTCATTCTGTATATATGTTGTTATCACTCATATGAACCATCTCGTCGAGACGGTTCCAATGAGTGGTCACAACATTATACTTTTTAGAAGAAATAAGGAAAATAGCGAAAATTATTTCAATTTGTTCGGCATGAAATGTGTTAACCCTTACAATGCTGAATTAAATTTTGTCGTCTGCTGTTTATGTTTTGATTTCCAATTTTCTCGACAATAATGTGGTATGGCAACACTTTTGAATCATTTCCAATGGAACTGATTCTAAAGTGCTACCAAACCATGTTTTTATGGCGAAAAATAGAAAATATGAAATAACAGCAGACAACAATTTTCGTTTTCAGAATCCCAAGAGTTAAGAAGCATCTGTACCTTCTGTGTCTGTCTCCAAATATTTCTCCATGAACTCTGTAATGCAGTTCGTCCTCTCTGGCGGGAACTTGCCACACTGTAATAAGATTTGATTGGATTTAATGGTGTTTAACCCTCACTACGCTGGAGATGAAAATTGTCATCTGCTGTTTTTCATTATTGCCTTAATTCTTAACAAAAAGTCTGTTTTGACAGCACATGTGCTGCCAAAACAGGTTTTTATCCAGAAATATTGAAAATAAAACATTTTCAGCAGACGACAAAATTTAATTCAGCGTAGTAAGGTTTAACAGCCTGTTAAATATTTTTATGTTAAAGCAGTCAATGTTGATTAACCCTTAGACAGCTACACACAACAATTGTCGCCTGCTGTTGCTTTTATATCTTGCCTTATTTCTCAATAAAAACATGATTTGACAGCATGCTGTCAATGCATGTTGTAAATTATTTTAAAGTGCTGTCAAAGCATGTTTTTGAGGATAAAAAATTAAGATAAAATTAAGTGTAAGGGTTAATTAGGTTTAAGTGAATCCTTCTAACATGCTTCTGCAACTTCTAACACATTTGAGCGGTGGCGTTTTTGATTCCTATAGATGTGTGAAAACTTACCCGAGATAATCGCGCTGATTCAGACTTGGCGGTGCCGGGTGCTTAATTTTCACACCACCTTATCAGAATACGAATGAAAAGGAAACATACTTGCGGGCTTGATTTTCGACTAAACCGAAATATTGACGTATCCGATATTGATTTATCAGGAGCAAAATACATGATCTATTTAGGGAATTCGGCCGAGACCTCGGATGTATATAGGGTTAAGCAGGTATATCGAGGTAAGCGATATCGAGATAACGAGAATCAGCTGTATATGACGATACTAGGAACATCGAAAAAACACACAAAAAAATTCAGGATTTAAAAAATAAAATAATATAAAAAATAAAATTGTGTAACGAGCCGTCTCATCATGATCTGCACTTTTTGCAAGTGTTTTTTTTTAAAACACCATTTTTAGAAACGAACTAGTCTGAAAATCATTTTGTGATGATTGGATTGGTCGTGTTGGACATATCACAGTCAACTCCAGTTATTTAGTGTTGAAAGGGTTAAATCTTGAATGTTAACCGAGTGCAATATGAGGTAAAGTATTTTGTTGTTGAAGAACGTGATTATTTTGTTATATTGATGCATAAATCATATGTTATGACCACCAATTTCAGTTTCTACAACATACAACTTAAGCTATCATGACGACATATGAAATAGAAATTTTATTTTAACCCTTACACCGTTATCTTAATTTTTTGTTGTCTGCTGTTTATTTTCTATTTTCCAGTTTTATCATCAAAAACATGCTTTGACAGCACTTTAGAATAATTTAAAACATGGTTTGGCAGCACTTCAGAATCATTTCCATTGGAAATGATTCTGAAGTGCTGTCAAACCATGTTTTTATTGAGAAATAAGTCAAGAATTAAAAGCAACAGCAGACGACAACTGTTGTGAGTAGCGGTCTAAGGGTTAAAATACTAACACCCTATAGGATATTATGACTGAAAATAGTTAAACTTTATTAACTAGGAAGTACATGTTTTTATGTATATATTTATAGATCTGTCCTCAGGGAAATATGATATCAATAAATATTTACTGTGTTATTGAATGGAGAGGATTATCGGCCAACAAACTTTATGGGGTTTAACTGAGAGCTCCAGATAACATGCGTATTGGCGTATTTTACGCAATTATTTTAGTTGAATACGCATTGATTATCAAACGTGGGAGTACAAAATACGCACAGCAATGTGAAAATACTCATTGATTTACAAATTGAGTAGTGAAAATACTGTCATAAGGTTGAAAATTCACTTAGTTGAGCTGCAAAAAGCAATACCGGTAACCTGACCTGGTGCTAGGTCCTCACCACACCAGAGTCACTTAGTCCCACTGTCTAGTATAATAGGATTAGTACTAATCTGACTACTTTCACAGTAGAACCTCTCTAAACCGGACACCCTGTAGCCCATTTCATCAAAATTGCAAAGTATACTTTTCTAGCAAAGTATACTTTGAGGGAGAAATCATTATTTTCCCCGAAATGCATTATTTCATATAGAACTAACGACTGCATATATTTGATGATTAAAAGTATGTAGAAATATTATACTGAATTTATTACATTATCACAGCCAAAATGGCTGTGATAATGTAATAAATTCAGTATAATAAAAATTAATAAATTTCTCCCTCAAAGTATACTTTGCTGGAAAAGTATACTTTGCAATGTTGGTGAAATCGGCTACAGGGTGTCCAGTTAAGAGAGGTTCCACTGTACATGAGACAAATGGAGCTAATCTGGCTAGAAAGCAACTACATGTACAGTCTACATTCGTTTACTAAAAGTCGGTTATGTCGAATTCCTTCGTTACGTCAAATTCGTGTCCAAGTCCCGTTTCAGATCCTATTATTTTCAATGTAACTGGCTACGGTTAAGTCGAATTTCGTTACGTCGAATGAAGAAAATCAATAATCCATTTGTAAAAGTAAAATACGCAATGATTTTGAAATGGGGGGGTGGGGGATAGCACGCTTTAGACACAAAGCTTATCGGTAGCTCTGTTGACTGTGTATTTGTATGTTTGTTTAATGGTGTTTAACAGCCTATCAACAGCTAAGGTCATTTAAGGCCGGGTCAACGGGATCGATCCCGCATTCAACCAGTTGCATTGGGGGGGAAATCAGAACAGAATATTTACATCAAAATAAATCACATCAAAGTCACTTGGCCCCTTGGATTACTCTTAGAAGGGGTTTTACCAAATTCTCACATACAAGAAAGCTAAAGATGTATCTGATTCATTTTTATCATCAAAAACAAGCTGGACCGGGTTTGAATCCCATAAGTGAATGGATTCATCATTTAGATTTAAATCACAATAATTAAGGATGGATTCCCAATTTATGTTTGAATCTCAAATGGATGGATTCACCATTTATGTTTGAATCCCAAAAGTATGGATTCACCATTTGTGCTTGAATCCCAAAAGGATGGATTCATCATTTATGTTTGAATCCCAAAAGGATGGTTTTGCAATTTAGGTTTGAAGCCCCATATTAAGGATGGATTCATCATTTATGTTTGAATCCTAATAAGGATAATTATAGTCGTATGAAACCTTAAGAAAATAAATCCCTATTTTATTTATTTCACCTTGAATGTATTTGTTGTTGCAACTCGTTTGAGTAAATTTTACAGGTGGACCTGTAAATATACAGGTGTACCTGTACAATTTACAAGTTTATTTTTTACAGGTGAACCTGTACATTTTACAGGTGACCGTGTACATTTTACATGCGCACTTGTATATTTTACAGGTGAACCTGTAAATTTATAGATCCACCTGCATATTTTACAGGTGGACCTGTAAAGTTTTATAGGTGCACCTGTAATTTTATTTTTGACCCCGTTCCTACACCATACCTCTAACAGCGAGTAATTGAATAGCTATGGCATTGCCAATAGCTGTTGTCGCCTATTATGGAAATCAATTTGTATTGTCTTTCATTGTCTGCAATAAATTTCATGCTGTTTTTCCTCTATTAACCCTTTCAACACCACAGACCTCTATAGAGACAATGTTTGCAAACAGTGGAGATCCAGATGAGCCGGCTCGTAACGAGCCATCTCATCAGGATCTCCACTGTTTGTTAATAATTTTAAACGTCGTACAGATTACCCTTTTAGAAGAATGGGATAATTTGAATGAACAAAATTAATGAAATAGCGTGAAACATTGGCATGGAACATCCTATTAAGTTACTTGGTGTTGAAAGGGTTAAGCATCTGTATGCGATAAGTTTTGAGAGTGGTTCTATGAAAAAACAAACAAACTGTGTACGCTATTTTACACTATTTACTGGTGAAGTACGAGTAATATGAAAATTTATTTGGGACTTGTCTAAGTTTTAAATCCGTTCATGAATTTACACTTAATAAGTTTAATAAGAGTGTTTTCTTATTATTTAGCGGCAATTAACATTTACGTTAAAAAATTCATCAACCCTTTGCGTTGAGGAAGTTTTTAAAATAAGTTTACATTCGGTGTTTATTTTTTTTTTTCGGATAAGTAAGTACCGTAATTACCCTAAATATTCGGACACCAATATGTGAGCAAACAGTGTAGACCCAGACCAGCCTGCTCCTGAAGGAGCAGTCTGCTCAGGGTCTGCACTATTTGCCATTTTCACAGAATGCTTCGGAGGCCTCATTGGACAACATAATCAACTTGATAAATGTTTATGACACTTATAACAATTGGTTTTGGTGTCCGAATATTTAGGGTAATTATGGTAGGTTTTAGCTATCCAGGTGGATGCTTAACAGAGAAAAACAATGGCATGGCCTAATCGATACAGAAGAACATACATACTATATTTAAGAGATTTAGGCCGATATTTACTAAATGGGTCGATAGCCGAGAAAATAGACCTTAATACATTTGTGTCATTTGTAGATCTTAATCTGATTATATTCACTCATACAAATATCATTCCGGGGCACAAATGAAGTTCAATTGACGGAATGGTCAGGCTAATGTAGGTCCTGATCAGACTGTTGTTGCTATGATGGTCCTATTTCTTATTATTTATATGTTTTCAAGTAAGAATATGTAAAAGAGAAATTATTTTATTTGTTTCAAAACTACAGGCTTCTATAGTGGTGTTTGCAAACAGTGTAGATCCAGATGAGCCGGCTCGTGGCGAGAATTCTCATCAGATCAGCGCCTTTTGCGAGTAATTTTCATATTTTTCAGAAACAAACACACCCACTTTTCATAAATTCACTAGTCTGAAAATCGTTTTGTGATAATCAGATTGGTTGGAAAATTAACATATTTAGCATGTTTCGGGGTGAAAGGGTTAAATACACCTGAAATAGTATTTCAACTGTAATGAATTAATCATAGCATTGCCAATAGTTCCAACTTAATCTACTAGTCGGTCAGAGCTCCAGATAAGGTGCATATTTTAGTAAATACCCAATTAAAATTGCCAAAAACCCAAATGAAATCAGAAGTAGTGAGTATCAAAAAGCAATGAAGAATTTGTGGTATCTTTATCATGCTACAGAAAACAATAAACAGACCACAAATATAGCACATTTTCTTATTTTTCCATGAAAACACATCTTGGTATTTCATTAGAATTGTCTCCAAGGAGACAATTCTAATGAAATACCAAGATGTGTTTTCATTTAGAAGCAAACTATTCAATAAGTGTGGTCTGCTGATGTGTAAACAGTAGTGTGATTCTATTTTACACAATTAAAATTTTGAAATACCCAATTGCTTCAGAAATGATGGAGTGACAATACTCAATTACTAATTCCTTATCTGGAGCACTGAGTCGGTAATAATTGTGTTGATATTGATATTCACTGTTTAAAATCAATAAATTTAACGCTGTCAGTATGTTGATATTTTATGGTTCAAAACTAATTTACAATTAAATGTATAACATTAAATCTTATATCATGCGTCCAGATATGAGAGATATGGTCCTGATAAGCTATATGTGGCTGTGATGGAGTAATATGTGGAGTAATGGGGCTTATGGGATTTGCAATAATTGTAAATCCAGATCACCGTCATGCGTCTAACAGGCAATATAGATCATTAACAAGCTACAGGAGTGTGATATTTGATCAGGAGCTACACTGGTCACAAATCCCACAAGCCCCATTTCTCCAGTCACAGCCACATGTATGTGTTATAGTACACCATAACCATGCTAACAGAAGGGGCTTATTGCATGACCAGTGTAGCCCCAGATCAAAAGAGTATCCCGAGAAAAAAAAGTTAGTTAACCATTAAAACACTGACTTTCTTTTGTTTGAAAAAAATATATTTCATGGTACGTGTACATGCTAGGCTGTTGACGGAAATTGAAATTGGCGGAAATTGCCGTCTCCTGTTTTTCATTTTTGCTTTAATTCTCAATAAAAAACTGGTTTTGACAGCCCATGAGAATCGTCTCACTTGAGACGATTCTCATGTGCTGTCAAAACCAGGTTTTTGTCGAGAAATATTAAAAATAAAACATTTCTTGCAGATGACAACATTTAATTCAGCGTAGTAAGGGTTAAAGCTAGAGTTCCACATGCCAGGTTATAATGTAGGGAAATATATTTTTTTGTCCATTCTTTAGATATGATATTTTTCAAGCAAAATAAAAGTTCTTCACCATTACCCGACGTATTAATGATTAAACTTTGTATATCAAACGTAAATTTCTACACTGAGATCATTGGCGATAAGAGTGTTTCCTTGAAATGTTAACATGAATTAATATTTATTCTCTGTATTTATATTTTGATGTGCAATGGTCATACTTTTTAATATGTCGATAACATTATTTTTTCAGGTGACGCATTTAATTTGTATAAATAATTTAAAAATGTCCTGTCTCATTTGTACATTAAAATAGCCTGAGCCACTATCAGAAAAATAAATATTACTAAATGATTATATCTGTATTGTGGGCACTCGTAATTTTTAAAACTGATGGCATAGTTACACAATTATACACTTATTTAATTCCTGTAAAGAACATTTTATGCCTACTAGATGGAACCCCACCTTTAATACAAGAAATTTTTATTTCAAAATTTTGAAGAAAAACAATAACACTTTTTGGCATTGGGAGTGGGTTGGCGTATAGACTCTAAAAACTGGCAACATGAATTAAATGACTCAGATCTCTAGATAAGGGCTGTAACTAAAGATTATTATGCTCCCTCATTTTAAATTCAATGCATATTTTATATATGCATAGATATTGGTTACTGAATATATCAAGTTTGTTTTCCGATATACATTGGGGAATAAATCATGAAACAAAGCAAATAAAGTTGAAAATGCACTTATTTCAGCTGCAAAAAGCGTTTACTTTTTGCAGCTAGAATAAGTGAATTATCAACTTTATTAGAGCATTATTTTTTTTATGTACTGGAACATGTAATGTACTTGTACAGGTAATATATTGGATTTAGTACTAAACCCATTGACCCGGCCTTAAATGACCATAGCTGTTGATAGGCCGTTAAACCCCAACAAACAAACAAACAAAATTAGAGCATTGTTACTCCTTGCTATGAAATCAATGAGTATTTTCTACTTGTTATATTTTGTACTTCAAGTTTTGAAAATCAATGTGCATTCAGTTAATGCGCAAATACATCAATATGTTGTTGTTGGTGTTTAACATCCTATCAACAGCTAAGGTAATTTAAGGCCGGGCCAATGGGTTCAATCCCGTATTCAACCTGCTGCATTGGGGGGAAAATCCCAAAATAAAAACGGAATATTTACACATAGATTTGATTTATTGGTCAACAGCTAAGGCCATTTAAGGGGGGGGGGGGGGGGGGGGGGAAGGGGGGGGGGGGGGGGGGGGGGGGGGGGGGGGGGGGGGGGTGGGGGAATGGGGGGGGGGGGAGGGGGGAATCCCAAAATCAGAACTGAATATTTACATTGAAAAAAATAATATATATTCAGCCCTGAAATTAGAATAACCTGCTCAGGTGCCAGGTCCATACCACACCAAAGCCACTTGGCCCCTTAATTCCTCTAAAAGTAAGGAGCCAAGATGAAGATTAAATGTGAGCTGTGATGACCACATACTTACCCCCCTTAATGGCATCTCCAGCTTTACCCTTTCTGCCTCCTTACAAAGCCGCTTAAATGGACAGTGTAGCAACTTGAACACATGCTGACCGATTTCGATCCTCTTAATGAGAAACCCTTCAAAAATAAGAGCCTTCTCAAACTTTGCTCTCATGTCCTTTTTCTTTTGTAAACTGTCTTTTTTCTCCTGTTTTACGGACTCATCGTATTTCTTTTTCTTATAAACCAACACATAGTCAATCCGACGTTGTTCAGGTTTCAAGTGTGGGCCAAGCTCGGAGTAGCGACGTTCAAACTTTGTGAGTTTCTTTTTAATTTTTTTTTCTTTTCGCCGACGCGTTAGAGTTGCGGCTGCATGAACGGCCCTTACTTGACCTTTAAGGACCGAAGTTTCGGAGGTTGTTGCCTGAGCTTCTTGTTGCATGGTGATGGTTCAGGGCCGTCAATAAAATATCCAGGCGGAGTTATCCAATTTCACATGGGGAATTAACCACTTTCTCTCCTGTTACATGATATAGACCTGTTCAATACAATATCCAGTCTGTGTTATCCAATTTCACGATGGGGATTCATCATTTTTCTGAATAAAAAAGGTGTAAATATATTTCAGTTAATTATGAATCAAAGTATATGCTGTGATCAGTCATAATAGTATTTATTGAACTTGTTTCCTGATTTCATACTCTGCAACATTTCTTATTAATTCAATAAACTCATTCAATAATGACAATTCAAATGACTCATGGTAAACATTTAAGTAAAACAAAATTGTTAGTGATTTATCACACAGGGCTCCAGATAAGCTGCGTATTTGCTTAAATACCCAATTGAAATTGCCAAAAACCCAATTGAAATCAGAAGTAGCGAGTATCAAAAAGCAATACAAATTTTGTGGTACCTTTATCATGCTGCACAAAACAATAAACAGACCACAAATATAGCATATGTTTCTTATTCTCCATGAAAAACATCTCGGTATTTCATTAGAATTGTCTCCAAGGAGACAATTCTAATGAAATGCCAAGACATGTTTTCATTTTTAAGCAAACTATTTAATAATTGTGGTCTATTGATGTGTAAACAGTGGTGTGATTTTATTTTACCCAATTCAAATTTTGAAATACCTAATTGCTTCAGAAATGATAAGAGTAACAATACTCAATTAATAATTCCTTATCTGGAGCCCTGTCACATATTCACAGTACATTTGAACAATGTCACCAGACACATTATATGTAGCTGTTCACATTTATTTAAACATGACCAATGAATAAAATACAGTGGTGCAAAGTAAATTATCAAAATTATTGTCGTCTACTGGTACCGTCCGAGAATAGGTTATCCTTAATTGAATTAACCGAGGTACTCAGGTAAACAAATACTACGAGAGGACTCCTGGAGTTAAGTATCAAGCGATCTAAATGCTGGATAATAAAATATATTAACAATTAATTACAACGTACCTGTATAAATAGCTTGTTCCGTCCATTTGATGCATTTATTTAACTAAAATAACTAAAAAAATATTAAATTATTTATTCGTAACTATGTACCTAAGGGAGGTAACTCGTCTCTGAAACAGGTGTTGCATTTGAGGATTGATTATCTTGAGGTGGGCCAGCACCATTGATTGTTCATATGTAACATATTTTACCACACATTTTGGCTATTCTGGTATATTCTCTGCTACTTTCACTTTACTGTGGATGTTGTGGGACCTTTTTGTCCATAACATACACCATCCTTCTGTGGATATTCACTAATTAAAATATAGGTTTAATTATTGTTAAGATAAATTCAATCAGAAACATGATTGAATCTCCTATGACCACCCTGGTAGTGGCCTTATAAGGATACCAGTCTCACTACATATCTGTTCACTATTCACAACTAGGTTCCATTCCATGATTTTGTATTAACACCGCTGTCTTATTTTTGTTGTTGTCTGCTATTTATTTTCTATTTTCCATTTTTATCATCAAAAACATGCTTTGACAGCACTTTATAATAATTTACAACATGGTTTGACAGCACTTTTGAATCATTTCCATTGGAAAGTGCTGTCAAAACTTGTTTTTATTGAGAAACTAGATTGGTCAGTAAGCGAGGCTTACGGAATACCCCCCCCCCCCCCGCATGGGCCCAGGTACCCCTAAATATGCAACAAAAAAAAAATCCAAGTGTGTGGGCTTGTGACCTTGACAATCGGCTTAGTGGGGGCGGCACGAACGTGGATTTGTCACAGGGTGGTAGAGGTCCAATTGAGTAATGCGTGTGTGAAATGTGAAGCAGTTCCGAGCAAGGAAATAGAAGTTATAACCGATTTCTCTGATGTTAAGTTTTGTAAAGAGACTAAGTATGTGACCTTACCTCGAGATCAGCAGGGATTTGCCACAGCACGATAGTAGAGCCTTACAGGAATGCATGCATGAAATATTAAGAATTTTCAATGAAAGAAATAGAAGTTATAAAATATTTATCTGATGTTAAGTTTGGTAAAGAGACTAAGTATGTGACCTTGACCTTGGGATCAGCGGAGGCTGGATGGTCGTGGATTTGCCACAGCATGATAGTACAACCTTAGCACAAGTGAAATATTAAGAATTTTCAATGAAGGAAATAGAAGTTATAACTTATTTCTCTGATGTTAAGTTTTGTAAAGAGACCAAATATTTGACCTTGACCTTGGGTTTTGTTTGTTTGCTGGGGTTTAACGGCCTATCAACAGCTAAGGTCATTTAAGGCCGGGTCAATGGGTTTAGTACTAAATCCCATATATTACCTGTACAAGTACATGTACATTTCAAGTACATGTACAAATGGGGGGAAAATACCAAAATCAGAACTGAATATTTACAATAACAAAACTATATATTCAGCCCTGAAATCAGAATGATCCTGATCTGATGCCAGGTCCTCGCCACACCAGAATCACTTAGCCCCTCCCAAAAGCAGTAGGATCAGTAATAATCTTACTACTTTTATAATGGGCAATAACCCAATTAAACTCCCAGGTAACAAAAGAGCCAAAGATAAAAACGTACCTGAGGGCCAAACCAGGCAAATCGTGATTCCTATAAGGAGGAACCCCTACCGTTAATTTACGCCGTCTCGTTCGCCCGACCACCACCCACACCTTGACCTTGGGATCAGCGCCGGTTGGACGGTCGTGGATTTGGCGCAGTATGGTAGTAGAGCCTTACAGGAATGCATGTGTGAAATATTAAGCATTTTAGATGAAGGAAATAAAATATTTCTCTGATGTGTAGTGACGGACGGACGACGGACGGACGGATAACCTGACTCCAGTATACTCCCCACAACTCTTTGGGGGGGGGGGGGGGGGGGGGGGGGGGGTTTGGGGGGGGGGGGGGGGTATAATAATAATCCAAGATATAAAAGCAGACGACAATTGTTGTATGTAGCGGTTTACGGGTTAAAGTTGGGAGAAAATATCCCTGTTGGTCATCACACAGCAGCTGTGTGACCACCATGTGACTGTCCACCTTCTACCTCAAATTGAGACACTACAGAAATATACACAAAAGTCCATACAATCATATAACAATACTCTAAATAATGGCATAGTAAAGCATTCTACATATACAGACTAAACACAAAAACTCTACCAACATGTATGACACTGTGGAATGGTGAACACAAAAGGGTACCGTCTAGGAACGGCCAGTCATGAAATTTGCTTTATGACACAGGAGGAAATAACTAGACATTGTGTTTGTAAAACATGGATATGCCCCCGTGGCATACTGGACTCTAACTAGAGAAACTCTTACAAACTTTTTGACATAATAAACTGTGTTTCAGCAACATATCGAAGGTGATAAAGGTCAAGGTTATGTTAATGGTGGCGTGAGTGTATGCCAAATGTTCAGGTGATTCAAGTGTCCAAGTATTGAAGCAATTCTTCGCATACAATTGAAGATATTACATGTTGAAGAAACTCTTACAAACTTCTCGACGTAAATGTACACAGGGGGGGTGGGCATAAAAACACCATGGTGCACATGTTCAATATGTGCAGAAGATGTGTGTGAAGTTTCAGATCGATTGACAAAAAGCTATCAGGAGTCGATTACACAAAAGGGTATACAAAATTGGCTAAGTTGAAAAGACCATATTTTTGTGAATTTTTGTATTCAATATGTGCAAAATACATGTGTAAAGTTTCAGATTGATTCACAGAAAGCTGACAGGGGAGTTGATTACACAAACTCTATACTCTATACAGGATTGTATGCAAAAGTGTAGAAAGAATGGTTGAAAAGGCCGTATTTTTGTGAAAAAATATGTTTTCGTCATAAAACACCAGGGTGCACATGTTCAACATGTGCAGAAGACATGTGTCAAGTTTCAGATCCATTTACTGAATACTGTCATAGGAGTTTATTACCGGTACACAAAATATGCAGTACAATAATAAAGTTATTTTCAGCACTGGTGACCATGATCTTGGGTGGATGAAGCCCACCTTCAACAGGTTTGTTCGCCCAATTGATATGAACACATCCCAAAATCAGAACTGATATTTACAGAAAAAATATATTCACCCCTGAAATTAGAATAGCCTGATCTGGTGCCATGTCTGCACCGCATCAGAATCATTTAGCCCCACTCGCTAAAAGTTATACGATTAGTACGATTAGTACGATTAGTACTCGTCTCCGGTGAGCTATAAATGAAAATATTTGGTTGGTCCGCAGCTTTGGCAGATAAAGGGCATATAGATACCATTAACACCGACTTTAAAACGTGAACCAAGCTTTATTCATTTACTTTAATATTTAATGGTGAACAACAGAATATGGTACATTGAATCTGTAGTGACCGATCTAACGTGTTTCTACTAGCAGCAGGGCTCCAGATAAGGAATTAGTAATTGAGTATTTTTACTCCATCACTTCTGAAGCAATTAGGTATTTAAACATTTTAATTGGGTAAAATAAAAGAATTCCGCCACGGAAGCGGTATCGCGCCTGCCGAGGCATTTGACAATAACTTTAACGCATTTGCCTTAGAAAAAAACTGGACGACGCGGACGACGACGCGTACGACGGAAAAAGCGCCGACTATAGTCGCGCCTCTGCTAAAGCAGGTGCGACAAAAATCACACTACTGTTTAGACATCAACAGACAACAATTATTGAACAGTTTGCTTCGAAATGAAAACATGTCTTGGCATTTCATTAGAATTGTCTCCTTACAATTCTAATGAAATACCAATATGTGTTTTCATGGAAAATATGCTCTATTTATGGTATGTTTATTGTTTTATGCAGCATGATAAAGGTACCGCAAAATTGTTATTGCTTTTTGATACTCGCTATTTCTGATTTCAATTGGTTTTGGGTAATTTTAATTGGGTATTTAAGCAAATACGCAGCAGCTTATCTGGAGCTCTGTAGCAGTATCATGTACATACAGTACGAGTAACCTACCTACGGCAGCCACCTTTACTTTACAACAAGTAGCCTTTGTGACTAGCGATGTCTCGTTATTTAACCTGTTCCTTTCGGAATACACATTTACGGGTATGCAATTGATTAACCCTTTCCCTGTTTTGCGATATTTCGACTCATCCAAATCCAAAACATCTGAATAAAAGAATCAAATGCTGGGTCAAATGATGGTTAAATTATCTGATAGAGTTGAAAACATTGTGGGAAAAGGAGAAATTGCTTGTTACAAGCAATTTCTCCTTTTCCCACAATGTTTTCAAAAGACATCTTCTGCATAGGCGTGAAAAGTCGTCTCTATCAGGGAAAGGGTTAATTCTATATTTTTTCTCAATGAACGAATATGTTGTGAACACTCATGACGAGACGGTTCAAATGGTGGTCGCGACATATACTTCTGACAGCATACAAGGAAAATATTTAGTATTTTCCGCAAACAAAATGGCGTATCCTCAGCATGAAATGGGTTAAGGAATAAAACTTTGGCCTGTCGCGTTTACTGTGGTATGTAAAATATTTGGTCCGATTAAAGCGTGTGGATTCCAAAGGACTCTTCACTACTTTAAATAGACCAAATATTTTAATACCACAGTAAACGTAACGGCCCATGGTTTTATTACTTATACTTACATTGCATTTTCTATAGTGTAAAGAATGTAAATAATCTAATACATGTACAATGTACATTGTATGACGTTAAAATTATGAATCATCTTGTTTTACGTTACTTTGTCGCAATTCATGGAACAGCGATTTTGCAGGTCAATAGCGTGCCATTATTGACAACGTCGTGGAGATTAATGATGTCATTTAAACTTTAACCAATCAACATCGTGCGTGTCACGTGGGGCTAATGTATGTATCAAAACTTAAACGTAATTGAAGGGGTAAGGACTTAACCCTTCCTACGCTGTTGACGGAAATTGCCGCATGCTGTTTTTCATTTTTGCTTTAATTCTTAACAAAAACCTGGTTTTGACAGCACATCATTTAAAGTATCTAATGACCTTTAATGCAACTGTATATTGGAATTCCAAAGTACCAATGGATGTGGGGACTAGAAAATTAAAGCATAACTAAGATGACCAGCAATGAATTTTAAAAAATAATGTACTTAGGCTAGTGTGTGATTTTCTGCATTTAAGGACACTGTCCTATGAAAAAAAGTTTGGTCTGTTTGCAGTGCGTGGAATCCGAGGACCGCTCGCAAACTTTATACAGGCCAAATGTTTTTCATACTACAGTAAATGCCACAGCCCATGCTTTTATTACTAAAATTTACATTGCATGTTCCGGTCAATAGCGTGATGTTATTGACAACGTCGTGGAAATAAAGGACATCAGACATCAACAACGTCACGCGACGTTATCTGGGGTAATGTAATGCATTTGGATATAAACCCAATATGTTAAATGGGCGTTTCCATTATGAATTTATGAAAGGTGTAAATATTATCGAATACGAAAATGTTCCGAATATGTGTCGTATCTTTTGTAACGGGCATTGAATGACGACAACCATTGAATAGAGTACAATTCTGCATGTGCTCGAGCTTTCGAAATCAAACATGGAAATTACCATTTTATATTCAGAATCAATATGTGTTAAATATAAGGTTCGACAATGTCCAGCCGTGGGTAAATGTTTGCCATGGCATGAGGGAACTGTTTGGACCCGTACAGTCGCGGGTTCAAACAGTTCCCTCATGCCACGGCAAGTGTTTACCCACAGCTGGACATGGTCGAACATTATTGTTACATTTCCGTTGCAAATATCGTGTAATTTGAACATATATGCAGTACTTTCGGTACTTTGGTAATTCATTCCATTCATATAGCTGATTTACACATACATATTCCGGGACCACAGTAAATGTCGCGTGATGCAGCCTCATCAATTTCAAAATATCAGTGCGACTGCTGTGAACTTGTCTGGTGACATAATAGCGCATTCTAGTAACGTCATGCGACACATGCATTACGTAGGTTCTGGCTTGGCCTCGGAATGAGCATTGTCTACAGCCATAGTCAAACAGTACGTTTGAACCCGGCTGTAAGTGGTATCAAACAACGGCAGTCATGTAACAATATGCGATTTGGCATAAAAGCACACAAAGGCCCAAATTTTAGAAATTCAGAATAATTTCATGTCCGACAGATGTTCTCATTTTGTTAACGATATATAACAAGGCAATCGTCAACGAGTGTCTCACCCATAAAGGTCAAGGTTACCAAGGTCAACCAAATGAGACTGGGTGGATAGCCATCAATGTGAAGAAGGAAGTGATGATGTTTGGTAAAGATCCGACTAATGGATCAAAAAATATTCAACATTTTGAAGTAGTTGTTGACGCCCAAGATGATGAGGACGCCGGAATTGTGACCACTATGTGTCACTTTCCACTATTAGTAAAACGTGGGCGAGACAAAAATCGTCTTGGCATGAACAAAATATTACATAACACTTTCTGAGCAACGGATTAGGAATAGGATTAGGAATAATCGTATTACTCTTATAAAGGGTATAACCAGATTCAACTCTCACATACAAGAAGGCCAAAGACGTACCTGGAGAAAGAACGCAATAATAACATGGGCATCGTTATTACGAAGCTAATCCCCTCACTGGCAGCCTTAATAATAATAATAATAATAATAATAATAATAAAAAAAAAAAACACATTTGCCTTACAAAAAGGTGAACACAAGTCCTCAGTGACCTTGACCTTGGGCACCATCCCTAGATGCACATTGTGGCCGTTATCAAAATCGGTTCATAAGTTATTGAAAAATGAAAGGTGATACTAACACCTGTATGCATGTACGTACATGGACTAATGCTATATTGTCTCTTGCCAATCGGCGAGGGGATAATGAAAATGGCCGTCAATGAGGGTCAACTTGACTTCCATGTATCATGTGGACAAGGATACAGAATGCAAAAAAATAAATGAAAATGGCTGTCGGTGATTTGAGAAACTCTTACAAAACTTCAAAAAAATAAACGGACGGACAGACAGACAGCGGACAGGGCAAAACGTCTAGGGCACCGCCGAATCTTGGCGGGGCCTAATGAAGGTTAATTTTGAAAATAAATAGGGTTCTGTTGCCATTATAAACATGAACAGCACATTTGACTGTCTGTTCCACGTTTTGCTGCCGACGAACTTTTGGACATTAAACGCATTAAATCCAAAAAATATTTAAATGTAAGTACTTTTTCATCAATAACAAAAGTCACCCTCCCCAAAAATAATTGTTTAATGAAATTCCGTAAACATTTATTGCGAAAAAAAATAATTTCATATGGGAATTTAACATGGGGCTAAAAATATAAAAAAAATACACTTTTTTATTTGTGGACCGATTTTCAGGTAAGTCTACTGTTTTGCTGCCAACGAACTTTTGGACATTAAACACATTAAATCCAAAAAATATTTAAATACAAGTACTTTTTCATCAATAACAAAAAAAGTCACCCACCCCAAAAAAAAGTTATTTGATGAAATTCCGTAAAATATTGAGTTATTGCGATTTTCCTATTGGGGGCAAAAAATATTAAAAAAAATACATTTTTTTATTTGTGGACCGATTTTCAAAATCTAACTTGTTTTCTTAGTTACATCCACAGGTCATGGGAAAAAATAATCTGATAATCTCTCATTGTATACATATACAGTGCGACCCCGTTAGTACACGGAAGTCCGGCGATATACAACCTTCCGTGTTGCTTATCCGAACCGTGCTATATCCGTTCTCGCCCAAGACGCATCATAATGTCAACAAAAAATACATGTACACTGTACACTGTGACTGCGAATGAACGACGTCGCCAATGCCTATAATATGCCATAAGTTTTCACTGTTATCTTCGCATGTAATAAATATATTGAATCCAAGAATTGTTAACGGCATGTTTTATTTATTCATCATGTTCATGTAGAATGTAGATTTACGCAGGTCCGTGCAATCCATTATTGTAAATGCGTGTAGAAAAAAAGTGTAGTAATGATGACGCAATGACCCAATGACCGATATCCTGTTCCATCAGCTGTAACGTCACGGACAAGCTCGTGCGTTGCAATCTGTGTTTACTCATATGGTGAGCACAGGTGGAAGACTCGGACCTATGACACCAAAATAAATGCCTATTAAAAAAATCCCATTATCCCACCCACCTGGTATCGTACTGTACATGACGTTAATAACAGAACGAGATCAAGTGGGTGGGGTAATGGATATTTTTGTAATGGTAATTTTCTTTGTGTCACACGTCCGACTATTCCACCTGTGGGTTTGAGTACAGACCTGTATAGACATGTTTTGCCCGACGTGTTATAATATTGCGCCAGTTCAGGAGGTAATCAGGCTTATCACGTGAGATTTTCGACGAAGATGAATCTGATAATAGTGTACATTTTCTGTAAACGATATCGAATGTTGACGAATATTAAATTAGTAATTATTACGCATTTGCTCTGAAAATGTTATCAACTTTCCGATATATTTGCAGAAAAAAGTCAAATCATTCTTGGCGAAAATCTCAGTTATATAATAAAGTTGATTATCTCATGCACTGGCTCAATTATGACGTAGCGAAACAAGGCCAGTTGTCACGTACACATTTGTGTACATGCGCGGGGGCAGTGGGCAGTGCTGTAACAATTTAGTTAATCTGGGTCGAGTTAATCTGCGCGACTGATACGCGATCTCCGATTGGTCAGCCTTTACACCTAATTAATATTCCACCAATTGTGAGCGCGAACGCATGCCGGAAAAATGAAATCGAGCACATAACAATTAGCACTGCTTTGTTACTGGTCTTACTGATCTTATTCCCAGTTTGCTCGGATTAATTTACGAAATGTGCAAACGTGATCAGCTGCACATTCACATCGGTGAGATAAAAGGAGGCTATGTGTCCATAAAAAAAAAAAATTCGTCCATTTTGGGTCTAATTTGGGAAAGAAAAAATCGCAAATTTAACACGATTTCTGATAATAGTCGCGTTACAAATTTAACACGATTTTGATATACAAATAGGAAAAAAATTCGGGAACCAAGGCACAACCGTGTACTAACCGAAATCATGTTATAGTGAAGCGTGTACTAAAGGGGTCGCACTGTATAGATATCTATACTATCATGTGATTTTTTTTCCCCGTCACCTGTGGTTACATCATTTCCAAGCTATCTAGACAGGTTTCGGAGTCAATTTCCAAAAAAAATTGTTTTTTGACTCCTGCCCCTCCTCTTCTGCCTCTTTTTCCCCCATGTTAAATTCCCATAGGAAAATCGTTTTTTCGCTATTAAATCAATATTTGATGGAATTTCATCAAACAAAAAAATTTGGGGAGGGTGACTTCTTTGTTATTGGTGAAAAAGAACTTACATTAAAATATTTTTTAGATTTAATGTGTTTAATAGCCAAAAGTTTGTCGGCAGGAAAACGTGGAACAGACAGTAGTTATTGTGTGAACAAGAATACATTATGTGTGTGCGTTAAAACATAACTATTAACAGACTCTCACAACACCTCACAACACCTCACAACACCTGCATTTTTCTTAGAAAAATGCAAGTACAAATATAATTAAAACTAGAAATGGACGCTTGTCGACAAGCGCATGTGTATCCCCCTCCCCAGATACACAAGTAGTTTGAAAAAAGGGTGTTCAAGTTATGCTCCGGAGACAAAATCTGTGACGGAAAAAACAAAGGGAGATAACTAAAAAATTAGTGATGCAAGAGTTGTCATTCTTGCGTGACACACCTTTAGGGTCGTGGTCTATGCATGTGTGAAGTTTCATGAAAATATTCCAAAGGGTGTTCGAGTTATGCTCCGGACACGAAATCATGCACGAAACAACAAAGGGAGATAACTAAGAAATTAAACGACGCAAGAGTCGTCATTCTTACGTGCGACACACCTTATGGGGTCGTTCTTCTATGCATGTGTGACGTTTAATAAACTAGAAAATGTGTTCATAGAACACGGATGTCCCACATATCGCTTTCATAATAAATGAGGCCAAATTCCAAGTCAAAATTTTCTTTTACCCGAGCGTTAAAGTTTTTGAAGCACTAAGTATGTGACCTTGACCCTGGGCTTGGCAGACGAACGTGGGATTTGGCGGGGAGGGGGCAGGACGGGAAACGGTGATTTGGCACAGGGCGGATAGAGGACATTAGAGCAATGCGTATATGAAATATGAAGATGATCCATGAAAGAAAACAGAAATTATAGAGATATTTAGCCAAGCGTTTAAAGTTTTTGAAGCACTAAGTATGTGACCTTGACCCTGGGCTTGACGGGGGCAGGACGAACGTGGATTTGGCACAGGGCGGTAGAGGACCATTAGAGCAATGCGTATATGAAATATGAAGCTGATCCGTGAAAGAAAACAGAAATTATAAGATATTTACCTGAGCGTTAAAGTTTTTGAAGCACCAAGTATGTAACCTTGACCCTGGGCTTGGCGGGGGCAGGACGAACGTGGATTTGGCACAGGGTGGTAGAGGACCATTAGAGCAATGTGTATATGAAATATGAAGCTGATACGTGAAAAACTAGATTGGTCAGTAAGCGAGGCTTACGGAATACCCCGCGTGGGCCCAGGTACCCCTAAAATATGTAAAAATTTCCAAGTGTGTGGGCTTGTGACCTTGACTCTGGGATTAGCGCGAGCGGCATGAACGTGAATTTGTCACAGGGTGGTGGAGGTCCATTGGAGCAAAGAGTGTGTGAAATGTGAAGCAGATCCGAGCAAGGAAATAGAAGTTATAACCGATTTCTCTGATGTTAAGTTTTGTAAAGAGACAACCGTATAACCTCGAATTAACGCCCCCGGAGGCATTACATTTTACAAAAGGGGGGCGTTTATTAGGATTATTTGTGTTTGAAATTGGCGGTCATACGGTATGTATGTGACGTTGACCTCGAGATCAGCGGGGATTTGTCACAGCATATGAAATATTAAGAATTTTCAATGAAAGAAAGAGAAGTTATAACATATTTCTCTGATGTTAAGTTTTGTAAAGAGACTGATGTATGTGACCTTGACCTTGGGATCAGCGGGGGTTGGACAGTCGTAGATTTGTCACAGCATGATAGTACAACCTTAGAGGAATGCACAAGTGAAATAATAAGAATTTTCAATGAAGGAAATAGAAGTTATAACTTATTTCTCTGATGTTAAGTTTTGTAAAGAGACTAAGTATTTGACCTTGACATTGGGATCAGCGGGGGTTGGACGGTCATGGATTTGGCACAGCATGGTATTAGAGCCTTACAGGAATGCATGTGTGAAATATTAAGAATTTTAGATGAAGGAAATAGAAGTTAGAACAATATTTCTCTGTTAAGTTTTGCAAAAGAGACACAGGGAGACGGAACGAATATTTAAAGACCTTGACTTGATACTTAAGCGATTTGACCTTGACGGGTGCGTGGATGGATTTGGCACAGCATGGTAGTAGAGCCTTACAGGAATGCATGTGTGAAATATCAAGCATTTTAGATGAAGGAAATAGAAGTTATAACAATAATCTCTGATGTTAAGTTTACCGGACGCGGACGGACGGAGGACGCACGGACGGACGCGGACGGCACGTTCTTACATTAGGGTACTTATGTGGCTTATCACATGTTAAATATTAGCCACATAAAACGATTTTTAGCCACATAAAAGGATTTTTTAGGTGGCTAATTGTAACCAACCCTATCCTTTACCAAGTCCATAACCCTGTGGGGCTAGCCACATAAGTACCCTAATGTGTGCCCGGACGGACGGACGGACGGACAGACAACCTGACTCCAGTATACCCCCCCACAACTCGTTGCGGGGGGTATAAAAACAGAAATTATAAGATATTAACCTAGCGTTAAAGTTTTTGAAGCACCAAGTATGTGACCTTGACCCTGGGCTTGGCGGAGGCAGGACGAACGTGGATTTGGCACAGGGTGGTAGTGAACCATCAGAGCAATGTGTATATGAAATATGAAGCAGATCGGTCGAAGGATGAAGAAATTATGAGACATTTACCCGAGTGTTAAACTTTTGTGAACGGACGGGAGGACGCGACGCACGTTCCTATGAATGAATACTTGTTGGGTTTTTACTGTATAAAAATACCCAACAAGAGTACCCAACACTATCCTAACCCTACCCAATAAGATCCCCGTACGCTTACAACAAGTACCCATTCGTGTGTGCGGACGGACGGACGGACGGACAAGGGTAACACTAAATGCCCCCTCCATATTGTGGTGGGGCATAAAAATATTCCAAAGTGTTCGAGTTGAGCATGAACCAACAAAGGGAGATAAGTAAACAAGAATTCCGCGTAATCAAATGCCTCGCCTTGTCCCGCCTTGACCTCGAGCCTGGGCCCGAAAGCAATTTTCACTGGCCCGAACATATTATACAATTATTGACTAGTGAGCCATGGAATATCAGATTATATTCTATGGCTCACTAGTCAATAATTGTTTTATTATATGATAATAGTCTGTATATAGCACTTACGACCTTATGCTACTAGACAAAAATTGAAAAAGAATTTGAAAAAAAAAAATGAAAAAGAAAATGGAAAAAAAAAGTTTAAAAAATTAAAAATAATAATGCTTGCTACTGGAGCCCAGAATTGAGCCCAGAATTGTTTTTTAATAGTCCTATATTTATCTACATATATCTGCACAGGTCCACATAATGCCACAATAATTTCAACACAGTTTACGGAAATGTAATATACAAATTATTTTTTTTTTAAAAATACTCGCTACTGGAGCCCAGAATTTTGTTAATAGTCCTATATTTATCTACATATATCTGCACAGGTCCATATACTGCCACAATATTGTCAACACAGTTTACGGAAATGTAATAATGTACCTGTATAAATTACCTGTAATAAGTTAGTGGTCAGTTAAAAAATTGAAAAAGAATGGAAAAAAAAAATGGAAAAAAAAAATTAAATTTAAAAAAAAATAAAAAAATAATGCTCCCTACTGGAGCCCAGAATGTTTTTTAATAGTCCTATATTTATCTACATATCATATATGCACAGGTCCACATATTGCCACAATATTTTCAACACAGTTTACGGAAATGTAATATAATCATTTACCTGTATAAATTACCTGTAACTTAGCAGACGAGAAAACGGGTCTTCATGCATTATTGTCCAGTTTGTAGAGTGTGCAAAACAAAAAAGGGAGATAACTAAAAAATTAGCTATGCAAGAGTTGTCATTCTTGTGCGCGACACACCTCCGGGTCGTGGTCTATACATGTGTGAAGTTTCATGAAAATATTCCAAAGGGTGGTCGAGTTATACTCCGGACAGGAAATCAGTGCGTGAAAACAAAAAAGGGAGATAACTCAAAAATTAGCTATGCAAGAGTTGTCATTCTTGTGCACAACACACCTTCGGTTCGTGGTCTAATTGAATGTGTGAAGTTTCATAAAAATATTTCAAAGGGTGGTCGAGTTATGGTCAATCAGTGCGCGAAACAAAAAAGGGAGATAACTAAAAAATTAGCTATGCAAGAGTTGTCATTCTTGTGCGCGACACACCTTCGGTCGTGGTCTATGCATGTGTGAAGTTTCATGAAAATATTCCAAAGGGTGGTGGAGTTATGCTCCGGACACGAAATCAGTGCGAGAAACAAAAAAGGGAGATAACTAAAAAATTAGCTATGCAAGAGTTGTCATTCTTGTGCGCGACACCTTCGGGTCGTGGTCTACGCATGTGTGAAGTTTCATGAAAATATTCCAAAGGGTGTTCGAGTTATGCTCCGGACAAGAAGTGTCTGCGGCGGACGCGGACGCGGCGCGCTGTCAAATCCATAGTACCCCCCGACGAGTCCGGGGGATACAATAATTATAAAATATTGTCCAGACCAGACATATCTTGTGCTATTATTAGTGTCTAGTACAAATTATCAAGTATCAATAATTTATCATTATTGAAGTTTGTCATGTTGGAAATATTTGAAATAACACTTCAAAACAACATGCCTTCCTGCAGGTAACCCTTTAATGAACACACTAAACACACCAATAGTTAACTATCTCGATTATCAGGAGTTTCTTTACTGGTATCGTCACTAGCTTCTTTATTTATAGACACTTTTGTTGTGTCTTTGTTTGAGTCTGTATCACTTAATTGTGCACCTAGAGAATCGTCCAAATCTGACACTTTCTTATTGCTCTGTGAATTGGTAGTTTCTTGTATATGACTGTCAGTTACAGTGTTGTTTTTAGGTGAACTTGCATCAGAACTATCTGGATCAGTTTTGTTTTTCGGTGAATCTTCGTCGGAACTATCGAACGGTGAATCATCCGAGCCTTCAACAGCATCGGTGAACTCCCACGATGAATAATCCTTGTAATCCTGAAATAGAAATGACATGGAACATTATGTCGAGATTTTCGCAAAATATCAGAGCTCCAGATAAGGTGCGTATTTTAGCAAAATACGCATTGATTATAAACACTGGGAATTTCCTAGGGTCGAGCCTGGAAATATTCCCCCTCGGGGGGAGAATTTCCTAGGAAATTCTTCCCCGGGGGGGGAATATTTCCAGGCTCGACCCTGGAAATCTTCCCCCGCGGGGGGGGAAGATTTCCAGGGGGGAGAATTTCCTGTGACACCGGTAGTGAAAATAGTGTAATACAGTTGAAAATATACTTAGTTGAACTGAAAACAGTGTTTTGCTTTTAGCAGTTCAAAGAATTTGAATTTTTAAATTTGTTTTTATTAATTTTTTATCATTTGTTCCCTAATATAATATTAGGATGAAATCAAATAATATAATAGTAATATATTCTTCCCCGGCGGGGAATATTTCCAGGCTCGACCCTGGAAATCTTCCCCCACGGGGGGGAAGATTTCCAGGGGGGAGAATTTCCTGTGACACCGGTAGTGAAAATAGTGTAATACAGTTGAAAATATACTTAGTTGAGCTGAAAACAGTGTTTGCTTTTTGCAGTTCAAAGAAGTGAATTTTTAAATTTGTTTTATTTTTTATCATTTGTTCCCTATTTAATATTAGGAAGAAAATCAATAATATATTAGTAATATATTCTTCCCCGGCGGGGAATATTTCCAGGCTCGACCCTGGAAATCTTCCCCCACGGGGGGGAAGATTTCCAGGGGGGAGAATTTCCTGTGACACCGGTAGTGAAAATAGTGTAATACAGTTGAAAATATACTTAGTTGAGCTGAAAACAGTGTTTGCTTTTTGCAGTTCAAAGAAGTGAATTTTTAAATTTGTTTTATTTTTTATCATTTGTTCCCTATTTAATATTAGGAAGAAAATCAATAATATATTAGTAAAAGTAAAATACGCATTGAATTTGAAATATGGGGGTATAATACTCTTTCTAGATACAAAACTTATCTGGAGCTCTGAAATATGATGTTGAAAATGTGGCACGACCAGTAAAGAGGTCCTGTAAATAAACAAACTTGAGCATGTACACAATATAATACCAGGCTAGTGTCATTTGATATCAAGTTTATCACGCGAGGACTAGGAAACACATAGGAATTCCGAGGCTCACTGAGGAATTCCTCCAGTTTCCGAGCCATCACCTATAGCAGAACTCGACAAATCCACTCGTCCGCTATTCTGGGAAGTGAATTTTGGATCTGGAAGAGTGATACTTTGAAGAGACAATGCAGCATAAACATTAAATATATATACACAAACGCCTGCTGCGCTAATCTTGCCAATATTTGTAAATGTGTTTATTACAAAATACCTGTTTGAAAGTTAGCAGCTTGATTGGCTGTGCCTGAGCTGTGCTACAGCTCAGGCACAGCCAATCAAACTGCTTGATTGCTCGTTTATATATTGTCAATACACGCAGTCGATGGTGTAGGTTTGGATTTGGATTAGTTGAATTCCAATCTGGACGAGTGGAAAATTGAGAATGTGTCGAGGCCTGTATAGAAATACCAGGCTAGTGTATTATGATATCAAATTTATCAGGCAAGGCTAGGAAATGCGGAGAATTCCGCGTCTCGCTGAGGGTTTGCTATCACTTCCGAGCTAAGGGATATAAACATGACATCAATAGACTTGGAATTTATACATGACCTTATTTGCTATTAACCCTTTCAACACCACAGACCTCTATAGAGACAATGTTTGCAAACAGTGCAGATCCAGATGAGCCGGCTCGTAACGAGCCGTCTCATCAGGATCTCCACTGTTTGTTAATAATTTTAAACGTCGTACAGATTACCCTTTTAGAAGAATGGGATAATTTGAATGAACAAAATTGATGAAATAGCGTGAAACATTGGCATGGAACATCCTATTAAGTTACTTGGTGTTGAAAGGGTTAAGAAATAAACATGAATAGTGTGTGTTTCTTTTACTGAAACGAATGCAGACTTCTTTGCGTAGGGTGCTTCGTTAGCATCATAAGACATAATCAACGAATACCCGATACATCATGTTATCAGTCGCGTGTATTTGCTCAATGTGCAGTTGGGCACCTGATATTGTATTTGTTTCAATCTGCTCATAATCTTTATGATCAGATTCGGGAGAAATGTTCACATAATTGATTTTATAATCGGTATATGATGAACAGGAGATGTAAACTTTCAAGTATTTCAATAGCCAAATGTGCAGAGAGCAAAGGATAGGAAAAGTGAAAGTGAATGGGTTTAACGTTCCAGCAACAGCTACGGACACTTAGGGACGGGACCTCATTTTCCAGCCTCATCCGAATGGCCATGGGAAATACTATGAAAGTATGTTTGATGCCTAAGGCGAGGTTTCAACCCACAACCAGGGGCCCGTTTCACTAAACTTCTTACGACTAAAATGTTCGTAAGTGCAAAATTATGATAGTCTGTAAATTGCACATTAATAATGTTTTCTTGTAAACAATTGATGGATTTACATTTATTGAGCATAGGCTGCATATGCAGCCTATGCAGCCTATGCTCAATAAATGTAAATCCATCAATTGAAATTTACAGACGATCCTAAATTTGCACTTACAAACATTTTAGTCTTACGAAGTTTAGTGAAACGGGCCCCTGCTGTTCTAACCCCTCGTGCACAAACCAACAATGCAAAAGATAGGAAAATTGATTGATTGATTTAAAGTGAATTAACATCTATTTAACAATGTCTTGTAGAGCCTGAATAGTCTGTAATGAAGCTGATGGGATTTATGACCCGGTAGCTCCTGATCAAATAGCACACTCCTGTAGCCTGATAACGATCTATATTGCTTGTTAGAAGCATGACTGGCATTTCATTGATGGAATGGCGAACAGTGCAGATCCTGATCAGACTGTGCGGATGCACAGGCTGATCTGGATCTACACTGGTCGCAAAACCCATAAGCCCCATTTCTCCAGTCACACGGAACAACAACTTCGCTACTAGGACACCCTGGCTACCACAGTAGAAACAAAAGTGAATTGGTTTAACGTCCCACCAACAGCTAGGGTCATATAGAGACGGGACCACAGTTTAAAGTATCATCCAACAGACCAGTGGGATGGAAATACTATGAAAATATTTTTGATGTCTAAGGCGAGGTTTGAACCCACACCCTCCGGATGTCAGGTCAGGTGTTCTAACCCCTAGGCCACAGTCCATTCCTGCATTAGAAACAAAATAAGTTTATACTAACCATGACAGTGAAGTTACAGTGTGATAAGTTTATACTAACCATGACTGTGATGTTACAGTGTGATAAGTTTATACTAACCATGACAGTGAATGTTACAGTGTGATAAGTTTATACTAACCATGACAGTGATGTTACAGTGTGATAAGTTTATACTAACCATGACAGTGATGTTACAGTGTGATAAGTTTATACTAACCATGACAGTGATGTTACAGAGTGATAAAGTTTATTACTAACCATGCGTGATGTTACAGTGTGATAAGTTTTATTTACTAACCATGAACAGTGAAGTTAGTTACCAGTGTGAATAAGTTTATACTAACCATGACTGTGATGTTACAGTGTGATAAGTTTATACTAACCATGACTGTGAAGTTACAGTGTGATAAGTTTATACTAACCATGACTGTGAGTTACAGTGTGATAAGTTTATACTAACCATGACTGTGATGTTACAGTGTGATAATTGTGTCCGTAGATCGTCCGAGGCTGTAAATAATGGTTCTGTTAGTCGATTCTTCTCGGCTTTCTTGGCTTTTTTGGACATAGTGTCTGGAATGATTGAAAGTGTGATGGTGAAAGGGTTTAATGTCCCAGCAACAACAGCTAAGGTCATATAGGGACGGGACCACAGTTTAAAGTCTCATCCGACAGACCAGTGGGATGAAAATACAATGCAAGTGTTTTTCATGCCTAGGGTGAGGATTGAACTCACAACCTCCGGTACTGAAGTCCAATGCCATATCCCCTAGTTCAACTACACAGTCATATACAGATGGGTCGAATAGGGGACCATCACTGACATTACAATAACTTTTCTAGCACTGAATTGTTAATGTTTTAAACCCAAGTAAATAAAAAAGTCAGGAGCCGTCCACTCCCTTCATACAACCAATTCTGGAATCGCCCTAAGCCAATTAGCTTACCTGGCAATTGAGGGGACATATTTTTGGCGTACTTCCGTATGTTCCAGCGGAACTGGACCGAGTGGTCTAACACTTCTTCAGTTTCATATGGTCTGCTTCGTGGCTCATCTATAAATAGCAACCAGATCCAATAATAATAAACACTTTATCAAAAGAGAAAAAATGAAAGCGTGTGACAGCTCAGCTACAGTTAATGCCATATTGAGATAGGACATCGGTTTCGTTTCAAGTCATTTCTGACAGACCAGTGGGATGGAAATATTATTAATCCATTTCAGCCTAAGGATACGATAATTTTCGTTAAAAAAATCTCATTATTTTGTTTATTACTCGATAAAGGTATATGTTGTTACCATTTGTTTGAACGTTGAGACAGTTCAAACGAGTATTAACAACATATACTTTCGAAAGAAAATACAGATTTTTTCGCTCAAAAGGTTCATACTACTATACATGTACTTGTATCCCGTCTGTAATGGATTAAAGTATTTGTTCTTGCTGAGAGTAGGGATTGAACCCACAACCTCTGGTATTAAAATCTAGTACTCTAATCCAGCCTTAATACTAAGACTTGCCCATGTTTACCCATGCATAGATCAGGATTTAGAATTGCTAAAATGCCATAACCTACTGTTTGGAAAATCCGAAAATCTGAACCGAATATGTGGTAAAAACAATATATTCAGCCCTGAAAATTCAACAACCTGTAGCCTATTTCATCAACATTGCAAAGTATACTTTACTAGCAAAGTATACTTTGAGGGAGTAATCATTTATTTTTCCTGAAATGCATTATTTCATATAGAACTAACAAATGCATATATTTCATGATTACAAGTATGCAGAACTATTATACTGAATTTATTACATTATCACAGCCAAATTGGCTGTGATAATGTAATAAATTCAGTATAATAAAAATTAATAAATTTATCATAAAATTTAAAATTTCTCCCTCAAAGTATACTTTGCTTCTAAAGTATACTTTGCAATGTTGATGAAATAGGCTACTGATCTGGTTCCAGGTCCACTTAGCCCCCACCTTCTAAAAGTAATAGGATTGGCTCTACTAATCTTACTACTATTATAACAGGTATGACTGGATTCTACTCTCATGAACAAGAAAGCCAAGAAAGCCTGGGTGTGGCCAACCATAATCATTATTCCTCCGGTCACAGTCACAAAACTAGATGGCCGCGACCCGCATGTCGTGCCCGCCGAACTTTTGATAGTATACCGAACAAGAGTGCCGCAAGTCACAAAATACGCCCATCGAATATGGGCCAGACAACGAAGATGCAGAAATGTGAAGCTGTCGCCAAGGCAAGAAACATTAATGAGAATTTGAAAGTCTATAGCATTATTTCTTCATCTCGTTGTGCTAAACATGTATACTAATTTAGGTAGAGATAGAAAAGTAGAGTGTAAAGTAGAAATGATAGGGAATTGGATACAATAATGTAGAAAAAATGGCTAAGTTAAAAAGGTGATATTTTTGTTAAAAAATATTTTTTCGACATAAAAACACCAAGGTGTCGGAGGAGTTGTGTACACGAACTATGCGCTTTTTCTTCTTTTTCTTCAGCCGCCCGCCCGCCCGCCGTGCGGTAAAACATAATACGTACCGTTTTTTAAAAACGGTCGTATAAAAATCGAGTTGGAGCCAAACTTATTTTCACAAGCGGAAGGAGAGATCGCGAAAACGCGAGACGATTCTCATGTTTTGTTGTTGAGAAATATATATATAACACGCTACATACGGGCCTGCTGTAACATGTCGACTATCCGCTGATCATGTCGCTATCACAGGTGGAAGGCTCGCACCTATGACACCAAAAAAATGCCTATTAAAAAAATCCCATTACCCCACCCACTTGGTCTCGTACACTTGGTCTCTATAGAAGATGGTACTGTACGAGACCAAGTGGGTGGGGTAATGGGATTTTTTTAATAGGCATTTTTTGGGTGTCATAGGTCCGAGTCTTCCACCTGTGGTCGCTATTGCGTATTATTTTGAGTTGGTCGAAGCATACAATCAACGAATAATAACGGGACCGATGCGATTTCTAATTACCTCGCACTTTCCAATTACCGATATATTGGCAATATACATGTATTTAAAATAATTTTGATAATAAATAATTATGGGGGTTGGGGGTCAAATAAATAATTCAATTGTATGGGTGGTGGGGGCAATACAATAATTAATACATATGGGTGGTGTGGCAAGGGAAAATTAATAATTATGGGGGTTGGGGCAAACGAAAATAATTCAATTGTGTGGGTGGTGGGGTGAAGCAATAATTCAAAAGCGTGGGTGGTGGGGTATGAAAAGAATTTGTTTGTATGGTTGGTGGGTAAAAAAAACAAGAGGGCCATGATGGCCCTAATTCGCTCACCTGACTCCATGAACACCAGAGAATGTGACATTGAGTTCATGTGTTTTAAAAAAAATTGTGCTATTTTTAGATGGCGGTCATCTTGGATTAAGCGATGACTCTCATTTTACCAAATCTGAAAATGCTTCACCCAAGGATCTTAACTTCCTATGAAGTTTGGCCAGCATCGGCCATGTGGTTCCTGAGAAAAAGACGTTCAAAATCTTGAATAAATGGACCTTTTGGTGGCCATCATGGATGTTATATTCCGACAAATTTTGCACCAGAGCAATCCCCTCATCGATAACTTCAATTTGATATACGACATGAGCATATTAGCTCAAAAATAAAATTTGACCCCAATTTGACCCCACGGGCTACGCCCATTTTTGACCCCGGGGTCACCATTTTCACAACTTTGAAAGAGCATTGTAAATCGATCATTTCTACCAAGTTTAGTCGAAATCCGGCTAGCGGTTCATGAGAAGAAGATTTTTTAAGAATTTATGCTATTTTTAAACGGCGGCCATCTTGGATTAGCGATGACCTCCATTTTAACAAATCTGAAAAGGCTTCACCCATGGACCATAACTTTTAAGTTTGGCTACCATGGGCCAAGCGGTTCATGTGAAGAAGAATTTTGAAATCTCTAATAAAAGAAAGACCTTTTGACATTTCGGCGGCCATCTTGGATGACATAACCATCCAATTTCGACAAAAAATGTACCAGAGTGATCGCCTCATTGATACCTTCGATTTGATATATAACATGACCATATTCGGTCAAACATAAAATTTGACCCCAATTTGACCCCACGAGCCACGCCCATTTTTGACCCCGGGGTCACCATTTTAACAACTTTGAAAGAGCATTGTACATCAATCATTCCTACCAAGTTTCGTCGAAATCCGGCTAGCGGTTAATGAGAAGAAGATTTTTTAAGAATTTATGCTATTTTTAGACGGCGGCCATCTTGGATTAGCTGTGACCTCCATTTTAACAAATATGAAAAGGCTTCACCCATGGACCATAACATTTAAGTTTGGCTACAATGGACCAAGCGGTTCATGTGAAGAAGAATTTTGAAATCTCTAATAAAAGAACGACCTTTTGACATTTCGGCGGCCATCTTGGATGACATAACAATCCGATTTTGACAAAAAAAATGCACCAGAGTGATCGCCTCATTTATACCTTCGATTTGATATATGACATGACCATATTCGGTCAAAAACAAAATTTGACCCCAATTTGACCCCACGGGCCACGCCCGTTTTTGACCCCGGGGTCACCATTTTAACAACTTTGAAAGAGCATTGTACATCGATCATTCCTACAAAGTTTTGTCGAAATCCGGTTGGCGGTTCTTGAGAAGAAGATTTTTGAAGAATTTGTGCTATTTTTAGATGGCGGCCATCTTGGATTACGTAATGACGTCATTTTAACAATTTTGTAATCCCCCTACTAAGGACCATGACCATGAAGTTTGGTGACTATAAGCCCAATGGTTATCGAGGAGAAGACGTTTGAAAATGTTCACGGACTACGACGACGAAGACGACGACGGACGACGGACACATTGCGGTAACAATAGCTCACATGAGCTTCGCTCAGGTGAGCTAAAAACTGCCTTCCAACCCCCCCATACCATTAATTCTGGAAAAGCCCCAAGTTAAAAAGGTGATATTTTTGTTAAAAAATATGTTTTCGGCATAAAAACACCAAGGTGCACATCTTCAATATGTGTAGAAGACGTGTGTATAGTTTCAGAACGAACGACTGAACGGTTTCGGAGGAGATGTGTACACAAACTCTGTACCGTATATAGAATTGTATAGAAAAATGTAGAAAAAATGGCTAAGTTTAAAAGGTGATAATTTTGTTAAAAAATATTTTTTCGGCATAAAAACACCAAGGTGCACATCTTCAATATGTGTAGAAGACGTGTGTATAGTTTCAGATCGATCGACGGAACGGTTTCGGAGGAGTTGTGTACACGAACTATGCGCTTTTTCTTCAGCCGCCCGCCCGCCCGCCGTGTGGTAAAACATAATACGTACCGGTTTTTAAAAACGGTCGTATAAAAACTTTAACCCAGACAGACGTATGTACATACGTACGCCAATGTGCCAACTATATCGCGCGTTCCGCAAGCAGGTGCGACAAAAAGCACATACCTTCCATCCTCTGCGTTGAAAGCCCAGTTTTTTACAGACACGTTTCACATACACGGCTATGGCAGCTACAGCACCCGGACTTCTACTACCCGTGGTGTCGGTCTGAAAATACAGTGGGGCGTCTCCATACTGGACACACAATGTGTGTGTGATCAATTCTGATGGCTTTCATTCATTAACTACACAGATGTGGCTGTTTTCTAGCCTGATAACGATATATATTGCTTGTTGGAAACATGATGGGTGTTTCATTAACGGAAGTCCCATTTCTCCAGTCACAGCCATATGTCTAGTATACAGTGGATGGGTTAGCTTCTTTCATTGTGAATTTCTTTCATTAATCCTTAGAAGAAATTAAACACAATTTGTCATAATTTTGTTTTCTTTCTCGATAAAACCATGGTTTGGCAACACGTTTTTCACACAATTTGTGAGCATTTTTTTTTTATTTTGCTTTCTTTCACTATGAAACCAATACTTTGACAACACATTAGAATCATTTCCATTGGAAATGATTCTAATGTGTTGTCAAAGCATGTACCTGATTAGAAAAATGAAAATAAACAACAAAATTTAATTCATTATTGTAAGGGTTAACTAGACACGTGCATATTTACCTTGATTATTCGGGGATGTTTATTCATGCTCATTACCTTACATTTGACTACACACAATATCTATCTCATCAGGATCTACTGTATAGATCAGCAAACAACCACAGAGTAATAATTATGGTGGATGATTATTTACATTGCGATTTACGACTTACAAGCCAAAATTGGAAAATTGCAAGTCGAAAAGGGGGAGATAATCCATGACCTCAGGGTCAAATCAAAAATCGAAATAAACTTTGCGCATCTACTCATCATAAGGAAGCTACATACCAAGTTTCAGGTGTGTAGCTATTACAGTTTAAAAGTTTTACGACTTACAAGCCAAAATTGGAAAATTCTAAGTCGAAAAGGGGGAGATAATCCCCGGGGTCGAATCAAAAAACGAAATAAACTTTGTGCATCTACTCATCATAAGGAAGCTACATACCAAGTTTCTGTAGCTAGTACGGTTTAAAAGTTTTACGATTTACGAGGCTGGTGACGGACGGACGGAAGGACGGACAGGATGGACAAGGGTAACACTAAATGCCTCCTCTACTATTGTGGTGGGGCATAAAAATATCCAGAAACTCATTAAATACCTCAGTGAATTTTGTCGAAACATACTGGATAAGTTCGAACAAGTGTTCCATCACCGACGTAGTCTTGAAGTCGTCCACCATGGCCGCGTGGATGTTGACTTTGGTCTCTTCTATCCTGTCAAACACAAACTATTCATAAACTGTTGAACAATTCTGCAAAAACCAGGAACCCACTTTTCCGACGGAAAAGTGGGTTCCTGGTTTTTGCAGAATTGTTCAACATATTGTATTATTGCGGAAAGCTTACTATTCATAAACTGAATATAAGATAATTCCAGACTAGTGCAATTTCATATCACATTTTCAAGTGAGGCTAGGAAACATGTAGGAATTCCGAGGTTGCCGATATTCTGCCCTGATAAATGTCAATATCTTCACCATGTAAAGCATTAGCCCTTTCAACCATACAGATTGATTGATTGATTGATTATTGGTGTTTAACGGCCTATCAACAGCTACAGGCATTTAAGGCCGGACCATCGGGTTGGACTATCCCATATTTAACCCGACTATAATGAGGGATATTCCCAAAATCAGAACTCAATATTTACAGAAAAATATATATACAGCCCTGAAATTAGAAAATCTTGACTTGGTGCCAGGTCCATTCCACATCAGATTCATTTTAGCACCAACCCCAAAAGTAATATGATCAGCACTAATCTTATTACTTTTTACCTCTCAACCATACAGACAACTAATGCAAGCATTTACAATGTAGATACAGATGAGACAGTTTCCAATGAGTGGTCTCATTGGGATCTATGCGTTTGGAATTATAATTTTCAAACAATGCACATTTATAATTACGGGAGTAGTCCAAAATTAACATGGAGCAGACTTTGTTTTTAATTGATTTTTTAATTTCTCTTTGTGTATACATGTACATGTACAAGTATAAACTAGAGAAAGTGAGCAGGGGCTCACATAAACCCCCAGCCGCCGCCTGGACCGACAAATAAAAACTTTAACGCAAATATTTAAACAAGAGGGCCATTGTGGTTCTATATCGCTCACCTGGTTATTATATATATGCAAGTAAATCTGAGAGAGCTTTATACATTCATTATTCCTACAAAGTTTTGTCGAAACCAGTCTGGTGATTATAATGGGAAGACATTGTTTAAAGATTTTGTCCAACTTTATACGGCGGCCATCTTGGATTATGTGACAATCTCCAATTTGAAAAATATGTAAATGTTTCACCGAAAGACAATAACTATAAAGTTTGGCCAGCATCGGCCAAGCGATGAGTAAGAAAAAGCTGTTTGAAAGCTCTAATAAAAAGACGTAATTGTCCGATTTTGATAAAAACTGCTTCAGCGAACGTCTCCTCAATACCTTTGATTTGATACACAACATGACCATATTGGCCGCGCTCATTTTTGATACCAATCTGAAACAGCCTTGACTATCGATCATTCCTGCCAAGTTTCATTGAAATCAGTTATTGAAAAGATTTATTTTATGAATTTGACCTACTTTACCACGGTGTCCATTTTTGATAATGTAACAACCTCCAAATTTACAAATCTGACATGCCCCCACCCATAGTTCATCCCTGTGAAGTTTGACCAACATTGGCCAAGCGGTACACGAGAAGAAGACGTTGGAACTCTCTAATTAAAGGATGACATTTTGGCGGCCATCTTAGATGATCTAATCATCGGATTTCGTCAAAAAATGATCCAGAGAGGTATTCCTCAATACCTTCGATTTGATATATGACATGACCATATTCGGTCAAATGCGAAATTTGACCCCTTGTTGACCTCCCGGGCCTCACACATTTTTTACCACTGGGTCACCATTTTTACAAATCTGAAAAAGCATTGACTATCAATCATTCCTGCCATGTTTCGTTGAAATCTGTCTGGTGGTTCTTGAGAAGATTTTTTAAGAATTTGTCATACTATTCCACGGTGGCCATCTTGGATTAGGCAGTGACCTCCAAATATAAAAATCTGACCCCCACCCATAAATCATCACTGTGACCAACATCGGCTGAGCGGTTCACAAGGAAGAAGACGTTTGAACTCTCTAATTAAAGGATGACCTTTCGGATGACTTAATCATCAAATTTCGACTGACCGTCTCCTCGATACCTTCAATTTGATATATGACATGACCATGAAGACGTTAGAAATATAATAATATTCGTTTCAATTTTCTGTTAGGGAAATGTTGAATCTTCACCATGTAAGTGTTAAACTGACTTCTGTAGGAGATCTGCCTCGGAGATGTCACCTCCAGTTAAACGACCATGAACGTAATCCTCGCACTGACGCAGGAAGTTGCCGATCTTCGCATCCAGACTCACTGCTTTCTTCATCGTGTCATCGGTAAATTCTATATCTAAAATATTGACAATCCAGATATGAGACACGCATGGGATTTTGTACCTAAGAACATGTGCGATATTTCGTGAAATTTTTTACGATAGTTTCCGTAAATGACGTTGAAAGTTGACAAAATTTTCAAAGCAAATGCGGAATTGAATTCCGCATTTGCTATGAAAATTTCATCATCTTACGATGTCATTTACAGAACAAATATATTTCATGAAATATCACACATGTTCTCAGGTATAAACTCGCATGGAGTGTCTCATATGATTATGTCCATTTTCTGATTACAAGATACACTATACATGTATTTGTAGTAATCTGTAAAATACAAAAACTTTAATGATGTTAAGGACCGACTTCATAGAACTCCATCCTGCAAATTCCATATCTGAAATGCTATATGTACATACAGCATAAATGCGATCAAATCAATTGTCCATTTTCTAGTTATACGGTACACTGTACAAGTAGTAATATTTTTAGTCACTGAAGTCTCTACTGGTGTACTGCCAATACTGTACCCAAATTTGAATGCGAATACAGGGCTCCAGATAAGGAATTAGTAATTGCGTATTGTCTCTCCACCATTTCAATTTGGTATTTCAAAATTTTCATTGGGTGAAATAAAATCACACTACTGTTAACACATCAGCAGACCGCAATTATTGAATAGTTTGCTTCTAAATGAAAACATGTCTTGGCATTTCATTAGAATTGTCTCCTTGGAGACAATTCTAATAAAATACCAAGATGTGTTTTCATGGAAAAATAAGAAAATATGCTATATTTGTGGTCTGTTTAGTGTTTTCTGTAGTATGATAAAGGTACCACAAATTTTTCATTGCTTTTTGATACTCGCTACTTCTGATTTCAATTGGGTTTTTGGCAATTTTAATTGGGTATTTAAGCCAATACGCAGCTTATCTGGAGCACTGTGAGTAAGTGGTTGATGTATATAAAATTATTTTAAGGATCTACAATTGTTACAAACAAACTGGAATACTTATCTATTACCGATCTAGAAAGAGATGTGAATAACCAAAATATAGTTTACCTCAATTTGAAAATCTGCAGATGGTTATTCTTTTAGTTATCCAGAAATTTATATTGAAAATCATCCCTATTTTCTGTAATTGAAATTAAAGTTTGCAAAATATTTCTGGCACACGATTAACACAATTTCTGAGTAATTTCTTGAAGTTTATACCACGACAGCTAACCAATCAAGCATGCTGATTTCGAGCACGAGTATCAAGTACTCGTACATGCTCAGAATGTTTAACCCTTTCAACACTACAGAGCGCTATAGCGGTGTTTGAAAACAGTGTAGATCCAGATGAGCCGGCTCGTAACGAGCCGTCTCATCAGGATCTGCACTTTTTGCAAGTAATTTTCATATTCTTTGGGAGAAAAGAAAACACCCCTTTTTCATAAATGGACTAGTCAGAGAATCATTTAGTGACGAATGGATCGTCCGGAAAATTGCCATATCAAAATCTATTCCAGTTACTTAGGGTTGAAATGGTTAAATCACGAACATCATTCTATACTTACTGTTTCTGTAGTTAGAAAGCATGCAGAACATGCGGAACTGATTAGCCGAGTATTTTTGCAGAATTTCCGCAGTTGAGATTGTGTTTTTGAGCGATTTCGACATCTTTTCTGGATCATGCTGTAAGTGCAAATAACCTGTAATGTACAATTTTATAATATACATATTTTTTACATCTGTTCAACAACAAGATTACAGACAGATGTATAAGATTCGACAATGTCATGCACATGGTCGAATGTTATCGTTACGTAGTTACGTATCAATCAAAAATATTTAGCAATTTGAGCATTTATGCAGTACTTTGTTAATCTGCTCCATTCAAACAGCTGCTTTACACATACATATTCCGGGGCCGCAGTACACGTTGTGTGATGCAGCCGCATCAATTTCATTATTTCAGTGCGACCGTTGTGAACTGGTCTTGTGACGTAATGGCGCGTTCTAGTAACGTCATGAGACACATGTATTACGTAGGTGTTGGCTTGGCCACGAAATGAGCATTGTCGACAGCCATGGTCAACCAGCATGCGCTGTATGTCTGCACACGGCTGTGAGCGGTGTCAAACAACGGCAGTCATGTAACAATTTCAGATCGTCCATGGTATTCCTAATACAATCCATTGTTAGGCAGTTATGAGTGCAGTGCATTTATTCAATTCATATCATTTGATTGATTATGGGTTTTACTTCCATTCAACACAGTCCTACTATTATATAGATGGTAATATTGAACCGACCACGGTATTCATATTACAGCCAAATGTTGGGCTTTTATGTATGCAGTAGGATCATTTGATAATATACAATTTGATCGAATGAGTGAATGGGGGTTTACGTGTATTACAGCTGTGCTTTTATGTGCGCAGTCTGATCATTTTACAATACAATATATATGACAGCCAAAGTAGGAACATGACTGGGCCAGCTCATTCATGTGATGGGGAAACATATTACATTCCATTCCAGTAGCCGATTTCATCAAAATTGCAAAGTATACTTTTCTAGCAAAGTATACTTTGAGGGAGTAATCATTTATTTTTCCTGAAATGCATTATTTCAAATAGAACTAACAAATGCATGTATTTCATGATTAAAAGTATGCAGAATTATTATACTGAATTTATTACATCACAGCCATAATGGCTGTGATAATGTAATAAATTCAGTATATTAAAAATTAATAAATTTATCCTAAAATTGAAAATTTCTCCCTCAAAGTATACTTTGCTACTAAAGTATACTTTGCAATGTTGATGAAATAGGCTACTGATATAGGGGTGACAGGGTTACTGGCAATGTAATTGTGACCTACCGGAATGCATCTAGTAGTTGACCCATTGATGACAGCCGAAGTAGGAACATGACTGGGCCAGCTCATTCATGTGATGGGGAAACATATTACATTCCATTCCAGATATAGGGGTGACAGGGTTACTGGCAATGTAATTGTGACCTACCGGAATGCATCCAGTAGTTGACCCATTGATGACAGCCGAAGTAGGAACACGACTGGGCCAGCTCATTCTCGTGGTGGGGAAATACAAGGTCATGGCCGCCCGAATGGAGGTCTATAGACTGGCCGAATATACGGCTGGAACCAAATATAGCGTTTAATGTCAGTGTAATACACTACTGCCTGTTGCTGTCGACAAACTTTTGGCTACTAAACAAATAAAATCTAAAAAATATTTAAATGTAGTTAGTTTTTCATCAATATAACAAGAAATGTGTCTGTTGAACGCGGATGCCACCTGCAGCATATTTGAGAAACTGTGACAAATTGGTTAACCGAAAAGTGTGACGGACGGACAGACGGACAGGACAGACGGACAGACGGACGGACAGTCCAAACACTATATGCCACCCGTTTCTTTGAAACCCGGTGGCATAAAAAAGTCACCCTTGCCAAAAAAAATTATTTGATGAAATTCCATCAAATAATGCTTTTATAGCGAAAAAATGATCTCCTATGAGAGGTTAAAATGGGGGCTAAAAATAGAATTTAAAAATAATTATTAATTTGTGGCAAGATTTTCAAAATCTAATTTTTGTTTTCTTAATTACATGTACGTCATCTCCAAGCTATTTAACCTAGTTTTGGAGTGAATTTCCTTTCCTTTTTTTTTTTTTTTACTCCTCCCAATGCTCCTCCACCTCCTTTTCCCTCATGTTAAATTCCCATAGAAAAATAGTTTTTTCACGATAAAATCATTATTTGATGGAAATTCATGAAATAAATTTTTGGGTAAAGTACCTTTTTTGTTATTGCTGAAAAACTACTTACATTCAAATATTTCTGAGATTTAATGTGTTTAATAGCCAAAAGTTTGTCGGCAGCAAAACATGGAACAGACAGTAGTGTAATAGATATGTAAACAATAAAGTTATGAACATTGGGTTATCAGTACAGCTGCGATGTATGATGCAGCCTTATGCAATAAACATAATTTCACATTTACGTTGATTTAATATACACCAAACATAACCTTCACAAACTGGACAGACACCAGACCAGCCAAAAATATTTTGTTTAGAGGAGAGGCGTTTGCAGAGGTATTTTACTGACTTTGGGACATCACTGTTTCAATCATGCAACAGACTGCCCCTGTCAGACAGTACTCTACTGTCTGTTTCACGAAAGCTGCCCAAATTTTACGGCCATATAAACAATTCAAAAACAATATTTTTTTCGATAATATTAAATTAAAGGAAAATTTAAGAATGAGCCTTCTTTTTATTTCGTTAAAATTGGTCAAATATTGGTTTTATTACGAAAAATTGATTTGTCTATGGGAATTTAACATGGGGGAAAAAGGAAGTGGAGGGAGCTGTGGGAGGAGTAAAAACAAGAGCTGTAGGAGAACAGCATAGCTCGACTACGAGGGTTGTCGATGTACACATAGCTTGACAAAGAAGGTGGCTGTGGCCTGCATAAAAACCTTAACCAAGGTTGACTAAAAACCTTAACCAAGGGGAAATTAAGTAAGTAATTCAAGGTTAAATGTAGGTCAATGTCAGACATAGGTCAGGGGTTATTGATGTACATCACTAGGAGATGAAGTTTTCCAAGTATGGTTTCTGTAGGCCCAGGAGTATTCCATATACAAGCTTGACTAAAAACCGTAACCAAGGGGAAATAACTAAGTAATCCAAGGATAAAAGTAGGTCAAGGTCAAATATAGGTCAGGGGTTATTGATGTGCATCACTAGGAGATGAAGTTGTCCAAGTATGGTGGTGTAAGGGCCATATATTGCATATACAAGCTTGACTAAAAACCTTAACCAAGGTTGATTAAAAACCTTAACCAAGGGGAATAACAAGTAATTCAAGAGGAAATGTAGGTCAAGGTCAAATATAGATCAGGGGTTATTGATGTACATCACTAGGAGATGAAGTTGTCCAAGTATGGTGGGTGTAGGGCCAGTAGTATTGCATATACAAGCTTGACTAAAAACCTTAACCAAGGTGTGACGGTGACGCCGACGGTGACGCCGACGGTGACGCCGACGCCGGGGTGACAACATAAGCTCTACTTATTCTTCGAATAGTCGAGCTAAAAACTAAAAAATTTGGAAATTGACTCCGAAAACCTACCTAGATATCTTGGAAATGATCTAACTAAGAAAACAAGTTAAATTTTGAAAATCGGTCCAGTATTTCTGAAACTCTAAAACAATTTCCCCATGTTAAATCCCCATAGACATCTTCACTCTGTGAAGATGTCTATGGGGATTTAACATGGGGAAATTGTTTTTTCGCAATAAAATCAATATTTGACTGAATTTCATGAAATAAAAAGAAGGCTCATTCTTAAATTTTCCTTTAATTTAATATTATCAAAAGAAATCTTGTTTTTGAATTGTTTATATAGCCGTAAAATTTGGGCAGCTTTCGTGAAACAGACAGTAGTCTGTAATCACTATAAATAGCAGAGCTCCAGATAAGGTGCGTATTGGTGTATTTTACACACCTATTTTAGTAGAATACGCACAGATTATCAAAAATGTGAGTACAAAATACTCACACCAATGTGAAAATACGTATTGATTTTCAAATTGAGTAGTGAAAATACTGTAATAAAGTTGAAAATGTACTTAGTTGAGCTGCAAAAAACAAACAGTGTTTTGCACCTCAAATAAGTGAAATTTTGAATTTGTTGTATTTTTATCCTTTGTTCCCTATTTTAATATAAACAAAGAAAATCAATAATTTTTTTGTAAAAGTAAAATATGCATTGAATTGGTTTGTTTACGTTGCGTCATTACACTGACGTCATTCGGCAACGTCACATGACGTCATCCGACCAATGGAACGTCAGTTTTCACTTCGTTGTAACCCGGATGTTTGTATCAGGTCAATGCCTGATACAACAATATGTTATCAGTCAGTACGTATTCGGTCAATACAGGGCTGGTACCTGATAAATTACATTACACATAAAAATCATATTTGCCAAATTCCAATTCAGTATGTAATGAAAAACAAAGAAGTGTGACCTGTTACCTTGCCATTGCGGAACATTCGATGTGCCAGCCCGGACGCCCGAGTCCCCATGGTGACACCCAAGCTGGTTCATTAGGCTTCGCCGCCTTCCACAGGGCAAAATCGTGGGAACTCTTCTTAACTGGAAATGGAGACGTGAAAGTGCGAAATTGTTGGTAAATGGCCAAGTAATGTGTAATACCCAAAAAGTTGAAGCTATTTCTTGGGAAATTTGTTTTATAACTGTTTGTGAAATTTTTATCTGATCATTGCGGAAAACATACTTTTTTGGGGATTGGGAGGAGATACGAATAACACTCCCAAACAAGAGCTGTAGGAGAACAGCACAGCTTGACTACGAGGGTTGTCGATGTACACATAGCTTGACAAACAAGGTGGCTGCGGCCTGCATAAAAACCTTAACCATAGTTGACTAAAAACCTTAACCAACGGAAATTAAGTAAGTAATTCAAGGTTACCGGTAAATGTAGGTCAATGTCAGATATAGGTCAGGGGTTATTGATGTACATCACTAGGAGATGAAGTTTTCCAAGTATGGTTGCTTAGGTCCAGGAGTATTCCATATACAAGCTTGACTAAAAACCTTAACAAAGGGGAAATAAGTAAGTAATCCCAAGGATAAAAGTAGGGCAAGGTCAAATATAGGTCAGGGATTATTGATGTACATCACTAGGAGATGAAGTTGTCCAAGTATGGTTGATGTAGGCCCAGAAGTATTCCATATACAAGATTCAAGGTTAAATGTAGGTGAAGGTAAAATATAGGTCAGGGGTTATTGATGTACATCCCTATGAGAAAAGGTTATTCAAATATGATGTCTGTATGCACAACAGTATTCCATCTACAAGCTTGACAAAAAACCTTAACCAAGGTTGATTAAAAACCTTAACCAAGGGGAATTAACTAAGTAATTCAAGGTTAAATGTAGGTCAAGGTCAAATATAGGTCAGGGGTTGTTGTTGTACATCACCAGATGAAGTTGTCCAAGTATGGTTGGTGTAGGGCCAGGAGTATTCCATTTACAAGCTTGACTAAAAACCTTAACCAAAGATAATTAACTAAGTAATTCAAGAGGAAATGTAGGTCAAGGTCAAATATAGATCAGGGGTTATTGATGTACATCACTAGGAGATGAAGTTGTCCAAGTATGGTGGGTGTAGGGACAGTAGAATTCCATATACAAGCTTGACTAAAAACCTTAACCAAGGGGAATTAAGTAAGTAATTCAAGAGGAAACGTAGGTCAAGGTCAAATATAGACCAGGGGTTATTGATGTACATCCCTATGAGAAAAGGTTGTCCAAGTATGGTGTCTCTATGCACAATAGTATTCCATGTACAAGCTTAACTAAAAACCTCAACCAAGGTTGACTAAAAACCTTAACCAAGGGGAATTAACTAAGTAATTGAAGAGGAAATGTAGGTGAAGGTCAAATATAGATCAGGGGTTATTGATGTACAACACTAGGAGATGAAGTTGTCCAAGTATGGTGGGTGTAGGGCCAGTAGTATTCCATATACAAGGTTGACTAAAAACCTTAACCAAGGCATGACGGTGACGTCACGCCGACGCCGGGGTGACAACATAAGCTCTAACTATTCTTCGAATAGTCGAGCTAAAATTGGATTGATTTATTGATTGGGTTTTTACGTCTGTTTAACAGCAAGGTCATATATATACATGTACATATCATAGGTGGCGGAAGCCGAACATTATTGGAGGGCCCCAATGTTGAGTACTCGATAGCGCTAGGGGTGTCCGGGGCATGCCACCCCCCCCCCCCCACCCCCCCCCCCCCCGGAAATTTTGGAAAACCAAGTGGTGTGAAACGCCATTTCCTGCATTCTCAGCAAAGTTCTCAGCAAAGTTCCCAGTACTCATGATTACACAAATATATTAGAATAAAAAATCCAAAATTTACAGAATTATTGGGGGGGGGGGGGGCTCCCCCCCCTCGCGCTTCCGCCGCCCCTGCATATGGGAATGCACCTGCATGGGGGTGGTGGAACTGAACTTTCAGCACTAAAATTACAATAAAAGTGAAAGGGTTTAACGGCCCACGAAAAGCTACGGTTATATAGGGATGGGACGTTGGTTTCATTCAAGTGCCATCAGGAAGACCAGCGTTATAGAAATATTCCTTCGTGCTTAGGGCAGGGATTGAAAAGTGAATGGGTTTCACGACCCAGCAAGTGTTATCCGAAAGACTAGGGGGCCGTTTCACTAAACTCTGTACGAATAAAATGTTCGTAAGTGCAAATTTATGATCATCTGGAAATTTCAATTGATGTAATTACATTTCTTGAGCATAGGCTGCATATGCAGCCTATGCTCAATAAATGTAAATCCATCAATTGTTTACAAGAAAACATTGTTAATGTGAAATTTACAGACTATCATAATTTTGCACTTACAAACATTTTAGTCATACAAAGTTTAGTGAAACGGCCCCCGGTATAGAAATTTACTTCATGTATATGGCGGCGATTAAACTCACAACCTTCAGTGTCCACACCCAACACTCTACCACTAGACTATCAAGCCATGCCTGCTCACCTGCAGATTTTGTGGTCACTTGAGGAGGAACAAACTTGTTGTAGTGGCCGTATTTCTCCACGTCAAAGTACACACTGCCTGAAATGGGAGGTCGGTGTTCATTATTCATGCCATATCACAGGTGACTGGAACCGGATAAATGGGGCCTATGGCATTTGTGGCCAATCTAACTCATGGCCTACTAGCAACTGTATGCTGTATGATAAGGATATAATTATAATGTTTGTTTTGAGCACGACAGGTGTCTCACAGGTTGAACGGCGATCAGTGCAGGCCCTGATCAGACTGCGCGGATGCGCATGCTGGTCTGGGTCTACACTGGTCGCAAAAGCCATAAGATTTAAAACAAGAGGGCCATGATGGCCCTAATTCGCTCACCTGACTCCATGAACACCAGAGGAGAATGTGACATTGAGTTCATGTGTTTTAAAAAAATTGTGCTATTTTTAGATGGCGGTCATCTTGGATTAAGCGATGACTCTCATTTTACAAAATCTGAAAATGCTTCACCCAAGGATCTTAACTTCCTATGAAGTTTGGCCAGCATCGGCCATGTGGTTCCTGAGAAAAAGACGTTCAAAATCTTGAATAAATGGACCTTTTGGTGGCCATCATGGATGACATAATCATCCGATTCCGACAAATATTGCACCAGAGCAATCGCTTCATCGATACCTTCAATTTGATATATGGCATGAGCATATTCGGTCAAAAATAAAATTTGATCCCACGTTCCGGGCCATGCCCATTTTTTAACCCACCCGGGGGTTCACCATTTTTAACAACTTTGATAGAGCATTGTAAATCGATCATTCCTACCAAGTTTAGTCGAAATCCGGCCAGCAGTGATCGCCTCATTGATACCTTCGATTTGATATATAACATGACCATATTCGGTCAAAAATAAAATTTGACCCCAATTTGACCCCACGGGCCACGCCCATTTTTGACCCCAGGGTCACCATTTTAACAACTTTGAAAGAGCAATATACATCAATCATTCCTACCAAGTTTCGTCGAAATCCGGCTAGCGGTTCATGAGAAGATTTTTTAAGAATTTATGCTATTTTTAGATGGCGGCCATCTTGGATAAGCGATGACCTCCATTTTAACAAATCTGAAAAGGCTTCACCCATGGACCATAACTTTTAAGTTTGGCTACCATGGGCCAAGCGGTTCATGTGAAGAAAATTTTTGAAATCTTTATAGAACGACCAATTTTGACATTTCGGCGGCCATCTTGGATGACATAACAATCCGATTTCGACAAAAAATGCACCAGAGTGATCGCCTCATTGATACCTTCAATTTGATATAAGACATGACCATATTCAGTCAAAAATAAAATTTGACCACAATTTGACCTCACGGGCCACGCCCATTTTTGACCCCGGGGTCACCATTTTAACAACTTTGAAAGAGCAATGTACATCGATCATTCCTACCAAGTTTTGTCGAAATCCGGTTGGCGGTTCTTGAGAAGAAGATTTTTTAAGAATTTGTGCTATTTTTAGACGGCAGCCATCTTGGATTACGTAATGACGTCATTTTAACAATTTTGTAATCCCCCTACCTAAGGACCATGACCATGAAGTTTGGTGACTATAGACCCAATGGTTACCGAGGAGAAAACGTTTGAAAATGTTCACAGACGACGGAAGACGACGGACAACGACGGACGACGACGACGGACGACGGACACATTGCTGTAACAATAGCTCACATGAGCTTCGCTCAGGTGAGCTAAAAAGTGAAAAGGTTTATCGTCCCAGCAACAGCTAAGGTCATATAGAGACGGGACCACAGTTTAAAGTCTCATCTGACAGACCAGTGGGATTGAAATACTATGAAAGTAATGTTGAAATTATAATGTTTGTTAATGAGCATGACAGGTGTCTTGACTGATTGAATGGCGATCAGTGCAGGCCCTGATCAGACTGCGCGGATGCGCATGCTGGCCTGGGTCTACACTGGTCGCAAAAGCCATAAGCCTGAAAAAAAAAAGTGAAAAGGTTTAAAGTCCCAGCAACAGCTAAGGTCATATAGAGATGGGACCACAGTTTAAAGTCTCATCCGACAGACCAGTGGGATTGAAATACTATGAAAGTAATGTTGAAGCCCTAGGCCGACAACCTCCGGATTCCACAACCCATTCCTCATAAACCGGAGATCTTCAGTGACAGCTTCACATGAAAGAGTCATAAAAATGGTGGCTTTCTACTTATTTTTACACAGGTTGTCAACTCAACAGCACCACAATCTGTCCAATAATGGTCAGTGTTTTCACTAGTGACCCTTTGGGGCATTTTGACCTTTGACCCTTGAACTTTGATATTGACTCCTGGAATTTACAGCACAGGGGTCAAATCTGCTATATGATAAATTTGTATTTGACACTTTAATTTAGTCTTGATCGGCCATTTTGACCCTTTAATTCTGGAGGCAACTGAATCCCTGATGGTGTCACTATACAGGGATGTAGGTGCATGTGTCCTGATCTGGTGCCAGGTGCCCTTCTCATACCAGTAGCCGATTTCACCAAAATTGCTAAGCATACTTATCTAGCGAAGTATACTTTGAGGGAGTAATCATTTATTTTTCCCCGAAATGCATTGTTGAAAATATAGAACTAACGACTGCATATATTTCATGAATAAAAATATGCAGAATTATTATACTGAATTTATTACATTATCACAGCCAAAATGGCTGTGATAATGCAATAAATTCGTTAAAAAAAAAAAGATTATCCTTAAATTGAAAATGTCTCCCTCTAAGTGTATTTAGCAAGATAAGTATGCTTAGCAATTTGGTGAAATAGGCTACTGGTCATCTGGTCATAGAAATGTTGCAGTAAGAATGGCTTCATCCGACACCCTGCCCTCCTCTATGCACCACCATTAAATATGAATCACAAAAATGAATTTAAAGTCCAAAACCTTAATTTAATAACTCAGTAATTACTCTGTATAATAATATTAGCAGTTAGAAAACTTCTTAAAGCCCCTATACGGCTCAAGTTGCCGAATTTGGCCTCCTATTGGGTTTTCCCACACATAAATCCAACAGGTTTCTATTTACACACACTTTGAAACTGTTTGCATTCATTTTGGTACAAAAATGAGTTTGTAGTCGATGAAAATATCAATATTTGTTGATAAACAAACAGCAGGTGCGTGTTTCAAAGCCCGATCGATTTTCCGACAGACGCTCGGGTCAACTCCTCAACTCCCCGATTCGCGGCCAATGAATTCCGATAGCCGGAGTTTATCGACTCGCTTCCGAGCCGAAACCGTACAAAGTTCGTCCAATTGTGATCGTTCGCCGATCTAAAAAACACTTTTTTCTAATTTTATTGACTTTCATTCATGATTCGCATACTATCAGATTATGTCTTCCAGAAACCCTGAAAAGGGAAAGTCCTCGCGTCTATTTTTAGGTTTAACCAATCAGAGATGTTCTTACATAGACGCTTCGGTGGTTGTATTATGGAAGATAGTGCATTGACCCAGTTCCAGATAATGAACGAAATTATAGAAAAAAGTGTTTTTTTTTTTTGATCGGCGAACGATCACAATTGGACGAACTTTGTATGGTTGGAGTGTCTAATGTATATGATCATGGTGCACGACTTTAGTTTGAGCTGGCGATCAGCTATCGGCCAAATATGACCGATAATCCAGCCGGACGGCCTCCGATTCTGTGTGAGATTCTTTCGTACACGCAACTTTCGCTTTGGATGGGGTAATCAAAACGCGAATAACTCAATAAATACTTGAAACAGCGATTTCAAGTGAGTATATTCACACACCTAATACCTTTATCGATTGCCAGAGACATATTTCATACATTTGATCGATGTTTATTGTGTTCGTGCGAGCCGGAAAAAAGAGGGCTCTTTCTATAATAGCGCTATTTATACTCACCTTGAATTAACGTATAGTACTGTACGAGACCAAGTGGGTGGGGTAATGGGATTTTTTTTAATAGGCATTTTTTTGGTGTCATAGGTCCGAGTCTTCCACCTGTGGTCGGATGTGGGTTGTATGCAAAACAAAGCACCATCCCTAGACATACATTATGGTCAACAATGAAAGGTGTTACTAATGTATGTACGTACATGAACTAACGCTATATCCCCTCTTGCCCATCAGCGAGGGGATAATAAAGAAATTCCTATTAAATAAACCACAAACCATCAGCAGTCATATATGCATGGCCTCTGTCAATAATGCCCCGGATAAATTCTATAATGGCTGGTATGTTGTCAGTTACACGAGACGTTGCTGTTGGTGCCTTCATATTCAATGCAAGCATCTCTTGAAAGAACTGTCTCTCGTAGTAGCAGGTAATAGTGGTGCAATCTTGGTCAAGCTGAAATTACAGTTGTCAAAATCCACATTTTAGACCATGATTTTGTATCTAAGAACATGTGCGATTTTTAATGAAATATATTTACAGACACTGTAAATGATGTTGAAAGGTGACGAAAATTTCATAGCAAATGCGGAAGTCTATTCTATTTGCTAAGAAAATTTCATCAACTTTTGACTTCATTTCATTGTCATGAGGTATCGCACATGTTTTAGGTATTAAATCACAGGCCGTGTCTCATTTATTTAATAGTGCATGATAAAATGATGGAATGACTGAGGTTTTACATCCTTTCAACAGCCAGGGATCAAGTACAGGACTATTTGTGAGATTTTATCTTCAGTTGAGGGAAAAGTTTGCCACCATATATAACAGAACAAGAAATGCCCCCTGGTGGCAGATTGAAGAAACTGTGGCAAAGTTAATTAACCGAAAGTATTCATAAGCACAGTTGTGAAGGTAAAATGGTGATGGTCATATTACGGGCAGCATGGAGGTGTTTCATTTGTCCACAGGTTTGATGTATTGAAATATTAAAGTAATCCATCAAGGGATATAGAAGTTAGGACAGAATCTGGCGAACTTATTAATGTGTGAAAAACTTAAAAGTTGTGAAGGTCAAAAGGTCATGGTCATATTAAAGGGCAGCATGGATGTGTGGCATTCGTCCACAAGTGTGATGTACCACGGTATTGAACTATAAAAGTAATTCTTCAAATCAAAGGATATAGAAATTATGACAGAATTTCAAAACTCTGGCGAACTTCTTAATGTGTGAAAAACTTAAAAGTTGTGAAGGTCAAAAGGTCAAGGTCATATTAAGGGCAGCATGGATGTGTGGCATTTGTCCACAAATATGCTGTGTTGAAATATTTAAGTAATCCTTCAAGTAATATAGAAGTTAGGACAGAATTTCGAAACTCAAGACGAACTTCTTAATGTAGGAAAAAGTTCAATAAAATTTGACCCCAATTTGACCCCATGGGCCACGCCCATTTTTGACCCCGGGGTCACCATTTTAACAACTTTGAAAGAGCATTGTACATCGATCATTCCTACCAAGTTTCGTCGAAATCCGGCTAACGGTTCATGAGAAGAAGATTTTTGAAGAATTTGTGCTATTTTTAGATGGCGGCCATCTTGGATTACGTAATGACATCATTTTAACAATTTTGTAATCCCCCTACCTAAGGACCATGACATACATGTTGTATGTGGTAGGCACCCCTTGGTTATGAAGCTGTGAAAGTTTGGTGGTCCTAGGTGGTACAGTACCAAAGAAATGGACTTAAACACGAAAACTTAACATTGTAAACGCGAAAAGTTAACATTGAAAATGGCTAAGTCGACTGCGCGGAAAAAATGGGTCAAGTTAAAAAAAAAGTAACATGTTGGATAGTGATATGTGGTGGGCACCCCTTGATTATGAAGCTGTGAAAGTTTGGTGGTCCTAGGTGGTACAGTACCAAAGAAATGGACTTAAACACGAAAACTTAACATTGAAAACGCGAAAACTTACATTGAAAATGGCTAAGTCGACTGCGCAGAGAAAAAATGGTGAAGTTAAAAAAAAAGTAACATGTTTGGATAGTGATATTGTGTGGTGGGCACCCCTTGATTATGAAGCTGTGAAAGTTTGGTGTCCTAGGTGGTACAGTAACAAAGAAATGGACTCAAACACGAAAACTTAACATTGATTGTGGACGCCCCCGCCGCCCGCCGCCCGCGCCCGCACCGCCCGCCCGCCCGGCTTTCGCCAATCCAATAGCCTGGATTTTTTTTCAAAAAACCTGGCTAAAAATCAGATATGTGGCTGTAAATGGGGCTTATGGGATGAATTTGTGACCATTGTAGCTCCTGATCAAATAGCATACTCCTGTAGACTGATAACAATCTATATTGCTTGTTAGAAGACGTTTCATTGATGGAATAGCGAACAGTGCAGCGAGCCTCTGGCGAGGTGCATAAAATTGCAGATGATGGAGTTTCATAAATCTCATATCAAAAGGAAACAAGTTTGAGATTCTGTTTATCACACGACTTCAGTCTCCAAAGAGCAGACAACTTGGAGATATCCAATATGTTTCAGTGGGCAGACACCATTGACTATTTTCGCATCTAGTTGAAACTCTCCACAGAGAAAACTGGTTCCTTGCAATAAATATGCCATATAACAGGTTCCTGTTCTTTGTAAACACTTCAAATACCAAACGTGAGCTCATTCTGACAAGTGCAGTAATCTTAATGGGTCACGGACGTTTCTAATGACGTTTAAAACATGATGACGTCAACGTCAAAACATCATTGCTTTGTTGCGCAATTACTGACGTCATTTGGACTGTCTCTATTTTATTAATTTGACATCGTTGGCGCATAATACGAATACGTAATTAGAGTGATGCGGCCAGCCAATCAAATGCGCTCCAGGTATTATTACACGTGTGTCACAGCACATTCATGAAATGGGTTAAGATACGACATAACAATGATTTCATGTGATAAGTAAAGTTACGAACCTCCAGTGATCTCCTGATGATCTTGTCATCGATGTCTGTTATTCCCATAAGGCACACAACATTGATATCAAAGAAGTCTTGCAATATCCGGCGTATTATGTCAAACCTGATGTAGTTACTCGCATGTCCCACATGAGATTCATCATAGACAGTGGGCCCGCATATATACCTGAAAGCATAAGACATATAGAAAATATCAAGCTTGTGTATTTTGATATACGTCTATCAGGCAATGCTAGGAAATGTGATTTTTTTTTAAATCTCCTAAAAACTGTTTCAAAAATTGTGCTTCCTGGTAGTTATAGCAGAAATTCACTGTAGATTGTGTTGAGTATCGACATCGAAGTTGATATTATCTTCCATATCTTATTATTTTATGATAAGCATAATTCAGCAGAAAACATAAAATCCTTCGTATTTGATCAAATAAAATAGTGAGCTAGGTTTACATGTGTCATTTTCTGTCTGTAAAGCGAAAAAAATCACATATTGAAATATCTGACACATAATCTGCGACACACTGCCTTTAACCCTTTCAACCCCATAGGCCTGTATAGTAGTCGTATTGGAAAAAAAATATAGATCTATATGAGATGGCTCGTGTCGAGCCGTCTCATAACACACGTGCCATCTCATAAGGATCTGCAATTTTTGCAATTAATTAATTTTAAGAACAAAAACTCACTCTTTTCATAAATGGACTAGTCTGAAAATCATTTTGTGACGATTGGATTGGTAGCAAAATGAACATATCAAAATCAATTCCAGTTACTTAGAGATCTATGAAAGGGTTAAACCTGTCACTGTGAAGGATGATGGTCGTTTCGATTAACTACCAGATTTTTTTTCTTATCTTTAATGTTTGGAATTGGCTTGAGGACCTTCCAAACCCTGGTATTTGAGCCCAACTGCTAGTTTGTTTTTTTTAGCTTATATTTAAGGGTAGGAATTGGCTCGAGGACCTTCCAAATCCGGGCATTTGGGCCCAAAAGTGTCAGGCCAATGACCGTTGGCCCATTTGTTTCCAAATTTACTAATATCTGCAATAGTCGAAAATGTGTGCATTAAATGAAGGAGGCGATGAGGCAGTTAATTTAACCTAGCTAGTTCATTCTCCTATCGCACGATGCCGGTATGTCAGACCGTGAAATGGGCAAAGTGTGAGTGCATGTGATATATGGAGACTCAGCCGTGACAGTGTTATCCTATATGATGATGATGTTCGAGGGTTTGTCAGGGCAAACATATCAGGCAGGATATGATCGATATTGGGTTATGCAAAGTATGATATAATGTGTTTTCGGGCCCAGGTACTGTCGTAGCTTATCACTATATACGAGATGCTATTATTGAAATTGAGACGTGGCACCTTACCATATAAAACCATTCAGGCGCGGATACAGAAATAATTGCAGGGGGTGGTCTGTAATTACAAGTCGGCATAGCCGACCTCCGCGAGCGCGAAATCGTAAAGTCTGGGGGTCGTCCCCCAGGTAATTTTTAAATGCCAGATCGTCGCAGATGCAATTTCCACGACACCTAGGCTACGAAAAGTCATCCAACTATTCGAGGATTGTAATTTTGTAGATTTTCTTCTCTGTTTTTTTGACGAACTGGTAGTTGTTAGACGAAACGACCATAATTAACTGTGAATACCAAGGGAGATAAGCGGTGAAAATGCATTTTTACCAAGACAGGTTCTTGCCTCTTGGAAGCACAAGTTCATGTTTCTGCTTTGTGAGCGTGTTGTATACATTTATGCCAGTGTCGTAACCAGTTGGTTTCATCCATTCATGTAATTGTGAATGCGTCGACTTGTGAGCTTTAGTTGAATATTCACACCCCAGTGCTCCTATAGTTATCTCCCTTAGTCCAACCTTGCGGCAACCTTCGATTGCGACATTTCCTACTGATAATAGGCAAGCAGCACAGTGATTTTGTAAAACGGTGGGAGGTATCTTTGCAAAATTAGACAAGGCAATCATCATTTAACTCCGGTTGCACATATGCAATGTATTCGACACATAAATTGATTTTATGTTGGCTTTAAAATTAAAGTTTTGGAAAATTTTCCATAGCACGACGGACTTGATTGTATTACATAATAATGACACTTTGTGGGTGATGGAAGTAATTGGGAATTACATATTGTGTTTGTCGCATCACAAATTGCTATATAGTGTTTTTGTTTTAAATCATGAATAACTCAGTATGCATCACAATGTCTAACGATAAGAAAACAAAACGTGTGAAATTATAGACACAATAGTTCAGACTGCGGTCTATCTTGTAGATTCGCCAATCAAGTCCATCCAATAAATTCTTTTTTCAGTATATAACTATCCACACGGTTATTAGATACTTCGGATTGACGGTATTTTTTTTTCTTTCGCTTTCACCTTTCTTGGACGTACCATTCTTTCAAACATTATTTATTTTAAAACGATTAAAAACAACTATGCAAATGCTTTCGTTGGCACAGATGGAACACAGACCAAACACTAAAAAGCTATACTCTTTGCTTAAACATGCTAAGCAAGACGCAGCAGGAATATCTACCCTCAAAGAAGGCTATACTCCCCATGAGGATGACACCAACAAAGCAACACTACTCAACAAACAATTTCAATCCGTCTTCAGCCCTAAGTCACCACTATCTCTAAAGTCCCTCTGCCAGATGAACATACAGGACTCTGTTGACATCGGTCAGCAGAGTACCGCTGATCCAGGCCCATATAACAAAATACCAGATATCGAGATTGCAATTAACGGCATAGACAAACTACTACGGAATCGCAACCCACACAAAGCCTCGGGCCCGGATCAGCTCACACCGACAATCCTAAAAGAACTCCACTTAGAACTCTCTCCAATCCTAAAAGCCATCTTCCAAAAATCACTAGACAGCGGTACGTACACTACCAGCCATCTGGAAGAGTGCCAATGTGCCAAGAGCGCCCATATACAAAAAAGGGGACAGATCCAATCCTGCCAACTATAGGCCGATCTCCCTCACCTGCGTTCTCTGGCAAAGTACTCGAACACATAGTGGCCTCTTCCATGACAAAACACTTCACTAACAACAACATACTACATGACATGCAACATGGCTTCCGAGAAAAGCGCTCCTGTGAGACACAACTACTGATGCTCACTCATGACCTACTGAAATCTGTACACAACAAAAAACAAGTAGACCTGATTCTTTTAGATTTTAGCAAAGCTTTCGATAAAGTCAGTCACGAAAAACTCTTATTTAAATTACATAACTATGGAATCAGGGGAAACGTATTAAAATGGATAAAATCATTTCTGGACAACCGCTCTCAATCAGTAGTTTGTAAATGGAAAGACATCTGGTGCCATACCAGTCTCGTCTGGCGTCCCACAGGGGTCTGTTCTTGGACCAATACTATTCCTAGCATACATTAACGACTTGCCCGAAAATGTGCACTCCACAGTTCGCCTTTTTGCAGATGACACAGCCATATACATCACATTAGACACTGAAGATCAATCAAAAGCCCTGCAAGACGACCTCACTAACCTAGAAAAATGGGAAAACATGTGGGATATGGAATTTAACCCTTCAAAATGCCAAGTCATTCACATCACAAAGTCAAGACACCATATTCCCACTAACAATACAATACACAACACTACACTAGAATCTGTCCCTCAGCGAAATACCTAGGGGTAGACATCACATCAGACATGTCCTGGAACACACATATAGACAGGATTTCAAAGCAGGCAAACAAAACACTAGGCTTTCTAAAGCGCAACATCAAGGTACACTCAGAACAACTTAAGTCTACAGCATACAAAACCCTGGTACGACCACAACTAGAGTACTGCTCCTCAGTTTGGTCCCCCCACACACAAAACTCTATCTATCAACTCGAAATTGTCCAGCGCAGAGCCGCTCGCTGGGCAACTCGTACATACCAGCGCACATCCAGCATAACAAATACTTTACAAAGGCTTGGATGGCGTCGCTTAGAATTAATACGGATAGATACCAGGCTATCCATGCTATACAAGATCACCAATGATCTTGTGGCCATCCCAGCAGAACACTACTTAACGCAAAACACCAGACCATTAAGACACTCACATCCACTCCAGTACAGAATTATCTCAGCCAACACAGACTACTATAAGTACTCCTTCTTCCCATACACTGTAGCCATCTGGTACGCTTTTTTTTGGAATTCCTACCTATGGGTATTCCATTAACCTTACCCACATAAACCAGTTCAATCAGGCTGTCAGCCGGATTGAACACACCACATTCGCCTAAATCCCAGCCCTGTTTTTACTTTTATCTAGAATAACACTCCCCTGTATATACTGCCTCCGGCTTTTACTGCAACTTTTACTCATACTAACACTCTTGTCAGTTTGACGCGCATACATGCATCTATAAGTCCCCAACAGGGGTTCTAAATTAACGGAAGATAGATAGATAGGAGGTGCAATGGTTCCGGGTCAAAACGTAACCAAGTCAAAACGTACACAAACATAAAAAGTCCAAACGTACACAAAATCGGGTCAAAACGTACACAAACGTGGTCAAAACGTACACAAAAAAAAGAGTCAAAACGTAACCATAGTATATAGATTTAAATTTAGTAATTTACTAAGAATCAGAAATTTTAACATGGTAAAAGAAGTTTGTTAATGGTTATGCGTGATTAATTGACTAAGTTTTAGCAAGTGCAACATTGAAAAATTAAAATTGTTCTGTTTTGTAAACATGTAAACTATTTAATTAAAATAGACCAATAAAATCATGTTTATGACCTTTAAACATCGTTTCTGTTTTTCATATTACACTAAACTAAGGTACATTGGAACGCCGCAGGTGGCATCTAATTGACAGTTTGTCCACTGTGAATATCCTGTGTACAGCTAGGGGACTGATTAATTTGTAACATCATGTGGAAACCATTGTTATGTCAATTACACATTCCACAATTAAACCAGTGTGAAGGATGGTATCGATCTGAGTTCGTTCTTAAAGGTACATGCCCACCCATTAGGCACAAAATGTTCTATATAGGATTTAAATTAGTGTATAATTGTGTCACTATTCCACCAGTTCTAAAAATTACGAGTGCCCGCTATACAGATATAATCATTTAGTAACGTGTATTTTACTGACAGTGACGCGCGGTGGTATCAGGCTATTTTCATATGTAAATGAGGCATGCTATTTTTTAATTATTTATACTAATTAAATGCGTCACCTGAAAAAATAATATTTTTGACAGATTATAAATTATGATCATTGGACATACAAAAATTAATACAGAGACTAAATAGTAATGTCCGTTAACATTTTAAGGAAACACGGCTATCGCCTCTGATGTCAGTGTCAAAATTGACTGTTTCGGAAGGTGAATTACTAACTAATCTCAGTCAATTAATCACGCTTAACAGATTAACAAACTTCTTTTTTTCAATATTGCAATTGCTAAATGTCAGACAATTAATCATGCATAACCAAATAACAAACTTCTTTTTCAATGTTGCACTTGCTAAAACTTAGTCAATTAATCACGCATAACCATTAACAAACTTCAAACTTCCTTTTCCATGTTTTAAATTTCTGATTCTTAGTAAATTACTAAATTTAAATCTATATACTATGGTTACGTTTTGACCTTTCTTTTGTGTACGTTTTGACCACGTTTGTGTACGTTTTGACTTCACCCCAGGTTACGTTTTGACTTATTTTTTTTGTGTACGTTTTGACTTGGTTACGTTTTGACCCGATCCCGGTGTAATGGTGATCCTTACCCGGATGAAACTCACTTGCCAGATCTGGTGACCAACAGACCATCTCAATGTGGCTTGTGACCAGTGTATCCAGATCAGCCTGTGCATCCGCACATTCATCGAGCACACATATCTATTTTCACTAAGTATATATTCGATGTAGCCGCATTACGTTTGGAAACTGGTCGGTATGAACAACTTTCTATTGACAGTAGGGTATATCCTTGTTGTATGACTCAAGTAGAAGATGAGTATACCAAGTACTGTTTAGCTGGTCTCAATAAAAAGTGACAAGAACAATATATAAGCGACAAGAAGCGACAAGAAGCGTCAAGAAGATAACAAAAGCAATACATGCAAAATGAATGACTATTTAATATAATATAATGTAATATAGTAAAGTTGACGCTGTTTAGCTGCCCTATGTACAACGACACACGTATGGCGCTATTCGGAAAAGAGTGTTCTATTGAACCACTGTTTGCAGAAATGACTGATGATTCCAAATTTCTTTTTCTTTCCTCCAACTGTGTTGTATGACTCAAGTAGAAGATAAGTACCATGTACTGTTTAGCTGCCTTATATATTCGGAAAAGCATGTTCTATTGAACCACTGTTTGCAGAAATGAGAGATGATTCCAAAAATTCGTTTTTCTTTTTTCGAATTGCAATAGAATACTATTGTGTGCCAAAACCCTTTGCTATATTTTAAACCGAAGATCTGCACTGTTGTACACATAATACAATATGAATCGTGTGTGGGATATATGTGTATGTGTAAATAATGCAAATATTTCTGATTACAACTGCGTTTTCATCATCTACTGCTAATCACCTCATTTCGATCTGAGTTGAGGTGATATTGTTGTTGTTTTTTTTTCAAACATTTTCAAGATGCCTTTGTATATAAACACTCGTTTGTGATTTGTTTCATAATGTTTTAACCTACTCTTAAGACATGTGAATAAATCATGTAATGTTTCATGTTCGCTGTCACGATTAGCGGTAGCTATGCAACGCGGGACGCAACAAAGAAATGAACCAACAGCTGTTATCGTTGCCACCTGGTCCCTGTTGCCACTGATTGTTTTATTTAACCACGATATGTGCGGTGGCAACTGCAACTGCAATGGTTTATTGCTTTGTGTGTGTGTTTACTTATTGGTGTGGAGTCCTATAAAAGAAAAACAATCGAAAAATAATCTTTAAGTATTGTATTTCATGTATATGCTGAAATGTAGTTATAATTCCTCGTTAAATGAACCGTCTCTTATAATTCTGATAGAATGGCAACTATACATGTACCTGTATTGTTTTATTGTTACGCATTTTTATGATGTACAGTTTAAGAGACGTACATAAACAATTGAACTGAACTACGAGTCGTGTAGGCTATGCCAGAGCAGATCCAGATTAACGTGTACATCATGCTCCTAACTCGAAATGAATGGTGCGGAAATTGATAAAACAAAACTACTTCATTTATGTACATGTATTATGTTTGGCGGAAGGTAATTCATGCGAATAACTAACCCGTTCATAAATAAGCTAGATGGACAAAAAGAAATTATTTTAATTATTTGTCATAAATCAATATCATTCATTCATCTTCGTCCTAGATCATAGTTAATAAAATAGTACATTACTATTATTATTTACCTATATTGATGTCCAGCCGACCTACAGAACACAACGTATGTGTGTACATGGATATATTAAGGCTATGTCACTGTGTTAAATATTTGAGTCTGCGCTTGCTCCCCCCACCCCACCACCCCCACCCCTGCCTGGTTTCTTTGTATGTATCGTGTGTCAAAATTACTGGCCCTTTCAATAGAGACGATACTGTAACAAATAAACTGTTTTATAAGGATGGTGTACCGGAGTATACATATAGATTCATATCAGAGACATAGCCTAACTTAAAATCCTTTACAACATACTTTCGTAAAAATCTATTTTTGAACTACGTGTTGCACATATATAAGGACATTCTGCACAAACGCAGACACAGACATTTATATATTTATAAGCCCGGCCACATACAATAATGTACCAACATTGATATTTTGTGTTAAATATGGGTATGCTGCACACAATTGTAGCCTATATTTATTTATAGATATACCATCAGCGACACCTGGACAAACGCAAACCTGGCCATCCAGAAATTATGTCTGTGTTATCAGTATTACATTAATATTATTCTTGTTCAACTGGAAATATTCTATACCATGCGTTTATGTTTATTTCATATTCAACATGGGATCTGTACATACATTTCACACACATTATACGTGATAGTCTACAACTATTTAATATTGTTTAATATCTGTAAGTTGGCATTGTCCTGGGTCCCAAGGATAGACCTTCGCTCCACAATAAATACCAGTAAACATTTGTATTTAAATTCCGCATTTTGTTATACCTGGGTCTCAAGATGACCCAGGTCATTGCAATTTCCGTATATGCATATGTACATACGGATTTATTAATGTGTCAAGGCAAGAAATTAACTTGCTCAATCAAATGTTACGCGTGCTGTGCCACGCGCCTTGAATACACAGAGCCTGCAGTGCAAGTATCGGGTCTTATCTAATTACCCATTACGAAAACAACTGACCTGTCAGACATCACTGGTAGACAGCTAGTGACCAATGAAAACTCATAAAATTAGTGTCATCCACCAATCGATGAATCGACGGTATCGTTCTGAAGTGTGATAATTTCCCACGTAAAATCGGTGATTAGTACGTCACTAATTAACTTGCAAGTTGTGGATTTCACGGGGTTATACGTTTGGACGGAGACGGCTCAGGTATACAGCTAATACAGGCACCACAGATAAATTTACACGTGCACGAGATAAACTGAGTGACTGTGATTGCCGCTGTACGTTTGCCTGTTGCATATGGTCTTAAATACGGTGTAGTTACTGTTGTGTTGTCTAATACACAAGACCAGATAATATGTGTTAATCTTATTGTTTTAATAACTAAACATTCACTCAGACACGTACATACAATAATGATGTTACATAATTGAGACCCAGCAGACGACTGACCTTCTAGCCAGCATTGCAGGTTGTAAACAAAGCATCTCATTGGTTGAGAGGCGGGGCTAATACAATATATGGGGAACTGTAGTATAGTCTGTTTCAAGTGCGACATACCACTCCTCCCTTGTTGTAGAGATAAAAGTATCATCAGATAAACTGTTTGTATAGCAATGAAACGTAAACATGATGCTGATTTATGTTTCATTACTGAAATTTATTTTATATGTCAATGTAACTTGTATCAACTGCTCACATAACTGGGATTTTAATTAATCTTTCACCAGTTTCCTGTTTTCCATACACACCTAGTGGTTAACTACACATGTGACATGTATCAAATTGTGTGTTGCTAAACTCCATGACATGTTTCTAAACCAAATTGAAATTTATGTATTCAATTATTTTCTGAGGTTAGAAAGTAACCTTGTATCGAATGTTTACAGATATACTGAACATGGAAACTTTGTCATGGTGCATGCATCTAACAATCTGCGTCCATGCTAAAATCATAGCAGCATTAGGCATTATTTCTTAGCCTACGAACACACAGCTGCTATCATAGCTATATACGACACAAACACTCAGAAGACGCGTTCTCTCAGTCGATCAGATCTGCGCTGTCCTTCTGCTGGTCGTAAATCCGGATCAGCCGGCTCACCAGGATCTGCACTGTCTGCTCCCGTACATGTAGACAGAGTGATTGGTTTGAAATGTGACGCATCTCTGGTTATTGTCCTCTCACCGACACTGACTGTGACCATAGAGCCTTTTTTCTTGAGAACTGTCGCTGGTTCAGGGTTGTAATGTTAGGACTACTTGTTCTGTTTGCGTTGTTTGACTAACACCGTATCTCCAGGAGAAATTGTAGACTCACGGGCACACCGCTTGTTGTCTGTGTACAGTTTAGCTTTGATTTGGCGTCTGCATCTTGTTCACGAATTTGTGAATCATCTGGCTGTACAGTGAACTCTGGTAGTCTCGTTTTCATTTGACGTGAAAACAGAGCTTCAGCCGGGGAAACTATTTTTGTTTTTGTCTGGTGTGGTGTGGCACGATAATACCTCAGAAATTTGTTCATTTCCTGCTTGTAATTTCTGCCTTCGATTTTCGCGGCTTTAATGCATTTCTGTAATGGTTGCATGAACTGTTCTGCATGTCCATTGGCAATCGGGTGTAGAGGCGTTATTTTCCTGTGCCGGAAACCCAAATATTCTGCGAATTGGCTGAATTCATGTGAATTAAATGGTGGACCATTGTACGTTTTGCAAACAGTGGGAATTCCCATCATGGAGGACACATTGTCAAGACGTGAAATGACGGCTTTCGCGGAAGTTGACGTTAAAATCTCCAACACGGGGAATCGGCTATAATCGTCTAATATCACCATTATGTAGTCGCCGGATGGTATTGGACCGAAAAAGTCAATCGATACTTCATCCCATGGCCTGGTAGGTAGATCGCTCATTTTTACAGGTTCAGGCGTGGTAATGGGCGTTATTGCAAGGCACGGAATGCAGCTTTTACATGTTTTATCAACCAGATCGTCAATAGCAGGAAACCACATTTGTTCACGTAACAATGACTTGGTTTTCACGATCCCTTGGTGACCTTCGTGCGCAATGTCAATCACCAGTTGCTGTAATATTGTCGGAATCGCAAGTTTGTTCCGCGCAAGAGTATATCTTGTCCTTTAATTACAGTGACTGTTAATTCGTCTTTCAGTCTGGCATATGTGTTATATATGCAGAGTTTGCTTTACATTGTGATTTGTCCCACGTATTTGTCTTCACTGACGTGATGACTTGCTGTAGTGTTTTGTCCGTCTGTACGGCACTTCCAATCTCACTGAGTGACATGGATTTCGGTAATGCTATGTAACAACAATAATCTTCGGCTACCGAATTGTCTGTTATTTCACAAAAAACGCGGATGTCTTGACAGATAATCGGCAATGTTCTCCTTACCGGCGCGGTATTTCACTGTGAAATCGTACGTTGCGAGCCGTAGTCTCCATCTTTCCAGTCTAAGTGGTTGTTTTGCTTTCGGATTGTTAAATATCGCAACAAGTAGATTATGGTCAGTGATCAGAGTGAACGTATGTCCAAACAAGTACAGATGGAAATGTTCAATACTCCAAACGATGCTCAGAGCTTCGCGCTCAGTTTGTGAGTACCGTTGTTCAGTTGGGCTGAGTGCTTTACTCGCATATGCAATAACCCGATTTTCTTGGCACATGACAGCAGCTAGGCCAACTTGGCTTGCATCCACCCATAACTGTGTTTGCTTAGCTGGATCGAAATACGCCATTACGGTGTCACTGCTCAGCGCGTTTTTAAGACATTGTAGCGCGTTTTCTTGTGACTCGGTCCATTGCCATGGTTCATTTTCTCGCGTTAGACATCGTAGAGGCTCAGTAATACTTGAGTAATTTGGAATAAATCGCGAAACGTAATTTGTCATTCCTAACAAACTTCGTACCTCTGCGGGTGTACATGGCATGGTCGCATTTTTGATTGCTTCAACTTTTCGTGGATCTGCAGATAGTCCGGACGCCGAGAACACGTATCCGAAAAATGCAACTTTCGGCTGGTTAAACTTGCATTTTTGTTTGTTCAGTGTCAGTTTGTTCTCGCGAAGACGTTTGAGTAGAGCTTTCAGATGTTGATCATGTTCTTCTTGCGTTTTCCCATGCACGATGATGTCGTCACTGATATTGCAGACTCCATTCAGTCCTTCGAGAACTTGCCGGATGTCATTTTGAAATAGTTCTGGTGCACTAGAAACTCTAAAATTTAACCGTTTATATCTCCACAGACCAACATGTGTAGAGAATGTGGTTATGCTTCTGGATTCATCTGACAAAACCAATTGATGGAACCCATTGCGCAAGTCACAGGACGAGAACACTGTGGAACCGTTTAGCTCCAGAATTAGATCATCTATGGCGTAATGTGTCGTTCACGTTGTATCGCTTCATTTGCTTTTCTCATATCAATGCAAATTCTGATCTCTTCAGGATTTTTCGGCTTCGGTGCAACAACAATAGGGGATACCCAGGGGGTGGGGCCCTCTGTTACTTTCTCAATAATGTCAGCGCTTTCCAAACGATCTAGTTCTTTTTCAACTTATTTCCTAACATGGAACGGTATACTTCTGTGTGGTAAAGCTACAGCAGGTACACTTTCATCTATGTGTAATTTGACTGTCTTGTTTTTCAACTGTCCTAACCCACAGAACAAGTCTGAATACTCATGAAGTAACTGATCAGTCTTGGACGAACCTACTGCATTTATAGCAGGTATGATGTTCAAATCAACAGCAGTGTTATAGCTCAACAGTGATCCAAAATTACCAGAAATGACGTAAAGGTTACCTGTAGTAATCTTCTTGACCGTTTCAATTGTTGCCTGGAATTTTCCTTTCATCGGTAGCTTGTTTTTCTGTCCATAAGCAAATGCTTTTGTGTCCGGGTTTGATAACACTGGTTTGTTTTTCATATCCATGTACACACTTTCATCCAAAATATTTATCGAACTCCCAGTGTCCACAAGAACATTTGTTTCATGGTCATTTATTTTCACTTTTGTTTTCGGTGATGGTCGTGTCGTGTTAACACTGTTGGTTGCCACCCCAAATGAATAATCGGCTTCATTTCCACTGCCATCTGCGGTTTTTTCAATTTGTTTAACGTTAGTTGTCTTACTCTTTCGTTTTAAGCACTGCGCAGCAAAATGATTTGGCTTTTTGCAATAGTTGCACGTTTTCCCGTACGCTGGACATCCATTCTGATGTGGATATACGCCACCACAATTCCGACACACCGAAGTTTGCTTTCCAGATGACGTTGATTTCGCCGCACTGAAACTTGGACGTGACACCAGACGGTCAGATGGTCTAAGAAAGGCCGGTTTGCTCGGTTTCTTTCTCACAGCGTTGGTTTGTTCATGTTGACGGTCTTGACGGAGGTCGGTCGCCATTTTGCGAGCCTGTCTGTTTGAAATTGCCATTGTTCTGGCCGCTAGTAACAATTATTCTAAGTTCATGCTGTCTTTCAAAGCTTTGCGCCGTAACTCTGTAAAAATACAGCCTTGTATTATTTGGCTCTTTATTTCGCCGTCTGTATTCGAAAAGGCACAATTACTTGCTTTCTGGCGGAGTTTTGTAGCAAACTGGTCAACTGTTTCCGATTCTAGTTGTCTCAGGTGTCGAAATTCGTATATTTCGAATTCTTCATTGACTTTCGGTTTGAAGTAGGTTTCTAGGGCCTGTTTTGTCAGCTCGTAATCTGAGTCAATGCCTGTATTTGGTAACGTGTCATGAATGTCAAACACCTCGTCTCCAGCATAGTGAAGCAAGAGTGCTTTCCGTCGTTTCTTCGACTCCACGGACATCCCAACAAACATATTTTCCAGCTTCTGGACATATTTTATCCAACGGATCCCAACGGTATGTTCGTCGCTGTGGATGTCAAATTGTTGAAATGTTGGTAACGCATTCGCCATGATTTCTGTGACAAATTCCTTGGTAACAAAATAATGAAAAGTCATGCAGAGCATGATGTTATTAGCCGATCAAATCAGGGTAAAGTGCATCGAACATATGTAGGTGTCTCTGGTAACATTGTCAATGGTAAACTATTTTCGACCACAATTCTGTACCCAGCGTTGACATTTTTCTCGATTTTGTGCAGGTTTTGGATAAACCCGTTCCCAAATCCATCCAAATAGCAGCAATACCATAGCAGCAATGTTTTGTTGTCACCATTATGTTGCGAAAATATTCCAGCGTAACACCTGTACTGTATGCTCTATTTATCTACAAATTACACTCCGCAATACACAAAGTTGTAGTCACTGTGTGTTTGTCCGAATTCTGTGGCAGCTCGCGAGTGGGCGGAGCTACCAGAGCTATATATATCTAGCGGTTACAGGTCATCTAAAAATAAACGCAAGCTCCTGCGTATTCAGGCACATGCCCAGATTGGCCTAATGTGCCCCATCCGTGATTTTTTGCGCGATGTCGGGCGCAAGACAATCAATAATTTGCGGCATTCACAATAATTAAGGGGGATTGCCGCAATCGTGCGTGCTGGATGCATCCCTGCCATCCCTGCATGATACGTAAACAAATCAAAGTTGGCTATGAAGGGCAATTTTTCGTTTTGATTGGTGGAAAATTTTGTGAATATTAACTAGCGTCAAATGACGCGCATACGCGATCCAATGGGATAAACCCGAGATGCTGGGATAAACCCGAAAATGCTGGGGTTGCTAGTAAGGAGATTTTGAGCAGAGGTCGATTATAAATTAGCCGAATAAACACATTTTACGCGATTATACGTGGTTGAAACTTGTTCTGTTTAATAAATAAAAGCTTCAAATTAGCCCAATAATCGGCGTATGTTGGCGTTATATGGCCATTAGAGCCAACTATGGACTTCAACAACAATAACTTCCTGGGTTAAATCTCTTCCGGCGTTCAGCTCATTACGTATTCAAAATTGTGTTATTTGGCTATAAGTAAAGTTTTAAACGGAGATAATTGCCAAAAATGCAAACTTTATCGGTTGATGCAATTTGGAAGTGATACAGAAAAATTCGCGTTCGTAGATTACCGAATAGCTGAGAAAAGGGTTGCTACAAACTTTTTCAGAATTCGATGGATAACCAATATATTAGCCGGTCTATAAATAGATCGGCTAATAACGAGTGTACAACACGGTTATTAGTCCTTGGAAATACGTATAATAATCCTCGTCGCCAAAATGTTGTGTTGTCTAATACACAAGACCAGATAAGATGTGTTAATCTTATTGTTTTAATAACTAAACATTCACTCAGACACGTACATACAATAATGAGGTTACATAATTGAGACCCAGCAGACGACTGACCTTCTAGCCAGCACTGCATGTTGTAAACAAAGCATCTCATTGTTTGAAAGGCGGGGCTAATACAATATATGGGGAACTGTAGTATAGTCTGTTTCAAGTGCGACATACCAGTTACATTTTAGTTGACATGGGCTTTATTGTCTCCTTTAGGTATACTATTTCTATTTTCATTCATTATTCTAATATAACTATTCCTGTATTTCATTCGGCACAGAGAAAAAGTAGAAGGAACAGTAAACTATTATTAAATGTAGAAATTTAATATAATGGAAAAAAATTATCTCTAAAAGTATACACCATCTATTGATGTGACCCATATTGCGGCACGTATGAGACACGCCATGTGGTTTTGTGCCTTCTGCGTAATTTCGTTTACAAACTTTACAGTATTTTTCATAAATAGAGTCAAAAGTTGACAATAATGTCAGTAATCTTTTCAGAATATGCATATACTCTGAAAATATTGTCAACTTTCGATGCCATTTACATAAAATTTTGTAAACGTATTTTATGAAATTACGCAGATATCCGAAGGAACAAAATCCCATGGCGTGTCTCGTATGTGACTGAAGAGGTGAGATTTTTGGCAATAAAGTGACAAACAGGCGGCACAATCAAAATAAACTGAAGCAATTACACTGATTATTTCAACCATGTTTTAAACAATCAGATTCCTATAAATAGCTTACCTCCAAGTCAGCGATACACAAACTGGATGCAGATTGGTCAATGTGACGACCGACCGTACATGAATTTTTAAAACAATATTATTATCGTACAAATACCCTATGCAAGCACTCAGTCGTGACTGTGTTACACACGGGACGTTTTCAGAACGAGGCTCATTTTCAACTCACCGAGGGAAACATCAGTGTGTAATCAACACATTAAGAATTAACAGGCATAATTCTCACCATTTTGAGAAGATTGTTTCCAGTAATTGTGTTTATTATTGATTCAAGATGTCTATCCTGAATCAAGCCGCCGTTGAAGCGCTCTGCTCGGCAACTTACCTTGAAAATTACCTCGAAACTATGGAGAATCTGCCAGATGATTTACAGCGAGTCGTCACACAACTCCGCGAACTTGACATTCAATGTAGAGGTAAAGTTAAATGTCACAACGCTGGTGCGCTGTTGTTTATAATACTTTATAGATTATGGTTTTATAGAGTATTTTATTCTAAAATTTCGTTAAATTCGCCGTGAATTTTGACAAAGAAAGGTAAAATTATTTTTTGCTGATTTGGCAACAAGTCGCCAGACAGGAGTGGCCAACTTGAAAATAAAAACAACTTTGAAAATAAAATAAAGTCTATGTTTTCATGATATTAGAAAGTAATATAAAGATTTTTCATTCCTAGTATTATTGAATTGAAAATCGTACTACACACCACAGTGGTGAGTGAAACCGGACACCATGGGAGAAAAGGTATCATATTTACTGTAGAGACTAGAGGTTCCGCTGTAATTTAGACCGTAAATAAGCCATCCACAAAGTATTTGTTAATGTTTATTTTGATCGTAGATTTGCATTTTACATATAAATCATAGTGAAAACCATCCAAATTAAGCATAAAATTGGTTCAGATAGTTTTCACTGTAATTAAAGGTACATGCCCACTCAGTAGGCACAAAATGTTCTTTATAGGAATTAAATAAGTGTATAATTGTGTCACTATTCCACCAGTTCTAAAAATTACGAGTGCCCGTTATATGCAAATGATGCATATGTTTTTATTATTTATACTAATTAAATGCGTCTCCTGAAAAAATAATATTTTCGACAGAATATAAAGCAATATCATTGCACATCAAAAAATAAATACAGAGAATAAATAGTAATGTCCGTTAACATTTTGAGGAAACACGATTATCGCCCCTGATATCAGTGTGGAAATGTATGTCTGATATAAAAATTCCAATCAGTACGTGGGGTAATGGTGAATTAATGTTTATTTTGCCAGAAAATGTCTCGGCTGATGTCTCTGATATAAATAACATTTTGTTTCTACTGAGTGGGCATTTACCTTTAATGTTCATAATCAAATACAGGTTTATGGATTGCTGTAATTTAATTTTGCTGCAAAATGTTAAATGAAAAACTGAAATCGAATTATTATTTTTTTCAGATATTTTACACGACTCAGAACATCACAAAGAGGTTTACATGAAGGAGGAGAGCGGACCAGCGAAGAGAAAGGCGTTTATCGCACTGCAGCGGATACTAGTAAAATGCCAGGAAATTGGGGACGAGAAGTTACATTTATTAAGCGTCATCAACGACTTCATAGAGAATCGTAGCAGGCAGCTGGAACAAGACAGGGAAAACCTTGGTATGGATGACACTATTTCACTCACTATACTATGATCTATTTGGGTAGAGGGAGAACAGGGGCATTTTGTTTCAAGGTAATTTTTTTCATTTTGGGAATGTTCCTTGTACACATTGGACAATGGGTACTGTTACGCATATAGTTGTTGACGTCAATTTGGTATTTTTAGCTCACCTGAGCGAAGCTCATGTGAGCTATTGTTACCGCAATGTGTCTGTCGTCGTCCATGAACATTTTCAAACATCTTCTCCTCGGTAACCATTGTGCCTATAGTCACCAAACTTCATGGTCATGGTCCTTAGGTAGGGGGATTACAAAATTGTTAAAATGACGTCATTACGTAATCCAAGATGGCCGCCATCTAAAAATAGCACAAATTCTTCAAAAATCTTCTTCTCAAGAACCGCCACCAGATTTCGACAAAACTTGGTAGGAATGATCGATGTACAATGCTCTTTCAAAAGGTCGTTCTTTTATTAGAGATTTCCAAATTCTTCTTCACATGAACCGCTTGGCCCATGGTAACCAAACTGAAAAGTTATGGTCCATGGGTGAAGCCTTTTCAGATTTGTTAAAATGGAGGTCATCGCTAATCCAAGATGGCAGCCGTCTAAAAATAACATATATTCTTAAAAAATCTTCTTCTCATGAACCGCTGGCCGGATTTCGACGAAACTTGGTAGGAATGATTGATGTACAATGCTCTTTCAAAGTTGTGAAAATGGTGACCCCGGGGTCAAAAATGGACGTGGCCCGTGGGGTCAAATTTTATTTTTGACCGAATATGCTCATGTCATATATCAAATTGATATATATCAAAAGGCGATTGCTCTGGTGCAATATTTGTCTGTATCGGATGATTATGTCATCCATGATGGCCGCCAAAAGGTCCATATATTAGAGATTTTGAACATCTTTTTCTCCGGAACCACATGGTCGATGCTGGCCAAACTTCATAGTAAGTTAAGATCCTTGGGTGAAGCATTTTCAGATTTGGTAAAATGAGAGTCATCTCTTAATCCAAGATGACCGCAATCTAAAAATAGCACAATTTTTTTTAAAACACATATGAACTCAATGTCACATTCTCCTCTGGTGTTCATGGAGTCAGGTGAGTGAATTAGGGCCATCATGGCCCTCTTGTTGAAAATATTAGCCCATTAAAGTGAGTATTTCTGTATCTTTGAAAATTCATAGGAATCACATACTATTAATATTCATGTTATGACAGCCATGAATTACAAGGCTGTGAGAGCCACTAATCGTGTAGATTTTAACGCTACCGTAAATAACTTGAAATATTAGGACACTTTGTTAGGGCTTCCCAAAACAAATTATATCCAAATACATTGTCATTGTGATAAATAAGTACAACCATACTAACTAAATATTTGGACATTGAAATCACATGTTAAACACATGTTGATGTATGTTTCCCAGAATAAATTGTGTCCACATTTTTTATGGTTGTTACGATATATCATTAATGAACATTGTTTCTACACAGACCCAACGTCGGCGCGCGACCACGAGGAAGAGAAAGTAGTCCCCGTCCTTCCGCCGGTCGTGAACAACATCAAGGTTCTCAAACAGCCCGAGGAGAAGGTTGAAAAGGTGCAGGTCGTTGCCGCCGCAGCCAATAAACGTCAGCGTCGACAGAAAACACACGATAGTATTTCAAGGGATGAAGAAAAGGTATGTACTGTAATAACCCGAAATACTCAGACTCCTATTTGTTTTCGAAAACCCTATTCTGCAGCAAACAAATATTGGGTTCGACAGAAAATGCACAATAGTATATGAAGGGATTAAGAAATGTTATGTAACAATAGGTAGAGCTCCCAGTAGCGAGTTTATGCCAGGCTTCATTTGACTCCTCTGTCTAAATTTATTTAGTCAGTCGGTCAAATTTAGAAGTGAGAAGTTGGTTGACATCTAAACAAGTTAGCCTCCAAATAACCTATTTCAGCATTATTATTATGGTATTATATTAGAAAATTTTATATCTTGTAGCAAGTACAAAATTTAAAGTGAATGACTGACAGAAATGACTCTGTACCAATCAAGTTTATGAGTCAATTCTTAAAAACTGAGTTATCAGGGGCACTGAAGGGAAGTGGTCCATGTAAGAAGTGGGATAACTCTGTCTGGTGTGTTACAAATTGTGCTTTCTGGTACATTACTAATGTAAGCACAATTTGTGAAACAACACTTACTTGTGAAATGTTATTACAACATTATGTGACACAGTCAAATTAAATGATGTGTATCAATCAATAAAACCATTTTATATGATCAAATTGCAATGGTTTTGTGTTTCATTCTACGATGTATTATCATGGTCTGTAATAAACAGGGGAGATAATTTGGTAATGACAAATTGCAATGGTTTTGTGTTTCGTTCTACAATGTTTTATCATGGTCTGTAATAAACAGGGGAGATAATTTGGTAATACATCGTAGAATGAAACACTGGCGGAATAGTGACACAATTATACACTTACTGTATTTAATTCTTATGAAGAAAATTGTGTGCCTACTGAGTGGGCAGGTACCTTTAACAACTACATTCAGCCAATCAATTTTACATCGCAGGATGACAAAGACAAGATTCCCAAGAAGCGCAAGAAGAAGAAGGCAAAGTTACAGAAGGACCAATCTCCAATCGACCCTCCCATCGATCCCGATGAGCCAACGTATTGTCTGTGCGAGCAGGTCTCCTATGGCGAAATGATTGGCTGCGATAATGATCTGTGTCCGATAGAGTGGTTCCATTTTAACTGTGTCGAACTGGCAACGAAGCCAAAGGGGAAATGGTTCTGTCCGAAGTGTCGGGGAGACACAAGCAAACTGATGAAAAAGTGTTAGCCTTAGTATTAGTGTACAGTTTATGTGGACTTGTGTACATATGTGCTTGGGATGTTTTCTGGTTTACTGGAGACTGGCAAGTTGTGAGTCGTTTAGCCATTTCAACCCTAAATAACTGGAATGGACTGTGATGTGTTAATTTTCTACCAATCCAGTCGTCACATAATTTTCAGAATATTCCATTTATAAAAAAGGGGTGTCTTTTTTTCTAAAAGATATGAAAATCACTTGCAAAAAGTGCAGATCCTGATGAGACGGCTCGTCGCGAGCCGGCTCATCTGGATCTACACTGTTTGCGAACACGGCAAAACAGATATGTAGTGTTGAAGGGGTTAGTTTAAAATCGCGACTTGCCCAGTCTGTGGCAAATAAGAGAAATATTCTTGCCGGTAAATATGATTCGTGTTCATTTGTGACTGGAATGTGGAAATGCACAGGATTAACATGTTACATGCTGAGGATACAGAATTTTTCAATAAAAATAATTCTCTAAATTATGATCGGAAGTATATGTTGTTACCACTCATTTGAACCGTCTCGCTGAGACGGTTCAAATGAGTGGTAACAACATATACTTTTGAATAGAAATAATAAAAATAGCAAAAAGTATTGGAACTTTTTCATACTCCATATAGGGGTCTTCAGCATGATTTGGGTAAAAAACTTGCTTCAATCCATGTGAACTCTTTTATTGTTGTCGACTTGCACCTTCATTTCAGGGTTCAAAAATGACCCTTTAGGGCAATTTGACTTGGAATCTAATTTTGACTCCTGTTCGCGACACAAGGGTCAATATACTGTTTTTAAAAATCTTGACAAACATTGCAGGTCATTATAAGACGGCTTATTCCAAGCTGAATTATCTGGATCTACAGTGTTTGCTTTATGTTCAGTCGGTTGAAATCGTTAGATTGTATTTTGCAGTTAAATTTAATCATTTATGGGCGGCCATTTTGACACATGAGTGTCAGAGATATGTGGAGTGATGGCGAAAATCTCGCGGTCTTAAATAAACACATTTTCTGCATGAATTTATTTCAAATGCTGGAATTATAAGGAATGAATGGCATTTTTGTGAAATTTATCGGGGATATAAACTTGGAAAAGTCACGGCAATACTGGACGAGGCCTTCGTCCAGTATTCCCGCGACTTTTCCAAGTTTATACCCCTATAAATTCCACAAAAAGGCCATTCATTCCTATAGTACACACAGGTGGAAGACTCGGACCTATGACACCAAAAAAATGCCTATTGAAAAAAATCCCATTACCCCACCCACTTGGTCTCGTACAGTACTATACGCTATATCAAGGTGAGTATAAATAGCGCTATTATAGAAAGAGCCCTCTTTTTTCCGGCTCGCACGAACACAATAAACATCGATTAAATGTATGAAATATGTCTCTGGTAAACGATGAAGGTATTAGGTGTGTGAATATACTCACTTCAAATCGCTGTTTCAAGTATTTATTGAGTTATTCGCGTTTTGATTACCCCATCCAAAGCGAAAGTTGCGTGTACGAAAGAATCTCACACAGAATCGGAGGCCGTCCGGCTGGATTATCGGTCATATTTGGCCGATAGCTGATCGCCAGCTAAAACTAAAGTCGTGCACCATGATCATATACATTAGAGACTCCGTCCAATTGTGATCGTTCGCCGATCTAAAAAACACTTTTTTCTAATTTTATTGACTTTCATTCATGATTCGCGTACTATCAGATTATGTCTTCCGGAAACCCTGAAAAGGGAAAGTCCTCGCGTCTATTTTTAGGTTTAACCAATCAGAGATGTTCTTACATAGACGCTTCGGTGGTTGTATTATGGAAGATAGTGCATTGACCCAGTTCCAGATAATGAACGAAATTATAGAAAAAAGTGTTTTTTAGATCGGGCGAACGATCACAATTGGACGAACTTTGTATGGTTGGAGTCTCTAATGTATATGATCATGGTGCACGACTTTAGTTTTAGCTGGCGATCAGCTATCGGCCAAATATGACCGATAATCCAGCCGGACGGCCTCCGATTCTGTGTGAGATTCTTTCGTACACGCAACTTTCGCTTTGGATGGGGTAATCAAAACGCGAATAACTCAATAAATACTTGAAACAGCGATTTGAAGTGAGTATATTCACACACCTAATACCTTTATCGATTGCCAGAGACATATTTCATACATTTGATCGATGTTTATTGTGTTCGTGCGAGCCGGAAAAAAGAGGGCTCTTTCTATAATAGCGCTATTTATACTCACCTTGATATAGCGTATAGTACTGTACGAGACCAAGGGTGGGGTGGGGTAAGGTTTTTTTGGTGGGGTAAAGGTGTGGTGTATGTATTTTTTTTAATAGGCATTTTTTTTGGTGTCATAGGTCCGAGTCTTCCACCTGTGATAGTACATATACAAGCATTGGTTCTTGCTACATGACCGGTGTTTATGCTTTGTGCTATATGAATGAAGCTGACATGTAAGTTCTATCATTTATTTATTTATTAAGTTCAAGTTGAGCTGTCGGTTTTCAGACTTTGACTACATTGTTGTATTAATATAGGGGAACTGTATCTTGTTTTCATTACTACTTGAAAACCTAAGATAAACAATATATGGATGCAAGAGTGATCTGTCCGTCCGTTTGTCTATCAATCAAGTTAACATTGACACATCCAGAGCTCCAGATAAGCTGCGTAGTTGCGTAAATACCCAATTAAAATTTCCAAAAACGCAATTGAAATCAGAAGTAGCGAGTATCAAAAAGCAATAACAAATTTGTGGTACCGTTATCATGCTACAGAAAACAATAAACAGACCACCAGACCACAAATATAGCATATTTTTCTTATTTTCCATGAAAACATGTCTTGGCATTTCATTAGAATTGTCTCCTTGGAGACAATTCTAATGAAATGCCAATACATGTTTTCATTTCGAAGCAAACTATTCAATAATTGCTGTCTGTTGATATGTAAACAGTATTGTGATTTTATTTTACCCAATTAAAATATTGAAATACCCAATTGCTTCAGATATGATGGAGTGAAAATACTCAATTACTAATTCCTTATCTAGAGCGCTGCACATCATATCTCTAAGGAAAACCTGATATATAGAGAATACCAGGCTAGTGTCTTTTGATATCAAGTTTATCAGGCAAGGCTAGGAAACGCGTAGCACTTCCGAGCCAAGTCTGATAAACTTGATATCAAAAGACATTAGCACGGTATTCTATTCATCAGGCAACGCTTTTTGGTACATAATGAACAATTATGCCGTTGTTTTTAACCGAATTACGTCAGTGGAATGACATCATGGAAACGAGCAACGCGAACTTGTTTCCATGATGTCATTCCACTGACGTAATTCGGTAACGTCATGTGACACCGTTCGACCAATGAAACGTTAGTTTTCAATTTGTTGTAAGCCGGATATTCGTATCGGATCCATGCCTGATTCAGCAATATGTTCTCAGTCAGTACGTATTGGGCCAATATCGGGCAGGTTACCCGATAAATGATCTGATCAGGAGCTACACAGATCAAGAATTTGATAACATATTGAGCTTTTTACCAGTGTAGTTGCTGATCAGCACATTTTCTCTTGCCCACATTAGTGAAAATTGAGACAGCGTCACAATTCTCGCGACGTCGTCATGGTAGGCGTTAACAATTACGTTCAAATGTTAAATATGTCCCAATCTGTTAGTCGGATAATTCCACACTTCATCAATAGCTTCCCAGAGATTCCGCTGGGGAAAATAATAAATCGCCAGCGGAATCCCTGGCTTCCTCGCATTAATAGCTATCCACCATGTGTCCTTCAGGCGACCTTGACCTTCGTGGGTGAGGCAGTCGCCCGCGATCGCCTTATTGGTGTGAGGGACAATATTCCTGTGTGTTGGTTGTATCTATGCAGACGTGTATTCGACTGGGATAATATGGGAAACTAGTCGCTCCGTTTACATTTCCAGATAACCGTGGGTTTGTGCTTGTTATAATATATTTATGTTAGCAGATACTTACCATATTTATTCTAATAAAGCCCCTGAGGATGTGCTATTGTCTGAAGTTATTTCCATTATTATAGTGGGTGGCTGTTGGGAGCATGTGATGGGTAATTTAACGATCGGTGTTCATCCTTGCCTGAATCCCGACCGGAGACCAGGTTTGGCCTTCACGTACACTGTTGGTATTCTTGTATGTGAATCTTGAATCTGGTTATACCCCTTATGTGAGTATTACGATTATTCCTAATCCTATTAATTTTCGGGGAAGGGGCTAAGTGACTTTGGTGTGGTACAGACCTTGCACCAGTTCATCCCAGCCTTAAATGATATTAGCTGTTGAACGCCAATAAATCGAAGCAATCCACAATTGAATGCAAAATGTTGATGATTTTGGTGTTTAAACTGATTATATACTACGTGGAAATAACGTTTTACTAATATATTTAAATGGTGAGAATAAATATGGTATCTGGTATAGACGCAATACTTTAGCGACAAGTGCTGTTGTATATATCTTGATTTTACAAGTTTTGAATTGAATTTATAACTGAAAAACATTGTTTATTGCTGTAAATCCATATTTGACTCTTTTACTACACTGAATTAAATTTTGTCGTCTGCTAGAAATGTTATATTATCAATATTTCTCGTTAAAAACCTGTTTTTGGCAGTGCATGAGAAACGTCTCCACTGGAGACAATTCTCATGTGATGTCAAAACAGGTTTTTGTTCAGAATTAAGGCAAAAATGAAAAACAGCAGACGACAATTTTCGTCTCGTGCGTAGTGAGGGTTGAGCATTTTTGTGTTTTTTTTAAATTGTCTATGTGGCCAGTTTATTGTTGATAATAAAGGAATAAATATTTTATACAACTTTATCCAGGTAAACATTTAAACGTTCAATTTAGGATGAAAGTCTTTAAAAGTTTATATCCTGGATATATTCTCAAAAAATGTTTATTCCTGAAATTCCAACCCAATTCTCTATTTCAAAATGATTAAAAAATTTAAATCCTATTTTTCATAGTTTTTCCATGTTCCCAACAAAAGTGTACATCAGTGCTTGTCTGCATTCTTTTTATGACATAATCGGTGACATAGTGTCAAGACAATCTGGTGGAAAGCAGATCGTCGGTCCGAACAAACGGGACGGGAACAAATGATCATATAATAATGCCTGTGCAATGTTGTGGCGGCCCCCAGCCAATGAAAATGCTCAGAATTGTGTAAATCATTCAGAGTTAGAATTACATGTAATTTGCACAACATGTGCATTTCCATGAAGTAAATGTGTGCAATACGCGTATGTGGTCTACATTTTGTTTTTTAAGTCTTTCATTCATGTGTTTATTTAGCCATTAGAAATTGTCGTCTGCTGTGCTTTCATATTTTGTCTTTTTTCTATCAATAAAACATAGTTTGACAGCACTTTAGAATAATTTCCATTGGAAATGATTCTAAAGTGCTGTCAAACTGTGTTTTTGAATAATAGAAAATAAATAGCAGACGGCAAAATTTTAATTCAGCTTTGAAAGGTTAATGGCAGCCATTTTGATCAGAAATTTCCCGGTGTTTTGATTGGCAGCCATATATTGAATGTGCTAAGTTAATTTATACTGAAGAGAAGCATTAATTTGACCAATCATAGCAACCTGAATTTAACCCTTACTACGCTGAATTAAATGTTGTCGTCTGCTGGAAATGTTTTATTTTCAATATTTCTCGACAAAAACCTGGTTTTGACAGCACATGAGAATCGTCTCCAGTGGAGACGATTCTCATGTGCTGTCAAAACCAGTTTTTGTTTAGAATTAAAGCAAAAATGAAAAACAGCCGACGGCAATTTCCGTTAACAGCGTATGAAGGGTTAAGTGTAGATTATTTCCCCTGAATCCATATACGCCTGTAAGTGACCAGAGAAAAGTTAATCTGTTAATATAAAATTGTTTATAAGTCTGAAAAAATAAAATTATTTATAGCGACAAGAGAAATATGTCTTGTGTGATTATCTCGCAATGCATGTGACAACATGGGGAAAAAGATGTTCGAATAATACACAGACTCGGACAAAATGGATACATATAATCAGTATTTTTAGGTGCATTCAATAACCTTCATTAAAGTTTCTGCCGAGTTTCATTTGCTTTAAACATTATTTTTAAAAGCCGAATCAAAAGTGAAAGGATTTAACGTCCAAGTAACAACTAAAATCACATAGCCTGTCGCTGATTTCATCAACATTGCTAGCAAAGTATACTTTAAGGGAGTTATCACTTATTTTTCCTGAATGCATTATTTCATATAGAACTAAAGACTGCCTATATTTGATGATTAAAAGTATGCAGAATTATTATACTGAATTTATTACATTATCACAGCCAAAATGGAATGGCTGTGATAATGTAATAAATTCAGCATAATAAAAATTAATAAATTTATCCTTAAATTGAAAATGTCTCCCTAGGTTTGAAGTCTCATCTGAAGACTTAAGTTTGCAACAAATGGACATTTGTATAAGACACAGTCACTTTGATAAATGTTAACAATATGTACGTGATAATTTTACCAGTATTGCATGCAAAAATAACCAAGTTGTAGACTAACAGATTCACTTTTTGTTTCTGATTGCTGGCTTCCAGTGAATGCACATGGTCTTACTTCGGTAGGTAGTTATTTCACAATCATATACATTGTACATTGTACATGTTTATGTATGTTTGTATAATTGTAAATTAATGTTATAGACTGATAGATTATATCTTGTTTTGTACATTGTCTTGCAGAATCAAAGTAAAATTTGAACTATTTATTGGGTGATTTTATATTTAGCCTTCATAACTGTGAAATCAGTTCTTTCATCGGGGTTCAGCCTTACCAGAGACCTGGTTTGATCCTCACATACGTCTTTGGCATTTTGTATATGACAGTTGAATCTGGTTATAACCCTTATGTGATTATTATGATTATGCATAATCCTATTTTAGGGGAAGGGGCCAAGTGACTTTAGTGTGGTATGGACCTGGTACCAGGTCAGGTTGTTCTAATTTCAGGGCTGAATATATTTTTTCTTGATGTAAATATTCCGTTCTGATTTTGGGATTTTCACCCCAATGCAGCAGGTTAAAACGGGATCGTACCCGTTGCCCAGTCTTACCCGACATTAGCTGTTGATAGGCCGTTAAACACCAGTAAACATAAACAAACAAACAAACAAACATTAGATGATAGGCCTATAATGTCTGTTCATTCATGCATCATCTCATTTATATAAAAAATTCCTGCTGGTTCCAAACAAGAGTTCCGCCGAGACATTTGATCGCAACATGATCATGGGCATGTGCTAAAGTAAGCATCACAAAAACTGTCAGAGAAGTGCATGCTTAAAACGCTAAAAAGGTCACGGTTGAAGTAACTTTTTGATAGAAAAAAAGGGCTGTGTTTCCACAACCATGTGAAGGTAAAAAAGGTCAAGGTCATGTTAATGGCGGCATGAGTGTTCCTAATGGTTACATGTATCGAGTGTCCAAACATTGAAGGAATGCGTCAAGTAATATGGAAGTTATAGCAGGATGACGAAGCTTGTACAAAGTTTTTGACGCAAAAAAATGGCCAAGTGTTTCAGCAAAAATTTGAAGGTAAAAAAGGTCATGGTCATGTGAATTGGCGACATGAGTGTGTTCCTAATGCTTACATGTATCAAGTGTCCAAATATTCAATCAATCCGTAAAGTAATATTAAAGTTATATTATGATGACGAAGCTTGTACAAAGTTTTTGACATTTCCATTTCGGACGGAAAAAGAAGGCGCAACAAAAAAGTGGGTTTGTATGAACTCATCGAACTTCCCCTGACGATGCCCTTGGTGTTATACTTCACTTCACAAGCATTGGAATTCCTACACGTTTCCTAGGCTTACCTGTAGCCGATTTCATCAAAATTGCTAAGCATACAACGTACTTATCTAGCTAAGTATACTTTGAGGAAGTAATCATTTATTTTTCCCGAAATGCATTATTTCATATAACAACTGCATATATTTGATGGTTAAAAGTATACAGAATTATTATACTTAATTTATTAATACAATATCACAGTCATTTTGGCTGTGATAATGTAATAAATTCAGTATAATCATTTGGTAAGAAAATATTGTATTTCGTTAAATAAAAATGACTAAATTTATCATTAAATTGAAAATTTCTCCCTCAAAGTGTACCTAGCAAGATATTAAAGTATACTTTGCAATTTTGGTGAAATAGGCTACAGATCAACTTGGTAACAAGACACTATAGTCTGTTTCACGAAAGCTGCCCAAATTAAACGGTTATATAGACAATTCAAAAAAAATATTATTTTCGATAATATTAAATTAAAGAAAAATTTAAGAATGAGCCTTCTTTTTATTTCATGAAATTTGGTCAAATATTGATTTTATTACGAAAAATTGATTTGTCTATGGGAATTTAACATGGGGGAAAAAGAGGTAAGGGAGTGTGGGAGGAGTCAAAAAACGAAAAAAAATGCAAATTGACTCCGAAACCTGACTAGATAGCTTGGATATGATCTAACTAAGAAAACAAAAGTTAAATTTTAAAAATCGGTCCAGTATTTCTAAAATTCAAAAAAAATTCCCCATGTTAAATCCCCATACACTGTAGACATCTTCACGAAGATGTCTATGGGGATTTAACATGGGGAAATTTTGTTTTCGCAATAAAATCAATGTTTGACCAAATTTCACGAAATAAAAAGAAGGCTCATTCTTAATTTTTCCTTTAATTTAATATTATCAAAAGAAATCTTTTTGAATTGTTTATATAGCCGTAAAATTTGGGCAGCTTTCGTGAAACAGACAGTAGCCTGTTTGGTATGTACATGTATCTGATGGTTCAACAATGGATATACAGGTATTTGACCCGTATTCTGGTTATACAGTTAAGAACAACAATTATTATAGAGTACCGGTATATGGAATAATTTATATCCTCAAAAGTTCATATATCTGGTTGGGAGCACGTGATGGGTAATTTAACAATCCGGATTCGTCCTTACCGGAATCCCCACTGGAGACCTGGTTTGGCCCTCATGTACGTCTTTGGCATTCTTGCATGCAAGAGTTGAATCTGGTTTTACCCCTTATATGAGTAATATGATTATTCCTAATCCTATTACTTTTAGGGGATGGGGTCAAGTGACTTTGGTGAGGTATGGACCTGGCAACATGTCCGGTTATTCTAATTTCAGGGGTGAAATATATTTTTTCTCGATGTAAATATTCCGTTCTGATTATGGGATTTTTCCCCCAATGCAGCAGGTTAAATACGGGACGACCATAGCTTTGATAGGCTGTTAAACACCAATTAACAAACAAACATTCTTCTGGCAACCGATATATGGGAATGCAACAAACTGGGACAGTCTTTTACATTTTATTTCCTGTTTATACATGTTCAACAAATACTGCATGATGAATGATCTGTATATCATGAAAACAATAATAATTGCACATGTTATATTGCATCTGACAGTAATATGATGCACCAAGATAAAAATAGTAATGTTGCCATCATTTTGAAATACAGTTTATTCCCCGCACCCTGTGAGGTTTCTAAATCAGAGAAAGAAACAAGTGTAGAATTAACAGATATCGAGAGAAAAAATCCAATATTTTAAAATGATAGTTAACCCTTTTACCTCTAAGTAACTGGAATGGATTTTAATGTTAATTTTGTAACCAATCAATGGTAACAAAATGATTTTCAGACGAGTACATTTTTGAAAAGGGAGTGTTTTTGCTCTCAAAAGTATGAAAAAAGTGCAGATCCTGATGAGACGGCTCGTCACGAGCCGGCTCATCTGGATCTACACGTTTTGCCAATACCACTACAGGCCTGTGGTGTTGAAAGGGTTGAATCATTTACCATCATAAGTTACGCCAATTGTGTACAATATAGCCTTCTCCACAACCAGCAGATATGTACCCGTAATTCCAATTTAAAAAGTCACTCGAGTCCTCAACAATATGTACATGTATATGTGTTTCCGGCGAGGAAAATGGACCTTACAATGTTATAATTTCAAAGCAAGGGTCACTAGACGTCTCCAGAATTATATAACGCTATGCGGGCGCCTCGCGCGGTTCTATCAATATTTCGTTGATGGCGACATACTCTGGCTGGGAGACGGCGTACAGCACGGCGTTGGCAATGTCACTGGGCTCCAGTATCTGACAGCTTCCACTGCCGTCGTACGTCTCCTGGGCCTGTGGAATGTGAAAGTGAATGTAGCTGTGACTCGAGAAATCGGGTTTGTGGGATTTGTCACCAGTGTAGCTCCTGATAACACACTCTTGTAGCCTGATAACGATCATTATAGCTTGTTAGAAGCATGATGAGCGTTTCATTTATGGAATTGCGAACAGGGCAGGTTCTGATCAGACTGCAAATGCACAGGCTGATCTGGATCTACACTGATCGCAACACCCATTAGCCCCATTTGTGTACGTTAGAGCCACAAATGATTGAAATGGTGTCAAACTACAGCCATGTAAGGTGTACAGAAATGTAAAATTTAAAACTGACGACGGTGCAGCTATTCAAGATGTCAACTAAATATTGTCGTCTGCTGGAAATGTTTTATTTTAAATATTTTTCGATATAAATCCGTTTTGACAGCGCATGAGAATCGTCTCCAATGGAGACGATTCTCATGTGTTGCCAAAACAGGTTTTTTGTTACGATTTAAGGCAAAAATGAAAAACAGCAGACGACAATTTTTGTCACCCGCGTAGTGAGGGTTAAACAGAAAACCCCTGACAGGCAATGCCCACATACCCCCAGTCAATTAGCTTACCTATCATCAGTCTGCAGGTCTCGGGGGTTAAAGCCATGGCCAAACACGATAACCAGAAACAAAGTAGAAAATGTGGTCTGTCGACGCATTTAGGGACCCCATAGACTTTCAAACGGACAGATGGTCAGACAGACGGACGGACAGACAGGGTGAAACCAATAGGGCGCCGCAGATTCTCGACAGGGCCCTAAATATGCATTGCAACTGCATATTTTAGAAATACTGTGTATCAGATATTCAATATGTGTTGTTTTCATTTTATGGACAGCAAATGCCAACCAAGGACACCATATAATTTTATGAAATTCCAAGGTGTGTTTTATTGTGCTATTACATTTAGCTATCAATGCTTGTGGTAACTTTGGTAATGCATTTCCACTACTGCTGTACTCGGAAAACATGGTTTACAAATGCATTATAAATCTACAATTAATTTTTATTTTTTACCAGTTGCATCTGCAAGCAAGTGCCTTTAAGGTACAGTCGAACATCTCTAAACCGGACACAGCGAAACGTTATTTCTGCTTAATTTTGATGTGTTCATGATCACAAAGCACACACCTGTGTCTTGCAGGAGTGAGCAGTTTATTTTGGCTCTAGAACGCACACCATTTTGAGGGTCTAGGTTTTTTTCTGAGGGTCCGCCGTGGCATGTTATTTTACTCACCGCTACTGCATGATTATAGATCAACCCCAGACATTGATAGGTGCATTACGGCTCTGAATAACTTGTAATCAACATCATGATTACGTGCAGAAGTGACAATAACAAACCTCCTTATCCGTGGTGTGATTCAAGAGTTCTGTTTTCACGTCCCCGGGTTGTATACAGGTCACCCTGACCCCGCTCCCCGCCACCTCCTTCCTCAGCGCCTGTGACAGCCCTTCGACATAAAACTTGGTCCCTGAATACACGGCCAGTCCCGGAAATCCCTATAAGTGATAAATTTGATTTGATTTATCAGAGTTTAATGGCCTATCAACAGCTATGGTCATTTAAGGCTGGGACAACAGGTTTGATCCTGTATCTAACCTGCTGCATTGGGGGGAAAATCCCAAAATCAGAACTATTAAGTGATAGAGCATGGATAACATATACTAGTATGTGGCTGTAACCACAGGTGGAAGACTCGGACCTATGACACAAAAAAAATGCCTATTAAAAAAAATCCCATTACCCCATCCACTTGGTCTCGTACAGTACCATAGCATATGGTACTGTACGAGACCAAGTGGGTGGGGTAATGGGATTTTTTTTAATAGGCATTTTTTTTGTGTCATAGGTCTGAGTCTTCCACCTGTGGCTGTAACTGGAGAAATGGGTTTTGTGACTTGTTAGAAGCAGGACTGGGGATTGCATTATTGGAATGGCGAACAGTGCAGATCCTGATCAGACTGCGGATGCACAGTCTGATCTGGATCTACACTGGTCGAAAAATCCATAAGTCCCATTTCTTTAGCCACAGCTACATATAAGCATCATTTTGTTCCATATCCCATGTCGTACTGACAAAAAACAGCAGATGCACAGGCTGATCTGGATCTACACTGTTCGCATAACCCATAAGCCACATTTCTCCAGTTACATCCACAAACAGAAACTAGGGCAAGTGGGCAGGGCTAAACAGATATTGGTGTGATCAACCTGTAACAGCCCTTTGACGTAAAACTTGGTCCCTGAATGCACGGCCAGTCCCATAGACTCCTGTAAGTGATAGAGCATGGCTAACTTTAGACTAGCTTACCTTGTCTCAATATCATTATTTTTTATTTTTTACTGATTTCACATTTTCCGTTACTCCGTTCTCGCAGGAGAGTAGCGAGAGCATTTTGGCCACGTATCTATGTCTAGGGTGACATATCTATATGTGGCTGTGACTGGAGAAATGGGGTTTATGGGGTTTGGACCAGTGTAGCTCCAGATCAAATTGCACACTCCTGATAACAATCTATATTGATTGTTAGAAGCATGATGGTAGTTGCATTGATGGAATGGCAAACAGTGCAGATCCTGATCAGACTGTGCGAATGCAAAGGCTGATCTGGATCTACACTGTTTGCATAACCCATAACTCACATTTCTCCAGTCACATCCACAAATAGAAACTAGGGCAAGTGGGCAGGGGTTCACAGTTAAGCGAGTGATCAACCTGTGACAGCCCCTCGACGTAAAACGCAAGTCACCGAAATCCCAGTAAAGAGGAAAACGGTAACCCGGGACGATATATGCCAAAACAAGTGTAAGGGGGAGATAATAATCTGAATTTCAACATGTACTTCGAACATCCGATAAGAAAGGTACAAGTAAGTATCGTGTGTCTACATTTTACAGTTTTACAAGTTACAAGGCACACAGCTAAATTCAAAAGGTAAAATATGGCCCAGCGGCCCGTTTCAATCAACTTGGTACGATAACATACTTGGTATGAATATTGTTTCTCTCGTTAACGTGGCTAATTAATGCTACGATTTTCCGCCTACATGTACCGTACACATCATTACATGCAACTGGGTGGCAGGTGGGAGCACGTGATGGGTAATTTAACGATCAGGGTTCATCCTTACCGGGATCCCGACTGGAGACCTGGTTTGGCCCTCACATACGTCTTTGGCATTTTGTATGTGACAGTTGAATCTGGTTATACCCCTTATGTGAGTATTACGATATTCGTAATCCTATTTTAGGGGAAGGGGCCAAGTGACTTGGTGTGGTATGGACCTGGCACCAGGTCAGGTTATTCTAATTTCAGGGCTGAATATTATTTGTTCTCGATGTAAATATTCCGTTCTGATTTTGGGATTTTCCCCCAATGCAGCAGGTTAAAATGGGATTGAACCCGTTTGCCCGGCCTTACATGACCTAAGCTGTTGATAGGCCGTTAAACACTAGTAAACAAACAACATATCCACTAAAGATTTACCAAAAATGGCTATCAGTACAAATTATATTCTATATTCCAATGTTGCACTTACAAACTTCTTAGTTGTACGAATTTTAGTGAAACCCCCTGGTGTCTTCAGACATCAAAAGTTTCCAGACAGAATTGTATCATTTTTACAGTCAGGGCCAAAAATGTATTAGGGCCGATTTTGATACAGTGCCGTCACACAAATTAAGCTATAACAAGAGAAACTGAGTACCGTTCTGCCAGCATCCGACGACATGTTGACAATATGGCCACATTTCCTCTGTAGCATCCCATCCAGTACACCCCCTATACAGTTGGTCAGCCCCTGGAGAAATACAAGTAATATTCAGTTGTTATTATAGGAATGAATGGCCTTTTTGTGGAAATTTATCGGGGTATAAACTTGGAAAAGTCGCGGGTATACTGGACGAAGGCTGGAAGGCCTCGTCCAGTATTCCCGCGACTTTTCCAAGTTTATATCCCCGATAAATTCCACAAAAAGGCCATTCATTCCTTATAATTCCAGCATTTGAAATAAATTCATCAAGAAAATGTGTTTATTTTTTCGTTTTCTTAAGAATTCTTTCAACTGTGCCTCACGGTTACGGAAAGTAGTTTGGCGTGGGAGTTTACTGGGATATAAATTTTGGACAGAGACTTGCTACGGGCCAATCAAATGTTAGGGAATTGTGTAAATATTTTTGTGCTGGAATTATTCAAATTTGTAAAGCACTACAATAGAACCTCTTCAAATTGGATGAATTATAAATAGAATACTATGCTCGTGTCTTTTGATATCTGTCGCCTATTTCACCAAATTGCAAAGTATACTTATCTTGCTAAGTACACGCTGAGGGAGAACTTTTCAATTTAAGGATAAATTTATTAATTTTCATTATACTGAATTTATTACATTATCACAGTCATTTTGGCTGTGATAATGTAATAAATTCAGTATAATAATTCTGCATACCGTACTTCTAATCATCAAATATATGCTGTCGTTAGTTCTATATGAAATACTGGTAACGCATTTCAAGAAAAAGAAATGATTACTCCCTCAAACTATACTTAGCTAGATAAGTATGCTTAGCAATTTTGGTACTATCGGCTACAGATTTACGAAGCTCAGCTCATAAACGGTAGGATTCCTATACTGTATATGTATACACGTTTCCCACCCTTTTGTGATAAACTTGATATGTAGTACAGTTGGGAATCGGACAGAAAAAATCACTATCGTAATAAGATGACTGAATTTGATTGATTATCGATTAATATCGATTGTATTCTATTAATTAATATGATATACATACATGTATTTGAAAAATTAAATAATTAAATAAATGTCAAGAAATGCATTTTGAAATTATTTAGGTACATGTATGCAGTTTGATAGTAGATGAGACGAGACATTTTGATTACTTATTTTTTCGATTATAATCGATTATCGGCACAACGCTACTTGATAGAGACGCTAGCCAGGATTATGTCTCTATTAACTGGTCAGGCTAGACTTGGAAACAGTAGGAATTCCGAGGCCTGCACACATTTCCTAGTCTTGCCTGATAAACTTGACATCAAAATACACAAGCCTGGTATTATCCGTACATAATATAGCAATTTCCAATAACCTCCGATGAGAAGCACATTTAATACATATTATTTTAATAGTAATGCTTTTTATTAAATTATGGTCGAAAATTTAACAATAGTGACTATTAAAGTACATGTAATATATAATATAACGACTACATGTACACTGTTACACAGGTGGAAGACTCGGACCTATGACACCAAAAAAATGCCTATTAAAAAAAAATCCCATTACCCCACCCACTTGGTCTCGTACAGTACATAACGTTAATTCAAGGTGAGCATAAATAGCGTCGTTCATTCGCAGTCACAGTGTACAGTGTACATGTATTTTTTTGTTGACATGATGCGTCTTGGGCGAGAACGGATATAGCACGGTTCGGATAAGCAACACGGAAGGTTGTATGTCGCCGGACTTCCGTGTACTAACGGGGTCGCACTGTATGCAGTTTGATAGTAGATGAGACGAGACATTTTGATTACTTATTTTTTCGATTATAATCGATTATCGGCACAACGCTACTTGATAGAGACGCTAGCCAGGATTATGTCTCTATTAACTGGTCAGGCTAGACTTGGAAACAGTAGGAATTCCGAGGCCTGCACACATTTCCTAGTCTTGCCTGATAAACTTGACATCAAAATACACAAGCCTGGTATTATCCGTACATAATATAGCAATTTCCAATAACCTCCGATGAGAAGCACATTTAATACATATTATTTTAATAGTCATGCTTTTTATTAAATTATGGTCGAAAATTTAACAATAGTGACTATTAAAGTACATGTAATATATAATATAACGACTACATGTACACTGTTACACAGGTGGAAGACTCGGACCTATGACACCAAAAAAATGCCTATTAAAAAAAATCCCATTACCCCACCCACTTGGTCTCGTACAGTACATAACGTTAATTCAAGGTGAGCATTAATAGCGCTATTATAGAAAGAGCCCTCTTTTTTCTGGCTCGCACAAACACAATAAACATCGATTAAATGTATGAAATATGTCTCTGGCAATCGATGAAGGTATTAGGTGTGTGAATATACTCACTTCAAATCGCTGTTTTCAAGTTAATTTATTGAGTTATTCGCGTTTTGATTACCCCATCCAAAGCGAAAGTTGCGTGTACGAAAGAATCTCACACAGAATCGGAGGCCGTCCGGCTGGATTATCGGTCATATTTGGCCGATAGCTGATCGCCAGCTCAAACTAAAGTCGTAAACCATGATCATATACATTAGAGACTCCAACCATACAAAGTTCGTCCAATTGTGATCGTTCGCCGATCTAAAAAACACTTTTTTCTATAATTTCGTTCATTACCTGGAACTGGGTCAATGCACTATCTTCCATAATACAACCACCGAAGCGTCTATGTAAGAACATCTCTGATTGGTTAAACCTAAAAATAGACGCGAGGACTTTCCCTTTTCAGGGTTTCCGGAAGACATAATCTGATAGTACGCGAATCATGAAAGAAAGTCAATAAAATTGACAGGGTCAACTAAGTACAGGGTAAATATGTGTTTGTTGCTTTGAAATAGGTACGTTCCTGTTAATAGTAGTAACCAAATAAATAGCCGCTAACCTTTGGCACCACCCACGGACTCGGTAGAAGGAAGGTCGGATATGTGTGAATAGTATTAAATAGCGCAAAAGTGGACCCTTGCATGATACAAACTTCTTAACCGTATTAATGCACGGACACACGGACGGTGCAAACACTATATGACACCGGCTCTTTGAGACAGGGTTCATAAAAAGTACACCCCCCCCCCCCCCCCCCCCCCCCCCCCCCCCTATTAATAGTATAAAATGCAGCACTTTATAATTTTTTACTTACATGGGGGGGGTGGGGGGGTGTGTGTGTGTAGAAATAGGATTTTTTCCAGTGGGTGGGGGGGGGGGGTCTCGGGATTTTCCAGGGGGGGGTTCTCGGGATTTTCCAGGGTTTGTTGGGTAAAGAATCACTTTCCAGGTGGGTGGGGGGGGTCTTCGGGATTTTCAGGGGGGGGGGGGGTGGGGGGGGGGGGGGGGGGGGGTCTCGGGATATTCCAGGGTTTGTTGGGTAAAGAATCACTTTCCAGGTGGGGGGGGGGGGGGTTCTCGGGATTTTCCAGGGGGGGGGGGTGGGGGGGCTCGGGGTTTTCCAGGGTTTTGTTGGGTAAAGAATCACTTTCCAGGTGGGTGGGTGGGGGGGGGGTCTCGGGATTTTCAAGGGGGGGGGTCTCGGGATATTCCAGGGTTTGTTCGGTAAAGAATCACTTTCCCATGTGGGGGAGGGGGGAGGGGGTCTCGGGATTTTCCAGGGGGGGGGTCTCGGGATTTTCCAGGGTTTGTTGGGTAAAGAATCACTTTCCAGGTGGGGGGGGGGGGGGGTCTCGTGATTTTCCAGGGAGGTTTGGTCGGGGCCTGTAATGAATCACTTTCCAGGGGGGGTGGGGGGGTGGGGGGGGAGGGGTCTCTGGTTTCCTTCAGTGTGTGTGGTGGGAATGTCTCACCGCAGATTTTCTTTTACGGTTGTTGGGGGGGGGGGGCTGGGATAACGGCAGTGCAATATAAACAGAGGAATTATTTGAAAACAATTTTGTTTATATTAAACAAAATTTGCCAGTATTAAACAGTCCACAGTGAAAGTGATCGTATTAAACAGTTTAAACCCATGTCACCCCTCCCACACAACAGTATGCAGGTAAACATACATGTACATATCTTGATAACAGTCTGATAAAACCCCGGTAAAGCCCCGGGGTATGTCCCCGCTCAATTTCTTAGCAACAGTTAAAGCCCCGGTAAAGTCCCCGCAGTGCGGGGCATCATGAAAGGTAAAAGCCCCGGGGTATATGCCCCGCCCCCCGGGGGGGGGGGCGGGGATTTACATTGACTGATGCATAATACCTTCATCGATTGCCAGAGACATATTTCATACATTTAATCGATGTTTATTGTGTATGTGCGAGCCGGAAAAAAGAGGGCTCTTTGTATAATAGCGCTATTTATGCTCACCTTGAATTAACGTTATGTACTGTACGAGACCAAGTGGGTGGGGTAATGGGATTTTTTTTAATAGGCATTTTTTTGGTGTCATAGGTCCGAGTCTTCCACCTGTGCACTGTTATAGCGGTGTTTGAACGTACCTTGATATTGACGTCAATCTGCTTCTCCCATTCGTCCTCGTGTATATTCTTCATCATCGTGTAGTACATGGTGCCGGCGTTGTTTACGATGATGTCCACCGCTCCTAGCGTCATTACCGTGTGTGCCACCAACTCTTTCACCTGCCATGTTATAAATACATAGACGATATTCATATTTTTTGTAGCAAATACGTAGGATATTCATATTTTTGCAGCGAATATGCCACATATGTTCATTATGGCATATTCGTTGCAAAATATGAATAGATTTAATAATAATATAACCCACGAAGTCTGTATTATGGTAATAACTGTTGTTTTACATTGTAGTACTATGTAACTATGTAGTACATGGGTACGATTATAATAAAATGTAGTTATAACGGGTGAATAAAATATAAACGACCCCAAATTTCTTGTAACACATGGACTACAGTCTAAAAAAAACATTTCTCCAGCTATTGACACAAACCGTATTTATTCTAGTAAACACCGCAATTTTCTTAATTTCTTTATGCATTACAGTTATTGACCACAAAGCATAGAACGTTTGATGTTGGAAATGACATACAATGTACCTGATCAAGAAAATGAAATATTTTACTGCGTATATATGGTGGGGTAGTGAGGACGGGGGAGGTTGCCATTAGAGAGTGCGCTTATTATTAGAGTAAATACAAATACAGTATAATGCAATGTAACCCCCTTTTTCTCTAATGATTGTCATATATTTACAAACATTTACCTCTGCACGTTTTGTGACATCAGTTTTCACTGAGATGGACACGCCCCCAGCTTTAGCAATGGCTGTCTCTACTTCCTGTAACCTGTCTATACGTCTGGCTGCCATGGCAACCTTCGCCCCGGCTCCCGCCAGTGTCATAGCGATGGCCTTGCCAATCCCACTGGAGGCCCCGGTAACTATGGCAACCTTACCCTGTAGTGCACCCTGGGATGGTTTACCTGTAAAAATGTAAAATTGCAATTATAATAAAATAATTCATATACATGTATGTATTGTAAGTTAAAGTTCACACCAAGGGTGCAGATCATGAGGATTTAACTCACAATCTCAAGTATTGAAGTCCAATGCCATATCCCCCAGGCCACGGCCCATCCCTCTTCACAGTATAACCCGACAATGATTAGCTGCCGCCGTATCAGAGTTATTTTGCGAAAAATTAAACAAGAACTGTCCGAAGACAACGAAGCGCGCCTGGTTTAATGAATATCAAGAAGCTGTGTGAAGGAAACAGAAATTAAAAGACAGTTATCCTCAATGTTAAGTTTGCGAAAGCGTTAAGATTGTGACCTTGACCTTGGGGTTAGCGAGGGTCTGAGGGTCATGGATTTAGCAGGGCATGATAGAGAACCATTAGGGGAAGGGATGTGTAAAGTATCAAGAAGAGCGGTGAAAGGAAACCCCCATTGTTTTTAAAGTTTGCGAAAACACTAACACTGTGACCTTGACCTAGGGGTTAAGGGGTCTGATGGTCGTGGATTTGGCATGGCATGATATATAATTATCAGAGGAAGGCATGTGTGAATGGAAACAGAAATTATAACAAACATCCCCCAATGTTAAGTTTGTGAAAGCACTAAGACTGGGATGAAAGGAAACAGAAGTTATGACAAATTTCCCCAACATTAAGTTTATGAAAGCACTAAGGTTGTGACCTTGGCCTTGGCATTAGCGGGGGTCTGAGTGTCGTGGATTTTTCACAGCATGTTAGAGAATCATTAGATAAAGGCATGTGTGAGTTTCTGAAAGCACCAAGACTGTGACCTTGACCTTGGGGGGGGGGGGTGGTTGTGGATTTGTCACAGCATACAAAGAATTATTAGAGAAAGGCATGTGTGAAATATCAAAACATTTGGTGAAAGGAAACATACATTATAACTAATTAATTCCCCCAACGTTAAGTTTATGAGAATGCAGGGCCGTAGCCACGTTGAGGCGAACAAATTTTGCCGATTTTATTTTTTTTAGTAAAATATTGGGGGAGGACCCCCCCCCACCCCCGCGCTCCCACTGGATACACGTTTCATAAGATTTGCCTCGGTAGATTTGTAGATTTTTACCTCTGGCTACGGCCCTGGAATGGTGTCAACGGTAGATGATGTTATATAATATTGTAATGGTACGTAACTCACTATGGGGAGGAGAGTAATTGTGCTCGGTTAGCTAAATTAGTGTGATCATGGGCGGGTATGGTAAGAGGTCCCGGGTTCGAACCCTGGGTCGGGTGCACCATTTTTCATGCTCTGTTCAATATTACAGAAGGTATCAGTTCATTATCGCACCAATTAAGACTGTTCCAGATGTTACGAACATAATTTGAAAGAATTTGACCAAAATATAAGGTATACTTTACCCACCCCATATTTCCTGTTAACCCTTTCACCCCTAAGTAATTGGAATGGATTTTGAGATGTTAATTAAATTGGCAACCAATCCAACCATCACAAAATGACTTCCAGGTTGGGCCATTTATGAAAAGGGTGTATAATTTTTGTTCTCAAAAATATGAAAATTACTTGCAAAAAGTGCAGATCCTGATGAGACGGCTCGTCACGAGCCGGCTCATCTGGATCTACACATTTTGCCAATACATTAATATACATGTACACTACATAAGCCTAAGGCCTGTGGTGTTGAAAGGGGGTACAATTGCATGAATGTTATATTGATCCCTTTTTGCCACCCACCCCACCCCATTACATTCAATACAAGCATTTGCCCCACATTAATTAGTGGATGCAAATCAAAGGAATCAGTGGTGGTAAGAATGTTAAGCCCCCCCCTTCATTCACTGACTGACCCATTCAATTGCAATGTCAATCTCATGATATAAACCAAAGCCACACAAATCAGATATCGAAGTTACTCTTTTCTGGAGATTGCAATCCGCCGTTATACCCCTTTCATACCTAGGTCTGCCATCTTGTCAGCTAGACTAGTATAGTGGTAGTGTGCTAATAAACATACATGTTTATGTAGTGGCGATTGGTCTGTGTTGTGTGTATACACACTACACAGTCATGTATATGTATGTCAAATATGAAGAAAGACAACTCAAATAGCACTCAAACAATAAGGCATACACAGTATTGTCCCTTTGTTATTTTGCTGATTGGTCACAAATATCATACTGTTCTTTTTGATTGATTGTACAGCGGCTTAAAAGAGACATGCACAAATTATTTTCTCGTTCCCACGAGATAGGATCTCGTTTCCCACAGGTTAACTCGTTCCCAAAATTATATATATTCAGCCCTGAAATTAGATAAACTTGATATGGTGCCAGGTCCTCAACACTCCAGAATCACTTAGCATCAGCACCTAAAAGTAATTGGATTAGTACTAATCTGACTACTTTTATAATGGGTTTTAAACCGGATTAAACTCTCAAGTAACAAGAAAGCCAAAAACGTACCAGAGGACAAAACAAGGGGTATTGGGATTCTTGTAAGGATGAACCCCATCGTTAAATTACCTTTCTTAACGAAAGTATATGTTGTGACCACTCATTTGAACCGTCTCAACGAGACGGTTCAAATGGTGGTAACAACATATAATTCTGATTAGGACAGAAAGAAATTATTGGCAATTTTTCATTACCTATGTCAAGTGTACTCCGGGTCCTAAGTACACGCCTGCCTCGTAGCTGTGTGGAGTAGGTAGACAGTAGTGTGGAGTCGGTGTACGGGTAGGTCAGTCCGATCTGGGCGCATGTTTTGTGTAGATTCTCCGCTTTGTATGTGCTCAGGCTTGTGAAAAACTCTGGGGCGCTGAAATTACAATTTTGCATTTGGAGTGTATAGTGTGGAGTCGGTGTACGGGTAGGTCAGTCCGAACTGGGAGCACACTCTGTGTAGATTCTCCGCTTTGTATGTGCTCAGGCTTGTGAAAAACTGAAATTACAATTTTGAAAATGAAAAAATCAGTAATATGGATATTGATCAGAATTTACCATGAAACAAATGCTTGCTAAACTAGACACTTTTCATGTCCTAGGTCTGAAACTGGGGGGAGAAACTAAAAACCAAAATGTAAATGTACTTTGCACATCGACACACCATAAGGAAGCAACTGATGTCTCAGAGCAAGTACCAGGCCTACATCTAATTAAAAGATGGTTGAAAATCATTAAAGTTGAAAATATCTCTATGTCTGAAAACGTGAGATATAAGTATGACCCAGCGATTGAATGAGAAATCGAAATACACACAACACATGTTTTGAAACACACGATAAGCTGATAAGGAAGCTTAAAACAAGTATCAATTAAGTCAATTGGGCACCGGCATATATATAAACAAGAAACGAGGCAAAGCCATGAAGGCCAGGTTTTTCCCAAGCATAGACACTTGGATAACATAATCATACCCACTTTTTGTAGACTAGATGGCCGTGGCCTGCATGTCGCGCCTTGGGGCGAGGCATGGACACTAAAAAAATAGATATAGTAGATGGAAAAACTTTAACGAAAAAAAAACTTTAACCGGACACACGGACGGACGGACGGACGGACATATGCCAAAATGCCGACAATATCGCGCTTTCCGCAAGCGGGTGCAACAATGATGATAAACACCCATGTGAAGTATTAAGGTAATGGATGAAGCAGTTGCAGAGATATAGTACACAAAAAAACTTTAACAAAAAAATTCAAAGTAATTTGACCTTGACATTGGGCACAGGGGCCGCACGGTTGGGGGTTAGAATGAAAATATGGATGATGATAAACACCCATGTGAAGTTTCAAGGTAATGGGCGAAGCAGTTGCAGAGATATAGTATAACAAAAAAGGTTTAACCAAAAAACTTTAACCAGACGTACGTTAAAAAGTTAACGTTGAAAATGGCTAAGTCAATTACGTAGAAATAATAGGTGAAGGTAAAAAAAAATGGTCACATGTTGGATAGTTGTATGTGGTAGGCACCCCTTGGTTATGAAGCTGTGAAAGTTTGGTGGTCCTAGTGGTTACAGTACCAAAGAAATGGACATAAACACGAAAACTTAAACATTGTTAAAACACGAAAAAACTTTAACATTGAAAATGGTCTAAGTCGATCCGTCCACTGGCGCGGAAAAAAAAAAAAATGGGGTCAAGTTAAAAAAAAAAGTAACATGTTTGGGATAGTGATAATGGTGGTGGGTCACCCCTTTGATTATGAAGCTTGTTTAGAAAGTATTTTGGTGGACCTAAGGTGGTACAGTACCAAAGAAATGGACTTAAACACGAAAACTTAACATTGGTAAACCGCGAAAACTTAACAGTTAAACATTGAAAATGGCTTAAGTCGACTGCGCGGAAAAAAAATGGGTCAAGTTAAAAAAAAAATGTTAACCATGTTGGATAGTGATATGTGGTGGGCCACCCCTGAGTTAATGAAGCTTGGTGAAAGTATTTGGTTGGTCCTAGGTGGTTACCAGTTAAGTTCCAAAAGAAAATGGTTACTTAAACACGATAAAAACTTAACATTGGATAAACGCGAAAACATTAACATTGACAAAAATGGCTAAGTGACAAGCTCCTGCGCGGAAAAAATTGGGTGAAGTTAAAAAAAAAGTAATATGTTGGACAGTGATATGTGGTGGGCACCCCTTGATTATGAAGCTGTGAAAGTTTGGTGGTCCTAGGTGGTACAGTAACAAAGAAATGGACTCAAACACGAAAACTTAACATTGAAAATGGCTAAGTCGACTGCGCGGAAAAAATGGGTCAAGTTAAAAAAAAAGTAACATGTTGGATAGTGATATGTGGTGGGCACCCCTTGATTATGAAGCTGTGAAAGTTTGGTGGTCCTAGGTGGTACAGTAACAAAGAAATGGACTCAAACACGAAAACTTAACATTGATTGTGGATGCCGCCCGCCCGCCCGCCCGCCACCCGCCCGCCCGGCTTTCGCCAATCCAATAGCCTGGATTTTTTTTCAAAAAACCTGGCTAAAAATGGCATTGCTTATCAAAACTTAAAATTAAATTATATCAAACAAACAGACGACACATACTATATAGCGGTACAAAAATAATAGTATACTTTGAAGGAGAAATTTTAAATTTAAGGATAAATTTATTAATTTTTATTATACTGAATTAAAAATGGCTGTGATAATGTAATACATTCCGTATAATAATTCTGCATACTTTTAATCGTCAAATATTTGCAGTAGTTAGTTCTATATGAAATAACGCATTTCAGGAAAAATAAATGATTACTCCCTCAAAGTATACTTTGCTAGAAAAGTATACTTTGCAATGTTGGTGAAATCGGCTACTGGTTACAGGAGTGAGCTATTTGACCACAAGCTACACTGGTCACAATCCCAAAAGCCCCATTTATCCAGTCACAGCTACATATGATGGTTTTACAAATTATAAGGTTTGGACCAACAGACAGATGGACAGACATAGTCAGTCCGGCAATGGTAATATAAGTTTTACTTGCCTTTTATAACAGGCAGGGAATATAAGTTTTACTTGCCTTTTATAACAGGCAGGGAATTACAATAAATATAGATAAATATTTATTGTAATTCCCTGCCTGTTATAAAAGGCAAGTAAAACTTATATTACCATATATATATTGTATATATATTTATATACATGTGTATATGTATGTTCAATACCCTTATCAGCAGATCTGCATCTGACCAATTTCACCACATAGGCACAAAGTGTTCCAGTTGATGATTTGAACCGTGTAACTCCTGATTTATTGACCAAGCATGTATTGCTTCTAATCAATGAATTATTATAACTCAAATTATCATCTCTAAGCAACTGGTATGGACAGTTCGATCCATGTTAATTTTCAGACGATTCTATTTATCCGAAATATGTAATTTTATGTAAAATTAGAAAATATTCACAATAAGTGCATGATTGTCCCGATTATTAGTCGTCTCATCTGATCCTCGGACATTATAATTGAGATAGTAGTCAAGGTGTGGGATCATGTGTTTCCAAATGGCGTGACGTCCTTTTTTTATGTGTTTACCATAGATTTCCTTTAATATCTTTCCAATGGAATGCCATATTTGTATGAAATATACCGCAGCAAATGCACTTTATTTTATTGGTGGCTTTAATCTCATAATTCTGTCGTTTTGACAAAGAATCGGTTGCCGTAAATGTAAATAAAAACTAGAGCATGTGAATGTAAGTAGTAAACAGTACTTGATTGTAAATAACTTTCAGAGCACCCATAATACACATATGCCATTGTATTTGGTGCGATACATATCATCAAAATTCGTCCGTTTGTTAGGAAGATTGTAAAGAAAATCTACAGTAAAAATTATGTCAAGAGATTAATTAGGTCACGTCGGAAAATCGGGTTCAGAAACCATGTGATCCCACACCTTGGTAGTGGTGCAATATAATTGGCCCATTTTCTTGAAGACTTGTTAGATGTCACTTACATGATATAGGACTCCAGAATGCTGTGAAGTAAGCTGTTACAATCCTTCTGTTGATCTAGAATACTGCAATACAGATTGAGGGACTGATTTAACCTTTAAAACAGACGGGAACCGAAAACTGTCGTCTGCTGTTGTTTCATATTTTGTCTTCTTCCATAAAATATGGTTTGACAGCACTTTAGAATCATTTCCATTGGAAATGATTCTAAACTGCTGCCAAACCATGTTTTTTGTTGATAAATCTGGAAAATATAAAATAATCAGCAGACGACAAAATTTAATTCAGTGTTGCAAGGTTCAATGAATATTATTTGACATACATGTATGTATGTTCATGATGTTTGATATCAACATTATTATGATGATTGGATTAATTGTCAATTTACATCAGTTTTAGACATGCAGATTAAAACAGAATAATAGGATTGGAAAGATATATATTAACTTGTACTAAGAGAAAATCGAAAATAGATCATCCAAGCCATGAGCCTCATTGCTTTTGGAGATACTACTGAGATGTTGGATCTGTCAAAGATATAAATAGCCGTTTATTGTAGGGTTTTGAATGTCTCTGGATCTGTATAGTAGATGCAAAATTAAATTTATACCAGCATTATATAAGTTAACTTAGTGTTTTCAAATGTATTTTCATACCACACCCCTTGCATAACTTAACACTAGGTAAATGCAATCATAAAGACTTTAAAATTGCCTGTGAAACTTGATATTATCGTTAAAACAAATACATTGTACCATAATTACCTTAAATATTCGGACACAATTTAATCTGGGACACGCATTAATCTATGGTTTATCACAGCAAGAATGTCCAATATTTACAGTTAGAACAGTTGTACTTATTCTCAAGAATGTCCAAATATTTACAATTAGAACAGATGTACTTATTTATCTTAGGGTTATTATGGTAATATACCTGTTTCTCCAATCATCAAAAGGCACACTCCGCATAGGGAAGCCATGGGCATTCAGCCATTCAAACACCCACCTGGAAAAATGCAATGCAGAATATTATGTTTTCTCGAGAAAACTTGTACCTAATCAAACACAAGATAAACTAGGCTTTACACAAGACAAGACAAGCCCATCTGTTCCTGGGAACTCACGCTGCATTAAAACTACAAATTTTCCACATGCTTGCCTCACAGGTGGAAGACTCGGCCGTGACATAAAAATACCCATTAAAAAATCACATTAACCCACCCACCTGGTATCATACTGTATGTTAGGTATAAACATATTTATATAATGTACAGATTTAATAATGTGGAAACTCTTGCTGATTGCAAGTACGTGACAATCAATGAGGTCAGGTGATGCGACTCAATATTAAAATTGAAATATGAGAAATTTGTAGAAAACTAGTTGAAAACAATGTTCATTAATGTTAATAAAACACACACCTAGCTTTGATCGGCATGTCATTTATAACATGGAAAGTTTTGCCAATCGCTAACGATGATCTCTTGGTCATCTCGACGACAAATTTGGCGGCAAAGTCAACTGGGGTCATCTCCATCAGCCAGTCAACATTAGGGGCCAGCCCCGTCGCACAGCAGGCCTTTATCACATTGAGGGTGAAATCCTGGGGGTTCCAGTGGGCGCACTGACTGTCACCTGACAGGTTGCCTGGAAATAAATAGAATGGTTTAACGTCCCAACAACAGCTATGGTCATATGTGGATGTGACAGGAGAAATAGAACTTATAATATTTGTGACCTGTGTAGCACACTCCTGTAGTCTGATAAAAATCTATATTGCTTATTACAACCATGACGGGTGACGGAATGATGGAATTGCAAACAGTGCAGATCCTAATAAGAAAATGTGTAGATGCACACCTAATCTGGATCGACACTGGTTGAAAACCCCATAAGCCACATTTCTCCAGTCACAGACACATATATAGTGATGGAACCTTGGTTACAAGTCTGATTTGAAAGGCCAGTATTTTGTCATGCCCATGGCAGAAATTGATCCCACAACCATTCGGTCGACAGTTTGTGTATACACATGTATATTGCAATTAGGGCAAGTTTGTGGCATGTGGATATTTGGTCAGTAATCATGCACATGTTCTGTCACAGCATCGGTGCAATCTCAGTGAAATAATTTTACAACAGAACAGAAGTTAATGCTTGAAATTGGGTTCATTTACTTCCCTCGAGGCACCATTGATGATGGTGTGATGATGGTTTTGAACACACACATTTAGGACATTTTACTCTTATTTTTGTTGGGGGGAAGAGTGGGGTTGGGTGGGTGAGGGGGGTGGAGCTGGACAAGGGAACCTAACATAAACAGCTTACCTAAGCGATACACAGTGACAGGTACCCCTCTACGTGAAGCGCGCCTGATCAGTTGTTCTGCCACCCATTTAGACTGGGAATAGCCGTCGTGTAACCGGGTGTGGTAGTCATGGGCAGAGTCCTCCTCTGAGCAGTCCGTTAAACCAGCGGGGAACACCGCATCAGTGCTGGAAAGTAACGGAATCATGTCATGTTTAACAGTCTACCAGTAGAGATGAACCATCGGCTTTCCACCTGTGCCTGTCGGGACAAAAATCATGGAAATTTATGGCACTATATTGTTTTAGTCTAGTTTGCAGGTGTAATGGGAGAGGCCTGTGTTGTAAATTGAAAAATATTGTCGGTAGTTGGGATCGAACCCAGACTGCCTGCGTGTGAGGTGAACACTATACCATGATGCTATGAAAGTTGGCTTGTACCGCAAGGCAGTAAAAATGTCTATATCCTACTATGGCTGTACTACTATAGAAGATAGATTACCCTTAGAGCCAATAGGCGAAGTTATAGCATGTATCATACATGCTATAACTTCGCCTATTGGCTCTAAGGGTAATCTATCCTGGTCACGGCACCACTGTAGTAGGAGGGGAATATGTTATACAGTGAAAAATATCTTGTCGGCAGCTGGAATCGAACCCAGGCCGCCTGCATGTGAGATGAACACTCTATCATATCGCTATAAAAGCCAGCGTGTACAGCAAGGAAGTACTAATGTTTGATTATCCTACTATGGCCATACTAATACCGGTAACGTCCAGTAAATTATGTATAACAAAACTCACTTAAAGGTACATGCCCACGTAGTAGGCACAAAATGTTCTTCATATGCTTTAAATAAGTATATAATTGTGTCACTATTCCATCAGTTCTAAAAATTACGAGCGCCCACTATACAGATATAATCATTTAGTAATATTTATTTTACTGATAGTGACGCGCCGTGGTATCAGGCTATTTTCATATGCAAATGAGGCATGCTGTTTTTTTATTATTTATATTAATTAAACAGGTCACCTGAAAAAAATAATATTTTCGACAAATTATAAAGTATGATCATTGCACATTGAAAAATAAATACAGATAATAAATAGTAATGTCCGTTAGTATTTAAGGAAACACGGTTATCGCCCCTATTATCAGTGTGGAAATTTACTTCTGATATAAAATGTATAATAATGCGCGCCGCGCGCCAATCAATACATTGAGTAATGGTGAATGAATGTTTCTTTTGCCAGAAAATGTCTCAGATGATGTCTCTGATATAAAGAACATTTTGTGCCTACTGCGTGGGCATGTACCTTTAAAAGGTGGGTGTCTCCGACCTATGGAAATGTCAGTCAATGTCACCTGTATGAGATAAAAATTTAGATATCACCTGAATGACAAATGATGGTAGTCATCAATGTGAGGAAGCTACTAATGAAGTTTGGTAAAGAAATGACTAACATATCAGAAATAAACAAATTTGGGTGCATATATAAGTTTTATTGGATGCAATCTATATTTTGAGAAAAGTAGATCAAGGTCACACGTATGACATAGGGTGGTCAGTTATCAACGTTAAGAAGCTACTAGTCACTGCGGCCTAGTGGAGGAGGCATCCACCTCGCAACTGGGAAGTCAAAGGTTCAAATCTCTGCTCAGACTAATGTGGCCGGTTGGTGAGCTGCCAGCTAAGTAATTTTAATGGTACATGTACAAATTGCCTTCCTGCCTGCATGGTGTCTGGATCGGAATTGGAAAGTACTGCTTCTTCAATAGAGTGTCTTATAAATCAAATATGGCTAGCCCTTTATATAGGGTTGACACTATAAGAAATAAACTTTTTACTTTTTACTGATAAAGTTAAGAAAAGATCCAACAAACATGTAAAGAGATAGGCAACATTTAGACGTACAACCAAAATTGTTGATGCCTTTGACAATGTCGGAATTGTGACGACATGCCTCACTTTCCACTAAGGTGTGACTGTGACCAGAGAAATGGGGCTTATGGGATTTGTGACCAGTCTAGATTGGACAATGTGCTTGGATACAAATTTTTTTTTTGGGAATAGGGGTTTCCCAAAACAAATTTTATCTGAATATTTAGGATTGTTACGGTAAACACTTTTTGAGATGCGAGAAAAAAAGTGAATGTGAAAGGGTTTAACGTCCCACCAACAGCAAAGGTCATATAGAGACGGAGAGATGTGAGAAACACCTTTGCATTTTTTATTAATTGAGTGGGGTTTCGAAATACAACTCCTGCATTACCTTATAAAGTGAACCGGCTTGACTTTGCCGGTACAGGCGAAATGTATCACGTTGGTTGTCCCCACTACGTTGGGTCCATGCAGGGCCTGAAATGAGAAACACGTGTGGTTAGTTTCTTACTTGTCCATAAATGCTGGATGGCATTACGTGAGTGGTAAAACTAATCATTAGTATGATACTAACCCTTTCGACACCACAGGCCCCGAGGTATTTGTAAAACGTGAAGATCCAAATGAGCTGGCTCGTGATGAGCCTTCTCATCAGGATCTGCACTTTTTGCAAGTACCGGTAGTTTTCATATTTTTAATAACAAAAACACCACCATCATAAATGGACTCCATTCCAGTTGCTTAGGGGTGAAAGGGTAATTAATGTGAAACCTGTAAGATTTGCTTTTCATCATATCATGACTAAGATGCAGCAACCCACAAAATGTGCACAACAATGAAATTGATTTGTTCATCTTCTCTGAAACTTTTGTATCATTTGTAAGCAAGGAGGGCATAGGCAGCATGTCAACTCTATTGGTTGGTGGACCTGTAACCCGAATCTTTGAGACTTGTTTGCAAGGTTAGTGGAACTGTAGCCTATTTCATCAACATTGCAAAGTATACTTTAGTAGCAAAGTATACTTTGAGGGAGAAATTTTCAATTTTATGATAAATTTATTAATTTTTATTATACTGAATTTATTACATTATCACAGCCAATTTGGCTGTGATAATGTAATACATTCAGTATAATAATTCTGCATACTTTTAATTATGAAATATATGCATTTGTTAGTTCTATATGAAATAATGCATTTCAGGAAAAATAAATGATTACTCCCTCAAAGCTACTGATGATGCCTCTAGCGGAAAACCGATCATGCTATGTGCATGTGTTAACGGGATGAACCGATCATGCTATGTGCATGTGTTAACGGGATGAACCGATCATGCTATGTGCATGTGGTAACGGGATGAACCGATCATGCTATGTGCATGTGTTAACGGGATGAACCGATCATGCTATGTGCATGTGTTAACGGGATGAGCGAACATGGTTAAAAAAAACACATGGACAGTCACTTATTTTAAAGTTAAACTCACAAAGTAAACCAGAAACAAATAATTTAAAGGTTCTTAGCCACACCTACCACTAAAATAAATTGCTAGATTACTTTTTTCTTTGTAAAATGTTGTTTTTTTATACTAATTTTAACAAATTAAAAAATAAATCTGCTCAACTGCCCCATTTCCCTCAGATTTGAGTAAATGTCTTCTACATTTGTAACGACTTGCAATATAATTGCCTTCGAGCGTAGCACTTACACTGTATGGGTATATGAGGTTGACGTTGGCGGCGGCGTGAATGACAAAGTCGACGTCTGTACAGCTGTATGTGAAATCGTCTTCTGTCATTCCCAGGTTCATCAGCGCTACATCACCTACAATATTCACCATTGAAAATAGCCTATTTCACCAACATTATAGGAATGAATGGCCTTTTTGTGGAATTTATCGGGGTATAAACTTGGAAAAGTCGCGGGAATACTGGACGAAGGCCGGAAGGCCTCGTCCAGTATTCCCGCGACTTTTCCAAGTTTATATCCCCGATAAATTCCACAAAAAAAGGCCATTCATTCCTTATAATTCCAGCATTTGAAATAATTAAAATGCATCAGGAAAATGTGTTTATTTTCCGCACGGTTACGGAAAGTACTTCGGCGTGGGAGTTTACTGGGATAAAAATTTTGGACAGAGACTTGCTACGGGCCAATCAAATGTTAGGGAATTGTGTAAATATGTTTGTGCTGGAATTATTGCAAAGTATACTTACCGGTATCTAGCAAAGTATACTTTGAGGGAGAAATTTTCAATTTAAGGATGCATTTATTAATTTATTACATTATCATAGCCATTTTAGCTGTGATAATGTAATAAATTCAGTATAATAATTCTGCATACTTTAGTCATCAAATATATGCAGTGGTTAGTTCTATATGATATAATGCATTTTGGGAAAAATAAACGATTACTCCCTCAAAGTATACTTTGCTAGAAAAGTATACTTTGCAATGTTGATGAAATCGGCTACAGGAACCCTTATGACACTGAACTACATTTTCTCCTCCCGTGTTTTTTATATATAGCTATTTCTGCTAGTTTATTTCATTAAAAATAACTCTCCCCCTCCCTCTCTCTTTCTCTCTCTCTCTCTCTCTCCCCTCTGCCTCCTCCTTCCTCCCTCCCTGTTCGGTTTAGGGAAATTCTATGGTAAAAATATGCTACCTTTCAATTGCTGAACACGTTTGCTGTATGACTGTTCAAAAAGCTTCTGCTCTTCGGTCAGCACTGTGCCTTCCGGCGCTAATATCCCGTACTCTGTCAGTTTCTGTTGTAGGCGTTCAACTGGTGTTGCATTGGGTAACTCTCGGATCAGACAAAATACAAATGCCTGAAAGATGAAAATGTAAAAAATAGTAGAAAATCAATGATATGTCATCACAATATACCCACTTTATGATTTACAAGGCAAAATTACAAACGTCAACGTCAAAACATGGGAGATAATCTATGATCCGAGAATCAGATAAAAGAAGAAATTAATTTTGCACATCCACACACCATAATAGGAAGCTATACACAAGATACCAAACCTCTAGCTATTACATATTACAGTTTAAAAGTTTTACGAGTTACAAGGCAAAATTCTAAGTCTAAAATGGGAAGATAATCCATGACCAAAGGGGCAAATCAAAAATTGAAATGCACTTTCATAATGAAGCTACATACCAGTACCAAATTTCAAGCCTGTACCTATTACAATATAATTCCAGCACAAAAATATTTACACAATTCCCTAACATTTGATTGGCCCGTAGCAAGTCTCTGTCCAAAATTTATATCCCAGTAAACTCCCACGCCGAACTACTTTCCGTAACCGTGAGGCGCAGTTAAAATAATTCATAAGAAAACGGAAAATAAACACATTTTCTTGATGAATTTATTTAAAATGCTGGAATTATAAGGAATGAATGGCCTATTTGTGGAATTTATCGGGGATATAAACTTGGAAAAGTCACGGGAATACTGGACGAGGCCTTCCGGCCTTCGTCCAGTATTCCTGCGACTTTTCCAAGTTTATACCCCGATAAATTCCACAAAAAGACCATTCATTCCTATAGTCATACCACAAATGTGACGGACGTACAGATAGACACTTGTGACGATAACAATATACAGTCGAACCTCCTCGAACGGCCACCTCTCTACAACAACACCCTCTCTGTAACAGCTGCTATATTATATCCCAAATGGATGATTTCCTCTATGTCTAACCCTTAGACTGCTGCATGAGCATGAAAATTGTCATCTTTGTTGCTTTTGCATTCTTTCTCAATACAAACATGTTTTATAGCACTTTAGAATCATTTCCATTGGAAATGATTCTAAAATGCTGTCAAAGCATGTATTTGGTGAGAATTATTGAAGAAAATAAATAAACATCAGACGATAAAATTTAATTCCGCATTAACCTCTCTACAACAGCCACCTCTCTACAACAGCCAGTTTTGCGTCTTCCCATGGGTGGTTGTTGTAGAGGTTGCACTGTACCTATTTTTTTCCAAAAAATGTGGTCATAATTTTGATATGTGGGAGCTGGCCTGTACCTTGGTGTGCACGAACATTTCACATAAAATTAAGCCCCCTAGGAACAGTGGAACCTCTCTAATCCGCACACCCTGGGAGATCCAGGGTGTCCGGTGTAGAGAGGTTACATTGTGATTTAAAAACGCAAGCATTCAGCAGCATGTGACCATGAACAGATATTATTAGGTAGAAATTAAACAAACAGGGATTTTCTAGGTGTCTGGTTTAGAGAGGTTCCACTGTACCAGTAAACTGGCCCCATACCTTGGTGCGAACCAACAGTTCACGTAGAATAAAGGCTCCCAGGAAGCCTGTAGCCCCCGTCAGTAAGACTCGCCCATTCTCAAACCGCCGTTCGTTGTAGAAGGCAAACGTTCGCCAGAATGCTCGCAACTGCATGTCGATGCTGGAATGTAATAGGGAATTGTGGCTATTCAACACTTAACATGAATGGAGGATGGGAGGGTCTGTATATCAGAATAGGAGTCACACCTACGTTAACATTGACGGCATCATTATATTTGGCTGTGACCGGAGAAATGGGATTTATGGGTTATGCGACCAGTGTAGATCCAGATCAGCCTGTGCATCAAATTTAATGTTCAGTGCAACCTCTTAAAACAGTGCAGCAGCACCCATGGAAAGGCCATTATAGAGAAGTGCGTATTATATATGTACTTTTGTACGCAAGACGCAAGACGTCAATATTTTTCTATATTGACGTCTTGTGAGGTCATATTGGTCAGTGCCGGAACTACGCTTCACATCGCAAAATAGTTCCTTCTAAATCACCAGTAATTTGTTTATTTTATTTATATTTTGTATATTTTGTTGAAGCGCATGTAAATTGCGAATAATGTACAGTATATAATAAAAAGGTTATTCGATTTGTATGTGGATATATGTCACTCATTCCGCAGCGCAACGATATTGCGCGAATGTTAGGAGCACGCTGCTGAATGTTGTACGGAGGTTGAATATAATGCATTTATCCAATTGGGATACCAATTATAGGGCTGTTATAGAGAGGGTGTTGTTGTAGAGAGGTGAGTCTTCAGGGAGGTTCAACTGTATTTCATTTGCCAAAACCCATACATGGATTTTAACCGTACAGAGTACAGACCTCTTTTCTGATGTTTGCAAACAGTGTATATCCAGATGAGCTGGCTTGCAACAAAAAGAAAACACCCACTTTTTATAAATGGTTAACATGTCACAGTCCATTAAGGTTACTTAGGGTTGAAAGGGTTAACCCTTGCACTGCTGAATTAATTTTTGACGTCTGCTATTTATTATTTTTTACTTTCCATAATTTCTCATCAAAAACATGCTTTGACAGCACTTCAGAATCATTTCCATTGGAAATGATTCTAAAGTGCTGTCAAACCATGTTTTTGTTGAGAAAGAAGGCAAAATATAAGACAACAGCAGACGTTCCCAGCATTCTAAGGGTTAAGTGGAACAAACGGTGTGGTACATGTCTTACTTGACTCTCCCCTCATCATGCCTATCCACCTCCTTCTGGAGATCCACAGCGCTCATTATCGGCGTGATCTTGTGGGTTTCTGGCGCCTAGCCTCGAATCGAGCAGATTTGCTAGACCGTATATAGAGGGGTAGGAGAACAGGTCTTGCACGGAAATCTTCACGCCAAACTGGCTGCTGACTTCGGCTGATCAGTTCTGTTGCCAATAGTGAGTGCCTGAAGTGAATAACCATAGAATATTTGGACGCAATTTATTCTGGGAGATCATATAAAAATATATGGAGTGTCCCAACGTAATTACCCAAAATATTTAGACATAATTTAGTCTGTAAAAATGGATATAATTATATGGTTTTCCACAACAAACCCTTATAACTCCAAGTAGCAGGTTCAAATCTTTATCAAGGCAACAATATTTTTTGTTTTTACATTTAGGGGCTTATGTGCTTATCCGTAACATATCAAATGTTGTTACTTACCCGCCAATATCAAAGAAACTTTCCATGATATCAATGTCTTTGAGTTGTAGTATTTTTCCCCAAATGATTTCCAAGGCAACCTCTGTCTCTGTGTTTGCGTTTCCCTCCAGCGGAATGTCACTATTGGAGTCGTGATCGAAGGGAGGCAGGGCCGCTTTGTCCAACTTGCCGGTAGCTGCCACCACTGGGATCCTGTTCAAACGATTGGCTGGTTGATTGGTTGATTACAAACAAGCACAGCAGCACTTATACAAATGCTTTTGTTGGCACAGATGAAGGCATAAGGGTGGTCATTAGTGTGGGAGGCAACCGGAGTACCCAGAGGAATCCCACTTGTCCGATCTGGTGACCACCATACCACCTCACATACTGCCCCGGTCGAGGATCGAACCCAGGCTGGCATTGGTGAGAAGTGCGCTCGTTACCGATTGCGCTAACCGGACTGGTGTCATAACTATATGTGGAGATTGATTTGATTGGAGTTTTGCATCCATTCTACATATACAGAGAGGAAAGCACCTGTATGAGGGCATTCAGCATAAATTACAATACAAACTTGCAGCACTGAATAACAGTGTCCTGATATGGAATCAGGCCATGTGTGTTAGAGCAAAGAATCCTTATATGTGGCTGTGACTGGAGAAACGGGGCTTGTGGCATTTGTGACCATTGTAGCTTCTGATCAAATCACACTCTCCTGTAGCCTGATAAGGATCTATATTGCTTGTTAGAAGCATGATGGGTGTTTCATTGATGGAATGTTGGACAGTGCAGATCCTGATCAGACTGTGCGGATGCACAGGCTGATCTGGATCTACACTGGCCGCAAAACCCATAAGCCCCATTTCTCCAGTCGCAGCCACATATAACTACTGAAAACCTCCTTCAAACAAATACAATATATGGAAAATAGAATAAGAAACTTACGTTTTCAGGAAGATAAAATACGAGGGTATCATGTAGAACGGCAGCCTCCGTTTTAGCGACGCCCGGACTTCTTTCTTCGTTGTCTGTTCCTCGGGAACGATATACGCCACGAGGAATTTATCCTCACCCTCGGCACCTGTTACTATGACAACACAGCTATGCACCATGGGAACTTCCATCAAAGCTGCTTCAACTGCCTAGTGAATACAGGATACAATAATTTGTCATTTTCTATATCATCTGTACTGTCAAAATGCAAATGTGATTTACATAGTTAGTTGGTATGGTAGAACCATGTTTGTGTGGTAGAACCATGTTTAGTGACTGAATGAGGTGTTAAATCGGCCACAAATGCCATGCGCCTCAGAAATTGCCACAAATAAGATGTTAGACTGGCCACAACTGTCATACTCATAGCATTTCTCCAGTCAAAACTATGTTTCTGTTCATCAACCAATTAAACCACATTATAAATGTGTCTGAATCTACAAACCTGCACTTCTATAGAATACCCCCTAATCTTCACCATGGAATCACAGCGGCCACAGATCTCGAGACTGCCATCGGACAACATGTAGCCCCAGTCCCCGCTCCGATACAGTGTGTCCCCACAGGTGGCTGGCACCGACGGCGGTCGTGGGATAAATCGCTTCGCCTGAACTTCAGGTCTGTTCAAGTAGCCATGGGCTAACGTTGGCCCTCCGACATAGATCTGCGGAAGAGAGGTGAGTGTTGTTTATGCTCTTTAAAGGCGGGAAATTCATATTGTCGTCTGTTGTTGTTTGTTTTGTTTTTTTAACTTATTTATAAACAAATAATATTTTAGAACCACACGAGAATTCAATGGTGATGATTCTTATGCGCTGTCATTGAGAAATAAAAAAAGTAAACAACAGATGTCAACGCATATTGCAGCCCTTCCAGCGGTCCTATAATTCCTATATTTTTCAGACTTTTTCAAAATGTCCTATAATATCCTATATTTTGGGCAAAATTCCTATAATTCCTATATATTTTTTGGGTAAGCAAAAGGTGGCTTTTTCTTTGGTTAAAATAGAACTTTTTTGTTAAATTTGTTGCACTAAATTCATCATGCAATTTAAAGGACATCCATAAGTATTTATTAATGTGATGTTGACATCATTTCAACAAAATTAATTTATGTAGTACCATGATGTGTGCCAATTCATTCTTAATTGTTTTTCAAAAATCCCTTTTTTAATGTAATAAGTTAAGGTAAATGACTTATTTGCACAAATAAATGATTTGTGGTGGAACGCGGCTGGCTAGAAGGGGTGTTGGGAGGCCAGATATAGTGTCCTATATTTTTTTGAAAAAAATCCTATTTTTTTTTCACTGTGCTGGTAGGGCTGATATTGTCGTCTGCTGTTTTTCATTTTTATCTTATTACTCAACACAATCATGTGTTGGCACCACATGAGAATCGTCTCCAATGGAGACGATTCTCAAGTGCGTCCAAAACATGTTTTAATTGAGAAAACTTGAAAATAACAATTAAGAGCAGACGACAAAATTGTACAATGTGTCCCCACAGGTGGGTGGGACTGATGGGGGCCGTGGGATAAACTGCTTCTCCTGAACTTCAGGTCTGTTCAAGTAGCCATGGGCTAACGTGGGCCCTCCGACATAGATCTGGTAAAGAGAGGTGAGTGTTGTTTATACTCATTAAAGGCGGGAAATTAATATTGTCGTCTGCTGTTGTTTGTTGTTTTTTTAACTTAGCTATACACAAAAATAATGCGTTTGCATCACATGAGAATTCATCAGTGATGATTCTCATGCGGTATCATTGAGAAATTAACAATTAAACAACAGATGACAATGCATGTTGTCGTCTGCTGTTTTTCATTTTATCTTATTTCTCAACAAAAGATGAGGCAAAGCCACGAAGGCCAGGTTTTCTTCAAGGCATAGACAATTGTATAACATGTTTATGCAAGTATGGTGGTTCTGACTGCGGGGTCAGGCCTTCATCGTGGTTGTACAGGGTGTAACATGATATGTGGTTGTGACTGGAGAAATGGGGTTTATGGGTTTTGTGACTAGTGTAGATCCAGATCAGCCTATGCATCCGCACAGTCTGATCAGGATCTGCACTGTCCACCATTCCATCAATGAAACAATGGTCACAAATTCCACAAGCCCCGTTTCTCCAGTCACAGCCAGCACTATTCACCATTCCATCAATGCCACACCCGTAATGCTTCTAACAAGCAATATACATTGTAGATCGTTATCAGGTTACATTAATGTGCTATTTGTTCAGGTACTACACTGGTCACACATCCCATAAGCCCCATTTCTTCACATATTGCCCCTACCTCACCGGGACTCCCCACGGGCTGTGGGGCCAGGCCTTCGTTGAGGATCACAATGTGCACCCCGGGGATCACTCGACCCACGGGACAGAATTTCCGCGATTTCAACGCTTCCTGAAACAAGATATTTGTGACTGTGATGGAAAATCTTGATCCGGAGATAGATTGATGGAATTTCTCTGATTCCAAAGCTTCATGAAATGAGATACAGTGAAACCTCTCTAAACCGGACACCCTGGGAGGTCCCCAGGGTGTCCGGTTCAGAGACGTTCCACTGTAATACAGGCATATGACTACTTGAAGACACACGTGATTGCTTTGTGACCATGAACATACATTAAGATCGGAGATAATGGTATTGAAATATGTCACAATTAAGCACAACTAACCGTTCTCTGTATCCGGTCTAGAGAGGTTCCGCAGTATGTGTGACTGTGTGTTAAAATTTGATCTGGTGATTGATTGATTGATCTGCAATTTTAATCTATTACAATCACACCAATAATAGTGTACAAACGTGCACTTCTATAGAATACCCCCTATGTGTAAGTCTGCAAATTTGAACTGGTGTTTGATTGATTCTCATTTTCTTGATGCGATGGATGCAATTTACATATAAAAGTGTGGTAATTAGTCAGTTCCATTTTCTTGATGCATGGATACAATTTACATATAAAAGTGTGGTAATTAGTCAGTTCAATAAATTGTAAACAATTTGAAATCATCACATCTGGTATCCACTTATTGCTCACACACCATTGTCTTCCAATGTAGTATAATAATGATGTAATCTGATATTTAACCCTTTTCATGCTGATGATACGCCATTATGTTTGCGGAAAATCCTAAATATTTTCCTTCTATGCGCTCAGAAGTATATGTCGTGACCATCATTTGAACCATTTCGTCGAGACGGTTCAAATGAGAAAAATAAAAATAAAATATTTATTAAATTTCATACCCGTAAAGGTGTATTCCGAAAGGAATGGATTAAAAACTAGTTTACTCATACAAAAGCAAAAGAGGCTCTGCCTGTTCACTATTTTGTTTTTATTATACATGTGTACTATTAAAAGATGATTCAGATAAACAAATAATCAGATAAACAAAATCCTGATAAATGGCACTCTATTATATTATGACCAGTGATCTTGACATTTGACCTTGAATATTTAAGTGGCATATGATACCTTGTTCTCCTCAAAATACATGTTCAGGTCCTCGTAAGCGACATCGTGACACTCGGACACGCTGTACAGGTTGACAAACTGTACCCATGGCAACAGCTTCGACATTTTGTGAATAGACTGGTCGTCACAACTTCTCCACAGAAAATGATGGTTCTGTAACAGCCATGGATACCTCTATTATTTACAGCATACCGTATTAACCCTACATATTCTGACACAATTTCCTTTGGGAAACCCCTATTAACTCTTTGCATGCTAGCGGCGAAAATATCCGCCAAATGAATTAGGAGTATATGTTTTATTTCTCTCTGTAAATATGTCTTGAAACTTCATTAGAATTCCAAGATATTTTCAAGACATTTATAATGAGAAATAAAAGGAAATATAATGAATTGTCATCTGCTATTTTTGAACTATTTATAGCCCACAAATTTCCCAGCATGCAAAGAGTTAAGGACTGACGTTCTATACATTATCATGGTTAGATTCAAAGGTAATTGCTTCGTAAATGTGATAGAATATATGTATAACATATACATGTATGTGAATACTGCCTCGTTACTGTATCCTATACGGAACATGGAGTGGCCAAGTCGGCCATCTTTGTGTGTTCCAGCCATCAGCCAGTTTCACCCATTCTGCCGTTTGACAAAGAACTCAAAATGTGAAGCAGAACTTGTGATATAATGTAGCTAATCACATGTAGAAAAGGCAGGAGAACGGACTCCTATCAATTATATTACACCCAACTGTAAAATATGTCTGTTTTCTGGACATGTTTGTGCCTGTGTTTTTAACAACATGAACCACCATTATAGATAGCCTCATACACAGAAAATCGCACAGTGTATCACTTTTACCTGGCCAACCACATAACACATACCATATCATATCAAATCCAGTGACATGTAAGCAGTTATCTGAGTGTATTGTGCCTGGTGTCTGCTCACCTACTATGCGAGTAAATATGGCTTAACCTATGGGTAACGTGTACACTAACATAGGCTGTGCATCTGATTCAAAAGTTTACACATCAAAATTTATTTTGAGATTGATGTGAGAAATATTCATATTTCACATCACTCTTATGCTGCAATTATCGTTGAAGCTGAGTGTATCTATCTATGACCTACTACCTTAAAGACATGGACATAAATTAAGCATATGTGTGTAAGACGAGACTGAGCTATGATGACATCAAGCCAACGGTTTGATATTAGCATATGAAAATAAAATACATTTTAAAATATGATATTTATTTCTCTTGATGTATGTAAATCTGATAAAGAATCTAGTGCATAGCACACATTTCTTTATAGGATTTACAAACATCAAGGGAAAATCTCTGTATGTGGCTGTGACTGGAGAAATGAGGCTTATAATATTTGTGACCAGTGTTGCTCCTGATCGAATAGCACACTCCTTTAGCCTGATAGCGATGTACATTGCTTGTGTATCGCATGGCGGGTGTTTTGTTAGTGGAATGGTGAACAGTGCAGATCCTGATCAGACTGCACGGAAGTGCAGGCTGATCTGGATCTACACTGGTCGCAAAACCCAAAAGCCCAATATCTCTAGTCAGAGCCACATATACCTTAGAGATTTTAAATCGCCTGTGAGATCCAGATCGGGAGTATTCAACACAGCTTCCAGGAGAGACGGAGTAAACAGCATTCGTGTGATCTGGTGTTTGGCCAGGAACTTGCACAACAACGTGGGGTCGTATATCACATGACTTGGGATGATGTACATCGGTACTCCTGTAAGGATATGATTTGATTTAATGGTGTTTAATGGCCTGTCAACAGCTAAGGTCATTTTAGGCCGGGTTAACGGGGTCAAATCCCATATGGTACCTGTTTTTATTGGGGGTAAATCCAAAAATCAGAATTGAATATTTACAGAAAAAATATATATTCAGTCCTGAAATTAGAATAACCTGACCTGGTGCTAATCCTCACCACACCAGGGTCACTTAGCCCCACTCCCCAAAAGTAATAATATTAGTAGTAATCTTATTACTTTTATAATGGGCATAACCGGATTCAACTCTCACGTACCAGAAAGTCAAAAATGTAACCGAGGGTCAAATCAGGGATATTGGGATTCCATTAAATGATTAAGGATGGAACCCATTGTTAAATGTAACGCATTTGCTATGAAAATTTCAACCCAATCAAACATTTGTCTATGAAAATTTGCAGTTTCTGCAATTATATTTCATGAAAAAAAATCCTCATATTTCAACGTAATTTACAGAAAATATCGTAAACTTTGTAAATATTTTTAATGAGATATTGCACATGTTCTTCAGTCCAAAATCACATGACATGTCTCAAATGGCTTTTGTTGAATATTTTTGCTGAATTAACCCTTTCAACATCACAGGCTTGTACAGTGGTATTGGCAAAATGTGTAGATCCAGATGAGCCGGCTCATTACGAGCCGTATCATCAGGCTCTGCACTTTTTGCAAGTAATGTTCATAGTTTTGAGAACAAAAACACCCCCTTTTCATAAATGGACTAGTCTGAAAATAATTTTATGACGATTGGATTTGTTGCAAAATTAATCCATTCCAGTTACATGGGGTGAAAGGGTAAAAGACTTAACTGACCTTTGAGTAAGGGCCGCAACATCTCCCAGACAAAGAAGACGTTGCAAGCCTCTCTGTCAGCGTCCGTGTATGGGTAGTCGACATGGCGGGCGTGGTAGGAAAACACCGCTCCTCGGTGCGGGCAGATAACTCCTGCGAAAACAAAATTATTGCATAAAATAGGTACCAGTATATAGTGTAATAAGTCAGGCCCGTACACAGAAACTTAAAAAGCGGGGTGCATTATTGAGTTGCTAAAACATATTTTTACCCATTCACATATTGAAAATCATAGTACACTAGTGCAATAAATATGTAAATGATACTGCTACCACTGCCCAGTACTTCAATGTATGCAATAAATATGTAAATGATATACTACCACTGCCCAGGTACTTCAATGTATGCAATAAATATGTAAATGATACTGCTACCACTGCCCAGTATTTCAATGTATGCAATAAATATGTAAATGATACCACTACCACTGCCCAGTATTTCAATGTATGCAATAAATATGTAAATGATACTGCTACCACTGCCCAGTATTTCAATGTATGCAATAAATATGTAAATGATACCACTACCACTGCCCAGTACTTCAATGTATGCAATAAATATGTAAATGATACCGCTACCACTGCCCAGTACTTCAATGTATGCAATAAATATGTAAATGATACTGCTACACAGCCAGACTTCAATGTATGCAATAAATATGTAAATGATACTGCTACCACTGCCCAGTACTTCAATGTATGCAATACATATGTAAATGATACCACTACCACTGCCCAGTATTTCAATGTATGCAATAAATATGTAAATGATACCGCTACCACTGCCCAGTACTTCAATGTATGCAATAAATATGTAAATGATACCGCTACCACTGCCCAGTACTTCAATGTATGCAATAAATATGTAAATATACTGCTACCAACTGCCCAGTACTTCAATGTATGCAATACATATGTAAATGATACCACTACCACTGCCCAGTATTTCAATGTATGCAATAAATATGTAAATGATACCGCTACCACTGCCCAGTATTTCAATGTATGCAATATAGTAAATGATACTGCTACCACTGCCCATATTGCAATGTATGCAATAAATATGTAAATGATACCGCTACCACTTGCCCAGTACGTTCATGTATGCAATAAATATGTAAATGATACAGCTACCACTGCCAGTACGATGATGCAATACATATGTAAATGATACCACTACCACTGCCCAGTACAATGTATTGCAATAAATAAGTAAATGATACCGCACCACTGGCCCAGTACTTCAATGTATGCAATAAAATATAAATGATACAAAGCTACCACTGCCCAGTACTTCAATGTATGCAATAAATATGTAAATGATACTGCTACCACTGCCCAGTACTTCAATGTATGCAATAAATATGTAAATGATCTGCTAACCACTGCAGTACTTCAATGTATGCAATAAAAAATATAAATGATACCACTACCACTGCCCAGGTACTTCAATGTATGCAAATATTAAATGACCACTCCACTGCCCAGTACTTCATGTATGCAATAAATAGTAAATGAGACCACTACCACTGCAGGTACTTCAATGTATGCAATAAATATGTAAATGATACTGCTACCACTGCCCAGTACTTCAATGTATGCAATAAATATGTAAATGATACCACTACCACTGCCCAGTACTTCAATGTATGCAATAAATATGTAAATGATACTGCTACCACTGCCCAGTACTTCAATGTATGCAATAAATATGTAAATGATACCACTACCACTGCCCAGTACTTCAATGTATGCAATAAATATGTAAATGATACTGCTACCACTGCCCAGTACTTCAATGTATGCAATAAATATAGTCTAACATTTATGTTGATTTAGTATATTTATTAAACTCCCCGACTGTTTTCAGAAAAACGCACAATAGCCTATTCTTTTGATTCTTTTAACACCATTATCGCAGAGATAAATTTTGCTCATACTGATTTAAAACAATATCATTTTCTTTACATAAATGTCGGTAGTTTAGAGAGCAGCAGGGGCCCGTTTCACTAAACTTTGTACGACTAAAATGTTCGTAAGTGTAAAATTATGATAGTCTGTAAATTTCACATTAAGAATGTGTTCTTGTAAACAATTATTGGATTTACATTTATTGAGCATAGGCTGCATATGCAGCCTATGCTCAATAAATGTAAATCCATCAATTGAAATTTACAGACTATTCTAAATCTGCACTTACGAACATTTTAGTCGTACAAGGTTTATTGAAACGGTCCCCCAGATACAGAGCACAGGTGTCATTTAATCCTTCCTACGCTGTTGACGGAAATTGTCGTCTGCTGTTTTTCATTTTTGCTTTAATTCTTAACAAAAAACTGGTTTTGACAGCACATGAGAATCGTCTCCAGTGGAGACGATTCTCATGTGCTGTCAAAACCAGGTTTTTGTCGAGAAATATTGAAAATGAAACATTTCCAGCAGACGACAACATTTAATGCATCGTAGTAAGGGTTAACTCCACATGTGATCTGGAATTTTTCAACTGTAGTTAGCAGATCATACCTTTGGGTTTGCCTGTGGTTCCTGATGAGTAGACAATATATGCCTGGTTGTCAAGGGTCAGTTCCAGAGGTGGCCGTTCTGTTTTCATGCAACATTTTCCAACGTTATGTCGGCCTCCCAACCATCTTTCAGGATTATGACATTCTGGGAACCTGGAAACAAAGAAAATTTATGGTTGTAGAAATATAAAGGACTTTCATGTGTATGCTATTTAACCTTAACCGTGGACATGCATTGAATGAAAATATGAATGATGATAAAACGAGAATATGAAGTTTTCCATGTCAAACTGACTTATTGCACGGCAGTAGACACCACCATTTTGGCTCTAGAGCACTGGAAACACGTTTTTGAGGGTCTAGGTTGAATCTCTTCTCCCCCCCCCCCCCACAATAGTCTGCCATGGCATTATTTATTTTATTTTATTAACTGCTATGGGCCTGCTTACTGTTGAGAAGATATAAGAAGTTTAACCCTTTCAACACTACAGACCGCTTTCCAATGTTTGCAAACAGTGTAGATCCAGATGTGTAGCTAGCCGTCTCATCAGGATCTGCACTGTTTGTGAATATTTTCTGATTTTTTTACAATAAAACCCCTTTTCTGATTAATATACTAAAGTGATCATTTGGAAGCCAGTTAATTGTCTTGATTATGTTAACAATTTTCTAAAATAATGTTATAATGTATAATGTCACAACAACCTTTAATCCGTTCCGCGAAGCTTCCATTTGTGATGATAGCCACTGGTGTCGCATCGTCGATTATCGACTGTAGCAGAATGTCTGGGTACGATATATCTATAGGAACATACGCTCCACCCGCCTTCAATATACCGATATACGCTGCTGTATATTCCACACTCTTGTCCATGTAGATCCCCACACATGTGTTCGGTACGACGCCCTTTAATCGTAAGTTCTTCGCAAGGACGTCGGAGGTTTTATCCAATTCCGCGAAGGTCATCTGTTTGTGGTTTACCGGATCTACGATTGCGATTTTGTCTGGCGTGGCATTCACTTGTCGCGTGAAGTGCTCGTGTAGCAGACCTTCTTTGTCGTAGTCGTCCATGGCTTCGTGTTGTCGGTGAAACCTTTGGGAGAAATACAAGTGAAGGAGTCAATACATTGGGTGTTATTGTTTTTTGTCAATACGACATGGGATATGGGACAAAATTATGCTTATATGTAGCTGTGACTAAAGAAATGGGACTTATGGGTTTTTCGAACAGTGTAGATCTAGGTCACCTTGTGCATCTGCACAGTCTGATCAGGATTTGCTCTGTTCATCATTCCATCAATGAAACACGCGTTATGATTCTAACAAACAATATAGATTGTTATCAAGCTACAGGATTGTGTTATTTGATCAGAAGCCACACTGGTCACAAATCCTATAATCCCCATTTCTCCAGTCACAGACACATATGTGGTGTGACCGCATAAATGGGGTTATGACATTTGGGGTCAGTCTACCTCTTGATCCACTGCAGTATTGGAACACATCGACAGCCTGATCAGGACCTGTAGAAGCATGGCGCTTGTTTGATGCTAAATGGCGAACAGTGCAGACCCAACCCAGACCAGACTAGGCTGGTCTGGATCTACACTGTTTGCAAGGGTCATGAGCCCCATTCCTCCAATCACAACCATATTTAATTTATCACACGTTTAAATCATTATCAGCCGGCCGCTTCATTACAGAAATTGTCTATGGACCAAATGTGGGTTGGTCTCGCAGAGCTCAAGATAAGCTGCGTATTTGCTTAAATACCCAATTAAAATCGCCATAAACCCAATTGAAATCAGAAGTAGTGAGTATCAAAAAACAATAACAAATTGTGGTACCTTCATCATGCTGTAGAAAACAATAAACCAACCACATATACCGGTAGTATGTTTTTTTCTTATTTTTTCCATGAAAACACATCTTGGTATTCATTAGACTTGTCTCTAAGGAGACAATTCTAATGAAATACCAAGACATGTTTTCATTGAGAAGCAAACTATTCAATAATTGCTGTCTTCTGATGTGTAAACAGCAGTGTGATTTTATTTAACCCAATTAAAATTATGAAATACCCAATTGTTTCAAAAATGATGGAGTGACAATACATGTACTCAATTACTAATTCATTATCTGGAGCCCAGGTCTCAGTCTACACTCTAAACATGTCACAAAGGGATCAGTCCGATTTTGTCACACCTTAGTTCATATAACCAGCATAAATTATGCAACCATAATTATCAACAATGCAACAAGTGTTGATTTGTTTGTTTGTCGGTGTTTAACAATTGAGGTTCTTCCTTACCGGAATATATTTTTTCTCGATGTAAACATTCCGTTCTGATTTTGGGATTTTGGATTTTGGATTTTGGATTTTCAACAAAAAGGCCATTCATTCCTTATAATTCCAGCATTTGAAATAAATTCATCAAGAAAATGTGTTTATTTTCCGTTTTCTTAAGAATTATTTTAACTGCGCCTCACGGTTACGGAAAGTAGTTCGGCGTGGGAGTTTATTGGGATATAAATTTTGGACAGAGACTTGCTACGGGCCAATCAAATGTTAGGGAATTGTGTAAATATTTTTGTGCTGGAATTATTGGCCTATCAACAGCTAAGGTCATTTAAGGCAGGGCCAACGGGTTCGATCCTGTATTCAACCTGCTGCATTGGGGAGGGGGTGGGGGGGAAATCCCAAAATCAGAACAGAATGTTTACATCGAGAAAAAATATATTCCGGTAAGGAAGAACCTCAATTGTTAAAATACCCATCACATGCTCCCACCTACTACCCACAACAAATGTTGAATATGTATGAACTGCACATACTGTACCCAAACACTATTTGCGTGGTACACGCACACAGCTCATAAAAGTACAAAGAACTGGTTGACAAAAAAATGTATCGGTCGGAATACAAACAAAAAGTTCACAGCTTTTTCAGCTGTTATAGGAAACATTTTTAGAGATCATACAGTATACAGAAATATTAAATGAAGCCCAAGAAATACATACCTTACTGACTGTCAAAGGAAAGTTATGATATCCAGTTTCATCTAGTCGATTATATCAAATATTTTGACCACTTAAGATTAAAATATCAAAACCTCAAAATCCAAATTATCAAACAGAGATTAGATAATGAATCTTGATTAATCCTTACATGCTTGCTGAGGTGACACAGTTTTTCACACAAAAAATAATAATAATTCTTTAATTATTCAAGTATATGTTGTCATCACTCATTTGAACCGTCTCACTAAGACGGTTCAAATGAGTGGTGACAACATACACTTTCGAAAAGAAATAAGAAAAATAGCAAATATCATTTCAAGTTATTCATACCACATACATGTATAGGAATATTTAGGATGAAAAGGTCTAACACTGCATGTACAGTTGATATTTTTTTATCCATTAAAGGTACTGTGTCTCAAAGATGCCTCAGATATTCAAAATGTGTCTTTTCGGAAATTAACCAAATTAATATTTTATTTTATCAAAATGAAAATAAATAGAGTTCTTCATCTTGCCACGATGAACATATGAACCAACTTTGGTTAACTCTTTGCATGCTGGGAAACTTGTGGGCTATAAATAGTTCAAAACTAGCAGACAAAAAATCATCATATTTTCTTGTATTTCTCCCCGTAAATATCATGAATATGTCTTGGAATTTCATTAGAATTGAGTCCTGAGGACTCAATTCTAATGAAATTTCAAGACATATTTACAGAAAGAAATAAAACAAAACATATACATACTCCTAATTCGTTTGGCGGATATGTTCACCGCTAGCATGCAAAGAGTTAAGATCCATCAAGTAGAACATGAGTTATCACATGGACAAGGATACAGAATACGAAAATGGCTGCCACGGGAAGATACCTTATTGGACATTTCTGAAAATCAATAGGATTTTTCGAATTGCCGTGATAAACATGTATACCAATTGTGGTTGTAATCTGACAAGTAGAATGTTATTACAAGGACAAGCGGTGCTAGCCCGCCAACCACTAATACATCATGAATACATAATACAGTGGGACCTCTCTAAACTGGACACCCCAATAGTGAATTTAGTGAAACCTCTCTAATCCGGATACCCTGGGGATCTCCCAGGGTGTCCGGTTTAGAGAGGTTCTACAGTATACCTTGATCTTTCAAGCGGGTGAATAAAAACAATAAAATATTAAAGGATTAAAATTTCTTAGTGCACCTTTAAGGCCACTACGGTATATATATTTCGTAGTCATTGACCCAGAGAAGGGAAAGTCCAGTTACATCAACCAGCGAAACAAGGGGCAAACTCCACTGTAATTTAGGCTTGGCAATTATTAATTGTTTATCGTCCCAATTAAACAAGATGTAATTGTGAGAAAAAAAATCAACAAAATATTTTATTTTTGGTATTTCTCAAATGAAAGTATATGTTGTGACCACTCATTTGAACTGTCTTGAAGAGTGGTCACGACATATACTTCTGAGCGAATAGAAGAAAAATATTTAGGATTTTCTGCAAACATAATGGCGTATCCTCAGCATGAAAAGGGTTAATAGAACGCATACCGGTACATATAATTATTGAGGTCAAAGTCAAGTGGATAGGTCAGATTGACACAACTATAACTCCTTGGTGAAATAAAAAAACAACATATGGACGATGCTCTGGCAAAATAGGACATATATTACCCTTGTGACCAGACCAGATTCCACACACACATAAGTATATCCATTAATTGTGAAAGTATGTATTGTAAATGGTCACGACAAATAAGTTTGATGAAAAAATAACAGAAAACAAGAACCTTTTTACACATCTTTAGTGAAAGTGAAAAATTGAAAGTAGGTTTAACGTCCCTGCAACATTTAAGGTCATATAGAGACGGGACCACAGTTTAAAGTCTCATCCGGCAGACCAGTGGGATGGAAATACTATAAAGTATTTTTGATGCCTGAGGCGAGGTTTAGAAGTCAGGTGTTCTAACCCACAGGCCACAACCCATCCCACACATCTTTAGATTTATTCTGCTGTGTAAATTAAAAAATAACAAGGATTATTCAATATTTACTAATTGATAACAAAAAATACGCTTACACAGCAGTTTCATTTTACTATCTGAGAACGGGATGGGTGTCATATGTGACTGTCCCGCATGGTCGGGTGTGGTTTACGTCGGCTTGGATCCGTGGGTGAGATTTATTGTAGTACTCACCCTATAGCAGGGATGTCTATTACCGGGTTGAATATTAAACAGGGAATTCAGCATCAAGCGGTAGCACCCCAGCTTACAGATTCCAAGCCTAACCACACTATCCACCAGGAGGCACAGGGGTCCGATCAGTTGGCGTATTAATACATTAATAGTGCCAAAAGATGTGTGCATACAATATAAAATTGTATAACTTAGGTTGCAGGTAGAAGTCAGATTGGAACGTTAGCACACTAATGTAATGATATTGATGTCCAGAACATACATACAGGTTAAACAGTTCCAAGAATTGATAACCTATTATTTCATGTAGGTATATTGAATACAGTTCCAGTTTGTGAATAATGGCTGGTATTCTGATAGTAATATTTCACTGATGATAATGTTCTACATATATAGTTGCATGTGTACTTTCTGTAAATTGTAATGTTAATAAATAATTTCAACTTCCCCGTTACATGTAGATCCAACATTAAAATAATCCAAATAATCCAAACACAAGATCCGTTTTGCTCCTGAGTTCTTGTAGTACCGCCTGACTGTATGCCGGGGTAATGAAAAACTGATTTAACTATTCGATTCAGCTCATATTTAAGGGTGGGAATTGGCTCGAACACCTTCCATACCCGGGATATATATAGCCCAGTAAAGAAGCAGGCCGATGGTCGTCGGTCTGGTTTATATTTCCGAATTTTGATAAATGTTGCATTTATAATTGTTTAACTAAAATTTGCACATGCCAATCAAACAATAAATGAAACCATCTAACAAACATCTTTCTGATCTGAGCATAATTGAGATAAGTTTCACACTTGGACAGAGTAGCTTCCTGATAGTCAAACATTGATTTTGAAAACAATACATTCTCAGTGAACAATGCTTAGATAACATAGTGTAGGGGTTTTTGCCATCTGATCTTATCAATATTATACTAGTTTGAAGTCGGAGTAGATATTATCCAACTTTCCTACTAATCTTAATCAAACAAGTTATTATGTTTTGAAACCTATCTACTGATATGAAAATTCAGTTTATACAAGAATTGAAATATGTACATGAGAAAACATACATAATGTTGAAATAATATGGTCACACGGCGACAGATTCCCCCTCCCTCAACAAAGTAAGTTCGTCCTCGAACTTATATCGTGAGATAGAGAATAATTCAAACATTGCATTTGAAAACAATACATTCTCAGGTGACCAAAGCTGAGATAACATAGGGGATTTTGGCATCTGTAGCCTATTTCACCAACATTGCAAAGTATACTTTCCTAGCAAAGTATACTTTGAGGGAGAAATTTTCAATTTTAAGATAAATTTATTAAGTTTTATTATACTGAATTTATTACATCATCACAGCCATTTTGGCTGTGATAATGTAATAAATTCAGTATAATAATTCTGCATAGTTTTAATTCATCAAATATGTGCAGTGGTTAGTTCTATATGAAATAATGCATTTTGGGAAAATCAATGATTACTCCCTCAAAGTATACTTTCCTAGATAAGTATACTTTGCAATTTTGATGAAATCGGCTGATCTTATCAATATTATATTAGTTTGCAGTTAGAGTAGATATTATCCAACTTTCCTACTAATCTTAATCAAACACGTTATTAAGTTTTGAAACTTATCTGCTCATAAGAAATGCAGTTTATACAATAATTGAAATATGTACATGAGAAAACACACATTATGATTATATAATATGGTCACACGGTGACACATATAATGATGTAGCAACATTTGTTGATCAGTTGAACAAGTGCTGATAAAGTTGAAGTCATCTCGATCCGTCTATCAAAAACAATTCTTAAAATTCTGGGGCCCGTTTCACTAAACTTCGTAAGACTAAAATGTTTGTAAGTGCAAAATTATGATAGTCTGTAAATTCCACATTAACACTGTTTTCTTGTAAACAATTATTGGATTTACATTTATTGATCATAGATGATCCTAAATTTGTGCTTACAAACATTTTAGTCGTAAGAAGTTTAGTGAAACGGGCCCCTGTGAACAAGTGCCGATAAAGTTGAAGTCGTCTCGATCCATCTATCAAAAACAATTCTTAAAAATCTGGGTTTTATGTGATATCTGCTGTATTCTACTTTGTTCTTATTTTTATCAAGATAAATTGATTTATTAATTAAAATAAGTTTTACATCCATTCGGCAGCCGGTCATGTACAGAAGGGAAACTACCTGTATTGCATTGTATATTCAGTACTGAAATTACAATGTTTATTCAACTGCCATTCCACCCCCCCCCCCCCCCCCCCCCCCCCCCCCCCCCCCCCCCCCCCCCCCCCCCTCGAGACATCTGGAAATCCAAAGAAACGAGTGCGGATGTGCAGTCTGATTTGGGTCTACACTGGTTGTATGGACCAATGTAAATATTTTTATTACACACAGCAGGAAAGTTTTCAATCTAAATATTTTATTAGACACATCAGGAAAGTTTTCAGACTCAACAGCAAACAGGTTGTCCGGTTAGCGCAATTGGTAACGAGCGTGCTTCTCATCAATGCGTCCCCAGGTTCGATCCTCAGTCGGGGCAGTATGTGAGATAGTATGGTGGTCGCCAGATCGGACAAGTGGGTTTCCTTCGGGTACTCCGGTTTCCTTCCACATAAAGCATCACCCTTACACCTTCATCTGTGCCAACGAAAGCATTTGTATAAGTGCCCCGCACTTGTTTGTAATCGTTGTAAAATAAATAAAGTTTAAACAGCAAACAGTGGACATGCTGATATTCTTGGGTTACTCTTCTCACAAACAGAATAACAAAATAAGCAATAAGACCCCTTTTGTTGTGGTGTGTCAGTTATCAGATATAGTTTCACATCTTTCTAGGTTGGTGTACATTGGTATCAACAGCTAAAAGTAATAATATTATGAATAATCGTATTACTCATATAAGGAGTATAACCAAATTAAAAACTCACATACAAGAATGCCAAATCTGAGGGCCAAACCCGTTCTCTGGTCGGGATTCCGGCAAGGATAAATCCTGATCACTAAATTACCCATCGCACGCTCCCACCCGACACCCACCCATACAGAAGTATGGTGGGTGGTTAATTCACTGAATGGCGAACCATGCAGACCATCCTGATCAGGATGCAGTCTGATCTGCGTCTACACTGGTTACGTCTAAATTTTTCATTAGTCACATCAGTTTGTTTATTGGTGTTTAACGGCCTATCAACAGCTAAGGCCATGTAAGGCCGGGCAAACGGATTTGCCGTTTTAACCTGCTGCATTGGAGGGTGGGGGGGGGGGGGGGGGTCCCAAAATCAGAACAGGATATTTACATCAAGGAAAAATATATTCTGTCCTGAAATTAGAATAACCTGGTCCATACCACACCAGTCACTTGGCCCCTTCCACTAAAATAGGATTATCAATAATCGTAATACTAACATAATGACAAGGTGAACATAAGTCCTCGGGGAAGCGGTTCATTAAGTTATTGAATAAACAAAAAACAGCTTTAATGCATTTGCCTTACAAACAAGGGTAACCTAAATCCTCAGTGACCTTGACCTTGGGCAGTCAGATATGGGTCATATGCAAAACAAAGTACCATCACTAGACATACATTGTGGCCAACTATTATCAAAATTGGAGAAGCGGTTCTTAAGTTATCGAAAAATGAAAGGTATTACTAACGTACGAATGCACATATTAAGGTACGTATGGACATGGACTAACATTAACCCTTAGTACGCTGAATTAAATGTTGTTGTCTGCTGGAAATGTTTTATTTTCAATATTTCTTCGACAAACACCTGGTTTTGACAGCACATGAGTATTCTCATGTGCTGTCAAAACCAGGTTTTTGTTAAGAATTAAAGCAAAAATGAAAAACAGCAGACAGCAATTTCTGTCAACAGCGTAGGAAGGATTAAATCCCCTCTTGCCTACCAGCAAGGAGATAATAAGCAATATGGCTCCTTTTGTCATGGAGTACCAAGGTTATCAGATACATGTACATCTTTCTAGGTTGGTAATCAGTGCAACTGCAGTTAACCCTTTCACCCCTAAATATCTCAAATAGATAGTAATCTTGTTCATTTCTAGACTATTCCATTAATCAGATAAAGGGTATAAATGTAGAGATAAATTTGTTTGTTGGGGTTTAACGGCCTATCAACAGCTAAGGTCATTTAAGGCCTGGTCAATAGGTTTAGTTCAGAACTGAATATTTACAATAAAAAATCTATATATTCAGCCCTGAAATCAGAATAATCCCCGATCTGATGCCAGGTCTTCACCACACCAGAATCACTTTGTTAACGTTGTTAATGTGACATTTACAGACTATCATAATCTCGCACTTACAAACATTTTAGTCGTACAAAGTTTGGTGAAACGGGCCCCTGGTCTTTCTTCCGGGTTAAAATGATTAGTCAGGGGGTCAAATAGAAGTGACTGTGTTCTATGTCCCTTAGATATAGATTGGCTATTCAGAGTCAGACGAGATCGATTGATTGATCGATTGATTTAGGGTTTTATGTCAGTTCAGCTACAAGGTCATATACAGATGGGAATGTTTGATTGATTGATTTGGGTTATTTGTCTATTCAAAGGCAAGATCATATACAGATGGGGATGTTTGATTGGTTAATTTGATTTGGGTTTTTACATCCGTTCAACAGCAAGCTAATACATGGACAGAAATGTTTGATTGATTGATTTGAGTTTTTTTGTCTTTTCAGCAGCAAGGTCATATACAGGTGGGACTGCACCTGTCTGGGGAGTACAATACAATCATTGCTGAAATTACAATACAAACATTCAGCACTGAAGGACTGTGTCCTGATCCTGTGCCAGACATCCCAACTACCCCGGTTGTGAATCCCCATGAGATTCACCATTAAGCTACGACTCATTAACTCTTTGCATGCTGGAAAACTTGTGGGCTATAAATAGTTCAAAAATAGCGGACAAAAAATCATCATATTTTCTTTTATTTCTCCTTGTAAATATCATGAATATGTCTTGGAATTTCATTAGAATTGAGTCCTGAGGACTCAATTATAATGAAATTCCAAGACATATTTACAGAGAGAAATAAAAAAATATACTCTTAATTTGTTTGGCGGATATTTTCACCGCTAGCATGCAAAGAGTTAAGGCATACCCTCCAAAATCCAGGGGATCAGAATGTAACTTGGTAACAACTAACAAGTTTAATTGCTAGTAGCATTACACGTAGAATACCAGTATTCATACCAGAAATATTACTGAATTGTCTCCTGTTGATTATATTTAGAACTAAAGGTCACACCTTTTGTCAGAAGTTTATGTGATGTGCACCATGTTACCATGTGTGCTAGCATACTTCAGTGTTAAAGCACCATCCAGACACTAGTATCTCAATTCAAAAGCATGCATAGGGGCGCAGTTACTTTCAAACAAACATATACATATGAATTACTTCAGACACAGGGATTTTAATACTAAGTCAAGGTCATATTCAAAACAATAAAAAGCAAAGGTTACATACAGAACAATAAAAAGTCAAGGTCATATTCAAATCAAGAAAAAGTCAAGGTTAGGCCTATATTCAAAACAATAACAAGGTGATCGCCGGGAGTGTCTCACTCACTAAATGAGGCGATCACCACAAAGGTCAAGGTCACCAATGTCAAGGTCACAATATGAGGAAGTCTAACATTATTAATATGAAGGTCACGGTCACCAAGGTCAAGGTCACACACACGACACTGGGTGAATAGCCATCAAAGTGAGGAAGGAAGCTAAGGATGATGTTTGGTAATGATCCGATTAACTGATCAAAAAGATATTCAACATTTGGATGTACATCAAACATTATTGACACATAAGTCAAGGTCACCAATGTGACAGTCAAGGTCCCCGGAATGACACTGGATGAATAGCTATCAATGTGAGGAAGCTATTTATAAACCTCTGTAACAATGTGACTAACGAATCACGAGATATTCAACATTTGGACGTATGGTGACAAAATTCAAAATTGTTGACACCAAGGTGAAGGTCAGCCCGATTACACTGGTAGATATCCATCAATGTGAAGAAGCAATGAAAGAAGTTTGGATATGATTTGACTAACGGATCAAGAGATATTCAACGCTTGAATGTACGTCCAAAATTATTGACATTAAGGTCAAGGTCACCATGGTCACGGTGGCCTGAATGAGACACTGGGTGGATAGCCATCAATGTGAGGAAGCTATTGATGACATTTGGTAAAGAATCCGACTAACAAATCAGGAGGTATTCACCAACATTGGAATGTATGTACACAATTATTGACACACAGATTAAGGTCACCGAGGTGAAGTCAAAGGTCACCCGAATGACAGGGTGGATAGCCATCAATGTGAGAAAGCTATTGATGAAATTTAATAATGATCTGAATAATGGATCAAGAGATATGGGGAATTTGGATACGTCTAAATTGACGTTCCACAAATGCTAAGGTCATCAAAGTGAAGGTCAAGGTCACACGAATGACAGCGGGTGGATAGCCATCAATGTGAGAAAGCTGTTAATGACTTTGGTTTGTTGTTTTTTGTTTATTTGTGTTTAACAGCCTATCAACAGCTAAGGTCATTTAAGGCCGGGCCAACGGGTTCGATCCCGCATTTAACCTGCTGCATTGGGGGGAAAACCCCGAAATAAGAACGGAATACTTACATCGAGAAAAAGTATTTTCAGCCCTGAAATTAGAATAACCCGACCTGGTGCAAGGTCCATACCACACCAAAGACACTTGGCCACGTCCCCTAAAACTAATAAGAATAATTGTAATACTCACATAAGGGGTATAACCAGATTCAAATGTCACATACAAGAACGACGTACGTGAGGGCCAAACCAGGCCTGTCGAGATTCCGGTAAGGATGAACCACAATCGTTAACTTACCAATCATATAATCCCCACCTATCGACTTTGGTAATGATCCAACTAACGGATCAAGAGATATGAGAAATTTGGCTATGTCCAATACTTATGACGCCGCCGGAATTATGACCGCTATGTCTCACTTTCCACTATCGTGGGCGAGACAAAACGTCAAGGCCATATTCCAAACAGTAAAAGGTCAAGGTCATATTCAAAACAAAAATAACACCACATGTTACTGATATATATATACTTTAATGATCATAAGGTAGCACCATAGACAAGTATGGTGGTTAGCATGATAAACGATGAAATATTATATATGACTTGCCACGACTAAAAGGGCTTATTGAATTTGCAATTAGCGTAGCCCCAAATCAGCCTGCGTGTTCACACAGTCTGATCAGGGCCTACACTGTTCACAGTTGAGTTGTTGAAACGTTCTTACTGCCTTCAATGAAAACTCCCGATCACATAATTATCCTAACAATGATGAATTAAAATTTGTCGTCTGCTGTTTATTTTATATTTTCCATTTTTCTCCTCAAAAACATCGTTTAACAACACTTTAGAATCATTTCCTTTGGAAATGATTCTAAAGTGCTGTGAAACCATGTTTTCATTGAGAAAACAAACAAAATATAAAACAACAGCAGACGACAATTTACATTTCTCGCATTCTAAGGGTTAAACTGCATGATCGTGCTAGCTGATCAGGAGCTACTGGTCTAACGCTTAAAAATCTCAATTTTAGTCGATGCAGGCCACATATTGGAGAATACAGATAGTGTACACCACTTGTAACATGTAATGTCTTCATGTGATTTCAGACAGCTGGTTCTACACAAGTCACAAATGAGGCCAACCATGTGATTTTGTACCCAAGAAGATGTGCGATGTCTTATGAAAAGTATTTACAAAATTTACAATATTTTACGTAAATGACGTCGCAAGTTGACAAAAATTTCACAGCAAATGCGGAATGGTATTCTGCATTTGCTATGAAAATTCTGTCAAATTACAACATAATTAAAAGAAAATATCACAGTTTCTATAAATATTTTATATGAAAAATCGCACATCTCTTGCCTCCAATGTAAAGGATTGTGTATTCTCTGTTGTTTTCTGATGACACAGCTGAATGACAGAGCATGAATACATTAAGATAAAAAAACGGGGAAAATTGTGGAAAATGACTAGAAATCTACTTCAGCTATACAATTGATCACTCCAGAACAAGACTGTCCAGAGAAAACTATGGAACATTGTTTGGTGTTATTAGTAAATTGCTTGTCATATTGTTAAGTCACTTCGAATATTGTAAAATTTGTCCCCAGGCCGTCATTCACTAATATTTTCAAATGTGTTTTCCTCCAGAATCAATAGTTGCCAGTGATCAAACTTTACCTCTATGATCTGTTGTTGTTGTTGTTGTTGGTGGCGGTGTTTAACGGCCTATCAACAGCTACGGTCATTTAAGGCCAGGCCAATGGGTTCGATTCCGTATTCAACCTGCTGCATTGGGGGGAAATCCCAAAATCAGGACGGAATATTTACATTGAGAACAAATATATTCAGCCCTGAAATTAAACTAACCTGACCTGGTGCAAGGTCCATACCACACCAAAGCCACTTATAATCATATTACTCATATAAGGGGTATAACCAGATTCAACTGTCACATACAAGAACGCCAAAGATGTATGTGAGGGCCAAACCTGTAGCCTATTTCACCAACATTGAAAAGTATACTTTTCTAGCAAAGTATACTTTGAGGGAGAAATTTTCAATTTTAGGATAAATTTATTAATTTTTATTATACTGAATTTAATACATTATCACAGCCATTTTGGCTGTGATAATGTAATAAATTCAGTATAATAATTCTGCATACTTTTAATCATCAAATATATGCAGTCGTTAGTTCTATATGAAATAAATGATTACTCCCTATTTGCTAGAAAAGTATACTTTGCAATGTTGGTGAAATAGGCTACAGGTCTTGGGTCGGGATTCCGGTAAGGATGAACACCGATCGTTAAATTACCCATTGCATGCTCCACCCATCCTGTATGATCAAAGGCATGAAGCATTTTCAGATTATTGCTTAATACCGGGTAATCCAAGATGGCCACCATCAGAAAGCATATCAAATTATGCAAATGATATGTCTTATGAACCAACACATTGATTTGGACAGAACTTGGAAGAGTTTATCAACAGCTAAATATCTTTATTAAAATAATGACTCCCTGGATATATAAAAAATAGATTTTATGTCCGAATAAAAGAGGCCATGTGATACACCAAATTGAATGTACGCGAGACAATTGCTATGATGTGGATTGTGAGCTGAACGGACCAATCAGCTTTGAATCTGAGCCTAGCAAAGGATAAATGGTAGTAATTCTATTACCGGTATCAACCTTTTGGACGTGAAATTGTTATCTGCTGTTTTATATCTTGTCTACTTTATTAATAAGAATATGGTTTGACAGCATTTTAGAATTGTCAAAACAAGGTTTTGATAACATATATGGAAAATAAAATAATAAACGGCCGACGACACCATTTAAATTTGCATTGTAAAGGTGAAGTTACAATATTTGTCAATAAACAGTCTGGTTTTGAAGTCAAGCAATACAGAAATACTAATACTATATAGGCAAATATGGTGGGATTCTTATGATCTTATATCATACAATGTAAGTGTTGCTTTCAAATTGATTAATTATTGGTGTTTAATGGCCTATCAACAGCTAAAGTCATTTAAGGCATGGCAAACAGGTTGGACTATCCGATATTTAACGGACGGATATAATGACGGAAATTCCCAAAATCAGAACTGAATATTTACAGAAAAATATATACTCAGCCCTGAAATTAGAATATCCCGACCTGGTGCCAGGTCCATTCCACACCAGAGTCACTTAACTCCAACCACAAAAGTAATATCAGCACTAATCTTATTACTTTTTAATGGGGCATAACAGGATTTAGCTCTCAAGTATCAGAAGGTAAAATATGTACATGAGGGCCAAACAATGTAAGTCGGCATTCCGGTAAGGATGAATCCCGATCATTAAATTAACCTTCACATGCTCCCAACCAACTACCCATGCTTTCAGATTGAACTGTCCATTTTATATATCATGTAAAATCTGACATTGTCTATAATCAGAGCTCCAGATAAGCTGCGTATTTACGTAAATACCCAATTAAAATTGCCAAAAACCCAATTGAAATCAGAAGTAGTGAGTATCAAAAAGCAATGAGAACAATTGTGGTACCTTTATCATGCTGTAGAAAACAATAAATAGACCACCAAATATAGCATATTTTTCTTATTTTTTCCATGAAAACACATCTTGGTATTTGATTAGAATTGTCTCCTTGGAGACAATTCTAATGAAATGCCAAGATATGTTTTCATTTCGAAACAAACTATTCAATAATTGCTGTCTGTTGATGTGTAAACAGTAGTGTGATTTAATTTTACCCAATTAAAATTATGAAATACCCAATTGCTCAGAAATGATGGAGTAACAATACTCAATTACTAATTCCTTATCTGGAGCCCTGTATAATGAATTGTAAATGTTGAATAATGTGATAGATGCAGGAGATTTATTTCAATCAGAACGTGTACTGCCAAAGTGATTATGCGAACAAGTGCTATGTATATGTGTACAATACTGTGCTATATGTCGAGTTTTCAGATTTTTTTCTACACCTACACATATGCAAATTGGGGTTTCTTTAGAATCGTCTCTCCGAGATGATTCTAAAGAAACTTCCAACTTGCATGTGAGATTGGAGCGATCGATGATGCTTATACAGAGGGCTAAATGTGCATGTAGGCAGTCATAGCGGTTACAATAGCCATACCATACACCCCTATTGATTTAATACACCATAATTATCCTACGCATGGTTTGTTTGTTTGTTTGTTTATTGGTGTTTAACGGCCTATCAACAGCTAAGGTCATGTAAGGCCGGGTAAACGGGTTCGATCCCATTTTAACCTGCTGCATTGGGGGGAAAATCTCAAAATCAGAACGGAATATTTACATCGAGACAAAATATATTCAGCCCTGAAATTAGAATAACCTGACCTGGTGCCAGGTCCATACCACACCAAAGTCACTTGGCCCCCTTCCCCTAAAATAGGGTTACGAATATCGTAATACTCTCATAAGGGGTATAACCAGATTCAACTGTCACATACAAAATGCCAAAGACGTATGTGAGGGTCTAACCAGGTCTCCAGTCGGGATTCCGGTCAGGATGAACCCCGATCGTTAAATTACCCATCAAGTGCTCCCACCTGCCACCCACCCCTACGCATGGTAAGGTCAAAGGACAGACAGGTCAAACTAAGTCAACAAGTTACACGTAACCAAGAGCGATGGCCTGCATGCTGAGCAAGTTGGTATGATGTAATTTGATTTAATGGTATTTAACGCACGGTGACAGTTCCATACCACACCGGAGGCACATAGTCGCACTCCCTAAAATTAATAGTACTAGTACTAATCCTACTACTTTTATAATGGGTATAACCAGATTCAACTCTCACATAGGAGAAAGCCAAAAATGTACCTGAGGGCCAAACCAGTGATTTAAAACGGAAAGGAGTAAAACTCTATCACCATGACAAGCTATTGCAATCCTTACAGCGCTGAATTAAATTTAGTTGTCTACTGTTTTCCATTTTTCTCCTCAACAACAATGGAAATGATTCTAAAATGTTGCCAAACCATGTTTTTATTGAGAGAAAAGACAAAATAAGAAACAACAGCGGACAACAATTTTTTATTCCGCATTCTAAGGGTTAACGGTTCAACTATGATTTGTTTGATTTATTGCTGTTTACGGCCTATCAACAGCTAAGGTAATTTAATTTAAGGCCGGGCCAACGGGTTCGATCCCGCATTTAACCTGCTGCATTGGGGAGAAATTCAAAAAATCAGAACGGAATATTTACTTCGAAAAAAAATATAAAGATATTCAGCCCTGAAATTAGAATAACCTAACCTGGTGCCAAGTCCATACGACCAAATTCACTAGGCCCCTTCACCTAAAAGTAATAGGATTAGGAATTATCGTATTTCTCTTATAGGGGTATAACCAGATTCAACTCTCACATACAAGAATGCCAAAGATGTACATGAGGGCCAAACCAGGTCTCGACTATGAGGATTCAATATAGGCCATGTAGACATAATGATTGCTTTTCCAATAATTCGTCAAGCTTAGAAATAATATTTTGACGACACAATTTTTACTGCAATCTAGAATTTGAGCAAAAAGACGACCAACAAAAAAATGGCGAGAGATTGGCGAGACAATTAAAACATTGTTTTTCTCACCAATTATAGCAATACGAACTGAAATCTATGGACTAATTGCACTGGAACCGGTCCAAATCTCATACAATCTCAATCAATAATTGATTGATGTATTGATTGATTAGGGTTTTACAACCATTCAACAGTAATTTCCTCCATACAATTGGTAAAATTTGGAGTGTTTTCACTGTAATGATTTCAAGCATATATTATTGTGACTGGAGAAATAGGCCTTATGGGTTTTGCGACCAGTGTAGATCCAGATCAGACTGTGCATCTGCACAGTCTGATCCGGATATACAATGTTCGCTATTCCATCAATGAAACACCTGGCATGCATCTAACCAGCAATATAGATTGTTATCACATGTTCGCCATTCCATCAATGAAACACCAATCATGCTTCTAACAAGCAATATAGATTGTTATCACATGTTCGCCAGTTCCATCCAAATGGAAACAACCCAATTATGCGTTCTAACAAGCAACTATAGATATTGTTATCCAACATGTTCGCCATTCCATCAATGAAACACCAATCATGCTTCTAACAAGCAATATAGATTGTTATCACATGTTCGCCATTCCATCAATGAAACACCAATCATGCTTCTAACAAGCAATATAGATTGTTATCACATGTTCGCCATTCCCTATCAATGAAAACACCAATCATGCCTTCTAACAAAGCATAATAAGATTGTTTATCACATGTTTCGTCCATTCCATCAATGAAACACCAATCATCGCTTCTAACAAGCAACTATAGATTGTTATCACATGTTCGCCATTTTTCCCATCAATGAAACACCAATTTAGCTTTCCTAACAAGCAACCATAGTTTGTTTGTTTATTATTGTTTAACAGCCTATCAACAGCTAAGGTCATGTAAGGCCGGGCAAACGGGTTCGATCCCATTTTAACCTGCTGCATTGGGGGGAAAATCCCAAAATCAGAACGGAATATTTACATCGAGAACAAATATATTCAGCCCTGAAATTAGAATAACCTGACCTGGTGCCAGGTTCATACCACACCAAAGTCACTTGGCCCCTTCCCCTAAAATAGGATTTCGAATATCGTAATTTATCCCGTCAACACAGTGCGTATGTGCCGTGAAACACGGTGCCGTGAAACATTTTTGATATCCAGTCAATACTATTTTTGCATTTTACTGCCATTTGTAGGTGTTGACGGGATAAATAGAATAGTAGGTTAGTGCCGTGAATGGGAAAAAATATCTGGCGCGACACGGAAACGGGATGTGCTCGGCAGAGCCTCGCCCATCCCGTTTCCTGAGCCTTGCCAGATATTTTTTCCCATTCACGACACTAACCTACTATTCTCTATATTCACATAATGGTTATAACCAAATTCAACTGTCACATACAAAATGCCAAAGACACCAATCATGCTTCTAACAAAGAATGCCAAAATTGTACGAGAAGGCCAAACCAGGTCTCTGGTTGGGATTCCGGTCTGGATGAACCCCGATCGTTAAATTACCCATCGCATGCTCCCACCTGCCACCCACAGTTCAGTTTGAATTGTAATCTACTGCCGATGTTTCATAGGTCCCACATCATATGACGTTACCTACTGTCTGTTCCACGTTTTGCTGCCGACAAACTCTTGGCTATTAAACACATTAAATCTAAAACATAAAACAGTAAGTACTTTTTCATCAATAACAAAAAATTCACCCTCCCCAAATATTGATTTTATTGCGAAAAAATTATTTTCCTATGGGAATTTAACATGGGGGGAAAAGGAGGCGGAAACTTTTTTGGAAATGGACTCCGAAACCTGGCTAGATACCTTGGAAATGATGTAACAAAAGTTACATTTTGAAAATCGTTCCAAAAATTATTTAAAAAAATCTATTGTTAGCCCTCATTTTAAATTCCCATGGGAAAATATTTTTTCCGCAATAAAATCAATATTTGATGGAATTTCATCAAATAAAAAAAAAATCGGGATGGTGACTTTTATTATTGATAAAAGAGTAAATGTACTTAAATTTAAATATTTTTTGGATTTGATGTGTTTAATGGCCAAAAGTTTGTCGGCAGGAAAGCGTAGAACAGACAGTAATTACGTCAATGCATTGATGAAACATAAACAAATACACTAAAACCATGTTAAATATGGTCATTCCGTAGAAGTGTTACCTGATAAATAGAACAAAAGGCTAATGTACTTTGGCATCATGTTTATCAGGTTTGGTTCAGAATCTGTAGGCAAGCCGTGGAATTAATGCATGGTTCCCAGCATAATCTAATTTTGTCTTTTGTCTTTTGTGACGTTAGCAAACAGTGTAGATCCAGATGGGCCGGCTCGTAACGAGTCGTCTCATCAGGATCTGCACTTTTCGCAATTACATGTATTATTATTATTCTTTTTAGAAAAAAAACACCCCCTTTTTATAAATGGACTAGTCTGAAAATCATTTTGTGATGACTGGATTGGTTGGAAAATTAATATATCACAGTCCATGAAGTTACTTAGGGTTGAGAAGGTAGTCACCAGCCAGAAATTCTTTATTTATAGCGCTGATTCAAACAATAATATTCACAATCCAGCGAAAACAATACTGTCATGATGAAAAATTACCTGATAAATAATATACTAGGCTAATGTCTTTTGATATCAAGTTTATCAGGCTCGGCTCGGAAACGGTGGGAATTCCTCGACAAGCTTCGTAATTCCTACATGCTTCCTAGGCTCATTAACCTAATATTTTCTATTCATAGACATAGTGCTGATCCTGATAATGATATTCACAATGTAGCTAAAACAATACTTTCATAACAAGGTGAAAGGTCAACAACATCTGAGGCAAAAATATAATTTAACAAATGAAGAAAATTTACAACAAGTACAAGAAACATGATATTTGACAAAACAGGGCTAAATGCGATTCTGACTAGTGTCTGTTTCACGAAAGCTGCCCATTTTACGGCCATTTAAGCAATTCAAAAACAATATTTTTTTTGATAATATTAAATTAATGGAAAATTTAAGAATGAGCCTTCTTTTTATTTCGGGAAATTTGGTCAAATATTGGTTTTATTACGAAAAATTGATTTCTCTATGGGAATTTAACATGAAAAATAGGTACAGGAGTTGTGTGAGGAGTCAAAAAAAATAATAATTGGAAATTGACTCCGAAACCTAGCTAGATAGCTTGGAAATTATCTAACTAAGAAAACAAAAGTTAAATTTTAAAAATTGGTCCAGTATTTCTGAAATTCTATTTTTTTTTAAATCCCCATAGACATCTTCACTCTGTGAAGATGTCTATGGGAATTTAACATGGGGAAATTGTTTTTTCGCAATAAAATCAATATTTGACCAAATTTCACGAAATAAAAAGAAGGATCATTCTTAAATTTTCCTTTAATTTAATACTATCGAAAAAATATTGTTTTTGAATTGTTTATATAGCCGCAAAATATGGGCAGCTTTCGCGAAACAGAGTATAGTGTAGATTCTAATCACCTCGTACCATGGTAGCGGAGAAAACAGAGATCAATATTCCACATAAACAAGAAAATGTGGCCTGTCGGCACACAAATGCCCCCGTTGACAGATTGGAGAAACTTTGGAAATCTTCTTAACCGGACCTACGGACACAAACACACCCACGGACACACAGACGGACACACAGTCCAAACACTATATACCTCACAGGTCTAATGAGTCCCCGGGGCATACAAATGTTCGTTACTTAACCCTTTGAACCCGAAATCCCGCTATATCGGTATATGCAAACAGTGCAGATCCAGATGAGCCGGCTCGTAACGAGCCGTCTCATCAGGATCTGCACTGTTTGAAAGTAATTTTCATATTTTTGAGAAAAACAAATACTCAAAGATTTCGAGCGTTAACTGCACTAAAAACGCGTCTCACTAACCTAAATTCACGTTCACTTCCTGATTATAAATGAATATTAGCCGCCATCTTTAAAAATTATCGAATCACGTGACACGCGGTGATTTGGTTGGTTAATGGGAATGACGTCAGTCTCCAGTAACCAACCAAACCACTGCGTGCACGTGATTGAAATATTTTTCCGAAATATCGGCCCCATGTTAAATTCCCATAGCAAAATCGTTTTTTTTGCAATAAAATCAATATTTGATGGAATTTCATCAAATACATTTTTTTGGGGAGGGTGACTTTTTTGTTACTGATGGAAAATTACTTACTTTAAACTATTTTTTAGATTTAATGTGTTTAATAGCCAAAAGTTCGTCGGCAGCAAAACGTGGAACAGACAGTTGGTATTTTTCATGTCGGCTGTACTTGATCACCTGTATGATTGCTGTCTATGTCACGCTAACCTTCATTGGATTGTGACAAGCCTTAACTTACAATATCGGTATTCCAATATGTAGACACACTCAGATAAATCTGCATTCATGTATACAACCATGTGCTACGTACATATTGCACCATATTTATGCAAGTCTTTGTTTACAGATGTTGTACTATGGAAAACGATTTAATTAGTATTGGCAATACTCTCTGCACTGTGTATCGTAAATGTAAACTCACGGGGAAATGAACTTTCGACACATGCGCAATATAGGATATCAACTTAGGTGTAAACGTGTTTACTGATGGGGGGACGGTTAGTGCCGATGGCCGGTCAGACCCGACCCGCTCTAACATTATTGTAGACATTTGTAACCACAATATCAGCTTTTTACACCGCCTTGTGTTTGTTTTGGGTGTTACGGTAGCATTTTGTCTTTTGGAGAGTGAACTCGCCTTGCAGTGAGCGAGTATCGTAGCATATTGTTCTGCAACAAGTAACTGAACTTCGAAGTCAGAGTGCAACATACAAATCACAGCACAACACATGCCCAACAGTAATACAAGCAGTTATTAAAACATATATACAATATGAGGAGTGTTTGTTTGTTTGTTTATTAGTGTTTAACGGCCTATCAACAGCTAAGGTCATGTAAGGCCGGGCAAACGGGTTCAATCCCATTTTAACCTGTTGCATTGGGGGCAAAATCCCAAAATCAGAACGGAATATTTACATCGAGGACAAATATATTCAGCCCTAAAATTAGAATAACCTGACCTGGTGCCAGGTCCATACCACACCAAAGTCACTTGGTCCCTTCCCCTCAAATAGGATTACGAATATCGTAATACTCACATAAGGCGTATAACAAGATTCAACCGTCACATACAAAATGCCAAAGACGTATGTGAGGGCCAAACCAGGTCTCCAGTCGGAATTCAGGTAAGGATGAACCCCGATCGTTAAATTACCCATCGCATACTCCCACCTGCCACCCTCAATATGAGGAGTGATCAGAAAGGTCATTTACACACTGGCATACACACGTGTCCCATTATTTACACATTTGGCACATGTACATTTACTAATTGGCATATACATACACATACAATCAGTTACACATCAAAACAGCATCATTCACATTTAAAGGTACTTGCCCACTCAGTAGGCTTTATAGGAATTAAATAAGTGTATAATTGTGTCACTATTCCACCAGTTCTGAAAATTACAAGTGCTCGCTATACAGATATAATCATTTAGTAATATTTATTTTACTGATAGTGACCTGCTGTAGTATCAGGCTATTTTCATATGCAAATGCCGCATGATATTTTTTAGTTATTTATACTAATTAAATGTGTCACCTGAATAAATAATATTATAGACAGAGTATAAAGTATGATCATTGCACATCAAAAAATAAATACAGAGAATAAATAGTAATGTCCGTTAACATTTTAAGGAAACACGGTTATCGCCCCTGATAGCAGTGTGGAAATTGTATGTCTGATATAAAATGTATAATAATGCCAATCAATGTGTGGGCTAATGGTGAATGGATGTTTATTTTGCCAGAAAATGTATCAGATGATAATTCCAGCACAAAAATATTTAATACACAATTCCCTAACATTTGATTGGTCCGTAGCAAGTCTCTGTCCAAAATTTATATCCCAGTAAACTCCCATGCCGAACTACTTTCCATAACCGTCAGGCGCAGTTAAAATAATTCTTAAGAAAACGGAAAATAAACACATTTTCTTGATGAATTTATTTCAAATGCTGGAATTATATGGAATGAATGGCCTTTTTGTTGAATTTGTCGGGGATATAAACTTGGAAAAGTAGCGGGAATACTGGACGAGGCTTTAAAAAAATTACAATTTTCGAAAAAAAAAAAAATAAAAATTCATTCCTATAATGTCTCCGATATAAATAACATTTTGTGCCTACTGCGTGGGCATGTACCTTTAATACACATACATATCATTTACACTGCACCAGATTATTGCAATAATTAACACTTAAAAGGCGGGAAATGAATGTCGTCTGCTATTTTCCCATATTTCACTATTTCTTATTAATACCTAAATGGTGATAATTAAAGAGCATATTTCTTTAACAATAAATTAATATTGTTTCATGATTTTTTTACATTTGTTTTCACCCTTGGCCCTTAAAAGGCGGGAAATTAATATTATAGTCATCTGCAGTTTGTACCTACTTGTTTTATTTGTCAACAAGAACATATTTTTGCTGTCAAAATATATTTAGGTGAGAAATATTGCAAATAAGAAAAAAACAGCAGACGACTAATAAAACTGACTTCAGATTGTAAGGGAGGGAGAACTGTATATGCGTGAATCTCCAGAATTTTTATTTGCTTCTCGTTGTATGTCGGTGTGGGGGAAGAGTGGATGGGAGAGTGGGTGGGAGAGTGGGTATTTTGCTTGTTTGCTGGGGTTTAACGACCTATTAACAGCTAAGGTCATTTAAGGCCAGGTCAATGGGTTTAGTACTAAATCCCAAAACCCCATATATTACCTGTACAAATGGGGGGGGGGGGGGGGGGTGGGGGGATCCCAAAATCAGAACTGAATATGTACAATAAAAAAAACACAATATATTCAGCCCTGAAATCGGAATAATCCTTATCTGATGCCAGATCCTCGCCACACTAGAATAACTTGGCCCCCTCCCAAAAGCAGTAGGATCAGTAATAATCTTACTACTTTTATAATGGGCAATAACCCAATTCAACTCCCAGGTAACAAAAGAGCCAAAGATAAAAACGTACCGGAGGGCCAAACCAGGCAAATTGTGATTCCTATAAGGAGGAACCGCTACCGTTAAGTTATGCCATCGCGTTCGCCCGACCAACCCTCCACATGGGAGTGTTGGTAAATAAAAAGAACAGTAAATAGGGAAATAGCAGACTACAATTTATTTTCCCGCCATATTTACATTCCCTGCACAGATAGGCAATACATTCACATCACTGAAAGCCACATAGGTCAACATCTAGCGGTAAACACAACAATATTCAATAAGTTAACATATCAATGATTTCACACGAGCATGAATAATATATTGACAATCAAGCTTATTGTTTTCACAAATAGTGACCATTTTTCTCGTTGGAAAAATAGAAATTTTTAATCTTTTTTTCTCATTGAGATTCTTCATTTTATGGTTGTATATCTCTGCAAAAAGGTTGTACATAGACAGTTCATGCAATACACCTGTTTGGGGTAGCATTGTCAATTTGGTACCAAGCATACAATATTCAAAAATGATAATTCATAACATTAACATTATACATAGATGATGTTATTAAGTAAAGTTTGCCCACATTATCTGCCAAAGTTTTACGGCTATATAAACAATGCAAAAACAATATTTGTTTCAATAATCTTAAATTTTATCAATATGTAAGAATGAGCCTTCTTTTTATTTCTGACATGAAATTTGGTCCAATATTGATTTTATTGCGAAAAAAAGATTCATCATGTTAAATCCGTATACAGTGAATACGTCTATGGGGATTTAACATGGGGATTTTTTTTTCCAATTTCAGAAATAGTGGACCGATTTTCAAAATTCAACTTTTGTTTTTTTTAGTTAGGTAGATCATTTCCAAGCTATCTAGCCAGGTTTCAGAGTCAATTGATGGATTTACATTTATTGAGCATAGGCTGCATATGCAGCCTATGCTCAATAAATGTAAATCCAATAACTGTTTACAAGAAAACAGTGTTTATGTGGAATTTACAGACTATCATAATTTTGCACTTACCGTACGAACATTTTAGTCGTAAGAAGTTTAGTGAAACGGGCCCCAGGTTTTCCAGCTCTTTTCCCACATGTTAAATTCCCCATGTTAAATATCTGTCGAAAAGAAATGTTTTTGCATTGTTTATATAGCCGTAAAATTTGGGCAGGTTTCATGAAACAGACAATAGTAGTACATTGTTGCGACCCCGTTAGTACACGCTTCACTATAACACGATTTCGGTTAGTACATGGCTGTGTACAGTCTTGGCTCCCAAATTTTTGGCCTATTTGTATATCAAAATCGTGTTAAATTTGTAACGCGACTATTGTCAGAAATCGTGTTAAATTTGCGATTATATTGCTGCCGAAAGTGGTATTGTATTGTTAATTACTGATGTTCGGTATGTATTATCTGTGTGTGTTTGAAGTTGAAATAAAGGTAGTACATGTATGTACGTACATTAGTTGTTGTGTTTCATTAAATAATTTACATAATTTAGAGACGTTGTTTGTTTGTTTGTTCTTTCCCAAATTAGACCCAAAATGGACGAATGAATAGCCTCCTTTTATCTCACTGATTTGAATGTGCAGCTGATCACGTTTGCACATTTCGTAAATTAATCCGAGCAAACTGGGAATAAGATCAATTATTGGTCCCAGTAACAAAGCAGTGCTAATTGTTATGTGCTTGATTTCATTTTTCCGGCATGCGTTCGCGCTCACCATTGGTGGAATATTAATTAGGTGTAAAGGCTGACCAATCGAAGATCGCGTATCAGTCGCGCAGATTAACTCAACCCAGATTAAATACATTGTTACAGCACTGCCCACGCCCCCAGCGCATGTACACAAATGTGTACGTGACAACTGGCCTTGTTTCGCTACATCATAATTGAGCCAGTGCATGAGATAATCAACTTTATTATATCACTGAGATTTTCGCCGAGAATTATTTGACTTTTTTCTGCAAATATATCGGAAAGTTGATAACATTTTCAGAGCAAATGCATAATAATTACTAATTTAATATTCGTTAACATTCGATATCGTTTACAGAAAATGTACACTATTATCAGATTCATCTTCGTCGAAAATCTCACGTGATAAGCCTGATTACCTCATGAACTGGTGTAATATTATAACACATCGGGCAAAACATGTCTGACAGACAACAGGTCTAGACAGGTCTTTGGTGTTGAAAGGTTAACTCTGTGCGTACTCAAACCCACAAGTGGAATAGTCGGACGTGTGACGCAAAGAAAATGACCATTACAAAAATATCCATTACCCCACCCACTTGATCTCGTACTATCTTCTATTATTAACGTCATGTACAGTACGATACCAGGTGGGTGGGATAATGGGATTTTTTTAATAGGCATTTATTTTGGTGTCATAGGACCGAGTCTTCCACCTGTGCTCACCAGAATGAGTAAACACAGATTGCAACGCACGAGCTTGTCACGTGATGTTGCAGCTGATGGAACAGGATATCGGTCATTGGGTCATTGCGTCATCGAATGATGATGGCTACACGCGTTTACTACACTTTTTTCTACACGCGTTTACAATAATGGATTGCACGGACCTGCATAGATCTACATTCTACATGAACATGATGAATAAATAAAACATGCCGTTAACAATTCTTGGATTCAATATATTTATTACATGCGAAGATAACAGTGAAAACTTATGGCATATTATAGGCATTGGCGACGTCGTTCATTCGCAGTCACAGTGTACAGTGTACATGTATTTTTTGTTGACATTATGATGCGTCTTGGGCGAGAACGGATATAGCACGGTTCGGATAAGCAACACGGAAGGTTGTATGTCGCCGGACTTCCATGTACTAACGGGGTCGCACTGTATTGCAGTACACATTTATACGTCTGGATTTGGTTTCATAAAAATCACTGGGGAGCAAAGGAATTATCATTTAAAATATGAACATGCTGATGAAATAATTTGAATGAATGACAAATGTTTGAATTATAGGGAAAATGTGGTATGCACGTAATAATGGGTTAACCTTTAGACCGCTACTCACAACAATTGTCGTCTGCTGTTGCTTCTATATCTTGCCTTATTTCTCAATACAAACATGGTTTGACAGCACTTCAGAATCATTTCCAAAGTGCTGTCAACGCATGTTTTTGATGATAAAAATGGAAAATAGAAAATAAACAGCAGACGAAAAAAAAATATATTAAGATAGCGGTCTAAGGGTTAATTATGAACAGGGAATATGTGGTATGTTAATGATGAATAAATAAAAATCTTTCCCTCAATCAGAAGGAAAACTCAATCTTACACTCACAGTCAGGCCCTTGCTTAGAAAATACTAAAATTAATTCTGTGCATCGGCTAATGCGCAATTCACATCATTTTGACCCAGCATATGTCATTATAATATAATTATGTGGATTTTGGAATAAACAAGCAGATTACGTCAGTTTTATCACATTCTAACGATTTGGTGAAAATGTACTCGCAATATAGTGAAACTGTGCAAATAATTACATAACTATCTCACATAGCCCATACAATGCAGAATTAAATGTTGTCGTCTGCTGTTTTTTGTTAATTACTCAATTAAAACCGCGTGTTGTCAGTACACGGAGATGATTTTAAAGGGCTGGCAAAATTTGTTTTTTTGTTGAGAAATAACACTGTCTTAAAAGTCTGCTGATTTTAATTACAATATTTTTTTTCCCGTAATTAGAACGTGTCTAGTTAGCATGTTCGAATCATCTTCATAGGAGATGACTCCATGTGCTGGCAAAATTGTTCTTTTTTTCGTTAAAAAATAAAATTACTCGGCAGACAATACATGTACGTATTAATTTCCCACATACATGGGAGTTAACCCTTACACTGCTGAATTAAATTTTTTCGTCTGCTGTTTATTTTGTCTTTTCCATTTTTCTTATAAAAACATGCTTTGACAGCACTTTAGAATCATTTCCAATGGAAATGATTCTAATGTGCTGTCAAACCATGTTTTTTATTGAGAAAGAATGTAAAATATAAAATAACAGCAGAGGACAATTTTCGTTACAAGTATTCTAAGGATTAAACACGTCGTGCCAGATGAATTCACTCTCGGGTTGCTGGAATTCGTTCTGTATAAATCTCAGGGTAACATTGGTGGGAATTCTCGGTGGCAGAATTGTGTCACATGACCAGATTGTGGTGTCACACGATCTCGAGTGACCAGATTATCTCCCCTGCGGCTTCTCTTTATTGGTGTCATAAACTCGGATCAGCTCAGCCTGCAAGTAGTCAGACAAGTAATAATTCCAGCACAAAACTATTTACACAATTCCTTAACATTTGATTGGCTCGTAGCAAGTCTCTGTCCAAAATTGATATCCCAGTAAACTCCCACGCCGAACTACTTTCCGTAACCGTGAGGCGCAGTTAAAATAATTCTTAAGAAAACGGAAAATAAACACATTTTCTTGATGAATTTATTTCAAATGCTGGAATTATAAGGAATGAATGGCCTTTTTGTTGAATTTATCGGGGGATATAAACTTGGAAAAGTCGCGGGAATACTGGACGAAGGCCTTCCGGCCTTCGTCCAGTATTCCCGCGACTTTTCCAAGTTTATACCCCGATAAATTCCACAAAAAGACCATTCATTCCTGTATTGATACAATACAGGCTACAGTATGATATAGTGTGATCTTCTCAGCATTTATTTCCTGAAACAAAATTATTTTTCCTGGGTCATGTAATGTCATTTGCATCATAATATTGATGTTATTTTCGGCAAACAAGTTTTCTCAATAAAATCAATATTTGACCAAACTTCACGAAATAAAAAGAAGGCTCATTGTTAAATGTTGCTTCAATTTAATATTATTGAAGAAAATATTGTTTTAGCATCGTTTATATGGCCGTAAAATTTAGGCATTTTTCGTGCGACAGACAGTAGAATGCATACAGAAACTATTGTTCAATACCAAGCTTTAGATTTTCAATACAAAACGCACTTCAACTCCACTATAACGCTATTAATTATACAGGTAGTACAAATTTGGATATAATGCTATGAAGTCAAGCAGAGCTTGATAAGGTGCGTATTGGCGTATTTTACGCACATATTTTAGCAGAATACGCACTGATTATCAAATGTGGGAGTACAAAACACTCGCACCAATGTGAAAATATGCATTGATTTTCAAATTGAGTAGTGAAAATACTGTAATAAAGTTGAAATAAGTGAATTTTTAAATGTGTTTTATAAGTTTGCATCATCTGTTCCCTATTTAACAAGGACGAAAATCAATAATACATCTGAAAAAGGAAATACACACTAAATTTGAAATCTGGGGGTATAATACTCTTCAGTTACAAAACCTATCTGGAGCTCCGGTCAAGACTCTCAAATGTTTTCCTATATGATCCATACATTTAGTATGGATATAACACATCATAATTTTCTGCATCTATTACGGCACATATTTAACCCTTAGACCGCTACATACAACAATTGTTGTCCGCTATTGCTTTTATATCCTGCCTTATTTCTCAATAAAAACATGGTTTGACAGCACTTCAGAATCATTTCCAATGGAAATGATTCTGAAGTGCTGTCAAAGCATGTTGTAAATTATTCTAAAGTGATGTAAAAGCATGTTTTTGATGATAAAATAGAAAATAAACAGCAGACGACAACAAATTAAGATAGCGGTGTAAGGGTTAATTATTTTTTTGTTTTTATATAAAATACAGATTTTAAGTCTCCATTTTAATAAACTTACAGAAAATATATAGTACAATAAATGTGCTATGCAGCTTCTTGAACTTACCTGAGCAATAGTCCCATGTTCTTCCTGGGAGAAAGCGAAGCCATCTGGAAAGATAGAAATATAATATGGGCACGGCTCTGGCAGTAACACCCTTGTTTAACCCTTTCCCTGATAGAAATGACTTTTCACGCCTCTGCAGAAGATGTCTTTTGAAAACATTGTGGGAAAAGGAGAAATTGCTTGTAACAAGCAATTTCTCCTTTTCCCACAATGTTTTCTACTCTATCAGATAATTTAACCATCATTTGACCCAGCATTTGATTCTTTTATTCAGATGTTTTGCATTTGGATGAGTCGAAATATCGCAAAACAGGGAAAGGGTTAATAGCAATTTCTACCGATATTGACACATTTGTTTTGCTGTATAGTAAATGGTGTAGAAAATCGACATAAAAAAATAATATATTTCAAATAATTTATCGTCAGTGTGAGTAAAGTAAATGTGTATCTGAAGTAACATATTTATCAAGTTGAATCAAGTACTGACATTTGATCGAATACTAGATGGCCGCGGCCTGCATGTCGCGCCTTGGGGCGAGGCATGGACATTAAACAAGAGGGCCATGATGGCCCTAATTCGCTCACCTGACTCCATGAACACCAGAGGAGAATGTGACATTGAGTTCATGTGTTTTAAAAAAATTGTGCTATTTTTAGATGGCGGTCATCTTGGATTAAGCGATGACTCTCATTTTACAAAATCTGAAAATGCTTCACCCAGCATCGGCCATGTGGTTCCTGAGAAAAAAACGTTAAAAATCTTGAATAGATGGACCTTTTGGTGGCGATCATGGATGACATAATCATCCGATTCAGACAAATATTGCACCAGAGTGATCGCCTCATCGATACCTTCAATTTGATATATGACATGAGCATATTCGGTCAAAAATAAAATTTGACACCACGGGCCACGCCCATTTTTGACCCCGGGGTCACCATTTTCACAACTTTGAAAGTGCATTGTAAATCGATCATTCCTACCAAGCTTAGTCGAAATCCGGCCAGCGTTTCATGAGAAGATTTTTTAAGAATATATGCTATTTTTAGACGGCGGCCATCTTGGATTAGCGATGACCTCCATTTTAACAAATCTGAGAAGGCTTCACCCATGGACCATAACTTTTAAGTTTGGCTACCATGTGCCAAGCGGTTCATGTGAAGAAGAACTTTGAAATCTCTAATAAAAGAACGACCGTTTGACATTTCGGCGGCCATCTTGGATGACATAACAATCCGATTTCGACAAAAAAATGTACCAGAGTGATCGCCTTATTGATACCTTCGATTTGATATATAACATGACCATATTCGGTCAAAAATAAAATTTGACCCCACGGGCCACGCCCATTTTTGACCCCGGGGTCACCATTTTAACAACTTTGAAAGAGCTTTGTACATCGATCATTCCTACCAAGTTTCGTCGAAATCCGGCTAGCGGTTCATGAGAAGAAGATTTTTTAAGAATTTATGCTATTTTTAGACGGCGGCCATCTTGGATTAGCGATGACCTCCATTTTAACAAATCTGAAAAGGCTTCACCCATGGACCATAACTTTTAAGTTTGGCAACCATGGGCCAAGCGGTTCATGTGAAGAAGAATTTTTAAATCTCTAATAAAAGAACGACCTTTTGACATTTCGGTGACCATCTTGGACGACATAACAATCCGATTTCAACAAAAAATGTACCATAGTGGTCGCCTCATTGATACCTTCAATTTGGTATATGACATGACCATATTCGGTCAAAAATAAAATTTGACCCCACGGGCCACGCCCATTTTTGACCCCGGGGTCACCATTTTAACAACTTTGAAAGAGCTTTGTACATCGATCATTCCTACCAAGTTTCGTCGAAATCCGGCTAGCGGTTCATGAGAAGAAGATTTTTTAAGAATTTATGCTATTTTTAGATGGCGGCCATCTTGGATTAGCGATGACCTCCATTTTAACAAATCTGAAAAGGCTTCAGCCATGGACCATAACTTTTAAGTTTGGCTACCATGGGCCAAGCGGTCCATGTGAAGAAGAATTTTGAAATCTCTAATAAAATAACGACCTTTTGATCTTTCGGCGGCCATCTTGGATGACATAACCATCCGATTTTGACAAGAAATGCACCAGAGTGATCGCCTCATTGATACCTTCAATTTGGTATATGACATGATCATATTCGGTCAAAAATAAAATTTGACCCCAATTTGACCCCACGGGCCACGCCCATTTTTGACCCCAGGGTCACCATTTTAACAACTTTGAAAGAGCATTGTACATCGATCATTCCTACCAAGTTTTGTCGAAATCCGGTTGGCGGTTCTTGAGAAGAAGATTTTTAAGAATTTGTGCTATTTTTAGACGGCGGCCATCTTGGATTACGTAATGACGTCATTTTAACAATTTTGTAATCCCCCTACCTAAGGACCATGACCATGTAGTTTGGTGACTATAGGCCCAATGGTTACCGAGGAGAAGACGTTTGAAAATGTTCACGGACGACGACGGACGACGACGGACACATTGCGGTAACAATAGCTCACATGAGCTTCGCTCAGGTGAGCTAAAAAGAGATATAGTAGTAAAACTTTAACCAAAAACTTTAACCAAAAACTTCAAAGTAATTTGACCTTGACATTGGGCACATGGGCCGCACGGGTGGGGGGTAGAATGAAAATATGGATGATGATAAACACCCATGTGAAGTTTCAAGGTAATGAATGGGCAAAGCAGTTGCAGAGATATAGTATAACGAAAAACTTTAACCAAAAAACTTGAACCAAAAACTTGAACCGGACACACGTACGTACGCCAAAGTGCCGACTATATCGCGCTTTCCGCAAGCGGGCGCGACAAAAACTTTAACCAAAAACTTTAACCAAAAATTTCAAAGTAATTAGACCTTGACATTTGGCACAGGGGCCGCACGGGAGGGGGGTAGAATGAAAATATAGATGATGATAAACACCCATGTGAAGTTTCAAGGTAATGGGCGAAGTAGTTGCAGAGATAAAGTATAACGAAAAACTTTAACCAAAAAACTTTAACCAAAAAACTTTAACCAAAAAAAAACTTTAACCAAAAATTTCAAAGTAATTAGACCTTGACATTGGGCACAGGGGCCGCACGGTAGGGAGGTAGAATGAAAATATAGACGATGATAAACACCCATATGAAGTTTCAAGGTAATGGGCGAAGCAGTTGCAGAGATATAGTATAACGAAAAACTTTAACCAAAAAACTTTAACCAAAAACTTTAACCAAAAATTTCAAAGTAATTAGACCTTGACATTGGGCATAGGGGCCGCACGGTAGGGGGGTAGAATGAAAATATAGACGATGATAAACACGCATGTGAAGTTTCAAGGTAATGGGCGAAGCAGTTGCAGAGAAATAGTATAACAAAAAACTTTAACCAAAAACTTTAACCGGACACACGTGTACGTACGTACGCAAGCGGGCGCGACAAAAAACAAACTGCTGAGCCTGAAAGCAACTGAAAGAAAGCCCCTGGACTCATAGGAATACTGGATACCCACATACCCCATGCCAACAGCTCCTCAACCGAAACTGAAAACATGTCTTGAAGCCCAGAGAATACAAATGTAGTAACACTATTAGATATTTCACCTCTATTAAAGGTCAATATATCCCAAGCTTAACCCATTTTAATGCTAAACACCCCTATATGGGGTATTAATAACTTGAAATGATGTTTCCTATCTTTCTTCCAAAGTATATGTTGTTACCACTCATTTGAACCATCTCGGTGAGACGGTTCCAATGAGTGGTAACAACATATACTTAGATGCATAAATATTGTAAATTGTGTCGCCTCGGCATGAAATGGGTTAATAATACCATAACCTGTTACAAATACCAAATAATGTCTGTTTTGTATGACACAGGAGATCATACCATGAGAATATGTACGTTGGAATAATAATTAACGAGAAAATGTGGCCTGTCAGAACATGAATGCCGCCGGTGACAGATTGGAGACACAGTGGCAAAGTTAATTAACCAAAGGTGATAATTATTCATAAGCACAGTTGTGAAGGTCAAAAGGTCAATGTCATATTAAGATCAGCATGGATGTGCGACATTGTGTACATGTTTTATGTAAACTCTGGTAAAAGCTTTGAACGTGTGAAAAAGTTCAAACTTGCGAAGGTCAAACGGTCAAGGTCATATTTAAGACAGCATGGATGTGTGGCATTTGTCCACAAGCATGATGATTTAAATATTAAAGTTATCCATCACGGTATATAGAAGTGATGACAGAATTGAGAACCTCCAGTGAACTTTTTAATGTGTGAAAACGTTGTGAATGTCAAAAGGTCAAGGTCATATTGAAGGCAGCATGTATGTGTGGCTTTTGTCAGCAAGTATGCTGTGTTGAAATATGTAAGTAATCCTTCAAGGGATATAGAATGTTATGACATAATTGAGAACTCTGGCCAACTTCTTAACATGTGGGATGGACACACAGATGGACACACAGTACAAACACTATAATGCCTCCGATCTACCGAGACTGGGGGCATAAAATTCCCACTAAGAATAATAAGTTTAATAAAAGCCATGTACCCAGCAAAGTTTGCACTACAACAATTATAATTTGCTTTACTAATTAGCTAAAATATGAAGACAAAATACATGTTTGACTTTGATTTCCAATCGTGGAATTTCTCTAAAAGCTATAAAACTATAAATTGCTGAAGCTACATTATAATACATACACGATCTTCTTGTGTCATATTGAACACAGTATATGTCTGCAAATAAACAGTAAAGTGACTGGGTAAATACTACCTTTATTTGCTGTAATCTGGTAATGCCAAACACATCAACCCACTGGCTATCTGCTTTAATTTAGACACCAATAATTATGATATATAGATAAATAATGTCCTGAAACTATGAAAATGTTAAATCCCAGTGCAATACACAGAATACACCACAGGGCCGTGATTATAAAACTTTCTGAGCATGTACTCCATACTCATGCTCAAAATCAGGAAGTTTGATTGGTCGAGGCTGAGCTCTTGGCCAATCAAACTGCCTGATTTTACAGCTCAGCCTCAACCAATCAAACTGCCTGATTGTTAGTACAAATTAGTAGAACATACCATGCTTTGAAACCTTTATAAGCATGAGCCCTTATTATTTACACCTTGACCTTTGTGTTGTGAATAATAATTATACAATGGGCGTGTCATTAGTAACATGAATATTCATTATCACCTTCACCAAAATGGATATATAGACATACAACCTAACGTAGGGTGATCACGTGACGTTGGTAGGTAACACGGATTAAGATATAACTCCATTTCTGATCTTGTTGCACATTGGTCGGCTGTTGTGGCTGTAAATTAAACTATGTATGTGTTATATTGATTGGCTGGCTGGCTGGCCGGCTGGCCGGCTGGCTGGCCGGACTGTCGGTCGGTCGAGTTGGATGGTTGGTCCAATAGTTGGTTGGTTTGTTAGTTGGTTAATTGAGAAAAACGAGGTGTATCTCATTCCAGTAACTGGGTAGAACTATTGAGGACAGCCAGATAGCCACTCCAGCTCCATATATGTGGCTGTGACTGGACAGTTGGGGTTTATGGCATTTGTGATCAATGTGGCTCCTGATAGCACCCTCTTGTAGCCTGACAACAATATATAGTGCTTTTAGAAGCATGAAAGGTGTTTCATTGATGGAATGGAAAACCGTGCAGATCCTAATCAGACTGTGCGGATGCACAGGCTGATCTGGATCTACATTGGTTATAAAACCTGTAAGCCCCATTTCTCCAGTCACGGCCACATACTTACTATATAACTGTTAAGAATTGTTGAGTTAGTTTAGTGATTTGGGTAAACCCTTTCAACACCACAGGCATGTACGGTGGTATTGGCAAAACATGTAGATCCAGATGAGCCGGCTCGTGACGAGCTGTCTCATCAGGATCTGCACATTTTGCAAGTAATTTATGTATTTTTGAGAAGAAAAACATCCCCTTTTCATAAATGGACTAGTCTGAAAATCAGTTTGTGACGGTTGGATTGGTCGCAAAATTAACATATCAAAATCCATTCCAGTTACTTGGGGGTGAAAGGATTAGTTAACTATCTACTAACATTGGCTGCAACATTAACTGCACTATACAATATATAATGGGTCAGTCGATAAGATAATATGCCAGTTTACTTATTCGCAAAGCAAAACTATCTTAACTAATAGTAATAATTTATCGAAATCAACATACAAACAATTCAGACGATTAAATTATTGGATCTTTTAGCCAACATTTCTGAGAATATTAGTGAAATAAGGCTTATTTCAAAATCGGCGGATTACAAATATAATAATAACAAATATATCTCATGAATGACCCATATATTAGCATACAATAGCATCAGTAATTAATTATAAAGCTAGTTGTCAACAAGTAACATGGTTAGTAATAGCTTAACCCTTAGACCGCTACTCACAACAATTGTCGTCTGCTGTTGCTTTTATATCTTGCATTATTTCTCAATAAAAACATGGTTTGACAGCACTTCAGAATCATTTCCAATGGAAATGATTCTGAAGTGCTGTCAAACCATGTTGTAAATTATTCTAAAGTGCTGTCAAACCATGTTTTTGATGGTAAAAATGGAAAATAGAAAATAAAAAGCAGACGACAAAAAAAAATAAGATAGCGGTCTAAGGGTTAATAAGAAATATTTGCACTACTAACTACTAACTACTAACTACTAACAACTAACTACTAACGTGGAACCCTTTGAATGATCTATTGGAGATTTACAAGGCACAGGATGATGCATAGTAGTAACGAATGCCTCAATGGATCTAATTTGCAACAAGTTCTTTTTTTTATAGATTTCCAGTTACATCAGTACCAGTTTTCTCTAAGACAATTAACATGATATCAAACTACCAAAAGATAAATGATTTACATGTTTTGTGTACAATTGGCCACAGGTTGAAGTAACAGACAACGGTCTATAAATACATTAAATATACCTAAAAGTATCAATAAGTGAAAAAAACATAACTTTTTTTACTCCCTGTTAATAACACATTATTAAGGTTCCTATGTATTTTATGGGCCGTACTCGGACGGCCTCGAGACAACGGACCCTCACAAAACAATTAACCAATTTAGGTCATGTTCACCTATTGCAGAAGTTAGGCAAATGTTAGCCCTCCGCAATGATGTATTCCCTGATGCGCTATGTCAATGCGTTTTCGAGCTATGGATTATATCAGATCACTTGGCCCACATGCGTAAATCCCAGTGTGATTCACTATTAGGATACGAATCCCTAACCCTTAAAATACTAAATTCATTTTTGTCGTCTGCTGTTTATTTTTTATTTTCCATTTTTATCATCGAAAACATTGTTTGACAGCACTTTAGAATCATTTCCAATGGAAATGATTCTAATGTGCTGTCAAACAATGTTTTGATTGACAAAGAAAACAAATATAAAACAACATCAGACGGCACTTTTTGTTTCCCGCATTCTAAGGGTTAAGGATGGATTCATTACAAACACATGCATAAACTCCCATCCTCCAGCCCAGAAGCACTAAAATTACAATAAAACTTGATGACGGATTCTTTGCTATGCTATGCTATGCATACCTTCCTATCTGCATGACAAGCACACAGCAGCCAATCACTTGTATATTTGTAGAACAGTAATCATTTTATCACACGTAGCCAACATGTACAATGTACAGAGGAAAAAACGTTTGTACAGAAATGATTGAGTCTATAGAAATGTAGAATTGAGGCATCCTTTACTATGGAGAGATTATTAATGTACATGTACACTATGTTATGGCCATAATAATGTCTACTCATGACACTTACATGTTTTATAAGATGGGGTTGGGGATGGAGCTGTTGGAAAAATGTCAATTAATGAACAATGAATGAATGAATGAATGAATGAATGAATGAATGAATGAATGAATGAATGAATGAATGAATGAATGAATGAATGAATGAATGAATGAACAATGAATGAATGAATGAATGAATGAATGAATGAATGAATGAATGAACTAGAGCAAGTGAGCAGAGGCTCACGGCAACCCCAGCCGCCACCTGGACCGACAAAAACTGAAACGCATATATTTAAAAACTTTCAAGCAAATTTGAAGGCCGCATGGGTGTGGTATGGAATGAAAATATGGATGATGATAAGGAAGTACCGGTATATGAAGTTTGAAGTCAATCCGACTTACCGTTGCAGAGTCAATGGGTGCCCGAAAACTTTAACGCAAATCTTACGGACGCAAATTTCTTAGTAATTTAACCTTGGCCATAAAGGTCACATGGGTGTGGTAGGGAATGAAAATATGGATGATGAAAAGGAAGTATATGAAGTTAGAAGTCAATCCGACTTACCGTTACAGAGGTAATGGGTACCAAAAAATGTTAACGCAACTAGGATGGACATACGAACGGACGGACAAACAGACGGACAGCCGGAATGACGAAAACTATATACACCAGACATCAGGCCCGTACGCAGGATTTTCTATTGTGGGGTGCGTCAGGGGCGAGCCCCACGTAGTGGAGCGAGTACGCTAGGGGGGTCCGGGGGCATGCTCCCCCTGGAATTTTTTAAACCTAGATGGCCTGAAATGCACTCTCCTGCATTTTAAGCCATTTAAATTCGGATTTCAACGGTGGTAAATTGTGACATTTTCATGCAAATTACCTGTATATTAATGCATTTCAAGATTTGTTGAGATTACTGTTTGAAAAATAGCGGACCTCGGCGAATTTAGGGGGGTGCGTACGCATCCGTCGCACTCCCCCTGCGTACGGGCCTGGATATACTTCGTATGCCGGGGGTATAATGAGTGAATGCTTGATTGGCTGGTTGATTGATTGGGGTTATGTCCATTCAACAGCAAGGTCATATACAGTCGGGAATCAACCTGTATGGTAGAGCACTGTATATTCAGAACTTAATCCCTACAATGCTGAATTATAATTTGTCATCTGCTCTTTATTTAATATTTTTCCGTTTGCTCATCAAAAACATGTTTTGACAACACTTTAGAATCATTTCCATTGGAAATGATTCTAAAGTGCTGCCAAACCATGTTTTTATTGAGGAAGAAGACAAAATATAAAACAACAGCAGACGACCACAGCCAGCCCACTGGTGGAATACTCGGACCTGTGACACAAAGAAAATGAACATTACAAAAAAATCCATTATTGCATTGTATTATATATTGTCATACTGCAGATAAATTTCTCGCATTACGATTTGTCAGCTTGACGGGTAATGTCAAGCCCATCAATATGGATCAAATCAACATGTTGAGGCAGAGTTTAAAACAAACAAAAAAGGTTTTTAAAATCACCTCCATATGGACTGGAAATGATCTAAGAACTAAGAAATCACCTCCATATGGACTGGAAATGATCTAAGAACTAAGAAAACAAAAGTTAGATTTTGAAAATCGGTCTAGGATGGGCCCAAGTTATTAATGTAGTTCTACTCGTTTATGTCGGGATGACATCAGGTCATATTTGTAACGTCATAACATCGTGCCGTTTGGCGTCATTTTTCTATGACGTTACTAAATTCGGGAGAAATATAAAGAATCTACGGTATGACAAATACGATATTGTGATTCTACAGTCATTATGGTGTCATATTGCCCGTCTGAAGCTATATTCCCCCTCAGCTGTGCCTCGGGTGAATATAGATTCAGATGGGCAATACGACACCATATTGACTGTGTAGATCACAACAACGTATATTCTGACCATGATTTAAACATGTAACATATGTCAAGGGATGATGGACTTATATATAGAACATGTAGAACAGAAAATGGACCACCTGTTGACAAAAGATACACATGTTTGCAATAAGTACAGATGTGCAAGCGGTTTAACTCTTTGCATGCTAGCAGCGAAAATATCCGCCAAACGAATTAGGAGTATATGTTTTATTTCTCTCTGTAAATATGTCTTGAAATTTCATTAGAATTGTGTCCTCCGGACACAATTCTAATGAAATTCCAAGACATATTCATGACATTTATAAGGAGAAATAAAAGAAAATAATGAATTGTCATCTGCTATTTTTGAACTATTTATAGCCCACAAATTTCCCAGCATGCAAAGAGTTAAACTGTCAGAAAGTGAAGACATCTGTAGAGAACATTTCATTAACTGATCAAGGTCAAGGAGAATATATTTTCCCACCTTATTCTCAAATTTCATGTTTAAAATTGTTTATTTTGAATAAAATATAGAGGACATAATCCGAGACAAACATAAACCGAAGGTAAATTTTGTCATTCGGTGTTTAACCCTTACAATGCCAAATTTAATTTTGTCGTCTGCTGTTTATTTTTTATTTTCAATTGTTCTCATTAAAATTATAATTATACAAGACTTTAGAATCATTTCCAATGGAAATGATTCTAAAGTGGTGTAAAATCATGTTCTTATTGAGAAATAAGTCAAAATATAAAACAGCAGACGACAATTTGTGTTTCCCGCATTCTAAGGGTTAAAATATACCTATTGACCCATAATATCTGGTAAAAGCTGAAAATGGACCAAAAACAACCATAGATACGGATCACCCGATATATAATTGTGATATGCATACAACTTGTGTGTATGAATACAGAATGGTGTGGTTAGATGGTAATTGTTGTGTGCACATCCCAAATTTCCAGGTGCCACGCTGCAATTGAACATGACATATGATCACCATAGTAATAATGTCACTTTTCTGATGTTCTCTTTTGGCAAATCAAATATGAAGTAATAATAACTGAAGATTATGCTTGTGAAACATGGGTATATCCACTGGCATACTGGGCCATAACTAGATGGCCACGGCCCCCATGTCGCGCCCACCGAGGCATTTCATAGTACAATGTATTAAAAAAACTTTAACCTAAATACAATATTTTTTTAAGGCAAACTCGGATGCACATACATACGTATCTACGTACACCAGCACGTACGTATGTACACCAATGTGCCGACTATATCGCGCTGTCCACAAGTGGGCGCAACAAAAAAAGAAAAAAGAAACTGTTAAAACATTTTTATGTAAAAATAAAGTGCTTCTGTGACCTTGGGAAGGTCAGAAAAGTCAAGGTCATCTTAATGGCAACGTGAGTGTGTCACATGAATGAAGTGTGTGAATATTAGTAATCCATCCAGTAATATTGAAGTTATGGCATGATGGAGAAATTCTTACAATCTTTTTTACGCAAATAACCACATATGAATAGACGGAAATTCAGGAGCAAAGCAATATGCCCTCCTTGCTATCATAAACATTCACTCTAAATGATGGCAACTATCTTAATTTGCCAAGATTCAAGTTTAAATGGAAAGTTCCACCATATGCATGTACATCGCAGGGTGCTGTTAACCCTTAGACTGCGGGAACCGGAAATTGTCATCTGCTGTTGTTTCATATTTTATATTTTTTTCTCGATGTAAACATGGTTTCACAGCTCTTTAAGATTCATTTCAATGGAAATTATTCTAAACTGCTGCCAAACCATGTTTGACTGCGGGAACTGGAAATTGTCGTCTGCTGTTGTTTCATATTTTATCTTTTTTCTCAATATAAACATCGTTTGACAGCTCTTTAGAATCATTTCCAATGGAAATGATTCTAAAGTGCTGCCAAACCATGTTAAGTTAAATAAACAGCAGACGACAAAATTTAATTCAGCATTGTAAGGGTTAAAAACAGAACACCCTGTATACTACTTAGTATATGGCATATAGCGGTGGTAGACACACCCATAGACATTAAACATCAAACCACAAACGTCAAACAGTTCATATTACAACACTCATGAAGAGAAACAGACATATTGGTCATGAAGTGCCATGCCAACAGACCAATCTTATAAGGTTATTGAACTTGGAATATCAGAAGTAACTTCCAATAGACAAAACCTCTGTTAGCTTAACAGACTGTTAAATCCTTAGCAATGCTAAGGATTTAACAGTCTGTTAAGCTAACAGAAGCTTTGAGCAACCGGGCACTGGGCATCATCGGCATTAGAATTGACGGTTCTTGTTGGTTTACATCACATTCCTTAGTGGTTTACACAAAGCAAAACAAAGCAACGTGATATCAAACGGGCAAATTCTGCCAATTCTAACATCAAGGCTGCACTGGAAGTAATTTGAAACTAAGCAATGCGACATCACACCGACAAACACAGCCAGTTCTAACACTGATACTACCCCAAAGTAGTTCAACTGACAAAGTACGCCAAATCGAACATAATGTTACCCTAAAAGTAGTTCTAAGGGAAGATATTCTTGACATTCCAAGTTGAACCTATTTTATTGCATAAAATGGGCGCTCGCAGTGTATTAACACAGTGTAATAAAAATCATATTACACTAGTGTAACAAATATGCAAATTATCTCGTTTGGTCACCAGTACAGCTTCAATGTATCACAATGTGCTTATGCAATAAATAGAATCTAACATTTGTGATGATTTAATATGGTATTTATTAAACTCGTTGACTAAAATTTCTTATGAAATCAGTAAACTCGTAAAAAATATCATAAGATCCTCTATTTATAAGACCGGTCAGTAGGAGCGATGGTGAATACTTACGTGGCTGTTCCATGCCAGGCACCGGTACCCGCTGGGTGGATCGTGAGAACACGCTTCGCAGCAATCGCGCTGTCTCCGTAAGTCTGTGATAGGATAAAATAAAAAATCAAATGTGAATGAGAAATGTGTGAAAGGGTTTAATGTCCCAACCCACTTTAAATTTAAAATGTTTTCGTAGTATTTCCATCCCACTAGTCTAGTTGGGTGGAAATACTACAAAAGTATTTTGTCATGCCGAGGCAGGAATTGAACTCACAACGTCAGGTATTGAAGTCCAATGCTAAACCACCAGGCTATAACCCATCCCCTAAATGAAAGAAAAACTGCTAATTGTTGATCTGATTTGCATTTTGTCATTTATTTAGGGATGGATTATAGTTTCTGCAGGGATTTCTACATATAGGACTTCCGTTTCAAGTGACTTTCAATTCTGGTGGTTTAGAAAATGGTTCTTGTATTTTAACCCTTTCAACACCACAGGCCTTGTATAGTGCTATTGGTAAACAGTGTAGATCCAGATGAGCCGGCTCGTGACAAGCCGTCTCATCAGGATCTAAACTTTGTACAAGCAATTTACATATTTGTGATAGCAAAAACACCCCCTTTTCATAAATGGACTAATCTGAAGATTGAATTGGCTACAAAATTAACATCTCAAAATCCATTCCAGTTACTTAGGGGTGAAAGGGTTAAAAACAATCCAAATTCATAAAGTCTTTGATATCAAATTTATCAGACACGACTCGGAAACGAGAGGAATTCCTCGCCTTGCTTGATAAACTTGATATCAAAAGACACTAGCCTGGTAAGCTCTATGTGAGAAATATCAAGCTTATCAGTATCGGCTTGGAAACTGAAAGAATTCCAGAGCTCCAGATAAGCTTTGTGTCTAACGAGTATTATACGATTTCAAATTAAATGTGTATTTTGTTTATACAAATGGATTATTGAATAATTAAATAGGGATCAAATAATCAAAACAAATTTAAACATTCACTTATTCCAGTGTATTGTTATTTAGTCACTTATTTATACTGAAATGCAGTTGAAAATTTACTTAGTTGAGCTGCAAAAAGCAAACAGTGTTTGCTTTTTGCAGCTCAACTAAGTACATATTCAACTGTATTACAGTATTTTCACTACTCAATTTGAAAATCAATGAGTATTTTCACATTACAGTGAGTATTTTGTACTCCAACGTTTGATAATCAATGCGTATTCAGCTAAAATGAGTGCGTAAAATACCCCAATCCTTATCTGGAGCTCTGAATTCCTCAACAAGCCAAAGAATTTCACATTGCCTGAAAAACTTGATATTAAAAGACACGAGCCAGGGGGATACAAATACATCAGCATACTAGAATTCTCCATTCTAATGCACTCTATAAATAGCACGCAATCTGATTGGCTGATGGTCATGATTACAGGTATATCTTTGTTGATGAACGGTCGCAAATTATTTCAATATGTATTCCTACGCCAGTAGTAAAGAAGTGCATTAGAAATAGGTTAACCGCATTGTAAATTTCAAATTTGCGGCGTATATCAGAAAATGATATGTCTGAAAACATGTTTAATGGCTCCGCTAGCGCGTCGCCATTAAACAGATTTTCCGACCTATCATTTTCTGATAATTCCAGCACAAAAATATTTACAAAATTCCCTAACATTTGATTGGCCCGTAGCAAGTCTCTGTCCAAAATTTATATCCTAGTAAACTCCCACGCCAAACTACTTTCCGTAACAGTCAGGCGCAGTTAAAATAATTCTTAAGAAAACGGAAAATAAACACATTTTCTTGATGAATTTATTTCAAATGCTGGAATTATAAGGAATGAATGGCCTTTTTGTGGAATTTATCGGGGATATAAACTTGGAAAAGTCGCGGGAATACTGGACGAGGCCTTCCGGCCTTCGTCCAGTATTCCCGCGACTTTTCCAAGTTTATACCCCGATAAATTCCACAAAAAGGCCATTCATTCCTATAATATACGCCGCAAATTTGAAAATTACAATACAGTTAACCCTATATTTACCTCTTCTTTGTCGACTTGAGGACTATGGTGGTGGGGTCCTGGTGGGCTATCTCAGCCTCCTGTACCTTCTCCCGCAACGTCTTATACATCGTCCTGCGTGCCCTGGATTGATTCAGTGAACAAATCATGTGATGAGGTATGACAAAACTAGAAAATGTGTTCATAGAACACGGATGCCCCAACCTGCAGCCTTGATAGTAAAAGGGCATCATTATTAACCCTTTCAACACCAAGTAACTTAATAGGATGTTCCATGCCAATGTTTCACGCTATTTCATTGGTCCATTCAAATTTTCAGGCTACATGTATTCCATTCTTCAGAAAGGGTAATTTTTTCAAATTTGATAACTATTAACAAACAGTGGAGATCCTGATGAGACGGCTCGTTACGAGCCGGCTCATCTGGATCTGCACTGTTTGCAGACATTACCCTTGATAGTAAAAGAGAATTATTATTATGAAGCTAATCCCTAGAGAGACATTGTGGGCAAATATTATTGAAATTGGTGAAGGAGTTATTGAGAAAAGATTAAAAACTTAAATGCATTTGCCTTACAAACAAGGTGAGCATAAGTCCCCAGTGACCTTGGGTATTCGGGCGCGAGTTTTATGCGAAACAAAGCACCATCCATAGACAGACATTGTGGGCAAATATTATTTAAAGTGGTGAGGGAGTTGAGTTACAGGTATTGAAAACTTAAAACGCATTTGCGTTACGGATACACACACGCATGGACAGATGCATAATGCCCCCCCACCCCAATAAATTGGTCGGGGCTTAAAAAAAAAGAGTTTAATTATTTATGGACACAGTGAGCAGGCTTACAAAACATATTGTTTCCCCACATTGACCTACTCATCCAGTAAAGATCGAGATATAACGTGTGATACGGCATGAAAAAACGTAAAAGTGAATGGATTGACCGTCCCAACAACAGCTAAGGTCATACAGAGATGTGATATCAGTTTTAAAGTCTCATCTGAAAGACCAGTGAGATGGAAATATTATGTAAATAATAAACAAGGGCATCGTTATCACCAAACTAATCCCCTCGCTGGCAGCCTTAATAAAAAATAACTTTTTGCCTTACAAACAAGGTGAAGTAAGTCCTCAGTGACCTTAACCTTGGGCGGTCAGACGTGGGTCAGACGTGAGTCATCAAAGCATCATCCCATGACACACATTGTGGCCAAATATTATCAAAATCTGTGAAGCGGTTCATAAGTTATTGAAAAATGAAATGTGTTACTAATGAACGTAGTAAGTATGTGCATGGACTAACGCTATATCCCCTCTTGCCTATATGTGAGGAGATAATGAACTAACTGGTGGCTCACTGATCCAGTATATCAGCCCAAGTAGATGCTGGAACCTTCGACCTTATCCACAAGGTCACGCCAACTGTGATTACTTACACTTTCCATGCGATGTCCCGTATCAGACAGGTGAATGGAACCAGCAACAGACCCATCCAGAATATCGAGCAGCTTAGCACGTGTGTATCCTGCAAGGTAAATCATGTATCTATGTAATGGTCAGTGCTCCAGATAAGGAATTAGTAATTGAGTATGTCACTCCATCATTTCTGAAGCAATTGGGTATTTCAAAATTTTAATTGTGTAAAATAGAATCACACTACTGTTTACACATCAGCAGACTGCACTCATTGAATAGTTTGCTTCTAAATGAAAACACATCTTGGTATTTCATTAGAATTGTCTCCTTGGAGACAATTCTAATGAAATACCAAGATGTGTTTTCATGGAAAAATAAGAAAACATGCTATATTTGTGGTCTGTTTGTTGTTTTCTGTAGCATGATAAAGATACCACATATTTTTCATTGCTTTTGGATACTCACTACTTCTGATTTCAATTGGGTTTTTGGCAATTTTAATTGGGTATTTACGCAAATACGCACCTTATCTGGAGCTCTGAATGGTGCTTAATGGTCTGCCAACAGCTACGGTAATTTTAGGTCAGGTAACTGGGGCCGAATTCCGTATTTCACAGTATGGATAGGGGTGAAATCCTAAAATCTATTTACAGAAACGATACATGTATGTATTCAGCAAAAAAGAATTCAGCCCTGAAATCAGAATATCCTGATCTGATGTGAGGTACTCACCAAACCAGATTCACGAACAGACAGACGAATGACGAAAAATATATATACCCCTCGACATACTTTGTATGCCGGGGGCATAATTAAGACTAATCTTATTTTTATAAATGGTATAACCGGATTCAACTGTCACATACAAGGCCAAAAATGTACTCGAGGGCCAAACAAGGGATTTTGGGATTCCGGTAAGGATGACAAATCTACATTAAAATCAGGTTCTACAATGATGGCCATTTATTCATGCCTGCTACTGCTAGTATAGTAACAGATTAACCCTTTCACCCCTAAGTAACTAAAATGGATTTTGATATGTTAATTTTGCAACCAATCCAATAGTCACAATATGATTTTCAGACTAGTCCATTTATGAAAAGGGGGTGTTTTTTGGTCTTAAAAATTACTTGCAAAAAGTGAAGATCCTGATGAGACGGCTCATCACGAGCCGGCTCATCTGGATCTACACTGTTTGCCAATACCACTATACAGGCCTGTGGTGTTGAAAGGGTTAACTAAAGACGGCTCGTCACGAGCCGGCTCATCTGGATCTACACTGTTTGCCAATACCACTATACAGGCCTGTGGTGTTGAAAGGGTTAACTAATGGTATACAGTCAGAATTCGTTACAACGGCATAGTTCGTCAGAGATGAATCTGCCGTTATAACGAATATGCCGTTATAACGAATATGCCGGTATAAAGAATCGGCGATTTTCTCCTCGCTATCAGACTGTCGTGATAATTCCGGTAATTGGAACATGTCGGTAATTGGTAACCACGCATTGTATCGACGCTATTTGCTGTCATTTTACATTAGCATTATCGGCGAGATATATACTTATTTGTCACCACATTGATAAAGCAATGCATATATACAAATTTATATCAAGGAAACAAACAAAATTCAAAGCTAATCCGGTATTTGACAAAGTCTAGGTTGCAGGCGAACCTGTTGTTAATTGTAGAGCGAGTGGTGAATACCGGATTATCTGTGAAATTGTTTCTTTATTGTTAGCAATTCGCAAACATGTGCATTTATAAAAGAAACACATATTTTAATAAACAGTTTGTTTTAATTACATGCTAAAATTTATAAAATTGCAAAGCAAAAACATGTAGAGTGGTTTCCCTTTAAATATTTACATGACGATTCGTCCCTATCTGAACTCGCCCCAGAGGCACTGCTACACGATAATTATTTAAATTGTTCACGATTATGATATTTTTTTATTTACAATCTATCGGTCCTTGTTGGATTTAATCACTTGTAAATTTAGTTGCTAACTGTTCATTTCTTAATTGATGTTTGCAAAATAGTACATCACAGCAGGTGACAAGGTACCAACACGTTAATTGCCGCGATTTATGACAGCAGGTCGGGGTTAATCAGCTGTGAAATTGTTTAGATATGGTCAGTGACTGGTTCCCGAATATCGGTTTCCGGCACGTAATGCCGGATAGCAGAGCTGGTACCAGCGACGCCGGGTACCAACGATGCCGGGTACCGGCGCCGTTATCATGGTTATGACGCACATTATATGGTCAGTGACTGGTTCCCGAATATCGGTTTCGGTAATGCCGGATAACAGAGCTGGGTCACAGCGCTGGTACCAGCGACGCCGGGTACCGGCGCCGTTATAACGCACATTAAATAAGACTTAAACTGTGTATTCGTTTGCGGGAATTCCCTGCCGGTGCCGGAAGCCGAATTTGCCGGTATATCGAGCAGATTAAAGAGCATGCCGATTGGTTTGGCGGCTTATTGTGCCGGGAGGCGAATATGCCGCTATAACGTGTGCCGCTGTAACGAATTCTGACTGTATGTGTGTTTATTAGTGTTTAACGGCCTATCAACAGCTAAGGTCATGTAAGGCCGGGCAAACGGGTTCGATCCCATTTTAACCTGCTGCATTGGGGGGAAAATCTCAAAATCAGAACGGAATATTTACATCGAGAACAAATATATTCAGCCCTGAAATTAGAATATCCTGACCTGGTGCCAGGTCCATACCACACCAAGTCACTTGGCCCCTTCCCCTAAAATAGGATTAAGATTATCGTAATACTCACATAAGGGGTATAACCAGATTCAACTGTCACATACAAAATGCCAAAGACGTATGTGAGGGCCAAACCAGGTCTCCAGTCGGGATTCCGGTAAGGATGAACCCCGATCGTTAAATTACCCATCGCGTGCTCCCACCTGCCACCCACTACTAATGGTATAACACTACATTTTGCGATACACATGGAGAAAGGTAAGCAAACCTTCAATACAGATTCTTACTAGAAAAGTAGCCTGTCGGCACACGAATGTCCCCGCTGGCAGCCAAAGAAAACGAGGCATATTTAAATTATAAGCCATTTACCCGAGCGTTAAGGTTTCGAACGCATCAAGTATGTGTCATAGAGCGGTAGAGGAGATTGGAGCAATGCGTGTGTGAAATGTGAAACAGATCCGAACAAGGAAACAGAAATTATAAGCCATTTACCCTTGCATTAAGGTTTCGGGACGGACGGACGGACGGACGGACGGACGTATGGACGCCGGTAACACTATATGCCCCCCTCACCATTCGGTGACGGGGGCATAATAAAGGCAAAATCTATCACGGGTGAAAGACTCCGACCACAAGAACTGTGGCCTGTTGGCACACAAATGCTGCTGGTGGCAGATTGAAGAAACCCGAGCAAACTTCTTAACCAAACAAATGGACACACAAATGGTAATGGGATTTTTTTCAATGAAAATGAGCATTTTTTATGTCACAGGACGGTTCAACAATAGGCGGGTGGGGTAATGGTATTTTTTTAAATGAGCATTTTTCATGTGTGGAATCGTCAAGTACGAGGCTACATACCATGCCCAACATCTCCGGTGCCAGGTTTACGTGTGGATACACATGGCTGTAGACAATGAGAAACAGGAACCAGCTACCAATACTGCCCCACGTGGCCAGGTGGGTCAGCTACAAGAAAACATTATATGTTACCATAATAACCCTATATATTTGGGTTATTCAGTAAACTAACTTTTCGGACAGCAAAAAGAAATGTTTATATCAATTAATTTCCGTATAGATAGGAGTATTACAGTAGCACAACTTGCGTGAAACGAGTAAGAAACAGCAAATTAATCCAAACCGGAGTTATTGTTAACACAAATGACATGCGCGCATAATCATTCAAATCTTTCTTCGGAGCATTGCTGCAACCAATGAAAATGTATTTGCTAAGGCGAGTCCGATCATAAACCTGGCAAATGCTTTGTACTTTATGTCAAAGAATGTTAACAAGTTGCCGATGTTCTTTGAAGTCTTCCAGAAAGCAGAGAGACACATCATCAGACGATTATGCGGCTATCAAACATTCCTTTTGTATCTAAAGCCGTCGACAATGACGACACAAACGCATAGTGCCCTGTTAAGGAGATATACATGTATCTGTATTAAAATGTTGAAGAAAACTGGACAGATACAAGTGTAGTTTGATCAGCCTATGCAGCCACGTAGACAGCTATTACACAACCGTGTTCACTGTATGGCATAACGCTGTTCGAACTGCACCAGTGGCTACACTGACCAGTAGCCTATTTCACCAACATTGCAAAGTATACTTTCCTAGCAAAGTATATTTTGAGGAAGAAATTTTCAATTTTATGATAAATTTATTAATTTTTATTATACTGAATTTATTACATTACCACAGCCAAAATGGCTGTGATAATGTAATGAATTCAGTATAATAATTCTGCATAGTTTTAATCATCAAATATATGCAATCATTAGTTCTGTATGAAATAATGCATTTCGGAAAAATCATTGATTAGTCCCTCAAAGTATACTTTGCTCATGTTGCTAGATAAGTATACTTTGCAATTTTGATGAAATCGGCTACAGAATTCATGAATCAGCGGGCTTGTCTGGATCTTTACTGGTCGCAAACACAACAAGCCTTAGGAGTCCATTCATTAAATTGTTAATTTTTGTCGCAAACAAAAATTATAGGGGTGTCCCAATAACTACATTGAATATGGTACATCCAAAATGACGATGACACCAACGGTGGAATTGTGACCACTATGTCTCACTTTCCACTAACGCGGGGGAGACAAACACGTGATAGGTGAAAAGGTTTAACTTCCCAGGGACAGCTAAGGTCAAATAGAGACGGGGCCTTCGTTTCAAATCTCATCCGAAAGACCAGTGGGATGGAAATACTTTAAAAGTATTTCTTTAAGCCTAGAGCTTGGATTTGGGTTAGTATGGTGAAAAGTGAAAGTGAATGGGTTTAACGTCCCAGCAACAGCTAAGGTCATATAATGACGGGACCTCAATTTCAAATCTCATCCGGCAGACCAGTGGGATGGAAATACTATGACAGTATTTTTGATGCCTAAGGCGATGTTTAAACACACAACCTCCTGATTGGAAGTCAGGGGGCCGTTTCACTAAACCTTGTACGACTAAAATGTTCGTAAGTGCAATATTATGATAGTCTGTAAATGTCAAATTAATAATGTTTTCTTGTAAACAATTATTGGATTTACATTTATTGAGCATGGGCTGCCTATGCAGCCTATGCTCAATAAATTTAAATCTATCTATTGATATTTCCAGACGATCCTAAATTTGCACTTACAAATATTTTAGTCGTACAAAGTTTAGTGAAACGGGCCCCTGATGTTCTAACCCCTCGGCCACAACCCATCCCTGGGCTATTATGGTACATACACTATGTAGAATGCGACAAGGAATACTAACAAACAATTAAACTTACTGAAGTCCAAGCACTCGTCTCTAAGCCAGCTTTTAAACAAACTGTCACAACTACATACTGCAACACAAAACACAACAAGTTGATTGAATCAAGTTTTACTTCAGCTCAACAGCAAGGTCACATACAGGTGGGGATACACTTGTATGTGAAACACATAGCAAATATTACACTAAAATAACTACATGGCTTATTTTATTTCATGATCGGTGTAGATCCCAGGGTATCTTATTCACTGATGTGTCAAAAACCAGGCTAGTGTCTTTTCATGTCAAGTTAACCCTTTCGCCCCTAAGTAACTGGAATGGAATTACAAATGTAGATAACTTAATTATGCAACCAATCCAATCGTCACAAAATGGTTTTCAGACTAGCCCATTTATGAAAAGGGGATGTTTTTGTTCTCAAAAATATGAAAATTACTTTCAAAAGGTGCAGATCCTGATGAGACGGCTCGTTACGAGCCGGCTCATCGGGATCTGCACTGTTTGCATAAACCGCTATAATGGACTTTCGGGGTCAAAGGGTTAAGACACTCCAGACTCAAAATCTACTTACAATTACTGTCTGTTTCACAAACCTGCACAAATTATTCAGTAATATAAACAATGCAAAAAGAAATTAAGAATGAGCCTTCCTTCTATTTTGCGAAATAACAATTTCACAGAGTGAAGATATCTATCGGGATTTAACAGAGGGAAAATGTTTGAATTTCAGAAATAGTGTATAGATTTTCAAAATTTAACTTCTGTTTTCTTATCATTTCGAAGCTATCTAGCCAGGTCTCAGTCAATATCCAAAATGTTCATTTTTTGACTCCTCCCCCAGCATTGAACTCCTTTTCCCCCATGTTAAATTCACTATTTAGGCAAAACTTACAGTATATACAAAGTTTCCGAGGAAAAGATAGTCACCGGTTTTCCCACTTGAAAATGCAATATCTGAAAAATGAATAGACAAGCTATGTAAAATAATGTACTCTTCATGCAATAAGTACCTTGGACAAAGTACCTTATCATGTATCCATGTATTGGCACTACTTATCTTGACCCAGAAATGGAAATTTTGCGGATTGCGTAAGTATGGCCATAATTATTAGGTTTGAGGCGGCTTTCAGCTGCGCCGAAAACCTATTGTATTCGTTGTTTTTGTTTTTTTTTGTTTTTTTTTTATTCAGCCGTTCAGTCTACAGCCCAAACCGCTGGTCGGATCGACTTCAAATTTTGCATGCCGATTCGGATCAAGTGTGAGCAGAGAATCAGAGATTTTCAGAAATATCTTAATGCCACTTTCCACGAAACCGGAAGTGACGTCATATTTTCTATAACTTTCTATAACTTCCTTATTTTCCAACCGATTTCAAAAATTATTTTTGCATTGGAAAGCTGACAACATTCTCTATCTCGACCTCGCTGACAGTTCTCGGCTATCTGGTCAAATAAGAGAGCTATAGGGATTTGAAGTTGAAATATGTACATACTTTTCAACGATTTTGCCGAATTTTTGCCGAATTTCGGCTGATAACGGGTGGTCTTTGCAAACGTTTTCCAATTTGTACAGTAATGTCAGCAACTAATTTCTTGCCAGTGTGATAGGGGAGTGTCAGGCGCATAAAAGATGATAATTTTCAGAGCTCTATCTTGACTACTTCCGGTTCTATTGGATGTCAAAGATGAACGTCTTTTTTTCAAGTTTTCAAAATAGAGCAAACGGATGTGACGTCAGCTTCGTTATTTATCAATAGATTTCAAAATTTCTTGCTGCGGTCGATATTTCAGTCATTTAGCTAAAACTTTCCCGCTTTGTGCCCGGCCTATGGTGAAAAACAAACGAAAACTTCACTGGCGGAATATTGCACATATGTAATTTCCGTTTTATTAGGTGTATTTACAAATGGCGTAAACTGCAATCTAGGGGCGATAACTATCGAAAAATAATCATCCGCTGACTTACGGGCTCCCTCCATCTACACCAAACCGCTGGTCGGATCGACTTAAAATTTTGCATGCCGATTCGGATCAAGTGTGAGCAGAGACTCAGAGATTTTCAGATATCTGTTAATGCTACTTCCCACGAAAACGGAAGTGACGTCATACTTCCTATAACTTCCTTATTTTCCAACCGATTTCAAGAATTCTTTTTGCATCGGAAAGCTGACAAAATTCTCTATCTCAGATTCGCTGACAGTTTTCGGCTGTCTGCTCAAATAAAAGAGCTATATGCATTTGAAGTTGAAAAATGTACATACTTTTCAACGATTTTGCCGAATTTCGGCTGATAACGGGTGGTCTTTACAAACGTTTTCCAATTTGTACAGTACTGTCAGCAACTAATTTCTTGCCAGGGTGATAGGGAGTGTCAGCCGCATGAAAGATGATATTTTTCAGAGCTATATCTTGACTACTTACGGCTCTATTCGATGTCAAAGATGAACGTATTTTTTCAAGTTTTCAAAATAGAGCAAACGGATGTGACGTCAGCTTCGTTATTTATCATTCGATTTCAATTGTTTTTGCTGTAGTCGATATTTCTGTCCTTTAGCTAAATCTTTGGCTGAGGATCGAACCCGGTATCCCTCGCTCCGAGCCCATCGCTCTACCTCTAAGCTAACCGGCCCCCCATCGGTGTGATGATGCGAACACAATAATGTTGGACTGTTCATTCTAAAACTTCAGAAATTCTTTTTGCAACCGATAGTTTACACCTTGGGCTAAAGCTTAGTTACACATGAAATCAATGTTTGAGGCTCAAACCGTTGATGCAGCTCAAGCTGCTCTAGTCTATAATTGTAGTTGATTAATAGGTAAATGAAAACTTTAGTTTTGTTTTTAAACATTAATTTATTTTTTTAGTTTTACACCTCTACATCTGTATAACTCTGTAAAAATTAAATAAAAGCCTCCTACAACATCATTATAATCCAAAATTTGTGTGAGAATCCATTACTTCACCCTTAAAACGCGGGAAATGTAAATTGTCGTCTGCTGTCGATTTATGTTTTGTCTTTTTTCTCAATAAAAACATGGTTTGACAACACTTTAGAATCATTTCTACTGGAAATGATTCTAAAGTGTTGTCAAAACATGGTTTTGATGCGAAAAATTTGAAAATAAACAGCAGACGACAAATTTTAATTCAGCATTGTAAGGCTTAATTATTGTTCTATAGTGTTACAAGAGATAAATCACTCACCTTTCCGCAGCGCCATCACCGGCATCCAGAATAACAGGATGGAGTGGAAAATGGCGTTGAGGATCCACATCCAAAACACCTGAAAATACACATAGACAATACTCATTATTATAGTATAGTATTTAGATCGGACATTTTGAATTATTGTTTACCCTAGTTTCTCGACCAATGAAAGAACAGCATTTCGTCTAAATTAATCGCATATTTCTGCAATATCTATTAAATTAATCATTAAATGTTCAGCCGCTATATTTAGAGACGATTGTACGTGTTGCTGCCATCAGTTCATATGACACAAAGCATATTACCGCCCACACATGCGCTCACTACGTTTCATACCACCAATCACATACTAGTACAACAATTCAACATCTCGTTTAGGGCCGGAGCTTCGCGAATGAGCAGTGTAAACAATAAGTAAGTTATAGATCACATATTGAATTTTTAATAAACTAATTTCTTGCTCGCTAGTGCTCGCTCGAAATTAATGTATTAAAAATTCAATATGTGATCTATAACTATTACTTACAATTCGCCCTACTTACGCCAGTATAGAGCCACTTATTTCAGTTACATATTACCAGATTTAATCATTAATTGTTCGACAGGAAATGGAAAATCAATGCTCAGATGGGAGATGCATAGTAAACTTGGCTGAACTATAAATATGTTATTGTTCACATATTGGACTTTTAAGGAACTAAATGCTGCGGTCGCTAGTGCTCCCTCGCATTTAATTCCTTAACAATCCAATATGTGAACAATAACTTATACTTATTATAATATACCTCACATCAATTCCCCTGTATAAAAGTTCTTATACCCTTGCTGTAGCTGTTGTTACTGTTTTACGTATTGCACAATGCCCCTCCGGTCTAAAACCTACTGTTGCTGGTCCATAACGTAACGGCCATAGCCGTTACGTAAATGTTCTCGGTGAATGTCTCATGCACGACATGAATGCGCATAAGTTTCAGTCACAAACACCGATTAACCCATTAAAGACGGGATACAATTTTAGTAGTATGAAACTTTTGAGAGATAAAAATCCCTGTTTACTTTATTTCACCCCGAAAGTATATGTTGTTACCACTCGTTTGAACCGTCTCGACGAGACGGTTCAAACGAGTGGTAAAAACATATACCTTTATAGAGAAATAAACAAAATAATGAGATTATTTCAACAAAAAGTATCGAATCCTTAGACTGAAATGGGTGAAATGAAGAGCAGAAAGGGCTCGACAGTCAACATTATTTCCTCGGGTTATTTTTTGCATTTAAAAGGCATTTGTAGGTGTTGACGGGATAAATAGAATAGTAGGTTAGTGCAGAGCCTCGCCCATCCCGTTTCCTGAGCCTTGCCAGATATTTTTTCCCATTCACGGCACTAACCTACTATTCTCTATCTATTTTCCTTATTTCTGAACCAAAGTATATGTTGTTTGAACCGTCTCAGCGAGACGGTTCAAATGAGTGGTCACAACATATACTTCTGATGAGAAATAAAGAAATTCTTGAGCCTTGCCGGATATTTTTTCCCATTCATGGCACTAACCTACTATTCTCTATCTATCCACTTTCACCCTGGGGATGCAATATTTATATACTGCTTCTATCTATGACTGTCATTGTGGCAATGGGACTGATGGCATTTGTTTTCAGCGCAGCCCCTAATCTGCTGGCACACTGGTGCAGCCTATAAGGAGCTATACAGTTTGTTAGACGCATGACAGTTGTTTGTTTGATTGGCGAACAGTGCAGACCCTTATCAGATTGTGCAGATTCGCAGGCTGATGTGGGTCTACATTATTCACAATGGCATAAACACATTTCAAAAGTCACAGCAATAAATAACTAGATTGGTCTAACCCAACCCCCAAGCCCTAAAATATGTAAAAATGTCCAAATGTGTGGGCTTGTGACCTTGACTCTGGGCTTAGTGGGAGCAGCATGGATGTGAACACAGGGTGGTAGAGGTCCATTGGAGCAATGTGTGTGTGAAATGTGAAGCAGATCCGAGCAAGGAAATAGAAGTTATAACCAATTTCTCTGATGTTATGTTTTGTAAAGAGACTAAGTATGTGACCTTGACCTTGACATCAGCGGGAATTTGTCACAGCATGATAGTAGAGCCTAGAAGAATGCATGCATGAAATCTATGAATTTTCGATGAAAAGAAATAGAAGTTATAACATATTTCTCTGATGTTAAGTTTTGTAAAGAGACTAAGTATGTGACCTTGACCTTGGGATTAGCGGGGGTTGGACGGTCGTAGATTTGTCACAGCATGATAGTACAACCTTAGAGGAATGCACAAGTGAAATAATAAGAATTTTCAATGAAGGAAATAGAAGTTATAACTTATTTCTCTGATGTTAAGTTCTGTAAAGAGACTAAGTATTTGACCTTGACATTGGGATCAGCGGGGGTTGGACAGTCGTGGATTTGGCACAGCATGGTAGTAGAGCCTTACAGGAATGCATGTGTGAAATATTAAGCATTTTAGATGAAGGAAATAGAAGTTTTAACAATATTTCTCTGATGTCAAGTTTTGTAAAGAGACTAAGTATTTGACCTTGACCTTGGGATCAGCGGGGGTTGGATGGTCGTGGATTTGGCACAGCATGGTAGTAGACCCTTACAGGAATGCATGTGTGAAATATTAAGCATTTTAGATGAAGGAAATAGAAGTTATAACAATATTTCTCTGATGTTAAGTTTACGGACGCACGGAGGACGGACGGACACACGGACGCACAGACGGACGGACGGACGGACGGAGGACGAACGACCTGACTCCAGTATGGACGGACAACCTGACTCCAGTATACCCCCCCACAACTATTTGCGGGGGGTATAAATAAATAATGGATCAAGATAAAATTAATGAGGACAACTGACTGACATTGCTGGTCACAGTTAAACCAACATACTGACCTTGACATTGAACTGCTTAGCATTCTGTGAAGATTTATACAACTCGGGGAATTTTAAACGGTTCTCTGAACTGCAGTATCTGTCGAATAGACCCATCGCTAGTGGCGGGGCCATAGTAAATATCTACAAGAAAACGGCATAGTTAGTGTCCTAGGAAATAACTAAACTACAGTAATTATGTTGAGACATATTTTGTGATATGACATCAAGTATACAACAGTAATTACAGAAACTGTCTGTAATGACAACTTCTTTCTCATAAATGTTAACTGGTTGTAAATAGAGGATCTCAAACGAGCTTCCATTTGATATGAGAGTTATGAAACGAGTCACGCATACACTTTATAGAGGCGAGGTGCATAAAATTGCCGACGAGTTTCATAAATTTCATATCAAATTTCATATAAAATTTCATATCCAGAAAACTTGGATAAATCCAATACATTTCAGTGAGAAGACGCCATAGAGTTAAAAATCTTCACCGAAAAAATAGTTTTAATACTTAGCAATAAATAAATTATAAATATGCAATATTATAGATTCCCGTTCTTTGCAAGCTCTTCATATTACCGAACGAGAACGCATTTTAACAATTGTAGTGATTTTACTGATTCACCGACGCTGCTAATGATGTTTACAACAGGATGACGTCAACGGCAAAACATCGTTGCTTTGTCGCGCCATTAGGGATGTGTTTGGAACTTCTTCGTTTTATTTGTTTGACATAACGTTGGCGCATAATACAAATACATAATTAGGGTGATGCTGCCAGCCAATCAAATTCGCTCCAGGTGTTATTACAAGTGTGTCATCACATGTATGAAATGAGTTACAAAAGATATAACAAGGTTTTCATGTGATAAAGAATGTGTATTTATCTTTGAAAATCATTGGAATAGTGTATAATTTTGTATTCATTTCAATCCAAAACAGTGACTTTCTATAAATTGCTGGAGACGTGGACATTAATGCTAGTAATATAAACTCAGGCCCATAGCAAGACCTGTTTGAAGGGGGGGGGGGTGGTGGGGGGGGGGGTCTACCTGTTTGAAGGCATACGGTATGCAGCCTATGTTCAATAAATGTAAATCCATCAATGGAAATTTCCAGACCATATTAAATTTGCACTTACGAACATTTTAGTCATATGAAGTTTTAATGTTTAGTGAAAGGGCCCCCTGGCTATGCCACTAACGTGTAGACAAGGGGCCCGTTTCACTAAACTTCGTACAATTAAAATGTTCGTAAGTGCAAATTTTGGATCATCTGGAAATGCCAATTGATGGGTTTACATTTATTGAGCATAGGCTGCATATGCAGCCTATGCTCAATAAATGTAAATTCAACAATTCTTTACACGAAAACAGTGTTAATGTGAAATTTACAGACTATCATAATTTTGCACTTACAAACATTTTAGTCTTACGAAGTTTAGTGAAACGGGCACAAGGTCTTGATTAATAACTAACTGAACTTACCATGTATCACTGTAGGTAGCATTAATATTACATTCAGGATTCATGGAAATGTAAATCATTTATGTTCATTGTTCGTCCATTTTCCTGTTGCTGTATTGTAAGTTTTTACAAATTTCTAGGTTACCTTTTTGAATGTACATGTATAAGTTAGATCACGGTTCGTCCGCATGTACGATGAGATAATCGCTTATCGCTCGTACATACGGACAAACGTGATCTAACTTATTTATCACACCCTCATGCACATACCTTGCACACGAGCTGTGTTAATACAGAAACAACATTATTCCTGATTTTCTGAATATTCATGGTAAGGGTCATATCATAAAACAATTATAGTCTTTTGAGTCGGCGTACATGAGATTTACGGACCGGAGAAAAATGATGTTCACCTCCGCCTTCTACAGAATGAACATCACTTTTCTCAGGTCCGTAAATCTCATGAGATTTACGGACCTGAGAAAAATGATGTTCACCTCCGCCTTCTACGGAATGAACATCACTTTTCTCAGGTCCGTAAATCTCATGTACACCGACTCAAAAGACTATAATTGTTTTATTATATGACCCTTACCATGAACATTCAGAAAATCAGGAATAGTCACTAACAGTGTAAACACAATAACAATTACATGTGTCAGCACCGTATTTATTCACTAACAGTAAACACAATAACAATTACATGTGTCAGCACCGTATTTATTCACTAACAGTGTAAACACAATAACAATTACATGTGTCAGCACCGTATTTATTCACTAACAGTAAACACAATAACAATTACATGTGTCAGCACCGTATTTATTCACTAACAGTAAACACAATAACAATTACATGTGTCAGCACCGTATTTATTCACTAACAGTGTAAACACAATAACAATTACATGTGTCAGCACCGTATTATTCACTAACAGTGTAAACACAATACAATTACATGTATCAGTACCGTATTTATTCACTAACAGTAAACACAATAACAATTACATGTGTCAGCACCGTATTTATTCACTAACAGTAAACACAATAACAATTACATGTGTCAGCACCGTATTTATTCACTAACAGTGTAAACACAATAACAATTACATGTGTCAGCACCGTATTTATTCACTAACAGTGTAAACACAATAACAATTACATGTGTCAGCACCGTATTTATTCACTAACAGTAAACACAATAACAATTACATGTGTCAGCACCGTATTTATTCACTAACAGTGTAAACACAATAACAATTACATGTGTCAGCACCGTATTTATTCACTAACAGTGTAAACACAATAACAATTACATGTGTCAGCACCGTATTTATTCACTAACAGTAAACACAATAACAATTACATGTGTCAGCACCGTATTTATTCACTAACAGTGTAAACACAATAACAATTACATGTGTCAGCACCGTATTTATTCGGCGTCAGATTTACGCATGCGCTCTAAGGAGGTGAACAATATGTTTGTTTACATGAATAAACACATCTCGGACCGGTCTCACATTCCGAGAGTGCTTATTCGTGTAAAGAAACCATTCAGAGGTCTACATTCAATTTGTAGATAATCACGTGGCCGTGGAATGACTGAAATACGTAGTCATATAATAATATCATTTGTAACATGTCATGATATAGACAAAACTGTGACAAAACAACACAGATTTGGGTTTAGAACGATTTTCAAAGCACATGTTACACATGTTCATGAAACACATATTATATAAGCAACTATGACAAATCTTGCAATACGTTTGATCGATAGTAAATGTTTGACTACCATTTGAACCGTCTCATTGAGCTAGACGATCAAACAAGTGGTTACATCATAATTCCAGCACAAAAATATTTACACAATTCCCTAACATTTGATTGGCCCGTAGCAAGTCTCTGTCCAAAATTTATATCCCAGTAAACTCTGGTAATTGGGACATGTGTATAGCAGCTTAGTGACTTAAATAGACTGGCTTCAACGTAAAGATACGAGAGTTCCTAGACTCGACATTTCTGATGATAATTATAAAATAAAGAAACCATGCACTGTGTTTATCTATGTTCGTAATATTTAACCTCAAGTAACTGACACGGACTATCGGCCCGGGCTATTCCATATTAAGTTAGGAACTGTTACATTACGCTGTATTAGGGGTCATTTTTGTGTATATAAAATGTACCTAGGAATGCCGCAGATCCTAATGAGCCGGCTCACGTGATCTACAATTTGCAAACATTTTGATAAACGACAAGGTACGTCTGTCGTGTTAAAAACGCGACTTATTAGGGATCAGGGATTAGGGATCAATTGAAGTCCTAAATCACACCGCCGATGTACTTTGAACTCGATCTGAGGGTTAAAGAAACACCGAATGTTAATTCAATTGTACAAATTAATTGTTTAACACGTAATTAAATTAAATTGATGTGTCTGCAGCTAGCCAAATTAGGCCGACAATTCATTTTGAAGTCGATGTGAACAGTGATAATAGCATAATTAGCAATGAATTACGAGTTGGGTATATAACACATTTTTTTTTCTATGTGGTCCGCCCGGGTATGTTAGCTGCATCAATCGTGTCTGTCGTTTCACATTTTTTCCGTCTTTGTGCTATTTAGGCACACCACGTGACCCGGTGCATACACAATTTTGTCCACTGTTGTCGTTTATAAACACAACTTATTTATCCCATTATTTCTAGTACTTTGTTTGAACTTCACTTTGAAATTTCAGTTAAAGTTTTAATAGAGCAGGGGGGGGGCTCAATGATGGCCGACAGTGTTACGTCTGGACCGATTGGCATTCTGAAATTTATTTTAGAAGCCCTGGTCACGAGATATACTTCAAATCACATTTCCCAATCAAAATGGCATATCCTCAGCATGAAATGGGTTAAGCACAAAATCACATGTCTTGTCTCATTTGCATAACCATATACGGACACGAAATGGGCCAAACTTTGGCATGCACATACATACATACATACATACCACATTATAGAAGCCAATCGTCCAACGCTCAAAAAGAATTTGTCCCGAGAAGCCGTTCTGTAGTGCAAACCAAAACTGTAACAAAACACAGCATGCCGGAATGGACACAGGACGGAAACACAAACTAGAAAGCCTTTTTTCATTTGGATAGCAATTTTACAATAAATGTTCTGCCACGCAGTGTTTTTATCAAGTGTTTACACAAAGTATAAACTCTCCATAAATATAACTATACCAACATTTTCAGCATTAACCCTTTCAACATTACAGACCTCTTTCCTAATACATATTTTTTTTGTTATTAAATTATATTTTCAAAATGCATATACATTTCATACACATATACATATACACATTGTTTTAAAGTCACTCTTTTGATTAAATTTTCGACCACATGGTCTTTATCAAAATAGTATGCAAATGTATCGGCAGTCCTATGTGACGTCCATAGTGTAGCAGTAAACCGGATGTTATGAGCCAGACAGCATGACGTCGCACGAGACCAGGCCTTACGTCAAACCACAAAACCACGATGCACCACTTGTGCATCATGATCCCGCGATCCTCCGACACACAGTCCAGGCCCGCACGACGTCAAACCCATCCCATGACACCCGATACCAGAAACACAAATATCGAAAATATTCGAGTTTCCAGCATCGGGCCCGATGCATTTGGCCCGATGCTGGAAACGCGAATATTTTCGTAACGAGCCGTCTCATCAAGATTTGCAATGTTTGTGGATACTTTTTAATTGCAACAAAATGACCCCCTTTTCTGCATAATGGAACAGTCTCAAAGTTAGCATGAAATAGTCCATGTCAGTTACAGGGGGGAAATGGTTAAATCACTGATTCCATAGACTACATCAAAAATAATATTTTGAATAAAACGATTAACCCCGTATTGTTGGCAGTCCTTGACAATATTTTGAAATCGCCGCCATGTTTTTTAATAACGTGATTCTGCACATTGTAAGTGAAGGTGACAATACATATTACAAATATTTAACCATTTCACCCCTAAGTAACTGACATGAACTATTTCATGCTAAGTTTGAGACTGTTCCATTATGCAGAAAAAGGAGTAATTTTGTAAAAATTAGATAAGATTCACAAATGGTGCAGATCCTGATGAGACGGCTCTTGACGAGCCGGCTCATCATGATCTACACTGTTTGCAGATATTAGGAACGACATCTCTACCGTTGAACGGGTTAATGCTGAAAATGTTGGTCTATTCCTGTTTATGGAGAGTTTATGCTTTGTGTAAACACTCGATAAAGGTTTAATTGATAAAATTCCAAATGAAATTGACTAAGAAAGCAATTGGACAGACTACCTAATATGGCACAGTTATCTAGAGAAGAGAAAAACAATTTGTCACTGAATGAAGCGACTATTGTGCATGCAAGTAGGTTCTGGTTGATTTGTAACAGGAGTGTGCAGGAAGATCTGGAGCTAGACTGTCCATAAATGTCATAAGCCCCATTTCTCCAGTAACAGCCACATCTAATGCACTACACACTATAAACTTTCAAAATGGTAGTTGAATAAACTCTATATATTGGCATGTAAAGATCTACAGTGATTGAAAACAAAGACAAACATAATATACAGTTACTTTTTCACAAAACTACACAACATTTGCATTCCATCTTCTATAAATCCTGGGAAACATCTAAAAATAAACATTAGCTATTAATAGAAACAACAACCAATGGCCAGTCTCCATTTTATCTCAATTTCAATTATATCAAGTTATATATACTCAGCGGAATACTCAATTATGAAATTCATTTTTATGAGAAATGTTAGCTTCCTCTGTTGTTATGCCAACAAATATTATTTTAAAACAGTAAGATACAGTGATTTATATGTAAAAAAATAAAAGTAAAAGTAGTGTACATGTGACACAGATGCCCCCACTGGTAGCATATATCAATGAAATTTGTAGGACTGGTGGGTCGTAAGCACAGGTTACTACATGAGTACACCATTGTGGTAGCCATACAGTACGACACACCAACATGGTGAATAAAAAAAATGCTAAAACACCAGTATGATTTCAATGAGTGGCCGAGAAACAGAGTTTGACACTAAAAGTGGTCCGGATGGCTTAAGCGGAAAAAGTAGGTCAAGATCATATAAAGGTCAAATGTTATGTAGCTGTTTCTTATGTAGAGCTACAGCTAATTATTATGTGCCAGTTTGGTAGCCGTAGGTGTTATAGAGGTCGAGGAATGGACTTAAACGCACAAAGCGGTCCGGATGGCTAAGACATTTAGCGGGAAAAGCAGGACACAGTCACATGAAGGTAAAACGTTATATGTACATTTTGATGTATAGCAGTAGTCGATTGTCGAGTATAAGTTTGGTAGCTGTATGTGTTATAGTGGCTGAGAGCAGGACTTAAATACACACTGGTCCGGCTGGCTAAGTATTTTAAGTGGAACAACAGTGCCGCAAGTCACAAAATACGCCCGTCGAATATGGGCCAGACAGCGAAGATGCAGAAAAGTGAAGCTGTCACCAAGGCAAGAAACATTAATGAGAATTTGAAAGTCTATAGCATTATTTCTTCATCTCATTGTGCTAAACATGTATACTAATTTAGGCAGAGATAGAAAAGTAGAGTGTAAAGTAGAAATGATAGGGAATTGGATACAATAATGTAGAAAAAATGGCTAAATTAAAAAGGAGATATTTTTGTTAAAAAATATTTTTTCGGCATAAAAACACCAAGGTGCACATCTTCAATATGTGTAGAAGATGTGTGTATAGTTTCAGATCGATCGACTTAATGGATTCGGAGGAGTTGTGTACACGAACTATGCGCTTTTTCTTCAGCCGCCCAACTGCCACCCACCCGCCCGCCCACCGTGCGGTAAAACATAATACGTACCGTTTTTTAAAAACGGTCGTATAAAAAGTAGGTCAAGGTAACATGAAAGTCAATTTATATGTCAGTATCCGATGTAGAGTAGCAGCAGGTTAGTGTACACAAGTTTGGTAGCCATAGGTGTTATAGTGACCGAGGAACAGACTTAAACGCACAAAGTGGTTCAAAGTGCTACAGACGGATTGTCGGATGTATGAAGGGACAACGGTAAATTATAATGCCCCCCAAATAAATTTGTGGGGGCACAATAAAGAGATAATTGGTTTTTCACATTATTTTTATCTCATGATCGCTCAATAATGAAATTACTTTAAATGAAGAGTGACCAATGAGGACAACATGACGAAACAAGAGAAAAATACAAAATGTATGTCACAAGTAAAGCAGTGGCTATGACAGCATGCTAAGTGACATCACTCTTGTCACACCGCAGTCTAAGGGGGGTCACTCCAATGTGACTAGTGACAGACGTACCACATTGTACATCCCAATAGTCCATTTCTCAAATAAAATTTGACCTGAAAATCCATTGTTCAAAGCGAACCAAAGCTGAAAGAGAAGATGATAGGTGTTACGGTAGTTAAATTAATCATAACAATCAATCCTTATACAGCTGAATTAAATAAACATATAGTCGTCTGCTGATTGTTGAATAATCTCCTTTCGTATCAAGAAAAGCATAGCTTGGCAGCACTTTAGAATCAATTCCATTGGAAATGATTCTAAAGTGCTGTCAAACCATGCTTTTATTTAGAAAGAGTAAATATAATGTAACAGCAGACGACAGTTTAAATTTCCCACATTCTAAAGCATCAAAATTAACTCTTGAAAGGAGGGTGTATTTTTTGTCTGCCATTTCCCCAATTTTCATTGAACATGTTTTTGAATGCGAGGCGAGTATCACCCCTATGTTTAAATGTTGATGTTTAAAACTACCGTGGAAACTCATTGGAGATAAACCTTACATGCTGCCAAAGGAAGTTAATGATTATCACAAAGATGATTCGTTTACACTGGGTTAACAGGCTTAAATACCATATTTCACCTGTATACATGGGGGTTCATTCCCAAAATCAGAACTGAATATTTACAGAAAAAAATGTGTACAGTATAATTAGGATATTTTAAAAAACAAGAGATGTGTTGATATAGTCGCAGACACTGTCCAAAGTCCTCGTTAAAGAGATCAGAAAGGATTCCCAGATGTATTAGTAAACAGTGTAATCACAGATCAGTCTGTGTTGATACACTGGTCGCAATATAGAGTAGAGGATGAGTTATAATTGCATGTACTGACATGAAGTCACCTGGAAGGAGGACCATCAGAAACATTTCTCCGAAGCTATAGTGAACAGTGTAGGCCCTTATCAGACTGCGTGGATACGCAGTCTGATCTGGGGCTACACTGGTCACAACAAAACCCATTTCCAGACACTTATGATTGCTAATCATAAAGCTTACATCTAAGTCCACATTAAAGGGATAAAAAAAGCTTCGCGAATGCAATAACGAACTCAGCAACAGTGTAGTTATAGGAAACTAATGACTGTTAATCACAGAACTTACCTCTATAACGTAGAGACAGATGTTTTTGTAGAACGAGTAGAGGATGAGTTTACACAACCGGTTATAGCTCCAGGCCCCGTGTACAAGGAGTAGCTTGTTCAAGTACTGAAACTGTAAATGGATTGGCTGGTTGGTTGGTTGCGTGGTTTTGGTGGGTCGGTGGTTGGTGGAATGGTTGGTTGGTTTGGTCGGTGGTAGGTTTGGTTGGTTGGTTGGTTGGTTTTGGTTGGTTGGTTGGTTGGTTGGTTGGTTGGTTTGGTTGGTTGGTTGGTTGGTTGGTTGGTTGTTTGATTTGGTGGTTGGTTGTTGGATGGTTGGTTGGTTTGAAATATCATGCAATTCAAGCATATATGCAGTACTTTTGGTTCTTTGATAATCTGCTCCATTCAAACAGCTGATTTATACATACATATTCCGGGGCCGTGATGTCGCGTGATGCAGCCGCATCAATTTCAAATTTCAGTGCGACCATTGTGAACTGGTCTGGTGATGTAATGGCTCGTTCTAGTAACGTCATGAGACACACGCATTACGTAGGTGTTGGCTTGGCTCCAGAATGAGCATTGTCTACAGCCATGGTCAAACAGCACGCACTGCACGTTTGAACATGGCGGTGAGCTGAGTCAAACAACGGCAGTCATGTAACAATGTTATTTTGCCCTTACAAACTTCTCAGTTGTACAAAGTTTAGTAAAAAGAGCCCCTGGTATGTACCTGAGCAATAGCATAATCTGAAGCACATGCAGCCTGCAGCCCCTCGACCCCACTGATGCCCACGCCCACATGGGCCGCCTGTATCATGCCCACATCGTTGGCCCCGTCACCGATGGCGAGCGTTATGGCCCCACATGACTTCTTTACCAGGTCGACTAGCTCAGCCTTCTGTAGAGGTGACACTCTGTAACAGAATGTGTAGATTACGATAATTGGTTGATTTTATCCATATGATACAAAGAGCGAGCGCTAAGGCCCCACATGACTTCTTAATTAGGTCGACTAGCTCCGCCTTCTGTAGCGGTGACACTCTGTAACAGAATGTGTGGATTACGATAACTGGTTTATTTAATGCATATGATCCAAAGAGCGAGCGCTACGGCCCCACATGACTTCTTAATTAGGTTGACTAGCTCCGCCTTCTGTAGTGGTGATACTCTGCAACAGAATGTGTGGATAACGATAACTGGTTGATTTTATGCATATGATCCAAAGAGCGAGCGCTAATGCCCCACATGACTTCTTAATGAGGTCGACTAGCTCCGCCTTTTGTAGCGGTGACACTCTGTAACAGAATGTGTGGATTACGATAACTGGTTGATTTTATGTACATGTCCCAGAGAGTGAGTGTTATGGCACCGCACGATGACGACGACAATGCCAGAATTCTCACCACTATGTCACACTTTCCACTATCCTGGGTGAGACAAAAATAATGTCATATAATGTACAATTCTTAGCCTAACATGTTAAGTGATAAATAGAATCCCAGTCTACCGTCTTTGATATCAAGTTTATCAGGCTTGGCTTGGAAACAGTGGGAAACTGGGTATCAAAAGACACTGCCACCAATATACTCTATGAAGGCATCATCACAAACATTGCTGAAAATGTTTTATTTTCAATATTTCTCGGCAAAAACCTGTTTTGACAGCGCATGAGATGATTCTCATGTACTGTCAAAACAGGTTTTTTGTTAAGAATTAAGGCAAAAATTAAAAACAGCAGACGACAATTTCCGTCTCCCGCGTAGTGAGTGTTAAGTGGTATACATACCTGCAGCATATGACTGCTCTACACGATATTGCTATGTCAAGGAAATCGTGACGACAATCACACGACAGCGCATACTTCAGGGACTGAAACAGAGACAAATATGGAAATGGAAGGTGTTGGAGCCAATTCCCACGCTTAAATATAAGCCAAAACGAAAGACAAATAAACAAGGGTGATGATAATTAAACTCCACATTTCTACCAAAGGCGAGTGAAAAATGCCAATGCAAAAGTGTTGTACTATAACCCTTACCATGCTGATTACATTTTTGTCATATGCTGATTATTTTTTTATTTTCCAATTTTATCAACCAAAACATAGTTTGTCAGCACATTCATTGGAAATGATTCTAAAGTGCTGTCAACCCATGCTTTTATGCAAAAGAAGAACAATATGGAGAAACTGTGGCAAAATTAATTAACCAAAAGTGCTAAGTATTCATAAGCACAGTTGTGAAGGTCAAAAGGTGAAGGTCATATTAAGGGCAGCATGAGTGTATGACATGTGTGCAAAAGTATGATGTATTGAAATATTAAAGTAATCCTTCAAGGGATATAGAAGATATGACTGAATTGAGAAACTCCAGCAAACGTCTTAATGTGTGTTTGTTTGTTTGTTTATTATTGTTTAACGGCCCATCAACAGCTAAGGTCATGTAAGGCCGGGCAAACGGGTTCGATCCCATTTTAACCTGCTGCATTGGGGGGAAAATCACAAAATCAGAACGGAATATTTACATCGAGAACAAATATATTCAGCCCTGAAATTAGAATAACCTGACCTGGTGCCAGGTCCATACCACACCAGTCACTTGGCCCCTTCCCCTAAAATAGGATTACGAATATCGTAATACTCACATAAGGGGTATAACCAGATTCAACTATCACATACAAAATGCCAAAGACGTATATGAGGGCCAAACCAGGTCTCCAGTCGGGATTCCGGCAAGGATGAACCCCGATCGTTAAATTACCCATCGCGTGCTCCCACCTGCCACCCACTCTTAATGTGCGAACAATTTAAAAGTTGTGAAGGTTAAATGGTCAAGGTCATATTAAGGGTAGCATGGAGGTGTGACATTTGTCCACATGTTTGATGTATTGAAATATTAAAGTAATCCATCAAGGAATATAGAAGTTATGACATAATTTAGAAACTCCGGCAAATTTCTTAATGTAGGAGAAAGTTCAAAGTTGTGAAGGTCAAAGGTCAAGGTCATATTAAGGGCCGCATGGATGTGTGTCATTTGTCCACAGGTATACTGTGCTGAAATATTTATGTAATGTGGGTGGGGGGGGGGGTGGGGGGGGGGTGGAGATTAAAGTAAACTAGACAATAAAGGGCAACCTGTTCTGCATTTGCTGTGCTATGTTTCATAAAAATATGTCAGTGTATGTAGAAAGATGCTAAAGGAATTCAAGTATAAACAGATCTAAATAAAACACGACGTCACGCCATTTGGAAGCCACATTATCCCACACAATGACTACAGAAACTGATGACAGTGATGAGAATAATCTTTCTATACTACATTGGTGCTACTGTGTTTTGTCACATGTTAACTCGCGGTGAAAATAACAGCCAACAAATTTAGAAGTATTTTTCTTATTTCTCTGTTAATAACTACATATGCCTTGGAATTTCATTAGAAGTGAGTCCCTAGGACTCAATTCTAATGAAATTCCCAGACATATTCATGATATTTACAGGAAGAAATAAAAGAAAATATCATGAATTTTCGTCTGATGTCTTTGAACTATTTATAGCTAACAAGTTTCCCAGCATGCAAAGAGTTAATATGACCTGATTCAGGGCATTCAAATTTATTGGTTATAATAAATGTGACTGTGACTGGAGACATGTGGCTTATGGGATTTTTGACCAGTATAGCTATTAATCAAATAACACACTCCTGTAGCCTGATAAGGATCTATATTGAGTCGAACAGTGCAGATCCTGATCAGGTTGTGCATATGCACAGGCTGATCTGGATCTAAAATGGTCGCAAAATCCATAAATCACAATCACAAATAGTGATGTATAATAATTATGACATCATTTGAAATTCCCACATTATGAATGTATAGAAGGAATGATTAATGAGCGGAGAGATGACAGGATACAATACACTTACAAAATAGAGGATGTAATAGAATTTATAACATGTAAATTACTAAGACTATAAAGTATGAAGAAAATGGGAGAAACAAAGGCAACTAGATTGGTCAGTAAGCAAGGCTTACGGATTTGTCACAGAATGGTAGAGGTCCATTGGAGCAATGCGTGTGTGAAATGTGAAGCAGATCCGAGCAAGGAGATAGAAGTTATAACCAATTTCTTTGATGTTAAGTTTTGTAAAGAGACTAAGTATGTGACCTTGACCTTGATCAGCGGGGATTTGTCACAGCATGACAGTAGAGCCTTAGAGGAATGCATGCATGAAATATTAAGAATTTTCGATGAAAGCAATAGAAGTTATAACATATTTCTCTGATGTTAAGTTTTGTAGAGACTAAGTATGTGACCTTGACCTTGGGATCAGCGGGGGTTGGATGATCGTAGATTTGTCACAGCATGATAGTACAACCTAAGAGGAATGCACGAGTCAAATATTAATAATTTTCAATGAAGGAAATAGAAGTTATAACATATTTCTCTGATGTTAAGTTTTGAAAAGAGACCATGTATTTGACCTTGACGTTGGGATCAGCGGGGGTTGGACGGTCGTGGATTTGGCACAGCATGGTAGTAGAGCCTTACAGGAATGCATGTGTGAAATATTAAGCATTTTAGATGAAGGAAATAGAAGTTATAACAAATATTTCTCTGATGTTAAGTTTTGTAAAGCGACTAAGTATTTGACCTTGACCATGGGATCAGCGGGGGTTGGACGGTCGTGGATTTGGCACAGCATGGTAGTAGAGCCTTACAGGAATGCATGTGTGAAATATTAAGCATTTTAGAAGAAGGAAATAGAAGTTATAGCAATATTTATCTGATGTTAAGTTTTGTAAAGAGACTAAATTTTTGACCTTGACCATGGGATCAGCGGGGGTTGGACGGTCGTGGATTTGGCACAGCATGGTAGTAGAGCCTTACAGGAATGCATGTGTGAAATATTAAGCATTTTAGATGAAGGAAATAGAAGTTATAACAATATTTCTCTGATGTTAAGTTTTGTACGAAGTATTTGACCTTGACTTTGGGATCAGCAGGGGGGTTGGACGGTCGTGGATTTGGCACAGCATGGTAGGAGAGCCTTACAGGAATGCATTTGTGAAATATTAAGCATTTTAGATGAAGGAAATAGAAGTTATAACAACTTTTCTCTGATGTTAAATTTAGTGACGGACGGACGGACGGACGGACGGAGGATGCACGGATGCACGGACAATATGGAGGAAGGGGCCATTGTCATTGTTCTAGAACAATAGAAATGGCCCCTTGTTATGAATAGAATAAGGGGCCATACGGAATAAATCAAAGGATTCTTTTGTGTTAGGCTCCGCCCCTTGGCACCTTACTCTCGAATACCTGCCCGGACACACGGACACACGGAAGGACGGACGGACGGATGGACAACCTGACTCCAGTATACCCCCCCACAACTCGTTGCGGGGGGTATAAACAGTGAAATAAAGGGAAGTAACTAGCCCAACAATGAAATAAAGGATAGTAACTAGACAGACAATGAAATAGAGATAAGAACCTAGACAAACAAGGAAATAAAGTGATGCTGAAATAAAGGAAAGTAACTAGACAAACAATGAAATAGGGAATAAAAGGGAAATAACAAATAATAAAATAAAAGGAATTAACAAGACAATGAAGATAGAAGGACACAACAAGACAAAGAATGAAATAAACGGCCGTAACCAGACAAACAATGAAATGATAAAAGGGAACTAACTAGGCAAACAATGTCAATGAAATAATCTGACAATGAAGTAAAGTAAGTAGGTACACAATGAAATAATGAAAAGTAACCAGACAATGAAATAAAGTGACAATGAAATTAAGGAAATTAACTGGACAGCCAATGAAAGAAAGGGAAGGAACTAGACAAACAATATCTAAGGTGTACGAGGTTTAGTGAAATGCACCCCAGACGTGTAGGACATGCAACCACAGAGAAACACCCCTGATAGTTTGGGTTAGACCACTTCACATGGAATACTGAGGGCCGTTTCACTAAACTTCGTAAGACTAAAATGTTTGTAAGTGCAAAATTATGATAGTCTGTAAATTTCACATTAATTAGCAATATATTCTTGTAAACAATTGTTGGATTTACATTTATTGAGCATAGGCTGCATATGCAACCTATGCTCAATGAATGTAAATCCATCAATTGAAATTTCCAGACGATCCTAAATTTGCACTTACGAACATTTTAGTCGTACACAGGTAGCAACATTTTCTAACATTTTTGTTTCTATTTACTTTTTTTCTTTCTTTGTAGCTGTGACTGGAAAAATGGGGCTTATGGGTTTTGCGACCAGTGTAGATCCAGATCAGTCTGTGAACCTTTTTATAAATGGACTAGGCTGAAAATCATTTTGTGACGATTGGATTGGTTGAGCAGATCAGTCTGTGAACCTTTTTATAAATGGACTAGGCTGAAAATCATTTTGTGACGATTGGATTGGTTGGAAAATTAACATGTCACAATCCATTCCAGTTATTTAGGAGTGACACTTCAGATATCATTATTTCAATCAAATAAACCTCAAAATAAAACGTCACAACATAAAATGTACAACAACCAACAGGGGCATATAAGGATTATATGGAAAAAAAATACTTTTAGCAATAGAAAAGTGTTTTCATCACCCTGTGTAAAGTGGTTTAATTGAAGATATATGACAATACTACAGGAGTAGTGTACACAAACTCTGGAATTTTTCTGTCCGCCGCCCGCCCGCCCGCCCAGCCGCCGCCCGCCCGCCCGCCGCCTGCCGCCCGAGCCATCCACGCGTTAGAACATAATATGTATTTTTTATTTTTTTTTTAAAACGGTCGTATAAAAACAGCAACATTATAAGTTTGAACTTCAAACAGATATTTCATTTACATTGCTTTGACAATTTTATATCATTCCATAGCAAAAAAGCTATATACATTCAAAAGAGCTACCACAGCTACATCTATCTGTGGGTGTGACTGGAGAAATGGTACTCATGGTATTTGTGACCAGAAGCCGATTTCCTCAACATTGCAATGTATACTATGAGGGAGAAATTTTCAATTTAAGGATAAATTTATTAATGTTTATTATATTGAATTTATTACAATTATCACAGCCATTTTGGCTGTGATAATGTAATAAATTCAGTATAATAATTCTGCATACTTTTAATCATCAAATATATGCTGTCATTAGTTCTATATAATAAAATACATTTCGGGAAAAATAAATGATTACTTAATCAAAGTATGCTTTGCTAGATAAGTATTCTTTGCAATGTTCGTGAAATCGGCTACAGAACACTCCTGTAGCCTAATAATGATCTACATGTATATTGCTCGTTAAAATCATAACAGGATGGAAGGTCGAATGGCAAACAGTGCAGATCCAGACCAGAATGTGCGCATGCACATTCTGATCTGGATCTACACTGGTTGCAAAACCCATAAGCTCCATTTCTCCAGTCACAGCCACATTACCACAATAGTAAAATAATAACAACAAAAGAGGGTTTATATGGCATGGTTTGCATAAATGCTCTAGAATTCCAACAATGTTGATCTCGATGAATTGCAACACTATTTTCCGCTATATAAATGAAGCATATAAAATTAAGGCCCCTTCAAAAAATATCTTAAGGTCACTTTTCTCACAATTTTTGTGAAAATCATGCTCGTCTTTAACAATTTTGTTGAAAATTGCAGGATTTTCTTGTTATTTCTGCAATAATTTCACTTTTTTTGGCAAATATATCTGCAAAAAATCAAGTTTCTTTTCCCCAACTCCAAAAGGCTTAGGACCTTCACAAGTTCAACAGAACAGGCCATGAATAATAGGAGACACGCCATGTGATTTTGTACCTTCGGACATCTGCGTAATTTCATGAAATACGTAAATGGCGTCAAAAGTTGAAAAAATCTTCAGAGTACATGCGGAATACAATTCCACATGTACCGGTACTCTGAAAGTTTTGTCAACTTTTGACTTTGTTTATGAAAAATAATGTAAATTTTGTAAACGTATTTAATGAAATTAGAGAAATGTCCGAAGGTACAAAATCAAATGGCGTGTCTCATATTTGGTTAGTTTGTCTTTGGAAGTTTCAATGCGTTGTATACCATAGTGGACACATCGCAAATCAGAAATACGACTGTACCGACGGCACAGCAGTATTTCAGAGTTACGCTTTCACAACTACTTCTAGATGTGTTACAACCTAAATGGCAAATAATATAGACCCTGATCAGACTTCAGCGGTGTAAGCTTGTTCCAAAGTCGGAATATACTTTTTAGACTGTCTAACGTATGTGGATGTGTATAATAATTGTTTACACAAAAACATTGTTAATGTGAAATTTACAGACTATCATAATTTTGCACTTACGAACATTTTAGTCGAACAAAGTTTAGTGAAACGGCCCCCTGGTCAATAAAAGAGACATTAGTCCTTACAATGTTTGCGAGCTGTATAAATGTAGATCAGACTCTGTAGATAGTCCCAGATAGCACCCAAATCTTTGATCAAAATATTTAGAGAATCAGTGTGTCACTCACATGCGAGTATCGGCAGACCTTCAGCATTTCGGGACAAATTGAGCATGCGAAAAAGGGGGCTAGAAAGAACTCTGGTAATGACCAAACTCTACAATGGTACAGCAGCCAGTGGCCCCAATGAGATGTCACGCTCTAGCCACGTTCTAGGGACACTTCTTATACACAGGTTGAAGTAACGGACCGAGGTCTATAAATACATTAAAGGTACACGCCCACTCAGCAGGCACAAAATGTTCTTTATACGAATTAAATAAGTGTATAATTGTGTCACTATTCCACCAGTTCTAAAGATTACGAGTCGCCGCTATACAGGTATAATCATTTTGTAATATGTATAGTACTGATAATGACGCATTGGTATCAGGCTATTTTCATATGCAAATGAGGCATGGTATTTTTTTCATTATTTATACTACATGTAATTAAATGTCACCTGAAAAAATAATACTTCCGACAGTTTATAAAGTATAATTGCACATCAAAAAATAAATACAGACCATAAATAATAATGTTCTTTAACACTTTAAGAAAACACGGTTATCGCCCCTGATATCAGTGTGGAAAGTTACGTCTGATATAAAATGTATAATAATGCCAATCAACAGTGGAAAAATGGTGAATGAATGTTTATTTTGCCAGAATATGCCTCAGATGATGTCTGATATAAAGAACAGTGTGTGCCTACTGAGTGGGCATGTACCTTTAAATATACCTGAAAGCATCAATAAGTGAGAAAAAAAAAGCTGAACAAATTATTTACTCCCTCCTAACCAGTTACTGTGTATAGGTGGGAGTAAAGATTTTTTTTAGCTTATTTTTTCTCTGACTTATTGATGCTTTCAGGTATATTTAATGTATTTATAGACCTCGGCCCGTTACTTCAACCTGTGGTCTTATACATCTAGGTTACCGAACTGGGAAAATAAATGGTAACTTCCCTAAGAACAACTATCAGGGCACCATTGACATTATAATTAATGGAATGTGTCAGCTTCATATCACATAGCTGAGTTTCTCCTTGTTGTTTTTACAGCAAAACTAAGCAATGTAATGTCAAACCGAAAAAAAAAACCTCTGTAAATTTTAACAATCATCAATGCCACAGAAGTTTTGTTTGTTTGTTGGGGTTTGATGTAAATGGTTATATTAACCGTTTCACCCCTAAGTAACTGGAATAGATTTTGATATGTTAATTTAGCAACCAATCCAATTGTCACAAAATGATTTTCAGATGAGTCCATTTATGAAAATGGGGGGTTGTGTCTCTCTCAAATATATGAAAATTACTTGCAAAAAGTGCAGATCCTGATGAGACGGCTCGTCACGAGACGGCTCATTAGGATCTACACTGTTTACCAATACCACTATACAGGGCTGTGGTTTTGTTTGTTTGTTGGGGTTTAACGGCCTATCAACAGCTAAGGTCATTTAAGGCCGGGTTTAGTATTAAATCCCATATACATGTCTTACCTGCACAAGTACATGTTCAAGTACATTGCCATAGAAGTATTTCTGATAGAAGTTACTAGCAATATTCTATGTTTGATAACCTATTTATCAGACTGGTCAACAGGTTTTGTACCATACCCGTGATTTAGTTGTCGTAACATTTTGACAAAATCGAATTTGAGGCTGATCGCTGATTATCAGCTTTAGATTATCAGCTTTATCACATAATGTCAGTACTGATATTTTGACATAAAAACATATTTTGACACAACTAACCGTGCATAATAAGCATACACTAATGGTGCTATACACACATGGTGATTAACGTATGATAATCCCTTACGATGTTGAATTCATTTTTGTTGTCTGCTGTTTATTTTTTTATTTTCAATATTTTTCATCAAAAATACGATTTGACACAACTTTAGAATCATTTCCAATGGAAATGATTCTAAAGTGCTGTCAAACCATGCTTTTATTGAGAAAGAAGACAAAATATAAAAAAACATCAGACGACAATTTTTGTTTCCTGCATTCTCAAGGTTAACTATATTGCTTATTCTAATAAAACTAAAAGCATAGCATGGCGAACATAACAAAATGTCTGTTAGGTATCGTAATGCACAACAATACATATAAATAAACAAGCGGGCGCTTCTCAAAACCTCCCTACCTCGTTGAAATTTTAGAACATTTACAAAGAGCTTTTACACTATGACAAATTCATATCGCAAGCAAGAGATCAACTATATCTACTTTTTGTTTGCAAAAGCAGGCAGACATACAGACATATTGACCCATCCACATATTTATAGCATACTTTATTTCTTGCAGAAAATCTGACTTTAAAACCTACACCGCGGGAATCTGGTTTGTCGCAATTGCACATCAGAGCGAACCGTAGACTCTGTCAAAACAAACACAGCAACAAAGGTATATTTCACGTGACACATAGAACAATTACATCTGATTGATGCAAAATATGCTTTGAATTGAAAACAGTGAGGTAAAATATTAAAGATGTTAAATTTATCAGAATATATCCCAACCCAAGTGTAGTGATGTTGGGCACATTCTAGAAGCATTTACATATGCAGAAACTCCATCTTAGACCTACATGTACTGGTATTTTCAAGGATTTTTTTTTAAATATTTGTTCCGTTTCTTTTATGTGCGAGTACATACATGTACATGAGACTTTTGCTTTACAATACGATTATGAGAATTTTCCAAAATTAATTTCGATGATTTACACAATTTTCTATAAAATAATCTTCATTACGAGATGGCTGCAGCCCGCATGTCGTGCCCGCCGAGGCTTTGATAGTATACCGAAAAACTTAAACCAAATAATACTTTAACGAAAAACTTTAAACCTGGACGCACGTAGGTACTTACGTACGTGCATCCGGGTTAAAGTTTTTTGTTAAAGTTTGTTACGTACATACGGATGGACGTACGTACGCCAATGTGCCGACTATATCGCGCTGTCCGCAAGCGGGCGCGACAAAAATGTGCTCTATTGAAGATCTACAAAATGTTCCCTTGGAATATAAAGTAATTCTGTAAATGTGGCTGTGACTGGAAAACTGGGGCTTATGGAATTGGTGACTAGCGTAGATCCTACTCCTGTAGCCAGTAGCCCATTTCACCAACATTGCAAAGTATACTTTCCTAGCAAAGTATACTTTGAGGGAGTAATCATTTATTTTTCCTGAAATGCATTATTTCATATAGAACTAACGACTGCATATATTTGATGATGCAGAATTATTATACTGAATTTATTACATTATCACAGCCATTTTTGAATGTATTACATTATCACAGCCAAAATGGCTGTGATAATGTAATAACTTCAGTATAATAAAAATTAATAAATGTATCCTAAAATTTAAAATTTCTCCCTCAAAGTATACTTTGCTAGAAAAGTATACTTTGCAATGTTGATGAAATAAGCTACTGGTAATGATCTACAATGCTTGTTTGGAGCATGACAGAATGGTGAACAATGCATATCCTGATCAGACTGTGCGAATGCACAGGCTGATTTGGATCTGCACTGGTCGCAAAACCCGTAAGCCCCATTTCTCCAGTCACAGCCACAATAAAAATTAACAGGTCACAAAAAGTTTCAAACAGATATTGGAAAAATACAGAGAAAATGTCATAGAATGGCTCATAGTTGTCAACTGGGGTTTAAGTACTACAGTATGCCATTAGTCAATATATGGTCGAAAATGGTGAATTAAGTTTTACTTTTTAATCAAAATTACGATCTATAAAGTTGGGCCTTGTTTAGCGGACAACTCAAAACAGATGCTTTCAATAGCAATTGGAAGATATTGTCAATATCGAGTATATTTATTCACTGATGGGTCTTACTTTTTGTGAGATTTAAAATATATAACTAGACATTATGTTTGTAAAACATGGATATGCCCCCGTGTATACTGGACTCTCAATGCAGAAACTCTTACAAACTTTTCGACTTAACAAAATGGCTAAGTGTTTCAGCGACATTTCGAAGGTGACAAAGGTCATGTTAATGGTGGCGTGAGTGTGTGACTAATGTTCAGAAAATTCAAGTGTCCAAGTAATGAAGCAATGCTTCGCGAAGATATTACATGTTGGAGAAACTCTTACAAAATTTTTGACGTAAATGTACACGGACGGACGGATGGACGGATGGACGGACGTACGGAACCTCAAGAGCAACGCAATATGCCCCCCTTGCTATCGCATCGGGGGAATAACAATGCAAATTGATAGTTTACTGGTTAGTGAAGGTTACTCATATACAGAGTTGTACTTATGCAATTTGTGAAACATGTGACATTAGTCGAGATAGCAGCAAGTTTGTCAATTAATGCAGAATATATTTTTTCCTGTAAATATTTTGCTTTTGAAGCTGTATGACAAAATAAGGCCAATTCTAAAAGGAAATAATTCTAACCACCTAGCTTGTAAGATCTTGTGGAGAAATTAGAATACTGTATTCAATAACATGTTGCTTATCTGTGATTCTAAGAATTAACCCTTTAATACAATGCTGAAAATAAATTTTGTCGTCTGCTGTTTATTTTATATTTTAGATTTTGCTCAACAAAAACATGGTTTGACAGCAATTTACAATTATTTCCAATGGAAATGATTCTCATGTGCTGTCAAACCATGTTTTTAATAAGAAAGAAGACAAACTATAACACCACAGCAGACGACATTTTTCGCAGTCTAAAGGTTAAAATGATCAAGTGCTAAAACGAAAGCAGAATTAACAGAGAAATACTGATGTGAAGAAGCTAACTAGGAGAGATATATAGTGGACACACATGGTGAACAGACAAACATACACAGGGAGAGTAAATAAACGATATGTGTCAACGGCTGACAAAAGGAACCCTATGATGTTTGTGACCAGCATAGCCTCAGATCAGACTGCGCATCCGCGCAGTCTGATCAGAGCCTACGCTGTTCGCCATTCAGTCACTGAAGTAGGCTATTGTTCGCAGCATTTTAAAGATACATGCCCACTCGGTAGGCACAGAACGTTTCTTTATATCATAGACATCATCTGAGACATTTTCTGGCAAAATAAACATTCTTTCACCATTACCCACGTATTGATTGGCTTTATTATACATTTTATATCAGACGGAAATATCCACACTGCTATCAGGGGTGATAACCGTGTTTCCTTAGAATGTTAACCTATATATTCTCTGTATTTACTTTTTGATGTGCAATAATATGTCGAAAATATTACTTTTTTCAGGTGGCGCATTTAATTAGTATAAATAATAAAAAAATATCATGCCTCATTTGCATATGAAAAAAGTCTGATACCATCGCGCGTCACTATCAGTAAATAAATATTACTAACTGATTATATCTGTATAGCGGGCACTCGTAATTGTTAGAACTGGTGGAATAGTGACACAAATATACACTTATTTAATTCCTATAAAGAACATTTTGTGCATTCTGAGTGGGCATGTACCTTTAATTAAATTCTAATTCTACTCAGTGAATTGTCAAGAGGACTAAGATCTACAAGCTTTGCATCTGTCAAAAGGTACCTTTTCACAGCTAGAGGCTCATATAAAATACCCCTCCCCCAACCCCTCTCCCCTATCACATACTACATTATGAAAATTAAAGAAATATCTGCTTGCTCAGTTAACCCTTTCCCTGATAGACGACTTTTCACGCCTCTGCAGAAGATGTCTTTTGAAAACATTGTGGGAAAAGGAGAAATTGCTTGTAACAAGCAATTTCTCCTTTTCCCACAATGTTTTCTACTCTATCAAATAATTTAACCATCATTTGACCCAGCATTTGATTCTTTTATTCAGATGTTTTGGATTTGGATGAGTCGAAATATCGCAAAACAGGGAAAGGGTTAAATATGTTGAATAGTTAAACAAGGCAATAACTGGATAGTGTCGCACTCACGAGAAAGTAGGTCAATGTCACGCAAATGACACAGGGTGGTTAGTCACCAATGTGAGGAAGTTACTGCTGAAGTTTGGTAAAGATCCCACTAGCATATTAGGAGATATGCAAAATTTAGATATTAAAGTCTTACTCGACATTTATTTCATAAAAGTAGGTCGTGGTCACACAGATGACGGAGTGGTTAGCCATCAATGTGAGAAAGTCACAATTCACAGGTTGAAGTAACAGACCGAGGTCTATAAATACATTGAATATGCCTAAAAGCATCAATAAATAAAAAAAAAATAAGCTAACCATTTATTTTAGCTTATTTTTTTTCATTTATTGATGCTTTTAGGCATATTTAATGTATTTATAGACCTCAGTCCGTTTTACCCGACATGACCTGTATGTCATAAAAAGTAGGGCTAGGTCACATAAATGACATAGTGTGGTTAATCATCAATGTGAGGAAACGTGAACGTGAATGGGTTTAACATACAAGTAACAGCTACGGTCATTTAGGGATGGGACTCATTCAAAAGACCAGTGGGATGGAAATACAATGAAAATATTTTTTATACCCAAGGCGAGGTTTGAACCCACAACATCTGGATTGGAAGTCAAGTGTTCTAACCCATAGGCCACAATCCATCCCTCAATGTGAGGATGCTAACATCCAAAATTGTCGCCTGAATTGTGACTGATATCTCTCACTCTCTACTAAAGTGGGTGGAACAATAACACATTTCCTATTAAGGTAAGCAAGTAATAGTTTTGAGAGGAAAGAACACTAACATTAGAACTATCTACACACAACAATATAACTACCTGGCCATCAATAATTAATGCAACGTCGTTATCCTTCCGTATCAATTCCCCAAATTCGTCGACATGCTTCCTCAGCAAGTCCCGAGTACCCTGTAATAAATAGAGAATCTTACACAAGTGATGATTTAATAGAATATTTATTAAATATGGCTGTGACTGGAGAAATGGGGTTTATGGGATTTGTAACCAGTGTAGCTCACGATCAAATAGCACACTCCTGTAGGCTGATAACGATCTACAGTCAAACCTGTGAATAAAGGCCAGCCAAGGGAAGTAAAAAAAATCTGGCCTTTCTTCACAGGTGGTCTTTATTCGCAGGGTCATTTATATAGTAATTGTGCCATTGGGACAACAAAATTGTGGCCTTTACAGCCAGGTGATTGCTATTCGGAGGTAGTCTTTAGCACAGGTTCAACTGTATATTGCTTGTTGCAAGCATGACAGATGTGTCATTGTTGTGATGGCGAATGGTGCAGATCCTGATCTGCACAGACTGATCTTGATCTACACTGGTTGCAAAACCAGTAAGACCCATTTCTCCATTCACAGCCACAAATGTCTTCCTTGCCTTAGTAAGAAATTCTTACGACATCCGTAATCAAATTTGCATAACTGCATTATCACATATTGAAGTGGAAATTATATCACAATTCCGTAAAAAAACATGATTTATGCATCTGGGGCTCGTTTCACTAAACTTTGTACGACTAAAATGTTTGCAAGTGCAAAATTATGATAGACTGTAAATTTCTCATTAATAATGTTTTGTTGTAAACAATTATTGGATTTACATTAATTGAGCATAGGCTGCTATGCTCAATAAATGTAAATCCATTAATTGAGATTTCCAGACGATCCTAAATTTGCACTTACAAATATTTTAGTCGTACAAAGTTTTAGTGAAACTGGCCCCTGAAGAACACTTTTCATCAACCTCTGACTATATAAACACATATGATCAGGATCTACATAGGCTACATATGTCCTATGGTAATTCCAAACTTTAGGATTGAGCCATGTATCATTTAAATGGTTACTTACGTCCAGACTGTGTTGGTTTATGATCAATAGTGGCATATTCTGAGTTAGCAGCTTACACGCATAACCTGCAACAGATTGCACATAGAAACAGATGGACAGTTATAAAACACTCGTTGGCAAATATATACAACAACCATTGATGTGTGCGACTCCTGTTAATTCCTGGAAATGATGGACTCGCAGTTAATGTATAAACACTGACAAGGATGGATTCACTATTGAGGTGTGAATCTTGATAAGAATGGATTCACTATTGAGGTGTGAATCCCAAAAAGAATGGATTCACTATTGAGGTGTGAATCCCGATAAGAATGGATTCACTATTGAGGTGTGAATCTCGATAAGAATGGATTCACTATTGAGGTGTGAATCTCGATAATAATGGATTCACTATTGAGGTGTGAATACTGGTAAGAATGGATTCACTATTGAGGTGTGAATACTGGTAAGAATGGATTCATTATTGAGGTGTGAAAACTGGTAAGAATGGATTCACTATTGAGGTGTGAATCCCGATAAGAATGGATTCACTATTGAGGTGTGAATACTGGTAAGAATGGATTCACTATTGAGGTGTGAATACTGGTAAGAATGGATTCACTATTGAGGTGTGAATACTGGTAAGAATGGATTCACTATTCAGGTGTGAATACTGGTAAGAATGGATTCACTATTGAGGTGTGAATACTGGTAAGAATGGATTAACTATTGAGGTGTGAATCCCAATAAGAATGGATTCATTATTGAGGTGTGAATACTGGTAAGAATGGATTCACAATTGAGGTGTGAATACTGGTAAGAATGGATTCACTATTGAGGTGTGAATCCCAATAAGAATGGATTCACTATTGAGGTGTGAATCTCGATAAGAATGGATTCAATATTGAGGTGTGAATCTCGATAATAATGGATTCACTATTGAGGTGTGAATACTGGTAAGAATGGATTCATTATTGAGGTGTGAATACTGTGGTAAGAATGAACTTCACACTATGATGGTGTGGAATTCATTCGATGAATAATGGAATTGGATTCATTATTGAGGTGTGAATACTGGTAAGAAATGGATTCAATTATGATGGTGTGGAATTCATTCGAATAAGAATGGATTCATTATGCGTGTGGATTACTGGTGGATGAAGGATTCACTATTGAGGTGTGAATACTGGTAAGGAATGGATTCACTATTGAGGCGCAAATCCCAATAAGAATGGATTACTATTGAGGTGTGATCCTGGATATTGAATGGGATTCATTATTGAGGTGTGAATACGGAGGAATTTGGAATCCACTATGAGGGTGGATTCACTATGTTGAGGTGTGAATTACTGGTAAGAATGGTTTCACTATTGAGGCGCAAAATCCCCAATAAGAAGGATTCACTATTGAGGTGTGAATTCGACTGATAAGTATGGATTCACTATTGAGTGAATACAGGTATTGATGGATTCCCATTCATATTGAGGTGTAATACTGGTAAGAATGGATTCACTATTGAGGTGAATGAGGTGAGGTAGAATCTGGTAAGATGGATTCACTATTGAGGATTTGAATACTGGTAATGAAGGAATTCACTAAATTGAAGGTTTGAATCGATAAGGAAGGGACCCTATTTGAGGTTTGAAATACTGGAAGAATGGATTCACTTATTGATGTTTGAAATAGGTAAGGAATGGATTCACTATTGAGGTATGAAATACTGGTAAGGATGGATTCACTATTTGAGGTTTGGAATCCAGGTAAGGATGGATTCTCTATTGAGGTGAATTTTGAAAAAATTATGGAAATTCTCCCGGTAAAGAATGGATTCTATTGAGGTTTGAAATACCTTGGTAAGGATTTGGATTCACTATTGAAGGTTTGAATACAGGTAAGAATGGATTCACTATTGAGGTGTGAATCCTGGTAAGGATGGATTCACTATTGAGGTTTGAAATCTGGTAAGGATGGATTCACTATCCAGGTAAGGATGGATGAGGTAATTTTGACCATCCAGTATGTCCACTTACCAATATTGACGGCCGTCTCCTGTTTATCCCCGGTCAACACCCAGACTTTAATGTCCGCCTTCATGAGGTTGGCTATTGTCTCCGATACACCCTGAAAGGAGAACAATTATATACATCATGGGCATTCAAACATTAGCGGAGTTTGTCATTTTGACATTGCTTAGGGTGATTCCAAAATGTGTTGTATTGGGGGGGTGGGGGGGGGGAGGGGTGTGGAAGGCACCTGATTTTTTGTATTTATGTGTGGTGGGGTTAACAATTGAAAAATCCTTAAAGATTCATCAAAAAGTTAATTTAATTATGTTGGTAGTGGGTTTTTTCAAAAAGTGCATTCCACTCCCCCCATATAAGTAACTGACATTAGAAACTAAGCAACTTAACATGAAACAGCCCAAGTTCAGTAACAGATTTTTATGACTGGTCTATACTTACTTCCTGAAGTTTGTCTTCAATAGCCGTGGCACCAACGAGGCACAGATTCTATAAATAGAAAAGACGGCACAATTCTATAAATAGAAAAGATGGTGTAAATCCAAGATATGTCGGTGGTGAAATAGACAACTGGTATTACCGTAATAGCCCTAAATATTCAAACACAATTTATTCTGGGAAACACACATTAATTTCTGGTTTCACACAGCAAAGAAATTCCAAGTATTGACGGTTCGTATGGTTCTACTTGCTTATCAAAATAACAATGTATTTGGATACAATTTGTTTTGGGAAACCCCTATTTTATAGGGGTTTCCAAAAACAAATGGCGTCCAAATATTTAGTGTTATTACGGTAGGTGTTTGATGTAATGGAATGATGATTTAATTTGTATTCAAATTTAAATTCATTCAATAACAGGTCTTACATAATTGAAAATGAATGGCTTTAACGTCCCAGCAACAAATAAGGCCATTTAGGGACGGGACCTTGGTTTTAAGTCTCATCCAAAAGATGAAAATACTATGAAAGTATATTTGATGCCAAAGGCGAGGGTTGAACCCACAACCTCTGGTATTGAAGTCCAGTGGTCTATCCTCACCCACAACCCATTCCTAAAATATTAGGCAGACTTGTTTACATTATTACATAAAACAATCAATTAGGAAATGTGGTCTGTCGGTGCATTTAGGGCCCCTATAGGTGATTTGAGAAACTCTTACAAAAACTTAAAAAAATAAACGGACGGACAAACAGACAGGGCGAAACCTATAGGGCACTGCCAAATCACGGCGGGGCCCTAATAACGTCATGTGATGTCATTTCCACCCAAGTAAATGTTTATAATCCACAATTCAATGAATACGGACCCGCTCTATGAGCTCGGCGGCTTCCTCAAGCTTCTTGTCACGGTTCTGCATCGAGGTGCTGGCCTTGTAGTACGTGTGCCGCCATTCCTCATAGAACTCGTTGTTCACCTCGGTGGATGCGATACACAGGGTGCGCAGGCCCAGCGTCGCGAACTGCTCCAGGTGCTGTAGGGTGGTGTCGCGGTACTGCTGGCTGTCCTCTAGTCGCTCGTATATAACGTTGTCCTGTAACGGAAATAATTATTTGATCTTACATGGGTGATGACATGGGTGATGCATTTGTGGCTGCCAGTCGCTTGTATATAATGTTATCCTGTAGTGCAAGCTTAAGGAGGATCTTACATAAGTGATGATTTAATATGATATTTATTAAACGAGTTTACTGATTTCATAAGACACGAGGCTCTGCAGAGCCTCGTATCTTATGAAATCAGTAAACAAGTTTTATAACGATTTTATGCAATTTTCATAATTTTTATTGCATCAAATGGGCGGGCGGTGTCATGGTACTTCTGGGTGTTCTCTAGTTGCTCGTATATATAACGTTGTCCTGTAACGCAGGGATCGACAATCAATCGATGATCAAAATGCGGAAACGAAGAAGAAAAGAGAAGGATGACATAACATACCCACTTCAACAATCATGGATAAGTGACAATTGTACTCACCGCGCCTTTACAGTAAAGTTTAATCTTGCCATCAGGTGTCCGCACCACGACAGACATTCTCTTTCTGTCACTGAAATATGGAAATACACGCAATTATTATCTTGAATATCATAAAAGTTGATAGGTTGTACAGTTCTACAATTCATAGTACACTGATAGTAGCAAAAACATGGTTTAAACATAAAAGTATAACTACATTTGTAAGTTTAAATGTTATATAACACCAGCACAAATAAATATTTATGAACCTTAGGTCATGACCTTGCCAAAAATGCATGATGTCTAGAAAAAACATAGAACCCATTTTGTTTACATATTGAACCCACCAGTAGCCGATTTCATCAGCATTGCAAAGTATACTTTAGTAGCAAAGTATACTTTGAGGGAGAAATTTTAAATTTTATGATAAATTTATTAATTTTTATTATACTGAATTTATTACATTATCACAGCCAATTTGGCTGTGATAATGTAATAAATTCAGTATAATAATTCTGCATACTTTTAATCATGAAATATATGCATTTGTTAGTTCTATATGAAATAATGCATTTCAGGAAAAATAAATGAGTACTCCCTCAAAGTATACTTTGCTAGTAAAGTATACTTTGCAATGTTGATGAAATAGGCTACAGGACTTCTGTTGACCAGTTTATGGCAAACATATTAACCTTTTCAACACTACAGACCTGTGTAGTGGTATTGGCAAATAATGAAGATCTTGATGAGACGGCTTGTGACGAGACAGTCTCATCAAGATCTGTACTTTTTGCAAGTAATTTTAATATTTTTGATAACACGACATGACTGTGGCCCACGGCTTTGATAGTATACCAAAATACATTAACCAAAATCTTTAACCTGGACGCATGTACGTACGGACAGACGTACGTACACCAATGTGCCGACTATATCGCGCTGTCTGCAAGCGGTCGCGACAAAAAACACCCCCTTTTCATAAATGAAGTAGTCCGAAAATCATTTTGTGACGATTACATTGGTTGCAATAAAATTAACATATCAAAATCCATTTCAGTTACTTAGAGGTGAAAGGGTTAAATTATCCAGTTCAGCTCGGAGATGGTAGGAATTCTTAGTTATCAGGATTACATCCTGTGACTCAGCAGATGCACAAGCTAATTGGGATCTACACTGGTCGCAAAGCCCATAAGGCCCATTTCTCAAGTCACAGCCACAAATATCAGAAAATGGCAGCATGCACAAACATGGATATTATTTCACTGTCAAGAAATGGGCATAACAAAAATCAGCAACAGTTCCATTGAAACCAACCATAAATGCTGGATTAACACCAGTAAGTATTCTTGCTTTTACCCCGTCACTTTTCCATGTAGATGTTTGAACTACAGTGAAACCTCGCTAAACCGGACACACAGGGTGTCAGGTTTAGCGAGGTTTCACTGTAAATCAATCATTTGATTATTCCGAGACTTAGTTGTGTGCTAAGCGATCACGAACAGGCTGTGTCACCTGAGATAAATGACCAAAAAACCCATCAAAATTATGATCACATATTTTTCACTGTTCCACTGTACTACATTAATCAGAAAAGGGGCGTTTTTCTAAAAACAATCTGAAAATATCTAGAGCTATACTGTTTGCAAACATTGGGAAAGCGATCTGTAGTGTTGAAAGGGTTATTGTAGAATACTCGTATATACTCACCTGGTAAACTCTAGAACATTTAAAATTTCATATCGTTCCTCTGTACCCAACTGAAAGTAAATAAAGAATCTGTTATTGCACATCTTCAACTCAATGAAAATAGTTAACTAACAAATTATAACTTATTCACAATATATCTGCATGCTGTGATATAATATAATATATGACATAATTCCACAAGATATTGCTCATCAATGGTAGTTGAAATCCATTTCCCACATTTCAAGGGTCAACTCTTTGCATGCTGGGAAACTTGTGGGCTATAAATAGTTCAAAAATAGCGGACAAGAAATCATTATATTTTCTTTTATTTCTCATGAATAAGTCTTGTAATTTCATTAGAATTGAGTCCTGAGGACTCAATTCTAATGAAATTCCAAGACATATTTACAGATTTGTTTGGCAGATATTTTCACCGCTAGCATGCAAAGAGTTAAAGAACATTATTATACTGCATCAGTTCTAGACGAGTCTTACCGCGTCAATGGTGACCGCATCAGGTGTGCGGGATGTGAACACATATCCCAGTTTCTTCGCCCCTTTTACCAAGGCCGCTTCATCTGTAAACAGAAAGCAGTATGTTTTATCCAATGGAAATGATTCTTAAGTGCTGTCAAATCATGTTTTTATTGAGAAAGACAAGATTCAAAATAACGACAGATGATAACTTTTTGTTACCCGCATTTTAAAGTTTAAAGTAGCTTTAATAGATAGAAGACTGACGAAACAAAAACTTGTATCCAGGGTGTGACATGGACGACGACATATAGCTCGTACCAGGCTAAGCTGGTCTGGTCAGTCTGGATGCAGACCAGGGCTTCTAAATTTTTTTCAGAATGCCAATCGGTCCAGAGTCCAGACGTAACACTGTCGGCCATTGTCGGCCTGAAGGAGCAGACCCCCCCCCCCCCCCCACCCCCGCACCCCCTGCTCTATTAAAACTTGAACTGAAATTTCGAAGTTCAAATAAAATACACTAGAAATAATAGGATAAATGTTGTATTGGGATAAATAAGTTGTTGTGTTTATAGACAACACAAGTGGACAAAATTGTGTATGCACCGAGTCGCGTGGTGTGCCTAAATAGCGCAAAGACGGAACAAATGCGAAACAACAGAGACGAATCGTGATGCCGATTGTAGGCTATTACCGCTATTATATTTGATTACAGGTAAACTTTCGGTAGACTAAAATAAATTAAAATTTTACAAATCTGTTTTTGTTTCATTTTTTATTTATTTTCTACTCTCTGCCGTTAAAACCCTTTCACTTTTTTTTTTCTACTCACTGCCGGGTTGCCAAACCGGTTATTTGTCTTTGTGAATAACGATAAAATAGTTTGTTGTGCCATTTCAATAATAATCGAATGACGGACCACATAGAAAAAAAATGTGTTATATACCCAACTCGTAATTCATTGCTAATTATGCTATTATCACTGTTCACACCGACTTCAAAATGTATTGTCGGCCTAATTTGGCTAGCTACACACACATCAATTTAATTTAATTATGTGTTAACAATTAATTTGTACAATTGAATTAACATTCGATGTTTTTTTAACCCTCAGATCGAGTTCAAAGTACATCGGCGGTGTGATTTAGGACTTCAATTGATCCCTAATCCATAATGAGTCACGCTTTTAACACGACAGACGTACCTTGTCATTTATCAAAATGTTTGCGAATTGTAGATCACGTGAGCAGTCTAATCAGGATCTGCGGCATTCGTACGTACGTGTACATTTAATATATATTTTTTTTAAAATGACCCCTAATACAGCGTAATGTAATAGTTCCTAACTTAATATGGAATAGCCCGGGCCGATAGTCCGTATCAGTTACTTGGGGTTAAATATTACGAACACAGACAAACAAAGTGCATGGTTTCTTTATTTTATTCTAACATCATCAGAAATGACGAGTCTAGGGAAGCTCGTATCTTTACGCTGAAACCAGTCTAGTTAAGTCACTAAGCTGTTATCAACACATACACCTGTCCCAATTACCACTCGTGTGTTAAGAAAAAATCAATACTAGGAGAAACTGAATACACAGCGATTTGTTACCCGACACTGTTTTAACATGGATATGCCCCGGATATGTGTCATAAAATGGACATTACTTGGTGTCAAAAACGGTAAATTTACAAGGTTCATTATAGGAATGAATGGCCTTTTTGTGGAATTTATCGGGGTATAAACTTGGAAAAGTCGCGGGAATACTGGACGAAGGCCGGAAGGCCTCGTCCAGTATTCCCGCGACTTTTCCAAGTTTATACCCCCGATAAATTCAACAAAAAGGCCATTCATTCCTTATAATTCCAGCATTTGAAATAAATTCATCAAGAAAATGTGTTTATTTTCCGTTTTCTTAAGTATTATTTTAACTGCGCCTGACGGTTACGGAAAGTAGTTCAGCATGGAGTTTACTGGGATATAAATTTTGGACGGAGACTTGCTATGGACCAATCAAATGCTAAGGAATTGTGTAAATATTTTTGTGCTGGAATTATAACGAAATAGTAGCCGATTGGCAATTTTTCTCGGACCGATTTTTAAGACTAGTTTTCAAATCTCAATCGGTCTGAGAGTTCAAAAATCGGTCCAGAACCGACAAACTGAAAATTTTAGAAGCCCTAAATTGCAGACCTTTTGCCTCAACAAGACTGAAATTGTAGACAAATGAAAAGTCAAACTGAATGGGTCTAAATGTCCCAGCAACAGCTATGGTCATTTAGGGATGGGACCTCGGTTTGACATCTCAGTGGGATGGAAATACCATACAAGTATTTTTGATGCGTAAGGTAAGGTATGAACCCACAACCCCCGGATTGGAAGTCAAGTGTTCTAACCCCTAGGCAGCAATCCATCCCTGACAAACTGAGTGATATTTACCGGGCGACGAAGCTTGATACACGATTCGGGAGTCGGGCCCGCGTTCTGCCACCACCGTATGACATACAGCCAGTAGCGTGAGGAATTCACGTATAGCTGGTGCTGTCACCTACAACATGTAACACAGTAGTAACCATAGATATTTGGACATCGTTTATTCCGGGAAACACATATAAATATATGGTTTCCCACAATGACGAATGTACTAGCTTTGGGTATAATTTATTTTTGGGAAACTTTCAAGATCGATTGAGGTCATATATAGACAAAAATGCACCTGTAAGTGTAGAAATTGGTTTCGTAAAAATAAAAAATGTGAAATGGGAGAGGATTCTCAGGTGCTGGTAACACTTGCTTTTGTAGGATGATATTTGTTATAGGAATGAATGGCCTTTTTGTGGAATTTATCGGGGTATAAACTTGGAAAAGTCGCGGGAATACTGGACGAAGGCCGGAAGGCCTCGTCCAGTGTTCCCGTGACTTTTCCAAGTTTATATCCCCGATAAATTCCACAAAAAGGCCATTCATTCCTTATAATTCCAGCATTTGAAATAAATTCATCAAGAAAATGTGTTTATTTTCCGTTTTCTTAAGAATTAGTTTAACTGCGCCTGACGGTTATGGAAAGTAGTTCGGCATTGGAGTTTACTAGGATATAAATTTTGGACAGAGACTTGCTACGAGCCAATCAAATGTTAGGGAATTGTGTAAATATTTTTGTGCTGGAATTTTACATGATTTGTGAAACTGATAGAGCCAGTAAAATGCATCTGTGACTGAAGAAATGAGGATTCGTGACCAGTGTGGCTCCTGATCAAATAGCACCCTCCTGTAGACGGATATAGATCTACCGTATATCCATTGTTAGAAGCATGACGGGTGTCCATCAATGGAATGGCGAACAGTGCAGATCCTGATCAGACTGTGCGGATGCACAGGCTGATCTGGATCTATACTGGTCGAAAAACCCATAAGCCCCATTTCTCCAGTCACAGCCACAAATGTAAATGAAAAGACAAAACAAAGAAGATTTGTTTCCTATTGGGTACTTACATGATTCTGTTTCAAATTCTTAATGATTGTTTCATCGTTAAAGTTCCCTTCGCTTTCTTCATTATTGCTGTAAATAACAAAAGCAGACATGATGCATATACCATATACAGTCAACACTCGTTACCTCAAACACTCTTTAAGTGAAGCTACTGATAACTCAAAGACAAATTCTTGGTCCCAAGGACATGTGTTCCTATACAATAACTCTTGTCAACTCAAATTCCCGTTAACTAATACTATTTTCCTCACTCCCTGGAGTTTGAGTAAACGACTATACATGAATTATGTGAAATGGTAATTTCTGTGTTGTGACACTGTGTCTAACCAAGGTATAGATAAAAGTATTTATATATACATATAGCAAACAATTATCTAGATGGACCACGTCACCACAATAATATCGGAGAAATACATGAAAATACATGTATGTATATGTACTATGTATCATATTATAAATCCATATAAATCAATATATGAGACGAGCCATGTTATTTTGTACCTCGGAAAATATTTACAAAATTTACGATAATTTCTGTAAATAACGTTGAAAGTGGACGAAATATTCACAGCAAATGCGGAATATAATTCCGCATGTGCTATGAATAGTTTGTCAACTTTCGACATCATTTACTGAATATATGACAGTTCCTGTAAATATTATTCATGTTCTTAGGTACAAAATCACGTGTCGTGTCTCTTATGTACAATGAAGAGTAGACCTACCCATAACATATCCCGCCCACACTACATTTTCTGAACTTCATCACATTTCTTGTCAGTGTTCCAGTTTTGTCGGAGAAAATATATTTTATCTGAAATTTACATACATACAAGACAATTATATTAGTGCAATGCCGTATTAGGGCGTATGTTTCACATTTGGGTTCGTGCCAGCATGACATGTAAATGTTTGGTACAGTGCAGTCTGCGTTTTTGTTCCACCGTGGACAACACTTGCAAACTCAACGCGCAACGCGAACGCAACGGCAACGCAACGCGAACGCAATACGTTTGCTGTAGCGTTGTATACGTTGTTTAAACGTATAATACGGTAACATAGACCGTAGTAATACACATTGTCTAACCGTAGTAAAGTGTTAGTATACGTTGTAGTAGTAATACGGTTCGTACACGTGTAATACACATTGTCAAACCGTTTTAAAGCGTGTAATACGTTTAGCTTCAAGGCGTATAACACGCTTTGGCACATATATATGTAGCGAGGTGAAAGCGTCGAAACGTGTACAACGCTTTACCTGGAAGCGTGTAGCTATATGAAAGCGTTGAAACGTGTACAACGGTTACACGTTTTAACGCGAATACCTGTTCGGCCCCGATCGCTTCGAGGCGGCCTTGTTTCGTCCCTTTTAAAATATCGCGAATACATGTACCTGTTCGGCCTGGATCGTTTACAGGCGGATCGTTTCGCACCTACATGTACCACCATTCCGCACATGCGAATTATTGTAAGGCAGACTCATTTCGCCCCTGATATGGAAAATGAATTATACGGGTGTAAACAACAATACATTGCAGCTCCATTATAACGCGATGGTCGGTACGTTGTATAGTGCTCGCGATAGACAGACGCTTATTACAATGTATAATGCTCGCGATCAACAGGCGCTTAAAAGGATTGTTATAAATAAATGGTCACGTGTCCTGCCTATTCATGCGGACGATTAGCTGTTGATACGTGCATAATCCCACCGAAATTCCGCATGAACTCTGAATTTTGTGTCAATTTCTTTTCAACACCATTTACGGAAAATATTTTCGAAATCAATATCGGCGAAACATGGCGACAGATCTGCGTATAATCCAGTGTTTTTTTTGTAATCCATTCCTTTCGGAATACACATTTACGGGTATGAAATTATTAAATAATTTATTTTTATTTTTGTTATTTCTCAATGAAAGTATACGTTGTGACCACTCATTTGAACCGTCTCGACGAGACGGTTTAAATGGGTGCTCGCGGCATATACTTCTGAGTGCATAGAAGGAAAATATTTTCCCGCAAACATAATCGTATCCTCAGCACGAAATGGGTTACTGCATGATTGCCCCATGAGTCACACGTTCGCGACGTCTGCGGAACATCAAAGGGCGTGTTGACCAATCAGTAACATTTCAAAACATAGCCTAAAGGAGTGGTCACGACGCATTTCTCGTGCTGAATGATGTCATACAATAAGCACCTGTTAGTTGCCAGGGCTTAGGGTTATCGATTTTTTTGCACAAAGCGACACACAAATCTCGTCTGTGTAATATCACAGGTTGAAGTAACGGACCGAGGTCTATAAATACATTAAATATGCCTAAAATCTTCAATTAATGAAGAAAAAAATAACATTTTTTTTTTATTTTACACCCTCCATATAAAAATTAATTTTGTTTCTTCATTCATTGATGCTTTTAGGCATATTTAATGTATTTGTAGACCTCCGAAATGGCGAATCTAGGAACTCTCGTATCTTTACGCTGAAGCCAGTCTATTTCAGTCACTAATCCGCTATACACCTCTCCCACGCGTGTGTTAAGAAAAATCGATATATGGAGAAACTGAATACACAGCGAGCTGCACACTGGTTTAACAGGGATATGGCCCGCGGATATGTGTCATAAATTACTTGGTCAAAACCGGTAAATTTACAATGTTTATAGCGAAATAGCAGCCGACTGGCAATTTTTCTCGGACCGATTTTTAAGACTAGTTTTCAAATCTCAATCGGTCTGAGAGTTCAAAAATCGGTCCAGAACCGGAAAACTGAAAATTTTAGAAGCCCTGCAGTCTAGAAGTATATATACATGTACACACACGAACAACGATCTGAGCATGCTGCGCATTCTACGCGATACACGGTTGGCATACCAAAACGTGTAATGCGTTTAAAAACCCGTGGAAACGTGTTATACGTATAACACGGTTTCATCTGTACGGTGCTGTGTACATGTAGAAGCGTGTAACCGTTCGTCAAAGATTAAATCGTTTAAACGGTTTACCTTAGCGTTGTATACGTTTACAACCGTTGTATACGTTTACAACCGTTGTACACGGATTACACGCTTTTGAAACTCAATGCGTTGTTTACAACCGTTGTATACGTTTACAACCGTTGTACACGGATTACACACTTTTGAATCTCAATGCGTTGAACACGGTTTGCTCGACTTTCGCGCATGCGCAAGAGTGGGGAAACGCAACGCATGGCCGAAAACGTATTACACGTAGACGACACACGGTTTGAAACGCAACTAACGGAAACTCCACGGATACGCAACGCACAACACTTTGTACACGTATAAACCCGGAAAATTTTGACAGATACAACTGTAACTATCTATTACAACTGTATTTTCCTAATAACTAGAAAACCACTTTTATGTCGACCTTAAGCAACCTTGACACAAGGTCAAATGCCATATATCATTAAATTGAATTCAAAGTGATACTCTTCTAATAAAAAAACATATCATACAAAATAGTCTCACTGTATTAAATGTATCAAAATTGTGATTGATAGATTGATTGGATGGAGTTAAACATTATTTCAACAGGAAGATGGGAATATATCTATAGCAGATTCAATACTGAAATACACAATACTTATCATGATCTGCTGTCAGGTGTTATTACCACACCAGATCATGTGTATGAACATTTTATCAACATCAATTTGGATTATAAGCAATCTTATGCATTTGCTATTCTATCCCAAATCAGATATAGCTGGACTATAATGTAACATTGCTACACGATGTGGTTACCTGTCCCAATTCCTCGTTCAGGTTTGAGGTTCGGGCCATGGCGGGGGTATCCGTCTCCTCACAGTACATGTCCAGGTCCTGTGAATGATATTAACCTTTTCAACACCACAGGCCTGTATAGTGGTATTGGGAAAAAGTGTAGATCCAGATGAGACGGCTCGTGACGAGCCGTCTCATCAGGATCTGCGCTTTTTGCAAGTAAATTTCATGTTTTTGACAACAAAAACATCACCTTTTCATAAATGGACTAGTCTGAAAATCATTTTGTGATGAATGGATTGGTTGCAAAAGTAACATATCAAAATCGATTCCAGTTACTTAAGGGTGAAAGGGTTAAAGGAACAGTATCTCAGATGATGACTCGGATATTGTGGTTTTCCTCTGGTTGGAGTATAAATGTTCAATCGCACCATTTTAAGTGATAAAATTACAAGAAACTTGAGGTTTGTTCTGCTAAATATGACCATAGATTGTGAAAAACAGGGGAGATAATTTGTAAACGTGCTCAGGGTCTGCATTGTTTGCCATTCAGTCACTGCTTCTAACAACAAGTCTAGTGGATTCTATTTAAATCAACTGGGCGGTATTTTCAATAACAAAAATTACTTCAAATAAAAGTATGCGAATTATTGAGAGCATGTAAAAAATGTACATACCCAGTTTATAAAGATGGCTTGGGTGAATTTAACGACCTCAAGAGTGACTTGTAGACTGATAGGGATTAGGTTGTTGAATAAGATGATAAACGTCAGGAAATCATAGCCAAAGTTGCTCGCCGGCAAATCTGGAAACAGACAATGTATATAAAGATATACAGTGTACATGTGGTGCATGAGGATGGATGATCAACAAATACTAGCTAACCGGAAAAACCCTAATATTCAGACAAAATTTCGCACAGCAAGGAACTTCTATATATAGTATGGTTGTACTTGTATATTAAAATAATAATGTATTTGGATATAATTTGTTTTGGGAAACCCCTAGGGTTTCCCAAAACAAATGATGTCCGAATATTTAAGGTTATAATGGTTATAGAATTTGCATTTATGCCTGTTTTGACAACTAGAGAGAGTGAGCAGTGGCTCCGTCTACCCCCGGCCGCCGCCTGGACCGACAAATAAAAACTTTAACGCAAATATTTAAAAAACTTTAACGCAAATTTTACTTTGACCTTGGACGTGAACGCCGCATGGGTATGGTATGGAATGAAAATATGGACGATGATAAGGAAGTATATGAAGTTTGAAGTCCATCCGACTTACCGTTACAGAGATAAAGGGTATCCAAAAACATTAACGTGGACGGACGGCAAGACAAACAGACGGAATTACGAAAACTATATACCCCTCGACATACTTGGGGGGTATAATAATGTCACATAACAAAGGTTACAAGATGTAGATAACCATAGTTACAGCTGAGACATGCTCAATCAAATTTTATAATTAGGCGAGAATGTAATGTGTGCTCAGTGAGTTTTACAATTTCAGTCACAGTTCGCTGGTTAAACCCTTAGAATGCAGAAAACGTAAATTGTTGTGTGCTGTTTTATATTTTGTATTTTTTTGCTCAATAAAACAATGATTTGACATAACAGCACTTTAGAATCATTTCCATTGGAAATGATTCTAAAGAGCTGTCAAATCATGTTTTTATTGAGAGAAAAAAAGACAAAATACAAAACGACAGCAGACGACACTTTGTTTCCTGCGTTCTAAGAGTTAAGTGCCCCAGTCACAATAATATGAGACATGCCATGTGGTTTTCTACCAAATATTTAGAAAATGTACGATAGTTTCCGTAAATGACGTCGAAAGTTGACAAAATTTTCATAGCAAATGCAAAATTAAATTCAAATTCGTAATTTTGAAATGTCATTTACAGAAAATATCACAGTTTATGTAAATATATTCTTGAAAAATCGCACATGTTCTGGATAACAAAATCACATGGCATGTCTCGTATGTGAGCAATGTGCAGCGACACAATAATATTTCTTTAGCATATAACTAGCAATTTTTCTCAATGATATACATTTACCCAACCTTTATATCCGAGGTACCAATGGGAGACTTCGTGTTCATTGGTCCAGATCGTGTTGGCGACGACGCAGACCAATGACAGCAACAGCAGGATTAAAAATAGGAACAAAATCTGGAATAGTAAACAGATTGGGTCAAACTGAAATCTGAAATGTGACCATGACAGGATATATGGGGATTATAATCATTGGTTGTCTGGGCCCGGTTGCTCAAAACATCCGTTAGCTTAACGGACTGTTAAATCCTTAACTGAATGGTTAAAATCTCTGTTTTAACAGAGATTTTAACCATTCAGTTAAGGATTTAACAGTCCGTTAAGGATTTAACAGTCTGTTAAGCTAACTGGTGTTTTGAACAACCAGGCCCTGGTTAACGATCGTGCTTCTCACTAATGTGGCCCGGGTTTGACCCTCGACATGGAATCAAAATTTACAAACGTTTTTTTTTTTGTTTTTTTTCTTATTTGACAATTAAAGTACATGTTGTTACAATTCATTTGAACTATCTCGTCTCAAATTAAAAAGAATATTTACATTTTTCTGTCGGTACGGCCGGGGCACTAAATCAGTAAAATACAATATCAAACAAGGTCATCGTTATCACTAAGCTAACTGGCAGCCTTGATAATAAACAAGAGGGCCATGATGGCCCTAATTCACTCACCTGACTCCATGAACACCAGAGGAGAATGTGACATTGAGTTCATATGTGTTTTAAAAAAAGTGTGCTATTTTTAGATGGCAGTCATCTTGGATTAAACGATGACTCTCATTTTACCAAATCTGAAAATGCTTCACCCAAGGATCTTAACTTACTATGAAGTTTGGCCAGCATCGGCCATGTGGTTCCTGAGAAGAAGATGTTAAAGTTTTTGAATAAATGGACCTTTTGGAGGCCATCATGGCTGACATAATCATCCGATTCTGACAAATATTGCACCAGACCAATCGCTTCATCGATACATTCAATTTTATATATTTTGATATATGACATGAGCAGATTTGGTCAAAAATATAACACCTTTGAAAGAGCATTCTACGTCGATCATTCCTACCAAGTTTCGTCAAAATCCGGCTGGCGGTTCATGAGAAGAAGATTTTTTTAAGAATTTGTGCTATTTTTAGACGGTGGCCATCTTGGATTAGCGACGATCCGTTTTAACAAATCTGAAAAGGCTTCACCCATGGACCATAACAGTGAAGTTTGGCCACCATGGGCCAAGCGGTTCGTGTGAAGAATAATTTTGAAATCTCTAATAAAAGAACGACCTATTGACCTTTCGGTGGCCATCTTGGATGACATGACCATCCAATTTTGACAAAAAATGTACCAGAGTGATCGCCTCATTGATACCTTCGAATTTATATAGACATGACCATATTCGGTCAAAAATAAAATTTGACCCCATGGGCCACGCCCATTTTTGACCCCGGGGTCGCCATTTTAACAACTTTGAAAGAGCATTCTACATCGATCATTCCTACCAAGTTTTGTCGAAATCCGGCTCGCGGTTCATGAGAAGAAGATTTTTTAAGAATTTGTGCTATTTTTAGACGGCGGCCATCTTGGATAACGACGACCTCCGTTTTAACAAATCTGAAAAGGCTTCACCCATAGACCATAACTGTGAAGTTTGGCCACCATGGGCCAAGCAGTTCATGTGAAGAAGAATTTTGAAATCTTTAATAAAAGAACGACCTTTTGGCGGCCATCTTGGATGACATAACCATCCGATTTCAACAAAAAATGCACCAGAGTGATCGCCTCATTGATACCTTAATTTGACCCCAATTTGACCCTACGGGCCACACCCATTTTTGACCCCGGGGTCACCATTTTAACAACTTTGAAGAGCATTGTACATCGATCATTCCTACCAAGTTTTGTTGAAATCCGGTTGGCGGTTCTTGAGAAGAAGATTTTTGAAGAATTTGTGCTATTTTTAGACGGCGGTCATCTTGGATTACGTAATGACGTGATTTTAACAATTTTGTAATCCCCCTACCTAAGGACCATGACCATGAAGTTTGATGACAATAGGCCCAATGGTTACCGAGGAGAAGACGTTTAAAAATGTTCACGTACGGACGACGAACGACGGACACATTGCGGTAACAATAGCTCACATGAGCTTCGTTCAGGTGAGCTAAAAAAACACAAAACCTTTTAACATTTTTGCCTTACAAACAAGGTGAACATAAGTGACCTTGACCATGAGCGGTCGGTATGTATGTATGTATGTATCGGTGAGGGGATAACAACTCTGACAATAAGCATAGATATACATACCTGTATATTGGTGACCTTTTCAACGTGTGATCGTTTGAGCGGAGCGGACGTAGAGTTGAGCATCAGTTTGCTTTCTTGACCAGAGTAAATCACAGCCCCTGAAATTGATTTAAATGTGCTCCATTTAAAGATGGAAATTGGGAGTGCCTGCGATACAGATATACTCATTTAGTATATTTGTGCGGTTGCTACATGTATTTTGATATGCAAATGAGGAAAGACCTTTTTTTCTAATTATTGATATCAATTAAATACGTCACTTGAATAAATATTTTTATCAACATATTCTAACTGAAAATATGATCATTTTCCATCAAAAAATAGAGAGAATAAATGGTTATCCTTGTTAATCTGTAGCCGATTTCATCAACATTGCAAAGTATACTTATCTAGCAAAGTATACTTTGAGGGAGTACTCATTTATTTTTCCCAAAATACATTATTTCATATAGAACAAACCACTGCATATATTTGATGAGTAAAAGTATGCAGAATTATTATACTGAATTTATTACATTATCACAGCCAAAATGGCTGTGATAATGTAATAAATTCAGTATAATAAAAATTAATAAATTTATCCTTAAATTGAAAATTTCTCCCTCAAAGTATACTTTGCTAGATAAGTATAATTTGCAATGTTGGTGAAATAGGCTACTGTTAAGGAAAGATGGTTATTGCCCCTGACCAAGAGTGGCAAATCACATTTGATATAAAAAAGCATAATAATGCCAATTAACATGTCCGGTAATGGTAAATGAATGTTTATTTGCACGAAAAATGACATATCTAAAGAATGGACAAAAACATATATCTCCGCATATTGCAACTGGGGATGTGGGATTGCAGGTTTAACCCACTTCAGCCTAAGGACACAATGATTTTAGTTGAAAAGAATATCAAGAAAGTGTTTATTACTCCATATAGGTATATGTTGTTACCACTCATTTGAACCGTCTCGTCGAGACGGTTCAAATGAGTGGTAACAACATATATTTCTGAGAAGAAATAAAGAAAATAGGGAATTTGTTCCTAAAAAGTTTCATACTACTATAAGTGTATCCCGTCACTAATGGGTTAATATGCTCACAGTTCTGGAATTACCTCATCTATCGACAATATTGATGTGGAAAACAAGTGACATCGAAATTTGTAACAAAATAGAATACAACGGAAATGATTCTGAAGTGCTGTCAAATATGTTTTACTGAGAAAGAAACCGACATATAAACCAACAGCAGACGACAATTTTCATTTCACACATTCTAAGCGCTAATGCATAATTGATTTGGGGTATATAATAAATAAATATTCATATTTTTGCAGTCTTCACGAAAAACTTTTCAAACCACTGGACCTCCGGGCCAGTCAACTTCCCAAAGTTACTGGCCCGAACAAAATTTTACTGGCCCGAAAAATTATGCGGTACAGTCCCACCTCCCCTAACGGCCACCTCCCAGCAACGGCCACCTCTCTTCAACGGCCAGTTTAAACTCCCCCCGTTAGAATTTAATGTTATTTTACCTCTGTCCAACGGTCACCTCTCTTCTCCAGCCAACGGCCACAAAAAAAAACACAACAAAATCGTCAAAAGACCTCTCGAACGGCCAACATATTTTTGCTAACGGCCAGTTGATTTTTTCATAGCAAAGAGTCGTAAGCTTCTCTGACCGGCCAACATATTTGTACAGGTCGTTTTTTATTCTGAACGGTCAATATAATTAATCTCGCCAAACGGCCACGTCAATTAAAACATGACACGAACCACCTCTCTGAGCGGCCAACATATTTATTATTGACAAACGGCCATAAACCACGACAAAAACGGCCTGTAAACGGGCAGCATATTTTTTTTAATGGACATTTTCGTATGCAAACGTTACCGTGAATCGCGTAAAATCAATATTCCTATGTAGCCTACCGGCAGATCTAATCGAGTGTGCCATATCTATCGGATACCTTCGGTGGTAATCGGTCGATAAAAGTTGTGTGTAAACACATGTCCAAGTTGTGTATTCGGATTTATCACCTGTCTGACATCTGACAATGGGATTGCCGACAAGTTTGTCACCGTTTGAAGTGGATTAAACAAGCCATTTACTCAAATACTCCAACATAATCATATCAAAGGTGTTTATTAACAGGATTAGGATACTCAACACGGTCTGCTGACTGAATATGACACCATGTGACACTGCAAGAAAAGTGGGCTTATTGGGTTTGTGACCAGTGTAGCTGTAAATTAGTCTGCTCAGTGTGTTCACTACATGTTTTTACACAAAATTGGATTAAACATTAGCATGATTATAACTTTGTCACACAAATGCAGATCCGAATCCAGACTGCAAGTTATTCTGATCAGGAGCTACACATGTCAAAAACAGAATGAGCCCAGTTTGTCATTATGAATGCATAATTGTTATTGGTCAATTTGAACATTTACATGTTTAATAAATTGTTATTTCTCAAAATACCATGATTACTATTTTGTCTTCTTCAATAAACATACTAACATGACAAAATGTATATGTTCTATAGTAAATAAAATATAATACTATAAAACATATACAATCCTAGTTGTTTCTATGTTCATATATCAGTATAAGCAACTGAGAAGTTGATGGCTGTTCATTGATGGCTGTTCATTGATGGCTGTTCATTGATGGCTGTTCGTTGGTGACCCTCTCCACAACAGCCACCTCTCTACAACAGCCACTTTTAGTCCGTCCGGCTGCTGGCTGTTGTAGAGAGGTTGGACTGTACTATGTATAAATATAATATTATCATAAAAATATCTACATGTATATGATAGCTTGCATAGTAGTTGTATAATCAGAATAAAAACAAGTCAATATAATGTTGTTGTAATGATTGGTCTCGAGATATCAATGTTTTATAAACTAGATCTTCCGACATCTCCATCTCGTCATCATCTCTGGATTGGTCTCAAGATATCAATGTTTTATGAACTAGATCTTCCGACATCTCCATCTCGTCATCATCTGTGCCTTGGTCATGATCGCTCTCATCACGGTCACTCTGACTCAATACCTACCAGGGGCCTATTTCACCAACATTGCAAAGTATACTTTCCTAGCAAAGTATACTTTGAGGGAGAAATTTTCAATTTTAGGATAAATTTATTAATTTTTATTATACTGAATTTATTACATTATCACAGCATTTTGGCTGTGATAATGTAATAAATTCAGTATAATAATTATGCATACTTTTAATCATCACATATATGCAGTCGTTATTTCTATATGACATAATACATTTCGGGAACAATAAATGATTACTCCCTCAAAGAATACTTTGCTAGAAAAGTATACTTTGCAATTTTGATGAAATCGTCTACTGGGCTTCTAAAATTTCAGAATGCCAATCGGTCCAGACGTAATTGTCGGCCCGAAGGAGCCGGTACGATTAGTGCCCCCCCCCCCCCCATGTTTTGTTGACCCCCCCCCCCCCCCCCCACCCCCCCCCCCCCCCTTCAGAAACTGAAAATCTGTCGGCTATTGTGTGCAGACAAAATTAGGTTACATCTCGCCTCCATAGCTTAGCTAAGTTTTGTGTTTTCTGCAGTTTGTCTGAAGCGAAGACACTTCGTATAAACATAGAAAATATATCTTTTATGGTCAATGTACTATATTTATCGATTTTTGTAATGGAAAAGTCGTGTTTGAAACATTTAATACACACAGGCTCTTTGATGCGATGTCAGAATGTCAGAAATCGGCTATTACATCAATTGAACACACAAAATAAAATAGTTAATCAAGTTTTAAAATGGTAATGTTTTACCATAATTCTGGTGTACCAGCATACACAAACAATTATTAACTATTGGGCAAGCAAGATAATTGTATTTTTGTCAAGTAAATAACGATAATATCAACTAGCCACAACTATAAAGAGGTAAATGGAACAGCCGTTCATGTAGCAAAGAGAATAAACAAAAATTAATAAAAACAAAATTCTACTGGTCTCGGGCATCGGACCAGCGGCTAAATTCGAAGACTGTTTTTGTGAAATATCAATATTAATTATTTTCATACCACTCAATGAATATACCGGAACATGTCATATTTGTTGCAAAAGATAAATATTTTTGATTTATACAGCCACATCTGAAGTCTATTTTCTCTCTATATATTCATTCATTGTATTTTCAACAAAAACTGATCTTTCATGACGGCAATTCTCATGTGCGGTTTAACATCTGAAACTTGGATACTTACCAAAGACCCAGTTAGTGTTTCTGAGCATCGCACCGCGAAGCAGTAGCTGGTCTGGCCCCAGGGGTATAGCTCTGGAACAAACATCATCGTCTTAATATTACACTTATGCAGGCATAAAATGGTTACAAGTTTCAATCTTAATTAAATATGGTTTAACCCTTACAATGCTGAATTAATTTTTGTCGTATGCTGATTATTTTTTATTTTCCATTTTTCTTATAAAAACATGTTTTGACAACACTTTAGAATCATTTCCAATGGAAATGATTCTAAAGTGCAGTCAAAGCATGCTTTTATTGATATATTAGCACGGGATAATGATGATTCCAACATGATAATGCCTGACGCCATTCAGCATGTGTAACAACTCAATTTCTACGTGGTAGTAACGTCAATGTCATGCCCTGTAGCCGATTTCATCAAAATTGCAAAGTAAACTTTTCTAGCAAAGTATACTTTGAGGGAGAAATCATTTATTTTTCCCGAAAAGCATTATTTCATATAGAACTAACGACTGCATATATTTGATGATTAAAAGTATGCAGAATTATTATACTGAATTTATTACATTATCACAGCCATAATGGCTGTGATAATGTAATAAATTCAGTATAATAACAAGAAACAAGGCAAAGCCACAAAGGCCAGGTTTTTTCCAAGCATAGACACTTGGATAACATAATTATACCCACTTTTTGTAGACTAGATGGCCGTGGCCTGCATGTCGCGCCTTGGGGCGAGGCATGGACACTAAAAAAATAGATATAGTAGATGGAAAAACTTTAACGAAAAAACTTTAACCAGACACACGGACGTGACAATGATGGGTGCGACAATGACGGACGGACGGACGGACGGACGGACGCGATATCGCGCTTTCCGCAAGCGGGTGCGACAATGATGATAAACACCTATGTGAAGTATCAAGGTAATGGGTGAAGCAGTTGCAGAGATATAGTACACGAAAAAACTTTAACAAATAAATTCAAAGTAATTTGACCTTGACATTGCGCACAGGGGCCACACGGTTGGGGGTTAGAATGAAAATATGGACGATGATAAACATCCATGTGAAGTTTCAAGGTAATGAGCGAAGCAGTTGCAGAGATATAGTATAACGAAAAGGTTTTAACCAAAAAATTTAACCAGACGTACGTTAAAAAGTTAAGGTTGAAAATGGCTAAGTCAATTACGTAGAAATAATAGGTGAAGGTAAAACAATGGTCACATGTTGGATAGTTGTATGTGGTAGGCACCCCTTGGTTATGAAGCTGTGAAAGTTTGATGGTCCTAGGTGGTACAGTACCAAAGAAATGGACTTAAACACGAAAACTTAACATTGAAAACGCGAAAACTTAACATTGAAAATGGCTAAGTCGACTGCGCGGAAAAAATGGGTCAAGTTAAAAAAAAAAGTAACATGTTGGATAGTGATATGTGGTGGGGGTGGGCACCCCTTGATTATGAAGCTGTGAAAGTTTGGTGGTCCTAGGTGGTACAGTAACAAAGAAATGGACTATAACACGAAAACTTAACATTGATTGTGGACGCCGCCCGCCCCGCCGCCCGCCCGCCCTCCCGGCTTTCGCCAATCCAATAGCCTGGATTTTTTCCCAAAAAACCTGGCTAAAAATTAATAAATTTATATTAAAATTGAAAATTTCTCCCTCAAAGTATACTTTGCTAGAAAAGTATTGTTGTGTTGTTGTCTTTTTATTGTTTACACAATCTCTTTAAACACATGCATCTAATGTTTTGGTGCAGCAGTTGCAGATTAAATTCAGCTATAAAACACATTTTACATCAGGTTTTTAAACATACTTGTTCACGAAATATTGAACCATTTATATATACTGTACAGTTTCTTTTGTCCTTAAGTATATTTGCATACATAAGACATTGATATATTTCCAGGACAAGTCACTGGAAAAATTAAATGTGTGGGGTTTTGAGCGAGACCGAAACTAGGTAATTTTTTCCATGCTGTTTAGTACATTGAATGGACCATTTACTGAGGCGTAGGTCAGTCAACCACCTGTGCTTGGCACGGTGTGGATCAGGGCTTCTAAAATTTCAGAATGCCAATCGGTCCAGACGTAATTGTCGGCCCAAAGGAGCCGGTACGAAACAGAAAATCGGTCGGCTATTGGGTGCAGACGAAATTAGGTTACATCACGCTCCATAGCTTGGCTAAGTTTTGTTTTTTTCTGCAGTTTATCTGAAGCGAAGACACTTTGTGTAAACATAGTATATCTTTTATGGTTCATGTACTATAATTATTGATTTTTGTAATGTAAAAGTCGTGTTTGAAAGATTTAATACACACAGGCGTGTGTGGCTAGAAAATCAATATCTGGTAACACGAGGCACGTGGCAGCTGTGTATTGCGCCGCTAATCGGGATATCGGTTATCATGGTTATCGAGGTGTGTAACTTCACACATCACACCAATAAACTAGTGGCATGTTGTGTATTATTTTGGGCATTCGGAGCGTGGATTGAGAAATAGTAGCCGGATTTCATTATTTTCGGACCAAATTTTAAGTATACATGTAGTTTGCAAATCTCAATCGGTCTGAGATTTCAAAATTCAGTCCAGAACTGACAAACTGAACATTTTAGAAGCCCTAGTGTGGATGATACATTATGTTGAATGTGAATACGTGACCAGAACATAAAACTGACACTTACCATCTCCTCAAAGATGGATACGGACAAAATCCCCCCAGGACATAATCCCCACCATGATTTTTGACACAGGAGGACAAAATCACACCCCCCCATCTAAAATCCCCCCCCCCCCCGTCAAAAATCACAGTCCTACATAATCCCCCCCCCCCCCATCATTCAAAATTCAAGGGAGACAAAATCCACCACCACCCCCCAGGATATAATCCCCCCCACCCCCATGATCTCTTTGAAACCAAACGTTGATATGGTTGTAATTGTGATACATAAATGTGCTTGGTATAATGTGATCATGCTTAATATGCAGTATTTTGAATGTGACCCATTATTGACTGTAAATAATGATGATTACCATTGACCTATATTTTGAACAAGGAATTTTATTAAAACAAACAGAAATGAATGATTGTTACAGGATTTACCTATCGTTTTGGCTAATAATTCTTTGAAATGGTAATCAATTCTTCACTAAAACAATATGGTTTGGGACCGACATCAGTATACAAATGTACAAACGATACATACCGTATTTACCGTATATATTGGAACAGTAAAAAATAATTAAAAAAATTAGTGTCCCAAAATATAATATAAACAAAATAATTTTTTGGTTTTTCTGTCCCAATATTTATGGTAAATTCGGGAATATTTGTTCATTTCATGTTTGCATTGTCATTATTAAAATTTGAATTAAAGTTTGTGTTTGTGTTAAATAATCCCTAATTACCGATTCTCACTGTGACTATGAATGAACGACGTCGCCAATGCCTATAATATGCCATAAGTTTTCACTGTTATCTCCGCATGTAATACATATATTGAATCCAAGAATTGTTAACGTCATGTTTTATTTATTCATCATGTTCATGTAGAATGTAGATCTACGTAGGTCCGTGCAATCCATTATTGTAAACGCGTGTAGAAAAAAGTGTAGTAATGATGACGCAATGACCCAATGACCGATATCCTGTTCCATCAGCTGCAACGCCACGGACAAGCTCGTGCGTTGCAATCTGTGTTTACTCTTATGGTGAGCACAGGTGGAAGACTCGGATATATGACACCAAAATAAATGCCTATTAAAAAAATCCCATTATCCCACCCACCTGGTATCGTACTGTACATGACGTTAATAATAGAACGAGATCAAGTGGGTGGGGTAATGGATATTATTGAAATGGTCATTTTCTTTGTGTCACACGTCCGACTATTCCACCTGTGGGTTTGAGTACAGACCTGTATAGACATGTTTTGCCCGACGTGTTATACTATTGCGCCAGTTCATGAGGTAATCAGGCTTATCACGTGAGATTTTCGACGAAGATAAATCTGATAATAGTGATAATAGTGTACATTTTCTGTAAACGATACCGAATGTTGACGAATATTAAATTAGTAATTATTACGCATTTGCTCTGAAAATGTTATCAACTTTCCAATATATTTGCAGAAAAAAATCAAATCATTCTCGGCGAAAATCTCAGTTATATAAAAGTTGATTATCTCATGCACTGGCTCAATTATGATGTAGCGAAACAAGGCCAGTTGTCACGTACACATTTGTGTACATGCGCCGGGGGCGTGGGCAGTGCTGTAACAATTTAGTTAATCTGGGTCGAGTTAATCTGCGCGACTGATACGCGATCTCCGATTGGTCAGCCTTTACACCTAATTAATATTCCACCAATGGTGAGCGTGAACGCATGCCGGAAAAATTAAATCGAGCACATAACAATTAGCACTGCTTTGTTACTGGGACCAATAATTGATCTTATTCCCAGTTTGCTCGGATTAATTTACGAAATGTGCAAACGTGATCAGCTGCACATTCACATCGGTGAGATAAAAGGAGGCTATGCGTCCATAAAAAAAAAAAAATTCGTCCATTTTGGGTCTAATTTGATGGAATATTTTTTATATTTATTCACCAAAAATGGCAAGTTGGGAGTGCTTTAGAATCGTAAGACGATTCTAAAGCACTCCCAACTTGCCATTTTTGGTGAATATATATCAAAATTTCCATCAGTTAAGGTGATTAATTTGAGGGAAATTTAAGAATGCAGAATATCAAAAGTGCATGTTCTTCCAAATATGTGTACACACTCCAAATGGATTCACACAATGATGAAAAAGGGTTGTCCCAAAACTTAATACGAAACAATTATGGAATTTTACGCTGATTTGAGGTATGTCCCAAATCTTAATCTCCCAAAAATAATTATTTTCGTAAAAAATAGAGGTGTCCCAATACTTCCGGTGTCCCAATACATACGGTAAATACGGTACATATTCTTGTTTGACGTTTATTGTGCAACCAAAAATACTTCATTAGATGTGCTTGTTTGATTGTGCAAATAAAAGTACTGAATATGTGATTTACTTTGATTATGTGATTTTGTCCTACCTTGAATTTTGATGGGGGGGGGGAGGGATGATGTCCTACCTGTGGATTTTAGACGCGCGGGGGATTTTGTCCTCCTGTGTCAAAAATCATGGGGGGGATTATGTCCGGGTGGGGGGGGGGGGGGGGGGATTTTGTCCTACACTCCCCTGAAGACCGTATATTTCCAACATTAAGACTTTTGTGGCCAGTGTAGCCCCAGATCAGTCTTATCAGGGCCTACACGGTTCGCCATTCACTTACAATCTTCCTGAAGACCATATATTGCCAATGATACAATGTTTATGACCAGTATAGCCCCAGATCAATCTGCACATATGCGCAGTCTAGTCAGGGCCGACGCGTTTCGTCATTCACTTACAATCGTCCTGAAGGCCGTATATTGCCAACAAAGTCCAGCAGATGTCTGTTTGGTGGTTCACACTCGATAGTTCCCGACAACTCTCGAAGTTCTTCCTTACTTAACATCTTGGACGTCTGGGGTAAACCCTGCATATATACCATAATAACACTAAATACTTAGACACAAAATATTCTAGAAAACACATATAGGTAAATACGTTGACGAGTTTCCAAATATTTACGGTCAGCATAGTTGTACTGGTTTGTCATAATAATAGTGTATTTCGATACAATTTGTTTGGGAAACCTCTATTTAATAGGGATTTCCCCACTCACGCCTCCCACACTCCAAAAAAAAAAAAAATGTGTTTAAATATTTAGTCAATACGGTAGTATCATGAAATATATAATTATGTGAAATTATTGATTTATTGTTTTGACGGATTATTTGATTGATTGAGTTGGATTTAACATCTAATTAACAATGGAATATGGCAAATATGACAGAAACTATCGCTACCAACCTGTCTGATTTTAAGATTTGTCTCCCCGTCCAGATTGGATGTTTCTATGTAGCACATGGCCTGGGGCTCGCTGAAAGGAAACCATCGAAACTGTTTTTGACACATGGATGGTCAAGAAAACTGGACGATGGCTACAACTAAAATGTGGCTGTGACTGGAGGAATGAGGCTTATGGGTTTTACTATAGCGTGTATAATAGCAACTTCTAAATTTGGCATAGTATTATCATTTAACAAAAACAAAAATCACAATTTTTCCTTACCGGTACATGCATAGGGAAAATGCCAAATTATGCCAAGCCAAATTATCTCCCCTGATTATCAGTTTCTGATAGCACGTACTTGAATATATCAAATATTTTGGGGAATGTGATCAAATAAGATGGTCAACTGATTTATATATGTCATTTACTGTGCATGAAGCGAACAACCACATATTGGATTTATCCCGTCAACACAGTGCGTATGTGCCGTGAAACACGTTGCCGTGAAACATTTTTGATATCCAGTCAATACAATTTTTGCATTTTACAGCCATTTGTAGGTGTTGACGGGATAAATAGAATAGTAGGTTAGTGCCGTGAATGGGAAAAAATATCTGGCGCGGCACAGAAACGGGATGTGCTCGGCAGAGCCTCGCCCATCCCGTTTCCTGAGCCTTGCCAGATATTTTTTCCCATTCACGGCACTAACCTACTATTCTCTATCTATTTTCCTTATTTCTGAACCAAAGTATATGTTGTGACCACTCATTTGAACCGTCTCGGCGAGACGGTTCAAATGAGTGGTCACAACATATACTTCTGATGAGAAATAAAGAAATTATTGAGCCTTGCCGGATATTTTTCCCCATTCACGGCACTAACCTACTATTCTCTATATCTGAGACGTCCTGTAAATGTAAATGCTTTGATTTAACGACGGCACTGGCTCGATGACCTTGCATGTCGGGACCGACTGCTTAACTCTTTGCATGCTGGGAAACTTGTGGGCTATAAATAGTTAAAAACTAGCAGACAAAAATTCATCATAGTTTCTTGTATTTCTCCCCGTAAATATCATGAATATGTCTTGGAATTTCATTAGAATTTAGTTGGAGAATATTAACCCATATATACATGCAAGTCGGAAAAATTGGGGGCAGAGACCAAAATTTGACAGAATAACCGGAATACCATATGCAAGTTGTAAAAAAAGTTCCCCAAGTTTCCTGGGGGTGGAAGGCACCTAATTTGCATATTTTCAAAATGGCCGCCACCCGTAAAAGCAAAAATGCTAACTTTTGAACCAAATGGGCTATACACACGTTTAATATGTCTGATCTGACTAGTTTCTTATATAGAACTCAGTTGTCAATGTTCCAGAACACTTCTGGACTTGGAAGGCACATCATTTGCATATTTTCAAGATGGCTGCCACCAGCGAATGCAAAAAAAATATTATTTTACAGTACTAAATGGTTTATATATTTACTCAGCATGTCTAATCACACTAGATTTTCTTGAGATAACATTTCAGAACACGTTTCATCAAGCGTCACAGTTGAAGAAAACTGAAACAGGTTCCACCCGCATCGCAAATGGGCGAATTTGGTCAAATTGATATCAAGGTATATAACAGACCCTCAAAGGCCGGTCTCAAAAAGATCAATGTGCGAAAGACCAATCTTGATACATTCAGTGTGACTCCTGAGGTAAAAGCAATTCTACATCTTGATTCTCTGTGGCTCTCGTCATTAGCTTTAGGAATGTAATCGATCCCCGGCTGGGGTGGTTTCAATCACCTGGTGACAGAGCTAGATGGTGAATTTCAAGTGAGTGATGTGGTTGCTCTCCCATCCATCAATTTGGACCCCACCAATCTCAGTACAGTTTTCATAGTTTTGCTTTTTGCTCAGAAGGAAGCATCCAAATACAATCGCCATCACATTTGATCAGCCATTGTTTATCAAGGCTGTGGACATCATCGCCACCAGCCCTGAACTGGCAAATACTGTTCCAAGGCTTGGTGGATTTCATCTACTAATGTCGTTTATGGGGGGGGGGGGGGCTACCTGTTTCATAATGTCATGGAGTGGCCTCGAGGAGCTGTGGCGGACGGTATACATACTGATAGCATCACATACATGCTTGATGGTCATGCATATTCAAGTGCCTTGCGGTTACATACTCTCACTGCTCAGAGCATCGTCACTGTATTATTTGAGACACCAGATGCTCTTGAAGGGGTAAATGTAACAAGGTTGCGTCAGTTATGGCCACAAATGATGTCTGATGATATTACAGTTAGCGAAGCGATGTCGGATCCTGTCATATCACAACTCAGTGATGTTATGAGCCAGTTGTATCAGACAGTCAGTTGTCGGAGTAGGACTGCCAAATTGTGGGTACAGTATGTAGAGCAGGTATCGCTGATGCAGCAGTTTGTGCGTGCTGAACGCAGTGGATATTTTCCACTTCATTTGCATACCATTGCACGAATGCAAATCGTACTTTCATGCTTCGGGACGTGTAGCATATGCAAAGTCAACTCGGGTATACCTGCAAGACATGGATGATCTGGAGAAGAAGATGCTGTCTGAGGACTGGAAGAAGTTTGTTGAAGATGGATACTTCACCATTCGGCGGACCAATACATTCTGGTATCTGGTCAGACATGACTATCGAACAAGTGTTGATGAGGGCGATGAAGAAAACAGGCGGGCTTACTCGCGGATGGCACATCACTGACAGCACTCTGGCACAGTGGGTGGGTGCTTTGCCACTCTGCTTACTAATCTGCGAGGCCCTCGAGGAACTGTTTGGAGTGAGCTGTGAGACATCGGATCAACTCTCACTGAATAAACACCATGCTGAATTGAGACCGGCTAGACTGTCCCAGGATGACACTGATCGGAAGAGGCTCATTGAATGGTTAAGATCACACAATCCATTTGGTTATACAGACAAATTTGTGTCTATTTTCACAGGAGTTGAGGCAGATTCTAGCATAAACTGCGATGATGCTGTTGCAATTGGCTCACAACTACACATGGGAACATTGGGGGGAAACTTTGCAGACATGAAGCTGCATAGAAAACACAGAGTTCAGCCACAGTCTGCAATGCGTTCCACCGTAAAAGTGCGCAATGAGCCCATGGTTGTGAATGAGCAGCAAATGCTTAACAGGATCATCGCAGTCTTACAGACTAGCAAAGAATTGCGAGAATTTGTCCAGTATGAGTTTGTAAACTTCGCTCCTGCTTTGTTTGATGCGGTGTCTATGCGCAAGACAGCAAAGGCTGCACTGAGTTGAATTCTTGTCATTATAGATGGAGGTCATCTACTCCATACAGTCGTGTGGAATACTCCGTGCACGTATACAGATGTGATACAAGGATATGTCTCCTACCTGCAAAAGCATTATAACAGACGCCTTGTGATCGTTGTGTTTGATGGGTATGGCTCGGCATTCAACACAAAGGCAGTTGAACAATCAAGAAGAGCCAGAAAGGTCACATCTGCATCAATTGTTGTAACGCCACAAACCAGTACATCAACTAGACAGGAAGAGTTTCTTGGGAACGGAGAAAACAAGCAATCTCACAGTTGAACTCAGTTGACATACTCAACCGCCAAGCAGTAGCTAACGCTGACAGTCTCATCGTCAGCACAGCACTAGAATACTGTCAATCCGATCATGGGGTACATGTTATCTGCAAAGACACAGATGTCCTGATATCACTGCTCGATCGGAAACCCCCCCCAAACAGACAATTATACTTGTCCATCCTCAACCTGGTGCATATCAAAATACATGTACATTGATATCGAGAAGCTTCAGGTTTCCCTAGGTGTGTTGAAGGATGTTATCCTTTTCGCCCACGCATTCACGGGTACTGATACAACATCTGCAGCATACCGTCGAGGTAAGGCCCAGGCAATTAAGCTACTAAGAACAAGGCATTCTCTGAGAAATGAAATAGCAGCATTCTATCAACAGAATGCATCCCACGATGAGATCGATGCTGCCGGTGAGGATTTCTTTCTCGCCTGGTATGGTGTTGAAAGATACGGTTCATTGGACGCTGCTCGATATTTCAAACTGAAGCAAATGATAGCCCATCAGTCATTGTCCAAAGTCCTGAACCTCGCCATTCTCCCTCCCATGTTAGGTTCAGCCAAACAACACAGTCGGAGGGTCTATCATTTGATTCAACAATGCCGAGGTGTTGAACTTGACTGCACCAAATGGGGATGGGAAATGAGGGCAGGTGTACTGACTCCAGTGGGTTCCGAAAACCCAGCTGCCCCTTCGAAATTGCTAGAACTAGTATTCTGCAATTGTAAAATGCGGTGCAAGCTAGCATCTTGTAAGTGCAGGAAAGCGGGTCGTGCATGCACACCAATGTGTGGCACATGCCTTGGTGAGACATGCACAAACACCCCGATGATAGAAGAGATGAATGTAGTTGTAACCTAGTATCTGGCTTAGTTTCCACAAAACTAAACAATAGGTATAGAAAATGTCCATTTACTTCAGTGGTGATGGCTGTATATATGAGCTCTGCTGTGCAATTTCCAACCATAGGGTCCGAATTTCACATTTTTTACTTTTTGACAGTTTTTTGTAGCACAGACAATGTACTTTCCAAAAAACATTGAATTTTGTAAATATTCCATCTAGTTAAGTTGCTATGACGTCACAAACAACACATGTGTTGGCGTAAGTCTTTTTACGCAAACGCAATGTCGTCGACGTCATCATAAATTGCAGAGAAAAATAACAGTTCAAATTTCTATGCAGAACTGTCTATGCGGAATCACTTAATTTAATAGTTCATAAAATTGCATTATAAAATATCGGTACCTTTATTTGTGATGAAGTACATACACTGTATTATGTTCCACAATTCACATGTAGCATATGGTATCCAGTTCTCCAGATAAGGAGTAAGTAGAAAATATAATTGAAAAATGGAATTTAAAACTATAAATGGACGCTTGTCGACAAGCGCATGTGTATCCCCCTCCCCAGATACACAAGTAGTTTGAAAAAAGGGTGTTCGAGTTATGCTCCGGAGACAAAATCAGTGACGGAAAAAAGAAAGGGAGATAACTAAAAAAATTAGTGATGCAAGAGTTGTCATTCTTGCGTGACACACCTTTAGGGTCGTGGTCTATGCATGTGTGAAGTTTCATGAAAATATTCCAAAGGGTGTTCGAGTTATGCTCCGGACACGAAATCAGTGCACGAAACAACAAAGGGAGATAACTAAGAAATTAACAACGCAAGAGTTGTCATTCTTACGTGCGACACACCTTTGGGTCGTCTTCTATGCATGTGTGAAGTTTAATAAACTAGAAAATGTGTTCATAGAACATGGATGTCCCACATATCGCTTTGATAATAAATGAGGCCAAATTCCAAGTCAAAATTTTCTTTTACCCGAGCGTTAAAGTTTTTGAAGCACCAAGTATGTGACCTTGACCCTGGGCTTGGCGGGGGCAGGACGAACGTGGATTTGGCACAGGGCGGTAGAGGACCATTAGAGCAATGCGTATATGAAATATGAAGATGATCCGTGAAAGAAAACAGAAATTATAAGATATTTACCTGAGAGTTAAAGTTTTTGAAGCACCAAGTATGTAACCCTGACCCTGGGCTTGGCGGGGGCAGGACGAACGTGGATTTGGCACAGGGCGGTAGTGAACCATCAGAGCAATGTGTATATGAAACATGAAACAGATCGGTCGAAGGATGAAGAAATTATGAGACATTTACCCGAGTGTTAAAGTTTTGTGACGGACGGACGGACGGGACGCACGTTCCTACGAATGAATACTTGTTGGGTTTTTACTGTATAAAAATACCCAACAAGAGTACCCAACACTATCCTAACCCTACCCAACAAGATCCCCGTACGCTTACAACAAGTACACCCATTCGTGTGTGCGGACGGACGGACGGACGACGGACGGATGGACGGACAAATGGATACTTATGTGGCTTATCACATGTTAAATATTAGCCACATAAAACGATTTTTAGCCACATAAAAGGATTTTTTAGGTGGCTAATTGTAACCAACCCTATCCTTTACTAAGTCCATAACCCTGTGGGGCTAGCCACATAAGTACCCTAATGTGTGCCCGGACGGACGGACGGACGGACGGACAAGGGTAACACTAAATGCCGCCTCCACTATCGTGGTGAGGCATAAAAATATTCCAAAGGGTGTTCGAATTATGCTCTGGATACGAAATCAGAGCATGAACCAACAAAGGGAGATAAGTAAACAAGAATTCCGCGGAATCAAATGCCTCGCCTTGTCCCGCCTTGACCTCGAGCCTGGGCCCGAAAGCAATTTTCACTGGCCCGAACATATTATACAATTATTGACTAGTGAGCCATGGAATATCAGATTATATTCTATGGCTCACTAGTCAATAATGGTTGTATTTTATTATATGAAAATTCAAAATCTGTATTATAAAGCACTTTCACGAACCCTTATGGCTACTAGACACAAAAAAAATGAGAAAAAAAAAATGGAAAAAAAAGTTTAAAAATTAAAAATAATAAAGGTTTGCTACTGGAGCCCAGAATTTTTTTTAATAGTCCTATATTTATCTACATATATCTGCACAGGTCCACATAATGCCACAATATTTTCAACACAGTTTACGGAAATGTAATATCCAATGTAGTAATTTACCTGTATAAATTACCTGTGGTCAGACTGGTCAAGACTGGACATTTGCACATGCTAGCACACTAGTCAATAATTGTTTTATTATATGATAATAGTCTGTATATAGCACTTACGACCTTATGCTACTAGACAAAAATTTAAAAAGAATTTGAAAAAAAAAATGAAAAAAAAAAAATGGAAAAAAAAGTTTAAAAATTAAAAATAATATAAATGCTTGCTACTGGAGCCCAGAATTTTTTTTAATAGTCCTATATTTCATATATGCACATCCACCATATATGCACAGGTCATAATGCCACAATATTTTCAACACAGTTTACGGAAATGTAATATCCAATGTAGTAATTTACCTGTATAAATTACCTGTGGTCAAGAGTGGTCAAAATGGTCAAGACTGGACATTTGCACATGCTAGCACATGCACAGGTGAATGGTTCTCCCAGTCTCTATTGTTCTCTCTACAGGTAAGGTGTACAAAGCACACGAGAAAATGTGTACAGAGCAGACGAGAAAACGGGTCTTCATGCATTATTGTCCAGTTTGTAGAGTGCGCAAAACAAAAAAGGGAGATAACTAAAAAAATTAGCTACGCAAGAGTTGTCATTCTTGTGCGCGACACACCTCCGGGTCGTGGTCTATGCATGTGTGAAGTTTCATGAAAATATTCCAAAGGGTGGTCGAGTTATGCTCCGGACAGGAAATCAGTGCGCGAAAACAAAAAAGGGAGATAACTAAAAAATTAGCTATGCAAGAGTTGTCATTCTTGTGCACGACACACCATCGGTTCGTGGTCTAATTGAATGTGTGAAGTTTCATAAAAATATTCCAAAGGGTGGTCGAGTTATGGTCAATCAGTGCACGAAACAAAAAAGGGAGATAACTAAAAAATTAGCTATGCAAGAGTTGTCATTCTTGTACGCGACACACCTTCGGGTCGTGGTCTATGCATGTGTGAAGTTTCATGAAAATATTCCAAAGGGTGGTGGAGTTATGCTCCGGACACGAAATCAGTGCGAGAAACGAAAGTGTCTGCGGCGGACGCGGACGCGGCCCGCTGTCAAATCCATAGTATCCCCCGACGGAGTACGGGGGATACAATAAAGCAGAGCGCACAAATAAATGTGAGAAATATAATGGTGCAAGTTACTATTAAACAAAGGGTAGTGTACGCAATTTGACATTAAACAAATGTACGGAGCCAGTTCGGGACATGAAAGCTTTGTCCCAGTGGGACATTTTCATAACATAACAATTAAGTAATTAAGATTTAAAATACATTGAAAATAAGTTGTATTTGTTTTGTTCTTTTAAATTTCATTACCTCTATCCAACAGCTTACATATCATAGAAGTTGATCAGCATGGGTACCCATTTATAACCAAAAATGCCATCAAAACTTTATTGGAGGCCTTTTATTGGCCTTGGCGGGCCGTCTACAACAGCTTCAATCATTGACTTGAAACTTAATATGCAAATATTCACTGTGCGCAACACCCATGCTGCCCACATGCCCAAGGTCAAGGTAAAATGTCTTAAGAGAAGTTTGGGTTAAAGTTTTTGTAAACTTTGCGTTAAAGATTTTACGTATGTTATATCTCCTCAACCGCTTCACTCATTGACTTGAAACTTCATATGCATGTATATATATAATACTCGTATAAATATCACATACGCATAATATTGGTACATTGCATATATAAAGAGCAGATCATATTATCTTATACTATTGGTACGGTTGTACCATATCCAGGGGCATAGCAAACAATTATATTGTGTTGGTGCAACATGTATGTTTGGAGCCGATGTATGCAACCAAGTACAATTATTGTGGATATATCTTAAATTTTGATAAATCATCAACATCTTGCTGCTACGTGCAAATTATATGTATTGATATCAGGACGTAACAAAATTGAGGTTTACAGTTACCTGCCTCACTGTGCATGAGCTCTTCATGTAGTTAGCGATGTGGCCATATATATGTTCTAGATTCGATACACGTAGCCGCCCAGACAATATGGGTTGTATTGTACCCAGCCACAGTGAGTCACGTCGGTGATTGCATCGTCACCTGATGTATCAAGGGCATATTGTATTACATCACCGAGACTATGTCACGTGAGTTCATTTAATGTTGCATGACGTGACAGAAAATACTGTGATATACAAAAATGCAGTCAACCGGTTTCATGTTTCAGTTTCTAATTTCACTAATGCATCAGTTTTGATGTATTTACTTAAAATGTATAATGAATACATCGCATTGAATTTCTTAATAGATGTTATCGGCTAGGGAAGCAACTCCTCTCGGGATTGTAGTAATGTATAAACAACCTTGTGAAATCAAATTTTCAGACGAAATATTAATTAGTTAACAGTTTATTTTCACGTTGTAACAAAATAAATATACTAAACTAGTATGTGGTGGCAGAAACACTACCGGTATGTAGGCTATGTATACATGGTTTACGTTCCTTCCTGAATCCAAACCATTTGTCAAACATCGAAACGATTCGGTAGGCATACTCAGTACTTAACGTAGTTGGTATTCATCAATTATATAGACTAGAGTAGAGACACAAGAGCTCACGAATCATACAAACATCAATAATCAAACTATATGTAAAGTTTCTACTTAGATCGAAATTGTTGACTCTCAGTTTCCCAGCTAAGTTTGTCACATAAATTGACGTTAGACGTTAAGCGACTTAATTCTGAAACATCGTCTGCTCCACATGGTGACGTCAGAAAACCAGGATTTCCGACGTAATGTTATTTTGAGCCTAACGTTGGAAATTGCACAGCGGCGCTCATATGTTTTAGATATCAATTATGTCTCAAAGACATATTGATCACAAATACATTGATGTTTATGTAATGTAATTGTCTATTTGATAAGAACATAATATATACTGATCAGATGTTCATACTACGAGTATACTGCCTTGCGAAATGTAATGTAACAATGGATAAAAAATCATTCTTTTTTTTTCATTCGTCTTTGCTTTGTACTGGCAATTATGAAAATATTTGTTGCATATACTTCAAATAATTACATAATCTGTCGACAACCCAGCAAACAAAAATTTTACCCTTTTAAATGGTGATGTCATAAAGTATGAACTGTTTTTGTTATGTTAGGGGGTGGGGGGGGGGAGATATCATTTACTACTTCTATGAGTCTCTCGGCATATTGTTTTTCGTCAGTGGTGGCCATCTTGAATGTACAAATAGGTGTATTTCACAAGAAAACTGAGGACCTGTCGTCAATAAACACTAGTGTGATTATGTACACTCTATACGTTTGTTGCCCATTCACTTCCAAAGTTAACAGCTAAATCCTCTCCAGTGGCGGCCATTTTTAAAATATGCAAATTATACAGTTTGTAGCCCAATGAACATATTAAAAATACATGAAATGAGTTTTCCATGTTGAATTAATGTGATTAGACATACTGAACATGTTTATAGCATATTTGGGTCAAAAGTTAGCACTTTTGCTCTGCTGGTGGCGGCCATTTTGATTTAATATTCAAATTACATGGATTCTAGCCAAGGGAACATCTTTAAAGTGCCTTAAACAAGTTATCTGTGATAAATTAGTGTGATTAGACATGCTGAACATGTTTATAGCCCGTTTGGTTCAAAAGTTAGCATTTTCGCCTTTGCTCATGGCGGCCATTTTGAAAATATGCAAATTAGGTGCCTTCCACCCCCGGGAAACTTGGGGAACTTTTGTTATGACTTTACTATGGTATTCTGGTCATTCTGCCAAAGTTTGGCCTCTGCCCCCAATTTTTCCGACTTAAAATTATTTTTCTCCCACTAAATTGAGTCTAGAGGACTCAATTCTAATGAAATTTCAAGACATAATTATTTACAGAGAGAAATAAAACATAATTATACTCCTAATTTGTTTGGCGGATATTTTCACCGCTAGCATGCAAAGAGTTGAGTCCCCATCCGATAGTTCAAAGTTCACAAAGTTCACAAAGTTCAAAGTTCACAAAGTTGTCTTGCCCAAGGACACACCGAATCGACCATTCGCAGCGTTCGAGGTGGTAAACGAACCCGGCGTCTCCCGATCCGCAGTCCGACGCTCGACCTACTGAGCTAATCCGGGCACCTTGAGACAATCATCTGAGACACGGTCACTTTAAATTGTTGGCAAAGTATGAATCTGCCCTCTCTCAGACAATGGTCACCCATACGAGACATTTTGACCACACTATCAGCTGTCGACAATAATCAAGCCCCAGACAATCTCGTCTAGTGATACTCCCACGGGAATTGTAAACACTCTCCGCCGAAAACCCAATCAGACAGTGAACAAGCCCACGAACAATCACACACATGTTCTTGTGTAAATCAGAATAACATGTGGCGCGCCAGGATTGAGTTTGCAACCAGTGTAGGCCCAGATCAGCCTGCGCTTCCGTGCAGACTGATCAGGACCTACACTGGTTGAGTAAGGCTCTGGTGTTACCTACCACGTTGTATAATTGTATTTTGCTGATGTTGATTTCGAAAATCAATCATATTGTCCATATATGACGTCGAAAAATGACAGAATATTTAATTGAATTCATAAGCTCTGAATTTTTTGTTATTTACAAACAAAGTAAATCGGCACTCAAATTGGAAAAACTCTGGCAAACTTCTCAATCGGACCCACAGACGGACATCCAGTCCAAACACTGTATGCCTCCCAGCTCCCCAAAGACCGAGGGCACAAAAAATATTGTATTTTGATGGTAAATCAAAATTGGGGAAAATGTCAATACAACAAGGACATTGTTATAGCCTTGATAATATTATTTTTTTTTAACGCATTTGCCTTGCAAGCCATGCAAACAATGTGAACAGTCCTCAGTTACCTTGACCTTGGGCGGTCGAACGTGGGTCCTATGCAAAACAAAGCAGCATCCCTAGACACACATTGTCGCCAAATATTATCACAATCGATGAAACGGTTCATAAGTTATTGCAAAATGAATGGTGTTATTAACGTACGTATGTACATACAGAGATTACCTCTTTGCATGCTAGCGGCAGAAATATCCGCCAAACAAATTAGGAGTATATGTTTTATTTCTCTCTGTAAATATGTCTTGAAATTCCGGACACAATTCTAATGAAATTCCAAGACATATTCATGATATTTATAGGGAGAAATAAAAGAAAATACAATGAATTGTCGTCTGCTATTTTTGAACTATTTATAGCCCACAAATTTCCCAGCATGCAATATCCCATCTTACCTATCGGCAAGGCGATAATCAGGGAGAGAATACAAGAGACAACCTCATTTGCTATTGCATTGATGGAACATTTCTGTAGCCGATTTCATCAAAATTGCAAAGTATACTTATCTAGCAAAGTATACTTTGAAGGAGTAATCATTTATTTCCACAACAATGCATTATTTCATATAGAACTAACCACTGCATATATTTGATGATTCAAAGTATGCAGAATTATTATACTGAATTTATTACATTATCACAGCCAAAATGGCTGTGATAATGTAATAAATTCAGTATAATAATAAGAGTGCCGCAAGTCACAAAATACGCCCGTCGAATATGGGCCAGACAGCGAAGATGCAGAAATGTGAAGCTGTCACCAAGGCAAGAAACATTAATGAGAATTTGAAAGTCTATAGCATTATTTCTTCATCTCGTGCTAAACATGTATACTAATTTAGGCAGAGATAGAAAAGTAGAGTGTAAAGTAGAAATGATAGGGAATTGGATACAATAATGTAGAAAAAATGGCTAAGTTAAAAAGGATGCAGAAATGTGAAGCTGTCACCAAGGCAAGAAACATCAATGAGAATTTGAAAGTCTATAGCATTATTTCTTCATCTCGTTGTGCTAAACATGTATACTAATTTAGGCAGAGATAGAAAAGTAGAGTGTAAAGTAGAAATGATAGGGAATTGGATACAATAATGTAGAAAAAATGTTAAAAAGTTAAAAAGGTGATCTTTTTGTTAAAACATATGTTTTCGGCATGAAAACAGCAAGGTGCACATCTTCAATATGTGTAGAATACGTGTGTATAGTTTCAGATCGATCGACTGAACGGTTTCTGAGGAGTTGTGTTCACAAACTCTTTACCCTATATAGAATTGTATAGAACAAGAAACGAGGCAAAGCCACGAAGGCCAGGTTTTTTCCAAGCATAGACACTTGGATAACATAATTATACCCACTTTTTGTAGACTAGATGGCCGTGGCCTGCATGTCGCGCCTTGGGGCGAGGCATGGACACTAAAAAAATAGATATAGTAGATGGAAAAACTTTAACCAAAAAACTTTAACCAGACACACGGACGTACGGACGTACGGACGGACGTATGCCAAAATGCTGACGATATCGCGCTGACAATGATGATAAACACCCATGTGAAGTATCAAGGTAATGGGTGAAGCAGTTGCAGAGAAATAGTACACAAAAAAACTTTAAAAAAAAATTCAAAGTAATTTGACCTTGACATTGGGCATAGGGGCCGCACGGTTGGGGGGTAGAAAGAAAATATGGATGATGATAAACACCCATGTGAAGTTTCAAGGTAATGGGCGAAGCAGTTGCAGAGATATAGTATAACGAAAAACTTTTAACCAAAAAACTTTAACCAGACGTACGTTAACTTCAACGTTAACTTTTTAACGTTGAAAATGGCGTCAATTACGTAGAAATAATAGGTGAAGGTAAAAAAAATGGTCACATGTTGGATAGTTGTATGTGGTAGGCACCCCTTGGTTATGAAGCTGTGAAAGTTTGGTGGTCCTAGGTGGTACAGTACCAAAGAAATGGACTCAAACACGAAAACTTAACATTGTAAACACGAAAACTTAACATTGAAAATGGCTAAGTCGACTGCGCAGAAAAAATGGATCAAGTTAAAAAAAAGGTAACATGTTGGATAGTGATATGTGGTGGGCACCCCTTGATTATGAAGCTGTGAAAGTTTGGTGGTCCTAGGTGGTACAGTAACAAAGAAATGGACTGAAACACGAAAACTTAACATTGATTGTGGATGCCGCCCGCCCGCCGACCGCCCGACCGCCCGCCCGGCTTTTGACAATCCAATAGCCTGGATTTTTTTTCAAAAAACCTGGCTAAAAATGTAGAAAAAATGGCGAAGTTAAAAAGGTGATATTGTAGAAGACGTGTGTATAGTTTCAGAACGATCGACTGAACGGTTTCGGAGGAGTTGTGTACTCTGTACCGTATATAGAATTGCATAGAAAAATGTAGAAAAAATGGCTAAGTTAAAAAGGCGATATTTTTGTTAAAAAATATTTTTTCGGCATAAAAACACCAAGGTGCACATCTTCAATATGTGTAGAAGACGTGTGTATAGTTTCAGATCGATCGACTGAACGGTTTCGGAGGAATTGTGTACACGAACTATGCGCTTTTTCTTCAGCCGCCCGCCCGCCGTGCGGTAAAACATAATACGTACCGTTTTTTAAAAACGTTCGTATAAAAATTAATAAATTTATCAGTAAATTGAAAATTTCTCCCTCAAAGTATACTTTGCTAGATAAGTATAGATGAGACATGACCTTGCCCTGATAATAGTACAAATGGAAATTACCTTGACCTGCCTAGATGACAGCAGAAAGGAATTTGACCTTGACCTACCTACTTGACAACCTTGATAACCGTGCAATGGAAATTGAATTGATTTTGTTGATAAAATGAGATTTGACCTTCACCAACATTGATAATAATAGGACGGGATGTGCCATTGAGCAACCTGATGATAGTAGAACTGGACATGAACTTAACCTACAATGATAATTGTAGAAGGGGATTTGACCTTGATAACAGTACCCTGGAATCTGACCGTGATCTACTTTGATAATAGAATTGGATTTGACCTTGAGTAATCTTGATAACAGTACAATGGAATTTAACTATGACCTACCTTGATAACAAGTGATTGGAATTTGACCTTGACCTATATTGATGATAGCAGAATGAGATTTTACTTTGACCAACAGCAACCTTGCTAAAGTACACTACAACGGAATTTGACTTTGACCTACCATGATTAATAATAGAATGGGATTTGACCTTGACCTACCTTGATGATAGTATGATGAGATCAGCTGGGAAAAACTGTCCATTCACGACCTTGACAATGTCGCCGACGACTATTTCCTTCCATTTTAGGCTCTGCCATATACCCGATCGTAAAACTGCAAATAGATCGATTGACAACTGTACATAGATTGATTGATTGATTGATAATTTGGTGACCCTTCTTACAATGCGGAATTAAATTTGTCGTCTGTTGCCGGGAATTGCAAATTGCCGTCTGCTGTTGTTTTATATTTTTTCTTCTCTCTCATAAAAACATGGTTCAACAGCACTTTAGAATCATTAAAAAGTGCTGTCAAACCATGTTTTTGATACTAAAAAATGAAGAAAAAAACACAAAAAAACAACAAAATTTAATTCACCATTGTGGGGGCAAAAGAAGTATCCTATGAAATTCTGAGAAATGAACATATCAAAATTAGTTCTGGATTTGATACAGCCAGAAAAACATGCATGGTGTTATAAATTCATACATTCATGGAGCCTATTGATGAATAGTGAGTGGGCTGGTTGCTTTGGCTAACACTTCACTATACGAAGGCTGCACACTTTTTCTCGAAGAGAATTTTAAATATTTTTCTTGCTTCTTCTCAAAAGTCAATGTTGTGACTACCATTTGAACCGTCTCATCGAGACAGTTCAAATGAGTGGTCACAACATATACTTTGGATGAGAAATGAGAAAATTGGCGGGAAATATTTTTAAATTGCTATACTCGTAGAATGGTATTCCACATGTAAACAGTTAATGCAATCGGATCTGTACTTGTATGAGATGGGCATAAAATGATATTTCAGTACAGCATAATATGCAATGAGGAATGGCAATAACATGGGGAGTATTGCTTTTGAAACTAGTGTAGATCAAGATAAGCCCGTGAATTTGCATTCGTTTGTTTGCTGTTCAGTCAATCATAATCCCCATTAAACTAGCAAGCATAAATGTCAAATTATGAGTATCACCCGGGTATCACCCCTCACCCCCCCCCACACCCCTCCACCCCACCTTATCATATTGTTGTTGTTGATTGATACTGATTTTTAAAAAATGCAATATTTTCCTAAAATGATGTCAAAAGTGGATATAAAAAAATCCGAATGAGCTCTGAAAGTTATGTCAACCTTCGACGTCATTTGCGAAAAACATGGATGAGTTTTATAATCAAATCGGCAAAATACATCCTTGCGATATGGGACGCAATCCAGAGCCGTGCCCATGTATGGATATTTCCATCTATTTTACAGACAATATCAGACAGTGAGGGAATTGCACATGCACCCACTAACAGACCCAGACACGGTTATTATTCGCGGTAATCACATCAGTGTTTATTAGTGGTCCACATAATGTTGAACAGAGCGAACAGTAATACAGGAAACGCCATGACAAAATATGGCCTACTGAGTTTGACAACAACCAGGGATTCTGCTGGCGATCGCCACTTTCGCAATTGGCGATAAAAAATTACAATTTTCGAGAAAAAAAAATCATTTTTTTTTTTTTTTTTTTCGAAAATTGTAATTTTTTATCGCCAATTGTTTATTTTTATCCTATTGGTTATTCATTTTATTTTTTGGACTTTTTTTTTTTTTGAAGTGGCGATTTTTTTATTTTCCACAGCGGAATCCCTGAACAACACATGCATCTGCAAAGTTTTATCAGGGACTACACTGTTTGCTATAAAGTTTGGTAAGCATTTACAATAAATAAATGACGGGTATGGTGCTAGAATATGTTACAAAATAAGTTGAATGACTCATGTATGGGCTAGCCACAGGCTGATAGTAGAATGCTGAAAGTCACCATACACACCCACCATCAGTATAAGTGGTAATAACCAACAGGAGTTTTCTGAAAAACAATAAGATTCTTCGTCTTGCCGTGATAAACACAGGGCTCCAGATAAGGAATTAGTACCGGTAATTGAGTATTGTCACTCCATCATTTCTGAAGCAATTGGGTATTTCAAAATTTTAATTGGGTAAAATAAAATCACACTACTGTTTACACATCAACAGACAGCAATTATTGAATAGTTTGCTTCGAAATGAAAACATATCTTGGCATTTCATTAGAATTGTCTCCTTGGAGACAATTCTAATGAAATACTAAGATGTGTTTTCATGGAAAATAAGAAAAATATGCTATATTTGTGGTCTGTTTATTGTTTTCTGCAGCATGATGAAGGTACCATGAATTTTTTATTGCTTTTTGATACTAGCTACTTCTGATTTCAATTGGGTTTTTGGAAATTTTAATTGGGTATTTAAGCAAATACGCAGCTTATCTGGAGCACTGTAAACATGTATACCAAAACTGTTTAAGATACGACGTGTAGATTTATTTGTGTTTTTTAATGGCTTGTAAACAGGCATTTTAGGCCGGGTTAACGGGAATTCCGTTTTTCCTGTATGGATAGAGGGAAAATCCCAAAATCAGAACTGAATATTTACAAAAGGATATATATTCAGCCCTGAAATTAGAATATCTTCATCTGGCGCCAGGTCCTCATCACACCAGAAACCCTTAGCCCCATCCCTAAAAGTAATAGGATTAGCACTAATCTTACTACACTTACAATGGGAAAAACGGGATTCAACTCTTAAGTAACAAGAATGTGCAAATATCATGTCATTTCAGTTGAAAAGAATGCAGAATGCTATGGCGTCAGATGGAAAAATCACGTGACGTCGTTCGAGCAATGAAATATCAGTGAAAGTAGTTTGTGAATCTGGATTGACCATGATACGCTGTATAAGCGTCAAATTCTGATACAACATTGTGTTACCAGTCAGTGTGTACTCGGTCAATGTGAGGTTATGTGCTGATAGACGATTAGTATCTGGGGCCGCCGTTTCACTACAATTTGTACGAATAAAATGTTCGTAAGTGCAAATTTAGTATCGCCTGGAAATCTCAATTGATGGATTTACATTTATTGAGCATAGGCTGCATATGCAGCCGATGCTCAATAAATGTAAATCCAATAATTATTTACGAGAAAACATTGTTAATGAGAAATTTACAGACTATCATAATTTTGTACTTAAAACACATTTTAGTCGTTCGAAGTTTAGTGAAACGGGCCCCTGGTGATCAAGCAAAGTGCACATCATTATATCCTTTTGAATGTCACAGAATTGACTTTATTTTTCGCTGTGACTGGACAAATGGGCAATTAGTGAAACAGGCCCCAGAAGCTAGATTGACTAGAAACACCATAAGCCTTATTTCTCTAATCTCGGCTGGGATAACAAGTCCCAGCAGCTAACACGTTTTTGTTAACGATGGTCATTATCGCTGAAGCCAGACAAGTCATGTGGCAATGAAATCTTATCCTTTCAGAAGTCAAAACCGCGACAATAATGTGTCTAGCTGTGAAAGATGTAGCAAGGACGGATACAGTTTACCAAGTTGGATCATAAGGACTAAAAGAAATATGTTTGTTTCCGGTTACCCGACCCTACATAGATTTTCCCGCTGACCCTAAACTTTATAGCAAAAAAAAATATAATAATAATAAAAATTTAAAAAAAATCACTGAAATCGTCCCATAAAAAGTGTTTGTGTCAACATAGTTGTTTAGCATACACTATATGAACTTAATAGTTAGCCATGACATGTACTACTCTAAGTTGGGCGTGGATCTGATATCGATAGAAGACAAAATGTTTTTACAAAATAAAACCTTTTTCGTACCTACCTACCTATTTTCTTTTTAGCGTAATAGGATACAATTATTTTGTTTGGCCTAATTATAAAATGTTATAGATAGGGCCGCAGCAAGGCCCATAGCTACATTGAGGCACACGAATGCCCCCGCTGGCAGTCAAAGAAAACGAGGCATATTTGATTATAAGCCATTTATGCGAGCGTTAAGGTTTCGAGCTTGACCCTGGGCTTAGCGGGGGCGGGACGAATGTGGATTTGTCACAGGGTGGTAGAGGAGCATTGGAGCAATGCATGTGTGAAATGTGAAGCAGATCCAAGCAAAGAAACAAGCCATTTACCCGAGCATTAAGGTTTCGAAGGAACCAAGTCTGTGACCTTGACCCTGGGCTTAGCGAGGGCGGATTTGTCACAGGGCGGTAGAGGAGCATTGGAGCAATGCGTGTGTGAAATGTGAAGCAGATCGGAGCAAGGAAACAGAATTTATAAGCCATTTACTCGAGCGTTAAGGTTTCGAAGGCACCAAGTCTGTGACCTTGACCCTGCGCTTGGCGGGGGTGGATGAATGTGGATTTGTCACAGGGCGGTAGAGGAGCATTGGAGCAATGCGTGTGTGAAATGTGAAGCAGATCGGAGCAAGGAAACAGAATTTGTAAGCCATATACTCGAGCGTTAAGGTTTTGAAGGCACCAAGTCTGTGACCTTGACCCTGGGCGTAGCGGGGCGGGACGAATGTGGATTTGTCACAGGGCGGTAGAGGACCATTGGAGCAATGTGTGTGTGAAATGTCAAGCAGATCCGAGCAAGGAAACAGAAATTATAAGCCATTTACCGGAGCGTTAAGGTTTCCGGGACGTACATACCTACGTACGAACGCCGGTAACACTACCGTATATGCCCCCTCACCATTCTGGTGGCGGGGGCATAATAAGTAATTTACCCCGAGAGTTAAGGTTTGAAATGCACCAAGTCTGTGAACTTGACCTTGGGCTTAGCGGGGGCGGGACAAATGTGGATTTGTCACAGGGAGGTAGCGGACGATTGGAGCAATGCTTGTGTGAAATGTGAAGCAGATCCGAGCAAGGAAACAGAAATTGTAAGTCATTTACCCCGAGCGTTAAGGTTTGAAATGCACCAAGTCTGTGACCTTGACCCTGGGGTTAGCGGGGGTGGGACGAATGGTGGATTTGTCACAGGGCGGTAGAGGACTATTGGAGCAATGCGTGTTTGAAATGTGAAGCAGATCCGAGCAAGGAAACAGAAATGATAAGCCATTTACCCGAGCGTTAAGGTTTCGAACGCACCAAGTCTGTGACCTTGACCCTCGGCTTAGCGGGTGCGGGATGAATGTGGATTTGTGACAGGGTGGCAGAGGACCATTGGAGCAATGCGTGTGTGAAATGTGAAGCAGATCCGAGTAAGGAAACAGAAATTATAAATCATTTACCCGAGCGTTAAGGTTTGAAATGCACCAAGTCTGTGACCTTGACCCTCGGCTTAGCGGGTGCGGGATGAATGTGGATTTGTGACAGGGTGGCAGAGGACCATTGGAGCAATGCGTGTGTGAAATGTGAAGCAGATCCGAGTAAGGAAACAGAAATTATAAATCATTTACCCGAGCGTTAAGGTTTGAAATGCACCAAGTCTGTGACCTTGACCCTCGGCTTAGCGGGTGCGGGATGAATGTGGATTTGTGACAGGGTGGCAGAGGACCATTGGAGCAATGCGTGTGTGAAATGTGAAGCAGATCCGAGTAAGGAAACAGAAATTATAAATCATTTACCCGAGCGTTAAGGTTTGAAATGCACCAAGTCTGTGACCTTGACCCTGGGCTTTGCGGGGGCGGGACGAATGTGGATTTGTGACAGGGTGGCAGAGGACCATTGGAGCAATGCGTGTGTGAAATGTGAAGCAGATCCGAGCAAGGAAACAGAAATTATAAGCCATTTACCCGAGCGTTAAAGTTTCGGGACGTAAGTATGTACGTTACGTAACGTACGTTACGTACGTACGGACGCCGGTAACACTATATGCCCCCCTCACCATTCGAACCCACTCTGAGTACGGATCTGATCAAGAACTGGAAACACAAGGTCATATGGAGACGGGACCTCAGTTTAATGTTTCATCCGAAAGACCAGTGAGATGGAAATAACAAAAGTATATTGTCATGCCTAGGGTACTGTAGGCATTGAACCGTCTACCTCCGGTATTGAAGTCTCTTGCTCTATCCCAAACCATTCCTGTGTCTATATAAAATATTCTTTGTCTATATAAATATTCTGTGTTTGTTTGTTTGTTTGTTGGGGTTTAACGGCCTATCAACAGCTAAGGTCATTTAAGGCCGGGTCAATGGGTTTAGTACTAAATCCCATATATTACCTGTACAAGTACATGTACATGTTCAACTACGTGTACAAATGGGGGGTGGGGGGGAATCCCAAAATCAGAACTGAATATTTACAATAAAAAGATATATATTCAGCCCTGAAATCAGAATAATCCTGATCTGATGCCAGGTCCTCGCCACACCAGAATCACTTGGCCCCCTCCCAACAGCAGTAGGATCAGTAATAATCTTACTACTTTTATAATGTGCAATAACCCAATTCAACTCCCAGGTAACAAAAGAGCCAAAGATAAAAACGTACCTGAGGGCCAAACCAGGCAAATCGTGATTCCTATAAGGAGGAAACCCTACTGTTAAGTTACGCCTTCACGTTCGCCCGACCAACCACCCACTAAATATTCGGTGATAGAATTATGAAGTTTCTGCCTCTGTGTTTTTGGCCGTTTGCTAGGTTTGCATACATGTACACGATTCTCTAGCTACAGTACTGAGAGTAAGTACATGTACTTGAAATCGAGCAACCACCTATTTCACCAACATTGCAAAGTATACTTATCTAGCAAAGTATACTTTGAGTGAGAAATTTTCAATTCAAGGATCAATTTATTAATTTTTATTATACTGAATTTATTACATTATCACAGCCATTTTGGCTGTGATAATGTAATAAATTCAGTACAATAATTCTCCATACTTTTAATCATCAAATATATGCAGTCGTTAGTTCTATATGAAATAATGCATTTCGGGAAAAATAAATTATTACTCCCTCAAAGTATACTTTGCTAGATAAGAATACTTTGCAATTTTGATGAAATCGGCTACTGATATGTTCTCTACTAGAAGGAAAGTCATGTGACAGGCAACCCATAATACATGGCAACATCTGTTAATGGATTTATAAAATTGGATGCCAATTTGCTGTAACAACCCTAAATTTACACAATTTATTCTGGTGAAACACACATTAATATTGGTTTCTCACAGCATTGAATGTCCAAATATCCACTGTTTATAGTATGGTTGTACTTGTTTATCACAATAACAATGTATTTGGATACAATTTGTTTTGGGAAACCCCTGTTGTATAGGGTTCCCAAAACAAATGGTGTGCAAATATTTAGGGTTATTACGGTATGCAATACTTTCTATGTCACAATCACATGGAAAATATTTTCTATTTCAATCATGATAACAATACCGACACTCACCAAACACTTTTCTGTTATTGACTGTGTCGTCTTGTCTATGACGTTTCTGGAACAGAGTTAAGAAAACACTCATAATAGTCTGGTTCCCATGTATAACATAACACCACCAGCCGAAAATAATGGAATGGAATGAAATGGTGCTTAACGGCCCACCAACAAAAAAGAGTACAGTGAAACATGCATTAAGCGACCACCCAAGGGAGACACCAAAAATGGTCGCTTAGAACAATGGTCTCTTAACACAACAAGAAACGAGGCAAAGCCACGAAGGCCAGGTTTTTTCCAAGCAATAGACACTTGGATAACATAATTATACCCACTTTTTGTAGACTAGATGGCCGTGGCCTGCATGTCGCGCCTTGGGGCGAGGCATGGACACTAAAAAAATAGATATAGTAGATGGAAAAACTTTAACCAAAAAACTTTAACCAGACACACGGACGTACGGACGTACAGACGTACGGACGGACGTATGCCAAAATGCCGACGATATCGCGCTGACAATAATGATAAACACCCATGTGAAGTATCAAGGTAATGGGTGAAGCAGTTGCAGAGATATAGTACACGAAAAAACTTTAAAAAAAAAATTCAAAAGTAATTTGACCTTGACATTGGGCATAGGGGCCGCACGGTTGGGGGGTAGAATGAAAATATGGATGATGATAAACACCCATGTGAAGTTTCAAGGTAATGGGCGACGCAGTTGCAGAGATATAGTATAACAAAAAACTTTTAACCAAAAAACTTTAACCAGACGTACGTTAAAAAGTTAACGTTGAAAATGGCTAAGTCAATTACGTAGAAATAATAGGTGAAGGTAAGAAAAATGGTCACATGTTGGATAGTTGTATGTGGTAGGCACCCCTTGGTTATGAAGCTGTGAAAGTTTGGTGGTCCTAGGTGGTACAGTACCAAAGAAATGGACTTAAACACGAAAACTTAACATTGTAAATGGCTAAGTCGACTGCGCGGAAAAAATGGGTCAAGTTCAAAAAAAGGTAACATGTTGGATAGTGATATGTGGTGGGCACCCCTTGATTGTGAAGCTGTGAAAGTTTGGTGGTCCTAGGTGGTACAGTAACAAAGAAATGGACTCAAACACGAAAACTTAACATTGATTGTGGACACCGCCCGCCCGCCCGCCCGCCCGCCGACCGCCGGCCGCCCGCCCACCCGCCCCCCCGCCGCCCGCCCGGCTTTCGCCAATCCAATAGCCTGGATTTTTTAAAAAAAAACCTGGCTAAAAAACAAAAAAAATTTGGAAATCCGGGTACTGGTATGTCCGGTTATATGGTTTAATATTCGGAATCAGGAAATCGCGAATATTAAACATTAACATAGAAATAAATACATTAGAATACTACAGGTATTATTTACTGTGCACTTTTCTGAATTATTCAGGCTTCATTTGATCGAAATAGATGAAATAATTTGAATGTTGTGAAATAAAATTGCCTAGCTAAAATCGCAGATAGGCAGAAGTGACTGACTGCGATCACTACGGACCAGACGTGTTTCGCCCCGGTGGTTTTTACCAGTCGTTGACTGACAACCAAACCAGCTGATAGAGTAATGATTTATTAATGCAGTATTCGGTATATACCAGTATCGTTACGCGTCAAGAAAATTGGAATTGGGTGAAATAAAAATGCTTGCGTATTCTGTACACAACAAAAAAATTATTTGTTTTAAATTAGTGAAATACGCAGATGTTTTCCCCTGTGCTAAGCGACCAGTCCTATTGTTCCCATGTGCTAAGCGACGATGAGTTAATTTCCTTTAGTAATCACTAAGGAAACGAGCGAATCAGAACGAGGTTTCAGGTCAATAATCATAAACAATGCACCATTCACACTTTGACAGTGACAGGGGATTTGTTTCCTTTGTTTGTCACACGCTTGAGGCTAATTTCACCTGGAGAAAGTGACATCCTGTCAATTAATGGTCGTTTAATACAAACTTTCAGTTACAAAATATGGCCGCTGGTCGCGTTAAAGAAAAGTAATTAATACACTGTCATTATATAGGCCAAATGGTCGGGGGGAATTGAAAGTGGTCGCATAAGACAAAAGTCGCTTAATGCACGTGGTTGCTTGTGCAAGTTTGACTGTAACATTTAGGGCCAAGCAATTTAGATGAAGAAATGAATCCGACAATAATGGAACACATGCATGGTCCATAATTAAAGGGGTCAGTAAAACAAGCGAGCCCCCATTTTCCACTGATCTCTTCAATTGTCCACTATAAATTAAATGCCCAAATTGAGTTAGGAGCTGATTTGAGTTTGTTACGTGATCAATAAAATGTTAACAATCTCTGGAAGGTAAAAATTCAAGATGGCCACCAAAAATTGTGGTAAGACACAGATAATGGCATATCACTGCAAATAATTGGTCAAATTCAATATACTGTTGATGTCTATTCTGGAGGTCTCAAAGATGATAAACTATTTGTAGCAAGTCCACTTGAAACTTATCAAAAATCTACGGCTAAGATAATGAAGTATTTTCATGGGAAAAAAAAAAGTTTTATGTTTTTCTTATTTATTACCAAAATTATAATTTTTTACCACTCAGTTGAATCGTCTCATCAACAAAACGCAGGTCTACATGACATAGTTTACCCACCGCATTCCTAAATTCAATTCGAGTCTCACCGGATTCAATTTACAAATCCTTGTTAGTTTCAGCGAGACTCGTCTTATCTTGAAACAACATTGCATTTCAATCTGCAATACTGTCTGTTGACTTTAATACATAATCAATGCTGCACTTTAACATGCATATCGTAAATTAAATATAAGAACTCTCGAAATAGTGAACAGACACATATAGCCATTTTGAGTTTTCAGAGAAAAAATAAGATCACACTCTTGATGCCATAGTGTATGATAAGATATTGTATTCTGCAAATTGTTTAGATAATATTTATCTACACAATGACAGCCGATGTTCAATTACAGTCAGTTCTTATTGCATTTGTCACAATGTGAGGAATAGCTTGTGCATTTTCTGCAATAACATTTTTGATGTACCTCCCCGGGAATAGGATTTCCAGCAGGATTTCCAACTTGCTACTATCAAAACTTAATTTTTTTAATTCGCAACAAAAAAATCATTCCGCATAAATAAATGCGGAATTATTTTTTTGCTAAATTTCTACAAAAACGAGATGGCCGCAGCCCGCCCGCCAAATGGGGTTTAACATCCCAGTAACAGCTAAAGAGACCACAGTTTAAAGTCACAGTTTAAAGTTTCATCCATCCGGGATGGAAATACAATGAAAGTATTTGTCATGAGGTTTTGAACTCACAACCTTCAGTATTGAAGTCCTGTAGTCTAGCCCTGAGCCACATCCCATCCCTCCAAATTTATACAAACATAATGTTATTTATTTTTCCTAGAAAATATTTGTTAACACTGACTGAAAACGGAATGGAACGTTTTTGTCGATTTACGATATCAAAATACGGCTATAAAGAAGGGAGGTAATATCGGAGCCGGGCTGAAATAATTCAAAGCAGCGATCAATCAAATGTAAATTGATGCTAGTTCAGCACTTTTTATCCAATATTCGTTTACTCACAGAACACACTCCGGAACTGCAAATGTTTTGACAAATATGTCGCTGTGACTGGAGAAAAGGGGCTTATGGGTTTTAGGACCAGTGTAGATCCAGATCAGCCTGTGCGTCCGCACAGTCTGATCAGGATCTGCACTGTTCGTCATTCAAGTAGTGATTTATTTACCACTGAGTGTATCGCGTGTCAAGGACTTGCATGTTTGGATTTGACACACCAAAATTCAGAAATTTTATAATTTTTCCGAAAGATGACTCGCCAATTTTTCAGAAGATACCAATTTGACTCACCAACTCAAAGTGGTAGGTAAAACACTGTAAAAACACACTTTTAACAAGAAATATATATCATTATCAGGTTGCAGGAGCATGCTATTTGATCACGAGCTACACTGGTCACGAGTCCTGTACACCCCATTTCTCCAATCACAGACAAATATTAGCTAAGCCATATGAGACACACCATGTAATTTTGTACCTCGCACAGCTGCATAATTTCATTAAATATGTTTACAAAATTTACAATATTTTTCATAAAGTCAAAAGTTGACAAAATTATAAAATATAATTCTGCATGTACTTTTGATGCCATTTTCGGAAAATATTGTAAATTTTCATGCACCGGCACCCCTGTATTTCATGAAATTACGCAGATGTCCGAAGGTACAAAATCACATGACGTGTCTCATAAAATCCAATAGAAAGCTGCTGTGTTTGCAGTTTGTGAGTCTGGTTGTCTGTGGACAATACCAGTCTAGTGTCTTCTGATTCTGATTGAAAGATTGGACCTTTGACATAAAAGATGCCCCTTGAAACAAATTAATTACCTCGCCTATCTGATTTTATATCCCAGTACATTACCAAGGTGGTGCATGATCACGTGGTTACAACAACAACAACGTCGCCCACTCCAAAGAAAATATGATTTGATATTTTCCTTAATATGCAACGGATTTTGATGAAATATGGCGCAGCAAGCGCGTCTTCATGAGCTGCATTTGGTGGTCTAGGGAGTTTGGCACAGACTTATGTCGTTTTTGCGAAGAATCGATTTCCGTGTCGGAGACACGGAAATCGATTCTTCGCAAAAACGACAGACGTTTGGGAGAAAATACAGAGACCACCAAATGCAGCTTAACAAGACGCATTTGATGCGCCATATTTCATCAAAATCCGTTATGTAATAAGGACACTATAAAATAATACGTACTTTGAATCGGTACTGGTTGTTGTTATTAGTACCACGTGATCATACACCTTGATTACATTAGCCCCACGTGACGTGTGATTTTATGATTCATTAAAGTATGTGTGACGTCATAAATTTCCACGACATTGTCAGTAACGGCACGTTCCATGAATTGCGATAAAATAACGTAAAATGCAATGTAAATATAAGGAATACAATATAAGGTGGTAGCGTTTACTGCAGTATGAAAAACATTTGGTCTGTTTAACCCTTACTACGCTGAATTAAATGTTATTGTCTGCTGGAAATGTTTTATTTTCAATATTTCTCGACAAAAACCTGGTTTTGAGAGCACATGAGAATCGTCTCTCATGTGCTGTCAAAACCAGTTTTTTGTTAAGAATTAAAGCAAAAATGAAAAACAGCAGACGGCAATTTCCGTCAACAGCGTAGGAAGGGTTAAAGTGTGTTCGAAGGACTCCTCGCAAACTTTAAACAGACCAAATATTTTGTTTACATACTACAGTAAACACAACCCATGGTTTTATTCTTTAAATAGTTAATATTTAACCATACCGTACAGTACAACAACAGATGGGTGGGGTAGTGAAATTTTTTCAATGGTTTTATGCCACAGGTCTGAGTCTGTCAACTGTGATATCAAGTTTTATGAGGTGACGCTAGTTAAATGCGTATGAATTATGAACGATATCCACAACATATTTAAATGATATCAGTTCAATCTAAGAAACAAATAAAAATTTACGCTTGTGGCGCTTCCCTGTCGGCACAAAACACGCAAATATTCCAAATGGTATACAGTGGGGTCAGTGTGTAAGTGCACACACGAACGAACACGACAGGTTGGTTCCAAACTGTCGTGTTCGTTCGTAAGTGCACTTACACGCTGACCCCACTGTACAAGTTACGGGCTAAACATTGGTAAAGTAAGGACCGTGATGGTGTTTACAGACAAGGGCACTGTTGACAAACTTACATAATCTTCTATAATTTCTTTAATGGCAGATACTGTCAAGATGAACAGCAATGGCACGGCAGTTGTGTAGCGTCCAGTCGGTGATACATTGGGAATTTGCTGAAGACAGAATGGGAGAATATGTAGTAGTTATACAGGCAAGGTCATAACTTTAACCAGGTACATGTCGGTTTAATTGATAGTCAATAATATTAATCAATGGACTGACTGATTAGACTGATGATATATTTGTATCAAGTGATTACCCAAGTAGCTAATCCACGGGCATCGGAACAGGTCCTGCAGATCAATAATTTTGATATACAGGTAATTCTCGTTATCTCGAAGTTGCCGACTGAGCAAAATATATCGACATATACGAACTTCGAGATAAAAATTCGCCAAATTTTGCGACCATTCTCCAAAAAATCCGAACAGAATCGCTTCATAAATACCGACTTTACTTTACTTCATAAATCGCGCAGCCATTTTCTTTTAACGAAACGCGCATGCGTTGTTACTAAATATACCGCATAATTATATGCATGGCACAATTTCTGGTACACAACATTTGTTTTGGAAATCATACCCAATACACACCAATGAATAAGCGTTATATCTAAATGTCAACGATCGCCGTCTTTTCTGACGATGTTAATATTCAATCGCAAAATGCAACACCCACATTTTGTCCCCAAACCACACCGGACCTAGACTCGTTGGCCACAAACAAATTCAAATTTAATCAAATCGGAAATGTCAAGTTCAATTGACTTGGTGTTTATTTCATCTTCATGTTCAAGTGATCCGATAGCACATTGATTAATTGGTTAATTATGGTTTAAGTGAATTAATTTAACATGTTTGTGCAACGTTTAACACATTTTAGTGGCGGCGTTTTTTTAATTTCTATAGACGTGTTAAAACTTACCTCACATAATCGCACTTAATCAGACTTGGCGCTTATTTTTCACATCGAGTTATCAGAATACAAATATGAAGGAAACATGCTATCGGGACTCGATTTCCACCTCGACATAACCGAAATATCGACATTTCCGATATAGATTTATCAGGAGTAAAATACATGATCTATATAGGGAATTCGGCCGGGACCTCGGAAGTATATCGAGATGAGCTGGTATATCGAGATAAGCGATATCGAGATAAAGAGAATCAGCTGTATTTGTAATTCATACATGAACAAAAAAACGGAATATAAATATTTTTCTGCAATTTTCTCATTTCTTATCAAAAGTGTAAATAGCTACCACTCAGTTGAACCGTCTCGGTGAGACGGTTCAACTGAGTGGTAACAACATACACTTTGGGTGGGTAGCGGGGGCACCCAGTAGATTCGCCGGGCCAATCTTATGATGCTTTCGGCACCCCTGTAATCAGTAGATAATTGATTGATTGATTTTACAACAGTTCAATAGTAAGGTCATTTGTGGCTGTGACTGGGGAAATGGGGTTTATGGGATTTGTGACCAGTATAGCATCCCGATCAAATAGCACACTCATGTAGCCTGATAACAGTCTATATTGCTTGTTAGAAGCATGACGGGTGTTTCATTGATGGAATAAGCCCCATTTCTCCAGTCACAGCCACAATTACAGACATGAAGGTGAACGTACTTGTATCCCAGGGGAAAGCATGGGATATTCAGCACTAGAATCACAGTAACAACTTTCAGCACTGACTTCAGTGTCATGATGCAGTGTCAGGTACCCTTACTGCAACAGATACCTTTGCCCCAGTAAGTAACTATGAATGGGTAGAATATGTAAAATGAGCATGTGAAATGCAAGAAAAATCTTATCTGCAGTTAGTAAGTGAACAGAACAAAAACATGTGGCCTGTCGGCACACAAATGCCCTCAGTGGCAGATTGGAGAAACGTCTTAATCGAAACTACTAAGCATTTTACAAAGTGTGACTAAACAATGACAATAGTTTTTGTTTTCCACATGTCTAAAACAGTACATTATACCATCCTATCACTAAGCCGATGATGGCCTGTGATCTCACATGTAGTAGAGCGATGAACAAGAAGATAGCGTATCGTCGGAACTGCTTGAAGAGAAACTTGGGCAGGAAGAAGACGAGGCTGTACTTGGCCAATTTATAGCCCACAAATATTTCCCAGCATCCAAAGATTTAAGATGATCTCACCTGTAGTAACGCGATGAACAAGAAGAAGATGTTGGCATATCGTCGGAACTGCTCGAAGAGGAACTTGGGCAGGAAGGAGATGAGGCTGTACTTGGCCGTGCAGATTTTGTTGGAGCAGAAGCGGAAGGTCTGAGGGGAGTTTACGTGGATCACGCGCTCCGGGTGGGGCTGGACATCTTCGGTGGTCTCCGAGCCAGCAGCATTCTGCATCTGATGGTACTCTGAAATAAATGAAAAATTGATTTTCATACAAATGCTTCTTGATTGATGAATTGATTGAATGGGATTTGCCTGTGTTCAACACCATGGTCTTAGCAGACCTGTAGCCTATTTCACTAACATTGCAAAGTATACTTTTCTTGCGAAGTACACTTTGAGGGAGAAGTTTTCAATTTAAGGATAAATTTATTAATTTTTATTATACTAAATTTATTACATTATCACAGCCATTGTGACTGTGATAATGTAATAAATTCAGTATAATAATTCTGCATAGTTTCAATCATGAAATATATGCAGCTCTTAGTTCTATTTGAAATAATGCATTTCGGGAAAATTGACAGAGATTGGTTGAACTAAGCAACGTGATGTCAAAATGACAAATTATGCCAATTCTAACATCAAGGATGCCCTGGTACCTAGTTGTTCTAAGGGAAGTTACTCATGATTTTCCAAGTTCGGTAACCTATTTCAGACTTTTATAGCTGTATGTGGGCGCCTTCGAGAATTAAGATCTGAAAATACAAAATCCTTTCAGCACTTGGTATTCTCCATGATGGTGTTGTGCGACAATTATCAGAATGCATGTTGAACAATTCCAAATGGGTCACTGGCATATAAACCATATGCAGTGAAACCTCTCTAAACCGGACACCCTGGGAGGTCCCCAGGGTGTCCGGTTTAGAGAGGTTTCACTGTAAATCAGGCATTTGATCATTCTGAGCCATAGTTGTGTGCTATGTAATCATCAACAGACATTATCACCTGAGATTAATGACCAAGAACCTCACCAAAAATAAGATAAAAAATAAGATCACGTGTTTTCTTGGTGTCCGGTTTACTGTTCCACTGTTCATGTGGATGAGAGAAATTATTTTGTGCATGTTATTTTTCCAGGCGATGTTTTGATATTACCTCCCTTGCCATATTTTGCAGATATAATAATTCAATTCTGCACGGGCTCCGGATATTTTGTTTCATTATTCAACACGATTTATAGAAAGTTTGATAATAAATATTGACGAACAATTGCAATGCGATAAAGGAGGTAATTCCAGAGCCATGATGATATAACATTCACACAATCGAATCTTAACTCGAGAATACGCCATTTTATTTGTGGAAAATCGTAAATAGTTTCTTTGTATGTCCTTGCAAGTATATGTCGCGACCACCATTTGAACCGTCTCATCAAAATGGTTCAAACGAGTGGTCCCAACATATATTTCAATGAGAAATACTAAATTAATTTAAACAAGACAAGAAAATGTGAGCTGTTGGCATACAAGTGCACCTGGTCAGGTAGATCGGTGGTAGAAACTCTGGCAATCTTCTTAACCATACACACAGACGGACGGACGGACAGACGGACGGACACAGACACAGACACAGAGTTCTGCCTGTCAGCTCTACCAATTTACATTTGTCACAAACCATACCTGGTGGCAGCGGAACCATATAGACTACAAATGGTTCTTCCATAGCGTTATACACGTGGTTACATTCCAGTGGCGTATTGAATCAGTCTTGTGCATGACATTGTCCCTTTAAATTACATACGATTCTGACAGATGCCCATAACACACGTCCATGGCATTATACACGTGTACACATTCCAGTGGCGTATTGAATCAGTCTTGTGCATGACATTGTCCCTTTAATCCATAGACCGCTACACACAATAATTGTCGTCTGCTGTTGCTTTTATATCTTGCCTTATTTCTCAATAAAAACATGGTTTGACAGCAACAGAAATGATTCTGAAATGCTGTCAAAGCATGTCGTAAACTATTCTAAAGTGCTGTCAAATTATGTTTTTGATGATAAAAATTGAAAATAGAAAATAAACAGCAGACGACAAAAAATTCAGATAGCGGTGTAAGGGTTACGTTACATACAACAGATACCGATAACACACGTTTTCAGGTCACAATCTCGCTGGCTGTTGTACGACACTGTTTCTTTACGAGTCAATAATTCCAGCACAAAAATATTTACACAATTCCCTAACATTTGATTGGTCCGTAGCAAGTCTCTGTCCAGAATTTATATCCCAGTAAACTCCATGCCGAACTACTTTCCATAACCGTCAGGCACAGTTAAAATAATTTTTAAGAAAACGGAAAATAAACACATTTTCTTGATGAATTTATTTCAAATGCTGGAATTATAAGGAATGAATGGCCTTTTTGTGGAATTTATCAGGGATATAAACTTGGAAAAGTCGCGGGAATACTGGACGAGGCCTTCCGGCCTTCGTCCAGTATTCCCGCGACTTTTCCAAGTTTATACCCCAATAAATTCCACAAAAAGGCCATTCATTCCTATAATATATGTATCTTTAAAATTAAACACTTTCATCCAATGCACAAACCTGGCTTTGACATGACATTCTCTGCAAACGACTATTATGTGGTTGTTCAATGCTGATTTTTATTCCCTATGGAGACTAATTTTTGCATGATGGTGCATGGACAAATTATAGATCTTCAAAAGTGTTATGCACACTTGTGGCTGTGACTGGAGAAATAGGGACTATGTGATTTGTGACCAGTGTAGCTCCATATCAAATAGCACACTCCTGTGGCATGATAATGATCTATATTGCTTGTTACAAGCAGGACAGGTGTTTCATTGATGAAATGGCCAGCAGTGCATATCCTGATCAGACTGTGTGGATGCACAGGCTGATCTGGATCTACACTGATCGCAAAACCCATAAGCATTATTTGGGGAGGGTGACTTTTTTGTTATTGGTGAAAAAGTTCTTGCATTTAAATATTTTTTAGATTTAATGTGCTTAATAGCCAAAAGTTCATCGGCAGAAAAACGTGTAACAGATAGTAATTCTTTATCTGGAGCCCTGCACTTTGTACCATACAAGTACATAAACAGTTAAACAGGCTTTTGCATGTTGTTTCTTTAAAAGACTATACTTATAGCTCTTCAATGTTCTTATACACATATGTTCATGCCATGCAAGTACTCGCTTCTTCCAATGTTACTTAATATAGATCTTCCGATCGCTAAACAAACACTTTCACGTCATACTTAGTACCATCGTTCGCGCGGCGTCATCGCTTCAAAATATATTATTCTCCGAACCAATTAATGCTACTATTTTCCTCAGACTTAAAGGTCAAAGCGTCACAGAATCGTCCCTCGAGAGTCGCTAGGATTTACAGCTCAGGCATAAATTGTCAGGTTGCCATTTCGTGAATATTCCTTAATGTATACTTGGTAACAGCTTAAATGCCAATGTTATTTGGGCTGGTAGCCGAGAAATGGGACATACCAATGTTTTCTGGTTCACCAGCGTAGGCCCAGATCAGACTGACCATCCGCGCAGACTGATCAGGGCCTGTACTGTTTGCCAATCAACCAATGAAGTGCACTTGAACCCCTTTATAGCCCTGTGATTGAGGTCCATGCAAAGCCATCGCGTTATAAGTTTGTTTGTTTTTTCATTGGTGTTTAACGGCCTATCAACAGCTAAGGTCATTTAAGGCCGGGCCAAGGGGTTCGATCCCGCATTTAATAGCCAAGATTGGGGCGAAAATCCCAAAATCATAACGGAATATTTACATCAAGAAAAAATATATTCAGACCTGAAATTTGAATAACCTGACCTGGTGCCAGGTCCATACCACACCAAGGTCACCTGGGCCCGTATTCATAAAGAATCTTAGTCTGACACGTCTTAAACTTAAAGTTGATCTTAACTTCCTACTTCGACATAGTTTTCGACTTACGGTCGTCTTAAATTTTAAGAAAATCTTAAGTCCTATTCATAAAGGTAAGTTCGACTAAGAATTGTCTTAAACACTGTTAAATCTAAGAAAAACTTAAGACACCTCATGGATAGTCTTAAAGCAATCTTAACTTTAAGAAAAAGTTAAATTTGAAAAAAAATGGCGTCCACCAAGTATCGTGCCCCGCTTGCACTTTATAAAATTCATTTTAGAAGGTAATTCTAAAACTGAACTCATAACTTGCGCATTTAGTGGATGCAGATCTTCAATTTTACTCCGTAACAGTCACTGACCTTTGAAAATAAAGCTGACTGCGGGTAAAATTGCTGGGAATATATTGGTGTTGCGCCGTGAAAAACAAATTTCGTTTCACGAACGTCCCATAGTAAAAGGTAATTTTGCATATACATTCTATCGTCATTCAATCGGGGATTATGCCTATTACTTAGTTGACATGATGACGAACGAATCCACGTATCTCCTGGTTTTGTACGGTACGTAATTAAAAGCAGTGCGTCCCATTTCTCGGACACCTTTTGCTGGCCACTCGTAACTTCTTTTCACTTCGTACCCATTCCGTTTCGGCCTCGGTACATCAAACATTTCTAATACACACAAATATGGCATTGAAACACTACACATTGGCCGGAATGGCAACTCTCATACACAATATAAATGTCTCGGCGAATATAATTGTGATATTTGAATTATTTAGTTGATTTTTAAAGTCGTACATGTATCTCACTGAACTGAATGTGTTGACATAAAAATAACCTGTGAGCCTTCGGGCTGTAAGTTGCCCTGCGTGACAGCAAGACAATTTGGGTTAGGTTCTTCCATTTTGAATGAACTTAGTTATATACTAATGTCTATGTAAATGTAGTTCAGCTGTTGCTTAGCGTGTGTTGCTCCGCTTATGGCCATATAACATTAATGTATTTAAAGGTACATGCCCACTCAGTAGGCACAAAATGTTCTTTATAGGAATTAAAACAAGTGTATTTAAATTGTCTCACTATTCCACCGGTTCTAAATATTACGATATACATGTACAGATAAAATAATTTAGTAATATTTATTTTACTGATAGCAACTCGCGGTGGAATCAGGCTATTTTCATACTCAAATGAGGAATGATATTTTTTAATTATTTATACTACCAGTAATTAAATGTCACCTGAAAAAATAATAATTTTGACTGATTATAAAGTATGATCATTGCACATCAAAATATAACTACATAGAATAAATGAGCTCTGCTGTGCAATTTCCAACCATAGGGTCGGAATTTCACATTTTTACTTTTTGACAGGTTTTTTGTAGCACAGACAATGTACTTTCCAAAAAACATTGAATTTTGTAAATATTCCATCTAGTTAAAATTATGATTAACTCAACTCTAAATTGCCACATACCATGTAACAATCAGCGAGGAAACCTCATACAATTTATATTTTGACATTATCCGACTACAGAAACATTGCTTTTTTTTTCACAGTTTCCAATATGGCGGATCTTGAATTTGAAGGCCTAGACCAAAATATACGCGTTTCAATGAGTATGTTGTACCGAAAACTGTAAAACGACATCTTAATTTTAGTTTTTGTTCGTCGGGTTACAGAGATAATTCATTTTATACTTTTCAAAATTGAGTTGGTGGCCATTTTGAATGTAGCTCCAATTGTCGAAATTTTAAAATACGTTCTGTTAGTTTAATCAATAATACAAACTGAAGGATAATATTAGTCACAAATTCCATGAAAATGACATGCTAATGGGAACTCTCTGCATTGTCAGCAATGGGCTAAATGAGAACAAATTTAATGAAACATACTGTTTTGGTGGCCATCTTGAATTTACGAAAAGTAACTTTGAGAAAAATGGTATCAGTATGTTTGTAAACAATTTCTCCGTCAAAAAATATACTTATTATCAGCATTGCTATTGAAATAGCTTAAATATCAACAATGATATGACATACAACATATATTCTTGTTTCTTTATAGGCATCTTTAATTTCAGACATGATTTTTCCTCATTAGTTCGGCATTTTCCAAATCCCTATTTATATAGCTACCAAAATAGTTCATCATCAGACGGCTATGAATGCTGTTATAAATCATATACAGGCATTCATACACCCATGTCAAACAGAAATTTTGGATCAATATGACCTCTAAATGACCTAAAGAATTACACCTAAAGGTAAAATCTGCAGGGGTACCCACCTCTATCCAACAGCTTACATATCATAGAAGTTGATCAGCATGGGTACCCATTTATAACAAAAAATGCCATCAAAACTTTATTGGAGGCCTTTTATTGGCCTTGGCGGGCCGTCTACAACCGCTTCAATCAGTGACTTGAAACTTAATATGCATGTTTACCATCCTCCAAATATTCACTGTGCACAACACCCATGCTGCCCACATGCCCAAGGTCAAGGTCAAATGTCTTAGAAGTTTGCGTGAAAGTTTTTGTAAACTTTGCGTTAAAGATTTGACGTATGTTATATCTCCTCAACAACTTCACTCATTGACTTGAAACTTCATATGCATGGATATATATAATACTCGTATAAATATCACATATGCATAATATTGGTACATTGCATATATAAAGAGCAGATCATATTATCTTATACTATTGGTACGGTTGTACCATATCCAGGGGCATAGCAAACAATTATATTGTGTTGGTGCAACATGTATGTTTGGAGCCGATGTATGCAACCAAGTACAATTATTGTGGATATATCTTAAATTTTGTTAAATCATCAACATCTTGCTGCTACGTGCAAATTATATGTATTGATATCAGGATGTAACAAAATTGAGGTTTACAGTTACCTGCCTCACTGTGCATGAGCTCTTCATGTAGTTAGCGATGTGGCCATATGTATGTTCTAGACTCGATACACGTAGCCGCCCAGACACTATGGGTTGTATTGTACCCAGCCACAGTGAGTCACGTCGGTGATTGCATCGTCACCTGATTTATCAAGGACATATTGTATTACATCACGAGACTATGTCACGTGAGTTCATTTAAGGTTGCATGTGACAGAAAATACTGTGATATACAAAAAAGCAGTCAACCGGTTTCATGTTTCAGTTTCTAATTTCACTAATGCATCAGTTTTGATGTATTTACTTAAAATGTATAATTAATACATCGCATTGAATTTCTTAATAGATGTTATCCCAGTAACAGTGCATGGTATGGTGATTTGTATCGTCACATTTCTGTTCCTGATGACATTGATTGCAATGTAGAAGGTCGGACAAAGCGGATCGGACAAAGCCGGTCACTATTCGTCAATGCGTACGCACGTCAGTCCCTCCATACTTCCACAGTAATCCATTTTTGACAACGTTGCTAAACATATTACTCAAACCTATCATACATTTATGTCATCCACCCAACTTCCAGCCACCACTTCCGTAAATCAAAACACAATATAGGGCCACAGTTTTGCATTTGCTGCACTATGTTTCATCAAATTTTGATAAACACCCATGTGAAGTATCAAGGTATTGGGTGAAGCAGTTGCAGAGATATAGTACACGAAAAAACTTTAACAAAAAAATTCAAAGTAATTTGACCTTGACATTGGGCACAGGATCGCACTTTCCGCAAGCAGGTGCGACAATGATGATAAACACCCATGTGAAGTATCAAGGTATTGGGTGAAGCAGTTGCAGAGATATAGTACACGAAAAAACTTTAACAAAAAAATTAACAAAGTAATTTGACCTTGACATTGGCACAGGGGCTGCACGGTTGGGGGTTAGAATGAAAATATGGATGATGATAAACACCCATGTGAAGTTTTCAAGGTAATGGGCGAAGCAGTTGCAGAGATATAGTATAACAAAAAAAGTTTTAACCAAAAAACTCTAACCAGACGTACGTTAAAAAGTTAACGTTGAAAATGGCTAAGTCAATTACGTAGAAATAATAGGTGAAGGTAAAAAAATGGTCACATGTTGGATAGTTGTATGTGGTAGGCACCCCTTGATTATGAAGCTGTGAAAGTTTGGTGGTCCTAGGTGGTACAGTACCAAAGAAATGGACTTAAACACGAAAACTTAACATTGTAAACGCGAAAACTTAACATTGAAAATGGCTAAGTCGACTACGCGGAAAAAATGGGTCAAGTTAAAAAAAAAGTAACATGTTGGATAGTGATATGTGGTGGGCACCCCTTGATTATGAAGCTGTGAAAGTTTGGTGGTCCTAGGTGGTACAGTAACAAAGAAATGGACTCAAACACGAAAACTTAACATTGATTGTGGACGCCGCCCGCCCGCCGCCCGCCCGCCCGCCGCCCGCCCGCCCGGCTTTCGCCAATCCAATAGCCTGGATTTTTTTTCAAAAAACCTGGCTAAAAATGCCAATCAATAATGGTAAATGAATGTTTATTTTGCCAAAAAAATGTCTCGGATGTCTCTGATATAAAGAACATTTTGTGCCTACTGAGTGGGAATGTACCTTTAACCCTTACTACGCTGAATTAAATTTTGTTGTCTGCTGAAAATGTTTTATTTTCAATATTTCTCGATATGAACCTGTTTTGGCAGCGCATGAGAATCGTCTGCACTCATGTGCTGTTTTTTGTTAAGAATTAAGGCAAAAATAAAAAACAGCAGACGACAATTTTCATCTCCAGCGTAGTGAGTGTTAACTCTTTGCATGCTGGGAAATTTGTGAGCTATAAATAGTTTAAAAATAGCAGATGACAATTCATTATATTTTCTTTTATTTCTCCTTATAAATGTCATGAATATGTCTTGGAATCCGGAGGACACAATTCTAATGAAATTTCAAGACATATTTACAGAGAGAAATAAAACATATACTCATATAATTTGTTTGGCGGATATTTTCACAGAGTTAAAAAAACTCGCTCGACAAATGTTCATTCTTACTAGGCATGGTAAGACCGAAAATTTGTGGAGCGGGAGTGTACCCAATGTTATTTTTTTGACAGAGTGATGAAAGTGAATAAACAGACAACCTGCACAACCTGTATAACCTCCACAACTCTTAGTGGGCATAAAAATAGAACAAAGTACTATTTCCGACAGATTAAAATAAATGTTGATTAATTCCGATGGTTTGCTTAAAATAATTCCAAAAGCTTATATAAGCACAGAACGTGACATCCAAGACTAATATGTGGTATGTAACATGGATATGGTGAATATACGACATAATCCAATACACACGATGCTAGCAGGATTTAATTATCCAGTTTGCACCTTCTAAATACAGAATCGCTGTTAACCCTTACTACGCTGAATTAAATTTTGTCGTCTGCTGGAAATGTTTTATTTTCAATATTTCTCGACAAAAACCTGGTTATTTAATTCCTATAAATAACATTTTGTGCCTACTGAGTGGGCATGTACTTTTAACAATGAATCCAACCTTAACCCTTCCTATGCTGTTGACGGAAATTGCCGTCTGCTGTTTTTCATTTTTGCTTTAATTCTTAACCTTAATTCTTAACCTGGTTTTGACAGCACATGAGTATCGTCTCCAGTGGAGATGATTCTCATGTGCTGTCAAAACCAGTTTTTTGTTAAGAATTAAAGCAAAAATGAAAAACAGCAGACGCCAATTTCCGTCAACAGCGTAGGAAGGGTTAATAATGCCGTAGGGTAAACAAGTAAAAGACCGGCAGCAGAATCGTAGTATTACAATGTTGTCTTTTCGAAGTGATTTTATTGTATTCTTCTTGAATACAATTACAACAAGTGCAAATTTAGGATCGTCTGGAAATTTAAATTTATGGATTTACATTTATTGAACATCAAGAAAACATTGTTGTGTGAAATTTACAGACTATCATAGTTTTGCACTTACGAACATTTTAGTAGTACAAAGTTTAGTGAAACACCCCCCTGATGATTGCCACCATACTATTGCAGATGCCACCATACTATTGCAGATGCCACCAATTGCAGATGCCACCATACTATATATTGCAGATGCCACCAATTGCAGATGCCACCATACTATTGCAGATGCCACCAATTGCAGACCATACTATTGCAGATGCCACCAATTGCAGATGCCACCATACTATTGCAGAAATGCATAAGTGTTTGCGTTTGTTGAATGGTGTTTAACCCTTTCAATGCTGAATTAAATTGTGTCGTCTGCTGTTTATTTTACCTTCCATTTTGCTCACCAAAAACATGCTTTGACAACACTTTAGAATCAGTTGCAATTGAAATGATTCTAAAGTACTGTCAAAACATGTTTTTATTCAGAAAGAAGACAAAATATAACACAACAGCAGACGACTTTCAGTTTCCAGCATTCTAAGGGTTAACTTCCTTTCAACAGCTAAGGTCAGTTTATGGCGGGTCAAATCCCGTATTTCACCTGTACGGATGGGGGGTGGGGGGGGGGTGGGGGGGGGGCAAAAATCCCAATTAGATTTGAATATTTCCGTAAATATATATATTTAACCCTGAAATTAGAATAACCTGACCTGGTGCCAGGTCCTCATCATACCAGAGTCATTTAAAGTAATAGATAAGCACTAATCATACTACATACATACTTATATTGGGTATAACCAGATTCAACTCTCCAGTAACAAGAAAGCCAAATTATCCGTCGCATGCTCCCAACCTGACACCAGCTAAACACATAAATGTATTCATTAAACTTTACTCTTTAACCCTTTCACCCCTAAGTAACTGGAATGGATTTTGATATGTTAAGTTTGCAACCAATCCAACCGTCACAAAATGATTTTCAGACTAGCCCATTTATGAAAAGGGGGTGTTTTTGCTCTCAAAAATATGAAGATTACTGCAAAAAGTGCAGATCCTGACGAGATGGCTCGTCACTGTTTGCTAATACCACTATACAGGCCTGTGGTGTTGAAAGGGTTAACCATTTGAACCCGAACGCCCGCTATAGCGGCATTTGCAAACAGTGCAGATCCAGATGAGCCGGCTCGCAACGATCCGCCTCGTCATGATCTGCACTTTTTGCAAGTAATTTTAATATTTTTAGGGTTATTATGGTAAGCCTGAGTTTGTCAGATATGGACATAATACAAATTGAGTTCAACATATCTGGCCATATATGATGGCAGACAATTGCCATAGCAACCAATAATTAACCATCATCAGTCAATGCAATACGGACTAACTATGCATGTTGCCATGCAAAGCTCATTGGTTCAGTTGACATTTCCTTATACATGTATGTGTAAAGTATTGTTCACATATTGGATTTTTAAGGAATTAAATGTGAGGGAGCGCCAGTGACCGCAGCATTCAGTTTCTTAAAAATCCAATATGTGAACAATAACTGATTGATAGTTACGCCAAAATCTAAGTGCAATTTCCCATCCGAGTATTGATTTTCCATTTCCCTGTGGAATTAAATTTGGTTATATGCAACTTATTGGGGTTAAATATTGCAATATGTGAAATAAGTGGAGTGCGGAGCTGGTTAGGGATTGGCTTAGAAAGTATAGGGCGAACTATAAATTATTTTTTTATCAGGTAATAATTCCAGCACAAAAAATATTTACACAATTCCCTAACATTTGATTGGCCCGTAGCAAGTCTCTGTCCAAAATTTATATCCCAGTAAACTCATTGCCGAACTACTTTCCGTAACCGTGAGGCGCAGTTAAAATAATTCTTAAGAAAGCGGAAAATAAACACATTTTCTTGATGAATTTATTTCAAATGCTGGAATTATAAGGAATGAATGGCCTTTTTGTTGAATTTATCGGGGATATAAACTTGGAAAAGTCACGGGAATACTGGACGAAGGCCAGAAGGCCTCGCCCAGTATTCCCGCGACTTTTCCAAGCCTCGTCCAGTATTCCCGCGACTTTTCCAAATTCATTCCTATATTGGCTTAGAAAGTAGGGCAAACAATAAATTATTTTTTATCAGGTACCGTACACCACCGCCTGCGTGAATCTTGCCCAGATGTCAACATTTCTGACCATCTATTGGCAATATCAACTTGCAATCAAGCAGTCTGATTGGCTGTGCCTGAGCTGTAGCACAGCTCAGGCTCAGCCAATCAAGCTGCTTGCTTTCAAGAATGATATTCAAGTGTTTTGTGATAAAGAAATGGACAAATATTGGCAAGATTAGCGTAGGCGGTGATGCAACAATTTCTTCTAAATATTCAATATCGCTCTTCAAATTGTCAGCCTCTGCAGGCCCTTAACAAAATAAACATCAACTTAGACAAGACACAAGAGGTTACCGGTACTCAATCTCTGGTATTTTATCAAAAGTGATGTTTATCTTGAAGGCGAAAACTTTTAAGACCAATATATATATTATTAAATATTTATATAGTGCCATTCCGTTGGGAATATTAGTGATTATATTCCTTTCTATTGAATCATAACGCATAGAACTCTTTGCATGCTAGTGGTGAAAATAACAGCCAACAAATGAGGAATATTTTTCAATTTCCTGCTGTAAATATGTCCCCGGACACAATTCTAATGAAATTAAAAAACCTAGTCAAGACATTTACAGGGAAGGGAGAAATAAAAGAAAATGTAATGAATTGTCTTTGTTATTTTTGAACTACAGTCGAGCACCAGTATCTCGAAGTCGAAGGGAGATCGTCAAATAGTCGAGCTAGGACTAGGTTCGAGATAGCGATGAAGTGACATGGTCGAATATTTTCGAGAAAAATATAAACTCATTTTACCCCATTACACCATGAATAAACATTCACCAATTAACTAATGACCAAAACTAGTAAGCTAATCAACATTACAAGGTGGCGTAACAACTCTCAGTGACTTGCGTAAATGACCAGTGTGATATGCTTAATGAATCGTGACAAACACTCAAATATATCCAGGTAGATTTATTAAGCAAACAACATAAGGTAGATGTGAGTGTTTGATAATATGTTTGGAAAATTAGTGTCAACCAAATCGACCTTGGTAGCTAGGCGATTTATCCAAGCATTTATGTGATCGAGATAGCGAAGAGATTTTTAACATATTTTTATACGGAGGGGACAGAATGAACAGTCGAGATAGAGAAAATATTCGAGATAGGGCATGGTCGAGATAGCCGAGGAAATTTATATTAAACAAATAAGGATATAATTCGGGACTTTATAGTGAATCATCGAGTTAGGAAATCGAGTTAAGAGATATCATCGAGATACTGATATTCGAGATACTGGTGCTCGACTGTATTTATATCGCACAAGTTTCCCAGCATGCAAGAATGTATGCAAGATTTCCCCGACACGGCTATCTTATTTTTTGGTCGTCTGCTGTATATTTTCTATTTTCCATTTTTATCATCAATAATATGCTTTGACAGCACTTTAGAATAATTTACAACATGCTTTGACAGCACTTCAGAATCATTTCCATTGGAAATGATTCTGAAGTGATGCCAAACCATGTTTTTATTGAGTAATAAGGCAAGATATAAAAGCCACAGCAGACGACAATTGTTGTGTGCAGCGGTCTAAGGGTTAACCCTTTCAATACCACAGGCCTGTATAGTGGTATTGGCAGAAAGCGTAGATCCAGATGAACCATCACATCAGGATCTTCTCTTTTTGCAAGTAATTTTCATATTTTTGAGAACAAAAACACCCCCTTTTCAAAAATGGACTAGTCTGACAATCATTTTGTGACGGTTAGAATGGTTGCAAAAATCAACATATCAAAATCCATTACTAAATGATTATATCTGTATAGCAGACATTCGTATTTTTAGAACCGGTGGAATATTGACAAAATTATACATTTATTTAATTCCTATAAAGAACATTTTGTGCCTACTGAGTGAGCATGTACCTTTCCTTTAATGAAAAAATGTGGATATTTTAGTAGTGTATAATAGTGACGGATCGTTAAGATCCGGCTCATCTGGATCTACAGTGTTTGCACATCTTGGCTATCTGGCTTGTAGGGTTGACATTTAAATCTCCAAAGCCTAAATAAGTATCTGTAGAGCAGACCTTCAAGCAGAAATTAATCTTTATTTTATCTCTTAAACACCATCATATAGCAACCGCACAAATTCGTTCCGTTAATGTTCGTTATTTCCCATATGAGAATATCACGTACACTCGTCCGTCGTAATCAACGTTAATTAAAGTCAAGCCGGATTACAATCTATTATTCTCTACATCTTATTGATTGCTGTCATAAGGGATGTTACAACATTTGCATGCAATGTATCTTACGACCATCAATCACGTTCCTTGTAGGAATGAATGGCCTTTTTGTGGAATTTATCGGGGTATAAACTTGGAAAAATCGCGGGAATACTGGACGAGGCCTTCCGGCCTTCGTCCAGTATTCCCGCGACTTTTCCAAGTTTATATCCCTGATAAATTCCACAAAAAGGCCATTCAGTCCTTATAATTCCAGCATTTGAAATAAATTCATCAAGAAAATGTGTTTATTTTCCGTTTTCTTAAGAATTATTTTAACTGCACCTCACGGTTACGGAAAGTAGTTTGGCGTGGGAGTTTACTGGGATATAAATTTTGGACAGAGACTTGCTACGGGCCAATCAAATGTTAGGGAATTGTGTAAATATTTTTGTGCTGGAATTACCGATATGTACAATTCAATTGACTACATTATTTGCCAGATTCATATATAGAAGGCCTCGTCCAGTATTCCCGCGACTTTTCCAAGTTTATACCCCGATAAATTCCACAAAAAGGCCTTTCATTCCTACAATGAATGCACAGGTGTGCAGTCTGATCTGGGTCTACTCTGTTCGCAAAACTATTTTGTTTGTGCTATTCAGTATATAAGGAATAAACGCCGAAATACAGCATAGGACCGGATCTCTATAAATAGATTTGCAAAGGGAAATAACCGACTACGATCCATCATTGGAAAATTGTCTATGGCTATATCAGGGATGTGAACAGTTTCAAATGCTAAATCCTGAATACCGTAATAACCCTAAATATTAGGACACCATTTATTTGAGGAAACGTAAACATATATGGTTTCCCCACATCAGTGAGCATGCAAATATTTAGGGTTAGTATGGTAGTAGTGGTCTAATCACAATAACAATATATTTGGATATAATTTGTTTTCGGAAACCCCTATTTGATAGGGGTTTCCCAAAGCAAATTGTGGGTTAATACGGTATGCCTAAACAAACATATTTTTGCACACACAAATTTAATACGTAAAAGTGTGTTTCCCATGTTGAAACAAACATTAGTATTTTTCTGCAATTATCAGGAACCTTAAATACTGATAGGAAATGAACAGTGAAGGCCCTGATCAGACTGCGCGACTGCGCAGGCTGATCAGGGGCTACACTAGTCGCAAACGTCGCAAACTCCTATTGCTTATAGATGGAACATATTGATTCCAACTAACATCACAAGCACCTTAGCTAAGCTACATAACTGGGTATATTAGATTTGTCGGAATACGAAAGCTTACTGAATACCCCTGTGTGGGTCTTAATGTCAAAATCCATGATCTTCACACGAGCATAATATAACACGAGGGTCGTGGTTTTTGTCATAGAATGTTGGAGGGTCACCATAGCAACGGAAGGGGTCAGTGGAAAAGGGGGGGGGATAACTCATGAGGAGGTTAGCCCCTTTAGGTAATGTGTGACATATATAAAAGCATTTCATGAAAGTAAACAGAAATGATAAGAAACATGTCATAGAAAACATAAGGTATTGGTCAAGGCTAGACAATGTGTAGGAAATTCATGACTTTTCGAGAATTTTACACAAAAAAAAAGAAACTAGATGGCCGCGGCCTGCATGTCGCGCCTTGTGGCGAGGCATGGACACTAAAAAAAAAAAAAAGATATAGTATAACGAAAAACTTTAACCAAAAAACTTAACCAAAAACTTTAACCAAAAAACTTAACCAAAAACTTCAAAGTAATTTGAACTTGACATTGGGCACAGGGGCCGCACGGGAGTGGGGTAGAATGAAAATACAGATGATGATAAACACCCATGTGAAGTTTCAAGGTAATGGGCAAAGCAGTTGCAGAGATACAGTATAACAAAAAACTTTAACCAAAAAACTTAACCAAAAAACTTAACCAAAAACTTTAACCAAAAAACATAATCAAAAACTTCAAAGTAATTTGACCTTGACATTGGGCACAGGGGCCGCACGGGAGGGGGGTACAATGAAAATATAGATGATGATAAACACCCATGTGATGTTTCAAGGTAATGGGCAAAGCAGTTGCAGAGATATAGTATAACAAAAAACATTAACCAAAAAACTTAACCAAAAACTTTAACCAAAGAACTCAACCAAAAACTTTAACCAAAAAACTTAACCAAACAACTTAACCAAAAACTTTAACCGGACACACGTACGAATGTACGCCAAAGTGCCGACTATATCGCGCTTTCCGCAAAGTAATTTGACCTTGACATTGGGCACAGGGGCCGCACTGGAGGGGGGTAGAATGAAAATATAGATGATGATAAACACCCTATAGAAGTTTCAAGGCAAGTAGGCAAAGCAGTTGCAGAGATATAGTATAACCAAAAAACTTTAACCTAAAAAACTTAACCAAAAACTTTAACCAAAAACTTTAACCAAAAAAACTTAACCATAACTTAACCACTTTGAACCATGAACTTAACCAAAAACTTCAAAGTAATTTGACCTTGACATTGGGCACAGGGGCCGCACAGGAGGGGGTAAAATGAAAAATATATAGAAACACCCATCATGAAGTTTCAAGGTATAGGGCAAACAGTTGCAGAGATGTATAAAGAAAAACTTTAAAACAAAAACTTAACCAAAAAACTTAACCAAAAATTCAAAGTAATTGACCTTGACATTGGGCACAGGGGCCCAGGGAGGGGGTAGAATGAAAATATACATGATGATAAAACACCCCATATAAGTTTCAAGGGTAATGGGCAAATGCAGTTGCAGAGAATAGGTTTATAACGAAAAACTTTAACGAAAAACCTTTAATTAAACCAAAAAACTTAACCAAAAACTTTAACCAAAGAACTTAACCAAAAACTTTAACCAAAAAACTTAACCAAACAACTTAACCAAAGAACTTAACCAAAAACTTTAACCAAAGAACTTAACCAAAAACTTTAACCAAAAAACTTAACCAAACAACTTAACCAAAAACTTTAACCGGACACACGTACGTACGTACGTACGTACTTACGTACGTACGTACGTACGTATGCCAAACGGCCGACTATATCGCGCTTTTCGCAAGCGGGCGCGACAAAAAGTATCAAGCACAGCTAGGAAATGTGTAGGAATTCCGTGGCTTGTCAAAATTCAGGTATGTTAGTCAAGGGTAGGAAGCATGTTGGAATTCCAAGGCTTGCCGAGATTGCTATACAGTCAAACTTGCATTAAGCGACCACCCAAGGGAGACACCAAAAATGGTCGCTTACAACAATGGTCTCTTAACACAACAAGAAACGAGGCAAAGCCACGAAGGCCAGGTTTTTTCCAAGCATAGACACTTGGATAATATAATTATACCCACTTTTTGTAGACTAGATGGCCGTGGCCTGCATGTCGCGCCTTGGGGTGAGGCATGGACACTAAAAAAATAGATATAGTAGATGGACAAACTTTAAGGAAAAAACTTTAACCGGACACAAGGACGTATGGACGGACGGACGTATGCCAAAATGCCGACGATATCGCGCTTTCCGCAAGCGGGTGTGACAATGATGATAAACACCCATGTGAAGTATCAAGGTAATGGGTGAAGCAGTTGCAGAGATATAGTACGGTACACAAAAAAACTTTAACAAAACTAGAAATGTGGCCTGTCGGCACACGAATGCCCCCGCTGGCAGCCAAAGAAAACGAGGCATATTGGATTATAAGCCATTTACCCGAGCGTTAAGGTTTTGAACGCACCAAGTCTGTGACCATGGCCCTGGGCTTAGCGAGGGCGTGACGAATGTGGATTTGTCACAGGGCGGTAGAGGACCATTGGAGCAATGCGTGTGTGAAATGTGAAGCAGATCCGAGCAAGGAAACACAAATTATAAGCCATTTAACTGAATGTTAAGGTTTCGAATGCACCAAGTCTGTGACCTTGACCCTGGGCTTAGCGGGGGTGGCATGAATGTGGATTTGTCACAGGGTGGCAGAGGACCATTGGAGCAATGCGTGTATGATGAAAATGTGAAGCAGAATCCGAAGCCAAGGAAACAAAATTATAAGGCAAAATTTACCCACGTAAAGGTTTCGAACCACCCCAAAGTCCTGTGACCTTGAACCCTGGCTTTTAGCGGGGGCGGGAACGAATATGATTTTGTCATCAAAGGCGTAGAGGACCATTGGAGCCAATGCCGTGGTTGGGCAATGTGTTTACGCCAGATTCGGGGCAAGGGGAAAACAGAAATTATAAGGCCATTTACCCAGCGTTTAAGGTTTCGAACGCACCAAGGTCTGGTGACCTTGACCCTGGTCTTAGCGTGGCGGGACGAATGTGGCTTTGGACAGCAGGCGGTAGAGGAACCCCTTGGAGCAATGCGTGTGTGCAATGTTGAAGCAGATTCCGAGCAAGGAAACAGCAAAGTTATAAGCCATTTACACCCAGCGTTAAACGGTTTCCGAACAGCAAACCAAGTCCTTGACTTGACCCTCGGGCCTTTAGCGGGGCGGACCCAATGTGGATTTTCCCCACAGGGCGGTTAGAGGGGACCATTTGGAGCAAATGCTTGTGGCAATGTTTGAAGCAGAACCCGAGGCAAGGAAACATAAATTATAAGCCATTTTTACCAGGGCGTTAAGGTTAACCGTACGGCACCAAGTCTTTGGTACCCTTGACCCTAGAAGCTTTAGCGGGGGCGGACGAATGTGATTGTCACAAGGCCGGTATAGACCAATGGAAGCAATGCCGTTGAGCAATGGTGGAAAGCAGAAATTCCGAGCAAGGTAACACCAAATTATTTAATCCATTTTACCCAGCGTTTTTAAGGTTTCGAACGCACCAAGATCCTGTGACCTTGACCCTGGCTTGAGCGGGGGCCGGGACGAATGTGGATTTGTCCAACAGGGCGGTAGAGGAACCAGCTTGGAGCAATGCGTGTGTGCAAATTGAATGCAGATCCGAGCAAGGAAAACAGAAATTAAATTAATAAGCCATTTTACCCTCCCGACTTAAGGTTTTCGAACGCACCCAAGTCCTGTGACCGTTGACCCCACCAGGCCTTAGCGGGGGGCGGACGAATGTGGAGTTTGTCACAGCAAGGGCGGTAGAGGGACCATTGGAGGAGCAATGCGTGAGTGCAATGTGAAGCAGAATCCGAGCAAGGAAACACAGAAATTAAAGTAAGCCATTTTTACCCAGCGTTTAAGGTTTCGAAACGCACCCAAGTCTGTGACCTTGACCCTGGGGCCTTAGCGGGGGCGGGGGGGACGAATGCGGATTTGTCACAGGGCGTGTTAGAGGACCATTGGAGCAATGCGTGGTGTGCAATGGTTAAGAACAGATCCGGAGCAAGGAAACAGAAATTATAAGCCCATTTAAACCCAGCCGTTTAAACGGTTTCGAACGCACCAATTATGTGACCTTGACCCTGGGCTTAGCGGGGGCCGGGACGGAATGTGGATTTGTCACACCAGGGGCGGTAGAGGACCATTGGGAAGCAATGCGTGTTGTGCAATGTGAACACAATCCGAGCAAGGGAAACAGAAATTAAAATTAAAGCCATTTAACGCCCAGCTTTAAAGGTTTTCGAACGACGCACCAAGTCCATGTTTTGACCTTGACCCCTGGGCTTAGCGGGGCGGGACGAAATGCGGAATTTGTCACAGGGCGGTAGAGGACCATTGGAGCAAATGCGTTGTGTTCAATGTGAAGAAGAATCCGAGCAAGAAACAGAAATCTAAAAACCATTTTACCCAGCTTTAAGTTTTGAAACGCAACCAAGTCTGTGACCCTAGAACCCTGGCTTAGCGGTGCGGGACAATTGGAATTTGGTTCACAAAGGGCTAGAGGAACCAAATTGGAGCAATGCGTGTGTGCAATGTGAAAAGACCAGAGCCCAAAGGAAACAGAAAATTAAAGGCCATTTTAACCCAGCGTTAAGGTTTTGAACGCACCAAGTCTGTGACCTTGACCCTGGGCTTAGCGGGGGCGGGACGAATGTGATTTGTCACAGGGGCGGTAGAGGACCATTGGAGCAATGCGTGTGTGCAAAAATAAGGAGTTTCAGAAGCCATGGGACAGACAATAGCCATTACAATGCGTTAATGGAAACGCCACCCACTTGGTGAACTTGACCTTGGCTTGCGGGGGCGGGACAATGTGAGTCACAGGGGGTTAGGAGGACCATTGGAGCAATGCGTGTGTAAAATGTGAAGCAGATCCGAGCAAGGAAACAGAAATTATAAGCCATTTACCCAGCGTTAAAGTTTCGAACGCACCAAGTATGTGACCTTGACCCTGGGCTTAGCGGGGGCGGGACGAATGTGGATTTGTCACAGGGCGGTAGAGGACCATTGGAGCAATGCGTGTGTGCAATGTGAAGCAGATCCGAGAAAGGAAACAGAAATTATAAGCCATTTACCCAGCGTTAAGGTTTCGAACGCACCAAGTCTGTGACCTTGACCCTGGGCTTAGCGGGGGCGGGACGAATGTGGATTTGTCACAGGGCGGTAGAGGACCATTGGAGCAATGCGTGTGTGCAATGTGAAGAAGATCCGAGCAAGGAAACAGAAATTATAAGCCATTTACCCAGCGTTAAGGTTTTGAACGCACCAAGTCTGTGACCTTGACCCTGGGCTTAGCGGGGGCGGGACGAATGTGGATTTGTCACAGGGCGGTAGAGGACCATTGGAGCAATGCGTGTGTGCAATGTGAAGAAGATCCGAGCAAGGAAACAGAAATTATAAGCCATTTACGCAGCGTTAAGGTTTTGAACGCACCAAGTCTGTGACGTTGACCCTGGGCTTAGCGGGGGCGGGACGAATGTGGATTTGTCACAGGGTGGTAGAGGACCATTGGAGCAATGCGTGTGTAAAATGTGAAGCAGATCCGAGCAATTAAACAGAAATTATAAGCCATTTACCCAGCGTTAAGGTTTCGGGACGTACGTACGTACGTACGTACGTACGTACGTACGGACGCCGGTAACACTATATGCCCCCCTCACCATTCGGTGGCGGGGGCATAAAAATTGAAAGTAATTTGACCTCAACATTGGGCACAGGGGCCGCACGGTTGGGGGTTAGAATGAAAATATGGATGATGATAAACACCCATGTGAAGTTTCAAGGTAATGGGCGAAGCAGTTGCAGAGATATAGTATAACAAAAAAGTTTTAACCAAAAAATTTAACCAGACGTACGTTAAAAAGTTAACGTTGAAAATGGCTAAGTCAATTACGTAGAAATAATAGGTGAAGATAAAAAAATGGTCACATGTTGGATAGTTGTATGTGGTAGGCACCCCTTGGTTATGAAGCTGTGAAAGTTTGGTGGTCCTAGGTGGTACAGTATCAAAGAAATTGACTTAAACACGAAAACTTAACATTGTAAACGCGAAAACTTAACATTGAAAAAGTCGACTGCGGAGAAAAAATGGGTCAAGTTAAAAAAAAAGTAACATGTTGGATAGTGATATGTGGTGGGCACCCCTTGATTATGAAGCTGTGAAAGTTTGGTGGTCCTAGGTGGTACAGTAACAAAGAAATGGACTCAAACACGAAAACTTAACATTGATTGTGGACACCGCCGCCGCCCGCCGCCCGCCGCCCGCCGCCCGCCGCCCGCCGCCCGCCCGGCTTTCGCCAATCCAATAGCCTGGATTTTTTTTTAAAAAAACGTGGCTAAAAAAAAAAAAAAATGGAAATCCGGGTACTGGTATGTCCGATTATATGGTTTAATATTCGGAATCAGCAAATCGCGAATATTAAACATTAACATAGAAATAAATACATTAGAATACTACCGGTAATGTTTACTGTGTACTTTTCTGAATTATTCAGGCTTTATTTCATCAAAATAGATGAAAGCGTTTGAATGTTATTGCGAAATCAAATCGCCCAGCTGAAATCGCAAACAGGCACGAGTTAATTCCCTTTAGTAATCATTAGAGCGAGTTCGAGCTTAAACTATGGTTACTATATTTGAACTACCGTATACTTCAACTAAACAACCGCGAATGCAGACTGGTTCGACCAGTGACATCATACGTCTACTATAGTTAGACTAGTCAAAAGACGCCTGTTCATCCAGTTCTAGAGAGCGGGAAATTTACATGGAAATTCTCTACTAGACATATGCGCAATGCATCGACTATAGTTAAACTATAGTACGAACCGAACTCGCTCTAAGGAACCTAGCGATTCAGAACGCGGTTTCAGGTCAATAATCATGAACAATGCAACATTCACACTTTGACAGCGACAGGGGATTTGTTTCCTTTGTTTGTCACACGCTTGAGGCTAATTTCATCTGGAGAAAGTGACATACTGTCAATTAATGGTCGTTTAAGATAAACTAAAATTGCTTTTGTTTACAAAATAAGTGACCGCTGGTCGCGTTAAGAGAAAGTCGCTTAATACACTGTCATTATATAGGCCAAATGGTCGGGGGGAATTGAAAGTGGTCGCTTAAGACAAAAGTCGCTTAATGCATGTGGTCGCTTGTGCAAGTTTGACTGTATGTACAATGGTGTCGGCTAATTCTGCGCACCTAAGGCTTTCCAAACAAATTTAAATGTCATTGACATTCCCATATTCAGTAAAAATTCCCTGAATATTCGACGAAATTCAAAGAAGTCTGTGCAGGTAAAATATCATAACGTTCTGATGTCAGTAAGTGACGTAAATTGTATGATGTATGACGTCACATGCATGCGTGTTTGCAACGTCACATTTCTTTCTGCTAATGCTGCGCACTTGGTATTGCAAACAAAAATGGCGAACAGCATTCTGGATCAGCATAGCAAAATTGGTATTAAACTTGAAGCAGAACTATCCAGTGACATCATGACATGTTAGTTTCTTAGTTGAACAGTTAATTTAGTAAATAAGACAGCTATTACATCAGTCTGATTACATCAGTCTGAGGATTTTACACATTTTGACTATATTCGGAATAACATTTTACGAAGCTATCGGAATGTGATGACATTTTGCCACAGTGTAGCTATTAATCAGCTTGTTTATTCCAAAATCCACATATTTTATTACGACATACGCAAAGCTAAATTTGATGTAAATTGCGCATTAGCTAGCTGATGCGCAGAATTAGCCGAGTCATGACAGTAATAGACAAAAAATAAACAGCATCCGACACAGCTAGGAAATGTGTAAGAACTCCCAGGCTTTCTGAGTTCGCTATCTACATATTACACGGAGAATACAGGGTATCAGTTCTATTAGGCAAGGAGTAGGAAACATGATGGAATTATGAGGCTTGCCGAGGAAAATGTGAAAGTGAATGGGTTTAACACCCCAGCAACAGCTAAGATCATAGAGATACAGGACCACAGTTTACTGTCTCATCCGACATACCAGTGGGATGAAAATACTAAGTATTTTCCACGCCAATGGCGAGGATTGAACCCACAACATCCGGTATTGAAGTCCAACGCCATAAATTCCCGAGACACTAGGGAATTCCTACAGTTTCTAAGCCATGTCTGATCTGGGGTTACAATTATTTCAAAGGCAGTAAGTCCCTTTTTGTTATCATGAATGATAAAAATTATTGTGATGATCTGTGTCAAGGCTAAATGGCACACAGATTTGCGTCTGTGACTGCAGAAATAGGACTTATGGCATCTGCGACCAGTGTAGACCCAGATCAGCCTGCGCGTTCGCGCAGTCTGATCTGGGTCTGCACTGTTCGCCGTTCAGTCAGTGAAACTAACATCTTGCTTCTAACAGTGTCGATCATGCTACATGTCTGCTTCAACAGATCCAGCGCTAGACTGACCACAAATGCCATAAGCCCCATTTATCCAGTCACAGCCACATTTGGGGATTATGTGTTTTGAGACCAGTGAGAGCTGATCAAATAACACATTCCTGTAGCCTGATAATGATCTATATTGCTTGTTACAAGCATGATAAATGTTTCATTGATGAAATTGTGAAAACTGCAGATCCTAATCAGACTGTGCACAGGTTGATCTGGATCTACACTGGTCGCAAAAGCCATAAGCCCCATTTCTCCAGTCACAGCCAGATTTGTGTATCAGTAGTCCCCTCATGTCTTCCCCCATGGGGTAACTTTTAATCACAGTGCATAATATATCAGTAAATCTATTTTTCACATCTTTCAGTGCTCCAGATAAGGAATTAGTAATCGAGTATTGTCACTCCATCATTTCTGAAGCAATTGGGTATTTCAACATTTTCGTTGGGTAAAATAAAATCACACTACTGTTTGTTTACACATCAACAGACAGCAATTATTGAATAGTTTGCTTCGAAATGAAAACATGCCTTGGCATTTCATTAGAATTGTCTCCTTGGAGACAATTCTAATGAAATACCAAGATGTGTTTTCATGGAAAAATAAGAAAATATCCTATATTTGTGGTCTTTTTATTGTTTTCTGTAGCCTGATAAAGATACCACAAATTTTTCATTGCTTTTTGACTCAATACTTCTGATTTAAATTGGGTTTTTGGCAATTTTAATTGGGTATTTACGCAAATACGCAGCTTATCTGGAGTTCTGCATCTTTAATCATCTACAGCTGAACCTGACAAATAGAGACTAATCAACGACTCAAATCAAAATCAAAATATGTCGTTCAGTTTAAAATGCATCTGAATGGTATATTTGAATAGGTACATTAAAGGTACATGCCCACTCGGTAGGCACAAAATGTTCTTTATAGGAATTAAACAAGTGTATAATTGTGTCACTATTCCACCAGTTCTAAGAATTACGAGTGCCCGCTATAGAGATATAATCATTTAATAATATTTTTTATTTAGCCAGAAAATGTCGCTGATATAAAGAACAGTGTGTGCCTACTGAGTGGGCATGTACCTTTAAATTAACCTTTAGTAGCATAAACAGATGCATGAAGTCTTAACCCTTAGACCGCTACTCACAACAATTGTCGTCTGCTGTTGCGTTTATATCTTGCCTTATTTCTCAATAAAAACATTGTTTGACAGCACTTCAGAATCATTTCCAATGGAAATGATTCTGAAGTGCTGTCAAAGCATGTTGTAAATTATTCTAAAGTGCTGTCAAAGCATGTTTTTGATGATAAAAATTGAAAATAAATTGAAAATAAGATAGCGGTCTAAGGGTTAATATTTATGACTTTATCGCTTTCTGAACATGTTAAAATCATTCTGAACCACCAAATGTTTACTACTTATCACAGTGACAATTTCTATTTTTAGTACTGTAGAACCTTATATTGATTGGTCCATATTATACCAAGGGAATACACTGGTGACATCATTGTGTGCACAGGTGGAAAACTCGGTGAAAAAATTCCATTACCCCACCCACTTGGTCTCGTACAGTACTATCTTGTCAATAAAACATAGTACTGTATGAGACCAAGTGGGTGGGGTAATGGAATTTTTTTAATGGGCATTTTTTTGTGCCAAAGGTCCGAGTCTTCCACCTGTGATAGAAATTAATGGACACAACTATGACGAACAGGTACAACACAGAGTCTCAACTAATGTTACAAATATTCAGAATTAAGTATTTCACTTTATGGACGACATATCGATGGTCTAGTGACATAAGGTCGTAACTGCTATGCTTTAGCATAGCAGTTACGACCTTATGTTACTAGACCATCGATATATCAAACATACATACCACTTTTTTGATTAAATTCCAATGAGTTTATGTTTTAGGGGCAACAATACTGGGTCTCAGATATACACAGAAGGTGATGAAGAAGAATAGTAAAAATAATTTAAATGTAGTCGAACACCAGTATCTCGAAGTCGAAGGGAGATTGTCCATATAGTCAAGATAGGACTAGGTTCGAGATAGCGATGAAGTGACATGGTCGAATATTTTTGCGAAAAATATGAAATCATGTTACCCATTACACTTCGAATTTAAACAAACACCAATTAACTAATGACCAAAGGTAGTAAGCTAATCAACATTACAAGGTGGCGTCACGACTCTCTTCAGTTAATTGCTTAAATGACCACGTGATATGCTTAGTGAATCGTGGACCAATAAAGCAAACATTTTATTTGTTTTGTTTGATAATTTGTTTTGAAAATTAGTGCCAACCAAATCTATCTTGGCAGCCAGGCGATTTATCCAAGCGTTTATGTGATCGAGATAGCGAAGAGATTGTAACGTATTTTTATACGGAGGGGACAGAATGAACAGTCGAGATAGAGAACATATACGAGATAGGGCATGGTCGAGATAGCCGCGGAAATTTATGTTAAACAAATAAGGATATAATTCGGGACTTTAGTGAATCATTGAGATAGGGGATATCATCGAGATACTGATATTCGAGATAAATGTACTCGGTGCTCGACTGTAGATTTATATTTAATTTAGTAAACCAATTGAAAATCTGAGCTACCTGAAAAAGTATTTGGTTTGGTAAAAGATTGTTTAGACGGTATAGAACTATCAATTGACAACTAAAAAGTAATAATTCCAGCACAAAAATATTTACACAATTCCCTAACATTTGATTGGTCCGTAGCAAGTCTCTGTCCAAAATTTATATCCCAGTAAACTCCCACGCCAAACTACTTTCCATAACCGTGAGGCGCAGTTAAAATAATTCTTAAGAAAACGGAAAATAAACACATTTTCTTGAAGAATTTATTTCAAATGCTGGAATTATAAGGAATTAATGGCATTTTTGTTGAATTTATCGGGATATAAACTTGGAAAAGTCGCGGAAATACTGGACAAGTTTTGCTTCCTGGTACAGTAATAGCGGAAATATAAGACAGAGATGCATGACGGAGAAATTGTTACAAACTTTTCAATGCAAGAAAATGGCTAAGAGTTACAGCACTATTTCGAAGGTCACAATGGTCAATATCATGTCATTGGTGGTGCAAGTGTGTCACACATGTCCAGGTGAATGAACTGTCCAAATAGTAAAGCAATCCTTCAGGTATTATTGAACATATTACATGCTGGAGAAACTCTATAAACATTTCGACTTTTCGACGTACATGTATATGTACACGGATGGACGGATGTATGTATGTATGTACAGATATATGTAACCTCAAGCCAGCTCATCTGGATCTACACTGTTTGCAAACACCGCTATAGATGGCTGTAGTGTTGAAAGAGTTAATGACAAGTTTTTAGTGGATAACAATTGCACAGTATAAAAAAAGTAGATTTCCATTTGCAGATTCGCAACTTGAGATGCCCATGGGAATAGAGAAAGAAAGTGAAAGTGACACAATGGACAAGTATTCAATATGTCTCGACAAGTGGGTTTAAACAAGATATACGACCCCATCAGTAACAAATACGGCCCTATTCCAACTCAGCGATATTGCCTAATGAAATAATTAGAAATTGTGTGATAGCTTAGGCCATTATAAAATAATTGCTAGATTCTCATCCATTTTTTTTTTCAATGAAATTTTATTTTTTATTTTATATTTTCAGGATATCGGAAATAGCGACCATCGACCATCGTTTGTGTTAACTCTTTGCATGCTTGGAATGAAAATAATGGCTATGCTCTCTAACTTAATAGCAAATGACAATTCATCAATGTCTTTCTTACTTCTCTCTGAAATTATGTAATTACCCATTGCATGCTCCCAATCAACCACCACGTATTAACAATAAAAAAAATAATAAAAAAGCGGGCATCTAGCATGTATTTTATAATGGCCTTACTTGATGTTAAAAATTGGTAACAATTTCATAACCGATGCGGAATTCATTTCCGTATCTGTTCTGAGAGTTTTATCAAGTTTCAATGTCATTTACCAAAATTATTTAAAAATCTATATCAGAAGAAATGTTCCAAGTGATAAATAGAGGATCTAACATGAGCGATGATTTTGATATCATATTTATTAAAAAATTTATGATAAAATCAGTCGATGCGTTTGATAAATACCATATTAAATCATCACAAATGTTCAGATTTCATTCATTGCATAAGTACAGTGTCATACATTGAAGCTATATGGATCACTTTTGGTGTTTTTTGTACAAGTTTCATATTTATTACATTAGTAGATAATGATTTTTAATATACATTGTACAGAGGATATTCATATTTTTGCAACGAATATGACATTATATGTTCATCGAGTCGTGTGAAATGTCCATATTTCACACCACGAGATGAACATATATGTCATATTCGTTGCAAAAATATGAATATTCTATTTATTATATACCGCTCCATGGAAATTAGCATTTTTTTGGACTGTATATGGTAATGAATGTGTATTTGCAGCCTATTTAGTAGTCTGGCACTGTAGATGCGCGTTATGAATATACAATGTAGATAGCGGAAGTAGTAGTCGTATTTTCACCGGAAGTTGTTTCTTTCATCGATGAGAACATATGACTTTTATTTACATCGTATAACTATGTATTTCATGGGTAGGTATATAATAAACCGTGTTATTACACTGTGAAAGACAATATTGCGCAATAACGCCATTTATCTCACGGACGCTGGTGTATAGATTTTATGTCCAAATTCAAATGAAGCAGTCAATAAGAAAATAGCCATGCAACTTGGCATTTAGATATACTCGGGCTGCATGCAAATGTGACGGCTTGAAAAAACTAATTTCCATATTGTCAATAACATTTGCTTGAATTTGAAGAATTTCTGGTTTTTCTATTTACAAGTTTTCTCTCGGTTCTTTTTGCTGAACTCATCATTTTATTTATCTTCTCTCAATATGTGGCATAGCATGATAATTTACCACAAATGAACATTATGGTTCACAAATTATGTCTAATAGCAATTATAGCGTGATTCAATTAGCCAATTGTGACTGTGACTGGAGAAATGGGCTTATGGGTTTTGCGACCAGTGTAAATCCAGATCAGCCTGTGCATCCACACAGTCTGATCAGGATCTGCACTGTCCTTCGCAATTTGATTGATCAAACACATGTCATGCTTCTAACAGGCGATACGGATGGTTATCAGGCTACAGATGTGTTCTATTAGATCAGGATCTACACTGGTCACAAATCACATCAGCACCATTTCTCCAGTCACTGTCACTGCCACAATTATATCTCCCAGTATATCAATCTGATAGCCAATACGAGATGGCCGCGGCCCACATGTCGAGCCCGCAGAGGCATTCGATGGTCTCAGAGTGTATTTATTTGAAGTTTGATGCCCAATAAGCATACAAAGTTTCAAGCAAATCTGACTGACGGTTACAGAGATAGTAGGTATGTAAAAACTTTAACGCAAATTTTGACAGAAACTTTAACACAAACTTCTAAGTCATTTGACCTTGACATAGGGGCTCAGGGGCCGCATGAGTGGGACACAGAATGAATATATGGATGATGACTAATAAGCATATGAAATTTCAAGTCAATGTGACTTAGGACTGCAGAGATATAAGGTATTTAAAAACTTTAATGCAGATTTCGGAACGCAAACTTCTAAGTCATTTGACCTTGACCTTGGACACAGGGGTCGCATGAGTGGGATACAGCATGAATATATGGATCATGACTAATAAGCATATGAAGTTTCAAGTCAATGTGACTTAGGACTGCACAGATATAAGGTAATTAAAAACTTTAACGCAGATTTCGGAACGCAAACTTCTAACTCATTTGACCTTGACCTTGGACACAGGGGCCGCATGAGTGGGATACAGCACGAATATATGGATCATGACTAATAAGCATATGAAGTTTCAAGTCAATGTGACTTAGGACTGCACAGATATAAGGTAATTAAAAACTTTAACGCAGATTTCAGAACGCAAACTTCTAAGTCATTTGACCTTGACCTTGGACACAGGGGCCGCATGAGTGGGATACAGCATGAATATATGGATCATGACTAATAAGCATATGAAGTTTCAAGTCAATGTGACTTACGACTGCACAGATATAAGGTATTTAAAAATTTAACGCAGATTTTTCGTAACGCAAACTTCTAAGTCATTTGACCTTGGACACAGGGACCGCATGAGTGGAATACAGCATGAATATATGGATCATGACTAATAAGCATATGAAGTTTCAAGTCAATGTGACTTAGGACTGCACAGATATAAGGTATTTAAAAACATTAACGCAGATTTCGGAACGCAAACTTCTAAGCCATTTGACCTTGACCTTGGACACAGGGGCCGCATGAGTGGGATACAGCACGAATATATGGATCATGACTAATAAGCATATAAAGTTTCAAGTCAATGTGACTTAGGACTGCACAGATATAAGGTAATTAAAAACTTTAACGCAGATTTCGGAACGCAAACTTCTAAGTCATTTGACCTTGACCTTGGACACAGGGGCCGCATGAGTGGATACAGCACGAATATATGGATCTGGACTAATAAGCATATGAAGTTTCAAGTCAATGTGACTTAGGACTGCACAGATATAAGGTATTTAAAAACTTTAACGCAGATTTTTCGTAACGCAAACTTCTAAGTCATTTGACCTTGGACACAGGGACCGCATGAGTGGAATACGATGAATATGGATCATGACAATAAGCATATGAAGTTTCAAGTCAATGACTTAGACTGCAGAGATATAAGGTATTTAAAAACTTTAACGCAGATTTCGGAACGCAAACTTCTAAGTCATTTGACCTTGGACACAGGGACCGCATGAGTGGGATACAGCATGAATATATGGATCGTGAATAACAAGCATATGAAGTTTCAAGTCAATGTGACTTAGGACTGCAGAGATATAAGGTATTTAAAAACTTTAACGCAGATTTCGGACGGACGGACAGACGGACGGAGACGGACGGAGGAGGACGGACGGACGGACGGACGGACGGACGGAGGACGGGACGTACTCCCTGAAGTGACGTTGTGGGGTTTGTTGCATGTGGGGTTTTTGGCCAAGTCTTTTGGGTTTTTTTGGGTGCTATTTGTGGGGTGCAAACAATGCTAAAGGTGTTATCTCCCCTATACTAACTTGCTCTCGTTTTCTTATGTCTCCTGCATGCACTTGTGGGGTATTTGGGTTTGATCAGTGAAGTACAATATGTACTTGTGGGGAAATTTAGTCAGCCATTGTTTGTGGGGTTTGGATGGACGGACGGTTTTGACCATCACCCTCTGGGGTGTCAAGTTTTTATTGCTTTTTTGGGCTTTTCAGAAGTGATGGGAGTTCATTAAGATATAGTTGCGTATGGGGTGCACCCCACATGCAACAAAAACCCCACATGCATGTCATGTACTCGTGAATCACCCCACAACATCACTTCAGGACGGACGGACGGGATGGACGGATGGACGGACAGACGGACGGACACCCGAACGTCATTGTGATCACTATGTCTCGCTTTCCGCAAGATATTTTATCATTCGCTCACAAAAATGTATGTTTAATTTGATTTTTTTGTCATTAATTATTCTTGGAAATTATATTATGACGAATAAGTATATGAGCATAAGGGCTCAAGGCATGATCCTGACAATTATAGGGCAATAACAATAGTTAGCTGTCTTGGTAAAGTATTCACTTCTATAATTACAAATAGGTTGACAACATATGCTGAACAGAATGGGCTTATAACTGAGGCACAGGCTGGTTTTCGGAAAGGATATAGTACGGCTGATAACATTTTTACTTTACATGCAATTATAGAAATACTATTTAGTAAAAGGCAACCTCTTTTCTGCGCATTTATTGATTTTAGGAAAGCTTTTGATACTGTATGGAGAAATGGCCTCTGGTATAAGCTGTTGCTGTCCCGCATAAACGGGAAATGTTTAAACATAATTAAAAACATGTATAAATGTATTAAATCTTGTGTTTAAAGTAGGAAATGACTTTTCAGAATACTTCCCATGCATGGTGGGTGTCAGGCAGGGTGAAAATATGTCACCATTTTTGTTTGCCATGTTTTTGAACGACCTTGAAGATTTTCTCAATGTATGCGGTAGTGTAGATTTACAATCGGTTACATCTGACATGTTTCAACATCTAGATATATGTTAAACTATTCTTGTTATTATACGCTGACGACACTATTCTCATGTCTGAGACAGAAACTGGCCTACAAGATGCTCTAAATTATTTTCATCAATACTGTATTCAGTGGAAATTGGAAGTAAACGCATCAAAAACCAAAATTATGATTTTCAAAAAACGTAAATCATCAAAAAAGATAGCCTTTACATATAATGATAACACAATTGAAATTGTAGGACCACTTTACATATTTGGGAAATGTTTTTTCACAAAACGGAACTTTTCATAAGACTAAGAAACATTTTATTGACCAAGCATCCAAAGCTCTTTTCGGCCTATTTAGAAAGATTAACAACTTGTCAACTCCAGTAGACTGTCAGCTTAAGTTATTTGATCAATGTATCACTCCAATTCTCTGCTATGCCTGTGAAATCTGGGGATTTGAAAACATTTCGGCTATAGAAACAATTCATTTGAAATTTTGTAAAACTGTTTTGGGGGTAAAGAAATCCACACCAAATTTCATGGTTTATGGAGAACTCGGCAAATTTCCGCTTATTATTGACATTAAATGTAGAATTATTTTGTTTTGGGCAAAATTAGTTTCAGGGAAGCAGAGTAAATTATTGTTTCTTATGTATAAGTTATTATATACACAACATGAAGCAAATGTGACTCATTTCCGATGGATTCAGAATGTTAAATCTATTTCAACTGAAATTGGAGTTCCTGGCGTATGGCTTAATTAGCCAGAACGATGTTAATGCTATCTGGCTGAGCCACTACGCCAGGACTCAGCTTCAGAACCAGTTTATTCAGTCATGGCTCACCAGCATCGATTCATCTTCACGTGGAATTACGTATAGAATCTTTAAAACAGAGTTTGGATTAGAAACATATTTAATTAATCTCACGGAAAGGTTAAGAAAAACATTGACCAGATTTCGAACTTGTAATCATAGACTGGCGGTCGAAACTGGTAGATGGACAGGTGTGCCGAGAGCAAGCAGGGTCTGCAACAAATGTGGCGCTGGTGCTCTCGGTGACGAGTTTCATTTCCTTTTCGAGTGCCGCTTCTATGATGAAGTTCGAAAACGGTATATCAAGCCATTTTATTTTAGAAGACCAAATATTTTAAAATTCGCACAGCTATTTGAGAAAAAATCTGGAAAGCAATTAAGAAATTTAGCTATTTTTATAAGAAATGCTTTATGGTTATAATGACTAGTGAGCTTATACATATGCATTTTGTATTTTTACCCATCGTTGTATTATGTAATCTATTGTATACCTCGTGTGTCACGTATGTGGCTTAGAGTGAATAAAATGTATTATATAAGTTCAAGCCAATCCGACATTCGGTAACAGAGATAGTAGTTAGCTGAAAACAGTAACACAAATATCGGTCAGATGGACAGACGGGGTGGCCACTATATGCAACAGATAATTTTTTCAGGTACATAAAAACACATACTCCTTGGACTTGGAATTTGATCAAATAAAGTGGTACATTTGATTGATTTAATTTGCAATCCATCAAGCGAAAACCACAATTTGCTACATTGTATATGAGGCATTATCTGGGACACAGTGTCTTTAATCCTTTCAACCATACAGGCCAGTAGCCTATTTCATCAACATTGCAAAGTATACTTTAGTAGCAAAGTATACTTTGAGGGAGAAATTTTCAATTTTATGATAAATTTATTAATTTTTATTATACTGAATTTTTTACATTATCACAGCCAATTTGGCTGTGATAATGTAATAAATTCAGTATAATAATTCTGCATACTCTTATAAATGTAATAAATTCAGTATAATAATTCTGCATACTCTTAATCATCAAATATATGCATTTGTTAGTTCTATATGAAATAATGCATTTCAGGAAAAATAAATGATTACTCCCTCAAAGTATACTTTGCTAGTAAAGTATACTTTGCAATGTTGATGAAATAGGCTACTGGAAGCCAACATGTGCAAACACTGTTGATCCAGATGAGCCGGATCGTAACGAGCCATCTCATCAGGATCTGCAGTATTTTTGTGCTATTTTACAATTTCAAAACAATATTTTTTTTACGAACAGAATACTCAAATATTAGCATAGAACATCTGCAGTTTTTGTCCATATTTTTTAAGATTTCAAACCAATAACCTTTTTTGATTAACCCTTACAGTGCTGATTTAAAAGTTGTCGTCTGCTGTTTATTTTTTATTTTCCATTTTTCTTATCAAAAACACGGTTTACAGCACTTTAGAATCATTTCCAATGGAAATGATTCTAAACTGCTGCCAAACCATGTTTTTATTTAGAGAAAATACAAAATAAGTTTTCGGTTCCCGCCCTCTAAGGGTTAACAGAATAGTCTACTAGATGGACGCGGCCCGCATGCATGTCACGCCTGCTGAGGCTTTGATAGTACAATGTACATTGTATACCGAAAAACTTTAACCAAAAATTTTAACCCGGACGCATGTACGGACGTACTTACGGGCGTACATATGCCAATGTGCCGACTATATCGCGCTGTCCGCAAGCGGGCGCGACAAAAATTAACATGGAACATACCATGTTATACAGTTAGGGATGAAAGGATCAACGTATGCAACAGTCCCAGCTCCGTGCCTTAAACAAGGATTCAATGACTTTCGTATCCCAATGATCTAACGTTATACATACCCGAGTCAACTTCGTCCATACCATCGCTGACTAATGGCTGAGCCTCCTTCCCAGTCATGCTGGGATCCATGTTGGAAAGCTGCATTAAATTCCCTGGCGGCTACCGCCAATTAGCCACTATTTGCACTTTAATAAGCGGATATCCAGATGCCTTCGCTCCCTCACTAATGCGTCTTTCCTCCACTACAGTTCCGCTAGCGCGCACGCCACACAAGGAATCTAATTGTCAATTACATCTTCGCAATGAATCCTCGCAAATTTACAGAAATGTAAATGTTGTCAACATTGCACAGGATCGCTCTAAAAATAGATTACTCAATTATTTATGGTTCTGATTTTAATGCAACCCTGAGACTGCTCAATATGGTTCTGATTTTAAATGCAACACTTTGCTCAATATGGTTCTGATTTTAATGCAACCCTCTGCTCAATATGGTTCTGATTTTAATGCAACCCTCTGCTCAATATGATTCTGATTTTAAATGCAACCCTTTGCTCAATATGGTTCTGATTTTAAATGCAACACTCTGCTCAATATGGTTCTGATTTTAATGCAACCCTCTGCTCAATATGATTCTGATTTTAAATGCAACCCTTTGCTCAATATGGTTCTGATTTTAAATGTAACCCTTTGCTCAATATATATTACTTTGATTTTAAACGCAACCTAGCTCTGCTCATGATTCTGATTTTAAATGCAAATCTCTAATAAATACGATTCTGATATTTAATGGAACTCTGCTCAATTTGGTCCTGAATTTAAATGGAACCCTTTGCTGAAAATGATTCAGATTTTAAATGCAATCTGTTACTCAATATGACTCTGATATTAAATGCAATCCTCTGCTCAATATGATTCTGATTTTAAATACAAATCTCTGCTCAATATGGTTCTGATATTAAATGCAATCCTCTGCTCAATATGATTCTGATTTTAAATACAAATCTCTGCTCAATATGGTTCTGATATTAAATGCAATCCTCTGCTCAATATGATTCCGATTTTAAATACAAATCTCTGCTCAGTATGATTCTGATTTTAAATGCAATCCTCTGCTCAATATGATTCTGATATTAAATGGAACTCGGCTCATACAGTTCTGAGTTTAACCCTTTCCTACCGACGACTTTTCAAGCCTCTGCAGAAGATGTCTTTTGAAAACATTGTGGGAAAAGGAGAAATTGCTTGTAACAAGCAATTTGTCCTTTTCCCACAATGTTTTCTACTCCATCAGATAATTTAACCATCATTTGACCCAGCATTTGATAAATTTTATTCAGATGTGTTGGATTTGGAGGAGTCGAAATATCGCAAAACAGGGAAAGGGTTAAATGACCTAACCTACATGTATGTTAACAGTTTAACCCATTTCATGCCGAATACCCATTCACAGATATCTAAATTTAGAAACATATTATTTTTCTATTTTCTTCATTTCTCAATGAAAATATATGTTGTTACCACTCATTTGAACCGTCTTGGTGAGACGGTTCAAATGAGTGGTAACAGTATATACTTTTGTTAATAAACAAAGAATATGGATAAAAAGTTGTTCGTAAAGTTTGATACTTGTGAATAAGTATCTGACTTGATATTAGTTCAGTTACATAATTTGGTAAATAAGCAATAAAATAGTTAAAGTTATCCAAAAATAACTGAAATTAGGCATGTAATGATCTGACTTCGAATTCACATCACAGATTACATGTATTCCACATATACAAATGTTGAATAAGTTACCATGGATAAATCCGGGACAATAACCGTGTTCCGATACATTTAACACATTACCGAGACGAGATACAAACTTGCTCATTCATGATTATTTTAAGTACAACAAAAATCCCCAATATCTACACGTTCCATTCACATTTTACTGTTTCTAATTAGTAAATAGTGCACACATTGTAAAAGCAATTACACGTAATAACAATAATTACACATCAGAATATTTACTTCGAACATCAGAGAAAAACACATAATTGCAATAACTTAAGCATATCTGAAATAACATATATGTGGCTGTGACTGGAGAAATGCATCCGCACAGTCTGATCAGGATCTGCACTGTTCGCCATTCCATCAATGAAACACCCAGCATGGTTCTTACAAGCAAAACAAGTTGTTACAGGATCGAGTGTGCTATTTGACCAGGAGTTACACTGATCAAAAATCCCATAAGCCTCATTTCTCCAGTCACAGCCACGATAACACGATAAGTCGACTTAAACAATTGTTATAGACTTTTTATGATAACACTATAATAAACAACCAACATGAATTATGTGATTAATCCGTCAACAAAGAGATTAATGCCGGCGAGTGTCCCACCCACGAAGGTCAAGGTTAACCATATATGTGAAGAAGCTATTGATGAAGTTTGGTAAAGAACTGACTAACATATTAGGAGACTTCAATCAATCAATCAATCAATCAATCAATCAATCAATCAATCAGCCAGCCAGCCAGCCAGCCAGCCAGCCAGCCAGCCAGCCAGCCAGCCAGCCAGCCGCCGCCGGCCGGCCGGCCGGCCAGCCGGCCCAGCCGGCCATGGGAACGAATTGTTAATTCGTGGGAATTAATTGTTATATCGTGGGAACGAATTAATAAATTGAGGGAACAAATTGTTATTTCGTGGGAACAAATTAATAAAAAAAAGAATCCATGTCCCTTGCGGGGCTCCGTAAAAACCAACCAATCAACGTTATAATGTAACCACCCATCACACCCAATGATATGATCAATTAACCACCCAGTCACCAATCAGATGATCAATGAAATTTAATTTTGCAACAAGCCGTCACATTTGCAGTTGAATGCGGATGAATGGCGTAATCAGGCAGATTACAAAACGTACAAGAACAAATCACTTGTACGAATTGATCAATCACCAACAGCCGCAGATTAAAGTCAAATAAATGGGATAATTGGCACATGTTTTTTTATTAATTTTGTACCTAAGAATATGTGTGATACCTCATGAACTATATTTTCACAATTTACGTTATTTTCTGTAATTTATGTCTGAAGTCGACACCAGATGGCCGCGGCCCGCATGTCGAGCCCGCCGAGGCATTTGATGGTATTTTTAAAAACTTTAACGCAGATTTCGGACGCAAGCAAGCGGGCTCGACAAAAATGTTCATAGCAAATGCGGATTAACAGCGTTTGCTGTGAAAATCTCGTCAACTTTTGACATCATTCACAGAAAATATCACAGTTTCAGTAAATATCATATATGAACTGTTGAATAACACATCCATCATCTTAAGTACATAATAACATGGCTAATCTCATATGTGCCTGTCAGTGACATGAAAAACAATTTGAATTTGTAAAAACAAGAAACGAGGCAAAGCCACGAAGGCCAGGTTTTTTCCAAGCATAGACACTTGGATAACATAATTATACCCACTTTTTGTAGACTAGATGGCCGTGGCCTGCATGTCGCGCCTTGGGGCGAGGCATGGACACTAAAAAAATAGATATAGAAGATGGAAAAACTTTAACCAAAAAACTTTAACCGGACACACGGACGAACGGACGGACGTATGCCAAAATGCCGACGATATCGCGCTTTCTGCAAGCAGGTGTGACAATGATGATAAACACCCATGTGAAGTATCAAGGTATTGGATGAAGCAGTTGCAGAGATATAGTACACGAAAAAACTTTAACAAAAAAATTCAAAGTAATTTGAACTTGACATAGGGCACAGGATCGCGCTTTCCGCAAGCAGGTGCGACAATGATGATAAACACCCATGTGAAGTATCAAGGTATTGATTGGGTGAAGCAGTTGCAGAGATATAGTACACAAAAAAAATTTAACAAAAAAATTCAAAGTAATTTGACCTTGACATTGGGCACAGGATCGCGCTTTCCGCAAGCAGGTGCAACAATGATGATAAACACCCATGTGAAGTATCAAGGTATTGGGTGAAGCAGTTGCAGAGATATAGTACACGAAAAAACTTTAACAAAAAAATTCAAAGTAATTTGAACTTGACATAGGGCACAGGATCGCGCTTTTTCCGCAAGCAGGTGCGACAATGATGATAAAACACCCATGTGAAGTATCAAGGTATTGGGTGAAGCAGTTGCAGAGATATAGTACACGAAAAAACTTTAACAAAAAAATTCAAAGTAATTTGACCTTGACATTGGGCACAGGGGCCGCACGGTTGGGGGTTAGAATGAAAATATGGATGATGATAAACACCCATGTGAAGTTTCAAGGTAATGGGCGAAGCAGTTGCAGAGATATAGTATAACGAAAAAGTTTTAAAAAACCAAAACCAAAAAACTCTAACCAGACGTATGTTAAAAAGTTAACGTTGAAAATGGCTAAGTCAATTACGTAGAAATAATAGGTGAAGGTAAAAAAATGGTCACATATTGGATAGTTGTATGTGGTAGGCACCCCTTGGTTATGAAGAATGTGAAAGTTTGGTGGTCCTAGGTGGTACAGTACCAAAGAAATGGACTTAAACACGCAAACTTAACATTGTAAACGCGAAAACTTAACATTGAAAATGGCTAAGTCGACTCGCGGAAAAAAATGGGTGAAGTTAAAAAAAAAAGTAACAATGTTGGATATGAATGATATGTGGTGGGTACCCTTGATTATGAAGCTGTGAAATGTTTGGTGGTCCTAGGTGGTACAGTACCAAAGAAATGGACTAAACACGAAAACTTAACATTGTAAACGCGAAAACTTAACATTGAAAATGGCTACGGCGACTACGCGGTAAAAATGGGTCAAGTTAAAAAAAAAGTAACATGTTGGATAGTGATATGTGGTGGGCACCCCTTGATTATGAAGCTGTGAAAGTTTGGTGGTCCTAGGTGGTACAGTAACAAAGAAATGGACTCAAACACGAAAACTTAACATTGATTGTGGACGCCGCCCGCCCGCCCGCCCGGCTTTCGCCAATCCAATAGCCTGGATTTTTTTTCAAAAAACCTGGCTAATAATACAAAACTGAGAAAAAACAAGAAACGAGGCAAAGCCACGAAGGCCAGGTTTTTTCCAAGCATAGACACTTGGATAACATAATTATACCCACTTTTGTAGACTAGATGACCGTGGCCTCATGCATGCGCGCCTTGGGGCGAGGCATGGACACTAAAAAAATAGATATAGTAGATGGAAAAACTTTAACCAAAAACTTTACCGGGACAAACGGACGAACGGTACGAACGGACGGGACGTATGCCAAAATGCTGACGATATCGCGCTTTCCGCAAGCAGGTGTGACAATGATGATAAACACCCATGTGAAGTATCAAGGTAAAAAATCATTGGGTGAAGCACGTTGCAGAGATATAGTACACGAAAAAACTTTAACAAAAAAATTCAAAGTAATTTGACCTTGACATTGGGCACAGGATCGCGCTTTCCGCAAGCAGGTGCAACAATGATGATAAACACCCATGTGAAGTATCAAGGTATTGGGTGAAGCAGTTGCAGAGATATAGTACACGAAAAAACTTTAACAAAAAAATTCAAAGTAATTTGACCTTGACATTGGGCACAGGATCGTGCTTTCTGCAAGCAGGTGCGACAATGATGATAAGCACCCATGTGAAGTATCAAGGTATTGGGTGAAGCAGTTGCAGAGATATAGTACACACAAAAAACTTTAACAAAAAAATTCAAAGTAATTTGACCTTGACATTGGCACAGGGGCCGCACGGTTGGGGGTTAGAATGAAAATATGGATGATGATAAACACCCATGTGAAGTTTCAAGGTAATGGGCGAAGCAGTTGCAGAGATATAGTACAACAAAAAAGTTTTAACCAAAAAACTCTAACCAGACGTACGTTACAAAAAGTTAACGTTGAAAATGGCTAAGTCAATTACGTAGAAACAATAGGTGAAGGTAAAAAAATGGTCACATGTTGGATAGTTGTATGTGGTAGGCACCCCTTGGTTATGAAGCTGTGAAAGTTTGGTGGTCCTAGGTGGTACAGTACCAAAGAAATGGACTTAAACACGAAAACTTAACATTGTAAACGCGAAACTTAACATTGAAAATGGCTAAAAATCGACTGCGCGAAAAAATGGGTGAAGTTAAAAAAAAAAAGTAACATGTTGGATAGTGATAAGTGGTGGGTACCCCTTGATTATGAAGCTGTGAAAGTTTGGTGGTCCTAGGTGGTACAGTACCAAAGAAATGGACTTAAACACGAAAACTTAACATTGTAAACGCAAAAACTTAACATTGAAAATGGCTAAGTCGACTACGCGGAAAAAATGGGTGAAGTTAAAAAAAAAGTAACATGTTGGATAGTGATATGTGGGTGGGCACCCCTTGATTATGAAGCTGTGAAAGTTTGGTGGTCCTAGGTGGTACAGTAACAAAGAAATGGACTCAAACACGAAAACTTAACATTGATTGTGGACGCGCCCGCCCGCCGCGCCGCCCGCCCGCCGCCCGCCGCCCGCCCGCCCGGCTTTCGCCAATCCAATAGCCTGGATTTTTTTTCAAAAAACCTGGCTAAAAAGAGTGGTAATTTTGCTGGTTTTCAACCCTTACAATGCTGAATAATTTTTTGTTGTTTCCTGTTTATTTTTTATTTTCCGTTTTTCTTATCAAAACATGGATTGGCAGCATTTTACAATCATTTCCATTGGAAATGATTCTAACATGCTGTCAAATCATGTTTTTATTGAGAAAGACAACATATAAACAACAGCAGACGACAATTTTCGGTTCCCGCATTCTAAGAGTTAAGTTAATGAGACATTACATCCAATGTACATGTTGTAATGCAATGATCACTAATTGAAAACGTCTTAATTGGACACTTAAATAGTGATCACAACATATGAATACACCTTTGGGAATTAAGAAAAGTGAATGGGTTTAACGTCCCAGTATCAGCTAGGGTTACATAGAGACAGTACCTGAAATACGATGAGAAATAAGAAAAATATTTATAAGCATATGTGAGAAAAATATTGAAACCTCTGTATGAAATTGTTCAAATATCATAGATTCACACCGTGACTAGTAATGGAGTCGCTCAAGTATGTCTATTGATAGAAAAACATGCATGAGTGAGGAATAACAAAATGGTTAACCCTTACACCGCTATCTTAATTTTTTTGTCGTCTATTTTCTATGTTCCATTTTTATCATCAAAAGCATGCTTTAACAACACTTTAGAATAATTTACAACAAGCTTAGACAGCACCAATGGAAATGATTCTGAAGTGCTGTCAAACCATGTTTTTATTGAGAAGTAAGGCAAGATATAAAAGCAACAGCAGACGAAAATTGTTGTCTGTAGCGGTCTAAGGGTTAAAGGTACATGCCCACTCAGTAGGCACAAAATATTCTTTATATCAGAGACATCATCTGAGACATTTCCTGGCAAAATAAACAATCATTCACCATTTCCCCACATATTGATTGGCATTATTATACATTTTATATCAGACATAAATTTCCACACCGATAAAATGTTAACAGACATTACTATTTATTCTCTGTATTTTTGTATGTGCAATGATCATACTTTATAATCTGTCGAAAATACTATTTTTTTAGGCGACACATTTAATTTGTATAAATAAATAAAAAATATCATGCCACATTTGCATATGAAAATAGCCATGATACCAAAGCGCTCACTATCAGTAAAATAAATATTACTAACTGGTGGAATAGTGACACAATTATACACTTATTTAATTCCTATAAAGAACATTTTGTGCCTATACTGAGTGGCCATGTACCCAGAGCTCCAGTTAAGGTGCGTAATTTTACCAACTTGGGGTGAGATTTTGTTATTTCTTCATAAAAAATGGCAAGTTGGGAGTGCTTTAGAATCGTCTCATTGAGACGATTCTAAAGCACTCCCAATTTGCCATTTTTGATGGAGAAATAAGAAATTTACCTCCAAATTACGCACCTTAACTGGAGCTCATGTAAGTAAGTCAGGTGATGCTCACAGATACCCCCAACCACCACTTGGACCGTACATTTCCAAACATTTAAAACAAAATAAAACAAGAGGGCCATGATGGCCCTAATTCGCTCACCTGACTCCATGAACACCAGAGGAGAATGTGACATTGAGTTCATGTGTTTTAAAAAAATTGTGCTATTTTTAGATGGCGGTCATCTTGGATTAAGCGATGACTCTCTTTTTATCAAATCTGAAAATGCTTCACCCAAGGATCTTAACTTACTATGAAGTTTGGCCAGCATCGGCCATGTGGTTCCTGAGAAAAAGATGTTCAAAATCTTGAATCATCCGATTACGACAATTATTGCACCAGAGCAATCGCCTCAACGATACCTTCAATTTGATATATGACATGAGCATATTCGATCAAAAATAAAATTTGACCCCACGGACCACGCCCATATTTGACCTCGGAGTCACCATTTTAACACCTTTAAAAGAGCATTCTACATCGATCATTCCTACCAAGTTTCGTCGAAATCCGGCTGGCGGTTCACGAGAAGAAGATTTTTTAAGAATTTGTGCTATTTTAAGATGGCGGCCATCTTGGATTAGCGACAACCTCCGTTTTAACAAATCTGAAAAGGCTTAACCCATGGACCATAACTGCGAAGTTTGGCCACCATGGGCCAAGCGGTTCGTGTGAAGAAGAATTTTGAAATCTCTAATAAAAGAATGACCTTTTGACGTTTCGGCGGCCATCTTGGATGACATGACCATCCAATTTCGACCAAAAATGTACCAGAGCGATCGCCTCTTTGATACCTTCGATTTGATATAGATATGACCATATTCGGTCAAAAATAAAATTTGACCCCACGGGCCACGCCCACTTTTGACCCGGGGGTCACCATTTTAACAACTTTGAAAGAGTATTGTACATCGATCATTCCTACCAAGTTTCGTCGAAATCCGGCCAGCGGTTCATAAGAAGATTTTTTAACAAATCTGAAAAGGCTTCACCCATGGACCATAACTTTTAAGTTTGGCTACCATGGGCGAAGCGGTTTCATGTGAAGAAGAATTTTGAAATCTCTGATAAAATAACGACCTTTTGACATTTCGGCGGCCATCTTTGATGACATAACCATCCAATTTCGACAATAAATGCACCAGAGTGATCACCTCGTTGATACCTTCGATTTGATATATAACATGACCATATTCGGTTAAAAATAAAATTTGACCCCAATTTGACATTACGCAAACATTGTATTAGCGAGCATACCTCACTATACCCCCAGTTACCTATGTAAACAGGGGTATGATGAGGTATCCGCGCAATAGGTAATGCGGTCAAATAGGTCACGATGCAGTGACTATTTTCGATCAATAACTTATGTTGTAAGCGATTGTAATGTGTATTTTCAATATTTATATTATTAAAATGTATCATATCGATACCCCTTTAAGTAATATTTGTATATTTTAAATGTATTGATGTTCTCATGAAGCGCATGAATATAAGTATTAATTAATCCAGCTTATATTGAGGCAAATCACACAGCCTTAAACATAGTGCTGGAGTATAAACCATAGTATCGTATATTATTCATAAGTATATCACTATTAAACATTAATTACAATATGTATGCATATTATTACAACAGTAGATGCTACCGCTGTTTCGCTATATGTGATATTTATAACAAAATATGTTTTTGATTCGTCCGCGTACGGATTTCTGTCACACAAAGCGCCATTTTCAGTTCATATTTTGACCTGTGTATATGAACAGGACTAAATTTAAACAACGCTCGATTCCGTCCTATTCAAATTTCTCTGCAGAATGTTCAGACTAACTACATAAATAATGCTGCGAAATAAGTGTTAACGGCTGTACTATGGTCATCACTAAAAGGAAGAAACCACAGTCATATTATTTAAAAATAAGATTTACCCGAGACCTCATGGTGGCCGCCATTAATCCAGTGTAAACAATAGACCGTGTGATCCCATTCCCTGAGTAGCCGCTGCTTAGTGAAACGGTGTGCTAATCATGATATTATTTTCCCCAATAATTGGAAACGGTTTGAATTTCTCGGTAAAAACTACGAAAGTCATACAAAATAACGATGTATATTTAACATTGGATACGCGTAAACGGTATGACTCTCTCATCGGATCGTCAGTTGTCGTCGATAGCGATTTAACAAACTGATCTGGTCTTAATTTATTGTCAACTTTCAACGCCATTTACAGAATATATGGCTAATTTTGGAAATAAATAACGGCAAATTACGATGACGTCTGCTCTGAAATATCTGTCAACTTGCGGACGTAATTTAAGGAAATCGATTATATTTTAAGGCTACATCTGTGACTAATTACGAATTTATGTATGGTCTTTGGCTACACCCGACACATTACACAGATCTAGTTGTAAAAAATACACGTTGCTTTGTGTGGGGGAAAAAATCGATAATGCGTAGTTGTGTGTGACGAGGTGTTGATCTGATGACACCACACAGCTGTGACCCTTAGGCAATGTTTTGAAATTGACGTGTCGTTTTGATGTGTGCCGTAACACCTCACTGTCGGAGACAACATGACAATTAACGATATACTCTCGATTATACACATATCTATTAGACGGCTGGTTATTTAAAATAAAGAGTAGTTCAGTACACCTTCGCCGATATTGTTTTTAGAAAATCAGTAATATTTTCCGTAAATGGTGTTGAAAAGTTGACAAAAATTCTATCACCGTATTTAGTTGTGCCGATATTGTTTTAAAAAAATCATATTTTTAAAAAATCAGTAATTTTTTTCCGTAAATGGTGTTGAAAATTGACAAAATATATAGCCAGTGAATTCTGGTCGTGGTAGCCACAGGCGCAGTTCGAACAGTGTTGTGAGCAGATGGATGACAATAATTATTTCAAATTCATAAAAAAATGTTTGCTGTCCGAAAATTAATTAATTGTGACAGCCAAAAAAATAGATTTTGGGACGGTAAAACATTATATGGTATAGACAGTATAGACAGTACCTCAAACTTAAAAAAAACAGTAACAAACTGTCTGTGAATATATTACTTAAACTTAAAACAAGAAACGAGGCAAAGCCACGAAGGCCAGGTTTTTTCCAAGCATGGACACTTGGATAACATAATTATACCCACTTTTTGTAGACTAGATGGCCGTGGCCTGCATGTCGCGCCTTGGGGCGAGGCATGGACACTAAAAAAATAGATATAGTAGATGGAAAAACTTTAACGAAAAAACTTTAACCGGACACACAGACGTACGGACGGACGGATGTATGCCAAAATGCCGACGATATCGCGCTTTCCGCAAGCAGGTGCGACAATGATGATAAACACCCATGTGAAGTAACAAGGTAATGGGTGAAGCAGTTGCGAGATATAGTACAACGAAAAAACTTTAACAAATAAATTCAAAGTAATTTGACCTTGACATTGTGCACAGGGGCCGCACGGTTGGGGGTTAGAGTGAAAATATGGACGATGATATCACCCATGTGAAGTTTCAAGGTAATGGGCGAAGCAGTTGCAGAGATATAGTATAACAAAAAAGTTTTAACCATTTTAACCAAAAAATTTAACCCGAACGTACGTTAAAAAGTTAACGTTGAAAATGGCTAAGTCAATTACGTAGAAATAATAGGTGAAGGTAAAAAAATGGTCACATGTTGGATAGTTGTATGTGGTGGGCACCCCTTGATTATGAAGCTGTGAAAGTTTGGTGGTCCTAGGTGGTACAGTACCAAAGAAAGGATGTTAGTTAAACACGAAAACTTAACATTGTAAACGCGAAAAGTTAACATTGAAAATGGCTAAGTCGATTGCGCGAAAAAAATGGGTGAAGTTAAAAAAAAAGTAACATGTTGGATAGTGATATGTGGTGGGCACCCCTTGATTATGAAGCTGTGAAAGTTTGGTGGTCCTAGGTGGTACAGTAACAAAGAAATGGACTCAAACACGAAAACTTAACATTGATTGTGGACGCTGCCCGCCGCCTGCCTGCCGCCCGCCCGCCGCCCGCCCGCCCAGCTTTCGCCAATCCAATAGCCTGGATTTTTTTTCAAAAAACCTGGCTAAAAACAGTAACAAACTGTCTGTGTATATATTACTTAAAGACAGACACTTTCATTGTTGGTAAGTTTCTATCAATTTATAGGTATTTTTATTAAAATCATAAAATTGTGAAAATATTAAAAAATATTAAAATCACAAAAATAATATATATGGAGAATTTTTTTTATACTACATCGAGGTTTGAATCACCGACCCTTTCGGGAATCGGTAATTAAATCATTGAAGTCGGTGACCTTAACCTTACGACTATTGCGCCATTTACGACAATCACACTTATACAGAAGTGCTATCAGTATTACGCCACCATTTGAACGTAATAATTATTAAATTATTTGCAACTCCATCTACAACGATACCGTTACAGAGATACGCTATTGAAACAACATGTATTAGTACCCATAACATAACACAGTAATGTATCATTATATATCACAGGAGACAGCTTAAAACTATATATACTAATCATAAACAGAACAATCCGCTTGGCTCGTATGAAAATAGTTTGCGTGATATTGATTATCTCCCTTGCCGAAAGTAGTTCAGTGATTTATTAATTCCAAATAAGACGTGTTTGCGTAATGGACCCCACGGGCCACGCCCATTTTTGACCCTGGGGTCACCATTTTAACAACTTTGAAAGAGCATTGTACATCGATCATTCCTACCAAGTTTTGTCGAAATCCGGTTGGCGGTTCTTGAGAAGATTTTTGAAGAATTTGTGCTATTTTTAGATGGCGGCCATCTTGGATTAGCGATGACGTGATTTTTAACAATTTTGTAATCCCCCTACCTAAGGACCATGACCATGAAGTTTGGTGACTATAGGCCCAATGGTTACCGAGGAGAAGACGTTCAGGGACGGACGACGACGGATGACGGACACATTGCAGTAACAATAGCTCACATGAGCTTCGCTCAGGTGAGCTAAAAAGTTACATTTATCTAATTAATTTCATTTTGAAATTAGGCTGCATAATGAAAATATGGATGATGATAAAGAATCATGTGACATCAATCTGATGAAAAGCTGCAGCGATATAAGATACTAGCTAGAAACTGTAGCATAAATATCTTAGTTATTTTACCTTGTTACAGTTATTTGACCTTGCCACAATGAGAAGCAGCATGTATGATGATGATAAATCAGCAACAAAAGTATTTCAAGTCAATCATTATCTGACTTATATTTGCAGAGGTAATAAGTACAGAACTAGATGGCCACGAACCGAAAAATATGAACCAAAAAAAAATTTATAACCAAAACATTTAACCCGGACACATGTACATACACCAATGTGCCGCAAAATATGCGCAAATATGCGGCAAAAATGTTACATGTTTAAGGGACATAAATATGGAACAAGTGGACAATTAATTGTTTGTTTGATTGATTGATTGATTGATTGACAATTGATTAATTGAATAATTTATTGTTTGATTGATTAAATAATTGATTGATTGATTGATTGGCTAGGGTTTTACGTCTGTTCAACATCAAGGTTATATACTGAAGGGAATGCACCTGTATGGAGGAAGTACCATACGTTAAGCACTGTAATTACATTTAAAACATTCAGCACTGCAAGATAACAGCCTGATCTGGCACCAGGAACCCTTACTACACCAGACCACTTGGCCCCCATGTCTGAAATGTGACTGTGACTGGAGAAATGGGAATCATGGATATTGCGACCAGTGTAGATCCAGATCAGCCTGTGCATCCGCACAGTCTGATCAGGATCTGCCCTGTTCGCCATTCCATCAATGAAACACCCATCATGCTTCTAACAAGCAAAATAGATCGTTATCTGGGCCCGGTTGTTCAAAACACCAGTTAGCTTAACGGACTGTTAAATCCTTAACGACTGTTAAATCCTTAACTGAATGGTTAAAATCTCTGTTAAAACAGAGATTTTAACCATTCAGTTAAGGATTTAACAGTCCGTTAAGCTAACGGATGTTTTGAGCAACCGGGCCCTGGCTACTACACTGGAGTGTGCTTTTGATCAGGAGCAACACTGGTCACAACTCCCATAGGCCCCAGTTCTCCAGTCACAGCCACAAATATGGATTGATTTGATTTATATGGTGTTTAACAACCTATCAACAGCTAAGGTGGCTGGGCCAACTGGTACGATCCCATGTGTATTGGGGTGGGTGGGGGTGTGGGGGGTGTGGGGATCCCAAAATCAGAACGGACATAACGGACTGAAAATTATAAACCACTTGACATACTACATATACCAGGGGTATAGTTATATGAATCTTTATCAGTATATGTGGCTATCACTGGAGAAATGGGGCTTATGGGTTTTGCGACCAGTGTATATCCAGGTCAGCATGTGCATTCGCAGTCTGATCAGGATCTGCACTGTTCACCGTTCCATCAATGAAACACTCGTGATGCGTCTAACAAGCAAAATAGATCATTATCAGGCTACAGGAGTGTGTTATTTGACTGTGCGCTACACTGGTCACAAATCCCATAAATCCCAGCTCTCCAATCATAACCACATATATAGTTATACAATCTAATATTTGCCCATCATACAAACATGTAGACGTAAACAGTACATTAAAGGAACTGTCACAAATATTTCTTAACTTTAAATGTTTTAATCACATATAACAGATGAAAATATATCACCTAGGGGTAAAAATGTGTAAACTGTTTTCACGCTAATATAATTTATTTTTAACCTTACCTTAAGTTCGATTTTGATTTACTACCAATTGATACATTAAATAATTAATTACAGATTAATTGCACAGAATGTATCCCGACACAAAATCTGCTAAATCAACACATATGATTATAGGAAATAACCAATATCGTAATGAGATACTGATTCACAGTAATCAAAATTTACCAACATTTTTTTCTATTTTCTCTATTTCTCAATCTATATATATGTTGTTACCACTCATTGGAACCATCTCAACGAGACGGTTCAACTTAGCAGTAACAACATATACTTTCAGTGAGAAATAAGTTTGTTTGTCATTGAGAAATAAGAAAATGTTTTATTTTTCGTGAGAAATGTGTGTAGCTGCAGCATGAAATTGGTTAAAGATCATGTGCACACACACTGTTTAATAATATGCTATATGATATCCCCGCCTTAAACAAGCTATACAATTCATATTGTAACCATGGTAATAACTATTTTTAAACAAAAATGTCTATTTGAGATATATCGCCTTATAACCCTATACAATTCATATTGTAACCATGGTAATAACTACATGTATTTTTAAAAAAAATGTCCATTTGAGATATATAGCTCGGATATCCGACAGACACATGTACTGGTATGTATCCTTTACACATCTCCTAACACTATCTCCTAACACTATCTCCTAACACTATCTCCTAACACTATCTAACACTATCTCCTAACACTATCTCCTTGCCTTGAAATTCTACACAATTCACATTCACTATTTTTAACTAAAACGGCCATTTTAGATATTTCCTGATATCCCATAAGAGACATGTATGTATCCTTTAGTTTAAACATATTCTGTTTAATACACTATCTCCCTGCCTTAAAATCCTACACAATTCACTATGTTTAACCCTTCCAATGTTAAATTTAATTTTTTTGTCTGCTGCTTTTTTTATTTTCCATTTTAATCAACAAAAACATAGTTTGGCTGCACTTCAGAATCATTTCCAATGGATTCTAAAGTGCTGCCAGACAATGATTTTCTTGATAAAGTCAACAAAATATGACTTAACAGCAGATAACAATTTTCGGTTCCCGCCATTTAAGCTATTTGAGATACCACTGATATCTGACACAAGCATATGTATTCCTGTGCTAAATATACACTATAATCGCTCCGACATCTCACTACATCCTCATAGAATTTCCAATAAAATCCGTATTTGAATCATACAGCGAGCTCCGTAATATATGACTAAACTGTAGCAGATTGTGTCATCTGTGACAGCACTTGTGTGACCTGTTACGGAAATATGGGGCTTATTGATTCGAAGACCAGTCTAGCTGGTAATCAGCTAGCTCACATGTGCAGTCAGATAAAATAGGGGTGACTTCACATGGTTGTGAACCTGTTGTTTTATCTGGGGTCATAGCCATACTGATGTGGTGGTTTTGCTACTCGCTTAGAACAAGGCCTAAAATATGTAGCAGGTGACAATTTAACCCTTATGATGCTGAATTAATTTGTGTCGTCTGCTAAATATGTTTTATTTTTCCATTTTTCTCATCAAAAACTTGGTTTGGCAGCACTTTAGAATCATTTCCAATGGAAATGATTCTAAAATGCTGCCAAACCATGTTTTTACGAAGAGAAAAGACAAAATATGAATTATCAGCAGAAGACTATTTTCGGTTCCCGCATTCTAAGTGTTAATATGATATATATTATATGAAGTTAAATAAATGAATACCTGGGCCCGGTTGTTCAAAACACCAGTTAGCTTAACGGACTGTTAAATCCTTAACGGACTGTTAAATCCTTAACTGAATGGTTAAAATCTCTGTTAAACAGAGATTTTAACCATTCAGTTAAGGATTTAACAGTCCGTTAAGCTAACGGATGTTTTGAGCAACCGGGCCCAGGCTAGCGACTTTTGATATGAAATTCATCAGGCTCGGCTCGGAAACGGTAGGCGTTTCCTAGCCTTGCCTGATATTAACTCGATATCAAAAGAACTAGTCTGGATTTCCCTGTAAATTTGTTTTTTTGAATCATCATGCTGAATTCACTGACAAAATGCCGGACGTACAGTGTAATTCGCGCACAGTGTAATTCGCATCTTCACTGATATATAGCAGCGAAAACTATTCATGTGTTATCCAGAAATCCAGTATCATGGCGAATATCATAAATCCACATAATTCACTCAATAACTTGATCCGATAATTCTTCCCTTTTATCGCACTACACAAAACACCCAATACACGCTGCCTGCATCTAATTTACGAAGCAAATAAACTTCCTGAAATCAGCACCGATCCCACATCACACAATCTGGATCATATTTTATTGAATTTGTTCTTCATTCGACCATAAATTGTGTCAAATTTTATTATGTAGTGAATCTGTATGCATTGTAGAAACCTTATCCAATATTTCCAATATATGATTCACTCATCTGTCACATCAATATACCAGCCGTCGAGAAAATGTCAATGTCAACTTGTGTCTAGTCGCTTAGCAGAAAAAAAGCTATAGCTTGTTCCAGTTGCAGGCATTCATGTTTACTGTAAGCGGGTTGGTATTCTTATTTCTCAATAAAATTCACGTTTTGACAGCACATGAGAATCATCTCCATTGGAGATGATTCTCATGCACTGTCAAAGCATGTTTTTTGTTGAGGAAAAAATTACACCGGAAAAATGAACAGCAGATGACAAAATTCACTTCAGCATTGTGAGAGATAACATTGGTTTTGTAATGATAAGTAACAATCATTGAGATAATGATCTTGATAAATGATGGGTCCCCTGCCAGTGAGTGGAGTGGACAAATGGAACATCACATTTGGACGTCAACCAGGTTTATTTCTCTACTGGCCAGTTTAGGTCCTGATCACCATACACATATGAATCAGTTACCATGTTTGATTTTCAAGGAATTAAATACGAGGGAGCGATTGTGACCGCAGCATTTAGTTCCTTAAAAGTTCAATATGTGAACAATAACATATTTAAAGTTCTTACTATGTGTCTCCCATCCGAGTATTGATTTTCCATTTCCTGTCGAACAATTAATGATTAAAGCTGGTAATATGTAACTAATTGGGGTTAAATCTTGCAATATGTGAAATAAGTATAGCTCGATACTGGCCAGTGATTGGCTTAGAAAGTAGAAGTATACTATCATCAGCCCGAGTTTAACACCTAACCCATTTCAGTCTAAGATATAATATTTTTTATTGGAAAAATCTCATTATTTTGTTTATTTCTCCATAAAGGTATATGTTGTTACCACTCATTTGAACCGTCTCGTCGAGACGGTTCAAATGAGTGGCAACAACATATACTTTTGAGATGAAATGAAGAAAATAGGATTTTCCCCCCTAAAAAGTTTCATACTACTATAAGTGTATCCCGTCTTTAATGGGTTAACACACAGAATGCGGGACCTGAAAACTGTCGTCCGGTGTTATTTCATAGTTTGTCTTTTTCTCCATTAAAACATGGTTTGGCAGCACATAAGTAAACTTCCATAGGAAATAATTCTAAAGCACAGCCAAACCATGTTTTTGTCGATAAAAAATAATAGAAAATAATCAGCAGACGACAAGATTTAATTCAGCATTGAAAGAATTAAAAGTAAAACACAATAATTTCCGAATGACAGACATTTTTTTTACATTTTATATTGGGGAATAAAATTATAAAAGTCGAACAATACACATTTTAAAATCAGTGATGAAAACGTTGGAAAGTCGAACATCTCTCAGAAAAATCGGAAAGTGAACAAATTGAAGTACATACCGTAATTGTTCTAATAAACGCTCCCCTGGGCTATGCAATTTCTGAATTAGTTATGGTATTTAATTACGTAAAAACACCGAAATTTGAATTTTGAGATGACTTTACTATGTGAAAATGAAGAAGATTTCTGAAAATATAGGAGGGGCGATACCATTAGAGAGGGGATAGCAGAAATACGGTACATGTATTTGCATTTGAAATTACGAATTACCGACCATGTTGTGGGTAATATTCTGTTTTAACAATTGCTGAATAGCGGCTATAATTGTGAGATTGCAGCCAATTTAGCTGTTTGCACAGAAACGGGATCTTTCACTCGTATGAATTTTGATTGCTTCAAATCCCCAAAGATACACACATGCCACAAATCTAATATTCGTTGTGATGATGAAAATAACAGATTTTAGCAGCGCACTATGGTGACCCAGATTTTCCACAATGTCCTATTCTGGTATTATGCACCCTTCCTACATTTAACCTTAGAATGCTGGGAACCGATAACTGTCGGCTGCTGCTGCTTGATATTTTTGCCTTCTTTCTCAATAAAACCATGGTTTGACAGCACTTTAGAATCATCTCCATTGGAGATGATTCTAAAGTGCTGTCAAAGCATGTTTTTATGAGAAAAAACGGAAAATAGAAAAATAAACAGAAGACAACAAAATTTACTTCAGCAGTGTACCGGTAATTAGCTCTTTCAACACCACCCACAGGTCGGTATAGTGGTACATATGTATTAACGTGTAGATCCAGATGAGATGGACGCGTCTGAAAATTGCTAATCTGGTACCAAGCACATTACATCTAAAAGATCAGCCAGCACAATCCCCATTTAGTCACGTTTTATGGTAACCCTAATTTTCTGGCACATGGACAGGGCTAATTATTCGCCTGCACGAACGCCAGAGAATTCAAGCTTATTTTACAGAAACTGATCAGAATCTACACTGTGCAAAATTGTCCTACTGCAATGTTTGTCTACACCCCCTGCATATAATATTTCGTAATTTGTCTCTGTAATAATATTGTTTGAAGTAACCATCCATAGCATGGCACAACCAATTCCCCTGATTCCTTGATAAGTCACACACCATGAGATAAAGGACCTGAACGTATCTTTGATTGACCGTAGTTCCCAGATCAGGATGAATACATGTACGGTAAATCATTCACAGTCTGATCAGTTTCAGGGGCGGGAGGTGGGGGATGTTTGGGGGCATGTCCTGTCCCCCCGCCACCCCCGCTTGTTCAAAGCAGTTTAGATCTATGTAAACTCCGTGGCTGAAGGGGGGGGGGGTTGCAACCCCGGAACCCCCCTCCAGATCCGCCCCTGAATTTATATTGCTCATCATTAAATGAAAAGTGAATGGGTTTAACGTCCCAGCAACAGCTAAGGTCATATAGAGATGGGACCACAGTTTAAAGTCTCATCCGACAGACCAGTGGGATGGAAATACTATGAAAGTATTGTTTGATGCCCTAGACAGGTTTGAACCCACAACATCCGGGCTTTCACCCCAAAGTAACTGTCATGGACTATTTCATGTTAAGTTTGAGACTGTTCCATTATGCAATGATCATTTTGTAAAAAATCAAAAACATATTCACAAACGCTGCAGATTCTGATTAGACGGCTCGTTACGAGCCGTCTCTTCAGAATCTTCGCCGTTTGCAAATATTAGGAAAGAGGTATCTAGTGTTGAAATCAGCGACAGTTTCATGAAGCTTATGATTACGAAGAATTAAAGGTACATGCCCACTCAGAAGGCACCAAATGTTCTTTATAGGAATTAAATAAGTGTATAATTGTGTATAATTGTGTCACTATTCCACCAGTTCTAACAATTACAAGTGCCCGTTATACAGATATAATCATTTAGTAATATGTATTTTACTGATTGTGACTCGCGGTGGTATCAGGCTATTTTCATATGCAAATGAGGCATGATATTTTTTAATTATATATACTAATTAAATTCATCACCTGAATTTGTTTTTTTGACAATCTATTATAAAGTATGATCATTGCACATCAGAAAATAAATACAGAGAATAAATAGTAATTTCCGTTACCATTTTAAGGAAACACGGTTATCGTCCCTGATATTAGTGTGGAAATTTGCGTCTGATATAAAATGTATAATAATGCCAATCAGTACGGGGGGTAATGGTGAATGAATGTTAATTTTGCCAGAAAATGTCTCAGATGATGTCTCTGATATAAAGAACATTTTGTGCCTACTGAGTGGGTAGGTACCTTTAAAAGGACTATCAGGATAAGAGTGAGATAGCTGATCAGGAGCTACACTGGTCAAAGACTGGTAGACCACTTTTATTATGAAACATCACATATACAATATAGACAGATAAATACCCGAATTATCACAACTAATGATATAATAGCACTTATCACATAGCATGAATACTGATGGAAAAAAAATTTAATGACTGACTTGATGTCATTTGAACAAAATGCAGTATCGAAATTTCCTTTTTACCAAAATTAAACATCATTTTCAATTCCTAAATATGACGGTGTGTCATTCATATGTGATATCGCATGCATGGGCCACGGCCAATCCCCTATGTTGAATAATTATATGCACTTTATGTTCACATATATTGATATGTACGTTTATTAAGAAAGTATCACCCACCAGTCTTGTGCTTCAAACAATTTGTGCGACGCAGACCAGAATAAACTCAGAGAACCTGCTCAAATTCGACCGGCTGTGGTTCTGTCTGTGAAAACTGTAGACCCTGATCAGCCTGCACATAAACTGTAGTCGGTTCAAATCCTGATCAGACTGCACACCAGGGGGCCGTTTCACTAAACTGCGTACAACTAAAATGTTTGTAAGTGCAAAATGATGATAGTCTATGCAGCCTATGCTCAATAAATGTAAATCCATCAATTGAAATATCCAGACGATCCTAAATTTGCACTTACAAACATTTTAGTCGTACAAAGTTTAGTGAAACGGCCCTATAGTCTGTTTCACGAAAGCTGCCCAAATTTTACGGCCATATAAACAATTCAAAAACAATATTTTTTTCGATAGTATTAAATTAAAGGAAAATTTAAGAATGAGCCTTCTTTTTATTTCGTGAAATTTGGTCAAATATTGATTTTATTACGAAAAATTGATTTCTCTATGGGAATTTAACATGGGGGAAAAAGAGGTAGAGGACTTGTGGGAGGAGTCAAAAAACTTTTTTTTTTGTAAATTGACTCCGAAACCTAGCTAGATAGCTTGGAAATGATCTAAGAAAACAAAAGTTAAATTTTAAAAATCGGTCCAGTATTTCTGAAATTCTAAAAAATTTCCTCATGTTAAATCCCCATAGACATCTTCACGGAGTGAAGATGTCTATGGGGATTTAATATGGGGAAATTTTGTTTTCGCAATAAAATCAATATTTGACCAAATTTCACGAAATAAAAAGAAGGCTCATTCTTAAATTTTCCTTTAATTTAATATTATCGAAAAAAATATGGTTTTTGAATTGTTTATATGCAGGCCTCGACAAATCCACTCGTCCGCTCGTATTTACGAGTAACTTTTCAGCCTGGGCGAGTGAAAATTGAAAGCCGCTCGTCCAGTCGGGCGAGTGGAAATTTGAAGATCACCACTGAGAAAATGCAAATGCGAAGTTTTGCGAAGCGAAATACTAAATTCCAATAAAATATTCAACTGATTACCGAGCGTGGTAAAGGGAGACTACCTACTACACTCGCCTTTCTGCGTTGCCAAGATACACATATACAATGTAGACTGTGTCCGACTTATTCCCATTCATGGCTGCAACTACTGAATTTAATACGTGCATTCTACAACCAGTCACCGTGACTTAGCATCCTGTTTAATTACTGTCGTCTGCTCTGTGTTTACAAACAAAACAAGATGTCAGACATACGCCGGTTTTTGCAGGGCGGCGGAGATATTGATAGATCCGATGAACAACTCGAAAAGGCGAAATTAATCACGGTTATCTGGCGAATTATATCTAAAACTTGGCAATCTTATTATTCCTGCAATACACAACGCTACGCTAAGCCGTTTACAATAAGATGCAAACTGCAGTGTACCCCTCCCACCACGGCACCATTGTTTCATGCTGTGTAGCAACAGTTACACAAATTACATAAATTACATAATTTATTTGTTGAAGCCGCGCACCGAAAGCTGGAAACATAGATCTACACGGGCACATTGACTGGAAATATTATTGTTATCACAAAATATTATCACAAACTGTACATACAAAAATGTATGTTTTGTTATTTGACCAAAAGTTTGGACGAGTAGAAGTCCAGTCTGGACGAGTAGATTTTTAGGTTCTCTCGTCCAGTGGGACGAGTCAGAAAATAAAAATTTGTCGAGGCCTGATATGACCATAAAATTTGGGCAGCTTTCGTGAAACAGACTATAGATTCACTTGGCCTTGTATGACCAGTAGAGATCCTGATAAGAGGAGGGCACAGTGGTGCTCTCAGCTTTTGACCCATCGTCGATCCCATTTTTTTCGGACGGGGCCAGCGGGTGGGGGCATAACTGCTCCATATTCTAGGACATTATAAGGACATTTCTAACATGTTGCTGGTTATGTAATTAACAGTACATCACTTATTCAGACAACACAATGTATTTCCATTGGGAAATAGTTTGTTTCTGTAATACTATTCCCGCAAGGTCGAACTTGTCCGAAACTATGGGAACACTCATCAGTAAACCTGGCTGTGACAGTCTGGGGAAATGGAACTTATGGGATTTGCGACCAGTATAGCTCTTGGAGAACAGTTCAGTCACGATGATCTATATTAGGGTGCTTGGGTCATGTAACCAAATATGTGGCTGTAACATGATAAATGGAGCTTAGCATGTTACAGCCACATATTTAATATGGGATTTATTTCCAGTGTAGCTCCTTATCAAATAGCACACTTCTGTAGGCTGATAACGATATATAATGCTTGTCAGAAGCATGACAGGTATTTCATTGATGGGATGGTGAACTGTGCAGATCATGATCAAACTGTACGGATGCACAGGCTGATTTGGATATACAGGTTTTTTTATACAGTTGTTAGAACTATTTTTTATGACGTAAGACCCGTGGTTGTATAATTCTTCGCTGGCGCTCTAATAAAAACAATGTTGGTGATATACATGTACATCAAGCATACCTGATAAATATAATATGTACCATGCTAGCGTCTTTTGATACTAGTATACATTTTATCAGGCTTGGCTCGGAGCCGAGGAGTCCTACGCGTTCCTTGCCTGATAAACTTGATATCAAAAGCCTGGTATTCTCTGCATCAGAACCGTTCACCATTCAGTCAATGGGGTATCATTTTGATATGTCACAGGCACCGCCTATTTAGGTCGATTTTCACCTACATTATTGAAGCAATTCCGACATGATGACCATTTCACTAAACTTCGTTTCAGGGGCCCGTTTCACAACTTCTTTCGATAAAAATGTTTGTATGAAGATATTTATTAATTTGATTTTCACATTAACGTGTTTAACTAATGTTACCATGTGCACATGCATACACACATCATCACATGTGAACACATCCACGAAAGACTTGCCAACATCGGCTGCCAGTGTAAATTGTTATTATAATTTGCTTCTTACTCTTACAAAAAGTTTGGTGAAACGGGCCCCAGGCCTCGACAAATCCACTCGTCCGCTCGGATTGGCGAGTGAATTTTGGATCTGGATGAGTGCTAATTTGCAGGAATAATGCAGTATTAACATTAAAATATATCGGATGGGAGTAGTTGAATTCCAATCTGCAGCCGATTTCATCAAAATTTCATATAGAACTAACGACCGCATATATTTGATGATTAAAAGTATGCAGAATTATTTACTGAATTTATTACATTATCAAAATGGCTGTGATAATGTAATCAATTTAGCATAATAAAATATTTATCCTTAAATAGAAAATTTCTCCCTCAAAGTATACTTTGCTAGATAAGTATACTTTGCAATGTTGGTGAAATCGGCTACTGTTGAATAAGGCAACATGCCAACCATAAAGCTATATAGCCCTTGCAGAGTTAAATCTCGAATAATTCCAAAACCGCTCCAGCTATTAGGACGGCAACATCAGAAGAAAATTGTTAATCTTTACCATTTATGAGTGGTTTCATTGTAATTTAGATATAGACACACTCAAAGACATCTTTGAGTACTTTTCAATCATGAACACACATTATCGTCAAAGATAAATGACAGGGAAACTCATCAAAATTAACCACATTCAGGTTTAATTGGTTTTTGTCATTAGTTTTAAGATTTTCAAACATAATACCCGTTTTTTTATTAACCCTTACACTGCTATCTTAATTGTTTGTCGTCTGCTGTTTATTTTCTATTTTCCATTTTTATCATCAAAAACATGCTTTGACAGAATTTTAGAATAATTTACAACATGCTTTGACAGCAGTTCAGAATCATTTCCATTGGAAAGTGCTGTCACATGTTTTTATTGAGAAATAAGGCAGGATATAAAAGCAACAGCAGACGACAATTGTTGTGTGTAGCGGTCTAAGGGTTAATAGAACTAGATTGGTCAGTAAGCGAGGCTTACGGAATACCCCCTGCATGGGCCCAGGTACCCCTAAAATATGTAAAAATGTCCAAGTGTGGGGCTTGTGACCTTGACTCTGGGCTTAGCGGGAGCGGCATGAACGTGAATTTGTCACAGGGTGGTAGAGGTCCATTGGAGCAATGCGTGTGTGAAATGTGAAGCAGATCAGAGTAAGGAAATAAAAGTTCTAACCGATTTCTCTGATGTTAAGTTTTGTAAAGAGACTTATAAGTATGTGAGCTTGACCTCGAGATCAGCGGGAATTTGTCACAGCATGATAGCCAGTAGAGCCTTAGAGGAATGCATGCATGAAATATTAAGAATTTTCGATGAAAGAAATAGAAGTTATATTTCTCTGATGTTAAGTTTTGTAAAGAGACTAAGTATGTGACCTTGACCTTGGGATCAGCGGGGGTTGGACGGTCGTAGATTTGTCACAGCATGATAGTACAACCTTAAAGGAATGCACGAGTGAAATATTAAGAATTTTCAATGAAGGAAATAGAAGTTATAACTTATTTCTCTGATGTTAAGATTTGTAAAGAGACTAAGTATTTGACCTTGACCTTGGTTGGGATCAGCGGGGGTTGGACGGTCATGGATTTGGTACAGCATGGTAGTAGAGCCTTACAGGAATGCATGTGTGAAATATTAAGCATTTTAGATGAAGGAAATAGAAGTTATAACAATATTTCTCTGATGTTAAGTTTTGTAAAGAGACTAAGTATTTGACCTTGATCTTGGGATCAGCGGGGGTTGGACGGTCGTGGATTTGGCACAGCATGGTAGTAGAGCCTTACAGAATGCATGTGTTAAATGAAGGAAATAGAAGTTATAACAATATTTCTCTGATGTTAAGTTTACGGACGCACGGACGCACGGAGGCACAACCTGACTCTAGTATACCCTCCCACAACTCGTTGCGGGGGGTATAATAAGCCAAAATTAACATGGAACAGACCATGGTTTGCACTGAGGGGCGAAAGGGCTACATCTGATATTACCATGTTATTCCAAGGAATTGCAATACAAGACAACACAAATCAACCCTAAAATGGTATATCATAAAGCCAACATTTGCAAACACTGTAGATCCAGATGAGACGGCTCGTGACGATCTGCAGTGTTTGTCACTTTTAAGATTTTGAAACAATATACCCCTTTTTTGTTCGTTTGTTTGTTGGGGTTTAACGGCCTATCAACAGCTAAGGTCATTTAAGGCCGGGTCAATGGGTTTAGTACTAAATCCCATATATTACCTGTACAAGTACAAATGGGGGGAAAATCCCAAAATCAGAACTGAATATTTACAATAACAAAACTATATATTCAGCCCTGAAATCAGAATAATCCTGATCTGATGCCAGGTCCTCGCCACACCAGAATCACTTGGCCCCTCCCAAAAGCAGTAGGATCAGTAACCCAATTCAACTCCCAGGTAACTAAAGAGCCAAAGATAAAAACGTACCTGAGGGCCAAACCAGGCAAATCGTGATTCCTATAAGGAGGAACCCAATTACCGTTAATTTACGCCGTCTCATTCGCCCGACCACCACCCACCCCCTTTTTTGAATAATAGAATAAGCCAAAATTAACACGGAACAGACCATGTTATGCACTGAGTGGCGAAAGGATTACATCTGATATTACCATGTTGATCAAAGGGAATTGCAGCACAAGACCACAACAAATTAAGCGTCATCAGACAAAGCCTTGTATTGACAAAACAATTACTTGAAACAGATGATGGAGAATTGGAGAGAATGGAATCTAATTCGCTCAGAATGATGGCCAATTATTAAACATGATGTCTTGTGATGTGCAAAAAAAAGTGAAAGGTGAATGAGTTTATTGTCCCAGCGACAGCTAATGTCATATAGAGGAGGGTTTTGGGTTTAAAGTGTCATCCGAGAGACCAGGGGCCCGTTTCACTAAACTTCGTACGACTAAAGTGTTCGTAAGTGAAAAATTATGATAGTCTGTAAATTTCACATTAACATTGTTTTCTTGTAAATAATTTTTGGATTTAAATTTATTGAGCATAGGCTGCATATGCAGCCTATGCTCAATCAATGTAAATCCATAAATTGAAATTTACAGACGATCTTAAATTTGAACTTACGAACATTTTAGTCGTCTGTAAATTTCAATTGATGGATTTACATTTATTGAGCATAGGCTGCATATGCAGCCTATGCTCAATAAATGTAAATCCAATACTTGTTTACAAGAAAACATCTTTACAGACTATCATAATTTTGCACTTACGAACATTTTAGTCGTACAAAGTTTAGTGAAACGGGCCCCAGTAGTATGTATGGTAAGCATTTTTCACGCCTACACTGAGAATTGAACTCACAACCTCCAGTGCCAAATGCCCTCGGCCACAGCCCATCCCTCATAAAGTGGAAAGTTGAAGTGAATGACTTTAACAGTAAAACAAAGGTCTTACACAGGAATAACGTTAACATAATCGATCATCCTTCAATCCATCAAACTATTGGCATGTGCGATCAGTAACACATTCTATATGAAAACTGCCTCAAGGCATGACGTAATATGTTGTTTTGTCACCAAAGTGAAGATTTTATCAGCATACCCAGATATATTATAACACAGCAAATATGATGTACTGTCTGTACCAAGCACCATCTGATGTAATAAAACTTATTATTAGATTGATTGATTGATTCCTTTATTGATTGATTGGGGTTTAACATCTGTTCAACAGCAAGATCATATAGAGATGGAACAGTTATTAGAAATATATGTGAACAGGGATATAGCTAGAGTCATATTGAGTTAGCGATGATTGTAGCCCCAGGTCACATATGTGCAATCTGAACAGGGCATACACTTCTAATTGTGAGAATCATTCACTCTTCCTCCAACCTTCCAACTCCACTCTTCCCTTCTCCCCCTCTATGACCCCTCTTCAATTTTCTCTCCATATGCCTCCCATCCACCCCTCTCTCCCTCCCTCCTCCCTCCCTCCTCCCTCCCTCCCTCCCTCCCTCCCTCCCTCCCTCCCTCCATCTCTCTCACTCACTCTCACTTTCTCATCTAATCTCTTTTCTTGTCAGCTTGCTTTTTCATGCACATTCACTGACCCCCCCTACTCCACCCTCCCTCCCCCTCTGCCACCCCCCCTCCCTCACTCTCAAACTCTCTCTATGTCTCTAGACATTCACTTCCCTCCCTTCTCTCTCTCCATACTCCATTCCCTCTCGCTCTCTCTCTCTCTCTCTTCATGTCCCCTTCTCCCTTTCTCTCCCTCCCACTACTATCTCTCTCTTCTCTCTCTCTCTCTTCTCTCTCTCCTCTCTCTCTCTCTCTCTCTCTCTCTCTCTCTTCTCTCTCTCTCTCTCTTTTGCTACAAAAGACTCCATCTTCTATCTCTCCTTTTGTCTCTTCTCCCTTTCTCTCTATGTACCATGTTCTGCCATTCTCCATCCTCTATATTGCTAGATACAGTATTCCTTCTAATAAACACCCATGGCGCTATGCCATTCGTGGGGATCAAAACGTGGAAAATATTATCAAAATATGTTATTTTCACATACAAAAACCATTTAAAACAAATTCTTAAGTCCCCAACTCACCCATTTTTGTCTCTTACTCTGACTAATGAAACATCAAATTCTGTAAGCCAATTTCACATTTAATTTCACATGGAACTGCGATTAGATTAAACAGGTCTCTTGTGTTTTATATGGGTCGCAATCTCACAAAACGGCACTTATTTCAGTTCTAACTAGCGTAGATCTTGATCAACTACGTATGTGTGAATCCTGATATCTCAATTTTTTCGTGAGAAGATTACCAAGTTTTACCACTAAAATTGTGACGAGTATATATCCAGATCAGACTACGCTTAGTCTGATCTGGATATATACTGGTCACAACAGCAATAAGTCTGATTATCTGAAATCTATACGGATATATTTTCCAATTATATAACATCAATAACCATAGCACTTTGCCTTTTGCAGCGCCATAAGGCACGATATGGAGCCCACTCTGATAAAAGGGGCCTTATTGGATCAGTGAGCACAAGGCATGATATGGTGCCCATCTTGACAAAAAAGGTATAGTTGGAAAATTTAACAAGTTAACTCCTGATCAGATAGAATATTCATACAGATCTACCAGTACTGTCTGTTTCACGAAACCTGCCCAAATTTTATAGCCATATAAACAATGCATTTTTTATATTTGTTTTCGATAATATTAAATTTTATCAAAATTGAAGAATGAGCCTTCTTTTTATTTTGTGAAATTTGGTCATATATTGATTTTATAACGAAGTATTGATTTGTCTACGGGAATTTAACATGGCCATGGGGGAAAAGGATGTTGAGGAGCCATTGGGAGGAGCCAACAATCGAAAACAAATTGGAAATGGACTCCGAAATCCTGCTAGATAGCTTCAAAATGATCTGTGAAATTGGGATTGATTTCACAGGGGGCGGGGAATTTTTCGTAATAAAATCAATATCTGACCAAATTTCACGAATAAAAATAAGGATCACTCTTAAATTTTGATAAAATCTAATATTATCGGAAAAAATTTAGTTATCATTAACCCAGTATAGGCCAGATTTTTTATTTAATGTGTTTAATGGTCAAAAGTTTGTTGGCAGCAAAACGTGGAACAGACAGTAGTCAGGGTCTACACTGTTCATACTTTTATTAGTGATAAATTCCTTTGAATTATATTGAACAAATCATCTCCCTATCTATAGTTTCTTGCTTGATCACTGAACTTGTGCTTATACAACTGTCGAAGCACGTTCTCCAAACTCACACACAAAATCAAGCAGCTTGATTGGTCGAGGCTGAGCACAGCTCAGACTCGACCAATCAAACTGCTTGATTTTGAGCATGAGAATGTTCAGAAAAAGTCATAAGCTCAGGAGCGACTGGCCAAAATGTCAATAAGCCCAATTTCGTCACGGCGGATCACATATTGACTGGTGTTCAACAGCGATGTGAAAGTGATTAATGAAATTGAACTTCATGTCTTCAAGTCGTATAGGTTAACCGATTACAGGCAATATAAGATTAGAATAGTATTAAAATTTTAAAGGCCCGGGGGCTGAAAGATATTCTTAAAACAAGAGGGCCATGATGGCCTAATTCGCTCACCTGACTCCATGAACACCAGAGGAGAATGTGACATTGAGTTCATATATGTTTTAAAAAAATTGTGCTATTTTTAGATGGCGGTTATCTTGGATTAAGCGATGACTCTCATTTTACCAAATCTGAAAATGCTTCTCCCAAGTATCTTAACTTACTATGAAGTTTGGCCAGCATCGGCCATGTGGTTCCTGAGAAAAAGACGTTCAAAATCTCGAATAACTGGACCTTTTGGCGGGCCATCATGGAGGACAAAATCATCCGATTCCGACAAATATTGCACCAGAGCAATCGTCTCATCGATACCTTCAACTTGATACATGACATGAGCATATTCGGTCAAAAATAAAATTTGACCCCACGGGCCACGCCCATTTTTGACCCCGCGGTCACCATTTTCACAAGGGCCATGCCCATTTTTGACCCGAGGTCACCATTTTAACAACTTTGAAAGAGCATTGTACATCGATCATTCCTACCAAGTTTCGTCGAAATCTGGCTAGCAGTTCATGAGAAGATTTTTTAAGAATTTATGCTATTTTTAGACGGCGGCCATCTTGGATTAGCAATGACCTCCATTTTAACAAATCTGAAAAGGCTTCACCGATGGACCATAACTTTTAAGTTTGGCTACCATGGGCCAAGCGGTTCATGTGAAGAAGAATTTTGAAATCACTAATAAAAGAACGACCTTTTGACCGTTCGGTGGCCATCTTGGATGACATAACCATCCGATTTCGACACCAGAGTGATCGCCTCGTTGATACCTTCGATTTGATATATGACATGACCATATTCGGTCAAAAATAAAATTTGACCCCACGGGCCACGCCCATTTTTGACCCCGGGGTCAACATTTTAACAACTTTGAAAGAGCATTGTACATCGATCATTCCTACCAAGTTTTGTCGAAATCCGGATGGCGGTTCTTGAGAAGAAGATTTTTATAAATTTGTGCTATTTTTAGACGGCGGCCATCTTGGATTACGTAATGGCGTAATTTTAACAATTTTGTAATCCCCCTACCTAAGGACCATGACCATGAAGTTTGGTGACTATAGGCCCAATAGTTATCGAGGAGAAGACTTTGAAAATGTTCACGGACAACGACGGACGACGACAACAGAAGACGGACACATTGCGGTAACAATAGCTCACATGAGCTTCGCTCAGGTGAACTAAAAATAGCTGAATTAAAGCTTTGTATTGATATCCTCAAATCATACGAGTTGCCCAAGAAAAAAGTTTAAGGCCATAAAAAACTAGATTGGTCAGTAAGCGAGGCTTACGGAATACGCATGGGCCCAGGTACCCCTAAATATGTAAAAAAAATCCAAGTGTGTGGGCTTGTGACCTTGACTCTGGGCTTAGCGGGGGCGGCACGAACGTGAATTTGTCACAGCGTGGCAGAGGTCCATTGGAGCAATGCGTGTGTGAAATGTGAAACAGATCCGACTGAGCAAGGAAATAGAAGTAACTAGATTGGTCAGTAAGCGAGGCTTACGGAATACCCCCCTAAAATATGTAAACATTTCCAAGTGTGGGGCTTGTGACCTTGACTCTGGGCTTAGCGGGAGCTGCATGAACGTGAATTTGTCACAGGGTGGTAGAGGTCCATTGGAGCAATGCGTGTGTGAAATGTGAAGCAGATCCGAGCAAGGAAATAGAAGTTATAACCGATTTCTCTGATGTTAAGTTTTGTAAAGAGACTACCGGTAAGTATGTGAGCTTGACCTCGAGATCAGCGGGAATTTGTCACAGCATGATAGTAGAGCCTTACAGGAATGCATGCATGAAATATTAAGAATTTTCGATGAAAGAAATAGAAGTTATAACATATTTCTCTGATGTTAAGTTTTGTAAAGAGACTAAGTATGTGACCTTGACCTTGGGATCAGCGGGGGTTGGACGGTCGTAAATTTGTCACAGCATGATAGTACAACCTTAGAGGAATGCACAAGTGAAATATTAAGAATTTTCAATGAAGGAAATAGAAGTTATAACTTATTTCTCTGATGTTAAGTTTTGTAAAGAGACTACGTATACGACTTTGACCTTGGGATCTGCGGGGGTTTGACGGTCGTGGATTTAGCACAGCATGGTAGTAGAGCCTTACAGGAATGCATGTGTGAAATATTCCGCAAACCCCGTGTCTGAGAACTAAAGTTCTTTTTATACCCCCCCACAACTTGTTCCGGGGGGTATAAAAAGAACTTTAGTTCTCAGACACGGGGTTTGCGGAATGTGACGTGGGAGGGCAGATCACCAGATGCATATACATGTATGTTCTATAAAGTTACTATAAATGCTTTAGACGTGAAAAATCACCAGCTTTTCATCAGACATGATTGGACTAAACATACATGTATTTTTGCATCGCAGTGTTTTTTATTAATCATGTGGCGAATTTAGACGACAAAATGCTCTGAAGCGCAGGGATTTTTCTGACGTGACGATATCTGAGAACCAAAGTACTTTTTTTATGGTCAGGTCTAATACCACAAAATATCAGAAGTTTTTATGTTGATTTAATTTCATTTAGATTACTTATATAGTGTCTTGAAACAAAATAACGTTCTAAATATGACCATACATAGTAATTCATAGCAAACAAGAATTATGGTACACAAATTGTGCATATAGGTAAAGTTATTGAGGAAATACATTGCAATGATCATCAGTCCCCTGTTTATTAAACTATAACGTAGTAGATGTGCATATAGAGCATACCAGGCTCGTGTCTTTGATATCAAGTTTATCATGCAAGGCGAGGAAATGCGTAGGAATTACAAGGCTTGCCGAGTAATTTCTACCATTTCCGAGCCGAGTCTGATAAACTTCATATCAAAAGACACTAGTATGGTATTCTATTTATCAGGTAACGTTTTATGCTCGAAAATGACAACATATGACATCCTTATCTATTAACAGAATGCGGACTTGTTTACTTTGCGTCATAACACCGACGTCATTCGGTGACGTCATCCAACCAATGGAACGTCAGTTTTCACTTCTTTGTAACCCGGATGTTTGTTACAGGTAAATGCCTGATACAACAATATGGTATCAGTCAGTGCGTATTTGGTCAGTACAGGGCAGGTTACCTGACAAAAACAAATACAAACTGCTTTGCACAAAGAACTAAACCATGGGTTGTAGAGATCTACATATGTTGTAGTGATGAATATAGATAGTAACGGCAGAAAGTTTCAAATATATTTGACGAAAACAGCACAATCAGTTGAAGGTAATGAAATACTGGAACAAGTCTACAGAGCTCCAGTTAAGGTGCGTAATTTGATCAACTTTGGGGGCAATTTTGTTATTTCTTCACCAAAAATGGCAAGTTGGGAGTACATTAGAATCGTCTCATTGAGATGATTCTAAAGCACTCCCAACTTGCCATTTTTGATGGAGAAACAAGAAATTTACGATTCTAAAGAACTCCTAACTTACCATTTTTTGTGAAGAACTAAGAAAAATACCTTGAATATTTGGTCAAATTACGAATCTTAACTGGAGCTATGGTCTATATAAACAAGGGATATAACTCATACAGAATTTAATGGACTATCAAACTCTGGGTATCAATACAGATATACCAGTATAACTATAACAGCTTCAGTGTGAATCGATGAATGAATATTACAATCCAATAGACAAATGGACCAGCGCTCCAGATAAGCTGCGTATTTGCTTAAATACCCAATTAAAATTGCCAAAAACCCAATTGAAATCAGAAGTAGCGAGTATCAAAAAGCAATAACAATTTTGTGGTACCTTTATCATGCTGCAGAAAACAATAAACATACCACAAATGCATATTTTTCTTATTTTCCATGAAAACACATCTTGGTGTTTCATTAGAATTGTCTCCAAGAGACAATTCTAATGAAATTCCAAGACATGTTTTCATTTTGAAGCAAACTATTCAATAATTGCTGTCTGTTGATGTGTAAACAGTAGTGTGATTTTATTACCCAATTAAAATTTTGAAATACCCAATTGCTTCAGGAATGATGGAGTCAAAATACTCAATTACTAATTCCTTATCTGGAGCTCTGATGGACAATGTAAATAATGTATGGAAACTATCATGTGACTGACAAAAACAATACATCAACCATTACGAAGATAAAACATGGGCAGACAACAAAAAGGAAATGAGGAATTAGGCAGCAAATTGAACGCACTATTTGTTAGTGTGGCTGTGACTGGAGAAATGGGGCTTATGGCATTTGTGGCCAGTTCAGCTTCAGATTTTCTAGTCCTCCCATGCAACATACACAGTTAGCTAAAAGCATGTCTGTTGTAAGTGTGACTGTGACTGGAGAAATGGGGCTTATGGCATTTGTGGCCAGTTCAACTTCAGATCTTCGAGTCCTCCCATGCAACATACACAGTTTGCTAAAAGCATGTCTGTTGTAAGTGACTGTGACTGGAGAAATGGGGCTTATGGCATTTGTGGCCAGTCTAGTTCCTGATCTAGCCCTCAAGTGCAACATACACAGTTTGCAAGCAGCATGTCTGTTGCTAGCGTGGCTGTGACTAGGCAAATAGGGCTTATAACATTTGTGGCCAGCCCTGATCTACCAACCCTCCCAGTTTGGTAGAAGCATGGCGGTTGTTTGTCTGAATCAACTGTGAAAAGTTGTAACAGATCCTGATCCAACTGTGTGGCTCTACAACCGGTCACTAAGGCCAATTAAGCCCAATTTCTGCAGTCACAAATATAGCACCTTACATGAGAGATGATTTAACCCATTCCATGCTGAGAATAGGAGATCAGAAATATATGTCGTGACCACCATTTGAACCGTCTCATCGAGACTGTTCAAATGAGTGGTCACAACATATACTTTCATTAAGAAATAACAAAAATAAAAATAAAATATCTAAAACAAAGGTGCATTCTGAAAGGAATGGGTTAGTACGACATATATTAAACAAGTTTACTGATTTCACAAGAAATGAGGCTTTCCTTGACCTTGACCTCGTTGCCAAGGTGGCATAGTTATTGATATTGATTGGTACTAACATTCCCAGACAAAATGGTATCCAGAGTGTTATAGATCATGGTCTAAATTGCTGGATGGGGATAATCATTGTGACATGCCGGGCTATAAATAAAACAAATGAGGAGTCAATGATGTGCCATTTACCAAATACCCACTTTCCCAGAGAAATCCAGTAATCATGTTGGCCATTTAGTATACCAATATCCAAGGCAGACAGACTTAACCTTTAGAATGTGGGGAAACGAAAATTACAGTCTGCTGTTGTTTTATAATTCACCTTATTCTTAATAAAAACATGGTTTTGTAGTACTTGAGAATCATTTCTATAGGAATATAATCATACTCACAAAAATAAGAATATAATATAAATTCAGGTTAAATCTGATGCTAAAAAAAATGTCCCCTTATATTCCAGTATAGTGACACTCTTTGGGATTTAACTTAAAGGTACATGTCCACTCAGTAGGCACAACATGTTCTGTATAGGAAGTGTATAATTGTGTCACTATTCCACCAGTTCTAAAAATTACGAGTGCCCACTATACAGATATAACTAGATTGGTCAGTAAGCGAGGCTTACGGAATACCCCCCCCCCTCCCCCCGTGTGGGCCCAGGTACCCCTAAAATATGGTAAAAATTTCCAAGTGTGGGGCTTGTGACCTTGACTCTGGGTTTAGCGGGAACGGCATGAACGTGAATTTATCACAGGGTGGTAGAGGTCCATTGGAGCAATGCGTGTGTGAAATGTGAAGCAGATCCGAGCAAGGAAATAGAAGTTATAACCGATTTCTCTGATGTTAAGTTTTGTAAAGAGACTACCGGTAAGTATGTGATCGTGACCTCGATATCAGCAGGTATTTGTCACAGCATGATAGTAGAGCCTTAGAGGAATGCATGGATGAAATATTAAGAATTTTCGATGAAAGAAATAGAAGTTATAACATATTTCTCTGATGTTAAGTTTTGTAAAGAGACTAAGTATGTGTCCTTGACCTTGGGATCAGCGGGGGTTGGACGGTCGTAGATATGTCACAGCATGATAGTACAACCTTAGAGGAATGCACAAGTGAAATATTAAGTAATTTTCAATTAAGGAAATAGAAGTTATAACTTATTTCTCTGATGTTATGTTTTGTAAAGAGACCAAGTATTTGAGCTTGACCTTGGGATCAGCGGGGGTTGGACGTCGTGGATTTGGCACAGCATGGTTACTAAGTAGAGCCTTACAGGAATAAATGTGTGAAATATTAAAAATTTTAGACGAAGGAAATAGAAGCTATAACCTATTTCTCTGATGTTAAGTTTTGTAAAGAGACCAAGTATTTGACCTTGACCTTGGGATCAGCGTGCGTTGGACGATTGTGGATTTGGCACAGCATGGTAGTAGAGCCTTACAGGAATCCATGTGTGAAATATTAAGCATTTTAGATGAAGGAAATAGAAGTTATAACAATATTTCTCTGATGTTAAGTTTTGTAAACAGACCAAGTATTTGACCTTGGGATCAGCGGGGGTTGGACGGTCGTGGATTTGGCACAGCATGGTAGTAGACCCTTACAGGAATGCATGTGTGAAATATTACGCATTTTAGATGAAGGAAATAGAAGTTATAACAATATTTCTCTGATGTAAAGTTTAGTGACAGACGGACGCACGGACGTTCCTACAAATGGATACTTATGTGGCTAACCCTCACCTTTTCCTTTGTTCATCCCTATTGTTCTGTGGCCACATAAACCCATTTTTAGCCACATAAAATCACGGAACAATAGAATACATAACTATTGTTCTCCCTAGCCACATTTATCATTTGTAGCTTCGGGGGGGGGGGGGGGGGGGGGGGGGGGGGGGGGGGGGGGGGGTGGGGGGGGGGGGGAGGGGGGGGGGGGGGGGGGGGGGGGGGGGGGGGGGGGGGGGAATTATAAAAAAATAACTTCAGAGAATAAATAAATATAATATTCTAATCGTTAACATTTTAAAGGAAACACCGTTTATATCAGATTATCAATTATATCGCCCCTGATATCAGTGTGGAATTTTAACGTCTGACTATAAATGTATATATAATGGCAATCAATACTTGGGGTAATGTGAAAGAATGTTTATTTTTGCTCAGAAAAATGTCTCAGATGATGTCCCTGATATTAAGAACATTTTATTGTCGATACTGAGTTGCATGTAACGACTACGACTACTCCACAGAGTAAGTGAGTGAGTTCAGTGATCACGGATACCCCCACACCGAGTGGACTCGACAAAAGACAAAAAAAATCGTTAAGGCAAATTTCAAAACGTTCAGTTTTCTTGATTCTGGCACGAGACGAATGGACAACCGGAACAGTAATCAAAAAAAAACTATATGATGCCCCTCAACATACTTTGTAAGCCAGGGCCCCCCCCCCCCCAAAAGGGGCGGATCCAGCATAAATGGGGAACGGGGGATGTCCTAATTGCCGAAGGTAACTCCATGCAATCTACTAACACTCTCCCGTACCGACCGCAGCGGTAACGGGAGTAATTGCAAAGTTACCATTCGCAACTAGGGGGGGTTGTCCAACTTTTTAAGGAGCATTCTTCTTCGAAATGCACTTTTCCTGTGCATGAAATCTCCAACAGTGTAAACTGTGTGTAAAACCCACTATGTAAACTCCTCTAGATCCGCTCCAGGGGTATATTGAATTCAATATAGGAATGAATGGCATTGTTGTGGAATTTATCTGGTAAAAACTTGGAAAAGTCACAGGAATACTGGACGAAGGCCGGAAGGCCTCGTCCAGTATTCCTGCGACTTTTCCAATGAATGGCATTGTTGTGGAATTTATCGGGTAAAAACTTGGAAAAGCCACAGGAATACTGGACGAAGGCCGGAAGGCCTCGTCCAGTATTCCTGCGACTTTTCCAAGTTTATATCCCCGATAAATTCCACAAAAAGGCCATTCATTCCTTATAATTCCAGCATTTGAAATAAATTCATCAAGAAAATGTGTTTATTTTCCGTTTTCTTAAGAATTATTTTAACTGCGGCGCACGGTTACGGAAAGTAGTTCAGCGTGGGAGTTTACTGGGATATAAATTTTGGACAGATACTTGCTACGGGCCAATCAAATATTAAGAAATTGTGTAAATATTTTTGTGCTTGAATTATACACCAATACCAGATTGTACAGATAGACACAGACTGATCTATCCAAATGGTACACAATAATGGGTGAGAATATCGTTAAATTAATGCAATAAATCAAGACGGACAGGAAGGCAATTGTAAAGTAGAGACATCTCAATAAAACACAATGGCAGCAACATCAGCCAACAGGAGTGCCAAAGTCACAATATGCGCCCAAGTGGAACTAAAATCATTTGAACACCATGTACCGTAACAACCCTAAATATGTGGACACCATTTATTCTGGAAAACGCATATAAATATTTGGTTTTACATGACAGAGGGGAGGTTCCCAGTTTCAACTCCCCCCCCCCCACCCCGACCCCCCCCCCCCTATGCGAGTAGATATGGCTTTAGCTATGGGTAATGTGTACACTAACATAAGCCGTGCATCAGATTGAAAAAATTCACACATCAAAATTGACAGGAGAAATGCTCAGATATCTCGTCTTTTGTATAGTTTGCCGACATACTATTTATAGCTTGCCGTTGTGATATCAGTCAATTATGTATTGCACCAAAATATCTTTACTTTGTTTACTGTTATTTTATTAGCTGTATGTGTCAAACGCACAAAGTGGTGAAACTGTACGATCACTTGTACATACAAAGATGGCGGAGATGGCAACTCAATGATCCATATACATGTAGTATACAGTAACGAGACAATATTCACATATGTTATATTCATATATCACATCACTCTTATGAAGCAATTATTATTGAATTAAAGTGTATATATCTATGACCTAATACCTTAAAAGGGAAATATGGTAATTCAAACATGCTGTAAATAATCGTGTAGCAATAGAAGGGAAGTAACTCCCACAGAATGAAAATAACATTAACAGCAAATGAATCAATGGCTGCAATAAACTAACACACACACATAAAATACCAATGTATGTGAGACTTGCCATCGCATAAGCAGCTTAATTAATTAGGAGAAATACAGTAAAATGTCTCTAAACAGGATACCCTGTTAGATCCCCTGGGTAACCAGTTTCGAGAAAGTCCTTTGACAATTGTAGCACGCCATGGGTTACAAATCATGCGCAAATTTTCATGAAATACATTTATAGAAACGGTGATATTTTCTGTAAATGACGTCGAAAGATGACAAAATTTGCATAGCAAATGCGGAATTCTATTCCGCATTTGCTATGGAAATTTCATAACTTTCGATGCCAATTATGGTAATATCGTAAATTTTGCAAATGTTTTTCATGAGACATCACACATGTTTTTAGGTACAAAAGCACATGGTGTCTCAATTGTATATCACTGATATGAGCGCAAACAAACATGAGCATTTTGTAATCATGAACAGACAGTATCTGTCAAGAGAAATTATATATGCATTCCATCAAAAGAAGGCACACTGTGCGTTCTGCTTTATACGTGTCCAATTTAGAGATGTTCTGCTGAACTGCTACACAAAAATAAATACCGTAATAAATATGTTCAGACACCATTTATTTGGGGAAACACATAAATATATATGTTTTCCCTAAAACAGTGAGAGTGCAAATATTTAGGGTTAGTATGACAGTACTGGTTTCATCACAATAACCATGTAATATGGATGCAATATCATCATACAGTTTCATCACAATAACCATGTATTTGGATGCAATTTGCTTTGGGAAACCCCTATTTAACCCTTTCCCTGTTTTGCGATATTTCGACTCTTCAAAATCGAAAACATCTGAATAAAAGAATGAAATGCTTGGTCAAATGATGGTTAAATTATCTGATAGAGTAGAAAACATTGTGGGAAAAGGAGAAATTGCTTGTTACAAGCAATTTCTCCTTTTCCCACAATGTTTTCAAAAGACATCTTCTGCAGAGGCGTGAAAAGTCGTCTCTATCAGGGAAAGGGTTAATAGGGGTTTCCCAAAGCAAATTGTGTCCAATTATTTAGGGTAATTACAGTAAAAAAAAAAAATTGTCATGGCTGGTCATGTAGGAGAATTTTATTTACTTACTTTCATAAATCCTCATAGATTCCATTTCGTCAGTATAGTGATGAAGCTCTTAGTAATGTTCAGAAATGATTACATTGTCAGTTAAACAATTGAGATGGTTCAAATGAGTGATCACGCTTTCGAGGAGAAATTTATAAACTGCTATGCCTGTGTAATTCAATATGTCACATGTAACGAGTTGTATGCTGAATGCAGATGTTTTTTCTCATAGACCTCACTATATATCTTATTTCTATGAAAGCGTCCTGGTGCCAATGGTAAAATATATTTAATCTCATAATTGGGAGATACTAACTCCTAATTAGGACATATTATCTCCTAATTAGGACTTAGTATCTCCTAATTAGGATAACAAGAGGATACAACTATTTTAGCATTGATAGATATAGTAATTAGGACTTAGTATCTCCTAATTAGGTACAAATATGTTAGCATTGACACCAGGATACTTCCATATATTTCTTAGCAAACTATTTTGTTGTTACCACTCAGTTGAACCGTCTTGTCGAGACGGTTCAACTGAGTGGTAGCAACATATATTTTTAATGAGGATTAAAAAAAATATATTGGTAAACGATCTTTTTCATGGAAAAATTTAGCTATTTTTCCTACTTCTCACACAGAAAGTATATATTTTTACCATTCAATTGAACCATCTTATTGAGATGGTTCAATTTAACAATATAATACAGCATATACTTTCATTAAGAAATGAAGAAAATAGAATAAAATCGTGAATCAGTAACAATTATCGTTGTGAAGTCAGTCTTGCAAATGAATAATATGTCGCTGCGACTGGGGCGTATGGGCTTGCGACCAGTGTAGATCCAGATCAGTCTGTGCATCCGCAGTCTGATGAGGATCTGCTCTGTTCGTCATTCCATCAATGAAACACCCGTCAAGCTTCTAACAAGCAATAATATATCGTTATCAGGCTACGGGATGTGCTATTTGATCAGGAGCTACACTGGTCACAAATCCCATAAGCTCTATTTCTCCAGTCACAGCCGCATAATATGATGAACTTGTAATCCTTTTTCTGTCATTGAATGAAGCCAACGATGATTATCAATATTCTTAGATTAAAAATACACTTAGCCCGTAGAATGCTGGGAACGAAAATTGTTGTCTGCTGTTGTCATATAGTTTGCATTTGTATCGATAAAACATGATTTGACAGCACACTTTAGAATCATTTCCATTGGAAATGATTCTAAAGTGCTGTCAAATTGCATTTTTCATGACAAAAAATTGAAAATAAGGGTTAAAGGTTAAAGGCATTGTGTCTCAGATATGCACAGTCAGTGATGAAATATATCATAAACACGAAAATGTGGCATTTCGGCTCCCAGTGACAGATTGGATATTTTTGTTTTAAAAAACCTGGCCAAACATTCTAGTGTAGATGTTCTTAAAAGTCAATGAATACATTGTTTCATTAGTTATAATTTTGAAGATCGGTAAATTCTCAACATTACAGAGACAAAAAAAATAAAATCAAAAGCATTTTAAGAAGAAATTTCATATAATGTCACCATGTATTTTTCGAAAAAATAAAACAATACAATTTATCCTGTAACACAATAAACACATTAGAACCTCACACAAAGTTGTGATCAATCATAAATTCATGGTATAACTCGCCACACAAGCTCAACGGCAAAATAACATTAAGTCTACGAAAGTAGTTCCAGAAAGAAGAAGCAATTTACACACAAGTCACGCACACTTCGTTTGTCCAAAGCCTCCCTAAAGGTACATGTGTTGCACAATAACGAGCCTTAACACAGAAAAGGCTGGAAACAAATAATGCTGTCTGCTGTTTTTCATATTATCTTTATTTCTTTAACAAAAACATTTTTGGCCAGCACATAAGAATCATCTCCATTGGAGATGATTCTCATTCACTGGCAGAACAAGTTTTCATTCAGTTTAAAATAACTAGAAAATGTGTTCATAGAACACGGATGCCCCACATATCGCTTTGATAATAAATGAGGCCAAATTTACCCGAGCGTTAAAGTTTTGTGACGGACGGACGTTCTTACGGTACTATACTTATGTGGCTTATCACATGTTAAATATTAGCCACATAAAAGGATTTTTAGCCACATAAAAGGATTTTTAGGTGGCTAATTGTAACCAACCCTATCCTTTACTAAGTCCATAACCCTGTGGGGCTAGCCACATAAGTATAGTACCGTCAGGGCGGACGGACGGACAGATGGACGGGACGGACGGACAAGGGTAACACTAAATGCCCCCACCACGATAGTCCATAAAAACTAAGCAGCAGACGACAAAATTCAATTCAGCGGGGTAAGTTTAAAACTGTTATGAACCGTTTCAACACCACAGACCTGTATAGTGGTATTGGCAAATAGTGTAGATCCAGATGAGCCGGCTTGTGATCAGGATCTGCACTTTTTGCAAGTAATTTTCATATTTTTAAAAACAAAAACACCCCCTTTTCAAAAATAGACTCGTCTGAAAATCATTTTGTGACGGTTGGATTGGTTGCAAAATTGACATATCATAATCCATTCCAGTTACTTAGGGGTGAAAGGGTTAACACAATGCAGTCAGTCTACAGGTGCAATATTTTTTGTTGAAAATACATAAAAGTATTTCTTGTTACCACTCATCTGAATATAGAGAATTAGTTTAACCCATTCCTTTCGGAACACACTTTTACGGGTATGATATTTATTAACCCTTTCCCTGTTTTGCGATATTTCGACTCTTCCAAATGGAAAACATCTGAATAAAAGAATGAAATGCTGGGTCAAATGATGGTTAAATTATCTGATAGAGTAGAAAACATTGTGGGAAAAGGAGAAATTGCTTGTTACAAGCAATTTCTCCTTTTCCCACAATGTTTTCTAAAGACACCTTCTGCAGAGGCGTGAAAAGTCGTTTCTATCAGGGAAAGGGCTAAATGTTATTTTTATTTTTGTTATTTCTCAATGAAAGTATATGCTGTGACCCCTCATTTGAAAGGTCTCGATGAAACGGTTCAAATGGTGGTATGGACATATACTTCTGACCGCATAGAAGGAAAATATTTAGGATTTTCCGCAAACATAATGGCGTATTCTAACCATGAAAAGGGATAATATCTCTCTTATTATAAGTGGTCTGGTGACATGAAAGCCATTGATTGTGCGCAAAGTTTGAATTATTAATATTTTCACGATGGTCCGGGAAATGCTCATAGCTTCAGAAGGCCGATATTCACAGCCAAATATAGATACAGAACAGACATCAGAAACTATACCCAACAAAAAAGATGCGTCAATATTTAATATTGTATAATTACTCTAGCTGAAAATGATATTTCTAACGACAATAGATTGATTCATTGGGATTGTACGTCCATTCAACAGCAAGATCACACATATAGACAGGATGGCATCTGCATATGGGGTGTACCATATTTTCAGCGCTGAAATTACAATAAAAACTTTGATCATTGAAGGACAGTGTCCTGATCTGGTGCCAGGCACACTTCATAAACTGAGTGAGTGTGTGAGTGAATAGGGTTTAACGTCCGCTTTTCTGACATAGAGGTACAAGCCTCAGGGAGTCTACACGCAGACGGGTCAATGGGGTCGAGTCCCGTATCCACCTGTCCAAGGGGGGTAAATCCCAACTTCAGAACTCAATATTTACAATCAAAATATATATTCAGTCCTGAAATTAGAACAACCTGATCTGGTGCCAGGCCCTCGCCACACCAGCATCATTTATCCCATCCCCTAAAAGTAATAGGATTAGCGCTAATCTTACTTTTATATATGGGGCATAGCCCGACTCAACTCTCACATACAAGAAAGCCAAAAATGTACATGAGGGCCAAATCCGGTATAGTGGGTTCCGGAAAGTATGAACCCAATCGTTAAGCCAGTTTAGTCGCCTTTTACGACAAGCAATGGCTACTGCAGCACTATTCTCAGGATCAGTTGATCCCGCCCCGGTACCTGCACGGGGCTCCTTCATAAACTGAATCACTTAGCTCCAGGTGTGAATCCCAGTAGCATTCAATGTATTAGGCACCGAGTCTCAGATATACCTAGAAAGTGATGAAACAGTCCTCCAAATTATTTGAAGGATAATGGACAAATATCGCAACAATTTGGGCATAGCATTGCCAAGGGGATACGTGCGGCTAATCTAAAAATAGAAATATTCTGGCTGTACTTGGAGGATAATTGATTAACTCTTTGCATGTTAGCGGCGAAAATATCGGCCAAATGAATTAGGAGTACATGTATATGCTTTATTTCTCTCTGTAAATATGTCTTGAAATTTCATTAGGACTCAATTCTAATGAAATTCCAAGACATATTCATGATATTTACGAGGAGAAATACAAGAAAATATGATGAATTCTTGTCCGCTAGTTTTGAAATATTTATAGCCCACAAGTTTCCCAGCATGCAAAGAGTTAATAACAGTTGTAGCAATATCGATGGGTGACTGCTACGTTACAGCCACTCTGTGGTTATGCTGCATATTTGATGATAGAAATCATATCTCGCTTCAAAATGTACTTTCTGACCAGAGTGCCACAGACCTCCAGTAGCCTATTTCATCAACATTGCAAAGTATACTTAGCTAGCAAAGTATACTTTGAGGGAGAAATTTTCAATTTTATGATAAATTTATTATTTTTTATTATACTGAATTTATTACATTATCACAGCCATTTTGGCTGTGATAATGTAATAAATTCAGTATAATAATTCTGCATACTTTTAATCATCAAATATATGCAGTAGTTAGTTCTATATGACATAATGCATTTCGGGGAAAATAAATGATTACTCCCTCAAAGTATACTTTGCTAGAAAAGTATACTTTGCAATGTTGGTGAAATATGCTACAGATAAGATGCATATTGGCGTATTTTACGCACTTACTTCAGCAGAATACGCAATGATTATCAAAGGTGGGAGTACAAAATACTCACAGCAATGTGAAAATGCACATTGATTTTCAAATTTAGTAGAGCAAATGCTGAAATAAAGTTGAAAATATACTTTGTTGAGCAGCAAAAACATTAGCTTTTTGCACCTCAACAAAGTAAATTTCAATTTTATTACAGTATAAATAAGTTTAATAAGTAATAATACACTCAAATAAGTGAATGTTTAAATTTGTTTTATGTTTTGATCATTTGTTCCCTATTTAATAATTAAGAAAATTAATAATCCATTTGTAAAAATATCATGCATGGATCCTTCTATGTAATTTTTTAGGTTATCTCATTAATCAGAAAGGGATATGTTTGTGTAACAAGATGGCAAATGGCCGCATGTTGATAGACATTTTATCTTGACCTTGGGCATGGGGTTCACATGGGTTGGCTACATAATTAAACTATGGATAATGATAAACAAGCACATGAAGTTCCAAGTAAATCTGACTTATGCTTGCAGAGATGTAAGAAAATTTATTGCAAATGTTGCAAAAACTTTAATACAGATTTTACGTTATTTGGTCTTGACTTTGGGTAATACTGTGTAACATGGTTTGGAATAGAATGAAGCATATGAATTTATTGGTGTTGGTGTTTAACGGCCTATCAACAGCTAAGGTAATTTACGGCTGGGTAAGCATATGGAGTTTCAAGTAAATCAAACTTATGGATAGATGTAAGAAATTCAAAAACGTTTAACCCAAATTTTGGAAGGATATACACATGGACACACATACATACAAGTAGCTGTCATTGGGATCACTTTCTGCATGTCAATAAAATTATTTTTCTAGCAGCAATATAATGGATCAATGAAGCCGATCTATAAATATCCCAAATGTGATAATGTCTGGTTTTTACACTGTTCATTGCATGTGATGGTAACGCTTAACTCTTTGCATGCTGGGTAATTTGTGGGATATAAATAGTTCAAAAATAGCAGACGACAATTCATTATATTTTCTTTTATTTCTCACTATCAATATCATGAATATGTCTTGGAATTTCATTAGAATTACATACTCGTAACTTGTTGGATGTTATTTTCACCGCTAGCATGTAAAGAGTTAAAAGGTGGCAATATGTTAGCAAAAAAGCATGTTAGAACATCACATGAGCATCGTCTCCATTGGAGTGAACAAGACATTATGTTTGTAAAACATGGATATGCCCCATTGGCATACTTGACATTAAAAATGGCTAAGTGTTTCAAAAGGTGACAAAAGTCAAGGTCGTGTTGATGGTGGCGCGAGTGTGTGAGAAATGTTCAGGTGATTCAAGTGTCCAAGTATTGAAGCAATCCTTCCCGTAATATTGAAGATATTACATGTTGGAGAAACTCTTACAAACATTTTGACGCAACAAAATGGCTAAGTGTTTCAGCGGCATTTTGAAGGTGACAAAGGTCAACGTCATGTTAATGGTGGCGCGAGTGTGTGACGAATGTTTAGGTGATTCAAGTGCCCAAGTATTGAAGCAATCCTTTGCGTAATATTCAAGATATTACATGTTGGAGAAACTCTTACAAATGTTTGACCCAAATGTACACGGACGGACATACAGACGGATGGACAGACGGAACCTCAAGAGCAACGCAATATGCACCCCTTGCTATAACATAGGGGGCATAAAACACGGAATATAAACTGTACGAGGACGACAAAGTATGGCAATATGAATGCAGGGCTTTTTTTTCTGCAGAATACGGTAGTTCTGGGCATTCTGGTTTTGTGAAAAAAGGGCAATTCTAATGCATTTATACCCTTAGAAAGCTGCAAACAATTTTTTTATCGGACGTTGTTTCATATTTTGTCTTTTTATCTCAATAAACACATGCTTTGGCAGTAGTTTCGAAACAAAGTATGGCAGCACTTTAGAATCGGAAATGAATTTCCGATTCTAAAGTGCTGCCATACTATGTTTTTGTTGAGAAAAAATGCAAAAGAAAAAAAACAGCACACAACACAATTTATTTCAGTATTGTAATGGTTAAAATAGGCCTTTACATGTACATGTACAATTGTATTGACGGCTACTAGCGCATCACGTGACAACATAGACACTATTCTCCTTACATCTGCAAATTACATTCGTAAAATATTTATTTTCTTTAATTGCTGTGGGCTTTATGCAACAAATAGAAATTGTACGGAATCATTTACAAATATTACCATATCACATACAGCATGAACCCAGCCTAGTTTAGTCGACTTTGGTGGTGTCATTTTATTTACAACATTTTTACTAATTTTGAAAGTCAATGAGTATTTTCAAATTGTTGTACGTAGGTTGTCACCATATTATGACAATCAATGCGTATCCATCTAAAATAGATGTATAAAATACATCGATACGTGCTTTATCTGCAGCTTTATCGTGTGAAACACAGTTAACTCATTGCATGCCAGCGGTGAAAATAACAGGCAATGAAGTAAGAGTATTATTCTTAATTCTCCGTAAATACGTCTTCGATTTTCATTAGAATTGTGTCCGGAGGTATTATTCATAATTCTCCATAAATATGTCTTCGATTTTCATTAGAATTGAGTCTGGAGGACTCAATTCTAATGAAATCCCAAGACATATCCATGATATTTACAGGTAGAATTAAAAGAGAATATAATGAATCATCGCCTACTATTTTTTTAACTACATTGTATTTATAGCCCACAAGCTTCCTAGCATGCAAAAGGTTTAAACTTTATTTACTTTACAATGATTACAAACTAGCGCGATTGCACTTATACAAATGCTTTCGTTGGCACAGACAGGCGCGTAATGGTGATTCTCAATGCGGAAATAAATCAGAGTACCCGGAGGGAAGCCACTTGTCCGGTCAGGCGAACTCAGTACCATCTCACATACTGCCCGTTACGGATCAAACCGGGGCCGCATTGGTGATAAGCACGCTCGTTATCAATTTCGCTAACTGGATAACCTATGAAAAGAGTTAACTGCCTACCTACTGTCTTACGTTTTGCTACCAACGAACCTTTGGCTATTAAAAACATTAAATCTAAAAAATATTTAAATGCAAGTACTTTTTCACCAATAACAAAAAAGTCACCCTCCCGAAACTATTTTGTTTGATGAAATTCCATCAAATATTGATTTTATAGTGAAAAAAAGATTTTAACATGGGGGGAAAAAGAGGTGGAGGACGAGTAAAAAAAAACGAAATGTTTTGGAAATCTAGCTAGATAGTTTGGAAATGATGTAAATAAGAAAACAAAAGTTAGATTTTGAAAATCGGTCCACAAATAAAAAACAAGACGGCCATGATGGCCCTAATTCGCTCACCTGACTCCATGAACACCAGAGGAGAATGTGACATTGAGTTCATATGTGTTTTAAAAAAATTGTGCTATTTGTAGATGGCGGTCATCTTGGATTAAGCGATGACTCTCATTTTACCAAATCTGCTTCACCCAAGGATCTTAACTTACAGTCATGTGGTTCCTGAGAAAAAGACGTTCAAAATCTTGAAAAAAATGGAACTTTTGGAGGCCATCATGGATGACATAATCATCAGATTCCAACAAATATTGCACCAGAGCAATCGCCTCATTGATACCTTCAATTTGATATATGACATGAGCATAGTTGGTCAAAAATAAAATTTGACCCCACGGTCCACGCCCATTTTTGACCCCGGAGTCACCATTTTAACACCTTTGAAAGAGCATTCTACGTCGATCATTCTTCCCAAGTTTCGTCGAAATCCGGCTGGCGGTTCATGTGAAGAAGATGTTTTAAGAATTTGTGCTATTTTTAGACAGCGGCCATCTTGGATTAGCGACGACCTCCGTTTTAACAAATCTGAAAAGGCTTCACCCATGGACCATAACTGTGAAGTTTGGCCACCATGGGCCAAGCGGTTCGTGTGAACAAGAAAGAATTTTGAAATCTCTAATAAAAGAACAACCTTTTGACTTGAACATCCCTCCAATTTCGACAAATAATGTACCAGAGCGATCGCCTCTTTGATACCTTCGATTTGATATAGACATGACCATATTCGATCGAAAATAAAATTTGACCCCATTTTGACCCCATTTTGACCCCACAGGCCATGCCCATTTTTGACCCCGGGGTCACCATTTTAAAAACTTTGAAAAAAAAAAATGAGCTAACAAATTGTTTTTTTCGCATTAAAATCAATATTTTACAGAATTTCAACAAATAATTTTTTTGGAGGGAGACTTTTTTGCTATTGATGAAAATGTACTTACAATTAAATATTTTTTAGATTTAATGTGTTTAACAGTTTTTCAGCAGCAAAACGTGGAACAGACAGTAGAAATCTAATGCCTGCAGTTGACCTGAATTGCTAGGTTCCTCTTTCTCCCAGCATGCCTCAGTTGTTGAGCGGGGAAAAATCAATTTGGTCGCCACTCCGGGAATAGCAACTGCCATTTTCTACGAATCAATATTTGATGACACGAGAAACCCGGGAATGCCTATAATTCAACTGATGTACAAACACGCGTCTAGCTACTCGTCTGTTTGTTATTGGACAACGTTACTAAATATAGACAGGCAGTCGACTATATGTAAACATCGTAACATGCCGACGTCTGGAAGAAAATGTTAATGACGACAAATGGAAACTGAATCGACATGAATGTACATAAAGGATCTTGAATGATGAGTGATGATTTAATATGATATTTATTGAACAAGTTTAATAGCTGATTTGCGGCGGTGAAGAGAAATGGGGCTTATGGGTTTTGCGACTAGTGTAGATCCAGATCAGCCTGTGCATCTGCACAGTCTGATCAAGATCTGCACTGTTCGCCAATCCATCAATGAAACATCCGTCATGCTTCTGACAAGCGATAAAGAGTGTTATCAGGCTACAGGAGTGTGCTATTTGATCAGGAGATACACTGCTCACAAATCTCATAGGCCCCATTTCTCCAGGCACAGCCACATTTCATAGGAAACGAGTATACTTATAAAATCGGTCAACGAGTTTAACAACTATCAAATTACATCATCACAAATATTAGATTGTATTTATTACATAAGCACATCATCATACATGGATGCTATATAGATCATAATGTGTTTTCTGTAGCAGTCTCATGGCATATTTATTACACTGGTGTAGTATGCAGGGGGGAGGGCGTACTATTGGTACATGGGTACCTTATGCGAGTCAAAAAGGTGCACAGGTCTCAAAATGACTGCGCCCAGTGGCAGAAGCACCATGTGGTTGGTACATATATGTCTTTGCTCAACGTTTGATGTAAGTGTGAAAATAAATGCAAAATGTACCAACCTTGTGGTGCTTCTGTGAGACCCATGCACCTTTTTGACTCGCATAAGGTACCCATGTATCAATCATACGCCCATCCCCCTGTTATGGTTTATTAATACATTGTAGTATGGCACTGCGAAAGCCCATTTTATGCAATAAAGATAGAGGTTACCATATTCATGACAATATGTAGTGATGACTGGACAAATGGGGCTTAAGGCCTTTGCAAACAGTGTAGACCCATATCAGCCTACACATCCTGGGTAGGGACTGTAATTGTTTGCTATTTAGTCATTAACCCTTTCACCTCTAAGTAACTGGAACGGATTTTGATACGACCAATCCAATCACCACAAAATGATTTTCAGACTAGTTCATTTATGAAAAGGGGGTGTTTTTGTTCTCAAAAATATTAAAATCGTCACGAGCCGGCTCATCTGGGTCTACACTTTTTGCCAATACCACTATACAGGCCTGTGGTGTTGAAAGGGTTAAAACAAATGGCAAACCAAATGTAGACCCAGATCAGAATACACTTCCTGGGCAGGGCCTGCACTGTTTGCTATTCAGTCATTAAAACAAACAGCAAACATTGTAAATTTCATAAGATTTTATTTGATGTCAGTTACCAAGAAGTGTTATCTAAATGCTAAGAATCCTAAAACATCAATGAAGCTTTACGTTAAGCCATACAAGTATTTCAGTATGTAATAACCCAATTCATGTGGCAGCAATTATAACCAATATACAATTTTTTGTCACGGGGAATATATAAATATGTTTTGTTACGCATAAAAAGCATATGTTGTTACCAGTCATTTGACCTATCTTCAAAAAACGGTGAATGGGTGGTTACAACATATACTTTCATGGAGAAATAAAGACAAGAGCTGTCAAAAGATAATGAAGTGCGTCTGGTGGTACCTTGGTTTAACAAATATCAAGAAGCTGTGTGAAAGGAAACAGGATTTAAAAGAAATTTCCACCAATGTTAAGTTACTGAAAGCGCTAAGATTGTGACCTTGACCTTGTGGTTAGTAGGGGTCTGAGGATCATGTATTTGGCATGGCATGATAGAGAACCATTAGAGGAAGGAATGTGTGAAGAAATATCAAGACGTTTGGTAAAAGGAAACATAAATTATAACAAATTTTCCTCAACGTTAAGTTTATGAACGCACAAAGACTGTGACCTTCACCTTGGGGTTAGCGGGGATACCTGTATGATGGTTGTTGATTTGTCACAGCATGATAGAGAATAATGAGAGAAAGGCATGTGTGAACTATCAAGAAGTGGGGTGAAAGGAAACAGAAACGAGATTTGTCAGTAAGCGAGGCTTACAAAATACCCCCGCGTGGGCCCAAGTGCCCCTAAATATGTAGATTTTTTCCAAGTCTGTGGGCCCGACATATGAAAAGTAATGGTCATAGATTATATCGTTATCAGATGCCACAATGTTATGTTGTTGTTTATTATGGAACGCACCAAGTGTGTGACCTTGACCTTGGGATCAGCACGGGGTGGACAGTCATGGAGTTGGCACATCATGATAGTAGACCCTTGGAGGAATGCATGCGTGAAAATATGGAAAATATTCGATGAAGGCAATAGAAGTTATAACACATTTCTACGATGTTAAGTTTTGTGAAGAGACTAAGTATGTGACCTTGAGATCAGTGGAGGTTGGATGGTCGTAGATTTGTCACGGCATGATAGTAGAGCCTTAGAAGAATGCATGTGTGAAATATTAAAAAAAAATTGATGAAGAAAATAGAAGTTAAAACATATTTCTCTGATGTTAAGTTTTGTAAAGAGACTAAGTATGTGACCTTGACCTTGTGATCAGTCGGACGATCATGGATTTGTCACAGCATGACAGTAGAGCCTTAGAGGAGTGAGTGAGTGTGTGAATAGGGTTTAACGTCCGCTTTTCTGACATAGAGGTACAAGCCTCAGGGAGTCTACATGCAGACGGGTCAACGGGGTCGTGTCCCGTATCCACCTGTCCGAGGGGGGTAAATCCCAACTTCAGAACTCAATATTTACAATCAAAATATATATTCAGTCGTAAAATTAGAACAACCTGATCTGGTGCCAGGCCCTCGCCACACCAGCATCATTTATCCCATCCCCTAAAAGTAATAGGATTAGCGCTAATCTTACTTTTATATATGGGGCATAGCCTGACTCAACTCTCACATACAAGAAAGCCAAAAATGTACATGAGGGCCAAATCCGGTATAGTGGGTTCCGGAAAGAATGAACCCAATCGTTAAGCCAGTTCAGTCGCCTTTTACGACAAGCAATGGCTACTGCAGCACTATTCTCAGGATCAGTTGATCCCGCCCCGGTGCCTGCACGGGGCAAGCCTTAGAGGAATGCATGGGTGAAATATTAAGAATTTTCGAGGAAGGAAATAGAAATTATAACATATTTCTCTGATATTAAGATTAGTGACAGACGGACGGACGGATAACCTGACTCCAGTATACCCCACCCTCCACAACTTGTTTGGGGGGTATAATAAGAGTTATACCGTAGTTATCACATATTGAATTTTTAAGAAATTAGTTTATTAAAAATTCAATACATGGATATCTGCAGTCTGATTAGGGTCTGCACTGTTCACCAGTCAGTTAGTGAACGGCTGTCATGCTAAACAGTATAGATCATTATCAGATGTCTGGAGTGTGCTACCAGATCAGGCACTGGACTGTTCACAAGTTGCAAGGAGGAATCGTGTTTAATACAAGTTTTATCAATTGATTGATTGGTTGGTTGATCAGTTGATTGATTGGGTTTTATGTCCATTCTCATTGGAGATGATTGGATAGCAGATTGTGTTTAATTGATCGGACAAGGTTTTATGTCCATTCAATATAGGCATGAATGGCCTTTTTGTGGGAATTTATCGGGGTATAAACTTGGAAAAGTCGCGGGAATACTGGACGAAGGCCGGAAGGCCTCGTCCAGTATTCCCGCGACTTTTCCAAGTTTATATCCCCGATAAATTCCACAAAAAGGCCATTCATTTCTTATAATTTCAGCATTTGAAATAAATTCATCAAGAAAATGTGTTTATTTTCCGTTTTCTTAAGAATTATTTTAACTGCGCCCGACGGTTACGGAAAGTAATTTGGCATGGAAGTTTACTGGGATATAAATTTTGGACAGAGACTTGCTACGGACCAATCAAATGTTAGGGAATTGTGTAAATATTTTTGTGCTGGAATTATTGTACCTTGTTTCTTTCTTCAGCTTTAACCCTCAGACCGCTCGCTACACACAACAATTGTCGTCTGCTGTTGCATTTATATATTACTTCTAAAAAAACATGGTTTGACAGCAATTCAGAATCATTTCCAATGGAGACTAGATTGGTCAGTAAGCGAGGCTTACGGAATACCCCCCGCGTGGGCCCAGGTATCCCTAAATATGTAAAACTTTTCAAAGTGTGTGGGCTTGTGACCTTGACTCTGGGCTTAGCGGGGGCGGCACGAACGTGAATAATTTGTCACAGGGTGGTAGAGGTCCATTGGAGCAATGTGTGTGTGAAATGTGAAGTAGATCCGAGCAAGGAAATAGAAGTTATAACCGATTTCTCTGTTAAGTTTTGTAAAGAGACTAAGTATGTGACTTTGTCCTCGAGATTAGCGGGGATTTGTCACAGCATGATAGTAGAGCCTTAGAGGAATGCATGCATGAAATATTAAGAATTTTCAATGAAAGAAATAGAAGTTATAACATATTTCTCTGATGTTAAGTTTTGTAAAGAGACTAAGTATTTGACCTTGACCTTGGGATCAGCAGGGGTTGGACGTTCGTGGATTTGGCGCAGCATGGTAGTAGAGCCTTACAGGAATGCATGTGTGAAATATTAAGCATTTTAGGTGAAGGAAATAGAAGTTATACCATATTTCTCTGATGTTAAGTTTTGTAAAGAGACTAAGTATTTGACCTTGGGATCAGCGGGGGTTGGACGGTCGTGGATTTGGCACAGCATGGTAGTTTAGCCTTACAGGAATGCATGTGTGAAATATTAAGCATATTAAACATCTGGTTACTGGCGGCCGTTTCACTAAACTTTGTACGACTAAAATGTTTATAAGTGCAAAATTATGATAGTCTGTAAATATCACATTAACAATGTTTTCTTGCAAACAATTGATGGATTTACATTTATTGAGCATAGGCTGCATATGCAGCCTATGCTCACTAAATGTAAATCCATCAATTGAAATTTCCCGACAATCCTAAATTGCACTTACAAACATTTTAGTCGTAAGCTTAGTGAAACAGGCCCCAGGTCTCTGAGTGCAAACATGCAGCCTGATAAACAGGATACAGATCAATAACGTTTGTTAGAACCATAACAGCTGTTTCACTGAATGAATAGCAAAAAGGTCAAATCTGGATCAGCCTGAGAACATAACTCTAACTAGAGCACTGTCGATGGTACGCCATCGCAATATACCAATTTTTCCCAAATGCTACGTCAAAAAGGTGGAGATAATCCATGACCGGGGCTCGATTCAAAAATTTAATATCACTTTGCGCATCTTCACACCATAAGGAAGGCACACACCAAGTTTCAGGTCCCTACATATTACGGTTGAAAAGTTTTACTTCTAACAAGGCAAAATTGGGAAATTCTAAGTAAAAAAGGTGGAGATAATCCATGACCGGGGGTCGAATCAAAAATCGAAATTCATTTTATACGCATCTGCACACTATTAGGAAGGCCCACAACATGTTTCCAGTCCCTACTTTGTATGGTTAAAAAGTTTTACTTTTACGGATTTAGGTCCAAAAGGGGAGATAATCCATGTCCCAAGGGTCGGATTCAAAATATAAATTCATTTCCCGTATTTACCTTCCATTATAAAAAAAATATATACAAAGTATTAAGCTCCATCTATTACAGTTTAGATATTACAAAGTTTGAAAGGCAAATTTTCAAAGGGATACCCATGACGAAAACAATATGTGCAGGGCCTGAACATAGCACTGGTCCGAGGTCCTGGAACTGCAAATTTTAATGTCGGACCTTTTTATTTTACAAGCAAAAAGTCCGCTGGACCTGTGATAAAATTGAAATTGCAATAATCATTCACTGGGGATGCTAAATCCGTTCTGATTATGGTCTTGTAAGATAAATTTTGGTGACACAGTCAAGTATTTACACATGGTGTAATGAGTCGATTTAGTATGAAACAGACACATATTTCTACCATTTTTCTTGCGATTATCCTCGCGGACCTTCCAAAAAATTCCTCGGACCTTTCACTTTTTTCCTTGTTAGGTCCCGGACCTACTGGTACAAGCTGCTATTTTCAGGCTCTGATGCATGTACCCATTTTTCTACAACAAGAATTCCGCCAAGGAAGCGGCGTCGCGCCTGCTGAGGCATTTGACCATAACATGATCATGGGCATTAGAGCTCCAGTTAAGGTGCATAATTTGACCAACTTGGGGTAAAATTTTGTTATTTCTTCATCAAAAATGGCAAGTTGGGAGTCCTTTAGAATCGTCTCATTGAGACGATTCTAAATCACTGCCAACTTGCCATTTTTGATGGAGAAATTTACCTCCAAATTACGCACCTTAACGGGAGCTCTGAGGCATGTGCTGAAGTAAGCATCACAAAAACCGTCAGAGAAGTGCATGCTTAAAACTTGAAAAAGGTCAAGGTTGAAAAAACTTTTTGACATAAAAAAATGGCTAAGTGCTTCCACAACCATGTGAAGGTAAAAAAAAGTGAAAGTGTCAATGGGTTTAATGTCCCACCAACAGCTAGGGTCATATAGAGACAGGACCACAGTTTAAAGTCTCATCCGACAGACCAGTGATGGTCAAAATGGTCACGGTCATGTTAATGGTGGCATGAGTGTGCTCCAAATGCTTACATCATACATGTATCAAGTGTCCAAATATTGAAGCAATCCATCAAGTATTATTAATTGTTATATGATGATGAAGAAACTTGCACAAACTTTTTGACGCAAACAATGGTTAAGTGTTGCCGCATAAGTGTGAAGGTACAAGAGGTCAAAGTCATGTTCATGTGGAAATGAGTGTGTTCCAAATGCTCACATGTATCAAGTGTTCAAATATTGAAGAAATCTGTTAAGTAATATTAATGTTATATCATGATGAAGAAACTTGTACAAACTTTTTGACGAAAAAAATGGCTAAGCGTTTCCGCACAAATGTGAGGTAAAAAGGTCATGTTAATGGCGGCATGAGGGTGTTCCAAATGTATCAAGTGTCCAACTATTGAAGCAATCCATCAAGTAATATTAGTTATATCATTGTTCCATGATGAAGAAGCTTGTACAAACTTTTTGACAAAAAAAATAGCAACGTGTTTCCGCAAAAATATGAAGGCGGCATGAGTGTGTTCCCAATGCTCATATGTATCAAGTGTCCAAATATTGAAGCAATCCATCAAGTAATATTTAAGCAACACCTTGATGACGAAGATTGTACAAACTTTGACATTTCAGATGACGACGATGGAAAAATCGCGACTTCTGCTAAAGCAGGCGCGACAAAAAGGTGGATATAATTACATTACATTTTTATTACGAAAAATTAATAGGTTGTTTTTGCTACAAGCCCCATTTCTCCAGTCATAGCTATTATGTTATCATACCCATTTACTCAAATACCTTCCACACAACATATGATGAAGAAAAACCGACGGACCGAAACGTCAATGGTGCGAAACGCCAATGTTCCGAATCGTTCATGGTCCGAAAACATCAAGATTTTACCGACAAGAATACACTGGAAAAGAGACTACAAGTTACAACACGGGCACACACCTCGACCAAAATCTGTGAAATCAGTCGCAGATTGAGCTTCCATTATTGGTTGGTCTTCCTGCTGTTCTTCGACTTCTATTTCCATTCAAATGGCGGTGAATTCACATTTTCATTTTTTTTTTTTTAATTCTGACAACCAGAAAAGAGCTCTTCACTGTGTGGAGGTTCGCTGTAAGATCCGATCCTAGGTTATACGGGCGTACTAAGACAAGGCGATCGCCGGGGAGTGTATCACCCAGTAAACAAGGCGATAGTCACGACGGTCAAATTCACCAAGGTCAATGTCGCAAAATGAGGAAGTTCAAAATTATTGATACAAAGGTCACAGTCACCAAAGTCAAGATCACACAAATACGCTAGCTGGATAGCCATCAGAGTGACACATTGATTGATGTATGGATGAAGTTTGGAACGGATCTGTAGCCTATTTCATCAACATTGCAAAGTATACTTTACTAGCAAAGTATTCTTTGAGGGAGAAATCATTTATTTTTCCTGAAATGCATTATTTCATATAGACCTAACAAATGCATATATTTCATGATTAAAAGTATGCAGAATTATTATACTGAATTTATTGCATTATCAATTGATAATGTAATAAATTCAGTATAATAAAAATTAATAAATTTTTCAAAAAATTGAAAATTTCTCCCTCAAAGTATACTTTGCTACTAAAGTATACTTTGCAATGTTAATGAAATAGGCTAGGAGATAATCATATTCAACCTTTGGATGTAGCAAAATTATTGACACGAAAGTCTAAGTCACCAAGGTGAGTGTCAATGTCACCCGAATAACACTGGGTATATTTTCTTTCGGCTCATATTTAAGGGTGGGAATTGGCTCGAACACCTTCCATACCCGGTAGTTATAGTAACGATCACTATATATGCAGAATGTACGTCCCACAAAGGTTAAGGTCACCAAGGTGAAGGTCAATGTCAACACAATGACACTAGATGGATACCTATCAATGAGAGGATGCTATTGGTAAAGTTTGGTAATCACCCGACTAATGCCATGGATCAAGAGATATGCGCAATATGGACTATGTCCAAAATTTACATCTCACAAAGATATAAGGTCACCAAGGTGAAGGTCATCCGAATGATATTGGACGAATAGCTATCAATGTGAGGAAGCCATTGATGAACAATGGTAATTATACGACTAACGGATCAAGAGATATGCGAAATTTGGACTATGTCTATAAATTTACGTCCCACAAAGGTTAAGCACACCAAGGCGAAGGTAAGTGTTACCGGATACATTCCCTGTTCAGCTGGCCTTTTGACTGATTTGCTGTTTCAGCTGCAATCACTTCTTTTGTTAGTTAGCGTGTTCCACCAGTTTATTATTCGTTGAAAAAAAATGTGTATTTTCGTATGTCGTCATGTACGATTTGAGTATCTGCGATTTTACAATGAACACTCTACCCTGTGTGTGTTCACTTTGTTAAAGATGTAACTGCAATGTGTGCATAAGAACAATGCATACCATTGATTGCACGGCGTGCTACTATAGGCCTACACGAATTACAACGGAACATTCATAAAAGTGGACGACACCTTGCAAACCTCTCATACAGTTTGTTCAATGTGGAGAAATCCAGTACACAACAATAATGATCTATACATGACAGACGATAATAAGATGCTGAGGGAAATCGACGAGTCCAAAAATAGGTAAACCATGTGTATTATCATAGCATAGCCTCGTGTTCGTGTATAATAAATACATGGTGGTGTGCACGTGCATGCATGTGTATATTGGTGCTCTAAAATAGACATGCCGTGTGTGGCTCAGTGGTATGGAAGCCCGTGAATATTCACAATTTTGAAGAACTTTTGTTCATTCTATCTGGTCAAGAGCTCGAACCTCACAAAACAAATTACTTTTGTCGATAGTATTGTGTTTTTTTTATGACTGGTTGGTGGAGAGGGAAACACGTGACAAGGCGTATTGCTGTATGACCAATATGGCATGATCGCCGAGAACATATACTACCAGATTCGTCATGTACTGTATGCACGTCAAAAGATGGACACAAATGAAATTTGCATTTAGTTAGTAATGTTCTTCAAAGTGAGACTAACTTTCTACATGTAAACTATTTCATGCAGAAGTTAATTTAATTTGTAAGAGCAGCAGATTTAAAAAGAAATATAAAGTAAAATATAAACAAATAAAATGATGTCTATATTTATGAAAAACTAAGATTCGAACTCATTATACCGACATTATTGATATCCGTCGCTCTAACCATCGACTACATAAGACTTGGAGCTAAATCACTATGGAAAAGGAATGCAGACACTGGTATATTTACCTGTCTCATATGTTCTATGTTTTGTTTATGACAGGTTGGTTTGTTAACAAGTATCAAGTTATCGTCTGCGTATTATACATGTATTTTGGACGCACATATATATCTTTTGTCAAATTAGCATATGCTGAAATATAACAATATGTACACATGATGCTGTGTGGCTCTGGAGCAGGGCCGGAGACCATGGCATCCGGTGGATGGTGTGGTTAAATGTTGTGTGCAGTGTAAACAAGCGGGATTCATTTACATGTATAAATGACAGACGATAATAAGTTGCTGGAGGTCAATCGATGAGTCCAAAAATAGGTAAACCATGTGTATTATCATATCTTAGCCTCGTTTTCGTGTATAATACATACGTGATAGAGTGCACGTGCACTCTATCATGTATGTATTATACACGAAAACACGTGGAATACATGCACGTGTATATTTATAAATGACAGACGATAATAAGTTGCTGGAGGTCAATCGATGAGTCCAAATATAGGTATTCCAGGTGTATTATCATGTCATAGCCTCGTTTTCGTGTGGAATAACTACATAATAAAGTGCACGTGCATGCATGTCAATATAATAGTGTATCTCGGTTCCCAAAATAGACATGTAGTGTGGCTCAGTGGTATCGAAGCGGGAAAATGTCCATACGTTTGCAGAACGTTTGTTCATTTTATCTGGTCGAGAGTTCGAACCTCATAAAATGCATTACTTTTTGTCGATATAATTCTGTTCTTTTTATGATTGCTTGCTGGAGAAGGGAATAAGTGAAACGGCGAGGGTTATCTCTATTGCTGTATGAGGTTATCTATATTGCTGTATGACCTCAATGCGACATGATCGGCGAGAGCATACTCCATATTCTTCATTTACACACATATGCAATGTGCATTTAGTTATTCGTTTTCTTCAAAGTGAGACTAACGTTCTTCAGTTAATCTATCTCATCTCATGCGTAGTTAATGTAATTTGTATGAGCAACACACATAACAAAGAAATATAAATAAAATATAAACAAGTCAAAATATATGTATGAAAAACTAAGTTTCGAACTCACTACCTATGGCATTATATCCGTCACTCTAACCCCTCGACTACATAAGACTTGATAACAAATCTCAAAATCAATATTGAAATGGAATACTGGCACGGGTATTCTGTGTCTCACCTATTCTGTGTTTTGTTATGACCGGTTTGTTTGTAAACAAGTAGCAAGTTATCGTCTGCGGACTTTTTGTTTATACCTGTCTCACCCATTCTGTGTTTTGTTTATGGCCGGTTTGTTTGTAAACAAGTAGCAAGTTATCGTCTGCAGACTATTTTTTTTATAGTGACAGGTGCAAGCAAATACCGTACACGTCGTTCTACTATTGATATTATATAGAGGTAAATTACCCGCGTCAGCGTGTCCGTCCGTAAATCTTATCCGGACTGTACAGTAACTCTTTTGTCATAGATGAAGGGATTTCAAAATATTAAAACATGGCACATTATGTTCACTATGATGATATGGCTTGTCGCGCGCATGACTTCAGGCCATGCCTCAAAGTCACATTTAGAGGTCAAATACGAGTACAACAGAGCTTGTCCGGTCTGCAATTTTGTCAGGCATTGAGGGATTTTAAAATTACTTGGCACACATTTTCATCACGATGAGACGACGTGTCGCGCGCATGACTCAGGTCAGTAGCTCAGAGGTCAAGTACAAAAAAAGATTGTCCGAATTCTTAACTTTCACACATGTGTCATGTATGCATAAAGTGTGAATATAGTATACACATGTATTCAAAACTAACGCATAGGGTTACCATGGTTACTGTATTGAGAGTCGACTCTTTTATCTTGAAAGGCCGAAGTGAAAATATAATCTTATTCATCATTTAAAAACACACAAAACTGATAGTTTGGCAGTACTATCAGAAAATGTTTTAGAATAAGGCAAATAAGAAAGGCGACACTATTCAGTACAGTAAAGTAAAGTAACAACACAGTGCAGGGGAGATAAATGAAACAGAGGTAGATGTTTTGTTACATTGTCAGGATTGTATTATTTAATTTAATCCATTATAAGCAATAACATATTTGTTCTCATATCAACATATCATAGCACAAAACCATGTTTTGGATGATTCTCGTGTATTGCCAAAACATGCGACTAGATAAACTGGGCTTGTGGCATTTGCGGCTAGTCTAGCCCCATATGTGGCCAGAGGCGTCGCAGCTGGGGCCGCAGAGGTCCAATATTTTAAACCGGTTTGGCTGGTGAAATAGTGATCTGTGTACAGGGAAATCGCGTCCGAGGCGTTCTGGTGTCCAAAGTTTCTTGGGGGAGAACCCCCAAACACCCCGCCCTACGATGCGCATCGCGCGCACGCGTCATTAAGCATTTGTTTACGAGGGGGGCTCGTGGCCCCAATGTCAGATGCCTTCCAACGCGCCTGGCGAGTGAGAGTGGATTCCATAAAAGAATGGGATTCATGATCTTTGGAGCCAGTATAACTCCTGATATGTGGATGCAGAAATGGGGTTTAAGGCTTTTCCGGGAATTCTAGCTATCTAGCGATCTATGACTGAATGGAGAAATGGGGCTCATTCCATATGTGGCGAATCTAGCTCCTGCTCTTTAAATGTGGTTTTAACTGGAGAAATGGGTCTTATGGGTTCTGCGACCAGTGTAGATCCAGATCAGCATGTGCATCCGCACAGTCTGATCTGGATATGCACAGTTCGCCATTTGATCAAAGAAACACTGGACATGCTTCTAACAAGCAGTATATATCGTTATCAGGCGACAGGTGTGTTCTATTTGATCACAAATCCCATAAGCTCCATTTCTCCAGTCACAGCCACAAATGCGAATGTAACAATGTGGCCTATGGCCGTTGTGGCTATTAAACCTAGACCCTGATATTTGCACGTGAGTGGAGAAATGGAGCTTATTACCTACTAGTATGATCTAGTATGTGGCCAGTCTAGCTACTGATTCTTTTCTTTATGAATGGAGAAATGGGGGTTAGTATATGTGGCAAGTGTAGCTCCTAATCTTTAACTTTTACCAGAGAAATGAGGTATATGGCATTGAAAACAGTCTATCTTCTGATCTGCAAGCACACTCCAGCAGCCTGGTAGGGATCTATACAGTTTGCTAAATGTGTGAATAAGAGTATCAAGACCGAAACTGCAGAACCAGACCATGGGTGTACACTTTCCAATGGGTTGAAAAGGCGATGCACCCAATTCACTAGCCACATAAGCAGCCACGTCTGGCTTTGGTACAGTGGAACCTCTCTAAACAGAACATCCTTGTGACATTGATGTGTTAAATTATGACCGATGTCACTGTCGAATATCGCTGATGTTTATCCAGGGTGTCCGGTTTACAGATTTCCCACTCAGGCCCTTACGCAGGATTTTCTATTGTGGGGGGGGGGAGGGGTGTGTCAGGGGCGAGCCCCACGCAGTGGAGCGAGTACGCTAGGGGGGTCCGGGGGCATGCTCCCCCTCAAATTTGTTAAACCTAGATGGCCTGAAATGCACTCTCCTGCATTTTAAGTCATTTAAATTCGGATTTCAACGGTGGTAAATTGTGACATTTTCATGCAAATTACCTGTATATTAATGCATTTCAAGATTTGTCTTTTGTAACCGACAGCCGAAATAACATGGTCAACCAAACCCTTCATTAAAAGAACTACATGTATACACATTGACATTGTATACGGCATACAACTGTTCTGGTATGGTTATAATAATACAGCATCATGTTAGCATAATTAGTGAATGCATTTTCGGTGCGCCGGAGATATGAAAAATCTGACAAAAATGGCCGATGACAAATTATTAAGCCTACTGTTACAGTAGTAGTAGATCTACTCTAGTAGTGGCCAGCAAAACCCTTATTCTAGTACAGGTATAAACATGTTGTTAATGCCTGCTTCATTATATACTTATGCAGAGTACATAATTATTTGTAGAACCAGCAATTGACAAAATGCGTCAGCAAACGCCAGTTTCAACATAATCTGAAATAAATATTTAGTACACACAGTACTAGTTAATTGGCTTCCTATGCGGCATAGCAGGAAATTATTGGGGGTGGGGCCGGGCAATGTTGTGGAACCAAAGGGACCGAGTTTGCTAGGGGGACCGGGGCATACTCCTACATTCCATTTCTTTTTAGTTCAAGTGGTCTAAAACGCAATTTCTTGCATTCTCACGGCAAAGTTTGAGCACATTATAATAATGTTATTTGGGGATTAAGCTTTTGTCAATATATTCTAATATTACACTACGATGTATAAACTTTTTGTCGGGCAATATTTTATAGAAATCATGTTATCCTCATTAACTAAACAGAGAGTGTAAATCAGGTGAGCCTGTCAAAAGCGTGTAGCGTCTGCTCGCTGATTTTGTAACAAATGGCGTTCCGAAGTGATAAGGGAGATAACTGTCACGAAGTGAACGCGTGAACGGATCCGATAAAAAAAATTAGTTAACTCGCCGCATCCGTAACTGCGAAAACTGAAATTAACATTTATATCCGGGCACATGATGTATCATAATAGTTTACTTTGATCAAATTGTTGAGATTACTGTTTTAAAAATAGCGGACCTCGGCGAATTCAGGGGGGTGCGTACGTACCGGTCGCATATTTAGCATGTTAGCATATTTAATCGCACCTATAGCTTTGGGGCACAGGTTGAAGTAACGGACCAAGGTCTATAAATACATTAAATATACCTTTTATATAGCTATTTTTTTCTCACTTATTAATGATTTTAGATATACATGTATTTAATGTATTTATAGACCTAGGTCTGTTACTTCAACATGTGCTTTGGGGAAGGTAGGTTTGATAAAAACTTGACACACACATTTCATGAAGCTCTCTTTTATATACATTTTGAGAATCATCACACACCTATTATACATGTAATACGACACAGAACAACAAATGTTGCACCATCATCATGACAGTGTTATTATAAGGAATGAATGGCCTTTTTGTGGAATTTATCGGGGTATAAACTTGGAAATGTCGCGGGAATACTGGACGAAGGCCGGAAGGCCGGAAGGCCTCGTCCAGTATTCCCGCGACTTTTCCAAGTTTATATCCCCGATAAATTCAACAAAAAGGCCATTCATTCCTTATAATTCCAGCATTTGAAATAAATTCATTAAGAAAATGGGTTTATTTTCCGTTTTCTTAAGAATTATTTTAACTGCGCCTGACAGTTACGGAAATTAGTTCGGCATGGAGTTTACTGGGATATACATTTTGGACGGAGACTTGCAACGGACCAATCAAATGTTAGGGAATTGTGTAAATATTTTTGTGCTGGAATTATACATGTGTATGCTGTCGATTTTATGCAAGTTTATTTTGTCAATAAAAAAATCCTCGTCACGTAGCTAAATCCTTGGTAAAAGCTAGTAAAAATACGACAATTCCATGCCATGTCCAGCACAGGAGAATCATTAACCCTTTCAACAACACACCTCTATAGCGGTGCTTGCGAATCTGCACTTTTGCAAGTAATTCTCATTTTTTAGAACCAGAACACCCCATAAATGGACTTGCCTAAAAATCATTTTGTAACGACTGGATTGGTCGAAAAAATTTACATATCAAAATCAATTGCGGTTATTTAAGGGTGAAAGGTTTTTTTGTTTTTTTTACCACAGCAGATATTGTGGCAACTGAAATCAACAACAATATGTGGTTTCTTTGTATTTATGATTGGACAGTCTCCACCAATTCCAATTGGAGGCATATATTTTGAGATGTCCACCACAGTCGTGCACACACAAGTGCAATACCGGCCTCAATTTCAATGTAACAAATAGGCAATATGTACACTTGTTTACACATATTGTTACCGGAGGAGGAATATTTATTTCACATTATAACTGGGATTATGAAACAAAAGTTTCAATTGGAGGCATATAATTTGAGATGTCCACCACAGTCGTGCACACACAAGTGCAATACCGGCCTCAATTTCAATGTAACAAATAGGCAATATGTACACTTGTTTACACATATTGTTACCGGAGGAGGAATATTTATTTCACATTATAACTGGGATTATGAAACAAAAGTTTCAATTGGAGGCATATATTTTGAGATGTCCACCACAGTCGTGCACACACGAGTGCAATACCGGCCTCAATTTCAATGTAACAAATAGGCAATATGTACACTTGTTTACACATATTGTTACCGGACGAGGAATATTTATTTCATATTATAACTGGGATTATGAAACAAAAGTTTCAATTGGAGGCATATATTTTGAGATGTCCACCACAGTCGTGCACACACGAGTGCAATACCGGCCTCAATTTTAATGTAACAAATAGGCAATATGTACACTTGTTTACACATATTGTTACCGGACGAGGAATATTTCAATCCATTTTCATTGTTGTGACCATATTCCACCCAATACCACCAATGTACCAACCTGTTGTGTGATTGCATGAATCTACACACAGAGCTCCAGATAAGCTGCGTATTTGCTGAAATACCCAATTAAAATTACCAAAAACCAAATTGAAATCAGAAAAAGCAAGTATCAAAAAGCAATAAAATGTTTTCATTTTGAAGCAAACTATTCAATAATTGCTGTCTGTTGATGTGTAAGTCATTCTCACAAGTCATTTAAAGGTACATGCCCACTCAGCAGGCACAAAATGTTCTTTATAGGAATTAAATAACTGTATAATTGTGTCATTATTCCACCAGTTCTAAAAATTACGAGTGCCCGCTATATAATCATTTAGTAACCATTTATGTTACTGATTGTGACTCGTGGTGGTATCAGGCTATTTTCATATGCAAGTGAGGCAGTATATTTTGTAATTATTTATACTACCGGTAATTAAATGTGTCACCTGAAAAAATAATATTTTCGACAGATTATAAAGTACATGTATGATCATTGCACATACAAAAATAATTACAGGGAATAAATAGTAATGTCCGTTAACATTTTAAGGAAACACGAGTATCGCCCCTGATATCAGTGTGGAATTTTACGTATGATATAAAATGTATAATAATGCCAATCAATACATGGGGTAATGGTGATGAATGTTTATTTTGCCAAAAAATATCTCAGATGATGTCTCTGATATAAAGAACATGTTGTGCCTACTGAGTGGGCATGTACTTTTAACCTTGACCTTGAGGACAGGGGTCACACGGCTGGGCTATAGAATGGACATATGGATGATGACAAATAAGACGATGAAGTCTCAAGCCAATGTGGCAGATGGTAAGAACAGAGTAGGTTGTCAAAAACTTTAATGCAAATATCGGACAGATATTATAGGAATGAATGGCCTTTTTGTGGAATTTATCGGGGTATAAACTTGGAAAAGTCGCGGGAATACTGGATGAAGGCCGGAAGGCCTCATCCAGTATTCCCGCGACTTTTCCAAGTTTATTATAGGAATGAATGGCCTTTTTGTGGAATTTATCGGGTATAAACTTGGAAAAGTCGCGGGAATACTGGACGAAGGCCGGAAGGCCTCGTCCAGTATTCCCGCGACTTTTCCAAGTTTATATCCCCGATAAATTCAACAAAAAGGCCATTCAATTCATTCCTTATAATTCCAGCATTTGCAATAAATTCATCAAGAAAATGTGTTTATTATTTTCTGTTTTCTTAAGAATTATTTTAACTGCGCCTGACGGTTATGGAAAGTAGTTTGGCATGGAGTTTACTGGGATATAAATTCTGGACAGAGACTTGCTACGGACCAATCAAATGTTAGGGAATTGTGTAAATATTTTTGTGCTGGAATTATAAGACGATGAAGTCTCAAGCCAATGTGGCAGATGGTAAGAACAGAGTAGGTTGTCAAAAAATTTAATGCAAATATCGGACAGATATATAAACATATTTCAGTGTACCCTCTCTAAACGGGACACCCTCGTTTTAGAGACATTTCACTGTATCAAAATATCCCTCAACCGGACACCCTAAGAACTCCAGAGAAGGTGAGTATTGGCGTATTTTACGCACTTATTTTAGCATTAATGTATGAATTGATTATCAAAAGTGGGAGCAAAAAATACTCACAGCAATGTGAAAATATGCATTGATTTTCAATTTGCGTAGTGAAAATACATGTACTGTGTAATAAAGTTGAAAATTTACTTAGTTGAGTTACAACATGCTTTTTGCAGCTCAAATAAGTGAATTTTTAAATTTATTTTATTACATTCTTGCGAGTTATTTGTACGGGTTTCACCATGAAGAGATCACCCGTAATTGCGCGCATGTTTTCTTGGAGACCACGAGCTACCGTGCAAAATGGTAATTTTATTACAGTCAAAATAAAATGCACTCAAATATATCTAGTTCATAGAAACGGATGCGTAATTTGGATTTCAAAATCATTTCATGTTTGACGTCAGACAGCGTGACATCAAAACGCGTGAACGTCGTTGTGTAACTATTCATACGCACATAACAATTCATTGATTATAGTCACAAAAACAGACTAAATGTGCATAAATATCCGCCGTGGAAGTGTAATAAATAGATTATTCCATCGTACATGTTTGAATAGCAGAAATAATAAACTCGTGTTCGTCGACGTTCGCTACGCTCACTCGTTGCTCACGCGGAAGTCGACGCACACTCGTGTATTATTTCCCGCTATTCAAAATGTACGATGGAATATCCTCTATTTATTTTTTTATGATTTGTTCCCTATTTAATAAGGAAGACTAGAAATGTGGCCTGTCGGCACACGAATGCCCCCCGCTGGCAGCCAAAGAAAATGAGAAACATTTGAAAACAAGGAAACAGAAAGTATAAGCCATTTACCCGAGTGTTAAGGTTTCGAATGCACCAAGTCTGTGACCTTGACCCTGGGCTTAGTGGGGGCGGGATGAATGTGGATTTGTCACAGGGCGGTAGAGGACCATTGGAGCAATGCGTGCGTGAAATGTGAAGCAGATCCGAGCAAGGAAACATAAATTGTAAGCCATTTACCAGAGTGTTAAGGTTTCGGGACGGACATACGTACATGCACGTACGTACGTACGTACAGACGCCGGTAACACTATATGCCCCCCTCACCATTCGGTTGCGGGGGCATAAAAATCAATAATACATTTGTAAAAGTAAAATACGCATTGAATTTGAAATATGGGGTATAATACTTTCTGGATACAAAACTTATCTGGAGCAATGTCTAAATATCTCTCAACCGGACACCCTGGGGACCTCACAAGGTGACTGGCTCAGAGAGGTACACTGTACATACAAACATATTCGGAACAGTTTGTCAGGAGTCGGGTCTAAAATTCTGTCCCATGAATTTTCTATTAAGGTCGGCCAGTATGACAGTATATTGTAGAAGTTTTTGTGGCGGTAGACGCATGTTGAAATCTTCCTCCGATGGTGTTTTGCTACCTGAAAGCACAAAATATAATAATGGAACAAGGTACGGTGAAGCCGCTCTAAAACAGACACACTGGGACATTGCCAGGGTGTCCAGTTTAGAGAGGTCCCCAGGGCTCCAGATAAGGAATTAGTAATTGAGCATTGTCACTCCATCATTTCTGAAGCAATTGGGTATTTTAAAATTTTAATTGTGTAAAATATAATCAGACTTCTGTTTACACATCAGCAGACCGTACTTATTGAATAGTTTGCTTTGAAATGAAAACATGTCTTGGCATTTCATTAGAATTGTCTAATGAAATACCAAGATGTGTTTTCGTGGAAAAATAAGAAAATATGCTATATTTGTGGTCTGTTTATTGTTTGCTGTAGCATGATAAAGATACCACAAATTTTTCATTGCTTTTTGATACTCACTACTTCTGATTTCAATTGGATTTTTGGCAATTTTAATTGGGTATTTACGCAAATATGCACCTTATCTGGAGCTCTGGTCCCATTGTAAAACTAGATGGCCGCGGCCTGCATGTCACGCCCGCCAGGGTATTTGATAGTATTAAACAAGCTTTGATAGTATACCAATGTGCCGACTATATCGCGCTGTCCGCAAGCGGGTGCGACAAACAAAATAAATACAAGAAACGAGGCAAAGCCACGAAGGCCAGGTTTTTTCCAAGCATAGACACTTGGATAACATAATTATACCCACTTTTTGTAGACTAGATGGCCGTGGCCTGCATGTAGCGCCTTGGGGCGAGGCATGGACACTAAAAAAATAGATATAGTAGATGGAAAAACTTTAAGGAAAAAACTTTAACCGGACACACGGACGGACGTATGCCAAAATGCCGACGATATCGCGCTTTCCGCAAGCGGGTGCGACAATGATGATAAACACCCATGTGAAGTCTCAAGGTATTGGGTGAAGCAGTTGCAGAGATATAGTACACGAAAAAAATTTAACAAAAGAATTCAAAGTAATTTGACCTTGACATTGGGCACAGGGGCAGCACGGTTGGGGGGTAGAATGAAAATATGGATGATGATAAACACCCATGTGAAGTTTCAAGGTATGGGCGAAGCAGTTGCAGAGATATAGTATAAGGAAAAAGTTTTAAGCAAAAAACTTTAACCAGACGTACGTTAAAAAGTTAACGTTGAAAATGGCTAAGTCAATTACGTAGAAATAAAAGGTGAAGGTAAAAAAATGGTCACATGTTGGATAGTTGTATGTGATAGGCACCCCTTGGTTATGAAGCTGTGAAAGTTTGGTGGTCCTAGGTGGTACAGTACCAATGAAATGGACTTAAACCAAAAACGAAAACTTAACATTGTAAACGCGAAAACTTAACATTGAAAATGGCTAAGTCGACTGCGCGGAAAAAATGGGTCAAGTTAAAAAAAAAAGTAACATGTTGGATAGTGATATGTGGTGGGCACCCCTTGATTATGAAGCTGTGAAAGTTTGGTGGTCCTAGGTGGTACAGTACCAAAGAAATGGACTTCAACACAAAAACTTAACATTGTAAACGCGAAAACTTAACATTGAAAATGGCTAAGTCGACTACGCGGAAAAAATGGATCAAGTTAAAAAAAAAAGTAACATGTTGGATAGTGATATGTGATGGGCACCCCCTGATTATGAAGCTGTGAAAGTTTGGTGGTCCTAGGTGGTACAGTACCAAAGAAATGGACTTAAACACGAAAACTTAACATTGTAAACGCGAAAACTTAACATTGAAAATGGCTAAGTCGACTACGCGGAAAAAATGGATCAAGTTAAAAAAAAAAGTAATATGTTGGATAGTGATATGTGATGGGCACCCCCTGATTATGAAGCTGTGAAAGTTTGGTGGTCCTAGGTGGTACAGTACCAAAGAAATGGACTTAAACACGAAAACTTAACATTGTAAACGCGAAAACTTAACATTGAAAATGGCTAAGTCGACAGCGCGGAAAAAATGGGTCAAGTTAAAAAAAAAGTAACATGTTGGATAGTGATATGTGGTGGGCACCCCTTGATTATGAAGCTGTGAAAGTTTGGTGGTCCTAGGTGGTACAGTAACAAAGAAATGGACTCGAACACAAAAACTTAACATTGAAAATGGCTAAGTCCACTGCGCGGAAAAAATGGGTCAAGTTAAAAAAAAAGTAACATGTTGGATAGTGATATGTGGTGGGCACCCCTTGATTATGAAGCTGTGAAAGTTTGGTGGTCCTAGGTGGTACAGTAACAAAGAAATGGACTCGAACACAAAAACTTAACATTGAAAATGGCTAAGTCCACTGCGCGGAAAAAATGGGTCAAGTTAAAAAAAAAGTAACATGTTGGATAGTGATATGTGGTGGGCACCCCTTGATTATGAAGCTGTGAAAGTTTGGTGGTCCTAGGTGGTACAGTAACAAAGAAATGGACTCAAACACGAAAACTTAACATTGATTGTGGACGCCGCCCGCCGCCCACCCGCCCGCCCGGCTTTCGCCAATCCAATAGCCTGGATTTTTTTCTCAAAAAACCTGGCTAAAAATTAACCTTGACATTGGGCACAGGGGCTGCACAGGTTGGGCATAGCATGAAAATATGGATGATGATAAGGACACATGTGAAGTTGAAGTTTCGACTGAATTGGTGAAGCAGTTACAGAGATATAGTGTTGTTAAAAACATGTATGTACGAACGCCAATGTGCCGACTATATCGCGCTGTCAGCCAGCGGGCGCGACAATGAGATGATATATTTGTGATTTTGCATAAATTTCAATCAATGTTTTGATGTGGATAAAGCAAACACGATATGGGCCTAGCTGTATAAAATTACCTCCTTTGTTGTATTGCCGTATCTCGCCAAATTTAATTCAGAAAATATGTCATGTATTCTGTAAATGACGCAGAAAATTGACACAAACATCCAAGCTCATGTGGAAACAATTTTGATTCAACGCTTGACATCATTATATATTTTTATTTTTATATCAATATTGGCGAAAAACGGCAACACAATAAAGAGCCTGGCCTATATACAAGATTTCCCATACTACGGTGAGAAATATATGTAGTTTGGCATGCCTGTGACGCGAAAAAACCACATGACAGTATATATATAGTATATTATTAATAAGGTCAACAACAAATTGAAACAAGCCTTTTACAAACCAGTTAATATTATAGAATTTAGTACCTTACTGTTCCATTTGACGTTTATTTAAACAATGATCAACAGACTATCAGATTAGTTGTTCCCATTACCTGTGCTTGTAACTGTATTTATAATATACAATATTATCCTGGGCCTGGTTGCTCAAAACATCAGTTAGCTTAACGGACTGTTAAATCCTTAACTGAATGGTTAAAATCTCTGTTAAAACAGAGATTTTAACCATTCAGTTAAGGATTTAACAGTTCGTTAAGCTAACGGATGTTTTGAGCAACTGGGCCCAGGTAAACACATGTGTGGCTGTGACAGAAGAAATGTGGCTTTTGTGTTTTGCGATAAGTGTAGACCCAGATCAGCCTGTGCATCCGCACAGTCTGATCAGGCTCTGCACTGTTCTGTATTCAGTCTGTGAACCATGAACTATGCTCCTAATAAACGGTATAGATGCCTGTTGGACTAGTGTGCTAGCAGATCATAAACTGGTTCGACCTGTAATGCAATAATCCCCATGTCTCCAGTCTCAGCCATAGGTTACAAATGTACCTTTGGAGTCTGAATCCTGTCTCGTGACACTACGAGGTCGGCCCCTCCCCCTCCGTGGAAGGTCAAGGTTGTCGGGCGGGAGCTGTGACACTGGCTTGTCCTTCTCCCGTGTTGTACTACTGTTGCTCTGTAAGTGAAAAGAAGTTTAACTTCCCAGCAACAGCCAAGTTTCCCAAGGCCCATAAGGCAGGTCATGAAAAGTGACAGGCTTTAACCTTCAAGCAACAGATAACTTAACTATTTGCATGCTGGGAAACTTGTAGGCTATAAATAGTTAAAAAATAGCGGACAAGAAATCATCATATATTCTTTTATTCCTGTAAATATCATGAATATGTCTTGGAATTTCGTTTATAGAATTGAGTCCTCAGGACTCAATTCTAATGAAATTCCAAGACATATTTACAGAGAAATAAAACATATACATGTACTCCTAATTTGTTTGGCGGATATTTTCACCGCTAGCATGCAAAGAGTTGAGGTCACATTGAGATGGGTTCTCAGTTTAACCGTTTCAACGCCACAGGTGTATAGTGGTGTTGGCAAAACGTGTAGATCCAGATGAGACGGCTCGTGACGAGCCGTCTCATCTGGATCTGCACTTTTTGCAAGTAACTTTCATGTTTTTGACAACAACAAAAACATCACCTTTTCATAAATGGACTAGTCTGAAAATCATTTTGTGACGAATGGATTGGTTGCAAAAGTAACGTATCAAAATCGATTCCAGTTACTTAGGGGTGAAAGGGTTACAATGTAATGTCAAATAGAGAAAATGCTGTTTCACCCACTGATGGGAATATGGGAATAATGTAGTGTGCTTACCTCTTTTCTCCGTTTCTTGCGGAACTGGTTGTCCAACTCCAGTGAATTGAAGAAGTCTGGTCGCTCGCGTCTCACACGTTCTGTCCGTCGCCTCTGTAAAGGTGGCTCCTCATCATCTAGATTATAAAATACCTGTAGCCCGTTTCATCAACATTGCAAAGTATACTTTTGTAGCAAAGTATACTTTGAGGGAGAAATTTTCAATTTTATGATAAATTTATTAATTTTTATTATACTGAATTTATTACATTATCACAGCCAATTTGGCTGTGATAATGTAATAAATTGAGTATAATAATTCTGCATACTTTTAATCATGAAATATATGCATTTGTTAGTTCTATATGAAATAATGCATTTCAGGAAAAATAAATGATTACTCCCTCAAAGTATACTTTGCTAGTAAAGTATACTTTGCAAAGTTGGTGAAATCGGCTACAGGTGTTTTATGCTGTTATTTTTGGCTATATTCCCAATGGCAAATTGTATGTTTTTACCCAATTTCATGAAAGAAATTAGATTTTTTTAAAAACTCATTCTTTTCATGTTCGCCCTAGTTTTTCGACCTATGAAAGCACATCATTTTCTCTCTCAATTTGCGGCTCTTTCATCGATGTCTATGAAATAAATCATTACCGTAATTGCTAGCAATATTACAGCGTTATATTTATAACCAAATGTCAAATCCTGTTGTCGTAAGTACACGAGACCGCACCATGTTACCATGTGCGCACACACGTGTTTCATAGTATCATAATTCCAGCACAAAAATATTTACACAATTCCCTAACATTTGATTGGTCCGTTGCAAGTCTCCGTCCAAAATTTATATCCCAGTAAACTCCATGCCGAACTACTTTCCGTAACCGTCAGGCGTAGTTAAAATAATTCTTAAGAAAACGGAAAATAAACTGATGAATTATTTCAAATGCTGGAATTATAAGGAATGAATGGCCTTTTTTGTGGAATTTATCGGGGATATAAACTTGGAAAAGTCGCGGGAATACTGGACGAGGCCTTCCGGCTTCGTCCAGTATTCCCGCGACTTTTTCAAGTTTATATCCCCGATAAATTCCACAAAAAGGCCATTCATTCCTATAATAATTCAAAATGGTGTTTAGTGGCGGGGCTACATTCAATCGAACATGTGCACATGAACTGGCAAACACTGGGTATATCCATATGACCGTTTCATCAGGATCTGCAGTTTCATCAGGATCTGCAGCGTTTGTCGATATTTCCCAAGGCCCATAAGGCAGGTCATGAAAAGTGACAGGGTTTTTGTGAAAACCATATCATATGTTTGTAAAAGAAAATGCCACCGCTGTGGAGCATTCATGAATACAACAGCAATCAGTGAGTGAGTGATTGGAGAACACATTATTTTCAGAGTTGAAAAAGGGGCATAAATGTGGATGGATCAGTACGACAGGGAAAATTTTATGCCGCACTCCTGCACTTGATGGTTGGAATTTACACCGAGTAAGAAGAGAATCGGCCAAAAACTGTAGCAGTAGTTCGCCGGATAAGGAAAAAATATTTTTTTAAATAGTATTTTTTTACATAGTTACACACTCCTGCACTTGATGGTTGGGATGTATACCGAGCAGCGAAAAGATTTACGTTACATTATGCACTCCGCTACTCCATGGTAGGGCTGTATACCGGATAGGAAGAGAATCGGCCAAAAACTGTAGAAGTAGTTCGCCGGACAAGGAAACAAATATTTACAGAGTCGAAAAAGGGGCATAATGCTGGATGTATGAGTGGGACAGCGAAAATGTCTATGTTACACACTCCTGAAATTGATGGTAGGGTTGTATATCGAATATGAAGAAAATCAGCCAAAAACTGTAGAAGTACATGTACATGTAGTTTACAGGACAAAGGAAAAATAATATTTTCAGTTGAAAAAGGGGCATAACTGCGGATGGATCAGTGGGACAGCGAAAAGATTTACGCTACGCACTCCTGCACTTGATGGTTGGGATGTATACCGAGTATGAAGAGAATCGGCCAAAAACTGTAGAAGTAGTTCGCCGGACAAGGAAAATTGTCTACTGACAGACGGACGGGTAAACACTATGTGCCACCGACAACTATCGTTGCAGTGGCATAATAACCATGTTAACTGTTACCAGGTATCTATATTTTTAAATCTGTAAAATAAATAATTGTCAAGCTTCAAAATATTTTAGCCGCCTTATAGACACTTACCTTTCTCTGGTTTAATCCTCGTTGCTCCAACATGGCGTTTACACAGCGGGCATGTTTTGCAGGCAACTGGTATCTGTAAGATATAGAGAATACCAATGTTTGTTTTCGTTTATTAGCGTTTAACGGCCTACATGTATCAACAGCTAAGGTCATGTAAGGCCGGGCAAATGGGTTCGATCCCATTTCAACCTGCTGCATTGGGGAGAAAATTCCAAAATCAGAACAGAATATATGTATTTACATCGAGAACAAATATATTCAGCCCTGAAATTAGAATATCCTGACCCGGTGCCAGGTCCATACCACACCAAGTCACTTGGCCCCTTCCCCTAAAATAGGATTACGAATATCGTAATACTCACATAAGGGGTATAACCAGATTCAACTGTCGCATACAAAATGCCAAAGACGTATGTGAGGGCCAAACCAGGTCTCCAGTCGGGATTCCGGTAAGGATGAACACCGATCGTTAAATTACCCATCACGTGCTCCCACCTGCCACCCACGAGAATACCAATGAATATCAATCATTGAATGCTGTTTTCACCCTTAGAATGCTGAATTAAATTTTTCAAACCATGTTTTAATGGATAAAAAAAGACAAAATATGCAAAAACAGCAGACGACAGTTTTCGGTTCCCGTCTTTTCAAGTTTATCAGGTGAGGCCAAGAATCATCGAGGAATTTAGAGGCTGCCTCGAAATTCCTACTTTTTGTAGCCAATTGTGATAAAATGCATGTCAGCTACCACAGGTTGAAGTAACGGACCGAGGTCTATAAATACATTAAATATGCCTAAAAGCATCAATAAATGAAGAAAAAAAAAGCTAAACATTTGTTTTTACTCCCACCATATGGAGGGAGTAAAAAAAAATGTTTAGCTTTTTTTTTCTTCATTTATTGATGCTTTTAGGCATATTTAATGTATTTATAGACCTCGGTCCGTTACTTCAACCTGTGTCAGCTACATGTAGCATATTCAAATTCCCGTCATGTGTTATACTCTGTTTCCACTAAACTTAAGTCGTGCACATTTGCTGAATACAATTAGTCACCGTTTCGATCAGCTTAAATTTTGGGAAAAAAATATTTCACTCAGTGGACGGTGCGGTTGTGATATGATCGGATAGTTTTAGTAAATCTCTAAAACTGGTCATGGTGTCTTTGAAGGGACCTACACATTGATTGCCTCGGATGGCTTGATAGGCTAGTGTATAGAGCACTGGACTTCAATACCGAAGTTTGTGCATTTCATCTCCACCTTAGTCAAAAATACTTATAGTATTTCCATCACACTAGTCTTTTGGATTGGACTTGAAACTGAGGCCCCGTCTCTATATTAACTATCCCGTTGCTAGGATGTTAAACCCTTCCACTTTCAGGGATCAGATTACAGGACGAAGTGGGCAAAATCCTCTCCATAAATTGTCTGACTTCTCTCTCTTTTGAGTTAAGGGAGAAGTTTTTCACTATATAAAACAGAAATTTTTGAAGAAAAAAATGTCTCTTTTCTCAAATATTTAGTGAAAACTTCTACGTATTTTGAAGGGCTATCTTGAACCCTGCACTTTATTTGGAAGGAAAGAATCAATCAATAAAAATCTAGGAAAAGTGAATTGTCCCGATGTAGTCATGACTTCATGACTGTCTTGATATACAGTCATGATGGCTTACTCTTGTAAAGTGGCATTTTCAAAAACAGTGATAAAGTATCAAATTTACATATTTTTAAATTAAATAACTTGTGGGTTATTTCAATATGCATGTAAATAGTAGTCGTGAAATATTTTAAGCTTTTATTGTTCATAGCAATAAAACAAATCATTTTTATTGACAAAATTAATGAATATCTCAGAAAGTTTTTTTGGTAAAAAATTGTATTGAAATCAACAAAATAATGCTGGTGTATGTTTGTAAATGTAAACTAGGGTTCAATCCAAGTGTTTATACAGTTAGATGCTGTACATGTTCAGTTTTACTGAAAAATATAAAATGCCAATAAACAAATAGCAGCCATCACGACCCAACTTGATTGGGTCGGTGATGTTCTCGACTATTCCCGATGCACCAATAGTTAAATCCTTTCCAAGACATCGTCAGCCTATCACAGAGATATACTAAAAGTAATTTACATCACTGTATCAGGCATATATGTGGCTGTGACTGGAGAAATGGGGTGTGCTTCTACCAAGGAATATAGGTCATTTTCGGACTACAGGAGTGTGCTATTCAATCAAGAGCTACGCTAGTAAAAAATCCCATAAGCCCCATTTCTCCAGTCACAGCCAGATATAGTACACTGTGCATATGCTTGGAGTTAACCCCATAAAATGTGGGTCTGTTTTGGACAGGGGACGATCTAACCATAGGCACTTTATGGGATGAACGAAAACCCAATGTCGATAATGAATGCTATTAAAGGATCTGTATTGTTTTCAACGCAGGATGGCCGCCATCTTGTTTATTTTTTTTAAACCAACGGAAGTGACGTCATTTACCTTTGACTGGCTCACTAATTTACTAATTCGCGTGAAGAATGGGAACCATTTTTCAACCAGCGGAAGTGCGGACTGGTTTTCGTGATTTACCTTGTGCCCGGCCTTCTCGGACTTCGCTTGCGTTACAATTAGCGAGCCGGGCACAAGGTAAATCACGAAACCAGTCCGTACTTCGGTAGGTTGGAAAAATGGTTCAGTAAATTACAATTAGCGAGCCAGTCTAGGGTAAGGGACGGCACTTCCGTTGGTTGAAAAAAAGATGGTGAGTGTCCAACCTTGAAAACAATATATAGATCTCAAGTCCAAATGGATAGCAATCATTATCACATCGGGTTTCCTTTCATCCCATAAAGTATGGAACGCCAAATCAACATAAACTCAAATAATTAATGCTAGCTTCAAAAAATTAGTGCTCTCTCTAATTATATTAGTGCTCTCTCCATTTCATTAGTGATCTCTCTAATTCAATTTGTGCTCTCTCTAATTCAATTTCATTAATAGAGAGAGCATGAATTAAATTTGAGAGAGCACTAATTGAATTTGAGATATCACTAATTGAATTTGAGAGAGCACAAATTGAATTAGAGAGAGCACTAATTGAATTTGAGAGAGCACTAATTGAATTAGAGAGAGCATTAAATGTATGTGTTTTTGAGCTCTCTGCAAATAATATAGAGCTAGCACGAATTCAATTAATGCTCTCTCTAATTCAATTAGAGATCTCTCTAATTCAATTAGTGCTCTCTCGAATTGAATTTGTGCTCTCTCTAATTGAATATGTGCTCTCTCTAGTTGAATTTGTGCTCTCTCTAATTGAATTTGTGCTCTCTCTAATTGAATGTGTGCTCTCTCTAATTCAAATTTGTGCTCTCTCTAATTGAATTTGTGCTCTCTCTAATTTAATTTGTGCTCTCTCTAATTGAATTTGTGCTCTCTCTAATTCAATTTTTGCTCTCTCTATTAATTATCATTACAGCTAGCGCTAATTGAATTAAAGAGACGTCATCTTGTATATCTTGACGGATATTCTACATAAATGTATCGTCATTTTACCTAAATATATGCATTACATAATGTTTGTAGATTAATAGTATTCGTATATGTTGGTATTTATACTTTCCATTCAAAACTTGATTATAAAAGGTATGATTAGTGTTAGGAACAATACAAAATGACTAATATTTGAACTTTGACCTTGAATATGACCTTGACCCTGTATCACATGTCATCTTCCTTCACTTCAATTTTAGTTCTTATTATAGTATGCATATAATATTGCCATCAAACATTGAAGCACTGGTTTATAGAGTGATTTGAACAATTATACATGTTAATGCTTATTTTCAAAACAGCGGCCATCTTGGACGCCATCTTGAATATCTCCATGGTTACTCGATATATTTCCATTTCAACTATATATGTTCATTATATATTGTCTGTAGAGTATTCTGATATGCTGATATGTATACTTTTGTAAAATGTGTAGGGTCCGTACCTCAGACTGACTGGCATTGGAACATATACATATTTTCATTGAAGTTGATCTCTTTGTGCTGAAATATTTTGGATTCCTGTCCTCAAGATGTACAGCAACATGACACATATGTTGATTTCGTCAAATATTGAAGTTGATTTTTCACCAAAAGTGGAACATACGTTGTACACTCTATCATAGAATAGCCATCCAGGATGTTGAATATATATTCAATTTATCAATCAGCGAGTGTCCTAAATTTGCAAAACTATGTCAAACCACTGCGAGGAGGAGGCAAACTTCGAACAACAGTATGTACTGTGTATCCCCTCATATCGTGTAGATACAAGAGTTCTTTCCGTATCTTCACATTGTTCATATTATGACTAGTGTAGAGCCACGTCAGTCTGTGTGGATCATTGGTGACCAGTGTATACACATGTCAGTCTCTCCAATTCAATTAGTGATCTCTTTAATGCAATTTGTGCTCTCTCTAATTGAATTTGTGCTCTCCTCTAATTGAATTTGTGCTCTTTCTAATTGAATTTGTGCTCTCTCTAATTCAATTAGTGCTCTCTCTAATTACCTCTATGATACCTCTATGATGGTTTCTGGGCTCTGAAGTAAGGAGGAATCTCCTTTTTTAGCCCATTTTCTTCAGTCATTCTTCGGATACTATGTATCTTGTATTCTTGCATGGTTTGATTTGAATATTTAGGGTACAGGTTTGTAGTATTTAATGTCACATTTGGTAGTATATATGTATGTATATTAACATATATAACATGGTTAAAATTGGTATATAGTATCGTGGTTCCAGTACTGGTCGAGTTTCGATTTGAAATCATTCATGTCATTCGAGTTCACAACATACTTTGGGAGTGAGTTTCAATCGTTTATTATCCTTTGTGAAAACTGTTGTAGGCGAAATGATGTTATACAACGTGGTTTGGCCAGTTTATAATCATGTCCACGAGTCCTTGACTGGCATATTGTAAAGAATCTGTCTGATGGAATGTCTTCTATACCGCGAATAATCTTAAAAGTCTGGATCATTCCCCTCTTCTTCTCCTATGTGCTAATGTTGGTAGTTTAAGTTCTTTCAGTCTGTCTATATATTCAAGGTCCTTCAGCTGAGGTACAATCTTGGTTGCTCGTTTCTGAACTTTTTCCACACTAATTATGTCCTTCCTCAAGAATGGGTACCAAATAATATTTCCATATTCAATATGTGGTCTTACCATAGCTTTATAGAGCATGAGGAACGAGTCCTTTTCAATGTAATCGAAGGAACGCACAATTAATGAGAGCATGCTATTGGCTTTGTTAACTTTTGAGGCAATGTGACTGCTGAATTTCAGATTTTGTTGGAATATTATACCTAGATCCTTCTCTTCAGACACAGTTTCCAGATTAACAGAGTTCATTGAGTACAGATGTTCTTGATTATGAGTACCATAATGAATGGCTTTGCATTTGTTGACATTAAACCTTAGTTGCCATAGATCTGCCCAACTACATAGGGAGTCCAGGTCCTGTTGAATTTTGTTATAATCACTATCCTGTGAATATAGTTTAGTATCATCAGCAAATATCTTAACTGTGCAATCAACCACTTCAGGTAGGTCATTTATGTAAATAATAAACAGTATAGGTCCTAGTACGCTGCCCTGTGGTACACCACTTATAACATCCTGCCATGACGAACAATATCCCTTAACAGCTACATATTGTCGACGTTCCAATAGAAAGTCCGAGATCCATGATAATATATTGCCTTTAATGCCGTATGATGAAAGTTTGATTAGTAAACGTTGATGAGGTACACTGTCAAACGCTTTTGCGAAATCTAAGTACACTGTATCCCAAGAATTGTTGAATTTGTGCTTTCTATAATTCAATTTGTGCTCTCTCTAATTCAATTAGTGCTCTCTCTAATTGTGCTCTCTCTAATTCAATTTGTGCTCTCTCTATTAATTATCATTACAGCTAGCGCTAATTGAATTAAAGAGAGGACAAATTGAATTTGAGAGAGCACAAATTGAATTAGAGAGAGCACAAATTGAATTTAGAGAAATCACTAATTGAAATTGAGAGAGCACTAATAGAATTAGAGAGAGCACTAATTATTTGAAGCTAGCATTAATTATTTGAGTTTATGTAGATTTGGCGTTCCATAATAAAGTGCCTACAGTATGCTATGTTTCTAACAATGAATTTATTAACAATTTCTGTCACCTCCTTATCGCATTCTGTACATTTCTTTATGACACGTCTGTCGAATTTCTTTTTATCTACCGTCTTCATTGCACTTTTACCCATAACCTCAATGAAAATTAGTTAACAGGTCATTTTTAATACCGAAATCTATTAGCAAAAATAAAAGGAAACAAAAGAAAATTATATCGTTGTTGTTGTTGTTACTTCTGCTTCGACTACCGACATTCCCGCGCTGACTTTTCGAGGCACGACCACAGAGATATAAGTCACCCTCCGCCTACCGCACAGTATAATCTAATAGATATCAGTGCCGTAGCCAGAGGTTCGAAATAGCCGAGGCCAACATAAGCGGCGGAAGACGATAATTATTGGGGGTGGAAGTGTGGAGGGCCCGAAGGGCCCGAGTTTGCTAGGCGGGTCCGGGGGCATGCCCACCCTGAAAATTTTGAAATCAAAGTGGTCTGAAACGCCATTTCCTGCATTCTCAGCAAAGTCTGAGCACATACTATGACTCCCATTTTTCCTATATTGGAAAATAAAAAAAAAAAAAAAAAAAAAAAATCGTGAAAAAACGGACGAGGCCATGGCCTCGTCTGGCCTCAACGTGGCTACGGCACTGGATATCCACTATTTCGTTGTATGATGGGCGGTAAGTGATTTCATGATACCTGCGGACACCGCGTAATGTATGTGAAACATAGAGAACAATATTTTATTTGGACCCCCGGCTGGTCAGATTTGAAATGTAACTGTGGATGATGAAATGAAGCTCTGGTCGTTGCAACCAATGTAAACCGCGCATCCGCACATACTGATCATGGTTTGCATTTGTCATCATTCAGCCAGCGAAAATCATGCATTGCGTTCAACAAACAGCCTATCAGTCCAGGAGCTAGACTGGTCACAAATGTCATAAATCCCATTTTTCCATTCACAGTCACAATGTGACATATACTCCTGCCTATGAACGTGCCCGCGGATGGAAAAACATATGATCACCTTTTGTCATTGTGTCCATTTATATATTATTCATTCTAACAGGAAATAGAATTGAAGAGAACATGTCTGAAAAGGAAATATTGTGCAGCTGCTAACTTTATCCTCGGGGTCTAATTTCCGCAATATACATGGCTATTATATTCGCTATTATATAGCTGACAATAGGGACCTGGCAACATTTGGAACAAGTGTAAACCCTCTTCAATTCCATGTATCCACCGGCCTTAAATGCCTTTAACTGTTGATAGGCCGTTAAACACCAATACATCAAATCAACTCATGCATCCATTATGATTAACCCGACGTTTCTGTTATAGGTCATAATAATATAACCTGTTCCACGTCCGTTTTATGGTGCACGCACTGGATAGTGGTCAAAATAATGTTGTCGGCGCGCCTGCAAACATAACTGTAGGTAGCCTACAAAAATATATAGGTTCACCTATACTTTTGTATATTCGCATAATGGTTGCCATACTGTAAAACGTTTCCCTTTAAAGGTATATGCCCACTCAGTAGGCACACACTGTTATTTATAGGAATTAAATAAGTGTATAAGTGAGTCGTTATTTCACCAGTTCTAAAAATGATGAGTGCCTGATATACAGATATAATAATTTAGTAATATTTATTTTACTGATAGTGACGCGCGGTGGTATCAGGCTATATTCATATGCAAATGATATTTTTTTAATTATGTGTACAAATTAAATGCGTCACATGAACAAATAATATGTTCGACAGATTATAAAGTATGATCATTGCACATCAAAAAATAAATACAGAGAATAAATACTAGTCTCGGTTAACATTTTAAGGAAACACGGTTATCGCCCCTGATATCAGTGTGGACATTTACGTGTGATATAAAATGCATAATACTGTCAATCAATACGTGAGGTAATGGTGAATGAATGTTTATTTAGGCAGAAAATGTCTCTGATGATGTCTCTGATATAAATAATAGTTTGTGCCTACCGAGTGGGCATGTACCTTAACTAAACCGAACACTCCAAATACGGCTATTCTCTGATACATTCATTGTACACATGGATGATGTATATCTAACTTTTACACAATTCATCCGACAACGTGTCTGCACCGAATCTAAACGAAATACAACATAGGTAACTCACTCTTAGAGAAAGAAACAACAACAACATATTAAATCTCCTCTAATCACCCTAGATTTACTGAGGTTTCACCAGCTTCCATACTGTTTACATCATGTGATCATCAATTCATATCTTGATCATAACACAAGTTTTCAGCAACATGTATTTTAGATGATCTCCCTTGTGAATATTCACACATTAAAATTGTGATAGAGCTGTGTAGTGGCATATTTCTGCCATCTACATAACGTGATAGCTAAGTCGTCTTACTACAAGTTGTAAGACTTTAACTGTCAGGACGAGATACATTTGACGCGATAACTATCACAATATACTGTCAATAAACGTGCTGCTGCCTACTAGTGAAATCGAGTTCTATTCTAATTTCGGCAAATTTTCTAATCCAACAAATAAATATCCCGTCTTGATCAGTTAGTAAGACGTCTTAACGAGAACCGATCACGACGAGATAAAACAAAAATGATGCGACGAGTGGGCAGTGTACAACATTTTGGACACGATTTCATCTTATTTATCTCTTCAAATTTATCTCGCCCTGGCCAATTAGTAAGTCGTCTTGACGAGATAAGTATGTAGTTAAGGCGACTTTTGAGACATATTAAGACGATTTAGCCACCACGTTATCATCTTCGGTAGATGGCAAAATATGCCATCATGTCACCATACCGTTGCTTGCTTTACATAGAGTGAATTAATAGAGAACACCATATGAGCCGCGTCGCGAGAAAACATGCCTTCGGGAAATGTTTGGTCAAATTGACATTTTGTTACTATGACAAGTGTTATATTATGAATTGAATGCTTTTTATTTGATCATGATATCTGCAATATTCATTAAGATATTACATTTTATACAACACCACTATTCAGGTCATTTGAGCAAATGTGACGTCACGTAAAAGCGACGTCAACATGACGTTACAGTAACTACGTATCTACCGGTACACATATAGTATACGCCAACATGTACAACAGTTTGCAAGTTGATAAACAAGAAGCTTGTTTGGCATTGAATAATGAATGTTTTTCTAATGCACTCTATAAATATCTGATTGGCTGATGGTCATATATTACAGGTATATCATTGTTGATGAACGGTCGCAAATTATTTCAATATGTATTCCTACGCCAATACTAAGTTTGAGGTCGGTCAATTTACTCTGCCACAAAATGACCGACCAAAACATGGGGTAACTCACATAAAATGTCCCAAGTGGTATTCTGGTATTATTGTGAAAGACACAGCTGGCTTGCATATGAAAACGTCCGAAACGTCCTGCCCAACAAACACACGACGTCGGTACGACGTCGGATTTAGGTCGGATCCAGGTCGCGACGTCGGCGACTCAAATCCACGTCAGCCCGACGTCGAAACCCGACGTCGAAACGACGTCGGATTACGACGTCGTACTGACGTTATTTGCTAGTCGTAGTTCGTCGCGACACAAACACAACGTCGGGTAGACGTCGGAATCACGACGTCGGATCAACGTCCGTTTCCGATGTCGAATAGACGTCTGGTCCAGGTCGTGATTGGTATACACTAAAAGGTGACTCACTGTCAGCAGATCTATCTCTACGTTAGCCTATAGATACGCCAATGGAAGAGCACCTGATCAGATTTCCACACCAACTTAATTAAGTTTAACCTTTATTTGCGACATGTTTAGGCCTATGTAATTAATCATTTTATATCCTAGACGATTAATTTTGCGTATGTATTTAGGTTGGGCTGGGCGTACGTGCAATTTCATTAACATCGCAGAATTCTAGGTCAAGATTCACGCGCGCGTAGTGTTGACAAATGACATGCTTTATTAGCATCTGTGTCAAATGCCACTGGACCTGGTTCCCGCGTTAAGTAACGCATAGCGGTAGCCACATATACAGTAATACGCTGGTAAACAGCCGACCAGACTCATTCGGAACTATCTCGGATCTTTTCGCCAAAGCGGAGGTCTGGTTAATCTATAATCCCCGAGCTGCTCCAATTGTGTTTAGGTTATCCCGCCATTTCCGTTTTCTCTTTGTGATTTTAATTTCAAATTGGGGAAAGATCGACGTAATTTGAAGAAATTAACTTTCTTATGCAAGTATATTGATGCATGCGTGTCAGCTAACATGTTTTCAATAACATTTTTAATACAAAAATACATGACAACGCCGTGATCAGTTGATTCACGTTTACATTCGTGAAATTATTTCGCCCCGTCCCACTTCGCACATTCCTATTCATGTGTTGTTAATATATTGTCGCTATTCACCATTTACAAACTGCATGCATTATCATATAATTGTGCCTTTAATGGATGTCTATGCGGTCGCGTTTTCTCAAAACTTGTAGGACAGCTATTACGGGGTGCCAAGTGGGACATGGCTCAATTTTGTCAACAAAATTCATTTTTGTGCCACAAAATTCAATTCTGTGTCACAAAATTCACTTTTGTCACAAAATTCACTTTTGTGCCACAGAATTCAATTCAATTCACTTTTGTGCCACAAAATTCAATTCTGTGTCACAAAATTCAATTCTGTGCCACAAAATTCAATTCTGTCAATTCTGCACACGCATGTAAGAAGGACTACCATTGGTCAGAAACACAGGTGGAAGACTCGGACCTATGACACCAAAAAAATGCCTATTAAAAAAAATCCCATTACCCCACCCACTTGGTCTCGTACAGTACATAACTTTAATTCAAGGTGAGCATAAATAGCGCTATTATAGAAAGAGCCCTCTTTTTTCCGGCTCGCACAAACACAATAAACATCGATTAAATGTATGAAATATGTCTCTGGCAATCGATAAAGGTATTAGGTGTGTGAATATACTCCACTTCAAATCGCTGTTTCAAGTATTTATTGAGTTATTCGCGTTTTGATTACCCCATCCAAAGCGAAAGTTGCGTGTACGAAAGAATCTCACACAGAATCGGAGGCCGTCCGGTTGGATTATCGGTCATATTTGGCCGATAGCTGATCGCCAGCTCAAACTAAAGTCGTGCACCATGATCATATACATTAGATACTCCAACCATACAAAGTTCGTCCAATTGTGATCGTTCGCCGATCTAAAAAACACTTTTTTCTATAATTTCGTTCATTATCTGGACTGGGTCAATGCACTATCTTCCATAATACAACCACCGAAGCGTCTATGTAAGAACATCTCTGATTTGTTAAACCTAAAAATAGACGCGAGGACTTTCCCTTTTCAGGGTTTCCGGAAGACATAATCTGATAGTACGCGAATCATGAAAGAAAGTCAATAAAATTAGAAAAAAGTGTCCGAGTCTTCCACCTGTGGTCAGAAACTGCACTATCTCCAAACAGTCAAACGTTGACAAACCCATTCGTATTTAAACTCATTTGCGTTATAATTGTACACATAATTCATGTACATGTAGATCTCCCGCGAGTACTGACGTCATTTACAGTGTATCGCAAGGTACATCTGCCCCAGTTAAATCAATAATACACGCGCTGTGGCCTGTGTTCTGACTGCTGTCTGTGTTTATAAACAGAATGTGTGTATTGGGCCATTTGAGGAAACCATTTGTAGTATTTGTGTAGATACCATGGATACTAAGATGGTGTATACTGTAAATAATGCATGTAGACACATATTTGCGAACACGTAACTTCGCAACTAGTAGACACAGATCCAATACCATTTGTTTCACAAGAGATTATATCTACTGTTAGAATACGACGTCATCTAATGTCATTTTCGAGCATAAAACGTTACCTGATAAATATAAATACCAGGCTAGTGTATTTTAATATCAAGTTTATCAGGCTCGGCTCGGAAACGGTAGGAATTCCTCGGCAAGCCTCGGAATTCCTACGCGTTTCCTAGCCTTGCCTGATAAACTTGATATCTAAATACACAAGCCTGGTATTCTCTATATATGGGCATGCTCTCAGGTCTAGCTATGTCCCGGCTACTTTATGTTTGACCCTGTTTACATAATTGAGGGAAAATTCTGAATATTTTTCTTATTTCTCCTTCAAAGTATATACATTGTATGCTTATATGGTGTGACCACTCATTTGTAATCATAATATAACCAAAATAACTGTCCATAAAGAAGTATAATATTGATATATTGGGTTATATTTTCGCATTGAAATATTTAAACCTGCAAGTGTACTCCACCATCTAGTAAAATGGACTAAGACCGATCTCAACCAATCAACGTAGAGATGACATAGACTATCCTAAGCAAACTAATTTTTGTGGACAAAAATGAATTCTGTCCCACAAAACTGAATTTTCTTCACAAAACTCAATTCTGTCTTACAAAATTGAATCCTTTATAACAAAAATGAATTTTGTATACGAAACGTATGCAGAATTGAATTTTGTGACACAGAATTGAATTTTGTGACACAGAATTGACAGAATTGAATTTTGTGACACAGAATTGAATTTTGTGATTTTTAGTGTTACAAAACTCAATTTTGTACACATAATTAACCTGTCCTGCATGGCGCCCCGTAGCTATAGTAATTATAGATTTTGTCATCGTTACATACTGTCTTTGCTAAACTATTCGCCTTAGATAATGGCGCATATATATACTCAAAGTTTATTCGAATTGTACATCACACTGTACATGTACGGAGCCACCCAGGGGACGTAGAAATCTTTTTTTTTGTTAATTTGTTCCCACGAAATAACAATTCGTTCCCTCAATTTAGCAATTCGTTCCCACGAATTAACAATTTGTTCCCTCAATTTAACAATTCGTTCCCACGAAATAACAATTCGTTCCCACGGGAACGAATTGTTAATTCGTGGGAACGAATTGTTCATTCCCTCAAATTAACAATTCGTTCCCACGATATAACAATTCGTTCCCACGATATAACAATTCGTTCCAACGATATAACAATTCGTTCCCACGAATTAACCATTCGTTCCCGTCGGAACGAATTGTTATTTCGTGGGAACGAATTGTTAAATTGAGGGAACGCATTGTTATTTCGTGGGAACGAATTAATATAAACAAAATTCTACGTCCCCTGCGGGGCTCCGTAAAAAGGAAGTATGCTGATTTATGCACATATTTCTTGTTGGTGAAATTACTTTCTTACATGAGTGGCTATTCATAGAACGAATTTACAAGTTTCATAGGAAATGAGATTTGAAGCTGTAACGCTCATCGAACATGTATTCGGTAGTGGTCTACAACATATGCATTATATTATTTATGCCATACAAATAAGGACTTTAGCAGTCACGGCTTTAGCAGTCACGGGGTGTGCAGAATGTGCAGCGGGAGAACGGCTTTTTTTAAATGAATGTGTTTGTGTTTGAGATGTTTGTGTGTGATTTTATTTCAAGTTGCCAGATGCATATTTGTGTCATTTTATTCATGCATATATGCATCTGGCAACTTGAAAAGAAATCAGAGACGAACATCTCAAACAAAAGGAAAATGTTATATAAAGTTACGATAAACTCTTTAGATGTGAAAAATCACAAGATTTTTGTCAGACATGATTGGATTTAACATATTTTTCATGGTAGTATTTTTTATTGATCATGTGGCAAAAGTACACTTTTGTTCTCCATGACGATAAATTGCTAGACGCACAGGGATTGTTCAGACGCGGCGATATCTGAGAACCAAAGTACTTTTGATGCCATCATGGCCTAACGTATACTAGTTAGGTTTGAGGCGGCTTTCAGCTGCGCATTGTTTTCGTTGTTTTTGTTTTTTTTATTCAGCCGTTCAGTCTACAGCCCAAACCGCTGGTCGGATCAAATTTTGCATGCCGATTCGGATCAAGTGTGAGCAGAGACTCAGAGATTTTCAGAAATCTCCTAATGCCACTTTCCACGAAACCGGAAGTGACGTCATACTTTCTATAACTTCCTTATTTTCCAACCGATTTCAAAAATTCTTTTTGCATTGGAAAGCTGACAAAATTCTCTATCTCGAACTCACTGACAGTTCTCGACTATCTGGTCAAATAAGAGAGCTATAGGCATTTGAACTTGAAAAATGTACATACTTTTCAACGATTTTGCCGATTTTTTGCCGAATTTCGGCTGATAACGGGTGGTCTTTACAAACGTTTTCCAATTTGTACAGTAATGTCAGCAACATAATTTCTTGCCAGTGTGATAGGGGAGTGTCAGGCGCATAAAAGATGATAATTTTCAGAGCTCTATCTTGACTACTTCCGGTTCTATTGGATGTCAAAGATGAACGTCTTTTTTTCAAGTTTTCAAAATAGAGCAAACGGATGTGACGTCAGCTTCGTTTTATTTATCAATAGATTTCAAAATTTCTTGCTGCGGTCGATATTTCAGTCCTTTAGCTAAAACTTTCCCGCTTTGTGCCAGGCCTATGGTGAAAAACAAACGAAAACTTCACTGGCGGAATATTGCACATATTTAATTTTATTAGGTGTATTTACAAATGGCGTAAACTGCAATTTAAGGGCGATAACTACCGAAAAATAATCATCCGCTGACTTACGGGCTCCCTCCATCTACACGAAACCGCTGGTCGGATCGACTTCAAATTTTGCATGCCGATTCGGATCAAGTGTGAGCAGAGACTCAGAGATTTTCAGATATCTTTTAATGCTACTTTCCACGAAAACGGAAGTGACGTCATACTTCATATAACTTCCTTATTTTCCAACCGATTTCAAGAATTCATTTTGCATTGGAAAGCTGACAAAATTCTCTATCTCAGATTCACTGACAGTTTTCGGCTGTCTGCTCAAATAAAAGAGCTATATGCATTTGAAGTTGAAAAATGTACATACTTTTCAACGATTTTGCCGAATTTCGGCTGATGACGGGTGGTCTTTACAAACGTTTTCCAATTTGTACAGTACTGTCAGCAACATAATTTCTTGCCAGGGTGATAGGGAGTGTCAGCCGCATGAAAGATGATACTTTTCAGAGCTATATCTTGACTACTTACGGCTCTATTCGATGTCAAAGATGAACGTATTTTTTCAAGTTTTCAAAATAGAGCAAACGGATGTGACGTCAGCTTCGTTATTTATCATTCGATTTCAATTGTTTTTGCTGTAGTCGATATTTCAGTCCTTTAGCTAAAACTTTGGCTGAGGATCGAACCCGGTATCCCTCGCTCCGAGTCCATCGCTCTACCTCTAAGCTAATCGGCCCCACATCGGTCTGATGATGCGAACACAATAATGTTGGACTGTTCATTCTAAAACTTCAGAAATTCTTTTTGCAACCGATAGTTTACACCTTGGGCTAAAGCTTAGTTACACATGAAATCAATGTTTGAGGCTCAAACCGTTGATGCAGCTCAAGCTGCTCTAGTGTATTATTATTATTAACCATTTCAACCCTGGTTATCCTACCTTGTCTTTTTCACACTATTTTTGTACTATTCCATTTATGACAAAAGACAATTCTAGATGAATAATAGTGGCAAATGAGGCAGATCCTGATGAGGCGACGAGCCGTCTCATCTGGATATACATTGTTTGCACATGTTGGCTTTATGGAGGTATACATCATGTAAGGGCTAATACTTAAAGATATGCAAACATTTGTATGCTTTCATAATTGTTTTATGTATATTTCAGACAACGCTAAGACATACACATACGAGAGCAACACAGAAATGGAAGAGATTGAAGCCGATCGATCTTCCCAACGAGCCAATATTATCGAACAATGAATGTTTGAAATCACGCTGGCATCCTTGGATACACTGAAACACAGTACGGCCATGGAAATACGTAAAGCGCAGAACGAGATGAAGAAACGATTGAAACGATTGAGACGATACAGAGACAGGCAGAGAGAAATTGTGAAAAGTAAACCGGATTCTAATAAGGATCCTCTCGAAGAACTGCTGAAGCGACGAATGAAGCACGATGCTAAGATGAAAAAGAATCAGAAACAAGCTCGCCCCAAGACATCGCCGGCGACGCTTCAGGATACGTACAATTCACGCATTCGTAGATCCGACGCGGACTCGGAACCCGAGGTGGAAGTGGACGATACGTTTATGGTTGACCATCGATGCACCAGTGGGGTCATTCGTATCCGTGGACATAGTTCCAGTTCTCCATGAAAAGATTACTTGACATGTCATTAGAATTGTCTCGTGAAAAATATGTGTTTATTACTGACCAGGTACCAAACCAGGATATTGATTAGTTGACCCAGATTGAAACTGCAGATCAAGTAATCAATGCAAAATAAAGTTTTCTAGACGATAAAACCCGACATTGAATTGATGTCAGAACCAGACGTTGGATAAAGGTCGTTTTCTGACGTCGGATAGACGTTGAAATGACGTCATAATTAGACGTATATACAACGTCGGATCCTGACGTCCGTTCGACGTCGAATTCCGACGTCCGTTCGGCGTCGGATTCCGACGTCCGTTCGACGTCGGATTCCGACGGCCGTTCGACGTCGGATTCCGACGTCCGTTCGGATTGGCACACATGTTTCGGGCGGCATGAAAATGGTGTGGTTAGGCAAGAAAATGGTTTGGGTGCATGACAATGGTTCGGATTGGCATAAAAAGGTGTAATCGGCATGAAAATAGTTTGGATCGGAATGAACATGATGAAAATTGTTCAGATCAATGTTTCAGATCGGAATGAAAATTCTTTCGACGGACATGAAAATTGTTTGGATCGGCATGAACATGGTTCGGCGTAAAATGTTTTGAGCATGAAAATGGTTCTAATCGACATGAAAATGGTTCGGATCAGCATGAAAATGTTTCAGACAGGCATGAAAATGGTTCGCATGAAAATGGTTCAGATTGCATGAAAATTATTTGGATCAGCATGAAACTTGTTCAGATCAGCATGAAAATGGTTGTTAAAAGTGGTTTGGCTCGGCATGAAAATGGTTGACGGTTCAGACCTGCATGAAAATGGTTTCGGATCGTCATGAAAATGGTTCAGAATTGGCATGAAAATGGTTCAGATCAGCATGTAAATGGTTTGAATCAGCATGAAAATGGTTTGGATGGCATGAAAATATTTTGGGCATGAAAATGGTTCGGATCGGCATGAAAATGGTTGTGATCGGCATGAAAATGGTTCATATCAACATTCATGTTCAGACCAGCATGAAAATGGTTTGATTCAGATCTGCATGAAAATGGTTCAGAATTGGCAAGAAAATGGTTATGACCAGCATGAAAATGATTCGCATCGGCATGAAAATGCTTTATGAAAATTCGGATCGGCATGAAAATGGTTTGGACATTAAAATGGTTCTTATCGACATCAAAATGGTTTGGATCAGCATGAAAATGGTTCAGACAGGCATGAAAATGATTCAGATTGGCATGAAAATGGTTGTTAAAAGTGGTTTGGCTCGGCATGAAAATGGTTGACGGTTCAGACCTGCATGAAAATGGTTTCGGATCGTCATGAAAATGGTTCAGAATTGGCATGAAAATGGTTCAGATCAGCATGTAAATGGTTTGAATCAGCATGAAAATGGTTTGGATGGCATGAAAATATTTTGGGCATGAAAATGGTTCGGATCGGCATGAAAATGGTTGTGATCGGCATGAAAATGGTTCATATCAACATTCATGTTCAGACCAGCATGAAAATGGTTTGATTCAGATCTGCATGAAAATGGTTCAGAATTGGCAAGAAAATGGTTATGACCAGCATGAAAATGATTCGCATCGGCATGAAAATGCTTTATGAAAATTCGGATCGGCATGAAAATGGTTTGGACATTAAAATGGTTCTTATCGACATCAAAATGGTTTGGATCAGCATGAAAATGGTTCAGACAGGCATGAAAATGATTCAGATTGGCATGAAAATGGTTCGGATCAGAATGAAAATGGTTCGGTCGGCATGAAAATGGTTTGGGCATGAAACTGGTTCGGTCGGTATGAAAATGGTTTGGTCGGCATGAAAATGTTTGTATGAAAATGGTTCGGGCATGAAAATGGTTCATATCAACATGAAAATGATTTGGATCGGCATGGAAATGGGTCGGACCAGCATTAAAATTGTGTGATTCAGATCTGCATGAAAATGGTTCAGACCTTGGCCAGTTTTTTCAGATTAATCAGTATGGATCATGTTGGAACATTATAATTAGTACTGTAATGTCTTAAGTTAACTTCTAGAGCATTTTGAAAACTTCTAGAAAATCAACCAAAATCTGAAAATGCCGGTCCGAAACATTTTCATGTTGATTTGAGCCATTTTCATGACAATCATAATCATTTTCTCGATGTAAATATTCAGTTCAGATTTTGGAATTTTCCCCCCAATGCAGCAGGTTAAAATGGGATCGAACCCGTTTGCCCGGCCTTACATGACCTTAGCTGTTGATAGGCCGTTAAACACCAATAAACAAACAAACAAACAAATTTTAAAATATGTCGTAGCATACGAAATGTTAAATGATGTCGCTATTATTCCCCAAAATTATTTCAACAACAGATATACTGTTCTGAGGGTGTTTGATATACAACGAGAGGAGAGTACCTACTGGTAGAGGTGTTTGGTACACCAAGAGAGGAGAGTACTATTGGTAGAGGTGTTTGATACACCAAGAGAGAGTACCTACTGGTAGAGGTGTTTGGTACACCAAGAGTAGAGGGAAAGTTAGAAGCGCTGAGAGCACCAAGAAACATTTCCGTCTGACTGGCATGTTGCGAGTGTTTATATAGGGGGAGATATTACTCAAAGAATAACTCACCAAGCTAACATGCCAGACAGACAAATGATCTGATTGGTGGAAATAGCAAGAAGCAGCCAATCAGAAGAAAGATTACAGATGAAACCAGAAAAGGTAAAAAAGATGGATGCAGCTCAACTTCCGGTTTGAGAATAAATTTGGAAGGACAGAAAAGTATGTTTTGCATCATAAATAAGTAAATTTAGAGTAAATGATTACTGCCAAAATGAAGTTAATGTGCCAGTATACAATATGCAATAAGAATTACCGGAGGTCGAACTAGCGAAAGTGAGAAATAAGATAGTGAATGTACAGTCAACATGTAAACATTGCAAATGGCGGGAATTACGATAAACGATTCTACCACACTCCTCCCTACTTAGGAAAAAAAATAATTTCTTCAAACATATTTTTTTTTTCAATGGTATGAAAGATATGGTAGAATCGAATAGTAAGAAACGGATATATAGATACATTATGTATAACAAAGCTAGGAATGACTATCACTCATGGATAACCACATGACACACTGTGAGAACGAACTGTTGTCAGTTACCAGTAGTAAATCATGTGCTGGCCATCCTAAGGAACATTTAAGAATTGAGAGTGAAAATAGCCTTTCGTAGCACATAAATAAACAACTGTACAACCAGTGGACGGGCAAAACCGACAAATCAGGCAATACTAATTACAATTATACATATACACATGCTCCTACATGTGTATATGCCCACTGAACAGTTCATCTGGAGCCAGTGCATTGAAAATGATACTGAAGATGCACTGGATCCAGATAATCCGGAGAATCCGCAACGCCAGACCCCCAGCAAAGCTCGCACTCCGCCTATTATGGGAAACACAGGCAAGTCGACAATGATTGGATAACATACATCAAGCCAACACGAACGCCATGGCGACAAACACATCCGTCGCCATGATGCCCATGTTGGAATGATGGATGGACATTTTATAATCCAGCAGTATCCCTACCCGGGTTGCCCACAATAGTACACACAACACATATATGCCTAGACGCAGAGACATAAGGGATTATGATGAAAATAGGTTTTCTGATATAATGATGAATATAAGGGTAATATATATTGATTGTCTCTACAAGGTAGAATTGTCCAGTAAATGAAAGTTCCAAGGTGGGGAATGGGATGACCAGAGCTGGAAATGTCAAACGTAAATGTAATGGAGAGTCCATGAAGAATAGCGTCGAGTTGTCTCGAAATGAATAGTCCGGTTGTAGTAAGGAATAAATAATCCAGGAAGAACATTAAATAATCCAGGAATAACACTAAATATTCTTTCCAAGTATTTGCATGTGACAAGCTACATATAGAGAGACATACATACCAGTAGCATATAGAGATCTTACTGGATATGATCACATGCACATAATTGGAAAGACACACTCGCGAGATCACATCAGAGGAACACGTACGCAGACGATGAAGACGGACGAACCCATGTAGAGATTACGAAGATGAGGCAAGTGGAATATGACGATGGGAGAGTCAGTAACAGACACAAGTTACTGATGAAGATAGATGACGACGGACGGAGGCGGATATCGACGGATGGGGTGGACGGAAACGAAAGACGACGGATAGATGTAGATGGAAACAGATGACTGAGGACGGATACGGACAGGAACGGAAGACGACTTATAGAACGGGATGAAGATGTCACTGGTTCGGGTCGGGCAGTGGAATGACGATGGTGGCGTCCTTGTCCCAGATATTCGAAAGTTTCACCAACTGCCCGGCCCGCTCCACTACCGCTTCATCCCGGCAGATGGTGTTCTCCAATATTATGCTGCTGGTCCCGCATTGCTCCGCTTGGCGTCGCCGTAATCGTTGAGCGGCAGCCTTCTTGTCCTCCTTCGTCTGCTGCCGTTCCTTCGGGGTGCCCAGACGCAAAGGGAGACTCTGAGTATGTATAAAATGTGTGTTTTCCTTCGCCACAGGGTCTAATATTGCTTTTCCACCATGTTGCTTCCGTTGATGGTATCTTGCCTTGGCTTGGTCGACGAAAGTATGGCTACACAGTCTGCAACGGGTAGCTGAGGTAATGGCGGTATGCGTTCCTTTGAAGTGGTGCATGTACTGCTTGTAGGTTTTGTATGTGACGTGATCGCTACTACATTCTGATGCATTACATCCATCACCAGCATGGAAAATATCCCGCTCCCTAATGTCAAATTCCTGCTTTTCCAGTAACGGTACCCGTATTTCCATAGGATCCATATCGGTAACTGCTGGAATTATATGAGCAACGGAATGTAGAATTGAGCTGCAGTAGGTAGGGGAAATGTTCAGAAGAGATGCAGAAGAGACTGGGGTTTATGGGAGATTCCGGAGAATAGAGCTGGATGCTCCCAGTCCACAGAAATATTATAGGGATTCATGGAAGTAGAGTTGGATACTCCTAGTCCATGAAAAAATAGAGGAAAGTAAAATAGAAATGAGATGAAATTTCTGAGACATGTCAATATGTGTACAAGAAATAAATACACCTATATACAATAGAGATATTGGATAATTTCTCTGACAATCAAGTGGCATATGTACAACACGTGGCATATGTGAAAATCGTCTGATTTCTGTTGTTTGATTTATATACAGTTTAAAATTAAAATTAACATTTTCCGCGGCTTCACAACACGGCCATGACGTGTAGTCACCGATGGTGCAGGTGTGTGAGATGCATCTGCGCGAGTGCTGTCTCCTAGAACGGGTGTATGAAGAGAAACATCATCCGGACCTATCACTACTGATTCAGATTCTTCCTCAGTATTGTGTGACTGATCATTGTCTTGTTCATCCGGTATCCAAGAGTCTGGGGCATTTATTCCCTGATACGGAATCAAGTGATCAACATGTACATTGATCATGGGCGATGCTTCACTTTTCTGTACAGAGTATGTTAACTGGGATACCTTGCGAATGACCAAGTAAGGACCCGTCCAACCTAATCCCAATTTTTTATGGGCCGTTGGGGGGTACCAGCGCCAAACCCAATTCCCTGTTTCATAAGATCTCGGCTTTAACCCATGGTCATAGTTTCCCTTCTGCCTCGTCGCAGCCCTGTCCAGATTCTTATGCACGAATTCATGAGTGGTTTGCATAGCGGCTTTTACCCATTCTAGGTACTGTACGGGGCAAATGTCAGGTATAGTATTGGGCGGCGGGCCTACCATTAAATCAAGCGGACAGTTTGTTTCCCTATGTAAGAATAGGAGATTCGGACTACAACATGTGCTTTTGTGCTGTGTGGACCGATATGCCATAAGTAGAAATGGAAGATGATCATCCCAGTCTTTGGGATTTTCGGACGCAAACATTCTGAGCATTTGCTTAAGTGTCCGATTGAAGCGTTCTACTAACCCATCAGAGTTGGGTCTATATGGTGTAGTGCGGGTCTTTTGTATGCCAAATCGTTCACAGACTAATCGGAATAGCTCGGACTCAAATTCTCGACCTTGATCCGTATGTAACTGTCTGGGACACCCGAATCGCACAAATAATTCGGTCACAATTTTGTCCGCAACAGTGAGTGCTGTGTGATTTGGTACTGCCCAAGCTTCCACCCATTTGGAGAAGTATTCACTCAATACAATGATATATTCATTGCCATTTTCACTGACCGGAAGTGGTCCAAATATGTCAACAGCAACACAATCCATCAAATTTGCTACTCTGAACTGTTTTAGTGGAGACTTGCCAAGTCCCGGACCAAGTTTCGCTCTTGCACATGTATCACATGATTTTATCCATCTGGTAATATCATTGTGCATATCAGGCCAGTAGAACCTGCGCCGAACGTTGTCAAGAGTTCGGTCGCGGCCAAAATGTCCGGCTGTCCGACTGGTATGTAAGTGTTCAAAAATAACTTGTCGCATTGGTTCTGCTGCGATCAACTGAAAGATTGTGTTGCCTTGTACATCTAACCACTTCCGGTACAGAAGGTCGTTTCTCATTTCCAAACTTTCCCATTGAAACCATAGGTTTTTCATCACAGGGTCAGTGTCATCTATGTCCCCTCTTGGCGGCTTGTGGTTGTACGATAATTTGCGTTCTCTTATAAAGTTAATCACGGGGTCATTTCTTTGTATGTCATTTAATTCTTCTGTGCTCCATGTCGGTAGCCAGTTTGCAGTTTCCTCTGCCATGCTTGTTGGTTCCGGATCAAAGTATACAGGGCTGATAAGTGACCAAATAGCGAGGGATTCACCAAGCTGGTGTTTATCACCGAACCCTGGTTCTCCTGGTGAAGGGCTGACAAGTGACAGGTCCGGTGGATCCAGATAGGTCATGTTAACTTCAGAAGTCAACAGCTTGTCAACGGACCCCTCAACGGCCAGGGAAACAGTTATTAACGCGTGGAGCACAGTCTATGCATGCGTCATTGGGACATTTTCGGTTGGGTTTTCTGGAGAGCGCAATCCGCGTTACGATGATGTATTCCGGGGCGGTACTGAATTTCATAGTCGTATGTTTCGATGATGCTTATCCAGCGTGCCATAGAGACCTTCCGGCTCTTTGAAATTTCTCAGCCAAACCAAAGGTGCGTGATCTGTTCGAATCTTGAATCGCCTTCCGAGCAGATAGTGTTTAAAATGTCTCAGAAAGGTGACCACAGCAAGCAATTCTCGCTTTGTGGTACAGTATTGCTGCTGCGCGGGATTCAATGTCTTGCTGGCATACGCAATGACTCGCTCGTTGCCGTTTTCCATTTTTGATAGTACAGAGCCTATCCCGACTGCGCTGGCGTCTGTGTCAATGATGAAAATGCCTTCTCTTTCCGGAAATCCAAGAATCGGAGCTCGTATTAGACAGGCTTTTAATTTCTGAAACGCAATTTCACACAGTTCATTCCATTTGTATCGCTCATTCTTTCTGGTCATTGCTGTTAATGGTTTCGCGAGGTCAGAGAATTTGGGTATGAATTTCCGATAATACCCAACCAGCCCCAGAAAACTGCGTACCTCATTCTTATTTGAAGGTGTGGGCCAATCACTTATCGCGTCCACTTTAGTGGGGTCGCAGGTTATTCCGCGTTCAGAGACCAGATGACCTAGGAAGGTCACTTGTTTTTGGAAGAGACAGCATTTCTTCGGTTTTAACTTCAAGTTTGCTTCACGAAGTCTTTGAAATACAGCGATCAAATTAGCTATAGCAGTTTGGAAATCGACTCCGACAATAATGATATCGTCTAGGTAACAGAGGCATTTTTCGGGTGTTAAGCCAAATAATACGTTGTCCATTAATCTCTCGAACGTAGCGGGCGCATTTGTCAATCCGAACGGCATAACATTAAACTGGAACATGCCTCTGTGCGGTGTGGTGAACGTAGTTTTTGGTTTACTGCTCTCTTCCATTTTTATTTGCCAATAACCGCTAGCTAAATCTAGAGTACTATACCAACGGGATCCTGCGAGAGTATCAAGCGTATCGTCAATACGCGGAAGAGGGTATGCATCTTTTTGTGTGACTTGATTTAGACCTCGAAAATCTATGCAGAATCTACAACTGCCATCCTTTGATGGGTGCAGACCACGGACTGGCACTGGGTTCAATGATTTTCTGTTCGAGCATTTTGTCTAACTCTTGATTAACCGTTTCTCGTTTGAATATTGGTAATCTTCGAGGCGGAATTTTAATGGGCTTCATGTTGGAAGTCTCGATACGGTGATGAACAAGATCAGTTTGACCCAGAATACCGTCTGGTGTGACAAATACATCCTGATAATCAATGAGCAGTTGTGAAATTTCGCGTTTTTCAAGCTCAGTGAGCGATGGGGAAAGTTGATCTACCACGATATTCAAATGGATCTGGCAAAACTTGTATGTTCTCCTCGTGAGCAGACGTGTTTGAATAAACCGGACTTGCATCCTGCAGATGCCCAATGGTAGTGTTTTGTTGTACTTTTATACATTGCTCGGTCAAATTCATGACGGCTATGACAGCTGTTTTCTTCCCAGGATCTACTAGTGTGCGTGATACAAGACATCCCCGATTTTGGAGTAACGTGGTCGGCTCGAATAACGTCAAGCCGCAATGTGGGGTATATCTACATGGAAGGTAAACTACTCCTTCGATAAACATTTCTGAGCTGGATGGAAAACTCACAGTCTCGGCAATCTGAATGCGGGCACAGGCATTGGACTGTTCTTTGTATAATTGAATAGTGCCCTTACGGGTTCCAAGAGTTCGTTTACTAAAGTGCAGCTTGGCATCGTGTGCCTCCAGGAAATCTATTCCTATTATGCCGGTGAGACCTTCAATTTTAGCGATGACGAAGTTTTGCTCAAATAGCTTTCCATCCAACTCCATGTTAAGGAGGAATTGTCCTTTCGTGGGAATGTCATTACCATCTGCGGATTTGAGTGGGACTTGGCATAATTGCAGATATTTTGTGTCAATGTTAAGGTTTTAAAATACTTCATATGATAATATTGAAATGGGAGATCCAGTGTCTACTAGAAATTTGTGTGTATGCTGTTGAATGTTGACCTTTGCAAACAAGCATGAGCGTGATACTGTACCGATGTATACAGGGTCCTGTTTATGACAGAGGTGATTGTTAGATGGGAACACATGTGTCTGAATGTGTGGAGTGTAGGTGACCGATTCATGTGGTGTCTGACGGGCATCAGTTGTTGTCTCCCTTAGTTCCGATATGGTATTCTCGAGTGTCCATTCCTCGTAGGTACTCTGTGATGTCGGCTCATTTTCATGAGTAATAGTGATACGAGGAGTATGTACAGAAGATGTGCTGAAAGGAGGTGGTCGTGATGGTTGGTTGACACAGGCTGGATTCTCGACCTCGAAGACAGCCCCTGATAGTTTCCCTGTTGCTTGGATTTTCTCTCATCGGCCTGCAACTTCCAGCATTTGTCGACGTTGTGGTTGGTTCGCCTACAGTACTCACAGAACAAGCGCGATCGAGTGTTGACTGTAGTGGCAGGTGGGGTTATTTCAGTATGTGGAGGTACAGTGGTTTGCACATTGCTTGTGTCAGGTCTATGTTCGGCTCTTTCCCAGTAGCTACTTCCGGTTCTATCTCTGCCAGAGGAGTTGTCATTGTTCACTAGTTGATTACTTTTGCCTTTCAGAAGTTGATCCAGTTTCTCATCCATCATATTGCTTATCTGTTGTAACGTGACACTTGCAGGCGGTGTGAGGTCCTTAGAGGTGATGGGTGCAAGTACATCAGCTGCATGAGATTGTGGCTTTTTGACCCTATCCACTGAACCTTCGAGTGCCTCAAATTCCGTGGCGAGTGCTATGGCCTGGTCAAGAGTCTTTGGATGGCTGAACTGGACATGTTTCTGTAGTTCATAATTAGCAAGACCATTTATGTACTAATCAATGATATAAGTTTCTAGCTGCGGATACGCCATGCTGGGGTAGGATTTCTGTGCTAACCTTCTGAGATTGTAGCCATAATCAGAGACTGATTCCCCTTTGTTTCGCTTTCTAGTCCGGAATTCACATCTGAATGCAATCTCCCGCTCCTGAGGATTAAACCTTTGACCCAATATCGATTTTAATGTGTCGTAGTCATTTAATTGAGCCAGGGTCAAACTACCTAGCAGTTTCTGTGCCTCGCCCCTAAGACTGATTGTTAATGCTTGAGCCCTTTGACCACCAGACCAGTCGTTCCAATTTGCGCATTGCTCAAAATGAACAATATAATCTGCCCACTCAGTTTTCCCCAATCCATCAAATTTGTCAGGCTCCATTTGCTTATTATTAACATGCCGGGGTGCCTTATCGTCTAGTTGAGGCCGGGAGTGGGATTGATACATTGGTACATATCGTGCCGCGGGAGCCGGAGGTGGGAGTGCTGATATCATTGAGTGTTGATGCCGTATTGGTAACGCCGTACCGGTCTCTCCAACATATTGACGTGGTGCCGCCGAATGTTCATGTAGGTTCTCCTCATATGGCCCGTCGCTCATGGAGACTGTTCTATCAGGTGAATTGTAAAGATAGCCATTGGGTAGTGGTAACTGTCTGGTAGATGGCATCACCGGCGCATGTGTTGGATACACATGGTAGTCCTGATTTACAGCTATGGATTGAGATGGCGCTTGTGTGCTGTATCTATGATGTGGTAGGAGAGTCGGTGGAGAGAGCATCTGTGGTTGAGCAATCATTTTGCAATTCCTCGGTACGGAAAGTGGGTAGCATTCTTCGCTCTGTAGTCGCCTCTCTGTGGACTTCGGATAAGGGTGACTATTGGTGGTGGCCATGTTGAAGCTGCTATGTGGATATTGCAGTTGAGATGACTGTGTAATGGGTGTATATGCATTCCCAGTGACAGCAGTAGGTAATGATTTGCTGACATCACTGCGGGTGTATATGTGACTGGTAGTGGTAGGTATATGTGACAGCTGCGATGAAGTAACAACATATGATACTCTTGGCTTGGGGTTGTCATCATACATGTGTGTACATTGGGATGCAGGCAGCCCATGTAAACTACCTAATGGCAGAGATTGTGTGTTTTTGCAATGAATCTGCTTCTGCTCAGGTGAACGAGTGGCTAAAGTGGGAACTCTTGTGTAGGTACATTGCATACTGGGTCGTGGCTCCAATTCATGGGAGCTAACGACGTGAATATGTCCAGGCATGGGTACATTATGTGGACTGCATGTGTCAGTGCGTGAGGGAATGTGCGTTGGCTCCAGCTCATGTGAGCTAACACTATGCCTGTCCATGTTCTGTCGGTAAATAGACATTGGTGTGTGTGGTTGTTCGAGTGAGTTACCAACTTGTACATGTCCGGTTGAGCGTATAGTTGGTGGACCGTTTGTGGCAGTGTATTGTAAACTGAGTGATGGTTCAAGCTTGGGTGAGCTAACACTATCTGTCTGATGTGGCCCAGGTAAGCGGGTTGGTATTTTCTGTACTCTTGTATGTTGGTAAAGTTCATGGGGAGTTTCGGAAACGAATTGTGGCTCAAGTCCATGTGAGCTAATGCTATCGGGTTGTGGTTGCTCAGGTGAGCTAACACTATATGTCTGATGCGGCCCAGGTGAGCGGTTGTGTATTTTCATTACTCTTGTCTGTTGGTAAAGTTCATGGGGAGTTTCGGAAACGAATTGTGGCTCAAGTCCATGTGAGCTAATGCTATCGGGTTGTGGTTGCTCAGTGAGCTAACACTAAATGTCTGATGCGGCCCAGTGAGCGGTTGTGTAATTTTCATTACTCTTGTACTTTGGCAAGTTTGTTTACGGGGAGTTTCGGGAATGTACTGTGGCTCGAGCCCAGGGGCCTGTGTTGGCATGGGTAAATATGACGTAGTTGATAACTGTGTTAAACTACCATATGATAGATCTGGCGTGGGGGAATGGTTCGCAACTCTCAGCAAAGGTTGTGTAGGGTATGCTTCTACCATTAAATCTCGAACACAAAGGGTCACGGGGTCGGGGGCCCCTTTTGGAATGTGGACATGCTTTGGAACTAGTGGCTGCCGCTCATTCACAGTGGTGTGTACCCCACCTACAGGTGACGGTTTACCCATCAGCTCCATATAGGATTGTGTCAATTCACTATCAGGTCGTGGCTGATTATAGCTGTGTAGCATGGCCTCAAAACTGTCACTGTACTCTAAGAACGTACCTGTGTGTGTCCGTGTTTTCGTATCAACGGGAGTGGATGTGCACACAGGGTTGATGTACAGTGCGTGTGTATCGCTGTATGTTGTCATGGGAGATAGTGTGTGTGCAAAATTGACCGATTTGCTTTGTCCAAGTCTATTGGCCATGTTCATTTACGAATGACTGTATAGCCTGCAGGCTTGTATATGTCTATTGTATCAGTTTTCGTATACCCAACTATAAGGAACAGGTAATTTACCGTTATATAATGTTAGCGAGCGAGTTTTTGGATGCTTGAATCTGTTTTCCTAACAATTTTCAGAAATCGTTATGAAATATCCTGTGGTTACGGCACCATTTCTGTAGTAGGACTTTTTGGTGTACTTCGCGTTGTGTGATTTTTTTGTTTTGTTTGTGGACCTACTCCGGACCTTGATCGTATATATTCAGGTTCCGAGGATATTAAATAACGTTATCTCAACGGGTATTAGGAATGACAACAGGAGATGGAATAAGTGAAATATATATAACTTTATATAAACATAAGGATGATAAATAGCACTGTATATAGAAGTTACAGATAGGGCATTAGACGGTTGTACAATATATAACAGGATGATACAAAAATTAGACAGTTACGTTTACAAATGATACGGACAATCACGAATGTAGACACTAATCTTATGATTTAGACAAACAGTCACATAATTAGACACTGATGTTACGATTTAGACAGAAAATTAGGCAGTAACCGTTTCAAATTCAATTCTTGCTAGTGGACAGTGTGGCCGACAGAAATTCACATGTAAAGAATGACACAGTACAAAATAAACAAGAGTTTTGTAGTTGTGCCAATGAGTAACATGAAAAGTGAGTCTAAGCCCCTAGCCTTCGCAATGAGATAGGGATATACTGTTCTGAGGGCGTTTGATATACAACGAGAGGAGAGTACCTACTGGTAGAGGTGTTTGGTACACCAAGAGAGGAGAGTACTATTGGTAGAGGTGTTTGATACACCAAGAGAGAGTACCTACTGGTAGAGGTGTTTGGTACACCAAGAGTAGAGGGAAGGTTAGAAGCGCTGAGAGCACCAAGAAACATTTCCGTCTGACTGGCATGTTGCGAGTGTTTATATAGGGGGAGATATTACTCAAAGAATAACTCACCCAAGCTAACATGCCAGACAGACAAATGATCTGATTGGTGGAAATAGCAAGAAGCAGCCAATCAGAAGAAATATTACAGATGAAACCAGAAAAGGTAAAAAGATGGATGCAGCTCAACTTCCGGTTTGAGAATAAATTTGGAAGGACAGAAAAGTATGTTTTGCATCATAAATAAGTAAATTTAGAGTAAATGATTACTGCCAAAATGAAGTTAATGTGCCAGTATACAATATGCAATAAGAATTACCGGAGGTCGAACTAGCGAAAGTGAGAAATAAGATAGTGAATGTACAGTCAACATGTAAACATTGCAAATGGCGGGAATTACGATAAACGATTCTACCACACATGTTTAAACAGATATTCTGACCTATCATTTTATTATATACACCGCAAATTTCAAAATTACAATACAGTTAACCCTATAATAATTGTAACCTACTTCATTTGAATGTGACAAGCCTTAACTTACAATATCGGTATTCCAATATGCAGATATGTAGACACACTCTGCATAAATCTGCATTCATGTATGTATACAACAATGTGTTACGTACATTCATGTATACATGTCATGTATACAACAAAGTGTTACATCATATTTATGCAAGTCTTGGTTTGCAGATGTTGTTCTATGGAAAACGATTTAATTCGTATTGGCAATACTATATGCACTGTTTGGCGCAAATTTAAAACTCGCGGGGAAATGAACTTTCGACACATGCGCAATATAATATATAAACTTAGGTTTAAACGTGCTTACTGATGGGGGGCCTGGTTAGTGCCGACGGCCGGTCAGACCCAACCCCGCTCTAACATTTTTGCAGACATTTGTTACCGCAATATCAGCTTGGTACACCACCTTGTGTTTGTTTTGGGAGTGCTACGGTAGCATTTTGTCTTTTGGAGAGTCAACTCGCCTTGCAGTGAGCTAGTATCGTAGCCTATTGTTCTGAAACAAGCAACTGAACTTCGAAGTCAGAGTGCAACATGCAAATCTCAGCGGAAATTACGCCAGCGAAATTACGTTCACGACGTCATATCTTGTGACGTCGTCAGACTCCCGAAGACAGCTTTTCTCGCGACGCGGCTCAATTATTACTACACTCGTCTCCTACTTCGTAACTTAACGTCTATTTTACCAACATGTGAACCATATTAAGTGTGCGGATATTCATAGACACGTTCATTTGTACACAATAATGAGTTTAACCCAATTTAGGACAAACCAGCTATATTACCATACCAAACATCTTTGACCTAATATTAAAAAACAGAACACACTCAATACAATATTAATTGTAAACGAATCGCTTGTTATTAACCCTGTCAACACTACATACAGACCTCTTTAACAGTGTTTGCAAACCGTGTAGATCCAGATGAGCCGTCTCGTAACGAGCCGTCTCATCAGGATCTTCATTTTTTCAATTAATGTTCATATATTTAATGAAAAAAAACATTCTTATAGTGGACAAGTCTGAATATCATTTTGTGACGATTGGATTGGTCCTTAATTAAATTAACATGCATGTATCACAGTCCATTCCAGTTATTTACGGTTGAAAGGGTTAATATATTTTCATATAAACTGACCATACGTATGGCAACTGGCACGAATTATGAAGGTAAACATTTTAAAGGCGGAACATACTTGTCGTCTGATTCTCTCAATTCCTTTATTCTATTCATCAAAGCAATCCCAAAATAATCTGAATTATGTTTTATCAGGTAAACTGATCATAATTTTATTCTGAACAACTTGGTCCAATTAGCAAGGTTAAAATGGCGACAAAAAAATACCCTGCTCCACTCGTATTTTTAAAAAAAATACTTGTTTTGACCGCACACGAGAATAATCTCCATGGAAGACGATTCTTGTGTGCTGCCAAATCATGTGTATGACCATAAATACATATTAAAATATTCGTGGAAAAAAAGACGGCAATGTTTCTCGTCTTTGAACTAACAGCAGACGACACAAATATTTCTCACACTTTATGGGTTACTGGTGTTCAGCTGGTCACTTCATCAAGAAATGCCTATCTCTGAAATTGCCACATCTTAATGTTTGCACTGAATATAATGAACGTCAAATATTGATTAAGAAATCAAGTCTTTACAATATCCTAACTGTTGAAATATATATTATTCAACGTTTTTCTAGTGTTAACATATTTCTGAATCTAGCTATACATGTGAGGTTAAATATTTTGAACACCTTGGATTTAAAAGAATATTTTCTTAAGGATTAAGCTTTATAATTACATATATACATGCTTATACATGTACATATCAGCATACTGATATGACTATGTGATGACCGTTTTACAATTTATTCACATTTTAGTTATAATATTCATTATCCTGTTGAATGGACATCCAAAAAAGTATAAACTTTAAAAAATTCAACTTTATCATAGACGTGAGTTTACATATAGAACAATATTAGGTATATGGGTATACATATCGAATACATAGTAAAACGACACCCATACAATATGTGGTACATGTATTAGTTGAAATTCCAAATGTGAGGAACATCACTTATTATATTGAAAATCAAAGACAATTCATAAGACATGTCATTGCGAAAGTGCATTCAACGTTATGCCGTGTCAGCCTGGCATGGGCGCGTTAGACACGATGATGTCCACACACTATGCCCGTATAGAGGTAAATTGAATCGAACAAATGCCAGAAGTATTGGTAATGGCGGTGCAAAAGTCATTGGTGCACTGGTAACACCAAATGGAAACACTTGTAAACTCCGACGCATTCATATTGCAGGAACGAACTGTAGTGTGTTTGGTAATAAACATAATACAAGCCATGTTGTATACATCAAAACTGGAGACCAAACGTTTGCCGGTACAGATGCCAATGTTAGTATAATACTACACAATGAGTCTGGAGCTAAATCTAAGCCAATAACTCTCGCCTACCTATTTCGGGATGACTTTGAACAGGGTCATCTGGACAACTTCAAATTACACGATCTCGAACATCTTAAACGTATTCATAAGATTGAATTTTGGCGCGACGATGCTGGATTTGGCGCCAGTTGGTATTTGGATTATATTGCAATCGATGCGACGGAAAGTCACGAACGTTTCATTTTCCCCGTCCACCGCTGGATTAAGCCCCATCGCCACTATGTGGTTCGACACCTTAGCACGTGCTTACCGCAGTTTGACCCGGACGTGGAACATCGGACATTTGACCTCGAAGAGAAGCGGAAGGAGTATCAGTGTGCCATGAAAGTGCCAGGGTGCCCTATGCAGGTTTGTATTTTTTCTTATTATTTTAGTTCCCTAAATCGAGTAGCCCTGTAAATATTTGTAGACGTGGTTACTGACTCTATTTAATCCTGCCAATGATATGCTCTGATGTATTGATATACTGATGTACATATACCCGTGCTAGTCTCTTTCAACATTGTAGATACCATCTCAATGTAGAATACATTGTCTAAGATTGTCGCTAAATATAATTACAAGACAGAAAACAACTTTCACCTGCAATGCATTTAAAGTGACAGGTTGAAGTAACGGACCAATGTTCATAAATACATTAAATATACATAGAAGCATCAATAAGTGGAAACAAAATAAGGTCAAACACATTTTTTACTCCCTCTTATAACACATTACAAGATGTTATAAAAGTTAGCTTACCTTTTCTCTCACTTATTGGTGCTTTTATGTATATTCAATGTATGTATAGACCTTGGATTAAAGTGGCCGCAATGTCAAGAAATTGTCCATGCGTGAGTTCAGCATCACCCATGAGCGTTCGACTGACACAATGTCGCAATTGAATCAATGTGAAAGGCATACATTATGCCATTATTGAAAATATATATTTTTATTATGATGCAATAATGTGGCGCTTCAGTTGATCAGGATCTACACTGGTCACAAATACTACCACGCCCTTTCCGTAAGCAGATTCCAGAAATGTACAAGATTCATTGAAGATTCATATGTTTTTGTAGGAACGAACATTAAGAGAACATTAGAGAAGAGAATGGGCGAACATTATTTATTTATATTTCAACCCTACAGACCAAAAGCCAACAATTACAAACACCATAAATGCAGATAATTCGGCACGTATTCATATTATGAATATGAATCATAAGGATATACATTGCCATTATTTTTAGAATTAGCAACAATACCCCGTTTTTATTCGAGCGGATCCAACATCAAAATTTGAGGTCTTACAGCTTTTATGCAAATTAGCTTATGTCGTTCGCAGCACATATTTTGCGGGTTGAACTTTTTAAAAACACGGGTCTTACGCTATAAAAAATAGTTCTAACAACTTAGCTTGATCGCCTTTTCAGTGTGATGAATGTTTTGTTTGCTTTTTTTTTGGTGCTAACTTTATGTTATTGCAAATGTTTCCGTAGTCTAAGGGTGCGACTATTAACCGCCATACTCGATTATTCGCGGTGGTAAATCCATGATTCGGTGCACGAATACAATCTTCAATTTCTCAGAATATAATTCTCTATTTATCATTTTGCGTTTTACAAAAATCTATTTTTAACTCAACGATTCGCCCCCTTGTCAATTCGACACAGAGCGAGCACTCGGACGGTTTTACACCGACTGTTTATTTGAGGACTGTTAGGCAGTTAATTAGAGATCGACACACCGCAATTGGCGTTCCATTTGGCGTTCCATCACATGGCAGCGAAATAGCGAAATTTTAGCAATTTTCAGAAACGAAATATTCCTGACGAGCCACCACACGAATGTATTTTACAGTGGAACCTCTCCAAACCGGACACCCTGGGAGGTCGCCATGGTGTCCGGTTTATAGATGTTCCGCTGTAAATCAGACATGTTAGCGCTTTATGACACATTCTAGTGTTTTGCAGTCATGAAAGGTCATTTTAATCAGATATACATAACAGCGAAACACAAATCTAAGTTAAACATCCATATTTTCCCGATTGTCCTGTTTAGAGGGGTTCCACTGTACAGTCCCAGAAACTGTAGTACACGACTGCTGCGTCTACAGCATCTGTTGATCAGGTAACACAGTGTATATAGTTAGAATAGCAACTCAGACAGCTACAAAGGATGTTTGTTTATAAGGTTTAATAATGTACATGTAATTCAATTGCGCAGTCTCTTTCTGGCAAGCGTGTTTGCATGAAAAAGATACATCTTACATGAGTATCCCACGAACGAACGATAGGATGAGAAACATTCTGGACATCTAACAGTTTGCTAATTTACAAACATTGATATTTTCTGTAATGACGGCGAAAGATGACGAAATATTCATTCCGCATTTGCTCTGAATATTTAGTCAACTTTCGATAATATAACAGACAGTAAAAAAACAGTGTTGAATTTATTTTTTAATTATTGATACTTTTAGGTATATTTAATATAATCATTTATATACATTGGCCCGTTACTTCAACCTATGGTATATTATACTGGTAAACAATGAAAGTAAATCGTTTTTGCTAGATCATGATATTCATGTAAAATCACGCCATACACAGTCATTAAAATACTGGGATATACCTATAGTATATTCCGGCCTCCGGCTGGCAAAAGGGAACTTACAACGTTGAATCTGCAATCATTGTCATTTACTGATCACATCATAATTTTGTAAACTGGTAGATAATGACAATATAAACGACAAGCAGAAAACCCCATGCAAAAATAGAATACGATCAAAGTTATGCAAGTTTTCATAACAAACTTTTGAAAATCCCAATAAAAAAGTTTAATATTAAAATAAAAATATTGTTTTACATTTTTCATTTTATTTCATCATAAATGATCAAGTTCATATAAGAAAATAATGAGAAAAAAAATCACTTACACTTAATATTAATAAATATTTCAGCTAATTAAAATGTTCAAACCTTTGACTTTGTAACTTATTTAAATATTTATTATTTTTACACTCGGTTTTCCGCATTTATTTTATATTATCAAGTTGTATTATTTACAATAATAATAATAATAATGATAAAGCTGTTCATATGGTTCAAATGTCAAATTCTTTAACTCGAGTTGGAAGTCTGCTTGTTCCATTGGTACTCGTGTTACTGGAGTTGCTACCCGCCAGTTACAATGAAAAACGCCCATTATTGAGAGAGATTCCATTTTATGATCGTTACCTGCATGCCGCTACTTCAGTTCCTGAATGGCCAACAACGTAGCCCCTGATCAGACTGCACGTTGGTCGCAAATGTAATAAGATACATTTTACCAGCCCTTGGAGACGATAAGAATGTTAATAGGGAAACTGATGGTTTAATGACTATGTCGTATAATACGACTAGAAACATTTCCGGACTAACAATTATGACCTTTGCGGAGAAGTGTATATGTTAAAAGGTCAAGTATTTATGAGCTAATGGGAGATCGTAGCTAGTTATTTCCATTATAATTTATCAAAAGAAATCCGGTCCAACTTGTACATTGTATGGCCTAATTGCTTGTAATAAAACCGAATATCGCATGATCTGTTGTGTAAAAGCCATTATACTGTTTTTGACAGTCTTTAGTTTTATAAGTTATTCAGTATGGACCGGATCTCTATAAATATATTTACAAAGGGAAATAACTAACTACGATCCCCCATTCATACGATAATCTTCCATACCGCACAGGCGCTAAAACAAAATGACAGACAAAACATAAATAAATTACGGCCTCAAATCAAAGTACTGAAAGTACTGAAATATGTTATCTCCACAAAAACTGATCATTTGCGGAACTAGAGACTGAAAGTTGCATATTTTCTCAATCATCATCCAGAGGCAAAAGTACTTTGATGGTGCAAACCCATTCCCATACATACGTTTTATCTAGAATAAATTACTGTTTGAAACTCCCAGAAAAAAAGTGTACGAAACTGGCGGCTAACTGGTCACTGCTACCTAACTGTGAGTTCTAAAGATAATAGCTGCTGTATTCATACGCACGAAATGTCTTGATTCTTATTTTCCAGAATTTAACTGATAATCTGAGCACAAAACTGTGATAACAATAGAGAATAGTATGTGTAGAGTTTTCGATACGAAGCAATACAGACCAAAACGTCACAGGATAAGTTGGCACAGGCCACTATTTTCTTGGTCGTACTCGCAGGCTGCCCCCATATAATTTGCGAAACACAATATGCTATCTTACAGAGCCTTATAAGGGACATGAGAAGAGAAAAAAAATGTTCTGACAAATTTTATTATTTCGTTCTAACGAATTATGTAGAGCTAATTATTTTGAAATAATTCACTCTGATACAACACGATGCCAAGCATAACAAATATCCAATGGGTGATTTTACGGCAGCTTCAAAGGCACATGAGCAAATTGTTTTCTATCTCGTCCCCACATAGCATCTCGTTCCCACGACGTTCCCACGAGTTACGTATCTCGTTATCACGACACAGGATCTCATTCCCACGAGATATAATATCGTTCTAGCGAGTTAGTCAGTCATTCTCACGAGATAGCATTTCGCTCAAATGACATAATCAGCCAATAGAATAGCAAATCTTACACCACCATCTTGAATAAACAATGGTGCTACCTTTTGATTGGCTGACTATTTCGTGGGAACAAGATGCTATGTCGTGGGAACGAGATAGCTATAACTCGTGGTAACGAGATCCTATCTCGGAGCAACGGGATGCTATGTCGTGGGAAAGAGGTAAAACAAATGAGAATATCCCTCTTAAGCTGTCGCATGGTATACATGTACTAGAATATGAGACCATATTTCATAGAAAACCGGCCATAAAAATACCAACGATTGGCCCCTTTATCTCCTTATCATCCGATTCTGTTAGTCAGTGACTTATAATTTCACCGCTTGGATTATATAAAGCCACTCAAACTCGCCTCTTTGATAGCTTTACCAGACTCCTATAGAGTCGCCAGTTGAAATTGGACCTTATCCCTGTCAACCATACAGACCATAAAGTAAACTCTTAGATCCAGGGGGCCGTTTCACTAAACTTCGTACGACTAAAATGTTCGTAAGTGCAAAATTATGATAGTCTGTAAATTTCACGTTAACATTGTTTTCTAGTAAATAATTATTGGATTTACATTTATTGAGCATAGGCTGCATATGCAACCTATGCTCAATAAATGTAAATTCATAAATTGAAATTTACAGACGATCTTAAATTTTCACTTACGAACATTTTAGTCTTAAGAAGTTTAGTGAAACGGGCCCCTGATGAGCCGGCGTGTAACAAGCCGCCTCAACAGGATCTACTGTGTGTTTTAGTATGATTCAGATCAATGGAATAGTATAGAAATGAGTATCTAACTAATTGTGTAAACTAGTTATGGGTGAAAATGGGTAAGCCAATTATAAACAGTATACACGTGCTACTAGCTGATAAAAAAAGGTATTTTACGACACTTATAACAGCTGAAGGGGTCAATGGAAGAAAGGATCAAGAGTTAGCCCACTTATTCCATTGACCCCTTCAATTGTAGGTCTCGGTCATCTTGTATATTCGAACAGTCGATTCGTGGTGGAAATAACACTGGCCGCACACTGGCCGCATATGTATAAACTGGTCACAACCACCATCTGAAGTTACCGACTAGAAATCAACGTTCTAAAGGAGAGTTCAAACAGAGCACGTAGATATACGCTTAACCCTTCGACTGCTACACATAACAATTGTCGTCTGATGTTGCTTTTATATATTGCCTTATTTCTCAATAAAAACATGGTTTGACAGCACTTCAGAATCATTTCCAATGGAAATGATTCTGAAGTGCTGTCAAAGCATGTTGTAAATTATTCTAAAGTGCTGTCACAGCATGTTTTTGATGATACTAATGGAAAATAGAAAATAAACAGCAGACCACAAAAAAATAAGATAGCGGTGTAAGGGTTAATTGAAAATCCAGGTCCGCATTGGGAAAAGTTAGAAATATTATCTTGTCAGAATAGCCATGGGTCTGAAAATCACTGAAGCGATGTCTAGAATACTCCCCCAAAAAAAAACACCCCACACCCACCCACATACACACACTTTAGCAATTGTGCATATTGGTCTTATAAGTATAAGGTTTGAAAACACTAAAGTTTTAATATTATATGACTTAACCAAACACTCTATATAATTATATGGCCATTCTCAGATACTGACAGTTTACATATATAGGCGAAGAGTATTAACATAAATAAGCCAACGTTGGTTTTTTTTAGTGTATATCCAGAATATCATGAGGAGAAATATATCAAAACTCTACACTAATCCCACTGAAGCTTAATCCATAATTCAAGATGGCGTCCAAGATGACTGTCATACATTTTAAACACATAGAGGTGAATATGGATCGTGCAGAACCTATTGTCACGAATTAATATTTGGTTCCCACCAGATATCATTTTATTCGTTTCCACAAATTAACGAAATACTTGTACTCCGCACAGCTTGTTATATGCGTTAATACATGTACTAAAATGTGTGCCAATTTGTAGGAACGAAATACTAATTCGTGCGAACGAAATGGTATTTCGTGGGAACTAAACATTATTACGTAGGAACGAACAAATAATATGTGTTTAGGAACTGTTTAGGAAATCAATAAAATAAAGTGTTCCAGAAATAAATGTGCATTTAGCTTGCCATAAAAACCCGTGATTGAGGAATTGTTGTGCATTTTGCTTACCATGCACACCCGTGTTTGAGGAATTGTTGTACATTTGGCTTACCATGCACACCCGTGATTGAGGAATTGTTGTGCATTTGGCTTACCATGCACACCCGTGATTGAGGAATTGTTGTTCACTTGGCTTACCATGCACACCCGTGTTTGAGGAATTGTTGTGCATTTGGCTTACCATGCACACCCGTGATTGAGGAATTGTTGTTCACTTGGCTTACCATGCACACCCGTGATTGAGGGATTGTTGTTCACTTGGCTTACCATGCACACCCGTGATTGAGGGATTGTTGTGCATTTGGCTTACCATGCACACCCGTGATTGAGGAATTGTTGTGCATTTGGCTTACCATGCACACCCGTGATTGAGGAATTGTTGTTCGCTTGGCTTACCATGCACACCCGTGTTTGAGGAATTGTTGTGCATTTGGCTTACCATGCACACCCGTGATTGAGGAATTGTTGTTCACTTGGCTTACCATGCACACCCGTGATTGAGGGATTGTTGTGCATTTGGCTTACCATGCACACCCGTGATTGAGGAATTGTTGTTCACTTGGCTTACCATGCACACCCGTGATTGAGGAATTGTTGTGCATTTGGCTTACCATGCACACCCGTGATTGAGGAATTGTTATGCATTTGGCGTACCATACACACCCGTGATTGGGGAATTGTTGTGCATTTGGCTTACCATGCACACCCGTGATTGAAGAATTGTTGTGCATTTGGCTTACCATGCACATCCGTGATTGAGGAATTGTCGTACATTTTCCGTGATTGAGGAATTGTTGTTCATTTGGCTAACCATGCACACCCGTGATTTAAGAATTATTGTGCATTTTGGCTTACCATGCACACCCGTGATTGAGGAATTGTTGTGCATTTTGGCTTACCATGCACACCCGTGATTGAGGAAGTGTTGTGCATTTGGCGTACCATGCACACACGTGATTGGGGAATTGTTGTGCATTTGGCTTACCATGCACACCCGTGATTGAGGAATTGTTGTGCATTTGGCTTACCATATACACCAGTGATTGAGGAATTGTTGTGTATTTGGCTTACCATGCAAACCCGTGATTGAGGAATTGTTGTGAATTTTGGCTTACCATGCAAACTCGTGATTGAGGAATTGTTGCTTACCATGCACACCCGTGATTGAGGAATTGTTGTGCATTTGGCTTACCATGCACACCCGTGATTGAGGAATTGTTGTGCATTTGGCTTACCATACACACCGGGGTTTGAGACATTGTTGTGCATTTGGCTTGCCATGCAAACCCGGGTTTGAGGACTTATTGTGCATTTTAATTGCCATACAAACCCGGGTTTGAGGAAATATTGTGCAGTTGGCTTACCATACAAACCCAGGTTTGATGATTTATTGTGCATTTGGCTTGCCATGTAAATTCGTGTTTGAAGAATTATTGTGAATTTGGCTTGCATGTACATCCGTGTAATTATTGTGCATTTGGCTTGCCATATAAACCCCGGATTTCAAGAATTATTGTGCATTTAGCTTGCCATTCAAACCCGGGTTTGAGGAATTATTGTGCATTTGGCTTGCCATACCGTATGCAAACCCGAGTTTGAGGAATTATTGTGCATTTGGCTTGCCATACAAACCCGAGTTTGAGGAATTATTGTGCATTTGGCTTGCCATGTCAATCCGTGTTTGAGGAATTATTGTGCATTTGGCTTGCCATGTAAATCCATGTTTGAGGAATTATTGTGCATTTGGCTTACCATACAAACCCGAGTTTGAGGAATTATTGTGCATTTGGCTTACCATACAAACCCGGGTTTGAGGAATTATTGTGCATTTGGCTTACCATACAAACCCGGGTTTGAGGAATTATTGTGCATTTGGCTTGCCATACACCTTCATATTCGTAGTACAATACCCTGTGGACAGCAATATTCTTTATATGTTGGGGGAAGCCGCTGGAGGTGAGATTGGATCTGATATCGGACAGGTTCTTATCTCGTCAGGGAGATAGTTGCTAAATATTTATATTTCATCTGGCAGATAATTCAGTGGTATGTTCCTCACGTCTAGCAATCATTGAGTCACAGTACAAAAGTTCTGACCGCAGTTTGTGGAACCTTGTGTCCGTCTTTAGCGTACATATATTTTCATAATAAAACAAGCATTAAACAAACACTTTTTAGTAGTACGCGTGTGTTTTTCGCGATGAGCATAGCACAAACAAGTGAGTGTATAATATACATTAATGTTAATTAACGTAAGTTTCATGAAACCGGTGAAAACTTCATTTAAAGGTTAAGAGTAAGTGTCAATTTCCAATTTAATAGACACATATGCACGCATTTTCATTCGTATATATTGGGACTTGTGCTCGGCGATAACCCTGTATCGCTGGCATTTATCTTGTACTTTTAACAAGTTCACCAGCAATGTGAATGAATGCATTACTCAATGTACACAAATACAGACTCGGCTATAGGTGCGTCGTACAGTTTACTGGGAAGCTGGGGGCCGTTTCACTAAACTCCGTACGACTAAAATGTTCGTAAGTCCAAAATTATGATAGTCTGTAAATTTAACATTAACAATGATTTCTTGTAAACAATTAATGGATTTACATTTATTGAACATAGGCTGCATATGCAGCCTATGCTCAATCAATGTAAATCCATGAATTGAAATTTCCAGACGATCCTAAATTGGCACTTACGAACATTTTAGTCGTGCGAAGTTTAGTGAAACGGGCCCCAGCATATTTATATTTTTGCAAGCACCTGTGCATTTCACGCAATGAACTTGTTACACGTTTTACTCACTATACATAAAAACACAGGTACAAGATGATACGAGTGGGATGCATGATATGCTAGTTTATTTAGTGAAAAATGTGATATATAATAGGAGCTAATTAGTGTCGCTTCCCGGATACCTGTGTAGGTAAACAGTGGTATAGTGACCGAGTTGTGACTGTGAATAATATCACCCTATGTTCGTGCGACAGTTCTTTTTATCATGCAGAGACTGACATAAGAGAGCAAGCGTTTACTGGAAGTATGTTGGTGTCGCGGAAAATAAGTGCGGGTTTTACAGACATGTAGATCTCTACAAAAACAACAACAAAAACATTTCTGTGAAACTATAGTTTGATTTTAGATTTGTTTTTAGGCCTATGTTTTTTACAAATCTCAGGCGCGGATACAGGGGTGGGGGGGGGGGGGGGTCGTCAGGACCCCCCCTCCCCCCTCCCCCACCACCCCCCCCCCACCCCCTGCTCCCGGCAAAAAAAAAGGGACATTTTAAAGTGTGAATGTGTGGTCTAGGTGTCAGGAAATCGCATCTGCGGCGATCTGGCATTTAGCAATTTCTGTATCCGCGCCTGAATCTTAGTTGCAGCCAAATTTGTAGTAAGTAATTACTTAGACTATTTGCATACACGATAACATAAGACAAGGATTATCTGTCAGCTTTATAACAATAATAGTAAACTTGAACATGTGTTCATAGAACACGGATGCGACGTCACGTGGGGCTAATGTAATGAACTGGGATATAAACGCAATAAGTTGAATGGGCATTTCCATTATGAATTTAAGGACAGTGTAAATATTATGAATTTGGCGTGGTCAAGCAGTCACGTCTGGAGACATTTCTTGTCTGGACCATCTTAACCCTTAGACCGCTACGCACAACAATTGTCGTCTGCTGTTACTTTTATATCTTGCCTTATTTCTCAACATGTTTTGACAGCACTTTGCATGATGTTGTAAATTATTCTAAAGTGCTGTTAAAGCTTGGTGATAAAACTGGAAAATAAACAACAGACGACAAAAAATTAAGATAGCGGTGTAAGGGTTAAGTTGAATAGCGTGTGCAATATTTTAATAAAACTTCAAAAACGTATACAAGATATTCAGTCAAAGGCGTGTCGTACGCAAGAATGACTATTCTAGCATCGCTAATTTGGATAATTTCATCGTTATTTTTATTAGCCGATCTATTTATAGATCGGCTAATATATTGGTTATCCATCGAATTCTGAAAAAGTTTGTAGCAACCCTTTTCTCCGCTATTCGGTAATCTACGAACGCGAATTTTTCTGTATCACTTCCAAATTGCATCAACCGATAAAGTTTGCATTTTTGGCAATTATCTCCGTTTAAAACTTTACTTATAGCCAAATAACACAATTTTGAATACGTAATGAGCTGAACGCCGGAAGAGATTTAACCCGGAAGTTATTGTTGTTGAAGTCCATAGTTGGCTCTAATGGCCATATACGCCAACATACGCCGATTATTGGGCTAATTTAAAGCTTTTATTTATTAAACAGAACAAGTTTCAGCCACGTATAATCGCGTAAAATGTGTTTATTCGGCTAATTTATAATCGACCTCTGCTCAAAATCTCCTTACTAGCAACCCCAGCATTTTCGGGTTTATCCCAGCATCTCGGGTTTATCCCATTGGATCGCGTATGCGCGTCATTTGACGCTAGTTAATATTCACAAAATTTTCCACCAATCAAAACGAAGAATTGCCCTTCTAGCCAACTTTGATTTGTTTACGTATCATGCAGGGATGGCAGGGATGCATCCAGCACGCGCGATTGCGGCAATCCCCCTTAATTATTGTCAATGCCGCAAATTATTGATTGTCTTGCGCCCGACACCGCGCAAAAAATCACGGATGGGGCACATTAGGCCAATCTGGGCATGTGCCTGAATACGCAGGAGCTTGCGTCTATTTTTAGAGGACACTGTAACCGCTAGATATATATAGCTCTGGTAGCTCTGGTAGCTCCGCCCACTCGCGTGCTGACACAGAATTCGGACAAACACACAGTGACTACAACTTTGTGTATTGCGGAGTGTAATTTGTAGATAAATAGAGCATACAGTACAGGTTTTACGCTGGAATATTTCGCAACATAATGGTGACAACAAAACATTGCTGCTATGGCATTGCTGCTATTGGATGGATTTGGGAACGGGTTTCCAAAACCTGCACAAAATCGAGAAAAATGTCAACGCTGGGTACAGAACTGTGGTCGAAAATAGTTTACCATTGACAATGTTACCAGAGACACCTACATATGTTCGATGCACTTTACCCTGATTTGATCGGCTAATAACATCATGCACTGCATGACTTTTCATTTAGTTATTGCTCTTTTTCTTTTTTTCTTTTGTATTTCTTGTCCAGAGCATAAGTTGAATATCGTATGGAATATTTAAAAAAAAACTTCACACATTCATAGATATCGTGTCAAAGATGTGAGATTTCTCTTTTGGAGTTATGTCCATTTGTTTCTTTTTACATAGGATGTCTACAGCCTGTGTTATAGTTTCGTTCGTGTGAACCAGATCGAAGAACTACTTTTTGTGGAGATTCGGATGAATATTTTCAACGACCTGTTTTTAGCTCGCCTGTACGAAGTACGGAAAAGCTTATGGCATACCCCCGGCGTCGTCGGCGTCCACAAACTTAACCTAGGGGTAAATGTCTTATAACTTCTGTTTCCTTTCATGGAGCACTTTGCTATTTCATACATGCATTCCTCAGATGGCCCTCCATCGTGCTGTAGCAAATCCATGTCCCAGCACTCAACCCTTACCCCAAGGTCAAGGTCACAAACAAAGTCTCAGGTACGTTTTTATCTTTGGCTATGTTGTTACCTGGGAGTTGAATTGATGTATTGCCCATTATAAAAGTAGCAAGATTATTACTGATCCTACTGCTTTTTGGAGGGGGCCAAGTGATTCTGGTGTGGCGAGGACATGGCACCAGATCAGGATTATTCTGATTTCAGGGTTGAATATATAGTTTTTTATTGCTATGCCCCCGCCACCGAATGGTGAGGCGGGCATATAGTGTTACCGGCGTCCGTACGTCCAGCACATGAAAGGAATACAAATAGTCTTGATATATCAGATAATAAAACATATATGTTTATTATATATGTACATTTGTTTGACATTGAAACACAATGGAAAGTAAATTGTGACTGTCAATATTTTACCATATTGATCAGTGCCAGAATTACTTTTCACATTGTATAATAGTTCCTTCTAAATCATCAGTAATTTGTTTACTTCATTGATAGTTTGTATATATTTAGGCGCATCTTAGTTGTGAGTGATTTACATATATTATAAAAATGTTACTTGATTTGTATGTGGATATAATTGCCACTCGTTCCGACTAAAGTCGCACAATATCTCATGCTACGTAGCTCGTGCATATATCCACATGTAGAAAACATAGTAACCTATAAGTACTATAATTATATCTATAAACGAACCCCGTCCTTGTGATAATCATTGTAAATGTATGAGGCTTTAGATTGTATGAAGATTTTCGAAGGAAATTATTTCCAATATCTGCAATACGTGACCTTAAATTATGTCAACACAATGATTCTAATTTTAAATCATCAATTATGAATAAAGATGAATATCGTTTTTGACGGCCGTTGCGTGCACATGTATCAAATTTCTTAAAGAGGGGTCGTCGCGTGTAACACAGCAGTAATATCTGTTTGTCAGAAGTTGAAAACATGCCAAACACGCGTACGTCGCTTGTATTGTTTCGGTACCGGTGTGCCCTTCGTTCGCGGCTGACAGCATGCTCAATACACGGTCTACATTTGGATGTATTCACTACTGAGACTTAGAGAACAAAACTAGCCAACATATAAAAGAAACGCATGTAGGAAATGTTTTATCCAACGGAGTTATTCACACGTTTAACAATTACAGTTTCGTATAATTTTGAATCAACTGTCGATGTAAACGGGACAATAAACTATGTGATCGTTAAATGTGTTTTACCAGACCTGGGTTGTCATGTCCGCATGATTGCAATACACATACACCTTTATGAGGTAGGGTCGATCATACACGGAGAATTAGACTAAATAAAGAGGTGGGATTATTTAACTTTTCTCCAATTACCCGTAAGTTTTCCGCCACCGTAGTCCAATTCTATCCTACCGCCCAGATGAGCACACCTGCATGTTGTTTTATGTACGAATTGTCTTGAGAACGACGTGAGCAGTTGTCCAAGGGAAATAACGTGACCAGTGGTAAAAAAAGGCAAAAAAAAAGGAAACTACGTTCTTTGTTGCCGATTTATTAAACACAGGTAGATTTTCATACATATGTAAGATGTCAATTTGAAATAAGGACCGATCCCCTCTATTACCTCCCTTTATTTGACTCTCCACCGACTAGCCAATGAAATTGCAGCAGCCTCGTGGTTCCGGGAGAAGCTGAGAGACCGCGAGAATGTAAACGCGAGACGGCAAATAAACGAAGTCATAAGAAGGAGAAACCTGGTGTTTGATAAGCTAACATTGGTGGCAGCGGTGTTCTAAATTGTCCCCATTGCGATTTGTCTGTTATTGGTCCTTAGTTCAAAGCGGTTTAGTGAAACTATCGCTGTCTGCAAGACATCTTGCAATTCACGATTTCTATTTTCAATTGACAACGCACTTGAACTTTTGTTCTACCAACAACAACAACAACAACAAACAAAACGTGTTATGAGAATATTTCGATAATTTTCACAAATTAATTTATGTGGATCTACATGTAGCCACATGATCAGAAGCATTCTGTCTGCAGATTCGAGGGCAAACAATTTTGAACATTACCCACAGCCAGATTTTCCTATAGACTATGTTATAAGGAGGGGAGCTACCATTAGTTCTTTGCAAAAACTTACTGAAAATTTCCTTGAATCAAAAACAACAGTTGAAGAGAAATTAAGCATTAAAGTTTGTGTTGGCATCAATGACTTACTCCGCAAGGTTCAACATGACAATGGCAGAGAACTAACACTTGAAAATGTGTCTGTCGAAGTTATTTGCGCTCGTTTAAGACAGTTTAAAAACGCGATTAAAGGAAAGAGGCCAAACGCGCTGTTCGGATTTATTACAATTCCACATTTTTCTTTTCAACAATATATTGAGTTCTCAATTGCACAACGTAAACTGCACAAATCAAAGTTTTCAGACTCTGATTTGTCAAATTTTCAAAAGACTATAAATAACACAGTAAATTCCATAAATCATTTTATCGTCAATAAGAATATTTCTGATATAGGTGACTTGGGACGGCCATTGTCAGTTCAATGGCATAAATAAATTTTGCACCGACATAGTCAGAGATCTGGTAGATCACGCAAAGCTAGACGCATTATCGACTCGTACCATTTTAGTCGGTTATATGATGGGCTGCACGCGAAATCTCATATAAAGCGCAAATGGTTCCGTTCATTGTGTCTTGTGTTTGAAAGAGAATTAAATCAGTCGCAGATTGTAGATTGTCATTTAAGTTCATCCGCGTCAAGTTATTCTGATACTGTGTCAGTTTTGGACTCTGATTCAGACAGTGAGCCATTGTACAATTGCTGGAAGAGGCAGAAAATCTGTCACAACAGAAACTAAAATTAATGCAGTAATTAGTTAGTACCAAGGAAAAGTATTAACCCATTTGTGTCACTCCTGCGGTTTCATTTCTCAGCGGTAAGTGAAACATTCGCTGGCTGATTACGAGTCTTGAACCCGCAGCCAGTGCAAGGTGGATATGGCAGAGGCAAAATTACTCTCCTTGGCTGCACCCCTCCCAGATTTGAAGGTGGGCAGGGGGATGACTTTGAAACATGGCTCGAACGTTTTGACGCATGGTGTAAAAGTCATGCACCAGAAGAGAAAGACAAGTTAGCATTTTTTCCAACTTTGTTAGGAAATTCGGCGTTTTCTATTTATCGCGAGTTAGAGCAAAACACAAAAGAAAATGATTATGCACGCGTTATTGAGGAATTTATCAAAGCATATTCATCAAATGCACTTGTTGAGGCATTTCGATCAGAACTCTCTGTGAGAAATAGACATGAGGGTGAAAATTTAGCAGTTTACATTGGCGAATTAAAACGGTTGGCTCGCCGAGCATATTCAAAGTATGTGTCTTGCAAGGAAGCCCTTGATGACGTTGTTCTTACACGTTTTTTATCAGGTACTGGTGAAATTTGAAAACGAATTCGTCACAAATATCCCAAAACTATTGATGATGCCCTTGAGATGGCGTCGCGACTTGAATGCCGTCTAGAGGTTGAGAAAATGGAACAGGAGCATACGGTAGCTGCAGTAGTCGTGCCGAGCGCCAATGACACAAGTTCCACTGAGATGGAACAAATGCGACTGCAACTTGAGGCACTAAAAACAACAGTTGCTAGTCTGAATGCAACTAGATCAAAGAAAGATCTGAGATGTTTTTCATGTGGGCATGTCGGACATTTTGCTCGCGATTGTTATCGCGGTAGTGGTGGTCGGTCGCGTAGTTGGCGTGATGCACCAAGAGGTAGAACTCGCGGTCGGGGCCGGGGATATGAAAATACACCGGACTCATCTTTAAACTTCTAAAGGCTGACGCTGCACCCCATGTGTCAGCCTTGAGCTCGTCAGGGGTTTCATCATCAAACATTTGTAGTATTTCATTAGATGGCTGTGATGCAAAGGCATTGATTGACACCGGATCAGGTATATGTCTGGTTAGTGACAGATTTAGGCTATCTAGTCCAATTCTAAAAAGGAAGAAATTACACACAAACATTTCAATAGCTGCCTCTTCAGTCAACAATGAACCAGTTAAATTGAAAGGAGTGCTGGAATTAAATGTCAAAATAGGTACTATAGACATACCGTTCCCATTGTATGTGTCTGAACCGATGGTCAATCCAGTCATACTGGGTTGGAACTTTTTAAAGCATACAGGCCTAAAGATAGACAGTAAGCAAGGAGTGCTTGAACATGGAACACCTGAAATACCGTTAATGCCACTATGGCGCTCTTTTCCTACGACATGCACAGCGCTGTTGAAACAGACTGAGATAATCCCGCCAAGAACAGAGGTGACTGTCTGTGCGAGACTTGAACCTGATAAGGCATATGATTTGGTGCCGAATGATTTCTCTGGAATTTTGGAGCCAGAAGATGTTTATAGACATGATTGTGGACTACTGGTGGGAAGGACTGCTGGCACAGTGCAAAATGGCTTTACTTTAGTGCGCATTGTCAATGTATCTGAGGCGTCTATAGAACTTCATAAAGATACACCAATCGGTTTCTTTCATGCAGCCGTTCAACAGGGCGTTAAAGTAGCGCGAGTCGGGGTATACGAACTGATCGAAATGCCAACATCTGAAAAAGAACAAACCAAACAAGCGAGGTATATACCTGATGTTGACTTGACTGAATCAGCACTTAGCGAGTTCCAAAGGCATACAGTTCAATCCTTATTAAGCCGTTATTCGGATGTATTCGCTAAGGATTCAACAGATCTGGGAAGAACCAATATGATGAAGCATGCAATAAAAACAGGGGACTCTCTCCCAGTAAAGCAAGCTTACCGACGTATACCAGGCAATTTACGAGATGAGGTACAGACACAGGCAAAATCAATGTTGTCCAATGGAATTATAGAGGAAAGTAAAAGTGCTTGCAGTTCACATGTAGTGCTAGCTAAAAAAAAGGATGGTAGCTTAAGGTTCTGTTTAGATTACAGGCGTCTAGATGCAGTAACACACAAAGACGCACACCCACTACCACGGGTTGACGATTGTTTAGATGCGTTGTCTGGTGCTACTATCTTTAGTACGTTGGATTGTGCTTCAGGCTATTGGCAAGTTGAAATGGACGAAGTTGATCGTGAAAAAAACTGCATTTTCGTCGGGAAACAATCTGTACCACTTCCGGGTTATGCTCTTTGGTCTAACAAATGCTCCTGCAACATTCCAACGACTAATGTACCTGGTATTAAGTGGTCTTCATTGGACTGCTTGTTTGGTTTACCTTGATGATGTGATGCTGTTCACCAAAACCGTAAATGAGCATATGCAGCTGCTGGAAGATGTTTTGTCACGTTTACGACAAGCTGGTCTAAAATTAAAGACGAGCAAGTGTCAACTCTTCCGGGACAAGGTCTCATTTTTAGGTCACGAAGTATCAAAAGACGGTACAGCGCCAGAAACCCGAAACATAGAAAAAGTTAAACACTTCCCTGTCCCTCGCTCAATCCGTGAAGTTAAAAGTTTTGTATCTTTAGCATCCTACTATCGCCGTTTTGTCCATGAATTTGCTTTACTTGCCGAACCCCTTCTAGAACTAACACGCAAGGATGTATAGTTTGTGTGGACAGATCAATGCCAGAAATCATTTGAGACTCTAAGAGATGCATTGACTCACTATCCCATATTGGCTTTTCCGGACTTCCAGAAACCATTCATTATAATGACTGATGCTTCCAATTTTTCAGTAGGGGCCGTTCTTGCGCAAATACAACATCGGGAAGAAAGGGTTATATGCTATGCCAGTGCCTCGTTGACAAGTGCAGGACGAAACTGGAGCACATTTGATAAAGAATTTTGGGGTGTGGTTTGGGGTATACGGCATTTTAGACCATACCTTTGTGGAAAGAGATTTAAAGTCTACACAGACCACAGGCCATTGTTAAACATAAAGTCGTTAAACAATGATAGCGATCCTACTGGCAGAAGAACCCGTTGGTCCATCGAACTGAGTAGCTATGAATTTGACATACTTTACAAAAAAAGGAGAGGAGAATGCCAACGCTGACTGTATGCCACGTATACCAATCAGTCAAACTGATGTGCGTACTGCTTTTCAGTATATTACACCACAAGCTGGACAGGAATCAACAGAGAGTGTTCTGAACATCAATATTGCACCAGAACAGGACAAAGACCCAGCTCTCAAGTTTGTGAAGGACATGCTTAAACGTAATGATGAACCACTTTACCGTAATGGTACTAATCTAACAGCAGAACTCGCGTATTTCTGCAAACAGCGGGACAAGTTTAAACTATCAGACGGCAGCCTGTACAGACACGCTACTGATCCAAATGGTATCCAGCATCGCCAAATTGTAGTACCAAAACAACTCACATAGGTTGTGTTAGAGGCACAACATAGTTGCGCAACAGGCGGCCACATGGGGCCAGAGAAAACACAACAGAAAATTCAGCTGAAGTATTTTTGGTATGGCATGCATTCACAGATTAAGAAATGGTGCAAATGTTGTGAGAAATGTGCAGCAGCAAAGTCAGATTCAATCAAACCGCGTGCTCCACTTGTTCAAGAACAATCTACAAATCCGTTTGAGCGTTTGGCAATGGACATTGTTGGCCCTGTTAAAACTTTACTTGAGGGAAACCGATTCATATTGGTTGTGACTGATTACTTCACTAAATGGCCGGAAGCTTTTCCTCTGAAAGATCACAAAGCAACAACTGTAGCTCGGGTCCTTGTTGATGAAATAATCTGCAGATACGGCATTCCACTGAAACTTCACTCGGATCAGGGTCGAGATTTTGAATCCAAGGTCATTCAAGAGATATGTTCACTTTTAGACATAAAAAAGACAAGAACTACACCATATCACCCGGAATCAGATGGACTTGTCGAACGGTTGAACAGAACGCTTGTTCAAATGTTAAGGACTGTTGTAAATGATGACTAAAAAGACTGGGACAATAAACTTCCAAAGGTTTTACTAGCATACCACTCTAGTGTGCATTCCACCACAAAGTTTACTCCCCATTTCCTTATGTTTGGAAGAGAAGTACAACTGCCTGTAGATGTGATGTTTGGGGGAGTGAGAGAAAGATTCCAGTCTCAAAACGAGTATGTACAAAAAAAAAAAACTCAATTCAATGAAGCATTCCAGATGGTGCGCTCTAATAGCAAAAATGCATTGAAACAACAGAAAAAGATATATGACAAGAAGATATATGGGTCACCATTCGAGAGAGATGATACAGTAATGATTTACTGTCCAGCCATGAAACAGGTATTGTCGAGAAAGCTTCATAAATGCTGGAATGGACCTTGGACCATCCTGAAGAAAATATCGGATGTCATCTACCGGGTAAAGAAGGACGGAACAAGAAGGAGGATGGTGGTCCATTTTAACAGACTGCTAAAGTTTGAGTCATTACCCCCAGAAAACACTAGGCACGAAGTTGCAGTAAAAACCGGTCATCAAGTCGTAGAAGAGCAGAGTAATGAGAATACTCAGATTCAGAATCAAGCAAAGGTGATGGATGGCCATATATTAGGCTTAGAACCCCCATCCAAGGTCTGGTATCTTATTAGGCGTACCGGATAAGCGGCCCCTTGATGATTTTGTTGGTACTGACGAAGTACTAGCTGATGAAGGTACTGATGCTTCTGTAAACAACAACAGATCCCCACAAAGTAGTGATGAATCTGATTCTGACAGTGAGCTCGATGTTGACACACGGGGTGCATATAGGACGCGATCAGGAAGGAGAACAAACCGACCTGAGCGTCTACGTGATTATGTGGTCTAATATTTAGATCGCATTATCACATGTATATAGATTGTACATAATCACGGACACACATGTCCATTTCATAGCCTACGGTATAGGCCTCATTATTTTGTGAATATATATGTAATTAAACACCGATAAGTAACGGTTTGCAATTATTACACCGATAAGTAGCGGTTTGTAATTATTACTTTGGTGTCAACACAGCAGCTATCATATGTCTCATAATATCTGCTATTATAATTTTATTAGTATCACTACTTTCTGCATGAATTACTATATCACACTATAAGCACTGTAATCAGTAGGAACCACACACATATCTAATGATAACATTTATAAGGCGACAGTTCTTTTTTTTGTGGGGGGAGGAATGTAAGATGTCAATTTGAAATAAGGACCGGTCCCCTCTATTACCTCCCTTTATTTGACTCTCCACCGACTAGCCAATGAAATTGCAGCAGCCTCGTGGTTCAGGGAGAAGCTGAGAGACCGCGAGAATATAAACGCGAGACGGCAAATAAACGAAGTCATAAGAAGGAGAAACCTGGTGTTTGGTAAGCTAACATATATAGGTATTTTTTTATTGTCAGAAACATTTACTGTAGTACCCACTTTCTTCGAAATAAAATAAAAGAACAAAGTAGGCGTATTTATGGAAATAAATAAAAAATATACATAGACGCGACAATGACGCTAAGTGTGACGTTTACTTTGTCAAAACCGAGCGGAAATTACTCCATCTTTGTAACGTTATGACTCGTTACGTCACGTTTTCCGATAAGGGAGATTTTCGCTTGGCATGTCACATATGTGAATACTGCCTTGTTACTGTATCCTATACGGCACATGGAATGAATGGCCAAATCGGCCGGCCATCTTTGTGTGTTCTAGCCATCAGCCAGTTTCACCTGTTCTGCCGTTTGACAAAGAACTCAAACTGTGAAGTAGAACATATGGTATAATGTAGCTAATCACATGTAGAAAAGCCATGAGAACAGATTCCTATCAATTATATTACACCAAACTGTAAAATATGTCAGTTTTCTGGACAGGTATGACTTGAGCCTGTGTTTTTAAAAACATGAACCACCATTATAAATACCCTGATACACAGAAAATCGCACAGTGTATCACTTTTACCTGGCTGGCCAACCACACAACACATACCATATATACCCACAAAACACACACCATATATACATGTACCTACTACTGTACTCTGTTATTAGCTATCAAATCCAGTGATATGTAAGCAGTTACCCGAGTGTTTTGTCCCTGGTGTCTATGGCTTTACCTATGTATAATGTGTACACTAACAATATGCTGAGCATCAGATTGAAAAGTTTACGCATCAAAATTTATTTTGAGATTGATGAGAGAAATGCTCAGATATCTCGTCTTTTATACAGGCATTATATTTATAGCTTGGCATTGTCACATCTGTCTATTATGTATTGCATTATATTTTATTTGGTTTACTGTCATATTATTTGCTGTATGTGTCAAACGCACAAAGTGGTGAAACTTTACGATGGCTTGTACACACAAAGATGGCGGAGATGGCAACTCAATGCTCCATATAGTATACAGTAACAAGACAATATTCACATATGTTATATTCATATTGGTGCAATACATAATAGACACAAATGACAACGGCAAGCTATACATATTATGCCAGCAAATTATACAAAAGACGATATATCTGAGCATTTTTCCCATCAATATAAAAATGAATGTAAACTTCTCAATCTGATGCGCAGTATATATTATTGTACATGCTACCATAGGTAAAGCCACATTTACTTACATAGTAGGTGAGTAGACACCAGGGACAATACACTCAGGTAACTGCCTAAATGTCACTGGATTTGATAGCTAATAACAGAGTACAGTAGTGGGTATATATGGTATGTGTTGTGTGGTTTGCCAGGTAAAAGTGATACACTGTGCGATTTTCTGTGTATGAGTTATTTATGATGGTGGGTCATGCAGTAAAAATACACAGGCACAAACCTGTCCAGATAACTGAAATATTTTACAGTTTGGTATAATATAATTGATAGGAGTCCGTTCTACTGGCTTTTCTACATGTGATTAGCTACTTTATATCATATGTTCTACCTCACATTTTGAGTTCTTTGTCAAACGGCAGAACAGATGAAACTGGCTAATGGCCGGAACACACAAAGATGGCCGATTTGGCCACTGCCGTATAGGATACAGTAACGAGGAGGCAATATTCACATATATTCTATCATATTTACGAAGCAATTATCTTTGAATCAAACGATGATCAGGTATATAATGGGTCCTTAAGGTTTTGTACCTATCCATTTGGCAGGTTTTTCTAGCAGGATTGCTGCTCAAACGCTAATCAAAATATAATAATGTATCATTGTCACAAAACATCTTTATTCATCCAATAATGTATCGTTAGAAGGAATTACAATCAGTTTATGTACGTAACTGATAATGTGTATAAAACCATCGGTATCTTACAAAATAAAAAAGCTTACATTCTATGTATTTTTTGGAGTGTAAGTGTAAGCTAACCATTTTCACGCCTTATCTTATTACGTGTAATGGGTTATGTAAACTTGTACTCTGTATTTCTGGTTACATGTTACGCTATTATAAGGGCATAACATAAAACTAACACAATCATGCGGTATATTTAATTACATCACTACAGCATGTATATCTTTCCTATATATACATACATGTAGTACAGGACAGTGTACTGTAGCATATTAAGCAAAGACATACCGAACATATATAATTGTACATGTAGCAAAAAAATAGTTTGCCCCCCCCCCCCCCCAATAATTGAAACGCTCCTACGCCTATGTCAATGTCGATGATTCATTTCTCATTTTGCCGATGATTCATTTCTCATTCTGCCATTTTGCTTCAACTATCTCCAAACAGTCAAACGTTGACAAACCCATTCGTATAAATTGTACACATAATTAATGTACATGTAGATCTCCCGCGAGTACTGACCTCATTTATTGTGTATCGCAAGGTACATCTGTCCCAGTTAAATCAATAATACACGCGCTGTGACCTGTGTTCTGACTGCTGTCTGTGTTTATAAACAGAATGTGTGTATTGGGCCATTTGAGGAAACCATTTGTAGTATTTGTGTAGATACCATGGATACTAAGATGGTGTATACTGTAAATAATGCATGTAGACACATAGTTGCGAACACGTAACTTCACAACTAGTAGACACAGATCCAATACCATTTGTTTCACAAGGTTAGATCTACTGTTAGAATACGACGTCATCTAATGTCATTTTCGAGCATAAAACGTTACCTGATAAATAGAATACCAGGCTAGTGTATTTTAATATCAAGTTTATCAGGCTCGGCTGAGAAACGGTAGGAATTCCTCGGCATTTTGTGATTTTTAGTGCTACAAAACTCAATTTTGTACACATAATTAACCTGTCCTGCATGGCGCCCCGTAAATAGCCGATAGTATAGAGTTTGCTACAAACATGATTGGCACAGCTGAGTCACTGACATCATGATGAACAGTGTAAACCATGATCAGACGCGCAGTCTGATCTGGGTCTACACTGGTGGCAAAGGCAATACACTCTCATTTCTCCTGCCACAAACACAGAGCAACGTGGTGTAATTTTGGTGAATTATCGTATAAAATTACCGGGAAACGGTTTACCTATAAATCGGATATCGTGTCAAATGAAGACCCAAACCAACCTACCGACAAAACTATATACTATATACCATTGCAGTGTTTTCCCATACAATTGCGTGTAAGTTTGGCTTGCATTGTGATACGAAAGGAAAATACACGTTTGTTTGTGGGCACTGAAGCGAACATACCATGTACCACAATAACATATTATGTACGTAGCGTGTGTCGTGTTCTCTTCCGCAATTAGATTTTATTAGAAGGCGCGCATACCATGGAGTGTTTCAACTATCAAACCAGTGTCTGTTTTTCTTAAAATTACCGGAATATTTACGTGAATATCGTGCGATACTAAAGTGAAATTCGGATACTGGTGAAAAGGTTTAGAAGCCTGTGAAATAATTGATATTATATTATTTAAAAGATGAAAAGTGTGAATGAAAAAATGGGGCTTATCGGATGTAGATCCTGATCAAGTAGCACATTTATGTAGCCTGACAACGCACTCTAGTTCTGTTAGAAGCATGACGGGTGGAGGCGCGAATCCAGGATTTCGGGTTAGGGGGGGCGTAACTATTTTGCAATACTTGACTATATTATCGAACGAGCTAAGCTCGTTCGATAATATAGTCAAGTATTGCAAAATAGTCGACCGAGCGGAGCGGAGCAGAAAAATTCATGGAATACATGGCACTTGGCATGAAACGTGCCTTGTAACTTGTAAAAAATCTTTACTGGGCGAATTTTAGGGGGGGGGGGGGGTGCGCGCGCCGGGTCCGCCCCCCCCCCCCACCCACCCCTGAATCCGCCCATCGGGTGTTTCATTGATGGAAAGGCGAACACGATTCAGATCCTGATCAGACTGTGCGGATGCACAGGCTGATCTGGATCTGGACTGGTCGCAAAAACCATCAGCCCAATTTCTCCAGTCACGTCCATAATATATGCAGTAGGGTTCTTATGCTCCGTATTGTTCTTTCTCGCACTCTTCTCCACAATTATGTATTTCGTTGACTTCCGAGTATCAGGAATAGTGAAACTCTCAATAATTTTTAAAATGTCAACAAAACATTCAATATTTATACAATCTAATGCGAATCGATCTTTAAATAGTTTACGCTCCTCGTAGTTAATGTTAGTTAATTCGTAGTTAGCATTTACGTCAAATTCTTACATGTATTTGTATGTTGTATGTGCACATGTTTTTAATGTAATTATGTACTGAGGTCCACAGGGTAGACGGGGCTTGGTCAACTATGCCACCCTCGTTGTCGCGCCTGCTTTAGCAGAGGCGCGACTATAGTCTGCGCTTTTTCCGTCGTCGTCGTCGTCGTCGTCGTCCACGTCGTCGTCCGCGTCGTCCGTTTTTTTTTGTAAGGCAAATGCGTTAAAGTTATTGTTTCTTCACAATATCTCTTTAACCCCTTACCAGACTTTGATAATATTTCACATCAATGTTCGTCTAGGGATGATGCTTCATTATGCACACCCCCACATCCAAATTCTGAAGGTTAAGGTCATTTATTTACTTGTAATGTTCACCGGTTTTGTAACAGAAATGCGTTAAAGTTATTGTTTTTTCACAATATCTCTTTAACCCCTTGCCACACTTTGATAATATTTCACATCAATGTTCGTCTAGGGATGATGCTTCATTACGCACACCCCCACATCCAAATTCTCAAGGTCAAGGTCATTTATTTTACTTGTAATGTTCAACCGGTTTTGTAACAAAATGCGTTAAAGATTATTGATTTTTTTTTCACAATATCTCTCTAACTCAACCCTTGCCAGACCAAAATTTGATATAGTTCACATCAATGTTCGTCTATGGATGATGCTTCATTACGCACACCTCCACCCCACATCCAAAATCTGAAGTCAAAAGGTCATTTATTTACTTGTAATGTTCACCGGTTTTGTAACAGAAATGCGTTAAAGTTATTGTTTTTTTTCACAATAAAATCTCTTTTAACCCCTGCCACACTTTGATAATATTTTCACATCAATGTTCTCTAGGGATGATGCTTCATTACGCACACCCCCACATCCAAATTTCTCTCAAGGTCAAGGTCATTTATTTACTTGTAATGTTCACGGTTTTTGTAACAGAAATGCGTTAAAGTTATTGTTTTTTCACAATATCTCTCTAACCCCTTGCCAGACTTTGATAATAGTTCACATCAATGTTCGTCTATGGATGATGCTTCATTACGCACACCCCCACATCCAAATTCTGAAGGTCAAGGTCATTTATTTACTTGTAATGTTCACCGGTTTTGTAACAGAAATGCGTTAAAGTTATTGTTTTTTCACAATATCTCTCTAACCCCTTGCCACACTTTGATAATATTTCACATCAATGTTCGGCTATGGATGATGCTTCATCCAAATTCTGAAGGTCAAGGTCATTTATTTACTTGTAATGTTCACCGGTTTTGTAACAGAAATGCGTTAAAGTTATTGTTTTTTCACAATATCTCTCTAACCCCTTGCCACACTTTGATAATATTTCACATCAATGTTTGTCTAGGGATGATGCTTCATTACGCACACCCCCACATCCAAATTCTGAAGGTCAAGGTCATTTATTTACTTGTAATGTTCACCGGTTTTGTAACAGGAATGTGTTAAAGTTATTGTTTTTTAACAATATCTCTTTAACCCCTTGCCACACTTTCATAATAGTTCACATCAATGTTTGTCTAGGGATGATGCTTCATTACACACACCCCCACATCCAAATTCTCAAGGTCAAGGTCATTTATTTACTTGTAATGTTCACGGTCAAATGCCTCGGCAGGCGCGACACCGCTTCCGTGGCGGAATTCTTGTTAATAATGTATAAATAAATACATAAAATAAAAATATATTTGGGAAACCACCGCCGATATTTTTGTTGTCTCACAATTCTGACTTGATGTCATTAAAACACAGCCATAATAAATTTGCGAGCGTTCTAGTTCTGACAATACGGCAAAAAAAAAGTACATGTTCACTTGCAAAAGAAAAGAATTAGAACATTAGATCAGTATATCCATGCGTGAACAGAGCTCCAGATAAGCTGCGTATTTGCTTAAATATCCAATTAAAATTGCCAAAAACCCAATTGAAATCAGAAGTAGAGAGTATCAAAACGTAATACAAATTTTATGGTACATTTATCATGCTGCAGAAAACAATAAACAGACCACAAATATAGCATATTTTTCTTATTTTTCATGAAAACACATCTTGGTATTTCAAATGCCAAGACATGTTTTCATTTAGAAGCAAACTATTAAATAATTGCGGTCTGCTGATGTGTAAACAGTAGTGTGATTTTATTTTAAATTTTGAAATACCCAATTGCTTCAGAAATAATGGAGTGACAATACTCAATTACAAATTCCTTATCTGAAGCCCTGCGTGCAGTTTGATTGAATATGCAATTCGTGCCTGAACAACTTGCTACTCATCTCACCGGTTTCAGTGTACCCGGACAACCGGTAGCATATTCCGATTTAATTGGATAGTATGCATACCAAAATCTGATAAAATCATTCCATATAGGCGGACGCCAGTTTGATTAGAAAATGAATCTTACGACGTGTGTAACCCTCGTAGTCTGATCAGGGTAGACACAGATCGCCATATTCGGTCAATTAAAATATCCAAATAACAGTGTTAGATCATTATATTGAGAGCAGGGGGGCGTTTCACTAAACTTCGTACGACTAAAATGTTCGTAAGTGCAAAGTTATGATGGTCTGTAAATTTCACATTAACATTGTTTTCTTGTAAATTATTATTAAATTTACATTTATTGAGCATAACCTATGTTCAATAATTATCCCGTCAACACAGTGCGTATGTGCCGTGAAACAGGGTGCCGTGAAACATTTTTGATATCCTGTCAATACGACCTAATCACTGCGTATGAATATGTGTGGCGATTGGTGTTATTTATTTTGCATTTAAACGACAAGTGTAGGTGTTGACGTGATAAATAGAATAGTAGGTTAGTGCCGTGAATGGGAAAAAATATGGCACTAACCTACTATGCTCTATATATTTTCCTTATTTCTGAACCAAAGTATATGTTGTGACCACTCATTTGAACCGTCTCCGCGAGACGGTTCAAATGAGTGGTCACAACATATACTTCTGATGAGAAATAAAGAAATTCTTGAGCCTTGCCGGATATTTTTTCCCATTCACGGCACTAACCTACTATTCTCTATATGTACATCCATCAATCGAAATATCCAGACTATCCTAAATTTGCACTTACGAATGTTTTAGTAGTACGAAGTTCAGTGAAACGCACCACCCCCACCCAGGAGTGCATTATAGGAATGAATGGCCTTTTTGTGGAATTTATCGATCGGGGTATAAACTTGGAAAAGTCGCGGTAATACTGGACGAAGCGATAACAAATTACAATTTTCGAAAACAATTTTTTTTTTCGAAAATTGTATTTTTTTTAAGGCCTCGTCCAGTATTTCCGCGACTTTTCCAAGTTTATATCCCCGATAAATTCAACAAAAAGGCCATTCATTCCTTATAATTCCAGCATTTGAAATAAATTCTTCAAGAAAATGTGTTTATTTTTCGTTTTCTTAAGAATTATTTTAACTGCGCCTCATGGTTACGGAAAGTAGTTCGGCGTGGGAGTTTACTGGAATATAAATTTTCGACAGAGACTTGCTAAGGGTCAATCAAATGTTAGGGAATTGTGTAAATATTTTTGTGCTGGAATTATGTACGTGTATATATGATGATTATGAAGTAAACTGTAGCCGATTTCACCAAAATTTCTAAGCATACTTATCTAACTAAGTGTACTTTGAGGGAGTAATCATTTATGTTTCCCAAAATGCATTATTTCATATAGAACTAACGACTGCATATATTTTATGATTAAAAGTATGCAGAATTATTATGCTGAATGTATTACATTATTACTGAATTTATTACTGTGATAATGTAATCAATTCTGTATAATAAAAATAATAAATTTATCCTTAAATTGAAAAGTTCCCACTCAAATTGTACTTTGGTGGTGAAATATGCTGCTGGTCATGGCAGTTCTAGAACTCTCTTTATGTTACAAACAGGGGATTTTCTTTAGTTTTGATCAGAACAGCTCTTGGTATGCTGGAATACTCTTGAGGTCTGATACACGTGGTTTTAAGTTGTATGTACTAGTATGTTTAGACTCGGACAGTTTTGTAAACTCAGTCCGTAGTCCGTGCCCATGCTTGAAATCAGAAGTTTGCATATCCAACTTTCGCGGCCATCGTACCTGGACAAAATCCATAGTGACCACATGGTCAATTTCAGCTGACCAGTCAGTCAGTCGGCAATTTCCGTGATATCGGCTTTTTCCGTAATCTCTCGGAAATCTACAGGTGTCACGTGCTGTACGTAATTTTATCGATATGTAAATCGATAATCCATGTACTTGTAGTGTGCCATTCCACCATTGACTATTGTGATATTATTTCTAACTATATCAAATAAAGATGTAATTATATTAAGTATTGCAAGTTGCAATTATGTCAAAGATAATCAAATAAAACAAAGTCTATGCTGAAATTACAAATTCTGTTTAGTTTGCAGAAAATAATTCTACCTTGGTTGTACAAATAAAGTTCAAGGAAGTTTAGTTTGCAGTAATAATCGTTAAATCGCGTAAATAAATTACAGATGACAGATGTACTCGTTATAATTGGGCCGCGCCATACGAAAACCGGGCTTAATGACAGCGTCATGAAAAGCGGTAAACGACGTCGGAAAAACGACGTTTCAAATTGTCTAGCGTCGCCGTAAAAGTTCACAGTTTGCCCTCCCATTTACGTTTACTAGTGTCAGTTAACATTAAGTGTGAACAGAAAACGGAAAATGATAACTTACTGAAACTTTCACTAATATGAGACGCGATACCTTGTATATCGGTACACATATTATGACGTCATGACTTGACGTCACGTACATGTGATGTCATTGAACGTGAATACATGTTTGACGTTATGGCCATGGTGTCCTGACAAAATATTATAGCAAGGATACTTGCACGAGTTCCTCGCAGCATCAATGACTTAGAAATGCTTCAGGCGCTGTACATTGTCGCCTAGCTGTCGTTCTTTGACATTTTTACTCTTTTTCGTCGGCTGTCCTTATGAATTCAAAATGGTGAACGCATACTTTAACTGGCTGCATATCAGCGAAGTCTTCGCTTACAATGCACTTTGATTCCAAAATAATCTTAAATATGAACAACCTAGTGTATGCCAACGATAGTACCATCTATTATCTTGGTAAATTGAGACTTTTGAACAATTATATCCAGTACTTTGCGAATGATATGCCATTTAATGCATTTAATATGCCATTTAATAGACACGCAGCTATATAATGACATAAATATCCGGGGTTTGTATTGAATTTAAAATAAATGCATCAACATATTAATTGGAAATGTGATGGTCATAAACTTGCTTTTGTAGTCGAAAGTGCTTTTGTAGTATCAAATCATCAGTTTATCACTTGACTGCATAATAATGTATATTAGGCGATGGTACTGCGATCCTCAATGATTGGTCGAGGCTCAGCTGTGCTGTACATTAAGCTAGTCCTGTTTCCTCGTTACTAGTCATAATTATGTTAATGTACTAATATTGAGAATTCCGAGTTTCTGTTAAAGTTTTGACGCTTTACCGACAAATTAGAAATCAATATCGGCGTAAGTGCGGATACACGATATATGTATACTGTCGGGTTTTCCTATGGCGAATCTGATATTCTATGCATAATTAATAACATAATTATTCTAGATCAAGCGACTTATTTTGTTCAGTATATAATTACGGAATATAGGAATGTTTCCATTATGTGAAACATCTAGTCTTTGCATCCAGTGTAGATACAGACCATTCGGCAGATGTTGAGGATGTTCAATGTTCGCCATTCCGAAAGTGAACAATCCGTTAGGCCGCATCCAATGATGTATTAATGTAAATGATATGAACAAATGTCGCGAAATCCGACGACGGTCGGTATGCACTCGCTTGTGTATTGAAAGCTGGACTCCCACATACCAAGTTGTAATATACGCAAGGTGCATGATCACGTGGTTACAACAACAATTGCTGAAAGTGTTGAAAGCGCACCCACTCCAAAGTAAGTATTATATGATATTTTCCTTAATAGGCAACGACGTTTTGATGAAATATTGCGCAGCAAACGCGTCTTCATGAGCTGCATTTGGTGGTCCCGGGAGTTCGGCACATACATGTATTTAATATGTCGTGTTTGCGAAGAATCGATTTCAAATGCAGCTCATGAAGACTCGCTTGCTGCGCCATATTTCATCAAAATCCGTTGCATATTAAGGAAAATATAAAATAATACTTACTTTGGAGTGGGCGACGTTGTTGTTGTTGTAACCACGTGCTCATACACCTTGTAAGTCTATGGCTAAATATGTGTACTTGTGTAAGTATGAATACAAGACAACTCGACTAAGGCGGTGGTGTGGGGGAACGGGGGAGTGTGATGGGGTTGTGCGGACCCACTAAAGCCCGAGCTAGTGACGCCCCCTGTTCTGATCATGATCAGCATCTCGTATCATCGCCGGTCACACGGTATACAATCCGAAGTGGTTCGCCTTATTGTATAGGGGCACTTAACCTATTGTAACCGCGAGTTATGTTATATATCCCAAGCGTGACAAAACAGTGTGTATTCTTTGGTTCTGACTTTCGTGATTTGATTAACTTGAATCTGCAAACGTAAGCCTATCACTGGGTTGTATATTGGTGTTATTACGATTGTTTGTGTGTGTATAGCTTGGTTGTGTGTTGTTGTGCGCAGGATCCTTTAAAAACCTCTTCATAAATACCTATACAATGTATATATATGACGATGTGCTTATATAATATAATTCTAACATTTGTGTTGATTTAATATGATAGTTATTAAACTCGTTGACTGATTTCATAAGAAACGGTACCTGCCTCGTTTCTTACGAAATCAGTTAACTCACTAAAAATTAGCACATGGCTCCAGATAAAGAATTAGTAATTGAGTATTATTACTCAATCATTTCTGAAGCAATTGGGTATTTCAAAATTTTAATTGAGTAAAATAAAATCACACTACTGTTTACACATCAACAGACAGAAATTATTGAATAATTTTCTTGTAAATGAAACACGTCTTGGCATTTCATTAGAATTGTCTCATTGGAGACAATTCTAATGAAATACCAAGATGTGTTTTCATGGAAAAATAAGAAAATATGCTGTATTTGCGGTCTGTTTATTGTTTTCTGTAGCATGATAAAGATATCACAAATTTTTCATTGCTTTTTGATACTCACTACTTCTGATTTTAATTGGGTTTTTGGCAATTTTAATTGGGTATTTAAGCAAGTACGCAGCTTATCTGTAGCGCTGTAGCATATATTAAATCATCACGCATGAATGATTTAAGTAAAAAAACATATCTCTGGACCATCTGTGGGTGCGATTATTAATGCATGTATGCTCAGGTTTTTCATTTACCTTTATTGTGCCAACGTCTTCTAAAACATAAACGGGTAGCATGTTCATAGAAATAAAATAAAAATAAAAATTGAAAAAATACAATAAAACAAAGCACATACATATATTGCATAACAAATATTCTTCTTTGATTCCATTTATTATAGATTGTTGACAATAAAACCAATATGTAATGTTTATATCAAAATTGTTTAAAAATTTAAGTTTCTATCTTGACGGAATACAGTGAACATTCATCATCGTTACCATGGCAAGATCGGGGAAGCTTAGTTACGTTGTGCACGTACGCACTGGCGACCGGAAACGCGCTGGTACCGACGCGAACATCCGGATTATATTTCACGGAGTAAACGGAACCAGAACCGATAAAATTCGTCTGCACAATATTTTCAAAAATGACTTTGAATGCGGCCAGTTGGACAAATTCAATATTCAAACTCACGTCGATGTTGGCGATATCGAGAAAATCGAGCTATGGCGGGATAATTTCGGACTGGGTGCCCGATGGTATTGCGATTATATCACGATAAAGAAAAACGGCGACGATACAGTGTTCAGTTTCCCGATATATCGATGGATTAAGGCGGATTTGCATCACATATTTCGCCTACATGACACGATGTTACCACAACACGATCCAATGACTGACCAACGAAGTCAGGAGCTGGAAAAAAAGCGGAAGAAGTATCAGCTTGAACAGAAAATACCAGGGGGACCTGCGCAGGTAAAGTTACGTCATTGCTGTGCCACATTCTTCCCCCAGTTTGATATGTGGCTGTGACTGGAGATATTGGGCTTATGGGACTTGTGACCAGTGCATCTCCTGATCAAATAGCACATTCGTGTAGCTATATATATATAAATAAATAAATTGCTCATTAGAAGCATGACGGGTGTTTTTCATTGATGGAATGGCGAACAGTGCAGATCCTGATCAGACTGTGCGGATGCACAGGCTGATCTGGATATACACCCTGGTTGCAAAACCCATAAGCTTCATGTCCCCAGTCACAGCTACATATTTATAAAATTCACACTCAGATCACAGGTAGGCGAGTCGGACACACGGCCCCGAAAATAGCCCATTCAAAAACGCCACGCAACCAACTCACTTTCATAAACTATACATAGAAATTGGTAGGTGGGGTTAAAGATACATGCCCACTCAGTAGGCACAAAATGTTCTTTACAGGAATTAAATAAGTGTATAATTTTGTCAATATTCCACCAGTTCTAAAAATTACGAGTGCCCGCTATACAGACATAATCATTTAGTAATATTTATTTTGCTGATAGTGACGCGCGGGTGGTATCACGCTATTTTCATATGCAAATGAGTCAAGATATTTTTTAATTATCTACATTAATTAAATAGGTCACCTGAAAAAATAATATTTTCGACAGATTATAAAGTATGATCATTTCACATCAAAAAGACTATACAGAGAATAAATAGTAATGTCAATTAAAAGTTTAAGGAAACACGGTTATCGCCCCTGATATCAGTGTGGAAATTTACGTCTGATATAAAATGTATAATAGTGTCAATCAATACGTGGGGTAATGGTCAATGAATGTTTATTTTTCCAGAAAATGTCATATCTACAGAATATACAAAACTATCTGTCTCCCTATAGTATAACCTACAGAGTGGGCATGCACCTTTAACCTTTCGGAATGTGTCGTATTCTGGGTCATAGGTCAAAGTCTTCCACCTGTTCCTTAGATAGCTGAAGAGTAAAGACATTCATGTCACGTGATTATAAAACGATCTGCTCTCTCCTTGAAATCGAGAAGTTTGATTGGTCGAGGAGAAAGGTGTGGGGTGGGAATAAGAAGAAGGGCTTGTGTATATGCGTGGTGGTGGGAAGAGGGCAAATCGGGTAAGAAATTAAAAATCAAACTCGGCTGTACTTCGGATCCGACTTTCAGTTCTCACAGGACTGAATGTTTACATGTTATACCAGACTACGACACGTTTGTGCATGGATGTGAACAGATACATGTATATCACATAATTGCCTGTTTTGAATGATGATTTAATACGTAACATATTCTAACTGTCCATAAGAGGTTTTGTTACCGATTAAACAGTGTGTTATGGAAACGGTATAGTTTTTTTTGACAGAAAGTGCCATATATCAGATTCATAATCATGGCATATTCACTAAACGAAAGGAAACGTGTTTATCTTCATAATTTACACCAAGCCAATGACACGACACGTTGATTGCGTGCGCACCTACCCACTACTGAACAGGTAGTCAGTGATAATGTGATAATGTAATAATTTCAGTATAATAATTATGCATACGTTTAATCATTTAATCATCAAATATATGCAGTCGTTAGTTCTATATGAAATAATGCATTTTGGGAAAAATAAATGATTACTCCCTCAAAATATACTTAGCTAGATAAGTATGCTTAGCAATTTTAGGTGAAATCGGCTACTGGTGTCAGAAGAAATAGCCATTGCATGACTACATGAAATTACTTGCATGACTACATGACATTACTTACAGATGTCATAGGCGTCGCCAGGGGGGGGGGGGGGGTCGGGGGGTGCGAACGAACCCCCTTTTCAGTTTTAACTTTTGGATACAAATATGACTATTGGTAAGGAAAGTAAATAATACGTCTCTGCTATTGGATATAGACTGTTTCTATTTCAGGAATACATGTTGAATATGTATGATCGCGATGTCAACTAGCTTCGCCCTCCAATTTAACTCTCTGTGGCTGTTGAGAGATTGTGGCGAAAAATAAGCGTCTGAATTATAGACATACAACAACAGCAACAACAACAACAACAATAATTTGTCTGCATCATGAAAAACTCTATCTATCTATCTATCTTCCGTTAATCTAGAACCCCTGTTGGGGACTTATAGATGCATGTATGCGCGTCAAACTGACAAGAGTGTTAGTATGAGTAAAAGTTGCAGTAAAAGCCAGAGGCAGTATATACAGGGGAGTGTTATTCTAGATAAAAGTAAAAACAGGGCTGGGATTTAGGCGAATGTGGTGTGTTCAATCCGGCTGACAGCCTGATTGAACTGGTTTAATGTGGGTAGGGTTGGAATACCCATAGGTAGGGAATTCCAGATGGCTACAGTGAAGAAGGAGTACTTATAGTAGTCTGTGTTGGCTGAGATAATTCTGTACTGGAGTGGATGTGAGTGTCTTAATGGTCTGGTGTTTTGCGTTAAGTAGTGTTCTGCTGGGATGGCCACAAGATCATTGGTGATCTTGTATAGCATGGATAGCCTGGTATCTATCCGTCTTAATTCTAAGCGACGCCATCCAAGCCTTTGTAAAGTATTTGTTACGCTGGATGTGCGCTGGTATGTACGAGTTGCCCAGCGAGCGGCTCTGCGCTGGACAATTTCGAGTTGATAGATAGAGTTTTGTGTGTGGGGGACCAAACTGAGGAGCAGTACTCTAGTTGTGGTCGTACCAGGGTTTTGTATGCTGTAGACTTAAGTTGTTCTGAGTGTACCTTGATGTTGCGCTTTAGAAAGCCTAGTGTTTTGTTTGCCTGCTTTGAAATCCTGTCTATATGTGTGTTCCAGGACATGTCTGATGTGATGTCTAACCCTAGGTATTTCGCTGAGGGGACAGATTCTAGTGTAGTGTTGTGTAGTTTGTATGTTGTGGGAATATGGTGTCTTGACTTTGTGATGTGAATGACTTGGCATTTTGAAGGGTTAAATTCCATATCCCACATGTTTTCCCATTTTTCTAGGTTAGTGAGGTCGTCTTGCAGGGCTTTTGATTGATCTTCAGTGTCTAATGTGATGTATATGGCTGTGTCATCTGCAAAAAGGCGAACTGTGGAGTGTACATTTTCGGGCAAGTCGTTAATGTATGCTAGGAATAGTATTGGTCCAAGAACAGACCCCTGTGGGACGCCAGACGAGACTGGTATGGCACCAGATGTCTTTCCATTTACAACTACTGATTGAGAGCGGTTGTCCAGAAATGATTTTATCCATTTTAATACGTTTCCCCTGATTCCATAGTTATGTAATTTAAATAAAGAGTTTTTCGTGACTGACTTTTATCGAAAGCTTTGCTAAAATCTAAAAGAATCAGGTCTACTTGTTTTTTGTTGTGTACAGATTTCAGTAGGTCATGAGTGAGCATCAGTAGTTGTGTCTCACAGGAGCGCTTTTCTCGGAAGCCATGTTGCATGTCATGTAGTATGTTGTTGTTAGTGAAGTGTTTTGTCATGGAAGAGGCCACTATGTGTTCGAGTACTTTGCAGAGAACGCAGGTGAGGGAGATCAGCCTATAGTTGGCAGGATTGGATCTGTCCCCTTTTTTGTATATGGGCGCTACATTGGCACTCTTCCAGATGGCTGGTAGTGTACCGCTGTCTAGTGATTTTTGGAAGATGGCTTTTAGGATTGGAGAGAGTTCTAAGTGGAGTTCTTTTAGGATTGTCGGTGTGACCTGATCCGGGCACGAGGCTTTGTGTGGGTTGAGATTCCGTAGTAGTTTGTCTATGCCGTTAATTGAAATCTCGATATCTGGTATTTTGTTATATGGGCCTGGATCAGCGGTACTCTGCTGACCGATGTCAACAGAGTCCTGTATGTTCATCTGGCAGAGGGACTTTAGAGATAGTGGTGACTTAGGGCTGAAGACGGATTGAAATTGTTTGTTGAGTAGTGTTGCTTTGTTGGTGTCATCCTCATGGGGAGTATAGCCTTCTTTGAGGGTAGATACTCCTGCTGCGTCTTGCTTAGCATGTTTAAGCAAAGAGTGTAGCTTTTTAGTGTTTGGTCTGTGTTGTGAGGATTCTTGTGTGGTGCTGTCTGGTGGTTGAGCTATATTCAGGACGCTTTCTAGGTAGTTCCGGTATGCTTGTTTACTTTTTTGCCTGAATAAGTGTTTTGTGTTGAGGAAGTGTTTTCGGTCTTCAGACAAACCTGTTGACCTTTGTTTTCTATATAATCTGTCTCTCTTCCTAGCTAAACGTTTTAATTCCTGATTTATCCATGGAAGTTTGTTTCTGTTGCATGCGAGTTTGGCGGGTATGTGTATATTTGTTAATATGTTAAGTTCTGTTGTGAAGCTATTCCATAGTTCCTCAACAGTGAGGTTGCTATATTGGTCTGAGTTCATCATGTTCATGTGGTATGTATTCAGTGCAAGTTTGATGCCATCCCAGTTGGCTTTCTTATAAAGAGGGATATTTCTCGGTGACTGTGATTTAATTTTTGTAATCATGTCCACTTCCATGTGTGCTATGTCATGGTCACTGATACCGGGTAGTACGTTGACCCTTTTGATCAGTGTGGGGTTGTTTGTGAAGAATAGGTCTAGGATGTGTTTGTCTCTTGTTGGTGTGTTTACGACTTGGTGTAGGTTGAGGTCGTTTATGACCTCTAGAAATTCTCTGTAGTAGGATGAGTGTCTGCAATCTGGTGTAGGTGTCATGTTGCCCCAGTCCATTTTCGGTAAATTGAAGTCGCCTCCGATCCAGACATTTGCGTTGTGTTTTTGTGCCAGTTCCAGAGACTTCCTAAATTCTAGGAGACTCTGGTGATCATGTGCATGTGGTTTGTAGTATACGCAGATTAGTAGGGGTTTACATCCTTTCATTTCTAATTTTATCCATAAATTTTCACAGTCTGTCTGAAGTTCTGTTATGTTCTGAACGATAAATGAGTTTTTAATTGCGATGAATACCCCACCCCCTGTTTGCCCTAGCCTGTCCCTTCTGTATGGGGTGTATCCAAGGCAAGGGTCAAACACTTCACTGTCATGATGTTTGGGTTTCAGCCACGATTCGGTCCCCAGGACAATATCTGGTTTTACCGAGTCAATCATGTTTTCATATTCTTCTTGTTTGTCCATTATGGATCGGCAGTTGATAATTATGACCTTTAGTGGTTTAGGACGTCTGGCTTGTGGAGGTTTTGTTTTCTTTTTGTTGTCTGTTGATTTTTGTTTGGGAGTTGAAGTAAGCAATGGCGTGCTTTCCTCATGCGGAGTGTCATTTAAGTCAGTGTATGGATTTGGTGTGTCGAAAGAGTCCAGAGTTCGGTGTGTGTTTGAGGTGGTGTTTAGGCTGTTACATTGTAGGCATGTCCACACCCCAACCCTACTTGACCCTAATCTGTCATACATGCTGTCAGATATGTTCTGGCAATCGGCATGGTACCAGGTGTAGCAGGTTTCGCATTCCACCCCCTTACATGTCCATGTGACTGGTAGTTGGCAGTTTCCACATGAATGGGATTTATGTAGAAGACTCTAGCGAATTACCTAGTCCAGAATGTCCAGGATTTGGTTCGATGTCTGAGCAAAGAAGTATTAGCGTTGCTAATGAGAACAGTGTTTTGTGTCTCGTTGTTTTGTGACGTGTTGACGTTGCTTGGTACCAGAGCGAGAATTTCAGGGCTGATGTGCGACTAATAGCACTTGTCAAGCATGTGTCCCCATTTACCCGCGTGTGGGTGGGGTAGGTTTCTGCAGTTTTGCATTGGTGTCTGTAGATGCTCACATGGAGTAAGAGTAGTAGGAGGGCCCACTGGAGTATGTTTGCAGTGTTGAGCAACGTTTACAGCATGTATGTTTGCAACTGTAATGCTTGGTTGCAGTAGCACTGGGAGAGATTGGAAAACATACGAAAACTTACAAAGTTGCAGCTTTCACAGTGGAACCGGAAGTGGAAAATATTTGGTTGCAGGTGCCCACCGTGAACAATGTTTACCGTGGTAACGTGGTAAAATGGTTTTCCTCGATAAACCCTAATTTTGGTGATGGTTTTATACTTTGTATGTGCAAGGTACAGGGTTTATACAATTAAATGGTTTGGTCTCACCTATGGTCCCATCGGAAATTGAGAGAAAATTGAGAAAATCTCGAGAGAAGATGAAAGATGTCAGTTGACATTGGCTACGCATGCGCTGTCTCTAAAGATAAAAGATAAAATCTCTAAAGATAAAAGCCAACGGAAGTTGGACTCCTACTTTGTACCCGGGTAAATTATATTTTCATATGTGTACATATTCATCCCCACCCAAAAAACCACATATACAGCCCCACACCCCGCTCCCTGGCCAGATTAAATTCATGTCGTGTTTGGACCCCACCACATAGACACGACACGCGGCAATTCCACTACGATTCCACTACAACCAAAATAAATGAAAATGACCGATGCGAAAAGTAAAAGTTGAAAAATGATTTAGGGACCTGGCTTGACTTGTCTGAGACGCAAGTTCGGGTCGATTTCCTTGGAGGAGTGTTGAAAGTCATTTTCTACGATTTATCTAAGATTTACAGATATTTTTCTTACATAAATTCGGTGGTGCGATTGTGGAAATTATAGCTCTAAAATGCATTAGAACGTCGGAAATTGCACATAGAATTAACAATTCGTTCCCACGAAATGACAATTCGTTCCCTCGAATTAACAATTCGTTCCCATGATATAACAATTCGTTCCCACGAAAAACAATTCGTTCCCTCAATTTAACAATTCGTTCCCTCGAATTAACAATTCGTTCCCACGAATTAACATTGTTAAATTGGGGGAACGAATTGCTAATTCGTGGGAACGAATTGTTAATTCGTGGGAACGAATTGTTAAATTGAGGGAACGAATTGTTATTTCGTGGGAACGAATTGCTTCTACGTCCCCTGCGGCTCAGTACTGATGCACCATATGCAAAATATTGTCCTTATATATGATGAAGCGGCAGATTATGCACCAGGAAACTGGTATTGCACATTGCACGTGAATGCCCGTCATATCAAGGTATAGTGTTGTCAGTGTTTCATTTCGTTATTTCACCTTTGTATACGTGTATGATGAATATAACATGCTTACACTAATACCACACGAAGTCGCATAACAAAAAAAAACATTTAGACTGACAAACCCAGCTTTGAACAATTATGACCAGTCAGAGACATAGAGAGACTTAAAGGCACATGCCCACTAAGTAGGCACAAAATGGTCTTTATAGGAATTAAATATACCGTAATCTGTGGATATGACTTTTTCTGGCAAAATAAACATTCACCATTACCCCACGCATTGATTGGAATTATTATACATTTTATATCAGATGTAAATTTCCACTTTGATATCAGGGGCGATAACCGTGTTTCCTTAAAATGTTAACGGATCTTACTATTTATTCTCTGTATTTATTTTGTGATGTGCAATGATCCTACTTTATAATCCGTCGAAAAAAAAATTCAGGTGACACCTTTAATTAGTATGAATAATTAAAAAATATCATGCCTCATTTGCAAATGAAAATAGCCTGATAGCCCCGCGAGTCACTATCAGTAAAATACATATTACTAAATTATTGTATCAGTAAAGCAGGCACTTTACATTTTTAGAACTGGTGGAATAGTGACAAAATTATATCCTTATACAATTCCTATATATAATATGGTGTGCCTACTGAGTGGACATGTACCTTTAAAATCTACTAAATTTACTATCGTTTGGATGCACAAGCGCACGAATTATTCGAGTTGTCTCCCTTCGACTGAATATGAAGAAATGATGATGCGCTGATTTACCCGCAGTCCGTCACGACGAATGGGAGCGTATTCAGTGTTTGACCAGTATAGCTACCGATTATTTCATAAGCATGCCAACATGATAATAGAAATGTAATTTGCCCTATCGCTCACCTGTGGAATGTCACAAAAATCAAGCAAATACTGGTATGTAAAGTTGTCACTACATATACATCAAAATAAGGCCATGACAGGCACAAAATGTCAATGCGACAAACTTGAGAAGTCACCAGGGTAAGAGTTGTCTCGTGATATGTACAGATATATCTTACACAACTTTGAGAGGTTTGGAGACCACAACCACAGGTGGAAGACTCGGACCTATGACACCAAACAAATGCCTATTAAAAGAAATCCCATACCCCCCCCCCCACCCCCCCCCCCCCCCCCACCCACTTGGTCTCGTACATTACCATCTTCTATAAATAGAAGATGGTAATGTACGAGACCAAGTGGGTGGGGTAATGGGATTTTTTTTAATAGTCATTTTTTTGGTGTCATAGGTCCGAGTCTTCCACCTGTGACCACAATAGGATGCTTCCAGCCTACTTTTTATTGCAATCCTTAGATTGTATGTATTATATAACCATATTCCGTAATTTGAAAAAGTATTGTACATCGATCATTTCTGCCAAGTCTCGTAGAAATCGGTCTGGTGGTTCGTGAGAAGAAGATTTTTTAAAATGTTGTGCTATTTTTAGACGGCCGCCATCTTGGATTAACGATGACCGCCATTTTAACAAAACTAAAAAGGCTTGGACCATAACTGCGGAGTTTGCTACCAATGGCCAAGCAATTTGTATGAAGATGACGTTTGAAATATCTAATAAAAGAACGACCTTTTGACCTTTCGGCGGCCATCTTGGATGATGTAATCATCTGAGTTCGACAAAAAATGCTCCTAAGTGATCGCTTTGTCCATACCTTCGAATTGATATATGACATGACCATATTCGGTCAAATGTGAAATTTGACACCTACTTGACCCCTCCTGCCCCGCCCATTTTTGACCCGGGGGCCACCATTTGAAGGAATCTGAAACATCGTTAAGTAGCGATCATTCATATCAAGCTTCGTCGAAATCGGCCTGGCGGTTCGTGAGAAGAAGATTTTTTGAGAATTTGACCTACTTTTCAACGGCGGCCATCTTGGATTTCATGATAACCATCATTTTAACAAAAATGAAAAGGCTGGACCCACTGGCCATTACTGTGAAGTTTGGCCAATATTGGCAAAGTGGTTCACGAGAAGAAGACGTTTGCAATTTATATTTAAAGAACGACCTTTTGACCTTTCGGCGGCCATCTCGGATGACGTAATTACCTCATTTCGACAAAAAAAAGTACAGAGTGACCGTCTCCTCGATACATTCGATTTGATATATGACATGACCATATTCGGTCAAACTTGACCCCTCCTGCCCCGCCCATTTTTGACCCGCGGTCCACCATTTGAAGGAATCTGAACCAGCGTTAACTATCTATCATTCATACCAATTTTCGTAAAAATAACCCAATAACCGTGAAGTTTAGCCAATATCGGCCAAGCGATTCACGAGAACAAGACGTTTGAAATCTTTATTAAAATAACGACCTTTTGACCTTTCGGCGGCCATCTTGGATAACACGACCATCCAATTTCGACAAAAAAAATGTATCAGAGCGATCGCCTCTTTTTATACCTTCGATTTGATATAGACATGACCATATTCGGTCAAAAATAAAATTTGACCCCAATTTGGCCCTACGGGCCACGCCCATTTTTGACCCCGGGGCCACCATTTTAACAAGTTTGAAAGAGCATTGTACATCGATCATTCCTACAAAGTTTCGTCGAAATCCGGCTAGCGGTTCATGAGAAGAAGATTTTTTTAAGAATTTATGCTATTTTTAGACGGCGGCCATCTTGGGTTAGCGATGACATCCATTTTAACAAATCTGAAAAGGCTTCACCGATGGACCATAATTTTTAAGTTTGGCTACCATGGGCCAAGAGGTTCATGTGAAGAATAATTTTGAAATCTAATAAAAGAACGACCTTTTGACCTTTCGGCGTCCATCTTGGATGACATAACCATCCGATTTCGACAAAAAAATGCACCAGAGTGATCGCCTCGTTGATACCTTCGATTTGATATAATTATGACATGACCATATTCGGTCAAAAATAAAATTTTACCCCAATTTAACCCCACGGGCCACGCCCATTTTTGACCCCAGGGTCACCATTTTAACAAGCTTGAAAGAGCATTGTACATCGATCATTCTTACCAAGTTTTGTCGAAATCCGGTTGGCGGTTCTTGAGAAGAAGAATTTTGAAGAATTGGATTACGTAATGACGTAATTTTAACAATTTTGTAATCCCCCTACCTAAGGACCATGACCACGAAGTTTGGTGACTATATGCCCAATGGTTACCGAGGAGAAGACGTTTGAAAATATTCACGGACGGACGGACACATAGCGGTAACAATAGCTCACATGAGCTTCGCTCAGGTGAGCTAAAAAGGTGAAGAGTGATACGAATTAAGAAAATGAGCAAAGAACAGATAAAACTGTTATAGTTTGTCAAAATACATGAACTAACAGTTAAGAAACGAATAACCCATGCTCCCCGTCTAATAAGCTTCTCGTTTTCATGACTCGTTACATATTTCAAAATTCAAAGAATCCGGACATTGGGATATTTTAAGCATCCTGCTACATACATCCTCCCAAGAATTAGCTAGATATTTAAATACTATCTGCGAGAATTAATCAGAAAATGTCTTAATGTGTCCAAATCTCGGGGCGGGGGATTGTCCCCTCCTCCCGCCCTCACCCCTTCCCCAAAAGGCGGGTAAAACAATGCATTTGAAGAGTATATATTCAGCGTCTTCATACAGATTGACAGGATCTGTCCAACCTTCCTGGTGTAGCTTGGCACACACAACTCCATGTTCCTGATGCCGTGTCATGTATTGTGGTTTTGTGCGTGCATTCTGATAACCCGACTTGTATGTATGTAACGCAGGGTGACATGTAAGTCGCCTTGCGTTACTGACAGAAAAATCGGCTTAGCATTCCGAGTTTATTTACAGTTTTCATGCGTGAGAATATAAAACCCATAAAAGCAACAATTTGAGAATAGTTACGACAGAGGGGGGCCTATAATGGAATTAAACGGTGTTAACAGTTGTGAGGTCGATTTACACCTTAGCTAACATTGTTGTGGTCTAGTGTTATATAGACAGCGGACTGCAGATTTGTTAACAGCTATTAATAATGTTTTCCGGATTCGATTGGTTATGCAATTCCCGCCTCTTAGTATTTGTCCAGTCTATAAATGGCTAACCAGTCAAAGTGTGCTGTGTGCGGCGGGAAAATCCCTTGTCATTAGACACATTATTAACATGACAGTCTAATTGCCGCTTGGATAAATTAATTGTTTGTCTAATTCCCGAAGGTGTGTGTGTGTGTGTGTCCGTGTGTCCATGTGCGTGCGCGTGCGCGCGCGCGTATGCGTGCGTGTGTGTGTGTGAAATATTTCCCCATAGACACATCAGTACGGGTTACTTATACGGGTCTGGTTCTTTTGACTGTCTAATTCTCGTGCGTTTGAATAGTTTCGCTATTTCGCTATTTAATTCTGTGACAGACATTGATCGTATATACAGTAGACATTCAACCGTAACGATGCGGGACGGATGCGGGGGGTCAGAATTGGGGGTGTAGGATTGGCAAGGTACATGAAACGGATACACTCCCTCCCACCTTCCGTCTATCTAATCATGTATACATGTATTGTCTCACGAACGAATTACTCGTGATATACAGCTTACACCTACGTGTATTTCAACCATGACGGCAAAATATAGACCGGCCATATGATACAGTGAACCATCTGTGATTCATGATGCCGTATACCCACAGGGGAATAACGCGGATCATGGATGGTAAGGGGGTTAACGGTTCCTTAATCCTTTCACCACTAAGTAACTGGGATGGATTTTGATATGTTCATTTTACAACCAATCCAATCGTCACAAAATGATTTTCAGACTAGTCAATTTATGAAAAGGGGGTTTCACGGTGTGTTTGTAAATATGAAACTTACTTGCAAAAAGTGCAGATCCTGATGAGACGGCTCGTCACGAGCCGGCTCATCTGGATCTACACTGTTTGCCAACACCATTATACAAGTATGTAGTGTTGAAAGGGTTAATTAAATGTATCATGGTTATGTTTCAAATCCAGCAGAAAGTCACAGAGGAATATAAATTGCCATAAAAAAGACACTAAATGCCTAATATTAGGCAACGCCCATGTCTCACCCACACATCTACATCTAACTGTGCTTACTATTTATATTTCGCAGACATAAAATATAACAATAAGCTTAAGTGTACATACAATAATAAAAACGTCTATCAAAAATATATTCCATGGCTAATATCCGGGACAAAATACTATACCACATTAATACATGTTTCTACAATCCCCTTCTGCAAATTGAAATACAATGTTTCACTCATTCCGCCCCCGCAAATATCACGTATTACTGGTGTTATTTTGGCTTCAACCCATTCACCACAGTGATATTTCATCTCACGTGACTCAGGAGATGTAACGGTGTGAATCGGCTGGTCACGCGTGACATACTTCTAAATAGGTGCGGCGGTGTATGAGAAAACGGCGGTTCTTGGCCAAATTATACGCATCATAGGTTGTCGGTCTGGATTCATATGAGAGGGATGGCTCTATAGTCTATTGGTAGGGAATTGGACTTCAGTGTAATATCGGTGGTCCTTGTTTGAACGGTTCAAAACCCGCATTAGGTGTGAACAAATACTTTCAAATTATTTTCATTCGTATCTTTCGGGTGATATATGAGACATGAAACCGAATGTCCCGTCTCTGTATGTACATGACCTTAACTGTTGCGGGGACGCAAAACTCATTCACATCTTCACTTTTTTCATCGATCATCAAACAAGGACTTTGCGATCAGTGTAGACACAGAGCAGTCTGTGTATCTGCGGGACCTGATCAGGTTATGCACTGATCGCCATTCTCACTATGATCGGGCTACATATCTGGGGCCCGTTTCACTAAACTTCGTACGACTAAAATGTTCGTAAGTGCAAACGTATGATAGTCTGTAAATTTCACATTAACAAAGTGTTCTTGTAAACAATTATTTGATTTACATTTATTGAACATAGATGCAGCCTATGTTCAATGTAAACCCATTAATTTAAATTTCCAGACTATCCTAAATTTGAACTTACGAACAATTTAGTCGTACCAAGTTTAGTGAAACGGCCCCAGGGGCGCCGGCAGCATCATAAGATTGGTCCGGCGAATCCAGTGGGTGCCCCCGCTGCCCACCCAAAGTGTATGTTGTTACCACTCGCTCACCGAGACGGCTCAACTGAGTTGTAACAAAATACACTTTTGATGAGAAATGCGAAAAATTGCAGAACTAATATTTACATTTCGTTTTTGTTATATAATTATATGAATTCCATATGAATATGTCAGACTGTATGATCCGTCCGTCGCCGCACCTGTTCCGACGTCCCGGCAGATTTGCGCTAAAAGACATACAGAGCTAGATTGGTCAAAGCAATCAATTTTATTTTCCAGAAAGCCGATTCATAAACAAAATCTTTCATTTGTTTCTGTATATTATTTGCTATGAAATGCTCTGAAACACATTTGACTTGACATCTCAGAAAATATTTCATCTCCTCAAAAACAGTCCTGCATTGAAACAGATAATTCACATTATTTCTCATACGGTTTCACCTGCGTTACTTTTTTAATAAATTATGCATTACCTGCGTTACTTAGATTTTGTTTAGGCGAAAATCACCCGTTTCAAAGTATCACATATTCAAACTTTGCGACTGGATACATACGGTTTATGGAGTTTGCGTCCAGCGTAGACCCAGATCAACCTGCGCATCCGCGCAGTCTGATCTGCGTCTACACTGTCCGCCATTAAGTTACTAAAACACCGCCCCCTTCTCAAACAACGCACTGTTACAAGTGCAAAAGCGGACCAGGAGCTAGACTGGTCATAAATGCCAACAGCGTCATGTCTCAAGTTTTATATATAACCATTCCATACCCGGCGTTGTATTTTGTGGTTCGCCGCACCTGGGCACGTGACCGCTGTGTATTACCTATTGTACGCTCGAGTAGGCAGTACATACGATCGTTTGAGCTGACCGGCGTGATAAGCGAGTTGTTATTGTTGTCAGTATAAGTTTATCTGTCGAGATGGTAATTTGTATATAGGACGTACCATTCTTGTTTGCGCGTGGATTTTAGTTTAATTTGTTCGATATTTGTTTGTTTACTTAGTTATAAACATGGGGGCCTGTTTGGGGGTTGAGAATTCACAATTCGTGATTTACATAAAAACTGGTGATCGTAAAAATGCAGGTACCGATGCGAATGTGAAAATGAAACTACACGATGCAAACGGAAACGAAACGAATGCTTTGGTTTTAGATAATTTCTTTAGAAATGATTTTGAAAGCGGTCAGTTGGATGTATTTCCAATAAAGGAGAAGTTGGTAAAATACAAAGATTTCGCTGGTAAGATAACTAGAATTGAGTTCTGGAGGGATAATTCCGGATTCGGGGCAGATTGGTACGTGGATAAAATAATCGTGGAAAACAGGAAGACAAATGACATGTACATGTTCCCAGTTTTTCGGTGGATTCGACCCGACTATCATTACATCATCGAACATTTGGACACTTCACTGCCACAGTTTGACTTGCACCAAGACCAGAGAAAGATCGAACTTGAAGAAAAGCGGGAGGTTTATCAGTTGTGCCAGAAGGTGCCAGGATGCCCGGCGCAGGTATACATAGCCACTATTGTGCTACACTCTTCCCCATAACCCTGGCTCATCTTTTCATAGAGACTATTGTGCTACACTCTTCCCCATACACCCAGCCCAGGTATACACAGACACTTCCCCATACCACTTGCCCATGTATACATAGACACTAGTTTGCTACACTATTCCCCATACACCCAGCCCAGGTATACATATACACTTCCCCATACCCCTGGCCCATATATACATACACACTATTGTGCTACACTCTTCCCCATACACCCAGCCCAGGTATACATAGACACTATTGTGCTACACTCTCCCCCATATCCCTGGCCCAGGTATACATAGCCATTATTGTACTACACTCTTCCCCTAGTCGTGACTTCATGACTGTCTTGATAGGTGATGTTCTCAACTAGGCCCATGTATACATAGACACTATTGCTCTACACTCTTCCACATAACCCTGGCTCGGGTATACATATAGACAATATAGAGAATAGTAGGTTAGTGCCGCGAATGGGAAAAAATATCTGGCAAGGCTTAGGAAATGGGATGGGCGAGGCTCTGCCGAGCACATCCCGTTTCCGTGCCGCGCCAGATATTTTTCCCATTCACGGCACTAACCTACTATTCTATTTATCCCGTCAACACCTACAAATGGCTGTAAAATGCAAAAATTGTATTGACTGGATATCAAAAATGTTTCACGGCACCGTGTTTCACGGCACCGTGTTTCACGGCACATATGCACTGTGTTGACGGGATAAATTGCATTACACTCTTCTCCATACCCCTGGCCTATGTATACATAGACACTATTGTGCTACACTCTTCCCCATACCCCTGGCTCAGGTACATGTATACATAGACAATATTGCATTACACTCTTCCCCATACCCCTGGCCCAGGTATACATAGCCACTATTGTGCTACACTCTTCCCCATACTGTATTGGCTCGCAGCTGAGAAAATGGGATCTTACAACAATTGCAATGATTGTAGAATCTGACCAGATTGCTTGTAACAATTAACGACAGATACTATTGACTTGAAAACAGGTCATTTTGATACAAGCTACCGGGTCAATTGTAGGTCCTGATCTTCTTACTAGTCACTTGTTATATACCCCCGGACTACAGAGTATGTCAAGGGGTACATAGTTTTCGTCATTCCATCCATCCTCAGTCCGTCTGTTCGTCCGTCCGTAAGATTTGCATTAAAGCTTTCCATATCTCTGCAACCTTACATCAGATTGACTAGAAACTTCTTATACTTTGTTATCATCATCCATATTTTCATTCTATAGTCCACCCATGTGGCTTTCATTCCAAATGTCAAGACCCAATTACTTATTATTTGTTGGTCGGACAAGGTGTCGGCCGGGGGGTATCCTTGAACCCTTGCTCACTTGCTCTAGTAGGAAAAGATTAATTATTTTGCTATGACAGTAAGACTACTTTGACTGAATAGCGAACACCATTAAAGGTACATGCCCACTCAGTAGGCACAAAATGTTCTGTATAGGTATTAACCCTTTCAACCCTAAGGAACTGGAATGGACTGATATGCTAATGTTCCGACCAATCCAATGGTCACAAAATGATTTTCAGATTCGTCCATTTATGAAAAAGGGGTGTTTTTATTCTCAAAAATATTAAAATTACTTTCAAAAAATGCAGATCCTGATGAGACGGCTCTGTAGCATGATAACGATACCACAAATTTTTCATTGCTTTTTTTACGAGCCGGCTCATCTGGATCTGCACTTTTTGCATAAACCAATATAGCGAGATTTCGGGTTCAAAGGGTTAATTAAGTGTATAATTGTGTCACTATTCCACTTACAAGTGCCCGCTATACAGATATAATCATTTAGTAATATTTATTTTACTGATAGTGACGCTCGGTGGTATCAGGCTATTTTCATATGCAAATGAGGCATGCTATTTTTGAATTATTTGTACTAATTAAATGTGTCGCCTAAAAAAATGATATTTCGACAGGTTATAAAGTATGATCATTGCACATGAAAAATAAATGCAGATAATAAATAGTAGTGTCCGTTAACAGTTTATTGAAACCCGGTTATCACCCCTGATATCAGCAGTGTGGAAATTTACGTCTGATATCAAATGTATAATAATGCCAATCAATATGTGGGGTAATGGTGAATGAATGTCTATTTTGCCAGAAAATTTTGTGCGTACTGAGTGGGCATGTACCTTTAACATAGCCCCTGATCAGTGAGTTTCAATGATCTGAAACACACGCACCAGGTAAGCTGATGAATTATGCATGGAAGGAAACAATTAACATCATTGAAAAATCAATAACCAATGTTCATGGTTTAATTATTTATCTCAAGGTCGTGCTCATTTCAAAACCAAGAAACAATAACTGATATGTGGCTGTGACTGGAGACTGGCTTATCACATTTCTGGTCAGTCTAGATCCTGATCTTCTCACACATTCCTGCAGTCTGATATGGACAGAGCTCCAGATAAGCTGCATATTTGCTTAAATACCCATTTAAAATTGCCAAAAACCCAATTGAAATCAGAAGTAGTGAGTATCAAAAAGCAATAAAAAACTGTGGTGCCTTTATCATGCTGCAGAAAACAATAAACAGACCACAAATATAGCATATTTTTTCTTATTTTCCATGAAAACACATCTTGGTATTTCGTTAGAATTGTCTCCAAGGAGACAATTCTAATGAAATGCCAAGACATGTTTTCAATTCGAAGCAAACTATTCAATAATTGCTGTCTGTTGATGTGTAAACAGTAGTGTGATTTTATTTTGCCCAATTAAGATTTTGAAACACCCAATTGCTTCAGAAATGATGGAGTGACAATACTCAATTACTAATGACTTATCTGGATAGTGTATAAGTGTGAGAAAAGTGTGAGAAAAGGCTTGGTGACTTTCTATATATGGAAGCAAATTGAAGAACAATGTACCGTAACCACTCTCTCAGATCTATAAATACAAGTATGTGATTCGCCGTGAGAAAACCGGGCTTATTGTCATTGTGATCAGTGTCGACCCAGATCAGCCTGCGCATTTAAATTGCACAGTCTAAGGGTATGCACTGTTAGCTGTTGTGTGTGTTAGAACAGTATCAATTTAGATTATAATCTTGTTACCCTTAGAATGCGGGAACCGAAAATAGTCGTCTGCTGATAATTCATATTTTGTCTTTTCTCTCAGTAAAAACATGGTTTGGCAGCATTTTAGAATCATTTCCATTGGAAATGATTCTAAAGTGCTGCCAAACCAAGTTTTTGATGAGAAAAATGAAAAAATTAAAAATATTCAACAGACGACACAAATTAATTCAGCATTGTAAGGGCTAAGTATGCTAAAATGTGCAATCAGGAATTAAATCATTTGGAAATTATCTAAGGGGCCCTTTTCTGTCATTTCGAGAAAATCAGGCCCGTACGCAGAGGGGGTGCGACGGGTGCGTACGCACCCCCCCTTAACCCTTTCACTCTTAACCCGCATGCCTGTATAGTGGTATTGGCAAACAGTGTAGATCCAGATGAGCCGGCTCGTAACAAGCCGTCTCATCAGGATCTGCACTTTTTGCAATTCATTTTCATAATTTTGAGAACAAAAACACCCCATGTTCATAAATGGACTGGTCTGAAAATCATTTTCTGATGATTTAGATTGGTTGCAAAATTAACAAAATAAAAATCCATTCCAGTTATTGGTGAACGGGTTAATCTGCCGAGGTCTGTCCGTGGATGTGCAAAAACAATGTTTAGCCCTTCGCGCCGTCGATAACGCACCCCCCTAAAATAATTCCTGCGTACGGGCCTGAAAATCACGCTAAATTGGAAATTTTAAATCCCATGAAACTATATAATTATTTCAATTAGATAAAGTTATGCATCAGCTCAGTCTCATCAGGATCTGCAATTCCATCAATGAAACACATTTTAACAAGAAATGTAGATCGTTATCAGGCTACACAAGTGTGTGCTATTTGATCAGGATCTACACTGGTCACAAATCCCATAAGCCCCATTTCTCCAGTCACGGCAGCCACATTTATAGGCGGATGTGTTTTTCCTAAGTGTTTGGATTGTTATACTGTTACACAATCACATCTTTCTATTTTAATTGAACAGTTACGTCATAATGTAATTGTCTTCAATTTACAATCACATTTTTCTATTTTAATTGAACAGTTACATCATATTTTAATTGTCTTCAATTTTCATTGGTTTATGGAGTGTCATTTAAGGCGGGGCCAACGGGTTCTTCCTGCATTTAACTTGCTTCTAAGAACAGAATATTTACATTGAGAACAAAATATATTGAGCCCTGAAATTAGAATCAATAGCCTGACATGGTGCCAGGTCCATACCACACCAAAGTCACTTGGCCCCTTCCCCTAAAAGTAATAAGATTAAGAATAATTATATTACTCATATAAGGGGTATAACGAGACAAGACATACAAGAATACCAAAGACATACCTGAGAGCCAAACCAGGAGCCGATTTCATCAAAATTGCAAAGTATACTTTCCTAGCAAAGTATACTTTGAGGGAGCAATCATTGATTTTTCTGAAATGCATTATTTCATGCAGAACTAACGATTGCATATATTTGATGATTAAAACTATGCAGAATTATTATACTGAATTTATTACATTATCACAGCCAAAAATTTGCTGTGATAATGTAATAAATTCAGTATAATAAAAATTAATAAATTTATTCTAAAATTTAAAATTTCTCCCTCAAAGTATACTTTTCTAGGAAAGTATACTTTGCAATGTTGATGAAATAGGCCCCTGGTCTCCAGTTGGGATTCTGGTAAGAAAGAATCCTGATTGTTAAATTACCCATCACATGCTCCCACCTGCCGCCCACTGCACCATAACAGGAAACTGTTGTTCAATGCTGATTTTTTGTCTCACCCACGTTACTACTAGTGGAAAGTGAAACAGCGGTCAAAATTCCGGTGTCGGCATCAACAATTTTGGACAATGTTGAATATCTAGTTATCCGCTACTCAGATCATTACCAAACTTCATCAATAGCTTCAGGGCTCCAGATAAGGAATTAGTAATTGAGTATTGTCACTCCATCATTTCTGAAGCTATTGGGTATTTAAAAAATTAATTGGGTAAAATGAAATCACACTACTGTTTACACATCTAGAGACAACAATTATTGAATAGTTTGCTTCGAACTGAAAACATGTCTTGTCATTTCATTACAATTGTCTCCTTGGAGACAATTCTAATGAAATACCAAGATGTATTTTCATGGAAAATAAGAAAAATATGCTATTTTTGTGGTCTGTTTATTATTTTCTGCCATACCATAAATTTGTTATTGCTTTTTGATACTCGCTACTTCGGATTTCAATTGATTTTTTGACAATTTTAATTGGGTATTTAAGCAAATACGCAGCTTATCTGGAGCTCTGAGCTTCCTCACTATTAAAATACATACGCATTAACAGATTATATAGCAGCATATACTATTCTACGAGACAAAAAGCTACTTAAACTAGGCAACATTACTAGTATATTGTTACCTAGGTAATCACTATTGAATGATCACTAACAACCATATAGGACAGCTTAATTATAATATCAATCAAACGTTTCTCCCCAGGTCAGGTGACATCGGCTTCCTGACGCCATTTCTATGTACTTTTATGTTTAACCCTTAGAATGCAAGAACCAAAAATTGTCGTCTGCTGCTGTTTCATATTTTGTCTTTTCACTCAGAAAAAAAGATGGTTTGGCAGCATTTTAGAATCATTTCCGTTGGAAATGATTCTAAAATGCCGTCAAACCATGTTTTTATGAGAAAAATGTAAAATAATAAATAAACAACAGACGAAAAAATTTAATTCAGCATTGTAAGGGTTAAATTTCTGTGAGGGCAGGGGATATAGGGATCATCGTTTAGAATGTGAAACTGTGGGGCAGAACCTCTCTAAACCGGACACCCAGAAAAAAACCCCGATACACTGACAGTGATCACAATAACGTTTATGCGTCAGTCCAAAATTGACATTAAAGTTTTTGTATTCATTTATTTATATCTGCAACCGTAAATCGGATTGACTTGAAACTTGGTATGCTTGTTTATATCATCCATGTTTTCATGCTATTGTCCACACGATGGCCTGTATGGCCAGCGTCCATGTCAAATTATTGAGATAGTTGTGGATTAGTTTGCTTGCCGAAAAATGGTGGTACATTGTAATCATGGGCAGAATCAGGGGGGGGGGGGGGAGGGGGGGGGGGGCACGCGCGCCCCCCCCTAAAATTCGCCGAGTAAAGATTTTTTACAAGTTACAAGACACGTTTCATGCCAAGTCTAAACATACTGTGACAGTGTCAATATTTTTGCTCCAAAATGCGCCAGAACGCAGGAAATGTGATGTATATAGATTTGCAAAATTTTTCGGGTGGGAATGCCCCCGGACCCCCCTAGCGCTATCTCGACTATTTTGCAATACTTGACTAAGCTCGTTCGATAAAATAGTCAAGTATTGCAAAATAGTTACGCCCCCCCCACCCCAACCCGAAATCCTGGATCTGCGCCTGGTAATTCCTACTAAATGTATCAATTGGCAGCCAATTAGCATGTTGCAATTGTTGTGTGCTCGTTGTAATTGGGTGCCATGACAATTTGCTGTCGATTCTTTGCGTGTTTATCTTCATGAAGCTTTTATTATATCATATTATGTTTATATATTTGTGTGGGCTACAGTCTACAAAATGCTGTAGGGGGCGGGAGTGGCGGGGAATGATAAGTAAAATGGATGTCCTCTGTCCCTATGGCCCACTAGTTATACAGCTTTAATATATGCTGCCAGTAGGGGCATCCATGTCCATCGACACATTTCTAGTGTAATATTTATTTTCTATATTTCTCAATGAGACGGTTTAGATGAATGGTCAAAACATATACTTCTAAATGTGATAAGAATAAGGAAAATATTTAGATTTCTTAAAGGGAAAATAGGCAGTAAATGGTCGAAAATGATCATGGTAATGTAATAATCAAAATATAATCAAAAGTAAATATGTCTGGATCTTATTTTGTATGTGAAAATAAAATGTATTAATTACATACTTTTAAATAGAAATAGTTTTAGCCAGAATTTGAACTAAAAATATCTGTATCTGGCACGAATTTAATTGTTCTGAACTAAACTATTTCACCCATTAAAGGTACATGCCCACGCAGCAGGTTACACTGTACTACTCATTTTCATTTTCGGTCATGCCTTATATGAGCCATTTGTCTACCCACTAACGAGTTATTTTTAATTACGGCGCGTGTTAATTGGTATTAAATCGCATTTTATATGCCGCGACCAGAAAGGGTATTTTCCGACCTCGTGTTATTTTTACCAACACGCGTCACATGACACGGTCAATCATATCACATATTTGACATGCGCAGTGAAGTATCGGAAGTTGAGAAGAAAAATCCGAGTCCAAATCTAAATCTCCACGTAACTCTTTCCATTGGTGATCTGGTCGCCAATATGAACCACTCTCTCTCTCTCTCTCTGTACTGCCTGTCCCTCATTTGACATTTGACCTTTTTTTTTGGCCGACGCCGTTTCATACAATTTCCGTCCTGGACGTTTCGACATGTTGATATTCTTGTTTACATATTGGGAAGCCTACTGGCGCAAGTAATATACTGCGCATGCGCACCGCAAGCCGTGATGTGCAAGTCGTCGTCCCCGCACATTATCAAAATAGACTGTTACCACCGCGCGTCGCTAACAGTAAATTGATAATTAATAAATGATTATATTTGTATAGCGGGCACTCGTAATTTTTAGAACTGGTGGAATAGTGACATAATTAAACACTTATTTAATTCCTATAAAGAACATTTTGTGCCTACTGCGTGGGCATGTACCTTTAAGGGTGAAATTGTAAACGGATATAAATAGTTATATACCCACGCCTGGTGATTGGTATTTCATTCAAGTATACACGTTTACACACGCACTTGCGAGCCTTGCCCTCAATGACACTGGTATAGATTACTATATAAATAGTGGGTGGCAGGTGGGAGCACGCGATGGGTAATTTAATGATCGGGGTTCATCCTTACCGGAATCCTGACTGGAGACCTGGTTTGGCCCTCACATACGTCTTTGGCATTTTGTATGCGACAGTTGAATCTGGTTATACCCCTTATGTGAGTATTACGATATTCGTAATCCTATTTTAGGGGAAGGGGCCAAGTGACTTTGGTGTGGTATGGACCTGGCACCAGGTCAGGTTATTCTAATTTCAGGGCTGAATATATTTGTTCTCGATGTAAATATTCCGTTCTGATTTTGGGATTTCCCCCCCAATGCAGCAGGTTAAAATGGGATCACACCCGTTTGCCCGGCCTTACATGACCTGAGCTGTTGATAGGCCGTTAAACACTAATAAACAAACAAACAAACAATACTATATAAATTGAATGTACAATAAAAATATTGCCGGTATATCAACACTTTAACCCTTAGAATTCGGGGAAACAAAAATTGTCGTCTGCTGTTGTTTTATATTTTTTCCATTTTTCTCATGCTTTGACAAATTATTATCGATAACACTTTCCAATGGAAATGATTCTAAAGTGTTGTCAACACATGTTTTTTTATTTCCAATGGAAATTATTCTAAAGTGTTGTCAACACATGTTTTTTTAGTGAGATGGCAAACAAATCTAAAACAACAGCAGACGACAATTTATGTTACCCACACTCTCAGGCTTAAGGCTGGTCAATTTATGAATGAAGAAATGAGTCAGAATAGATTAAATGATTATCCCAACACTTGCGCCTATCAACGATGACTATCAACAGCCTATGGTATTCAGACTATGTCTTTATGTAGCATTTCCTTAGGCCTGCTTTAGCCTTGTGCCACACCTTGGCATAAAAATGTAAAAATAAAATATGTACATCGATTAAAAATATATTTCTAGAATTGTTTACCTTTTGCGTACACATGAACTATTATTAAATATCATTTAGCGTTAATTATTATTAAAAAATGTTTTTTTAAAACTGAGATGAAACTTATCTGTACTAGCGGCAGTCACCTTTCTTTGATGGTGGGAGTTTCAATTAAAATGCCTAACTAAGATTTTAGACCCTGAATTTATTTTAATTTCCTTCTTTTAAAGGCACTGTGTACAGAATGTGATGAAACCAGTTAGTAACATTAATTTAAATGTAGAGTTGTACTCCTGTACCCTATTTCACCAACATTGCAAAGTATACTTATCTAGCAAAGTATACTTTTGAGAGAGAAATTTTCAATTTAAGGATAAATTTATTAATTTTTATTATACTGAATTTATTACATTATCACAGCCATTCTGCATAGTTTTAATCATCAAATATATGCAGTGGTTAGTTCTATATGAAATAATGCATTTTGGGACAAATAAATGATTACTCCCTCAATGTATACTTTGCTAGATAAGTATACTTTGCAATTTTGATGAAATCGGCTACTGAACCCAGTTGAACCTATGAGTCACCTGGAAAAATATCTGGGTTTGGAAAAAAATATTTCTAATACTGAAAAATAAATCGAGAAAAGCTGCAATTTAATTTTCCCTGGCCTAGCAAGCAAATGAAATCTGGTTTATATATATATATGGTCTATATGACGCGTGGCAATGGTCCACTCCCTGTATATCTATTACTTTTGTTCTCCGACACCTTTGTTACCGCGGATTAACTTATACGTGGCTGCGATTCGAGAAATGTGGCTTATGATCAATGCAACCGGTGTAGAACCAGATCGGCCTGCACATTAGCGCAGTCTGATCAGCATCTACACTGTTTGCAATTCGGTCAGCGAAAAAACACCTGTCATGCCTTATTACACTGCAGTGGCCTACTATTTCATCAGTAGCTAAACCTACTATTTCATCAGTAGCTAAACCTACTATTTCATCAGTAGCTAAACCTACTATTTCATCAGTAGCTAAACCTACTATTTCATCAGTAGCTAAACCTACTATTTCATCAGTAGCTAAACCTACTATTTCATCAGTGGCTAAACTTAGTCACAATCAGGGCTTCTTAAATTTTCAGTTTGTCTGTTCTGGACCGAATTTTGAAATCTCAAACCGATTGAGATTTGCAAACTATCCTTAAAATTCGGTCCGAAAATAATGAAATCCGGCTGCTATTTCTCAATCCACGCTCCGAATGCCCAAAATAATACACAACATGCCACTGGTGTATTGGTGTGACGTGTGAAGTTACACACCTCGATAACCATGATAACCATGATAAGTCCTGGTCACAATTGCAATAAGCCCATTTTCCCCAGTCATGGCCACATTCGTACTGTGTTCACCTTCCACCACAAAATTATGTGGTGAGACCACCAATTAGTCTCCTCAACTCTTTCACCCCTAAGTAACTGGAATGGATTGTGATATGTTAATTTTCCCACCATACAAATCATCACAAAATGATTTTCAGACAAGTCCATTTATAAAAAGGAAGCTTTTATAAAAAATATGAAAAATAGTTGCAAAAAGTGCAGATCCTGATGAGACGGCTCGTCACGAGCCGTCTCATCTGGATCTACACTTTTTGCCAGTACCACTATACAGGCCTGTGGTGTTGAAAGGGTTAAGCAGTGTATTCCGTAAAGATTCTAATAGCCCTGGGTGGGCGTTTAATAGAGGCAAGTTTAATTTTGCTCATCTAGGATATATCGGCCAACAATCCAACATGATGTCAATTTCATCCATATTATACGAGATGGGTTTGAGATGCTTTGAAAATGGCGTCTCCATAACCGTGTAAATTCTGATCGCCCTGTGTCCGTGCAAATAGCTACTGCGATGAGGAATTTCGCTTCTGCTTTTGAAAGTAGTATGTTGTTTTTCCCCCAGTTTTCAAGGAAATACTGGAAAGAAAAGAAATCAAATTGGCTCCGATTTTGTTTCAAGTTAGTACTGGGCGTTTATTAGAGGCACAAATTTTGTGAAAATCAGACAAAAAATAGGTAATTTTCAACGTAAAAAGTGGGGGGTGGGTGTCTATTAGAGCATGGGCGTCTATTAGAATATTTACGGTATTAGTATATTTTTCATATTTTCCCACCATACAAATCATTACAAAATGATTTTCAGACTAGTCCATTTATTAAAAGGGGGTGTTTCTAAAACAATATGAAAAATAGTTGCAAAAAGTGCAGTGTACAAGTGTAGATCCAGATCAGTCTGTGTATGTGCACAGTCTGATCAGAATCTGCACTGTGTGCCATTCCATCAATGAAACACAGTTTATGCTTCTAACAAGCAATACAGATATACATGTAGATCGTTATCAGGCAACTGGAGTATGCTATTTGATCAGGAGCTTCACTGGTCACATAATCCATAAGCCCCATTTCTCCAGTCTCAGCCACATACATGTATGTTGAGACCATTCATCCAACTTCCCAAATTTGTTTGCACTTGGGGTTGTGTGGAGTGTGATGTGGAGGACACAGGGAAATAAAAAACAATGTAGGGACGAGAATGTTGAATGTCCACGAATCTGTTAAATTCTCATCAGGCTCTATAGGAAAACGCTACTCTCACCTATTGAGAATTAGATATAAATATAATGTATAGAGGTGGGTATTATACACTTACTTACTTGCTTTGATTTAACGACGGCACTGGCTCGATGACCTTGCATGTCGGGACCGACTATTTAAGGCTAGCACAAAGTTGTCTTGCCCAAGGACACACCAAATCGGCCATTCGCAGCGGTCGAGGTGGGATACGAACCCGGGGTCTCCCGATCCGCAGTCTGACGCTCTACCTACTGAGCTAATCCGGCCGTTGGTATATACAAATGTAAATGCTTTGATTTAATGACGGCACTGGCTCGATGACCTTGCATGTCGGTACCGACTATTGAAGTCCCCATCCGATAGGACTAGGCTAGCACGAAGTCATCTTGCCCAAGGACACGCCGAATCGACTATTCGCAGCGGTCGAGGTGGGATTCGAACCCGGGGTATCCCTGTCCGCAGTCCGACGCTCTACCTACTGAGCTGATCCGGCTACCCTTGTATTATACAAAAAAAAACACAAAAATACAGCCAACAGTTTAATGTTTATAAATCCCAGGTTTGGAAGACATATGATAGGTGTGTGATATCATTTATTCATCTGATAAAATTTGATATATCTGTCAGAATGAAAATTCTAAGGCCCAAGTAAATTAATTAGCAGATTATTTAAAACCAATAATTAGGACGGGTGGTGCATGAGGCTTTTATTTAAAAAAAAAGATTTCAATTGAAGATATCAGTAGAATAAGGGGGCTAACTCATAAGGGGCTAACTATGAGTTAGTGAGTTAGCCCCTTTTTTCCACTGACCTCTTCAATTCTGGGATGCAGTGGGACATTCTTCCATTGATCCCTTAAATAATTATAAAAACAATTTAGTAATGTAAATATATATTTTTTGCAAACATATAAATGTGCATACAAAAATAATCTTTCAATTTATTTTAGGTGAAAGATAAGAATAATTTGCTCTGACCTCGGCTCTTAACCATTAGACCGCTGTCTTATTTTTTTTGTCGTCTGCTGTTTATTTTCTATTTTCCATTTTTTTATATCATCAAAAACATGCTTTGACAGCACTTAGAATAATTTACAACATGCTTTGACAGCACTTCAGAATCATTTCCATTGGAAATGATTCGGAAGTGCTGTCAAACCATGTTTTATTGAGAAATAAGGCAAGATATAAAAGCAACAGCAGACGACAATTGTTGTGAGTAGCGGTCTAAGGGTTAATATTCTGTATCCTAGAGTGACATGATACAAGTACATACCATTTTGACTGGTGATTAGTCACCCCCTGTAGTCATTACTGAATTTCTCCACACCCTGTACATTGTTGTTGTGATTTATGGACCATGGGTTATGTCCCTTTGAGTTGTATTTATAGAGCTCCTGTTTATACTATATAGAGGATATTGCATGCGTGATGATATAATATGATATTTATTAAAGGTACATGCCCACTCAGTAGGCACAAAATGTTCTTTATATCAGAGACATCATCAGAGACATTTACTGGAAAAATAAACATTCATTCACCATTTCCCCACGTAATGATTGGCATTATTTTACATTTTATATCAGAGGTAAATATCCATACTGTTATCAGGGGCGATAACCATGTATCCATAAAATGTTAATGGACATTACTAATTATTCTCTGTATTTATATTTTTATGTGCAATGATCATACTTTATAATCTGTCGAAATCTGCTGTTTATTTTCTATTTTCCATTTTTATCATCAAAAACATGCTTTGACAGCACTTTGGAATAATTTACAACATACTTTGACAGCACTTCAGAAGTGCTGTCAAACCATGTTTTTATTGAGAAATAAGGCAAGATATAAAAGCAACAGCAGACGACAATTGTTGAGTAGTGGTCTAATTAGGGTTAATAAATACCATATTAAAATTATTATGAATGTTGCCTTTTTGTATTATATTAAATGAAATATGGGTGATATATAGCGTTGATTCGACTCATTTTGAATACAGGATTTATTTTCCACAAGATGTTCGTAAATCTAATAAAGAACACACATTTCTTTATAGGATCTACAAACATCGATGCAAATAAATTCTGTATTTCAAAGCATCTGTTAAATTGTTTTTTTTACACACACTTGCCAGGCCCAAATTTCACAGTCGCAATATGCAGTTACATGCCCTGTTTGCTAAGATTGTACAGGTATGTCATAAATTCCCATACTATATGTGGGAATGTGTAATAAAAGTAGGTCAAACTCATGAAAAATAAACATGCTTTTTATCCGTACCGATAAGTCTGTTTTGAAACACAGGGCGGGTATAGTACGTCACAGGCACCTGCTATTTGGATGGGGTGCACTAGGGTTTAAAATGTGGGTTTTCCCGATGGATAGGCGAATGTGCAGTATTATTTCTATTATGGCCTCTGGGGTCTATTTTTGGTGGCTATAAACTGCATTTGCTACTGATGTCGATGCATATTTTGGATTCGAGTGCACCCCATCTTTCCTTATTTCCAGCAACAAAATAATTCTGAAACGGAAACCTACGAGGATGGGGATATCGACAGGTGTTGCTATTCAAATTCCAGGGGTATCTTCACTTTCAAGATATATGGGTGTTACACTAGTGGTTGATGCATTTTCACAATAGAAACTGGCCGCTCGGACAGAAACATAGAAATTTAAAGTATTTTTTTCCAAATGACTACAACAAGGGGAGATAATCTCCCATATCAAACTCGGAAATGTGTTAAGGGACACAGGCAATTTGAGGTGGGAAAATGCCCCCCTAGGCTCGGACTAGGAACAACACCATGTCTGTATTGTTGAAAGGGTCAATACATTATGCATATACACTACTCGCCACACATTAGCGGAATGTAATTACTGAGACTTTCAGTGATTTGTACAGATATTTGTCACCATATGGAATTTCCATTCTCTGGGGGCCGATTGATATGCCAGTTTGCATGCATGTAAATACTTACATGCACGTCGTATAGCTGGCCGATGAAATATTTTACACGTTAGTTGTCATATCCCACCACCACCTTCGGGTCAACACCATTGTCGATTAATTATTCAGTAGAAAAGTAGATAATTGTTTTTAACCTCTAAAGTGCTGTCAAAGCATGTTTTTGATGATAAAAATGGAAAATAGAAAATAAACAGCAGACAACAAAAAATTAAGATAGCGGTGCAAGGGTTAATGTTTCATGTACCTGAAAGATAAAAGTGTAGTCGAGATCGTTACCGTCATTAAAAGATGCAAACATTTTGTCAGTCCCAGCAACAGCTAGGATGAGTTAAAACCCTTTGCATTCTGGGAAACTTGTGGGCTATAAATAGTTCAAAACTAGCGGACAAAAATTCATCATATTTTCTTGTATTTCTTCCCGTAAATATCATGAATATGTCTTGGAATTTCATTAGAATTGAGTCCTGAGGACTCAATTCTAATGAAATTTCAAGACATATTTACAGAGAGAAATAAAACATATACTCCTAATTCGTTTGGCGGATATATTTGCCGCTACCATGCAAAGAGTTAACAAAGACCAGTGGCATGGAAATACTCTTGCGCTTGACTATAAACTCATCCTTACATTTCAGACCATTGTAGACTATACACTCTATCTGCATTTCACGATGAGGCATTTTCCTTCAACTACAAATAGGACATCATAGACTACAAACCCAATCATAGACTGTAACCACAACTTTACATTACAGACAAAGTCGATGCCGACAGATTAAAAAAAACATTCCTACAATTCAGACAATCATAGACTATAAACCACTCCATTTCAGACAAAGTCAATGCCTGCGGATGAGGCGTTTTCCTTTGATTACAAATGGGACATCGTGAAGACGAAGGCTCAGCTCATCCTGACGAGCAAGATCGTGATGCTACACACCGGGCGCTGGGAGAGTCTCGCGCACCTGAAAAATGTCTACACGAAGGAAGTTTTCCATGAACCTTGGGTATGTACCGTAATTTATCCCGTCAACACAGTGCGTATGTGCGGTGAAACACGGTGCCATGAAACATTTTTGATATCCAGTCAATACCATTTTTGCATTTTACAGCTATTTGTAGGTGTTGACGGGATAAATAGAATAGTAGGTTAGTGCCGTGAATGGGAAAACATATCTGGCGCGGCACGGAAACGGGATGTGCTCGGCAGAGCCTCGCCCATCCCGTTTCCTGAGCCTTGCCAGATATTTTTTCCCATTCACGGCACTAACCTACTATTCTCTATCTATTTTCCTTATTTCTGAACCAAACTATATGTTGTGACCACTCATTTGAACCGTCTCGGCGAGACGGTTCAAATGAGTGGTCACAACATATACTTCTGATGAGAAATAAAGAAATTCTTGAGCCTTGCCGGATATTTTTTCCCATTCACGGCACTAACCTACTATTCTCTATATCCCTAAATATTTGTGAAACAGTGTGAATTTGAGCCCATGCTTGTAAATAATTCTGAAAATGTGCTCTATTCTATGCTCCACATCATGAAGTCAATAACATTTGTACCAATTTGTATGGATGTACTTACTGTCTGTGTCACGAAAGCTGCCCAAATTTTACGGCTATATAAACAATTAAAAAACAAGATTTCTTTTGATAATATTAAATTAAAGGAAAAATTAAGAATGAGCCTTCTTTTTATTTCGTGAAATTTGGTCAAATATTGATTTTATTGCGAAAAAACAATTTCCCATGTTAAATCCCCATAGACATCTTCACGGAGTGAAGATGTCTATGGGGATTTAACATGAGGAAATTCTTTTGAATTTTAGAAATACTGGACCGATTTTTAAAATTTAACTTTTGGTTTCTTAGTTAGATCATATCCAAGCTATCTAGTCAGGTTTCGGAGTCAATTTCCAATTTATTTCGTTTTTTGACTCCTCCCACACTTCCTTACCACTTTTTCCCCCATGTTAAATTCCCATAAAATCAATTTTTCGTAATAAAATCAATATTTGACCGAATTTCACGAAATAAAAAGAAGGCTCGCGAAGATCATTCTTAAATTTTCCTTTAATATTATCGAAAATAATATTGTTTTTGAATTGTCTATATAGCCATAAAATTTGGGCAACTTTCGTGAAACAGACTATAGTCATGTGCATACATCTATTTGAAAGTATTTTCAACATGTTCGCACTATACAGGATTAAATTACAGTTGCACAATGCAGTAAAATATGTTGCATATGTCAACACCAATTGTAGTGTGCAATGGGAAGTAGTTTACACTTAAGATTAAAATCTATGGGAGTTTATCCGAGCCTGCATGAAACGAACATATTTCAAAGATGTCCATGCGTCTATCTGAAACATGCTTAACGTTTTATGCCCCCCTCCCACCCCCACCCCCACCCCGGTTTCAGTTGATCTGGGAGACATATATCTATCTCAATCAGGACCCACTTTAACCCTTAGAATGCGTCTGCTGATAATTCGCCCCGTGCAGGCACCGGGGCGGGATCAACTGATCCTGAGAATTGTGCTGCAGTAGCCATTGCTTGTCGTAAAAGGCGACTAAACTGGCTTAACGATTGGGTTCATACTTTCCGGAACCCACTATACCGGATTTGGCCCTCATGTACATTTTTGGCTTTCTTGTATGTGAGAGTTGAGTCGGGCTATGCCCCATATAATATGATATATAAAAGTAAGATTAGCGATATATAAATATTCAGCAGACGACACAAATTAATTCAGCCTTGTAAAGGTTAATACGGTATGTGACTCGAGAGATGGGTAGAGCAGTGTGGATCCAGATCAGCCTGTGCATCTGCACAGTCTGATCAGGATCTGCACTGTTCGCCATTCCATCAATGAAACACCAGGCATGATGCTAACACACAATGTAAATCGTTATCATGCTACAGGAGCTACACTGATCACAAATCCGATAAGCCCCATTTCTCCAGTCACAGCCACATATTTGTGTATTATAAATTATGTTGAAATTATACACTTATCCAGGGAGTATATTGAATTTCACACTGCAAGCCCTCAATAATGTGCATGGTGTTGATGGTATTTGCCCCCTCGACTGTAAAAAGGGAACTTATGGCATATATGGCCAGCGTAGCCCCAGAGCAGCCTGCACATCCATGCTGCCTGATTATGGCCCATCGGTAGTCACCATTCCATTAATTGAACATTGTTTATGCTCATAAATAACTATTTTGATTAACCTATTACATTCGGAATACACCTTTATGGGTATGAAATATTTCTTTTTCTTATTTCTCAATGAAAGTATATGTTGTGACCACTCATTTGAACCGTCTCGATGAGACGGTTCAAATGGTGGTCACGACAAATATTTCTAAGCACATACAAAGAAAATATTTAGAATTTTTCACAAACAAAATTACATATCCTGAACATGAAATGGGTTAATCACTTGTTACGTACATACACCAAAATTAATTTCAGTGTACATTTAGTCGCCACACTGTCTGACTGTCTGTCCATACACACAGCAAGGTACTTATGTGGCTAGAGAACAATGGGTAACTGTAAATTCTATTCATTCCATTCTCTTACGTGGCTACATTTTTCTCTTACATGACTAGTTTAACCCATTACAGACGGGATACACTTTTAGTAGTATGAACCTTTTGAGAGAAAAACATCCCTGTTTTCTTTATATCCTTTCGAAAGTATATGTTGTTACCACTCATTTGAACCGTCTCAACGAGACGGTTCAAATGAGTGGTAACAACATATACCTTTATCGATGAATGAACAAAATAATGAGATTTTTTCAACAAAATTCATAGTATCCTTAGGGTGAAATGGGTTAAACAAAAGAATAGCCACATGAGTATCCATTTGTAGAAACGTCCGTCTATCTATCCGTCTGTCTGTCCTTCTGTTTTCCTGTATTATTTGAGTGGTACATTTTCACCAGTGTTAATGATTTCTAGGTTAGCTAGTCTCTTCCGCATTGCTCTTGTCAGATTGTTTTGTGTACTTTCTTGTGATGTTATTTTTGAAAGATGTCCTGCAAATTGCTTTACTGAATAACCACATTGTCATATAAGATAAATCATATTGCACCAAATTGACACATATCGTTGAAAATAGTTATATAGATAGTTTATGTATACAGATGGGGTTGACTGCTGGCCTATTTTCAGTGTACACGTACATTGTAAATGTGAAATGGCACCTACAAGATGTTTGGCACAATGTCAAACGTGGGGTTTAGACCGTAAAATAATTAGACTGAATAATTCTTACGGTGGGAATATTGGATATCACAAATCATCTCTATAGAAGTTTAATTATAGAAGTTTAAGGCGGTACTAGTAATTTGTTCATTGATTTGAGATGGGATTTTGTACCTTCAGACATCTGCGCAATTTCACACTCTGAAAATTTGGTGAACTTTTGACGCCATTTACGGAAAAAAATTATTTTGTAAATGTATTTTATGAAATTATGCAGATGTTCGAAGGTACAAAATCACATGGCATGTCTCATTTGATTTTATAACTTGTCTAAACCCCTCACCACATTTGTCTAAACCCCTCACAACACACCTCACCCTCTGCAGGGAAGACACGATTACTTATCTCTTTGCATGCTGGGAAATTTGTGGGCTATAAATAGTTCAAAAATAGCAGATGACAATTCATTATATTTTCTTTTATTTCTCCTTATAAATGTTGTGAATATGTCTTGGAATTACAATTCTAATGAAATTTCAAGACATATTTACATTTACAGAGAGAAATAAAACATATACTCCTAATTCGTTTGGCGGATATTTTCGCCGCTAGCATGCAAAGAGTTATGATCCATTTCATAACGTATTCAGTGTCTTCCCCTGCAGTGGGTGGGTGGTGGGGGGGGGGGGTGGGGGGGGGGGGGGAGGTTTAGACAAATATGACCATGCGTGACTGGAGAAATGGGGCTTATTTGCTTTGCGACCAATGTGGCTCCTGATCAAATAACACTCCCGTAGCCTGATAATGATCTATATTGCTTGTTAGCAGCATGATAGGTGTGTCATTGATGGAATGGCGAACAGTGCAGATCCTGATCAGACTGTGCGGATGCACAGGCTGATCTGGATCTACACTGGTCGCAATACGCATAAGCCCCATTTCTCCAGTCACAGCCACAGAAATGATGTTGCATTTGTTGACGATATTCACAGGGTACGAAGCGATGGAGTAACGATCTTTTCTTCGGGACCCAGCGAATTGCCAGCATGAACCACTCGTGTATTAAACTGTGCACAGAAATACCCGACAAGTAAGTACTGACTGACTGACTGACCAGTGTTTGTGATGTATTATCCAGAGCTCCAGTTAAGGTGCGTAATTTGACCAACTTGGGGTGAAATCTTTTTTTTTCTTCATCAAAAATGGCAAGTTGGGAGTCCTTTAGAATCGTCTCATTGAGACGATTCTAAAGCACTCCCAACTTGCCATTTTTGATGGAGAAATAAGAAATTTACCTCCAAATTACGCACCTTAACTGGAGCTCTGATTATCCCCACTCCCAGAACTCCTCCTATCCCCAAATATTTTAGTCATCCACCACAGGTGGAAGACGCAGGCCTTTGACTTAAAAAGAAAATGCCCATTAAAAAAATCCATTACCCCGCCCACTTGGTGTCGTACTGTACGTTACTATAAAGTGTACGTTACAATAAAGTTTATACACCAAATCTACCAAATATGCCAGTCTCTCCTATTATCACCATTCGTATGGATGACCACATAACCTGCTGAATCTGCATGAATAAACAACAGGTTCACTTATTCCTAAGAAAGAAAAATTAAGCTTCGTCATGTCCCAAATATTGTTTACATTATTGACCACTGCTGGTAACTTGCTTTAAAGGTACATACCCAGGGATTCCGCTGGGGAAAATAAAAAAATCGCCGCTTAAAAAAACAACAACATTTGGCGATAAAAAATTACAATTTTCGAAAAAAGATTTTTTTTTCGAAAATTGTAATTTTTTATCGCCAATTGTAATTTTTTATCGCCAATTGTTTATTTTTATCGCCAATTGCGAAAGTGGCGATCGCCAGCGGAATCCCTGCATACCCACTCAGTAGGCACAACATATGTTCTTTAATATAGGAATTAAATAAGTGTATAATTGCATGTGTCACTATTCCACCAGTTCTAAAAATTAAGAGTACCTGCTATACGGATATAATCATTTAGTAATATTTATTTTACTGAAGTGACGCGCGGTGGTATCAGGCTATTTTCATATGCAAATGAGTCATGATATTTTTTAACTATGTATACTAATTAAATGCGTCACCTGAAAAAATAGTATTTTTGACAGATTATAAAGTATGATCATTGCAAATCAAAAAATAAATACAGAGAATAAATAGTAATATCCATTAACATTTTAAGGAAACACGGTTTTCGCCCCTGATATCAGTGTGTAAATTTACATCTGATATAAGATGTGTAATAATGCCAATCAATACGTGGGGTAATGGTGAATTAATGTTTATTTTGCCAGAAAATGTCCCAGATGATGTCTCTGATACTCTGATTTCAAAAAGTGTCCCATAAAAAAGAGCAAAATATGTTGTCGAACATATTGCTTTACAATACGCCAAAACGCAGGATGTACATTTCAAAAAATTTACAGGGGAGAATGCCATTTTGGCTGTGATAATGCAATAAATTCAGTATAATAATTCTGCATACTTTTAATCATCAAATATATATGCAGTTGTTAGTTCTATATGACATAATGCATTTCGGGAAAAATAAATGATTACTCCCTCAAAGTATACTTTGGTAGATAAGTATACTTTGCAATTTTGATGAAATCGGCTACTGACCACGTTTTTATAACCCCCTTGGCACTTTTTAGTGTTTTCTTGCCTACAGGTTTGGAGTGACGGATGATATACTGCGGCCATTCCTGGAGGGCTGGTCCCTTCAACAGGTGTTGGATGCGAAGCGATTGTTCATCGTCGACCACGATATTCTGGAGGGGCTGCCCTGTCGTGACGGGTTCAAGGTAAGGGCCGCTTTAGGGGCCAGTTATTCCTTGTTCATATGCGGCTGTGACTGGGGAAATGGGGCTTATGGGGTTTGTAACCAGTCTAGCTTAATCTGCTAGCACACACCTGTAGCTTGATAATTATTATATGGTCAACTGTATTGTAATTTCAAAATGATAGGTCGGAAAATCTGTTTAATGGCAACGCGCTAACGGAGCCATTAAACATGTTTTCAGACCTATCATTTTCTGATATACGCGGCAAATTTCAAAATTACAATGCGGTTAACCTATTTCTAATGCACTCCTTTACTACTGGCGTAGGAATACATATTGAAATAATTTGTGACCGTTCATCAACAATGATATACCTGTAATGTATGACCATCAGCCAATCAGATTGCGTGATATTTATAGAGTGCATTATTATTTGATTTGTATGTGGATACAAACACAAGTTCAGCAGCGTGCGATATTGCGCAACATTAGGAGCGCAATATTGTTGCGTGGCGTAACGAGTTGCATATATCCACATACATATCAAATAACCTTTTTAGCCAGGTTTTTTGAAAAAAAATCCAGGCTATTGGATTGGCGAAAGCCGGGCGGGCGGGCGTTCGGGTGGGTGCGGGGGGCGGGCGGGCGGGTATCGGGTGGCGGTCGGCGGGCAGGCGGCGTCCACAATCAATGTTAAGTTTTCGTGTTTGAGTCCATTTCTTTGTTACTGTACCACCTAGGACCACCAAACTTTCACAGCTTCATAATCAAGGGGTGCCCACCACATATCACTATCCAACATGTTACTTTTTTTTTTAACTTGACCCATTTTTTCCGCTCATTCGACTTAGCCATTTTCAATGTTAAGTTTTCGCGTTTACAATGTTAAGTTTTCGTGTTTAAGTCCATTTCTTTGGTACTGTACCACCTAGGACCACCAAACTTTCACAGCTTCATAATCAAGGGGTGCCCACCACATATCACTATCCAACATGTTACTTTTTTAGCCAGGTTTTTTTGATCCAGGCTATTGGATTGGCGAAAGCCGGCGGGCGGGCGGTGGCCGGAGGGCAGCGGCGGGCGGCGGGCGGCGTCCACAATCAATGTTAAGTTTTCGTGTTTGAGTCCATTTCTTTGTTACTGTACCACCTAGGACCACCAAACTTTCACAGCTTCATAATCAAGGGGTGCCCACCACATATCACTATCCAACAAGTTACTTTTTTTTTAACTTGACCCATTTTTTCCGCGCAATCGACTTAGCCATTTTCAATGTTAAGTTTTCGCGTTTTCAATGTTAAGTTTTCGTGTTTAAGTCCATTTCTTTGGTACTGTACCACCTAGGACCACCAAACTTTCACAGCTTCATAATCAAGGGGTGCCCACCACATATCACTATCCAACATGTTACTTTTTTAGCCAGGTTTTTTGAAAAAAAATCCAGGCTATTGGATTGGCGAAAGCCAGGCGGGCGGGCGGGCGGGCGCGGGCGGGCGGCGGGCGGGCGGCGAGCGGCGTCCACAATCAATGTTAAGTTTTCGTGTTTGAGTCCATTTCTTTGTTACTGTACCACCTAGGACCACCAAACTTTCACAGCTTCATAATCAAGGGGTGCCCACCACATATCACTATCCAACATGTTACTTTTTTTTTAACTTGACCCATTTTTTCCGCCCAATCGACTTAGCCATTTTCAATGTTAAGTTTTCGCGTTTTCAATGTTAAGTTTTCGTGTTTAAGTCCATTTCTTTGGTACTGTACCACCTAGGACCACCAAACTTTCACAGCTTCATAATCAAGTAGTGCCCACCACATATCACTTTCCAACATGTTACTTTTTTTTAACTTGACCCATTTTTTCCGCGCAATCGACTTAGCCATTTTCAATGTTAAGTTTTCGCGTTTTCAATGTTAAGTTTTCGTGTTTAAGTCCATTTCTTTGGTACTGTACCACCTAGGACCACCAAACTTTCACAGCTTCATAATCAAGGAGTGCCCACCACATATCACTATCCAACATGTTACTTTTTTTTTAACTTGACCCATTTTTTCCACGCAGTCGACTTAGCCATTTTCAATGTTAACTTTTCGCGTTTACAATGTTAAGTTTTCGTGTTTAAGTCCATTTCTTTGGTACTGCACCACCTAGGACCACCAAACTTTCACAGCTTCATAACCAAGGGGTGCCTACCACATACAACTATCCAACATGTGACCATTTTTTTACCATCACCTATTATTTCTACGTAATTGACTTAGCCATTTTCAACGTTAACTTTTTAACGTACGTCAGGTTAAATTTTTTGGTTAAAACTTTTTCGTGTACTATATCTCTGCAACTGCTTCACCCATTACCTTGATACTTCACATGGGTGTTTATCATCATTGTCGCACCCGCTTGCGGAAAGCGCGATATCGTCGGCATTTTGGCATACGTCCGTCCGTTCGTCCGTGTGTCCGGTTAAAGTTTTTTCGTTAAAGTTTTTCCATCTACTATATCTATTTTTTTAGTGAGTGTCCATGCCTCGCCCCAAGGCGCGACATGCAGGCCACGGCCATCTAGTCTACAAAAAGTGGGTATAATTATGTTATCCAAGTGTCCATGCTTGGAAAAAACCTGGCCTTCGTGGCTTTGCCTCGTTTCTTGTTTTGAACTTGACCCATTTTTTCCGCGCAGTCGACTTAGCCATTTTCAATGTTAACTTTTCGCGTTTACAATGTTAAGTTTTCATGTTTAAGTCCATTTATTTGGTACTGTACCACCTAGGACCATCAAACTTTCACAGCTTCATAACCAAGGGGTGCCTACCACATACAACTATCCAATATGTGACCATTTTTTTACCTTCACCTATTATTTCTATGTAATTGACTTAGCCATTTTCAACGTTAACTTTTTAACGTACGTCTGGTTAAATTTTTTGGTTAAAACTTTTTTGTTATACTATATCTCTGCAACTGCTTCGCCCATTACCTTGAAACTTCACATGGGTGTTTATCATCGTCCATATTTTCACTCTAACCACCAACCGTGCGGCCCCTGTGCGTAATGTCAAGGTCAAATTACTTTGAATTTATTTATTAAAGTTTTTTCGTGTACTATATCTCTGCAACTGCTTCACCCATTACCTTGATACTTCACATGGGTGTTTATCATCATTGTCGCACCCACTTGCGGAAAGCGCAATATCGTCGGCATTTTGGCATACGTCCGTCTGTCCGTACGTCCGTGTGTCCGGTTAAAGTTTTTTCATTAAAGTTTTTCCATCTACTATATCTATTTTTTTAGTGTCCATGCCTCGCCCCAAGGCGCGACATGCAGGCCACGGTCATCTAGTCTACAAAAAGTGGGTATAATTATGTTATCCAAGTGTCCATGCTTGAAAAAAACCTGGCCTTCGTGGCTTTGCCTCGTTTCTTGTTTTTAACTTGACCCATTTTTTCCGCGCAGTCGACTTAGCCATTTTCAATGTTAAGTTTTCGCGTTTACAATGTTAAGTTTTCGTGTTTAATTTAAGTCCATTTCTTTGGTACTGTACCACCTAGGACCACCAAACCTTCACAGCTTCATAACCAAGGGGTACCTACCACATACAACTATCCAACATGTGACCATTTTTTTTACCTTCACCTATTATTTCTACATAATTGACTTAGCCATTTTCAACGTTAACTTTTTAACGTACGTCTGGTTAAAGTTTTTTGGTTAAAACTTTTTTGTTATACTGTATCTCTGCAACTGCTTCGCCCATTACCTTGAAACTTCACATGGGTGTTTATCATCATCCATATTTTCATTCTACCTCCCAACCGTGCGGCCCCTGTGCGCAATGTCAAGGTCAAATTACTTTGAATTTTTTTGCTAAAGTTTTTTTGTGTACTATATCTCTGCAACTGCTTCACCCAATACCTTGATACTTCACATGGGTGTTTATCATCATTGTCGCACCTGCTTGCGGAAAGCGCGATATCGTCGGCATTTTGGCATACGTCCGTCCGTTCGTCCGTTCGTCCGTTCGTCCGTTCGTCCGTGTGTCTGGTTAAAGTTTTTTGGTTAAAGTTTTTCCATCTACTATATCTATTGTTTTAGTGTCCATGCCTCGCCCCAAGGCGCGACATGCAGGCCACGGCCATCTAGTCTACAAAAAGTGGGTATAATTATGTTATCCAAGTGTCTATGCTTGGAAAAAACCTGGCCTTCGTGGCTTTGCCTCGTTTTTACCTTCACCTATTATTTCTACGTAATTGACTTAGCAATTTTCAACGTTAACTTTTTAACGTACGTTTGGTTAAATTTTTTTGGTTAAAAGTTTTTCGTTATATTATATCTCTGTAACTGCTTCGCCCATTACCTTGAAACTTCACATGGGTGTTTATCATCATCCATATTTTCATTCTACCCCCCAACCGTGCGGCCCCTGTGCCCAATGTCAAGGTCAAATTACTTTGAATTTTTTTTAAAGTTTTTTCGTGTACTATATCTCTGCAACTGCTTCACCCATTACCTTGATACTTCACATGGGTGTTTATCATCATTGTCGCACCCGCTTTCAGAAAGCGCGATATCGTCGGCATTTTGGCATACGTTGGAAAAAACCTGGCCTTCGTGGCTTTGCCTCGTTTCTTGTTATTATATACGTACATCATTCGCAATTTATATGCGCTTCAGAAAATATACAAAATATAAATATAATAAACAAATTAGTAATGATTTAGAAGGAACTATTTTGCGATGTGAAGCGTAGTTCCGGCACTGACCAATATGAACTCACGCAACGTCAACATGGAAATATATTGACGTCTTGTGTTGCATTTTGTTTCAATGGGAAACAAAAGTACATGTACCTACGTATATAATAAGGAAACATATTGATGGCTTAAAATTGTGTTGCATTGTGCTCCAATGTGAAACGAAAGTACAGTGCGTATATAATATACAGAGCTCCAGTTAAGGTGCATAATTTGATCAACTTTCGTTATTTCTTCGCCAAAATTGGCAAGTTGGGAGTTCTTTAGAATCGTCTCAATGAGACGATTATAAAGCAATCCCAACTTGCCATTTTTCGTAAAGAAATAAGAAAAATACCAATTACGCACCTTAACTGGAGCTCTGATATATGATCTATACTGTCTACTAGAGACATGATGGATGTTTCATTGACTGAATGGCAAACAGTGTTAGACGCTGATCAGACTGTGCGGATGCGCAGGTTGATCTGGGACTACACTGACTTCATTCGGTAACATCACGTGACGTCATCTGACCAATGAAACATCAGTTTTCACATCATTGTTACCCGGATGTTTGTATCAGGTTAATGCCTGATACACCAATATGTTATCAGTCAGTACGTATTCGGTTGATACAGGGCAGGTTACCTGATAAAGTTCCATGAAGGAAAACATTAAATTGTTTTATATGTTGAACCAAAGAAATTCACTACAATTACAGCGAAACCTCTCTAAACCGGACACCTAGAACATATGAGTTTGTTTAATGTTAAGGGTTTCACTGAATTGTATCTCTAATTATAATCTGTGACTTAAGAAATTGGGACTTTCATTAGGATCTGTACTGTTCGCCATTCCATCAATGAAACACCCGTCATGCTTCTAACAAAGAATATAGATTGTTATCAGGCTACAGGGGTGTGTTTTTTTAGCAGGAGCTACATTTGTGGCATATCCCATAAGCCCCATTTGTCCAATCATAACCATATATGAGACACACCATGTGATTTTGTACCTTCACACATCTGCGTAATTGCATTAAATACGTTTACAAAATTCAAAATATTTTTCATAAATAAAGTCAAAAGTTGACGCAATTTCTTCAGAGTACGGTACATGCGGAATTATTTATTCTGAAAATGTTGTCAAGTTTTGACCCATTTACGGAAAATATTGTAAATTTTGTAAACGTATTTCATGAAATTACGCAGATGTACGAAGGTACAAAATCCCATGGCATGTCTTTTATATGTTCATGATTGCAAAGCTCACAAACGTATCTTGGACCGCTAGTATACCTGGGCCCGGTTGCTCAAAGATTCTGTTAGCTTAACAGTCTGTTAAGCTAACAGAGGTTTTGAGCAACCGGGCCCAGAATTACAGCGGAATTTTTCTGAACCGGACACAGATTTTCTACACTATTGTACACATACACAATGTTGTGCACCTGTCTTTGTTTATTGATGGCTGCTGATAATTACGAGGACAGTTGATGGATATTGACAGATTGTCATGATAAGTGGGATAATATGTTGTGTAACAGTCAAATCACGGCAAACCATATTTGTTCTAATGGTACCTCACATCCTATATTTGCTTTAACCCTTACAATGCTGAATTAATTTGTGTCGTCTGCTGAATATTTTTTATTTTTTCCATTTTTCTCATCAAAAACTTGGTTTGGCAGCGTTTTAGAATCATTTCCAATGGAAATGATTCTAAAATGCTGCCAAACCATGTTTTTACTGAGAGAAAAGACAAAATATGAATTATCAGCAGACGACTATTTACAGTAAAAAATATGATAATAATAATACTTAGAGGAGAATGAAAAGAAATAGTGCAAATTTTTCAACATTGATTCATGCACCTCATGGAAAATAACTAACAACACAGTTACTCTATTGTTTGTGTAACTAATATTAATTTAACCCTTAGACCGCTACACACAACAATTGTCATCTGCTGTTGCTTTTATATCTTGCCTTATTTCTCAATAAAAACATGGTTTGACAGCACTTCAGAATCATTTCCAATGGAAATGATTCTGAAGTGCTGTCAAAGCATGTTGTAAATTATTCTAAAGTGCTGGCAAAGCATGTTTTTGATGATACAAATGTACAAATGGAAAATTGAAAATAAACAGCAGACGACAAAAAATGAAGATAGTGGTGTAAGGTTATAATACATTGCTGGATTAAAATTATGTCTGTTGTTCAAACAAAAACAATGGTTGATAGTACATGACAATTCACATATTGTTATCTTTTATTTAAGGGTGAGAATTGGTTTAACTCTTTACATGCTAGCGGCGAAAATATCCGCCAAACGAATTAGGTGTATATGTTTTATTTCTCTCTGTAAATATGTCTTGAAATTTCATTAGAATTGATGTGTCCTCCGGACACAATTCTAATGAAATTACAAGACATATTCATGACATTTATAAGGAGAAATTTAAAGAAAATATAATGAATTGTCATCTGCTATTTTTGAACTATTTATAGCCCACAAATTTCCCAGCATGCAAAGAGTTAAGGAACCTTCCATACCCCGTACAATAAACATATGCAACCAAACATGTTCTGTAGGTTTCTAAACATAAAAAATTGATAAGCAGCAGACATTATTTGTTTCCCCCCTTTTACAGGTTAAATAAAGTACATTAATCAGGAGGAAATGTGACCAAAAATCACATTTGATGGAAATGTAGTATAAAGTTTTTCTTTCGATTGATCTGACTTCATACGGGTATGGGCTAATAATTTCAAGAGAGAGTGCAAAATTTCGCCCGGTTGCATTTTTGAAATCAAAGATGGCCGCCGCACACCATCAAAATTAATTAATATCATTTCCAAAATAATCATTATACAAATGTACTAGGACGATATATATGGGCTCTGTACTTATGTTTTAACTCATGAGGAATAAAATGGAAGAGAACTCTTCAAATGATTTGGAGCTACGCAGCTCTAAATATTTAATGCCAGCTCTCATTCACAGGTTAAAGTAACGGACCGAGGTCTATAAATACATTAAATATGCCTAAAAGCATCAATAAATGAAGAAAAAAATAAGCTAAAAAAACATTTTAGCTTTTTCTTTTTCTTAATTTATTGATGCTTTTAGGCCTATATATAGTATTTATAGACCTCAGTCTGTTACTTCAACCTGTGCTCTAATTATTTAGAGCTAGAATTATTTATTTGAGTTTATGTAGGTTGGTCTTCCATATGACTGCATGGCCAGCATTTCAGTAATCCCCATTATTTGTGTCACAGCCAGATATTCTTTCCTCTGGGGATTATTCTGCAGTCTATACCCACACTCGATCCTCGTCCTCAATTTTATTTCTGATAACAAGAGTTATTGACATATTCTATATTGAGGAATAATCTATGTGTATAGGTTAGTTTAGGTTAAACCTCTTGAACATTTATTATGTGTACTACAAGTCACAGGGAAAAAAAAACATGGAACAAAAAGACATAAATAGTATTTTTCATACCAAACACTGTCACTATATGCCTATTATTATTAATAGGACTTTTTTGTCAGGGATACTTATATTTGTCTGTTTGTTTAGCTGAATTGTAACACTTTTGACCATCCTTGCTATCTGGCTTTCTCCTGTGCTGCATTTTAAGTTTTTGCTTTCACCCACTTCAAACGTTTAATTCACATCAATACATTAAAGGTACATTACTTATCATATATACCTATCGATTCAATAAACAAATATTTTTATGGAAATTATATAAAATCGTTTTCTGCATATAGATAGTTTTACACATTTAAGAAGTGTATGCAAATAAAAACTAAAAAACAGAACAAATTTAAGCAAGCTCGCATTTTGTTTTTCACTTAATTACTCGTTTAATACATACACATGTATCCAAGATCATGTTCAAAGCAAAACTTTTCAGTTCTGAAATTAATCCCCCCCCCCCCCCACCCACACACACTCAAGACATGTGTATTGCCATTAAGCTTTTCACAGCGGATTTCTATTGGTTTCCTTAATATATATGACCCTGAAAATATATAGATAGAATATAGAGATAGATAGGCAGCAATACGTGGAACAGACAGTAGTTCATTTGTTTATGAAATCTCTTACTGTAGTTTGGTTGTGTGCATAAATTAATCAATTGTCAAGTGTCTGTCAGTCACAGTATGGGTGTCAGTCTTTTATACAGTTTGTATTATTATGCCTGTCTTTTGATTTGTAATTGTATTGTGTCTTTAACACTGGAAAGTGATAGAATGCGAGTCCAATATCGCATACGTTGTTTACTGGATCCAGTCGGTTACTGGTTAGTTCTTTCATAATTTGGAACTCAAAATTTTCTTATTAGATTTAAATGATACATAGACTATGGTCTTAATCCTTTCTACGAGTCTAGTTAATTGCTTGTGAAATAGTTTACTGTGGTTTGATTGTTGACTTACATATTGAAGTAATTCATGTTTAAATCATAAATAATTTAAGGTCTCACGGGACAGTGGGCAGCTAGCTTTAAAAAGGGGGTGGACGATTTTCTAAATACTTCACTACCGACCCTGTAAGTTACACCAGTGTGTCTAGAAAAATAGGTTTATGAATATTTCTTGACTTTGGGAGGCTTGACAAGGTGTATTTTTTAGAGTATTTCATAATTCTACGAAACTGAATGTTAGCTCCAGTTGATTTTGACATCTTGGAAAATGTCGCCTGCTATGCTGTCTCGCCGGTACGGTTTCGCGTCAGAATTTAAGGTATTTTTCGGGCATTTGTAGCGAAAATTTGAGCTGGTTATGACCCCGCTTTGAAATCATTTTCAGAAAATGGTGTGGTGTTACAAGTGATAGAACAAGACATAACAAAGTATCTGTGCCTCATATTTTCATGAAAACAATTCCGATAAATTCAGTCGTGTTGAAACTTTTGGCCAAAAATAGGTGGGTGGGGTAACTTTGTAAAAAATTAATTGAACACATCTGATGCGGTTACTGAATTTTTATTGTGGCGTGCTATTTGTACTTCATTTGCGAGTATTTGTCAATACTTGTCGCAAGAGCCTCCTTAACTGATTGTGAGAGGCGGTGATTTTTATAAGTCACCCGCCGCCCTCAGAAAAACAGTCAATTTTGGCTATTTTCAACCGTCCCGTGATGCCTAAACCATGTGACAGCTTAACTTCTAGTTGTTGTTGTCGTTGTTGTATGTCTGTAATTCAGGCGCTTATTTTTCGCCTCAATCTCTCTGCAGCCACAAAGACTGCGAGAGCATTGTTCCGACACATATGTGTGTGCATAATCATACATGTGTGTGTCTGTCTGTGTCTTGGAGGTTAATAATTCCCTGACATTTCAGTGAAAGTCTACATTGATATCTCAAATGGTAATTTCAGTGAGAATCATAAGGGTACACATTCAAGAACCACCAATATTACTAACATTCTCTAAATTTCCGTAACACAAGATGAAACCCCGCTCGCCATGGCGATTCAATTTTCATGTTGGTGAGAGGATTTTCTTGTCACTGGTCTGATTTGGTGAGTGACACATCGGGCAAGGCCATATATTTTCAGAAAACTAAGAAAATTTGATTAATTTCCAGCTATTTTGAATTATTTTCTTTATTTCACTGGATTATTTCTGTAACTTTCATACACCCTATAGATTTCTGTTGTGAACCATCATGTGTCACCATTCGCGATGACAGCATGACTTTGCATAAAAAAACATATAGCCGGTTTAACATTAGCCCAGCACAGATTACTTATATTCTGTGTCATTCCAATCTCACAACAAGTTTCATTTGTGGCAATGTTCTGGCACGCTTATCATGGGTCATCTAGCAAAGTGCCAGTTGTGGCAACTTTGTGGCAACCTGCTATTTAAATCTCGCACAAAGGTTTGTTTGTGGCATGGTTCTGACATTTTGTATAAAGTACCCGTTGTGGCAATGTTCTGGCACATAGTATTATTTTGTGGCACACTTGTGGCAATGTGAGACTGGGCAGAAAAAAGGTTGCCGCTAGCGGCATGTATCTGCAACCTTGCAGCACAGTCTTCTGGCACACTGATCAGGTTGCCGCAAGGTTGCGGCAACCTTGCAGCATTGCGGCAACCTTGCGGCAAGGTTTTCATTTCTGTAAGGGCAGGTATATATGGACAGGGAGCCCAGAAACATTCATTTAACCCTTAGAATGCGGGAAACAAAAATTTTCGTCTGCTCTTGTTTCATATTTTGCCTTTTTTCTCAACAAAAACATAGTTTGACGGAACTTTAGAATCATTGGAAATGATTCTAAAGTTCTGTCAAACCATGTGTTTGATGAGAAAAATGGAAAATGAAAACTAAACATCAGACAACAAAATTTAATTCAGCATTTTAAGGGTTAAGAGTCAGTCTTGTTGAAAAAGGAAATGCACAGGCATAAATAAATTTCCCTGCCGCCTATTTCACCAACATTGCAAAGTACATGTACATATATTATACTTTGAGGGAGAAATTTTCAATTTTAGGATAAATTTATTAATTTTTATTATACTGAATTTATTACATTATCAGTGATAATGTAATAAATTCAGTATACTAATTCTGCATTTGTATATATATGCATTTGTTAGTTCTATATGAAATAATGCATTTCAGGAAAAATAAATGATTACTCCCTCAAAGTATACTTTGCTAGAAAAGTATACACAATGTACTTTGCAATGTTGGTGAAATAGGCTACAGGGCTCCCTACTAACCAATATGTTATACCAGTAAATGTTAAACAACATAAAAACCCAATTCAATCAATTGCTGTAAAATCTAAATTATTTTTCTGTTGATTTTAGAGATTGCACCTTTAAGCCACAAAATATGGCCTGATCCGGTAACATGCGAGAGTATAATTTGATATCTTTACGATTTTCACTTGCAAGTGTCTGTTGTGTGTCACCCATTCATTCATATGTGACCTTGACTTGAGGAAAGGGGCTATTATCCATTGTGACCAGTGTAGATCCAGATCAGCCTGCGCATCCGCATCCACGCAGTCTGATCAGGGTATGCACTGCTCACCATTCATTCAACAAAACATTTGATACTTGTTTAATAAGCAGCGCATGTACAAGGTATCTATAGATGGTCAGTATTAGACAGAAGAGGCGTGGTACATGTAGTATATCAGGATTCCAGATATACGTCTTTGGCATTTTGTATATGACAATTGAATCTGGTTATACTCCATATGTGAGTATTACGATTATTCGTAATCCTATTTTAGGGGAAGGGTCCAAGTGACTTTGGTGTGGTATGGACCTGGCACCAGGTTAGGTTATTCTAATTTCAGGGCTGAATATATCTTTTCTCAATGTAAATATTCCGTTTCTGATTTTGGGATTTTCCACCCAATGCAGCAGGTTAAAACTGGATCGAACCAATTTGCCCGGCCTTACATGAGCTTAGCTGTTGATATGCCTTTAAACACCAATAAACAAACAAACAAAAGTTATTCCTCATCACCTGAGTATTATTCCCATATTCTGGAGGATCGGAGGGTAATTGTGTATCTAAATAATGAAAATACATAAAGTATACACATCGATTTGTTAATTTATGCTAAAGCGTATTCAGTTTTTATACCCCCCCCCCTGGACCAGCTTGTCCGTCCATCCGTCCGGTCCGGTCCGTCCGTCCTGTCCGTCCTGTCCGTCCGTCCGTCTTTCCGTCGTCCGTCCGTCCCGTCCGTCCGTCTTTCCGTCCGTCTTTCCGTCTTTCCGTCCGTCACAAAACTTATCAATTGTAAATTTCCTTTTAACTTCTCTTTCCCTTTGCGAAAATCTTTCATATTTTACCCACCCCTTCTCTGACACTCATACATCATTCTGCAACAAACCTACGACCCCCATTTATGCCAGGGCTCAAGGTCACGGACTTATAAACTTAGAAAAAAAATAAAACTTAACAAATTTAAATTTCCTTATAACTTCTCTTTCCCTTTCCGGAATGCAGTGATATTTTACCCGGCCCTTCTCTGACACTCATACATCATTCTGCAACAAACCTATGACCCCAATTTATGCCAGGGGTCAAGGTCACAGACTTAGAATGTCTAGTTTGCTTTTTTCAACTGGAACCACCATCTCACTCTCCATATGTGCTGACATAGTCTTTTATCTGAAAATGATTGTATGCAAGCTGGAATTCATTCTAGGTCAGGGCTGACGCGGGGGGTATTACGTAAGCCCCCGCTCACTGACAAATCTAGTTAATATTAATATGAAAAATCCGACATTTTTCGTCCACTCGATGAAATAAAATTCGATCTTACACTGAAGAAAACAAATATCCTCTATTTCTTTTATGACTATCCATGAATTACCGTACCGTGTTTTACCAGTGAAATCGAAATCCATCTTACACCCGTGAAATACCAGATGCGCCCGTGAAATATCGATTTCGAAAACTCACTGCTTTCTTGGGCTCTGCCCATTGTACTTATATGCAATAAACTATGTTTAAACTAAATTAGGCTCCGCCCAACTGGGGAATGTTAGTAGTTGCATGATTATGTCCCTTGCACACCTGCGATTAGCTCCCTTGCTTGATGCGCGCACCGAGCAATATTTGTTATCTGCTACCGAAGGAGGAAGGAGGAAATCGCGGAACTGGACAATTTGCTTTCGCAAATACATGTAGATACGAATTAAACATCAGGACCCTCAAATAACACCATTGCCCAACATTTAGCATGTTTAGTAAAAAAAAGAGTAATGGTAATCAAAATAACAAATAAAACATGATGAATTGAATATCTTAAAATATCCAGCAATCTTCATTCTTGATCTTGAAATTCTCTGTGATGAATCAGGTGCTTGTATCTATGTTTGTAACATAACTGTTCTACTTTATATTCAAAAGAACAGTCGCCCCAAGAACAGACATTTGCAACCTGTACGACAATGTTGACATTTTCTGTGTAATCCATGAAATTCCATTAGAATTGTTAATCTTCATTCTTAATCTTGAACTTCTCCGTGCTGAATCAGGTGATTGTATCTATGCTTGCGACACAACTGTTCTACTTTATATTCAAAAGAACAGTCGCCCCAAGAACGGACATTTGCAACCTGTACGACAACGTTGACATTTTCTGTGTAATCCATGGAATTCCATTAGAATTGTTAATCTCCATTCTTGATCTTGAAATTCTCCGTGATGATCAGGTGCTTGTATCTATGCTTGCGACACAACTGTTCTACTTTAAATTCAAAAGAACAGTCGCCCCAAGAACGGACATTTGCAATTAATCTGTATGACAACGTTGACATTTTCTGTGTATTAATCCACCAGAGTGACACTGAAATATTTTTCAGAATTCTTTCATTTATCCTAAATCTCTATACTACGTACAGTAGTCAGAGAAAAGCATGTCAAATTTAACTCTTTGAATGCTAGTGGTGAAAATAACCCCAAATATATTGTGAACTTTCATTATTTTCATAGAGCAATAAGTAAACAAACATACGACTGAAACTGAAGGTATCTAGCGGGAACATAAAATAATTAAATAATGCAAAAATCGGTAAGATGGGCGTTATATAGTCATAAAAGAAATAGAATATTTGTTTTCTCCAGTGTAAGATCGATTTTATTTGATCTCGTGGACGAAAAATGTCGGATTTTCACGAGTGGCAAAGCCACTCGTGGTGAAAATCCGACATTTTTTGTCAACTCGATGAAATAAAATTCGATCTTACACTGAAGAAAACAAATATCCTCTATTTATTACATTATCAAAGCCATTTTGCTGTGATATTGTAATAAATTCAGTATAATAATTCTGCATACTTTTAATCATCAAATATATGCAGTCGTTAGTTCTATATGAAATAATGCATTTCGGGTAAGTCTTTGGCATTCTTGTATGTGAGGGTTTAATCTGGTTATACCCCATGTATGAGTAATACTATTCTTCCTAATCCTATTACTTTTAGGGGAAGGGGCCAAGTAACTTTGGTGTGGTATGGACCGGCTTTAAATGACCTTAGCTGTTGATAGGCCGTTAAACAGCAATAAATCGAATCAAATCTATCTACATTCATGGTCTGCAATAACCTATGATGAAAGTTTGGGTTGGTACGAATACGCAGGCTGATTCAGGCCTGGGTTACACATGTTATAAGGTGCATTTTCTTCAGGTATCTTGGCCCATGTATAAGTAGACGTTTATTTTGCCTTTAGGTTATAGTACATTCACTCTTTGTACTTTCTAATGTTGTTACATGATTATGACCATGTAGCTAGGCTTCACAGATTTTCATTCTGATAAATTATTTTATTGCTGACAATGAGCTTTCACAGTGTGAAAACACAGTGTATTGAAAATCATAATACACTTGACTATTAACCCTTAGACTGCGGAACCGAAAATTGTCGTCTGCTGTTGTTTCTTATTTTGTCTTTTCTCTCAATAAAAACATGGTTTGACAGCAGTTTAGAATAATTTCCATTGGAAATGATTCTAAAGTTCTGTCAAATCATGTTTTTGATGAGAAAAATGGAGAATAAAAAATAAACAGCAGATGACAATTTTTAATTCAGCATTGTAAGGGTGAAAGTGTAAGAAATGTGTGAACGAGACCTACATGGTTATATGCTAGATGATCAGTACATCTTCAGTGTATATACTGTGCCTATGCAATAATAAAATATGACACTCCATTGACTGGTTCACTCAATCCATCCACCTATCTGTATATGGTGTCAGCTTGATGTTAAACTTAACTTCAAAGAAACAAATGAACAAATGAATCAAATGAATCAATGAACGAACGAACAAATGACGGAATGTACAAACAAATGAACAAATGCATGAGCGAATGAATGAACAAATGACATAATGTACAAACAAATTAACAAATGCATGAGCGATTGAATGAACAAATGTACAAACGAATGAACAAACAAACAAACGAACGAGCAAATGAACAAACAATTGAATGTCGGACTAATGAAGGAATAAACGAATGAACGAAGAACAAAAGTATTGAATGAAATGGAAATGTTGTTGCCTCTCAAGCAGTATTCCCTCATATAAATAAGTTACACAATATCACAGAAGTGCTGGCTGGCTGATCTGGAGATTTACTAGTTGGAAATGCCCCGAAAGCCCTCTATAGCAGTTTATGGAAACAGTGCAGATCCAGATGAGCCCTCTCATCAGGATCTGCACTTTTTGCAAGTAATGTTCGCATTTCCGAGAGCAAAAACTTCCCCTTTTCATAAATGAACTAGTCTGAAAACTATTTTGTGATGGTTGTATTGGTTGCAAAATTAACATATCATAATTCATTCCAGTTACATGTATATAGGGGTGAAAGGGTTAACCTTTATTTGCTACCATGCGAATGTACAAAGTATATAATGCAACATTCAAGTTACACAAAAGGACTGAAAACTGCCATATGATATTATTCTCAGCTGCCAAGCAGTAGGATCAGTAAAATCATATGGCAGTTTTCAGTCCTTTTGTGCAACTGGAATGTGATTGTTGAATGGTTGACCCTCACTACGCTGTAGACGGAAATTGTCGTCTGCTGTTTTTCATTTTTGCCTTAGTTCTTAACAAAAAAAACACGGTTTTGACAGCACTTAGCAAAAAAAAACACTGTTTTGACAGCACATGAGAATTGTCTCCAGTGGAGACGATTCTCATGAGCTGTCAAAACAGGTTTTTGTGGAGAAAACATTTCCAGCAGACGACAAAATTTAACTCGGCATAGTAATCGTTAAACTACCAGATAATTTCAATAAAACTAAAAAGAGTACTAATTTTTTTCGCTCAATTTTTGCATATCCTGAACTTTTGGTATAAACATATTTATTAAATAAAAATTTACATGAAGTTTGGTATTCAAGCATTTTTGTATATATACACTGTCAGTACAGTTAAAGTACGGTATTATAAAATTAAAACATTGAAATCCCAAATTGTTCATGCGCAAGATTTCATACCATCTATATTTTGTCCATACAACATACAATCTCAAATGACTACCGGTACGTTATCTTGACACTACTGTTTGTTTCACGTTTTGCTGCCGACAAACATTTGGCTACTAAACACACTAAATCTAAAAAATATTCAAATGTAAGTACTTTTTCATAAATAATAAAAAAGTCACCCTCCACCAATTTTTTTATTTGATGAAATTCCAACAAATATTGATTTTATTGCGAAAAAAATATTTTCCTATGGGAATTTAACATGGGGCAAAAAGGGGGGCTCCAGAGTGACGAGGATATGGTAAAACAAATAAAAAATTTGGAAATTGACTCCGAAACCTGGCGAGATAGATTGGAAAAAATGTAACTAACGGTAAGAAAACAAAAGTTAGATTTTGAAAATTTTCGCAATAACGTTTTTATTATTGATGAAAAAGTACTTAAATTTAAATATTTTTTAGATTTGATGTGTGTAATAGCCAAAAGTTTGTCAGCAGAAGAATGTGGAACAGACACTAGTTGCTGAATTAATAATATTTCTCAATAATTGTTATTCTAAAGATCATGTATGAAAAGGCTATATGAATTACACATTATAAGCTCATATACGGTATAATAATATCCATGGCCAAACTCAACAATTTATACGTCAAATCTATGTACTGTATGAATGGTCATATATTGTGGTATTAAAATGGAACCCGATATATTGTTGAATGGGTAATCTTTCAAATTGGACTGGTTCAAGCAAATTATTGTTATTTGTTTATCACACGTAAATGGTGACAAAAATGTTAAATGGTCAAACGACAACTGTGCCCCAAGGCCTAAGCTCTATTTGTTTTGTGAGAAAATCTGTGATATTTTTGATAGATTTTTATCGGAGAAATAACTTCTGTTTTTATTTTCTCTTGAATTTATGACATGTCTGCTGTTGTTTCATATTTTTATGCCCCACCACGATAGTGGAGGGGGCATTTAGTGTTACCCTTGTCCGTCAGTCCCGTCCCGTCCGTCACAAAACTTTAACGCTCGGGTAAATGTCTCATAATTTCTTCATCCTTTGACCAATCTGCTTCATATTTCATATACACATTGCTCTAATGGTCCTCTACCGCCACGTTCGTCCTGCCCCCGCCAAGCCCAGGGTCAAGGTCACATACTTAGTGCTTCAAAAACATTAATGCTCAGGTAAATATCTTATAATTTCTGTTTTATTTCACGGATCAGCTTCATATTTCATATACGCATTGCTCTAATGGTCCTCTACCGCCCTGTGCCAAATCCATGTTTGTCCTGCCCCCGCCAAGCCCAGGGTCAAGGTCACATACTTGGTGCTTCAAAAACTTTAACGCTCGGGTAAATATCTTATAATTTCTGTTCCCTTTCACGGATCAGCTTCATACTTCATATACGCATTGCTCTAATGGTCCTCTACTGCCCTGTGCCAAATCCACATTCGTTCTGCCCCTGCCAAGCCCAGGGTCAAGGTCACATGCTTGGTGCTTCAAAAACTTTAACGCTCGGGTAAATATCTTATAATTTATGTTCCCTTTCACGGATCAGCTTCATATTTCATATACGCATTGCTCTAATGGTCCTCTACTGCCCTGTGCCAAATCCACGTTCGTCCTGCCCCTGCCAAGCCCAGGGTCAAGGTCACATACTTGGTGCTTCAAAAACTTTAACGCTCAGCTAAAAAAATATTTTGACTTGGAATTTGGCCTCATTTATTATCAAAGCGCTATGTGGGGCATCCGTGTTCTGTGAACACATTTTCTAGTTTCTTTATTCTCAATAAAAACATGATTTGGCAGCAATTTAGAATCATTTCCAATGAAAATTATTCTAAAGTGCTGCCAAACCATGTTTTAATGAGAAAGTTCCCTATCAAGACGTTGAGCTGTTAATTATAACTGACCCCATCCCCTAACATTTTAACACTTCGAAGGCGGGAACCAAAACGTGTTGTCTGCTGTTTTCTCATATTTTGTCTTTTTGTTTCAATGAAAACATGGTTTGGCAGCACTTCAGAATCATTTCCATTGGAAGTGTTTTAGTTGATAAAAACTGAAAATAAAAAATAATCAGAGGCCGACAAAAAATAAATCCGCGTTGTAAGGGTTAAGGGTGTGAAGGGGTTAACCATTGCAATGCTGAATTAAGTGTTGTCGTCTGCTGATTATGGTCTATCTTCCATTTTTATCACCAAAAACATAGTTTAGCCGCACTTTAGAATGATTTCCAATGAAAATGATTCTAAAGTGCTCCCAAACTATGTTTTTTTATTAAAAAAAAAGGACAAAATTTTAAATAACAACAGACGACAATTTTCGTTTCCTGTATTGTAAAGGTTAATATGATAATTCCTTGCATTACCGTAAGTACAAATGTAAGCAATTCATTCACAAAGCGTAATGACACTGTTTTCCTACCGTGAGGTGACATTTCTTATTGACAAGTGACATTACAGATATTTGAAATTTACAAGCAATTTAACCCTTACTACGCTGAATTAAATTCTGTCGTCTGCTGGAAATGTTTTATTTTCAATATTTCTCGACAAAAACCTGGTTTTGACAGCACATGAGAATCGTCTCCAGTGGAGACGATTCTCATGTGCTGTCAAAACCAGTTTTTTGTTAAGAATTAAAGCAAAAATGAAAAACAGCAGACGGCAATTTCCGTCAACAGCGTAGGAAGGGTTAAGCCACCGTGTGTATCAATAGTATGGAAGCCCATTAGCGACACTGATAGCTTAGTTTATTTCCATTTATTCAAGATAATAATTCTTGAATTTTCGACATATTTTCTTAAATTTTCAGGATATTCTTTTGTTTTTTCAGTGAGGATGTTGTCGTGAATTTGCAAGATCTTTTCTTGCATTTTCAAGGTAACATTTCAACATCCACTTTTCTTGAATTTTCTAGATCGTTTCTTGAAGATGGTTTCTTGAAATTTTAATGTTTACTTAGCATTTCAACATCCACGTTTCTTGATTTTTATACGACCGTTTTAAAAAAATGATTGTAATATTGAAGATGTGCACCTTGCTTTAGATTTTCAAATTCTCATTAATGTTTCTTGCCTTGGTGACAGCTTCACATTTCTGCATCTTCGACGGGCGTATTTTGTGACTTATGGCACTCTTGTTCTAGATCTTTTTTTCTCAAATTTTCAAAATGTTTTCTTGAGTTTTCCAAATAAATTATCAGTGGCCCTAATAGGCATCCATAAGTCCATGATGCATGACAATATTGATGTAAGTTGACATTTATTGTAATTATCAGACCAGTTAATGTGTATGTTATTATTAGCCGATCTATTTATAGATCGGCTATATATTGGTTATATTAACCCTTACTACCCTGAATTAACTTTTGTCATCTGCTGGAAATGTTTTATTTTCAATATTTCTCGATAAAAACCTGCTTTACCAGCGCATGAGAATCGTCTCCACTGGAGACGATTCTCATGTGCAGCCAAAACAGGTTTTTTGTTAAGAATTAAGGTAAAAATGAAAAACAGCAGACGACTATTTTCGTCTCCCTCGTAGTGAGGGTTAAACTATGTTAAAGTTTGTCTTGCAACCTGTCATCCCTGTGACCCAAATATATTGGAACCTCTCAAAACCAGACACCCTGGGATATTTTCTCTAGTGGAACCTCTCGAAACTGCACACCCTGGGATATTTTCTCTAGTGGAACCTCTCGAAACTGCACACCCTGGGATATTTTCTCCAGTGGAACCTCTCAAAACTGGACACCCTGGGATATGTCCCCAGTGGAACCTCTCAAAACTGGACACCCTGGGATATGTCCCCAGTGGTACCTCTCAAAACTGGACACCCTGGGATATGTCCCCAGTGGCACATCTCAAAACTGGACACCCTGGGATATGTCCCCAGTGGAACCTCTCAAAACTGGACATCCTGGGATATGTCCCCAATGGAACCTCTCAAAACTGGACACCCAGGGGATATGTCCCCAGTGGAACCGACGGACCGACGGACGGATTTTGAGTACGAGAATGACCCTAAATGCCGTTAATCACCATTCTGTTCACTCGAGCATGAGAATAAAATTTATTTATTTATTATTTTCAGTCATGTGTTCCGATTGCGTTGTTCTTCATCAACGGCAACCATCAGTTGGTTCCCATCGCAATACAGTTGTTCCAACAGAAGGCACCGGATAACCCAGTAAGTTAAAATATAATTTTTCTCGTTTCTCATAGAAAGTGTGTAATGTGACTACTCGTTAGAACCGTCGCAACGAGATGGTTCACATGGTGATCACATTATATACTTCCATGCAAAAACAAGAGAAATATTTGTATCTGCAGTATTTTATATTTTGAATGGCAAGTATCAGTTTTATTCTCATATTACCTCCCTTATTGCATTGCTGTTTTATGCCAATATTGATTTCATACAAATGTAATATTTTCCGTAAATGAGTACCGGTAAAGAAAATTGACAAAAATATTCAATGTAAATTTTTTACGTCATTTCTGATAAATATGGCCGATTTTCTAAATTAACTCTTTGCATGCTAGCGGTGAAAATAACATCCAACAAATTATGAGTATGTTTCTTATTTCTCTCTGTAAATATGTCTTGGAATTTCATTAGAATTGCGTCCTCTGGACACAATTCTAATGAAATTCCAAGACATATTCATGATTGTCATCTGCTATTTTTGAACTATTTATAGCCCACACATTTCCCAGCATGCAAAGAGTTAAGTTATTGATGAAATGTGACTGTGACTGGACAAAATATGGGGCTTATGGGATTTACACCAAGTGTAGATCCAGATCAGGCTGATCAGGATTTGCACTGTTCTAGCAAGCAATATAGATCATTATCAGGCTTCAGGAGTGTGCTATTTGATCTCGGTCTACACTGGTCACAAACCCCATAAGCCCTGTTTCTCCAGTCACAGCCACAAATGAGCCGATACGACAAGGGAGGTAATTCCAGCGCCGGGCTAAAATAATCGCCCCTGGATACAGACCTTACACGGCTAATTTCCTATGCAATCTCCGTTGACATTTACCCACAATTACCACCAGTTGTACGGAAATTCTCACATTGTTTTCCATAATTGTGGTCAGCCACAGCAAAATGGGGCTTAATTAGTTGGTGACCAGTGTAGCTCCAGATCAGCCTAAGTAGTTACATAGTCTGATCAGAATCTTCTATGCTGAATGTAGGGTAAATCTCCGATTGTTTTCGATAATTGTGTCAAGTCATGACAAAAAGGGGCTTACTGAGTGTGCGTCCAGTGTAGCCTCAGATCAGCCTAATCAGGACCTACTATGCTGATTGTAGGCACAGGTGGAAGACTCGGACCTATGACACAAAAAAAATGCCTATTAAAAAAAATCCCATTACCCCACCCACTTGGTCTCGTACAGTACCATATGCTAATTGTAGGGTAATGATCACACTTCCGCCGCTGTACGATTTCATCAAAATTGCTAAGTATACTTTTCTAGCAAAATATACTTTGAGGGAGTAATCATTTATTTTTCCTGAAATGCATTATATCATATAGAACTAAAGACTGCATATATTTGATGATTAAAAGTATGCAGAATTATTATACTGAATTTATTACATTATCACAGCCAGAATGGCTGTGATAATGTAATAAATTCAGTATAATAAAAAATAATAAATTTATCCTAAAATTGAAAATTTATCCCTCAAAGTATACTTTGCTAGATAAGTATACTTTACAATGTTGGTGAAATAGGCTACTTGTCTGATCAGGGCCTACACTGCTTACTGTTTGGCTTAAAATTCTGAACCATTTAAATTCGGAATACGTTGTTGGATATATATAGGTGAATTTTTTTCTCATAACCACTGTCACGACATGCACATTTGATGAGACATAAATAAAATACTTATACTGTCCTATCAGTAAAATCTCCGAAATGTTTATGATTTTAACCCTTAGCCTGCTGATCGCGAAAACTGTCGTCTGCTGTTGCTTTATATTTTGCTCTGTTTCTCAATAAAAACACGGTTTGACAGCACTTTAGAATTTCCATTGGAAATGATTCTAATGGAAATGATTCTAAAATGCTGTCAAACCATGTTTTTGACGAGAAAAATTGAAAATAAAACATAAACAGCAGACGACAACATTTCATTCAGCTAAGGTTAACCCTTAGACCGCTACACTCAACAATTGTTGTCTGCTGTTGCTTTTATATCTTGCCTTATTGCTCAATAAAAACATGGTTTGACAGCACTTTAGAATCATTTCCAATGGAAATGATTCTAAAGTGCTGTCAATGTTGTAAATTATTCTAAAGTGCTGTCAAAGAATGTTTTTGAAGATAAAAATGGAAAATAGAAAATAAAATAAACAGCAGACGACAAAAAATTAAGATAGCGGTGTATGGGTTAATGATATCTTCATGGCTATACCAGGCTACAATTGACATGGCTTTATGATCAGCAGGTACATTGGTTACAAATTCAATAAGTCCCCTTTTCTCATGTGGGTATTGTCACAAATTTTCGCATTGTTTTAGATAATTATCCTAGTTGGCAATAAATATCATACACACTTTGTAACCTACATGAAGGTCCACCACAACCATTGATTTTTCCTATTGATGTAAACTAACCAATGGCCACACATTTTGCTATTCTCTGCTATTTTAATTTTTATGCCACCGAGTTTCGAAGAAACGGGTGGCATATAGTGTTTGGACCGTCCGTCTGTCCGTCCGTCTGTCCGTCCGTCCGTCACACTTTTCAGTTAACCAATTTGTCACAGTTTCTCAAATATGCTGCAGGTGGCATCCGCGTTCGACAGACGCATTTCTTGTTCATATGGATGTTGTGGGACCTATTTTCCCATAACCTGCACCCATTCTGCTCTGGATATTCATTAATTCAAATATAGGTTTAATTATTGTTCAGAAAGATAAATTCAATCTCCTGTGACTACCCTGGTGGTGGCGCAAACAGTCACCGGCTGGAATTGAAACCGCCTCACATGACAAACATGTTACGACTTACAAAATAATCCCAAAGCATATGCTTGATGTAAACTGATGTAAATGATACATTAACATGCCTGTGAAGTAGATTAGTGCATCAATTGACCGGTTAATTTCTAAAAGAAAAGAGTGTCTATGGCATAACAAATCTGGATTGTTTTTTTTTAAATACTACGTTTGACTACTCCGCGCATGAATATCTAATGATTTAGTGTGGTTAAACATAAAGCATATACCGTATTCATTCTAATAAACGCCTGGGCGCTTATTAGAATCATCGGTAGGTCACAAGTCGGGAGTGGGCGACTAATAGAGGCAACGGTTTTTTGGCTGAGTAAAAAATGTAAAAAAGTTAAGAAAACGATTGTACGTTAAACCATGACCAGTGTCAACGAGGAATAGGAAATCTACACGTACATGAAAACGCTAGGCAGAGCTCTTAAGGTTCGTAATTTAGGGGGAGTGCTTCCCTCCTCCATCGGGACATTTGTGAGGGGAAGTTGCCTTGAAATTCCATGTTCCTACAGAATATTTGGACGCAAATAGCGAAAGGCACATTTCCGCGCGTTAAAAATGGAAATACGGAAATTTACAGTTTGAAAGGTACATGTATGTCCATTTTTCTTTCCAGAGGAGGCCATGGGCGTTTATTAGAGGTCCCAATTTTTGTCAAATCGGGCAGAAAATATTCATTTTTTAGCACAAAAATGGGGGATGGGCGTTTATTAGAGTACGGGCGTTTATTAGAATAAATACGGTACATAAATACAAAACAAAGCCTATAGATCCATGATCATTGCCGAACATGACTAGCAGAAAAAATATAACCTATGCTGCAAGTGTGGTTAAGTCTGCTTAAAGGTATATTTCTATGATTTATGATTTACATTTAACCCTTTCAACATTACATACCTCTTTAGCTGTGTTTGCAAACAGTGTAGATCCAGATGAGCCGGCTCGTAACAAGCCGTCTCATCTGGATCTGAACTTTTTGCAAGTAATTTTCATGTTGTTCAGAAAAAAGAACACCTTATAAATGGACTCATCTGAATTTAATTTTGTGACAATTGAATTGGTCCTTAACCCTTTCACCCCTAAGTAACTGGAATTCATTTTGATTGTTAATTTTGCAACCAATCCAGCTGTCACAAAATGATTACTTGTAAAAAGTGCAGATCCGGATGAGACGGCTCGTCACGAGCCGGCTCATCTGGATCTACACTGTATGCCAATACCACTATACAGGCCTGTGGTGTTGAAAGGGTTAAATTAACATATCACAGTCCATTCCAGTTATTTAGGGTTGAAATGGTTAATTTAGATACCGGAGACAATGTCATGAAGTGATAGTATGAGAAATTCTATAGAATTATTATATTATCCATATTCTTTGAGACGGCAGTTTGAAATTTGGTTTCAATATATTCATTGTGATATATGAATATTTTGTGTTACAGGTATTTCTACCGACAGACCCACCGTATGTTTGGATGATGGCGAAAATGTGGTTCAACAACGCTGATGCCAATATTCACCAGTCACTCACACATTTAGGTGAGAATATAAATGATCTTACATTATTATCCCCTCACCAATAGGCAAGGAAAGGAACTCTATAAGATAGCAATCTTTTGTTCCAATCCTCTTTACACTAGCTGCTTGTATACCGAAAAATGATGTAATTACTATTTAATATGTTTATACCAAGAGTGGATATAGTGTGAGTCCATGTACGTGCGTGCGTACATACATACACAAACATTAGTAACACCTTTCATTTTTCAATAACTAATGAACCACTTCAGCGATTTTGATAATTCATGTATTTGGCCACAATGTGTGTCTGTGGGTTGTGCTTTGTTTTGCATATGACCCACATCAGACCGCCCAAGATAGAAGGTCACTGGGGACTTGTGTTCACCTTGTTTGTAAGGCTTTGTAAGGCAAATGCATTAACGTTTCTTTTTATTATTATTTTTTTAATGCCTCCCCACCACCGAATGGTGAGAGGGGCATATAGTGTTACCGGCGTTCCGTTTCCAACGTAACGTACGTACGTGTACGTACTTACTTACGTACTGTACGTCCCACTAACCCGACAAACCTTAACGCTGGGTAAATGGCTTTATAATTTTTTCTGTTTTTCCATTGCTCGGATCTGCTTCACATTTCAACACGATTCAATTGCTCTAATAGGTCCTCTATTAAACCCCGCCCTCTTGACACAAATCCACATTCGTCCCGCCCCCCGGCTTAAGCCGCCCAGGGGTCAAGGTCCACAGACTTTGGTGCATTCGAAACCTTAAACGCTGGGCTAAAGGCTTATAATTTCTGTTTTTCCCTTGCTCGATCTGCTTCACAATTTCCGACATAACATTGCTCCCAATGGTCCTCTAACCTCCGCCCCCTGTGACAAATACCACAATTCGTCCCACCCCCGCTAAGCCCCAGGTCAAGGTCACAGACTCGGTGCGTTCAAAACCTTACAACGCTGGGTTAAATGGCTTATAATTTCTGTTTCCCCCTATGCTCGGAATCTGCTGCTTCACATTTCACACACGCATTGCTCCCAATGGTCCTCTACCGCACTGTGACAAATCCACCCATTCGTCCCGCCCCCCGCTAAGACCCAGGGTGGGTTTCAATGTCACAAGAACTTGGTTGCGTTTGAAACCTTAACGCTGAGGGGTAAAATGGCTTATAATTATCTTCTTTCCTTGCTCGGAATTAGTGGCTTCACAATAATTCACATACGTGATTGCTCCAATGCTCCTCCCTACCCCCGCCCTGCCAGGGGACAAATCCACCATTCCGTTCCCGCCCCCCCGCTAGAAGCCCCAGGGTCCCAACGGTCCACAGACATTGGTGCGTTCGAGAAAACCTTAACGCTGGGTAAATAATGGCTTATAAATTTTACTGTTTACCCTTGCTCCGAATCTGCTTTCACAATTAACAACACACGCATTTGCTCTAATGGTCCTCTTACCGCCCTGAGACAAAATCCACATTAGTGCCACCGCCACCCCCAGCTAAGCCCAGGGTCAAGGTCCACAGAACTTGGTGCGTTTCGTAAACCTTAACCGCTGGGGTAAAATGGCTTATTAAAATTTCCTGTTTCCTTGCTTCGTGATCTGCATTCACATTCCCACTAAACCATTGCACCAAATGGTCCTCTACCGAGGCCCTGTGACAAATCCACAGTTCGTCCCCGCACCCCCGCTAATGCCCAGGGTTCAGAAGGCGGTCACAGACTTGGTGCGTTCGAAAACCTTAAACGCTGGGTTAAAATGGCTTATAATATTCTGTTTCCTTCCGTTCTCGGATACTGCTTCACACATTTCACACACCGCATTGCTCCAATGGTCCTCTAACCACCGCCCCTGTGAACAAATCCACATTCTTCCCGTTCCCCCCCTGCTCAGCCCATGGGTCCAAGGTCCCACAGACCATGGTGCGTTCCGATAAACCTTAACGCTGGGTAAATGGCATTATAATTTCACTTTCCTTGCTTCGGATTGTGGCTCTTCACATTTCAACAAACAGCATTGCTCCAATGCTCCTCTACCGCCCTGGTTGGACAAATCCACAATTCGTCCCCCCCCGCCGAAAAGCCTTAAGCCCATGGGGTCAAGGTCACAGACTTGGGTGCGATTCGAAACCTTAACGCAGGGTAAATTGGCGTTATAATTTCTGTTTCCTTGCTCGGGAATCTGGCATTCACATTTCACACACACCCATTGCACTAAAATGGTCCACTACCCGCCCTGTGACAAAATCCACATTCGTCCCGCCCCGCCCCCGCTAAGCCCCAGGTCAATGGTCACAGACTATTGGTGCAATTTCGAAACCTTAACGCACCTGTAATAAATGGCTTATTTAATTAATTCTGTTTCCTTGCTTCGGATCTGGAATCTTCACACATTTCACCCACATACATTGCTCCTAAATGGTCCGCTAACCGCCCCCAGTGACAAATCCAACATTTCGGACCCGACCCCCGCTAAAGCCCATGGGTCAAGGGTCACAGACTTGGTGCGTTCGAAACCTTAACGCTTGGTAAATGGCTTATAAATTTATCTCTTTCCTTGCTCAGGAATGTGCTTCACATTTTCACATAACTCAAATTGCTCCAATGCTCCTATACCGCCCTGTGAACAAATCCACCATTCGTCCCGTCCCCCCAGCCCCCGCTAAGCCCAGGGTCTAAGGTCACAGACTTGGGTGCGTTCGCAACCTAACGCAGGGTAAATGGGCTTATTACTAATTTCTTGTTTCCTTGCCTCGGAATCTGCTTCACATTTCACACACACATTGCAGCCAATGGTCCTCTAAACCTGCCCTGGTGACAAATCCACATTCAGTCCCCGCCCCCCGCTAAGTCCCATGGGTCCGAAGGTCACCAGACTTGGTGCGTTTCGAAGAACCTAAACCGCTGGGTTAAATGGGCTTATAAATTTCTCTTTCCTTTGCTCCGGATGGTGCATTCACAATTTCACATACGCATTGCTTTCCATTGGCTCCTCTAACCTACCATCCGCCCTGGGGACAAATCAACATTCGTCCCGCCCCCCGCTAAGCCCCAGGGACAATGGTCACAGACTTAGGTGCGTTACGAAACCTTAACTGCTTGGGTATAAATGGCTTATAACTTTCTGATTTCCTTGCTCGGATCAGCTTTCACATTTCACACACACCCATTGCTCTAATGGTCCTCTACCAGACCCCTGAGACAAATCCAACATTCGTGCCCCGCCCCCGCTAAGCCCATGGGTCCAATGGTCCACAGAACAGACTTGGTTGCGTTCGATAAACCTTAAACCGCTGGGTAAAAGTGCTTATTTAAAGTTTTCCTGTTTTATTCCTTGCTCGGTATCTGCTTCGACAATTCACACATGTCATTGCTTCCAAATTGGTCCTCCTAACCCACCACCGCCCCGTTGACAAAATCCACATTTCGTCACGCCCACCCCCGCTAAGTCCCAAGGGTCAAGGTCACAGACCTTGGTGCGTTTGAAACCTTAACGCTGGGGTCAAATGGGCTTATAATTTACACTTTCCTTGCTCGGCATGAGCCTTCACATATTTCACATACGCCATTGCTCCCAATGCCCTCCCTACCCGCCCTGTGACAAATTCAAAATTCGTCCCCGCCCCCGGCTAAAACCCAGGGTCAAGGTCAACAGACTTATTGGGGCGTTCGCAAAACCTAAACGCTGGGTAAATGGCTTATTAATAATTTCCAGTTTTATTTCCCCTTGCTCGGAATCTGCTTCACATTTCACACATCGCATTGGCTCCAATGCTCCACTACCCCGCCCTGTGAACAAATCTACATTCGTCCCACCCCCGCTAAGCCCCAGTGGTCATAAGGTCCACACACTTGGCGCGTTCGAAACCTTAACGCCTCCTGGTACAAAATGGCTTATTTATCAAATTATGCCATCGTTTTTCCTTTGGCTGCTAGCTGGGGTCATTCGTGTGCCGTACAGGCCACCCCATTTCTAGTAATTTACCTTGTTTACCTTGCTCGGAACCTACAGCTTCATAAATTTCACACCAACGCAATTGCTCCAATGGTACCTCTGCCAAACCCCTGAGACAAATCCACATAATTCGTCCCCCCCCCCGCCCCCCGATTAGCCCCAATGGTCCAATGGTCACATACCTTGGTGCTTTACTTTCGAAACCGTTAACGCCTCTGGTAAAATGCCTTATTAAAATCTTTCTGTTTCCACCTTAGCTCGTGAACCTGCTTTCACATTTTCACACACAACATTACTCCAATGGTCCACTGCCACCCTGTGACAAATCCACCATTCGTCCCCGCCCCCAGGCTAAGCTCATGGTCAACGGACACAGACTTAGGTGCGTTCTTCGAAACCTTAAAACGCTTTTTTTTGGGGGTAAAAAAAAATGCCTTAATAATTTACTGTTTCCTTGCCTCGGCATCCTTGCTTCACATTTCACACACACATTGCTCCATAAAATGGTTCCTCTACTGCCCAAGACAAAGTCCACATTACGTCCCGCCCTACCCCCATCCAGCTAAGCTCAGGTTCTATGTCACAGACTTTGTGCGTTTCGAAAACCTTAATGCTGGGTAAATGGCTTTATAATTATTCTGTTTCCTTGCACGGAAGAATCAGCTTCACATTTCACATAAACGCCATTTGCTCTCCAAACTGGTCCTCACTACAGCCCTGTTGACAAATCCACATTCGTCCCCGCCCTCCCCCGCTAAGCCCAGGTCAAGGTACACCAGACTTGGTGCGTTTCGAAAACCTTAACCGTGTGGGTAAATGGCTTTATAATTTCTGTTTCCTTTGCTCGGCATCTGCTTCACATTGCACACAAAAAACGCCTCCAATGGGTCCCTCCTACCCCGCCCTGTGACAAATTCCACATTCGTCCTGCCCCCCCGTAAGCTAATCCAGGTCAAAGGTCACCAGACCTTGTTGGCGTTTGAAACCCTTAAACATTCAGTTAAATGGGCTTATAATTTAAAATTGTTTCCCTTGATTGCTCGGGGAGAGCTGCTTCACATTTCACACACCAAACCAACAAATCCGCAATTTGCGACAATGGTCCACTACCCACCGACCCTTGTACCAAATCCACATTCGACCCGCCCCCACCCCCCCTAAGCCCAGGGTCAAGAACACAAGACATTGGTGCGTTCAAGAAAACCTTAACACTCCGGGGTAAAATGGCTTATAAACAAATATGCCTCGTTTACTTTGGCTGGCCAGGCGGTGGGGGCAATTTCGTGTGGCCGATAGGCCACATATTTCTATTATTATTATTTTTTTTTAATTATCAAGGCTGCCAGTGAGGGGATTAACTTTATAATAATGATGCGCATTGTTTAATACGACCATTTTATTAAACAAGTTTACAGATTTCATAAGAAAAACAATGGCTAAGCTGACGAGGATTTTTTCATGTTGAAATCATTCAAATGAGTTTAATAAAATTAATGGAAATGGAAAACGGTAAACTAAATAATTCCGGTTTTACAAAAATTGCATACAACCTCAATGGTTCATACATTGAAGGCTGCCCGGAAGCCTATTTCACCACTATTTGCAAAGTATACTTTAGCTAGCCAAACGTAATACGAATTTAGAGGTAGTAAAATTTTCAATTTAAGAAGGCAAAATTAAATTTACTTTTTAATTTTTTTAGCCATGGTTTATTTTTTGAAAAACAAAAAAAAAACTCCGAGGTCTATTGATTGGCTAAAGCCAAAGGGCCGGGCCGGGAGCTGGCGGGACCGGGTCTGGGCGGTGGGGGCACGGAGGGCGGCGGGCGGGCGGGCGGCGTCCACAAATCAATGTTTTAAAGTTTTCGTGTTTGAGTTCCATTTCCTTTGTTTACTGTACCCACCTATGGACCACCAAACTATTTCACAGCATTCAAATAATCAAGGGTGCCCACCACAATATCAACGAATCCCAACATGTTACTTTTTTTATTTTTTTTTAACTTAAAAACCCATTTTTTCCATTTTTTCCGCTAGTCGACTTAAGCCATTTTCTAATGTTTTAAGTTTTTTTCGCCTTTAACAAATGATTAAGTTTTCGTGTTTTAAAGGTCTCCAATTTCTTTAGGTACTGTACCACCTAGGAACCTACCAAACTTTCCACAGCTTCATAATCAAGTAGTAACCCACCCACAAATTCACTATCCAACAATGTTACTTTTTTTTTAACTTCACCCAATTTTTTACCGCGCAGATTCCGACTTAGGCCATTTTACAATGTTAAGTTTTCGCCATTTAAACAAATTTTAATTTTCAAGGTATTCGGTTTAACGTCCATTTCTTTGTACTGTAACCACCTAGGAGCCACCAAACTTTCACAAGGCTTCAAATAACCAAGGGGTTTGCCTACCACATACAACTAACCAACATGTGGACCATTTTTTTTACCATTTTGGTTAAAACTTTATTACGTTATACTAAAGTACTCTGCAACTGCTTCGCCGCCCATTACCATTGAAACTTCACATGGGGTGGTTTTAACAATCATACCATCCTATTTTTCAATTCTAAACCCCCAACCGAGCGGCCCCCCTGTGCCCAATGTCAAGGTCAAATTACTATTGAATTTTTTTGTTAAACGTTTTTTCGTTGTACTATAAACCTCTGCAACTATTCCTTCACCCAATAACCTTGATACTTCACATGGTGGGAGTATTTAACATCAATCATTGTCGCCACCTGCTTGCCGGAAATACGCGAATCCATGTTGCCCAATGTCCAAGGATCAAATTTTAACTTTGAATTTTTTTGTTAAAGATTTTTTCGTGTACTTAATATCACTGCAACATGCTTTCAACCCCAATTAACCTTGATACTATCACATGGGTGTTTATCATCATTGTTGCACCTGCCTTTGCGGAAAGCCGCGATCCTGTGCCTCCCAATGTCAACGGTCAAATTACTTACGATTTTTTTTTGTTAAATTTTTAAATTTTTTTGCGTGTACCTATAATCGCTGCAACTGCTTCACCCAATAACCTTGATACTTCACCAATGGGTTGTTTATCATCATTGTTTCCGCAACCAGCTTGCGGAAAGCGAGAATCCTGTTTGCCCTATGGTCAAGTTTCAAATTACTATTTGGAATTTTTTTGTTCAAAGTTTATTTTTCGTGTACTAAGATCTCTGCATCTGCTTCACACCCCAATACCTAGATACTTCACATGGGTGTTTATCATCATTGTCACACCCTTGCTTTGCGGAAAAGCGCGATATCACCGTCGGCATTTTGCATAAAACGTTCCGTCACCGTTTCAGTGCCCGTGTGTCCGGTTAAACTTTTTGTTTTTAAAGGTTAAAGTTTTTCCATCTACTATATCCTAATTTTTTAGTGTTTCCAATGCCCTCGCCCCACCCCAGGCGCGACATGCAGGCCCACGGCCACCATCTAAGTCTACAAAAAGTGGTATAATTAATGTTATCCAAGTGGTCCCTATGCTTGGAAAAAAACCTGGCCTTCGTGGCTTTGGCCCTCGTTTCTTGTTAATTATACTGAATTTAATTACATTATCACAGCCATTTTGGCTGTGATAATGGTAACAAAAATTCAAGTATTATAATAATTCTGCATACATTTTAATCATCAAATATATCGCAGTCCGTTGAGTTCCTTATATGACAAATAAATGCAATTCTGAAAAATAAAATGGATTACTCCCTCAAAGTATACTTTGCGAGATAAGTTTTTATAACTTTGCAATTAATTTTGGTAGAAATCGGCTATACGTGATCAGCGTGATTATTTTTGGTTTAACATAATTTATTAGACACCTAGTGTATTATTTGAGTTTTAAAACCGCTGTGTTAGTTACAACTGCCAAAGCCCAATTTTATGCAATATATTTATTTTATGGTCCTCTTACTAATTTTTGTTTTACCTTTTACATTCGATAATGTTCATGACAAAAAGAGCGGTCTTACTGAGTGTGCGTCCAGTGTAGCCCCAATTAAATTTAGCAAAATGTTTACCATAAGCTAAATTGATAAATTCATAGTAAATGTTATCATATCATATCACATAACCCATTAGAAGAAAAGAGTTTTTCATGTTTAATTTTAATTACACTATTTTCAGGCTACACTCATCTACTGATGGAAGGCATTACCAAGTGATAAAACCCACCGACACCGTGTCACCCATAATCTCATCCCGTACTTGTTTAAAAACTCCTGGACGCCCCACTTCCTCTACCTTTATAGCCCATAAATACCGTAAGTAAAGACTAAACTTAATAAAAATGGGCCATATAGTCAATGGAAAAACAATAATTTTTTTGATAGTTAATTAAATTATAAAGCAAAATTGAAAATGAATACGTTCTTTTTCTATTTCAATGAAAGTTTGGTCCCAAGTATCAAATTTTAATTGCGAAAAAAACAACCCAACAAATTTCCCCATGTTCTTTAAAAATCCCCATAGAAGATGATCTGCGGGGTATTATACACTGGGACATTAATTTCCCTAATTTACAGAAGTAGCGGACCGATTTTCCGAAAATTTCAAAATTTCCAAATTTACCAAATTGTTTCCAAATTGTTTTTTGACTCCTCCTTTTTTCCAGTTATCTCTAACTACAAAACCTAAAAAAAACTCCTAAACCTAACCCTCTTTAAAACTCTACTCAAAATAACTCTAAAAATTCTTCTAAAAACCTAACGTAAAAAAATTCTCTAACTCTACTAAAACTAAAACTAAAAAAATCTCTAAAAAACCCTCCTAACTCTAAAAATACCTCCTATCTAATCTAAACTCTAAATAACTCTAACTCTCTAAAACTAAAAAATTAATTCTCTAATCTCTAAATAACTCTAAATCTCTAAAAAACTCGTATAAAAAATCTAAAACCTATCTATAATAATAAAATACTCTAAAACCTACCACCAAATATAAACTACATATAAAAATAACTAATCTAAACTACTAATAAAATATAAAAAAAAAACTAAAAAATAACTAACAAAAAACTAAAAACTCTAAAAAAAAACTCTACAATAATAAAAATAAAAAACATAAATAAACTCTATATCTATAAATATCCTAACTAAAACGCTAAAACTTAAACTCTATATAAAAAAAAAAAAGAAAACTCTATAATACTACTAACTAAATCTCTAAAACTACTCTCAACCTAAAACCAAAATATAAACTACTAAAAAAAACTTAACAAATCTAACCCTATAAAACTCTAAAACTATAGACTCTAAAACTAAATCTAAAACGCTAAACATCTCTCTAAAAAAAAATCTTCTCAAAACAATCTCCTAAATCTCAAACTAATAAATCTAAAAAACAACTAAAAAAACCCTAAAACTCTAAAAAACTAACGAACAATAAAAATCACCTAAAAAAAATAAAAAAAAATAACCTACTATACTAAAAAACTAAACTAATATAATAAAAAAAAACTATAAATAGTAAAACTGGAAAATACTAATATAAAAAAAAACTAATCCTAAAAAAAAACCTACTTCTATCACCCCCCCCCCCCATGTTAAATTTCCCACAGAAAAGAAACATTTTTTTTCGTTAATAAATTTTCAATAATTTGACAAAATTTCAAAAAAAGAAAAGGTTATTCCTTAAAATCTTGCTTTAATTGACTATTAACCAAAAAAATCCAAAAAAAAATTGTATTTTTCGAATCGGTGGAATATATCCGTAAATAGTTTGGGCCAGGTTTTGGTGATAAACAGACAGTCAGGTAAACTACCAATGGTCACTATCGTCCCGGGGTTAACAATACTCCATAAAAGCACAGTATTAGGTATTTGGTAATGAAGAGCCTATAATCAGGCCCCGTAGCCAGACCTGTTGGAAGGGAAGGGGGGTCGTTTCGAAGGCACAAGGGGTCCTGAAGTAATCTACCTGTTTGAAGGGTGGGGGGGGTTGGGGGGGGGGGGGGGGCGTTTCGAAGGCTCCAAGGGGTCTGAAGTATCAATATGGGGGTCTAAAAAAGTGGACTCCCTCAAGGCTAAAAAAGTGAACCACGACGCTGGGCGGGTGGGGGGGGGGGGGGGGGGGGGGTCGTACCCCGAACCCGCTATCCGACTCCCCTGGCAACGGGCCTGTATTTAAATGTAAATCTGGTTGACTGAAGAAACGGGGCTTATTGGATTTTGTCGACCAGTGTTAAATCCAGATCAGAACTGTGCATCCGCAACAGTCTGATCAGGATCTGCACTGATTCGCCATTACCATTAAAATGAATCATATACCGTGTTGCATTCTAACAAGCAGTAAGAGATTAGGTTTATCAGGCCTACAGGAGTATGCCAATTATTGAGTTCAGGAGCTAACACAGGTCACAAATCCATTAAGCCCCATTTCACCAGTCCACCTAGACACAAATAAATTGATTTAATTTTAGTTTTACATGGCCTGTTAAGCCGATTTCATCAAAATTGCCAAAGTATACTTATACTAGCAAAGTAAATAACCTTTGAGGGTAGTAATCATTTAATTTGTCCCGATAAATGCAATTAATGGTCATATAGAAACGCGGGGCCCATAGCCATACCTGTATTTTGAAGGGGCAGGGGGTCCGTGTTCGGAAGGCCCCAATTGGGCCAGCGAGGTAATATAGGTTGGGGTCTAAAAAAAGTGGAACCACCGATGCTAAAAAGCTGTAACTTTGAGGCTGGGCGGGGTGGTGGTCGACCGACCGCCCCTTACCGACCCCACAGGCTAATGGGCCTGGAACTAAAACGACTGCATATATTTGAATGAATTAAAAGTAATGGCAGAATTGTTTACCAGTATAAACTGAATTTTATTTACCATTAATCAACAGCACCATTTTGGGCCAAATTGACAGAAAAACCCAATTGAAAATCAGAAGTAGCGAGTATCCAAAATAGCAATAAACGAAATTTGGTGGTTACATAATTTATCATGCTACAGAAAACAATCAAACCGGACCCACAAAATAATAACATGAATTTTTTCTTATTTTCCATGAAAACAAAACATCTTGGTGCCAAGACATGTTTTTTTCATTTTGAAGCAAACTATTCAATAAATTGGCCTGTCCTGATTGATGTGTAAACAGTAGTTATGATTTTATTTTAATCCAATTAAAATTGTTTTGAAATACCCAAAATGCTTCAGAAATAGATGGAAATTGAAAAATACTCAAGTTTACTAAATTCCTTTAAATCTGGAGCCCCTGGTCAATGTTCAATCACAATCCTTTATCATCATCATATTTATTTTCATTTCATAGCCCGAACCCATGCAGCCCCACATGATTCAAGAAATTAAGATAAAAATGTTTAGTTAAAGGTTTTTATATCTCCCAAAAAAAAAACCACAACAAAACCCTTACTCCAATAATTTACTTTCAAACAATCAAAATAAATACACATCCTGAGACCATCAAAATGCCCACCTCAATCAGGACTCAACATGCGGGCACCGCGCACCAATCTGGTCCTGAATTAGTTTTTGGGCGTATATTGCCCATAAAAACTCAAAAATTTTAAATTTTAAGATAACTAACCGTAAGCTATGAGAAAATAAAATAAAAAAATATTTTAATTCCAGCCCACAAAAATATTTTACACCAATTTCCTAACAATTGATTGTTGGGCCCGTAGCAGTCTCATTGTCAAAAATTTAAAAAATTTAAAATCCCAGTAAACTCCCACGCCGAACTAACTTTTCCGTAATCCGTCGAAGCGCAGTTAAAAATAAATACTTTAAGAAAACGGAAAAAAAACCAAACACTTTTTCTTGATTAATTTATTTCCAAATGTCTTGGAAATTATAAAGGAATGTAAATGGCATTATTTTTTGTTGGAATTTATCGGGATAAATAAACTTGGGAAAAGTCGAGGGAATACTGGACGAGGCCTTCCGGCCTTCGTCCAGTATTCCCGCGACTTTTCCAAGTTTATACCCCGATAAATTCCACAAAAAGGCCATTCATTCCTATATTGACTGAAAATATAGGAGGCTACTATTAGAGCGGGGGCTACTATTAGAATAAATACAATAATTTAATTACCTGTTTTATATTTGCATATAGGCGAGGACTGGATCTGCTGGTGTGCCCGGGAGGCTGGGTGGACAAGGTGATGAACATCGGATCCAGCGGCATGTTCGAACTCATCAAGCGAGGGTAAGGTTTCTGGATCCGTTGTTATAAAATATTTTGAGCATATACTCAGTTTTTATTCTTGAAATCAGAGAGTTTGATTGGTCAATGGCAGAGCTGAGGCTGAGCTGAGGCTGAGCTGAGGCTGAGCTGAGGCTGAGCTGAGGCTGAGCTGAGGCTGAGCTGAGGCTGAGCTGAGCTGAGCTGAGGCTGAGCTGAGGCTGAGCTGAGGCTGAGGCTGAGCTGAGGCAGAGCTGAGGCTGAGGCTGAGCTGAGCTGAGCTGAGCTGAGCTGAGGCTGAGGCTGAGCTGAGGCTGAGCTGAGGCTGAGGCTGAGGCTGAGCTGAGGCTGAGCTGAGGCTGAGCTGAGGCTGAGCTGAGGCTGAGCTGAGGCTGAGCTGAGGCTGAGCTGTGCCTTTAAAATGTTCTGAGCATGTCCTCTGTTTTCATGCTCAAAATCAGACAGTTTGATTGTCTAACAGTGATTTGAAACTAAGGCTGAGCTGAACTCAGTCTCAGCCAACCAAACTGCATGATTTTGAGCTGAGAATGTCAGCTGGGCTTTTAAAATGTTCTGAGCATATCCCATGTTTAAATGATCAAAATAAGATAGTTTGATTGGCAAAGGCCGAGTGTGCTCATTCTCAGCCAACCAAACTGCATGATTTTGAGCTGAGGCTGTCAGCTGAGTTTTTAAAAATTTCTGAGCATATCCCTGTTTCCATGCTCAAAATCAGACAGTTTGATTGGCCTAGGCTGAGCCAATCAAACTGTGTGATTTTAGTGCTAATTTAGAGCAAATGCTCTGAAAGTTTTATAAGCAGGAGCACTGGTAGCGGAGTATAAGTATTTGAGACGTTGCATGTATTCCATTCTCATGCTCAAACTCTCTTTGATCAATCTCGGCCAATCAAACTGCACGATTTTGGGTACAGATTTGGAAAATGTTATCTCGCTATCGAGTTTGAGGCTTTATCAGATAACTCGCTGTGCATTGGCTGAATACACGTGGACTGATAACAAAATGCTGTATCAGTGATTGGCATTGATACACTGTATCACGGTCAATCTGGATTCAAAAACTACTACTCTGATATTTCATTGGATGAATGATGCCACACGATGTTGTCAAATGACGTCGGTGTAATGATACATTCCTATCAACAAAAACAAATTACACTTGTGTGTTTCCTAGCATGAATCGTCACCTGATTAATAGAATACCAGTAGCCTATTTCACCAACATTGCAAAGTACACTTATCTAGCAAAGTATACTTTGAGGGAGAAATTTTCCATTTTAGGATAAATTTATTAAATTTGTTTATACTGAATTTATTACATTATCACAGCCATTTTGGCTGTGATAATGTAATACATGCAGTATAATAATTCTGCATACGTTTAATCATTCAATATATGCAGTCGGTAGTTCTATATGACATAATGCATTTCGGGGAAAATAAATGGTTACTCCCTCAAAGTATACTTTGTTAGAAAAGTATACTTTGCAATGTTGGTGAAATAGGCTACAGGTTAGTGTCATTTGATAGTTTATCAGGCCCATTTTGGAAATGGTAAAAATTCCTTGGAGAGCCTCAGAATTCCTATGTGTTTCCCATGTAGCCTTACCTGTAGCATATTTCACCAACATTGCAAAGTATACTTATCTAGCAAAGGATACTTTGAGGGTGTAATCATTTATTTTCCCGAAATGCATTATTTCATATATAACTAACGACTGCATATATTTGATGATTAAAAGTATTATCACAGCCAAAATGGCTGTGATAATGTAATAAATTCAGTACAATACAAATTAATGAATTTATCCTTCAATTCAAAATTTCCTCAAAGTTTACTTAGCAAGAAAAGTATACTTTGCAATTTTGGTGAAATGGGCTACTGATAAACTTGATGTCAAAATACACTAGCCTGGCATTCTCTATGTAAGACCAGTAGCCTATTTCATCAAACTTGCAAAGTATACTTATCTAGCAAAGTATACTTTGAGGGAGAAATTTTCAATTTAAAGATAAATTTATTAATTTGTATTATACTGAATTTATTACATTATCACAGCCATTTTGGCTGTGATAATGTAATAAATTCAGTACAATAATTCTGCATACTTTTAATCATCAAATATATGCAGTCGTTAGTTCTCTATTTGAAATAATGCATTTCGGGAAAAATAAATGATTTCTCCCTCAAAGTATACTTTGCTGGAAAAGTATACTTTGCAATTTTGATGAAATAGGCTACAGGTGCACCAGACTCGACTTTGAAACGGTTGGAATTATGAGGCTTATGGGATTTGTGACCAGCGTAGCTCGTGATGAAATAGGACATTCCTGTAGCCTGATATAACAATCTATATTTCTTGTTAGAAGCATGACGTGTGTTTCATTGATGGAATGGCGAAAAGTGCTGATCTCAAAAATGGACAAAACAATTCCACATGAGGTCAGTATTTTCAGAATCACTTTCGAAATCAATATCAGCAGAAAACGATGATGCAATATGGGAGGGATTACCAGGGTTGGGCCCACATGTAATGATGATTTTACCTTCAGTATCGAGAGTTGGAGGATGGACGTGGAGGGAACATTACCTGCCGACCTGAAACAGAGAGGGGTATGTACTCGAAGCTGACAATAATTATAGCCTAGGCATACAAAGTATGTCCAGGAGTATACAGTTTTTGTATATCCGTCTGTCCGTCCGTTTGTCGATCTGTTCGTAAGATTTGCGTTAAAATTTTCTGGTACCCATTTCCTTTGCAACCGTAAGTTGGAGTGACTTGAAACTTCATATACTTCTTTATCATCATCCATATTTTCATTCTATAGCCAACCCATGCATCTTTTATGTCGAAGGTCAAGGTCAAATGAAAATATTTGTTGGTCGGACCAGGCAGTGGCCGGGGGTATACGTGAGCCTTGCTCACTTACTCTAGTTAATATAACAAACTTCTGAAATTCGCAATATAACCGGCCAATAATAATCACAGGCCTAGATTTAACGTATGATTTAAAATGTTCTGAACTACCGGTAATTGTTTTAGTTGTGAATCCACATCAGTTTGATCAGTACAGTCAAACCTCCCCAAACTGCCACCTCTCTACAACAACACCCTCTCTGTAACAGCCGCTCTTTAAATATATCCCAAATGGATGATTTCCTCTATATCTAACCCTTAGACTACTGAGCACGAACATTGTCGTCTGATGTTGCTTTTGCATTCTTTCTCAATAAAAAACATGTTTTGACAGCAGTTTAGAATCATTTCCATTGGAAATGATTCTAAAATGCTGACAAAGCATGTATTTGATGAGAATTATCGAAGAAAATAAATAAACATCAGACGACAAAATTTAATTTAGCATTAACCTTCCTACAACAGCCACCTCTCTAGAACAGCCAGTTTTGTGTCTTCCTATGGGTGGCTGTTGTAGAGAGGTTGCACTGTACATTAATTGCTAACTGAATAAGGGGAAGTATCATAATAACCCTAATTATTCGAACACCATTTATTAGGGGGAAACACATAAATATATATGATTCCCTACACGAGTGAGCTTGCCAATATTTAGCGTTACTATGGCAGTACTGGTTTCAACACAATAACAATGTATTTGAATGCAATTTGTTTTGGGAAACCCCTATTTAATTCCCAAAGCAAATTGTGTCCGAATATTTAGGGTTATTACGGTATTGTTATTCAATAGTCGTAATAATAATAATACATGTAAATACAATGTAGCGTCTTAATAATATTGATACATGTAGTTAGTCCCAGTTTGAATACGGTAGTATTAATTAATTTACCAACTGCATGAACATCTGGGCTTCGTTCATGGAATAATCGTATTCCGTCAACAAAACAGATGAAATCCTTCATTAATCGATTGATCAATCAGTGAACAAATCAATCTGTGTTTCAGCTCAGCAATCCAAAGGTGTTGCCTGGTTACCATTTCCGTGACGACGCCATTTTGTTGTACAACGCCATAAACAAGTACATCCGGAAATATGTTGATTTGTATTATGGTAAGTGAAGTTTTCATATCCATTAACCCTTACTACACTGAATTAAATGGTGTCGTCTGCTGGAAATGTTTTATTTTCAATATTTCTTGACAAAAACCAGTGGAGACGATTCTCATGTGCTGTCAAAACCATTTTTTTGTTAAGAATTAAAGCAAAAATGAAAAACAGCAGGCGACAATTTTCGTCAACAGCGTAGGAAGGGGTAACCCTTAGAATTCTGGAAACGATAGTCGTCTACTGTTGATTTATATTTTGTTTCTTTTTACAATTAAAACATGGTTTGAAAGCACTTTAAAATCATTTCCGCCGGAAATGATTCTAAGCTGCTGTCAAATCATGTTTCTGGTGAGAAAATTTAAAATTAAAAAAAATCATCAGATGACAAATTGAATTTTAAAGCATTTTAAGGGTTAAATTTCATTGTTGAGTTCACTTGCACAGAGCAGAACACAGTGACCATAAAGACATCAGTAGCCGATTTCACCAAAATTGCAAAGTATACTTATCTTGTTAACTATACTTTGTGGGAGAAATCATTTATTTTTCCTGAAATGCATTATTGCATATAGAACTAACAACTGCATATATTTCACGATTAAAAGTATGCAGAATTATTTTCTGACTTTATCACATTATCACAGCCATTTTGGCTGTGATAATGTAATAAATTCAGTATAATAAAAATAATAAATTTATTCTTAAATTGGAAATGTCTCACTCAAAGTATACTTAGCGAGATAAGTATACTTTGCAATGTTGGTGAAATCAGCTACTGGTGTCCCCATCTGACATCTACATTCATTGACAACGCGTCGCCAGTCTTGACAAATTAAATTGCTGGCTGTTTATTTATTTCTTTACACCGGTTTATTTCAGATACGCCAGAGAAGATAACGGGGGATTGGGAGTTACAAAACTGGGGAGACGAACTGACGAAGCCACGCGAGGACGGGGGTTGTGGCATTCTGGTAAATATTGCAGTTAGTCAACAAAATAAATTGCTTGTTTTCAGTCACTTGGCCGACCAAATATGCATGTCCCCCGATCATACAAGCTAAGAAAGAAGTACTTTAGAATGTTACACACAAGGTCATGAAAGATAAACTTAAATTTTGATTCTGACCCGCCCCCTCACCTCTCAATCCAGCATATTCACTGCACAGGGAGAAGTTTACATTTTTCATGAAAGCCCACTCCACAAGACATTTTTGTGTGCTTTGCCATCATGAACAGACATTGTTCGAAATATGTGACAATAGAAGCTTTAAAAATTACTCGCACCAAGGTTTTCTTTAGAGGGGTGCCACTGTAATTCAAGAATATCAGCATTACAGGATAATATCTTTTTAATTGTGAACAGTCATCAAAACATCAAAACTACGCACGCCAACAGTTCCTGTAGCCTATTTCATCAACATTGCAAAGTATACTTATCTAGCAAAGAATACTTTGAGGGAGAAATTTTCAATTTAAGGATAAATTTATTAATGTTTATTATACATACTGAATTTATTACATTATCACAGCCATTTTGGCTGTGATAATGTAATACATTCAGTATAATAATTCTGCATACATTTAATCATCAAATATATGCAGTGGTTAGTTCTATATGAAATAATGCATTTTGGGAAAAATAAATGATTACTACCTCAAAGTATACTTTGCTAGATAAGTATACTTTGCAATTTTGATGAAATCGGCTACTGGATGTCCAGTTTCGAGAGGTTTTATACTCCTTTACAGGGTGTCCCGGGCAACGGTGATTTCTCAACAAAGGAGCAGATTTCCCTTACTCTCACCTCGATTGTGTACACGTGTTCCGTTGGTCACGCTTCAACGAACTTCCCACAGTACGATGAATACGCCTTCCCACCGAACTATCCACCGTTGATGAACGGAATTCCTCCGAAGGATAAGGTATATTATTACATGACCGACAATTTCAACAAATGAAATGTCCAATATTGGGTCACATGATTGTGGACATACATGATATTCACCTCACCTGAATATCAGTCTCGGACTTGTCTCGTTGCGCGAATTATATTCGAATGTGATATTCACCTCCCGGTGAATGTCACATTTCGAATACTCTCGGACTCTTCTCGCGCAACGAGACGAGTCTGAGACTGATATTCAGGTGTAGCAGCATATGCAAACACGCAATCAAAGCATGAGGCAATCCGTGCGTTGTTGTATCATATAAGCTCTCATTGCTGTAATATGGGTCATATAATAAAATAATTATTATAGGAATGAATGGCCTTTTTGTGGAATTTATCGGGTATAAACTGGCCTCGTCCAGTATTCCCGCGACTTTTCCAAGTTTATATCCCCCATAAATTCCACAAAAAGGCCATTCATTCCTTATAATTCCAGCATTTGAAATAAATTCATCAAGAAAATGTGTTTATTTTCCGTTTTCTTAAGAATTATTTTAACAGCGCCTCATGGTTACGGAAAGTAGTTTGGCGTGGGAGTTTACTGGGATATAAATTTTAGACAGTCTTTTGAGTCGGTGTACATGAGATTTACGGTCCTTCCAAAAGTCATATTGACCGCATTGTCTGACTCATCCTGGTTACGGTAAACTTCGTAAGACTAAAATGTTGGTAAGTGAAAATTTAAGATCGTCTGGAAATTTCAAGTGATGGATTTACATTTATTGAGCATAGGCTGCATATGCAGCCTATGCTCAATAAATGAGCCGCGCCATGCGACAACATTTTCACTTTTTCGCTTATTCTGAATTGTACATCTTTTAAAAGCCATATGTCGCCAAAATTATCAATGTATCCCAATTATTTTTCATTTTAGAAGTATTTTTATGACGCGTGGTAAAAACTTATATGACGTTTTAGATCAATGATGTTAAAATTACGACGTTTTTATCAGCGGCTTATACAAGGGGTGTTGATAAAATACCAGGACAAGTCCTATAGATTTGTCATCTTTTTTATCGCATGTCAACACCAAATTTGGATATCTCGTAGCCTTTCCAAGTGTTTCCCATTAGGCCAAGACAAAGTATGAAAATAATGTTTATTGCAGTTGCTATTAATGTAACGTCATGTTTTGGATTGCGGCCCAAGTTCACCATTTTGAATTCATAAGGATAACCGACGAAAAAGATTGACAATGTCAAAGAATGACAGTCGGGCGACAATGCACAGCGCCTGAAGCATTTCTAAGTCAGTGATGCTGCGAGGAACTCGTGCAAGTATCCTTGCTATAATATTTTGTCAAGACACCATGGCCATAACGTCAAACATGTATTCACGTTCAGTGACGTCACAAGTACGTGCCGTCAAGTCATGACGTCATACTATGTGTACTAAGGTGCAAGGCATCGCGTCTCATATAAGTGAAAGTTTCAGTAAGTTATAATTTTCCGTTTTCTGTTCACACTTAATGTTAATTGACACCAGTAAACGTAAATGCGAGGGCAAAATGTGAACTTTTACAGCGACGCTGCAAACGTCGTTTTTCCGACGTCGTTTACCGCTTTTCATGACGTTGTCATTAAGCCCGGTTTTCGTATGGCGCGGCCCAAATGTAAATCCAATCATTGATTACAAGAAAACATTGTTAGTATCATAAGTTTGCACTTACGAACATTTTAGTCGCAATAAGTTTAGTGAAACGGGCCCCTGGTGTTTATAAAAAAAATGTTAAATTGGTATGTGGTACTAACAACAACGAGTACTGAAACTTCCAGAATCATCTGATTCAAAGTATTCTTCTATATTGTCCTTATTACGCAACGGATTTTGATGAAATATGGCACATCAAACGCGTCTTGTTAAGCTGCATTTGGTCGTCTCTGTATTTTCGCCCAAACTTCCGTCGTTTTTGCGAAGAATCAATTTCCGTGTCTACCGACACGGAAATCGATTCTTCACAAACACGACATAAATCTGTGCCGAACTCCCTGGACCACCAAATGCAGCTCATGAAGACACGTTTGCTGCACCATATTTCATCAAAATCTGTTGCATATTAAGGAAAATATCAAATAATATTTACTTTGGAGTGGGTGACGTTGTTGTCACCACGTGATCATGCACCTTGATATTGATTGCAAGCAAATGAAATAATTGATTCATCAACAGTCATTGCTGACAGAAGCAGACGTGTTGTTCGCACTGCCTGACAAGCCTGTGACGATGGACATCATGATCGTCACGAAGATTCTCAGCCAGCGCGGAACCAAGAACCTCGGCGACTTTGAGGTCCAGTACATATTCGAGCCTGAGGCGAGGAAAATTGTGGACGAGTAAGTGATTGGATTGATGTCACTTTTACATGTCTCAAATTAGATCTGGCTGAGGAATTCCGTCCCTTGTTAAATTGATGTATTTCGTCGATATTGATTTCAAGAATATTTTCCATAAATGTTGTTGAAAATTCACAAAAATTTGGCAGAATTCATTTTTTGTACTGTGAAAGACAATTAATAAAACATTACGCCTTGTAGTTGTGAGATAATAATACTATTTCACCTATATATTTTTCATTATAGACATTAGTTGATTAATTAAAACAAAAATACATGTAAGTTAACTATCGATTGCTCAAAAACTAGTATTTGAAACTACAGGGGATTCATAGGAACAATCGGATTCAGAAATACAACACAAATCTACAATTTAACTTTATTTTACTAGTCTGTTTCTTCACTTTCTGCACATATCTGAGACACCAGTCAATCAACTACCGTGGAACCTCTCTAAACGGGAGACCAAGAAACTACATGTGATCTTATTTTTGATGAGTTTCTTGGTCATTTATCGCAGGTGATAATGTCTGTTCGCCATCGCAGAGCACACAACTATGGCTCAGAATTATCAAATGCCTGATTTACAGTGAAACCTCTCTAAGCCGGACACCCTGGGGACCTCCCAGCATGTCCGGTTTAGAGAGGTTTCACTGTAATTTTATACTATTTTTCCAGATTCCGCGAGGATGTACAGGCAATCAGCAAGACAGTCAAAGAACGCAACAAGGAGCGAAATCCCCCATACCCCTTTTTGGACCCCGATATTGTACCGAATGCCATCAGTATTTAACCTGGACCAAATTACTCTCATCTGTATATGACCTTGCTGTTGAACGGATGAAAATTCCCACTCAATCAATTGACCATACTACAGCAATATGACATTGTTATTTGTTTTCGTATGAATTTTCACTTATCTATTTAAACTATTTTGGTTAACTATTTTTGGTTAACTATTTGTATCCATAAATATTCATGTTTCGCCTTGCAAAAACAATCATTTTCTGTCTGATGACATGCAAAAACAATCTTTCGTAGAAAAATCAGATGAAAAATTGAGAAAAAAATCATGCTTATGTAAAGATTTGTTACTTATTGACGTTAAGATTTCAATTGTTGAATTTCTACGACGATGACTGTGCTTGAATCTTGACCTTGAATGTTAGTCTCAGTTGTTTCTGCTTGGTTGAATTGGTGTCATTGACCTCTTGGTTAACCCTAGTGTTCAACCCATTTTCTATACTGCCATTTCTAGTTTTTTAACCCTTACTACGCTGAATTAAATGTTGTCGTCTGCTTTATTTTCAATATTTCTTGACAAAAACCTGGTTTTGACAGCACATGAGAATCGTCTCCAGTGGAGACGATTCTCATGTGCTGTCAAAACCAGTTTTTTGTTAAGAATTAAAGCAAAAATGAAAAACAGCAGATGGCAATTTCCGTCAACAGCGTAGGAAGGGTTAAAGAAATGTGAAGCTCATAATTGTGACTGGAGAAATGGGGCCTGTGGGTTTTGCGACTAGTGTAGATCCAGATCAGCCTGTGCATCCGCACAGTCTGATCAGGATATGTACTCTATGCAATTCCATTTATAAAACACCCGACATACTTCTAACTAGCAATATAGATTGTTATCAGGTTACAGTTTGATCAAAGCTACTCTAGTCACAAATCCCATACGCCCGATTTCTCCAGTCACAGCCACAATTTACTTGGACAAATTATGGAGATATGATAAAGTGTATGGGTCCAGCTCTGGATTTATTTCCCATATCACATCGCATTTATTTTTATCGATACCGATTTTAAAAAATCTCCATACATGCTGCCGATAGGCGTGAACCATTTCAGTCGACATTTGTAGTTAGGTTTTAATTTTTCAGTCCGATTTCAATGACATACCGGTATATGGAAACATCAATATTTTTTTTTTACAAAATCGGTATTGCTTAAAAACTGTGATGTAAAAATAAATTTGAGTACTTCATCAATATTATCTTGCAGACTGATTCATTCATTCATTTCATTTAACCCTTTCAACCCTGGATATCCTACCCTGGTTTTTTCTTATTAACCTTTGGATTATTCCATTAATGATAAAATGTGGATCATTTTAGAGGTAAATAATAGTGACAAATGCTGCAGATCCAGATGAGACGGCTCATTACGAGCCGGCTCATCTGGAACTACAGTGTTTGCACATCTTGGATTTCTGTAGCCTATTTCACCAACATTGCAAAGTATACTTTTCTAGCCTTATATAATTTGAGGGAGAAATTTTCAATTTTAGGATAAATTTATTAAATTGTATTATCCTGAATTTATTACATTATCACAGCCATTTTGGCTGTGATAATGTAATAAATTCAGTATAATAATTCTGCATACTTTTAATCATCAAATATATGCAGTCGTTAGTTCTATATGAAATAATGCATTTCAGGAAAAATAAATGATTACTCCCTCAAAGTATACTTTGCAATGTTGGTGAAATCGGCTACTATCCTGTAGGGTTGAAAGGGTTAATTTCATCATCACACGTACCAAGTGTAAATACAGCCCTCCATTTTCACAATATCATGTGATTGATTGTTGACATTTTCTTTACATTTTTCTCAAAATATTTTCATCTGTAATCCTGAATGAATTTGGTTAGTTAGGTTGAGATAGATAGGGTGAGATCACAGGTTGAAGCAATGGACCGAGTCTATAAATACATTAAATATTACCTAAAAGCATCAATTAAAGAGAGAAAAAAAATAAGCTAAAAACAAATTCTTTACTCCCTCATGCTTTTAGGTATATTTAATGTATTATAAACCTCGGTCCGTTACTTCAACCTGTGGGTGAGATTAGAGACGTAGAGAAAACCATGCTAGTTGCTTCTGGTGTCTGGTTTATCACACGAGGCTAGAAATTGTGTAGGAATTCCTCGAGAAGCCACGATAAACTTGATATCAGATATCAAAAGGCACCTGGTATTCTATATATCGTGTATCATTTTGTTGTTACATGACTGTTGTTGTTTGTAACCGCTCACAGCCGTGTTCAAACATACAGCGCATGTTATTTGGCTATAGACAATGCTCATTCCGGGGCCAAGCCAACATGTACTTAATACACGTGTCTCATGTCGCACTGAACTTTTGTGTATGTGTAAATATCAGTTGTTTTAATGGAGCAGATTATCAAAGTACTGACAGCTATAGTACTGTATATATGCTCAAATTACACGATATTTCCGACGGAAATGTAAGAATAACGTTCGACCATGTCCAGCCTTGGGTAAACGTTTGCACTCGGGAACTAACTGAACCCGCGTCCTACGGCTTTGGGGTTCAAACTCTTTCCCTTATGCCACGGCAAACATTTATCAACAGCTGGACATTTTTTAACCTTATATTTGATCAAATGACTGTAGTGGGGGTTTCCTTGAAAAAAACACAACTGGTTTATATTTCGTCATCAAACCAACATCATTAACCCTTAGAATGCGGGAAACAACAAATGTTGTCTGCTGTTGTTTCATATGTTGTCTTCTTTCTCAAAACATGCTTTGTCACCACTTTAGAATCATTTCCAATTCTAAAGTCTTGTCAAAGCATGTTTTTCATGAGAAAAATGGAAAATAAAAAATGAACAGCAGACGATAAAATTTAATTCAGTAAGGGTGAAGTATGTGACGTGATCTCGTTAGACCAATGAAATGTCAACGCAAGCAATTTTCGAATACCGGTATTGATTGACTGTGATATATTGTATTAGCATCAGTACCTTATTCACTATTTTGTATCAGTGTATATGTTTTCGGTCAATGTTTAGCGAGTTGCCTGATAAATTGCTTGATAAATTACATTTACCTACAACAATATATAGTTATTTTATGGCCCATGAGGTGGGGGGTTTGGGGGCAATATGTTTTGATTGTTCCGCATGAAGTAGACACAATGAACGTAAATTTGGCGTGGGTCGCATCGACAGACCAATCTAAACTACATTCAATTCATAACGTAATCTTTGACGAAAATCATGACTGGCACATGGAACTATTGACCGGGCACGCGGAACTATTGCCCAGGCAAGTCAATTAGTCAAAACTATGGAATATCAACTTATTTAGGGAGTTGGGTAATAATCAAAACTATTTATTTCAAAATGATTAAAAACAAGCACGCGAGTATAGTTCTATGAATTCTGTCATTGTCACAGCTGTAGGCGTAAGGATGGCCCTTCCACCCCTGTGCAACTGGAATGAGCTGTCACATGTTAATTTTTTTAACAACGCAATTGTCGCAAAATCATTTTCAGACTAGTCCATTAATGAAAAGGGTGTGTTTTTCTTTCTAAATAATATGAAAATTACTTTCTCAAAAAATGCAGATCCTGATGAGACGGCTCGTCACGAGCCGGCTCCTCTGGACATACGCTGTTTGCAAACACTGTTAAAGAGGTCTGTAGTGTTGAAAGGATTAATGTGAGAGAAAACCCGGAACACCCAGAGAAAATCCACCTATCACCCACAATACCATCTCAAATACTCGTACAACATACTGGGTCTAATTTATTCACCACAAATCATTTTAAAGTTCATCTAACATAAACATTGAAAATTTCATATGCTATTGGAATTAACCCATTCACCCGTAATAAATACATAACATGTTAATTTAGGACTATTCCATTAATCAGAAACGGGGTATCGTTTCAAAATGTTAAAAAACAATGACAAACACTGCAGATCCTGATGAGACGGCTCGTTATGAGCCGGCTCATCAGGATCTACAGCGTTTGTTAATGTTGGCTTTATGGTCTGTAGGGTTGAAAGGATTAAATTCCTCATCGTTCAATAGAAAATTGTCTCAAACTTCGAAAATAATTTTTCATTATGTACCCAATCTCGTGAATGAATTCAATGTCTATGTACCTTTTATACATAGATAATTATGCTGCCAATCATAGGTAAATGTACGTGTATATAAAATAACACGCCATTATCATATTTACATGTTATTATATACATGTACGTGTATGTACTTTAATATCCTATTTAAACACATTGGAACACAAAGCCGTCAATATTTTTCCATATTGACGACTCGTGAATTCATATTGGTCAGTGCCGGAACTATGTTTTGTTTTATATATTGTATATTTTTTTGAGGCCCATAATTATGTGAGTGATGTACATATGTATTAATGTTATTTGATTTGCATGTGGATATATACCACTTGTTCGGTATTGCACAACGATATTGCGATCCTAAAGTTGCACAATATCGCACGCTATGGAACTCTTGCATATAGAGAATTCCATGCTAGTGTCTTTTGATATCAAACTTATCAGGCAAGGCGAGGCAACAAGTAGTAAACTAATAAGCCTGCCATGTAGGTTGATTTTAAGTAGTGTATGTATAATTTTATACTATTAGTGAATAATTGACAAACGACACGTAACCTTGGGCAAAGTCAACATTATCTTGTGTGTACTTTTCGCACAACTACGAACGCCAAAAATATATGAGCCGCGCCGTGCGAAAACCGGGCTTAATGACAACATTTTCAGTTTTTTCTTTTTCGCTTATTCTGAATTGTACATCTTTTAAAAACCATATGCTGCCAAAAGTATCAATGTATCCCAAATAAATATAAGTGAGATAAAAATCAACTAAAACAAATTCTTTACTCCCTTGCATGACCTTAGCTAGTTGATAGGCCGTTAAACACCAATAAACAAACAAATTTCTCGAGTCACAGTTGATGATTATAGTTTAACCTGGTCAAGTATGTTTTTCTGTGATTTTTATGAGCTGACGACCAAAGTTTAATTTCATGTGGCCCCGCTGTCCAAGGTCAATGTCAAATGAAACTCACATCAAAGTTGTTTATTATAGGAATGAATGGCCTTTTTGTGGAATTTATCGGGGTATAAACTTGGAAAAGTCGCGGGAATACTGGACGAAGGCCGGAAGGCCTCGTCCAGTATTCCCGCGACTTTTCCAAGTTTATATCCCGATAAATTCCACAAAAATGCCGCCATTCATTCCTTATAATTCCAGCATTTGAAATAAATTCATCAAGAAAATGTGTTTATTTTCCGTTTTCTTTAGAATTATTTTAACTGCGCCTCACGGTTAGGAAAGTAGTTCGGCGTGGGAGTTTACTGGGATATAAATTTTGGACAGAGACTTGTTACGGGCCAATCAAATGTTAGGGAATTGTGTAAATATTTTTGTGCTGGAATTATATTGCATCAACACTTTGATTGGTCAGTTTAAATGGTGGTCACGTATATTTATGAGCCCAAGCTCATTTGCTGTGGTATATCAATAAAATGATAGTCCGCAAAATAAGATAAAAGTTGTTCGAAAAACAAACTTGTCCCAATATTTTCTACATTCATACACTATTGACATACAGTGAAACCTCTCTAAACCAGACACCCTGGGAGGTCCCCAGGGTGTCCTGTTTAGAGATGTTCCGATGTAAATCAGGCATATGACCATTCTGGGACATATTTATGTCTTTTGCAATCATGAACATGCATTATTATCTAAGATGTGTTGCGATCATATATATTTTCTTGGTGTCCGGCTTAGAGAGGTTCCACTATATTGACACATTGTACGAATACATTGGCCTTCAATATTGCAAAATCAAAAGGGCTTTGTGTCGTATGGACACATTTCAGATATATATGTATAAACCTGACCTCATTAAAAACTCAATTTGTGATTCCAATGGTGGGTTGGCAGAATCATTTTTGTCGCGCCCGCTTGCCGACAGCGTGATATAGTCGGCACATTGGCATACGTACGTAGGTATATACGTTTGTCCGTACGTACGTCTTTCCGGGTTAAAGTTTTTGGTACTATCAAAGCCTCGGTGGGCATGACATGCGGGCCGCTAGTGTGAATCATCTGTGACTATGACTGAAAAAAAAGGGGCTTCTGGTATTTGTGACCAATCTAGCACCTGATTCAGTCATAGACCGTAATAACCCTAAATATTAGGACTCAATGTATAGTAGTCTGGAAACACATAAATATAGTTTCCCACAACAAGGAGTGTCCCAATATTTAGGGTTAGTATGGTTGTACTGGTTTATCACAATAACAGTGAATTTGGACACAATTTGTTTTGGGAAACCCCTATTTTATAGGGGTTTCCCAAAATAAATTGTGTCCAAATATTTAGGGTTATTATGGAAACATGGCTGTGCCAATCAAGCATTTAAATCACAACATAACGTTTTTAATGTTATCCAGTTGTTAATTAGTTTATACTTATAGTATACATGTATAGATCTGTAATATTTAACATTGCTATTAACCCTTACAATGCTGAATTAATTTGTGTCGTCTGCTGAATATTTTTTATTTTTCCATTTTTCTCATCAAAAACTTGCTTTGGCAGCACTTTAGAATCATTTCCAATTGGAAATTATTCTAAAATGCTGCCAAACCATGTTTTTACTGAGACAAAATGTGAATTATCAGCAGACGACTATTTTCGGTTCCCGCATTCTATGGGTTAACATTGCTATTAATTATGTGTTCACAATGGAAAATGATCTTTCCTGGGCCCACATCGAATGGTGACGGGGTCATATAGCTAGCTACATGTAGCGTTAGACTGTTCCAGTTTCAGGTAAGCCTCATGAAGGATTGACCTGAAACTTTATTTTCATGTTATCTTCATCAATATACATTTCTAATTGGCTATCATTCCATGTTTCACAAGATCAAGATAAAATCATCTTGAAATTCATCAATGTTTTTTTTCTTCGAGATTTGCATCAAAATAGAGGATACACCATTTTGTTTATGGAAACTCCTAGAAATTTTCTTTATATGTGCTCAGAAGTATATGTCGTGATCACTGATTGAACAGTTTCATCGAGATGGTTCAAATGAGTGGTCACAACATATAACACTGTAATATTTGTGAGATTATGATAATATTTTTGTCCCTATTGTTGCCTTTAGAATGTAGCGAAGTATGAATATGAACGTCCAGTGGATTATCGCTAAATAATTCCAGCACAAAAATATTTACACATTCCCTAACATTTGATTGGCCCGTAGCAAGTCTCTGTCCAAAAATTTATATCCCAGTAAACTCCCACGCCGAACTACTTTCCATAACCGTCAGGCGCAGTTAAAATAATTCTTAAGAAAACGGAAAATAAACACATTTTCTTGATGAATTTATTTCAAATGCTGGAATTATAAGGAATGAATGGCCTTTTCGTGGAATTTATCGGGGATATAAACTTGGAAAAGTCGCGGGAATACTGGACGAAGGCCGGAAGGCCTCGTCCAGTATTCCCGCGACTTTTCCAAGTTTATACCCCGATAAATTCCAAAAAAAGGCCATTCATTTCTATAATGAAAGTGAAACCATATTCAGCAAATCTACACCATTAACTGCAGTATAGCGGTGTATAGTACGGAGCCTTGCAGGGGACATGGATTTTTTTTATTAATTTGTTCCCACGAAATAACAATTTGTTCCCTCAATTTAACAATTCGTTCCCTCGAATTAACAATACGTTCCCTCAGTTTAACAATTCGTTCCCTCAAATTAACAATTCGTTCACACGATATAACAATTAATTCCCAAGAATTAACAATTCGTTCCCGTGGGAACGAATTGTTAAATTGAGGGAACAAATTGTTATTTCGTGGGAAGAAATTGTTAAATCGAGGGAACAAATTGTTAAATCGCGGTAACAAATTGTTATTTTGTGGGAAAAATTGTTATTTCGTGGGAACAAATTAATAAAAAAAATAATTCTACGTCTCCTGCGGGCTCCATAGTATAGAGCAACCCATTGCCTATAAAACAGAACATGTGCAGCGAATAACTACTATGGTTCTGGATGGAGTACATCAGTAGCCGATTTCACCAAAATTACAAAGTACACTTATCTTGCTAAGTACACTTTGAAATTTTAAATTTAAGGATAAATTTATTATTTTTTATTATACTGAATTTATTACATTATCACAGCCATTTTGGCTGTGATAATGTAATAAATTCAGTATAATATATTTTTAATCATCAAATATATGCAGTCGTTAGTTCTATATAAAATTATGCATTTCGGGAAAATAAATGATTACTCCCTCAGAGTATACTTAGACATTTTGGTGAAATCGGCTACAGGGTCTATTCTTACAAAAGTTGAGCATGCACACTATTGGAAGAGGCTGACCTGTGCTCAATCTCGGCCAATCAAACTGCCCGATTTCGAGTACAAATTTTGGAGAACATGCTGAGACAGTGGTATAACTGGCATGGGCTGAAAACTACACTAGAAAAACTTTTAATGTCTTCTTTTGTTGTAATATCATATATGTCTGTTATTGAATTCCTTTTACATGTACAGTTGTAATTCTCTAGTAAAATATTTGTATCTGTATTAACCCTTACAATGCTGAATTAAATTTTGTCGTCTGCTGTTTATTTTATATTTTCAATTTTTCACAGCAAAAATATGTTTTGACAGCCCTTTATAAAGTGCTGTCAGACCATGTTTTTATCGAGAAACAAGACAAAATAATGTTTTTGATGAGCAAAGTGGAAAAAAGAAAAGAAAACAGCAGACGACAAAATTTACTTCAGCGTTGTAATGGTTCTTATTTCCTGTGAACATTTTTGAGAAATAAACATTTTAATATTTCAATATGGTTTGGCTTTTTGCATTTGACATAGTCCCTTGGAATAAAATGTAAATACAGTCGAACCTCTCTAAACTGGACACCGAAAACTGTTATTTCTTCTTATTTTGTATCTGATTCATTGTCACTTATCTCCGGTGATAATGACTGTTTGTGATCACCAAAGCACCCACATGTGTCTTGAAGTAATCATCTGTCTGTTTTACAGTGGAACCTCTCTAAGCCGGACACCCGGTTTTGAGAGGTTCCACTGTATGTATGTTAAACTGCTTGCAAACATCGGGTGTTGATGATGATACAATCTATCTACTGATGCAATGTATGAGGGTCAATCTTGATTCAAAAACGACTTCAATTGACGTTTCATTGGCTGGATGATGTCACATGTCGTCTGAGAATGACGTTTGTGTAATGGTATTCTCTTTGCATTGATTGATTGGGGTTTTACGTCCATTCAACAACAAGGTCACATACAGACGTGAATCATTCTTACCGGAATTCCGACTGGAGACCTGGTTTGGCCCTCACATACATCTTTGGCATTTTGTATGTGACAGTTGAATCTGGTTCTACCCCTTATGCGAGTTATGATTATTTGTAATCCGATTTTAGGGGAAGGGGGCCAAGTGACTTTGGTCAAGTTATTCTAATTTCAGGGCTGAAAATTGGAATTCCATGTTTCTTACAATTCTCATCAATTTTTTATCAAAAGCCACTAACCTGGTATTCTCTGCATTAATGGATTAATAGGGGTTTTACGTTCATTCAACAACAAGGTCACATACAGACGTGAATCAACAATAATAACATTCAGCAGTCAAATGCAGTGTCCTGATCTGGTGCCAAGCACCCCAACTACAACGAACCACTTGGCCCAGGTGCGGATTTCAGCATGGTTCACAGTTAGATACAAATTCTTAACCATAGCAACACAACGGAGCTCTATCATAATGTTTGCAAACAGTGTAGATCCAGATGAGCCGGCTCGTAATGAGCCGTCTCATCAGGATCTGCACCATATGCGGATATTTCTTTCTTTCTAAAGACGCAACGTTACCCCTTTCTGATAAATGGAACAGTCTGAAAAATAACTTGGGAGTGTCCACTCCAGTTATTTAGGGGTGCATGGGTAATGGATAATTCATCATTAAGACGTGTACACTATCCCATCGTCCAGTCTACAGCAAATGTAATATTTATTTATTTATTTAATGGTGTTCAACGGCCTGTCAAAAGGCCAGGTTAACGGCTTTGAATCCCATATTTCAACTGTACAGATGGGGAAGAAATCCCCTAAACAAAACTTACAGAATTAATATATGTTCATCCCCGAAATTAGAATAACCAGTAGCCGATTTCATCCACATTGCAAAGTATACTTATCTAGCAAAGTATACTTTCAGGGAGTACTCATTTATTTTTCCCAAAATGCATTATTTCATATAGAAGTAACCACTGCATATATTTGATGAAAAGTATGCAGAATTATTATACTGAATTTATTACATTATCACAGCCAAAATGGCTGTGATAATGTAATAAATTCAGTATAATAAAAATTAATAAATTTATCCTTAAATCAAAAATTTCTCCCTCAAAGTATACTTTGCTAGTTAAGTATACTTTGCCATGTTGGTGAAATAGGCTATTGATCTGTAGCCTATTTCATCAAAATTGCAAAGTATACTGTTCTAGCAAAGTATACTTTGAGGGAGAAATTTTCAATTTTAGGATAAATATATTAAATTTTTATTATACTGAATTTATTACATTATCACAGCCATTTTGGCTGTGATAATGTAATAAATTCAGTATAATAATTCTGCATACTTTTAATCATCAAATATATGCAGTTGTTAGTTTTATATGAAATAATGCATTTCAGGAAAAATAAATGATTACCTACTCCCTCAAAGTATACTTTGCTAGAAAAGTATACTTTGCAATGTTGATGAAATCGGCTACTGGTGTCAGGTCCTTACCACACCAGTCACGTAATCAAATGTAACAAAAGGATATACTAGAAACAACAGCTGATCTTGAATAATACTTTATTAGTTAATGAATACATGCTAAGTAACCGGTATATAATATTAGAGGTAATAAATACATGCACACGTATACAGTGTAAAAATATACATTCTTGTTATCAGAGAATTGCACTACGTTGAATGGACGGTAGATAATCATCGTGATAATGACAGCTTACATTGAGCTTGTTTTCTAATCCTTATTCACAATTTATGTCCATGTATGTTGATGTATGCATGTATTTAATTTGAAATAAATATTGTTTAAACTAAAATATACGATAATAACCCCAAGTATTCGGACACCGTTGGTGTTATTGTGATAAACCAGTACAACAACCAGTACAACAGTACTAACCTTTAATATGGGGACACTCTTTGTCGTAGATAACCATATATTTATGTCATTTATTCCCAAGAATAAATTTTGCTATTAAGGTAGATTCAAACTTGTATTTTTATAATCCAAAATATATTCTGAGATAAATACGCCTGGTCGAAAAATAAAATTGTACGTGTACGGATTTTTTAAAAATAAATACAGATTTCTGAAATCGAAATTGCAACAGTCAAAGGACGGCATTGTGTTTGTGTGTGTATCACGGTAGTGGACATCTCAAAATAGATGCTTCAAATCACAATTGGAGGAGACTGTCAAATTTGTGCGACTGACACCACCTGGATGTGAGCGTAATTACCATAGCTGTACCGAGCATAGGATAGAGTTGTTATGAATTTTTATCAAGATTGCATTTACTTTTAGCAACAATTTTTATGATATTAACTTCCCATTAGCATTTTGTCGCACCCACTTGCGGACAGCGCGATATAGTCGGCACATTGGCATACATCCGTACGTACGTGCGTGCGTGCGTCCGCGTTAAAGTTTTTGTTTAAACTTTTGTTTTTGTTAAAGTTTTTCGGTATGCTACCAAAGCCTCAGCGGGCGCGACATGCGCGGCACGGCAATCTCGTTAATTTAATGTGTGTACAAGAATGATTGATTGCCAAAATGGTAATTGATGCGTATTCAAAAACATTGTGAATGTGTCTTTTAGACACAGCAGTATAGATCCATATCTGGCTGCAGGACATAAACCGTCAGCATGATCACTATGCCCTGTTTTCCGTATGTGGACCTGACAACTTATTCAATATCAATATTACAGTTACATTCAATGAACGAAACAACACTAAATAATCCCAGCACAAAAATATTTACACAATTCCCTAACATTTGATTGGTCCGTAGCAAGTCTCTGTCCAAAATTTATATCCCAGTAAAATCCCATGCTGAACTACTTTCCGTAACCGTCAGTCGCTGTTAAAATAATTATTAAGAAAACGGAAAATAAACACATTTTCTTGATGAATTTATTTCAAATGCTGGAATTATAAGGAATGAATGGCCTTTTTGTTGAATTTATCGGGGATATAAACTTGGAAAAGTCGCGGGAATACTGGACGAGGCCTTCCGGCCTTCGTCCAGTATTCCCGTGACTTTTCCAAGTTTATACCCCGATAAATTCCACAAAAAGGCCATTCATTCGTATAATAAAAACAAACTAAATGCATGCAGGTTATGTTGTCAAAACTAAAACAAAACAAGTACACAACAATGTTTACCACAACAGTAAGTCTAAAATAAAATAAAGTTTACAATTATGTTTACAACCAAATCTGGTGCTATATGGTGAAAACTGCCTTGACATAAATAGACAAGTTTAAATATGAAAGATCATATGAGACACGCCATGTGGTTTTGTAACTTAGAACATGTGTGTAAATAACTTCGAATGTTGATGATATTTTCACAGCAAATGCGGATTTGAATTCCGCATTTGCTGTCAAAATATTGTCATCTTTTGACGTCATTTACATAAAATGTCACAGTTTCTGTAAATATATTTCATGAAAAATCACACATGTCCTTAATAGGTACAAAATCGCATGGCGTGTCTCATATGTGGCCGTGACTGGAGAAATGTGGCTTATGAGATTTGTGACCAGTGTAGCTCCTGATCCAAATAGCACACTCATGTAGCCCAATAACGATCTAAATTGATTGTTAGAAGCACTAAGGGTCTTTCATTGATGGAATGGCGAACAGTGCAGATCCTGATCAGACTGTGCGGATGCACAGTCTGATCTGGATCTACACTGGTCGCAAACCAAGAAACCCTATTTCTCCAGTAACAGACACATATGAGATTTCATACTTGTACTTTTGTGCACCAACCATCTCACATGCTATATATGAATATTGCAAAAACACCTCACAAAAAACATACAAGAAAATACATGTAAAATACAGTAAAATGGATAGGCATCCGTATTTATTCTAATAATAGTCTGCTCACTAATAGCACCTCTTATATTTTTGTCAGAAAAATGTTTTCTCGTAGCAATATCACTAGATCTATATAGGCCCAAAAGTTCTTGTTCTTTTGGCTACAATCATGTGCAAACAACCATGGATAGCCCTGGGGGAATAAATACGGTATAATGGACGAGGACGGATATTGGGTATAGGCAGAAAATGTGGCTGTGACTGGAGAAATGGGGAGTACCTATGGCCTTTGTGTGGACACAGATTCTCCTACACATCCTTGACCATCCACTAAGTGAAACACACATGATGCTTCTGGCAAACAGTATAGACCATTACAGTGCTTTCAATAACAGGAATTGGGCTTTAAATTACTCTGTAAAAATGACCAAAAAATTACTGAAATCAGTATACATATTTCATCCTTTGTCTATATAAACAAAATCCAATCCCTAAACATTATTAGCACTGCCCTTATCTGTCCACATAGAGGGGTCTGATAGCGGATCACAAATGAGACGCTGACTGAGAAAAGGTACGCCACAACAGCCAATTTCAGTCAACTTTTGACGTCATTTACAGAAATATAAATATTGTAAACAATTTTTCATGAGATATCGCACATCTTTTTAGGTACAAATCGTGATATTATCAACAGTTGAATATATTGTTCCGCCTGTACATTCACTCAGTAAGGCTTACTTTTAGGGGAAGGGTCAAGTGACTTCGGTGTGAGTATGGCACTGGCACCAGGTCAGGTTATTCTAATTTCAGGGCTGATTATATATTTATTTCGAATTAATATGCAGTTCTGATTTTGGAATTTTCCCTCCAATGCAGCAGGTTAAATGCGGGATCGAACCTGTGCCTTAAATGACCGTAGCTGTTGATAAGCCATTAAACACCAATATATCAAATCACTCAGTAAGGCTATAATCAAATATCTATGTTGATGGTAGGCAGCCTAATTCAGTGGTTGGATGGCGAACAGTGTAGGCCCAGATCAGACTGCGCTACTTCTCAGCCACCATACGCCCTGTTTCTCCAATCACAGAAAGATACAAGCGATGTGATTTTGTTCCTAAGAAGATGTGCGATATCGCATGAAAAGAATATTTACAACATTTATGATATTAGAATTCCGCATTTGCTCTGAAATTTTCATCAACTTTCGACAACATTTACAAACAAGAGGGCCATGATGGCCCTAATTCGCTCACCTGACTCCATGAACACCAGAGGAGAATGTGACATCGAGTTCATAAGTGTTTTGTGCTATTTTTAGACGGCAGTCATCTTGGATTAAACGATGACTCTCATTTTACCAAATCTGAAAATGCTTCACCCAAGGATCTTAACTTACTATGAAGTTTGGCCAGCATCGGCCATGTGGTTCCTGAGAAAAAGATGCTCAAAATCTCGAATAAATGGACCTTTCGGAGGCCATCATGGATGACATAATCATCTGATTCTGACAAATATTGCACCAGAGCAATCACCTCATCGATACCTTCAATTTGATATATGACATGAGCATACATGTATTTGGTAAAAAATAAAATTTGACACTTTTGAAAGAGCATTCTATGTCGATCATTCATACCAAGTTTCGTCGAAATCCGGCTGGCGGTTCATGAGAAGAAGATTTGTGCTATTTTTAGACGGCGGCCATCTTGGATTAGCGCGACGACCTCCGTTTAAAATCTTTTTAAAATCTAAAAAGGCTTCACCTATGGATCATAACTGTGAAGTTTGGCCACCATGGGCCAAGCGGTTCGTGTGAATAAGAATTTTGAAATCTCTAATAAAAGAACGACCTTTTGACATTTCGGTGGCCATCTTGGATGACATGACCATCCAATTTCAACAAATAATGCACCAGAGCGATCGCCTCTTTGATACCTTCGATTTCATATAGACATGACCATATTCGGTCAAAAATAAAATTTGACCCCACGGGCCACGCCCATTTTTGACCCCGGGGTTACCATTTTAACAACTTTGAAAGAGCATTGTACATCGATCATTCCTACCAAGTTTCGTCGAAATCCGGCTGGCGGTTCATGAGAAGAAGATTTTTTAAGAATTTGTGCTATTTTTAGACGGTGGCCATCTTGGATTAGCGACAACCTCCGTTTTAACAAATCTAAAAAGGCTTCACCCATGGACCATAAAAGTGAAGTTTTATCAAGAAGATTTTTTAAGAATTTGTGCTATTTTTAGACGGCGGCCATCTTGGATTAGCGACAACCTCCGTTTTAACAAATCTAAAAAGGCTTCACCCATGGACCATAAAAGTGAAGTTTGGCCATCATGGGTCAAGCGGTTCGTTGATACTTTCGATTTGATATAGACATGACCATATTCGGCCAAAAATAAAATTTGACCCCAATTTGACCCCACGGGCCACGCCCATTTTTGACCCCGGGGTCACCATTTTAACAACTTTGAAAGAGCATTGTACATCGATCATTCCTACCAAGTTTTGTCGAAATCCGGTTGGCGGTTCTTGAGAAGAAATTTTTTGAAGAATTTGTGCTATTTTTAGACGGCGGCCATCTTAGATTACGCGATGACGTCATTTTAACAATGTTGTAATCCCCCTACCTAAGGACCATGACCATGAAAGTTTGGTGACTATAGGACCAATGGTTACCGAGGAGAAGACGTTTGAAAATGTTCACGGACGAGGACGCCGGACGGACGACAGACACATTGCGGTAACAATAGCTCACATGAGCTTTGCTCAGGTGAGCTAAAAATATCACAGTCTGTAAATATTTTTCACGTAAAATCACACATCTTCTTAGGTACAAAATCACACGGTTTGTTTCAGATGTAAACAACACATGTATAAAGACAGTTAAAATATATTGCAACAGATCGTCAATGACTACCAATGTAATGGACGGGATGTTTAGAAAAGAAAATATGGTACATGTACATACATATATATAAAGTTTTCATTCCTTTATGAATTTATAGTCATCTAAAATAAACATCTACATGTACACAAGTGGATTATACTGACCAAAAATAGTACATGTAGTACCAAACAAACTGGAAACTGTGTTCATAGAACACGGATGCCCCACGTACTGCTAACTCCAAAAGGGGTAGATAAATTGTGACCCGAGAGTCAAATAATAAGGAAAAATGCACTTTGCGCATCTCCATACAATAAGGAAGGTACACAAAAAGTTCCAAGGCTCTACCTATTACAATTATAAGATACAAGGCAAAATTTCAAATTCTTCAGTCCACAAGGGGAGGGAGATACATGGATTCAGGACTTGGGGGGTCGAATAATAAAAATGAAAATTCAACTTGCGCATGGACACACCTTCAGGAAGCTACACACCAAGTTTCAAGCGCCTACATATTATGTTTTTTTTTCGAATTACAAGGTTGTGATGGACGACACAGGTTGAAGTAATGGACCGAGGTCTATAAATACATTAAATATGCATAAACGCATGAATAAATGAAAAATAAATAAGCTAAACAATTTTGTTTTTAGCTTATTTTGTTTCCATTTATTGATGCTTTTATGCATATTTAATGTATTTATAGACCTCGGTCCGTTACTTCAACCTGTGATGGACGGATGGGCAGGACTAATGGGATGGATGTGACGGAAGGATGGGACAGATGGACAAGGGCAACACTAAATGCCTCCTCCGCTATCGTGCTGGGGCATAAAACAGGGAGGCAAATATAGCAAAACAGTAAGATTTGCAAAGTTGCATAATTATGTCACAGCCATTTTATATAGACATTTGTCTATGCATACCGTACAAACCAGAGGCCCGTTTCACTAAACTTTGTACGACTAAAATGTTCGTAAGTGCAAATTTAGGATCGTCTGGAAATTTCAATTGATGGATTTACATTTATTAAGCATAGGCTGCATATGCAGCCTATGCTTAATAAATGTAAATCCAATAATTGTTTACAAGAAAACATTGTTGATGTGAAATTTAATTTTACACATACAAACATTTTGGTCGCACAAAGTTTTGTGAAACGGCCCCCTGGTGTGAAATTAACACCCGCCCACTCGCTGAAATCAAGTCGGGCGAGTGTAATATTGAGTGGACTACAGGTCTACAATTATCACTCATCCGAGGTGGTACAAACTTGTTGATTTGGCGAGTGCTAATTTTTGTTAGTTCCTAACCCTGTGGACCATGATCAGGTTGTACAGGTCTACTCTGATCAAACAAAGGGGCAATAAGCCCAGTTTTGTGACATTTCGTCACATTTATCGGAATATGGCAGAAAACTGCCAGTGTCTATATACATGTACAATAAATACAGTAAGGACAATATTTTTGGCACAATGTTTCAACACTAACAGCACATAAGCAGGCCATGAATTTTGACTGCATGTATTTTCTTTAACCAATCAAATGCTGATTTAAATTTTTGAATTATCAATTTCAGTATTTCTTAACAAAAGTCATACTTTGTCAGAGCATAAGCATCATCTCGATTCTGTTGTGCTGCCAGAATATATTTTTGTTGAGAAATAGATAACAAACTAAAAAAATCAGCAGATGAAAAAAGCGACCTGTTATGTGTATTGGTTATACAAATGCAAACTGGAATTCGTCTATAAACATGGTAACGACTGGGATAGCTTTCATAAACAAAAATAAAACTGCTAAACTGCAGTTTCTAACTGTGAATTACTGGCTTAGATCAGCATGGCACCAAGAAACTACGTAATAAGGCTTAACCCTTAGAATGACGAAAATTGTCGTCTGCTGTTGTTTCATAGTTTGTCTTTTCTCTACTAAAACATGATTTGGCAGCATTTTAGAATCATTTCTAAAGTGCTATCAAACCATGTTTTTTTTGTTGAGAAAAATGGAAAATAAACAGTCGACCAAATTTAATTCAACATTGTAAGGGTTAAAACACGGAACTATTTCAAGTGAAGGGGTCAGTGGAAGAAGGGGGATAACTCTCTTCCAAGTACATGTATGTTTAATTTCAATGCATTTCACTGTAATTAACCTAATGAATATGAATATGTTTGTTCATGATCACAAAACACTCCCCGGGGATCTCATTGTACATTGTAAACTGCGGTATAGTACCAGAATCATCCGTAATGCTAGTGGCATTAATTTGAACTTGAAATAAATGCATTCCAAAAAGTTTACGAAAACAATAAAATGCATTTCATGAAGTTTACGAAAACAATAAAATGCATTTCATGAAGTTTATGAAAACAATAAAATGCATTTCATGAAGTTTACGAAAACTAACAAAAAATGCATCCCCTGAAGTTTACGAAAGCTATACATTGCATTTATGAAAACTATAAAATGCATTCCATAAGGTTTACGAAAGCTAACCGAGCCATCACTAGCACATGTTCATCATTCGGTCGTCTCGGAAGGTTTTGGATCGGCCCCTTGTAACTTCTGCTCGTTCTCTATAGTGGGCAGGTGGGTGACATTGGACAACGGGTGTGACCACGTCGTTACTTGGTTCAGGTGACTGTCGAGACAATACAAGTATATTTGAGACATGCCATGTGATTTTGTATATCATAACATGAAAAATATTTGCAAAATTTACGATATTTTCTGTAAATGACTTCGAAAGCTGATGAAATTTTCATAGCAAATGCGGAATTCTATTCCGCAATTGCTATGAAGATTTCGTCAACTTATGACATCATTTGCAGAAACTATCACAGTTTCTGTAAATACATTTCACGACAAATTCACATATTCTTAGGTACAAAATCACATGGTGCGTCTCAATTGTGGCTGCCACTGGGGAAATGGGGCTTATGGCATTTGTGACCAGTGTGGCTGTCCTGATAATTATCTATTAATATATTATTAATGTTGGCTGCCATTCACCGTTTATAACTGCTGGTCCGTTTCTGGGAATTATGACCAATACAGCACTACCAGATGGCACAAACCCTACGGCAAATTTATTATGTTTCTTCCATCCCCATTTAGAAACATTCTAGGCAAACAGTACAAACCCTTATCGGACTGTGTATCCACTACAGGGATTCCGCTGGGGAAAATAAAAAAATCGGCTTCAAAAAAAATAAATAATTAAAATTAAAAAGAAAAGAAAAAGGAATAACCAATAGGATAAAAATAAACAATTGGCGATAAAAAATTACAATTTTCGAAAAAAAAGAAAAAAAAAAAGATTTAAATTTTATCGCCAATTGCGAAAGTGGCGATCGCCAGCGGAATCCCTGCCACTATGTATCATAATTATATGTACTTACTTTATGTAGTACTTCATACCATCCGCTGTATACGTTTCTTCCCAGCCAAATGGTAGGGCTGTAAAACAATGTACCAGTTTAACTAGTGCGGCTGGACAGGCTGATCTGGGTTTACACTGGTCACAAAATCCGTAAGCTCCATTTCTCCAGCCACAGCCACATATAGGCTACTGGCCGCCACAGGACCTTACAGCATGTGCTACAAATGTCTACTCCGATCATCTTGCATATTTCGCAGAGCAGGTGAAAAATGAAATGAATATGAAATAAATTGGTCTTAACGTCCAAGCAACAGTTAAAGGTCATATAGAGTCGGGACCACAGTTTAAAGTCTCATCCGACAGACCAGTGGGATGAAAATACTATGCAAGTATTTTTCATGCTCTAGGGTATTCTACACCTGAGCCACACGCCATCCCCACAGAGCAGGTGAAATGTGAAAAGGGAAAAACATCCCAGTACTAGTTAATGTCATGAAGACATGGGACCACGGTTTCCAGTTTCATCTGAAAGACTATTGGATGGAAATACTATGAAAGTGAAGTCAATGGGTTGAACGTCCTAGCAACAGCTAAGGTCATGTAGTTATGGAACCATTTTTTCTAGTCTCACCCGAAAGAGAAGTGGGATGAAAAAATTATGAAAGTATTTTTTCATGTCTACAGCAGGGATTTATTTATTTTAGTCTTTAACGGATTAACAGGTTTGAATCACATATTTCATCCGAGGTTGGATTGAACCTTCATTATTGAATGTGTTTAATTTCCCAGCAACAGCTAAGGTCATTTAGGGACGAGACCTCAGTTTAAAGTCTCATCGAAAAGACCAGTGGGATGGAAATATTATGAAAGTATTTTTGATGCCTAAGGCGAGGTTTGAACACACAGCCTCCAGATTGGTTGAGTATTCTAACCCCTAGGCTACAACCCATCCCACCTTCAGTATTGAAGGTACATCACATATCCTTTATGAAATAAATAATTATAAGGTTCGACCATGTCCAGCTGTGGGCAAACGTTTACCCACGGCTGGGCATGGTCGAACATTATTGTTACATTTCTGTCGGAAATCATGTAATTTGAGCATAAATGCAGTACTTTCGGTACTTTGATAACCCGTTCCATTAAACAGCTGATTTACACATACATATTACATGCATTATGTAGGTGTTGGCTTGGCCACGGAATGAGCATTGTTTACAGCCATGGTCAAATAGCACACTGTATGTCTGAACACGGCTGTGAGCGGTGTCAAACAACGGCAGTCGTGTAACAATATTATTTAAACTATTCAAGGTTTTCTGGAAATAGAGATTCAACAGTACATACACATCTTGAGTGTCTTTGACTTACCATGGGTGTCAATAAGGGAGCGAACTGTTCGGACAACCTCCTTTGCATCGTTAGCCACATGTTTCGTGTTTGGTTTCGATCGTTTGTGCTTTCCTGACTTCAGGGCTTCGTTTGAACCAGTGTGAGGTCTGGAAAGCAAATACGGAAATATATATTATATGCAAGAATGTATTTACTGTGATTTCTCAGGATATATAAACTATCTACGACATCATTTACATCATACTTTAAATATTATTTCTGGCAAAGGCAATTTTCAATATGCTAGTGTTAAATAACAGAATTGGCCCTTACAACTCATGGGCAAGAATGTCCGTCACGAGCCGGCTCATCAGAATCTACACTTTTTGCAAGATATATATCTCACAATATTTGTAAATTCTATAAAGAAACACACACTATCAGATTCACAAACTTGTTTGAGGAATCAACTGGAATATACAATATGAGTGACTGCTACTCACCTTGATGATCCAGTGCCACCCTCACTGAGTGTTTCGTAGACATTCTGAAACATGTAATAGTTTAGTTCATATATTGAATTTTTAATAAATTAATTTCGTAGGAGAAATTAATTTATTAACAAGAAACGAGGCAAAGCCACGAAGGCCAGGTTTTTTCCAAGCATAGACACTTGGATAACATAATTATACCCACTTTTTGTAGACTAGATGGCCGTGGCCTGCATGTCGCGCCTTGAGGCATGGACACTAAAAAAATAGATATAGTACATGTAGATGGAAAAACATCAACAAAAAAACTTTAACCGGACACACGGACGTACGGACGGACGGACGGACGTATGCCAAAATGGCGACGATATCGCGCTTTCCGCAAGCGGGTGCGACAATGATGATAAACACCCATGTGAAGTATCACCCATGTGAAGCAGTTGTAGAGATATAGTACACAAAAAAACTTTAACAAAAAAATTAAAAGTAATTTGACCTTGACATTGGGCACAGGGGCCGCACGGTTGGGGGTTAGAATGAAAATATGGATGATGATAAACACCCATGTGAAGTTTCAAGGTAATGGGCGAAGCAGTTGCAGAGATATAGTATAACGAAAAAGTTTTAAGCAAAAAATTTAACCAGACGTACGTTAAAAAGTTAACGTTGAAAATGGCTAAGTCAATTACGTAGAAATAATAGGTGAAGGTAAACAAATGATCACATGTTGGATAGTTGTATGTGGTAGGCACACCTTGGTTATGAAGCTGTGAAAGTTTGGTGGTCCTAGGTGGTACAGTACCAAAGAAATGGAATTAACCACGAAAACTTAACATTGTAAACGCGAAAAGTTAACATTGAAAATGGCTAAGTTGACTGCGCGGAAAAAATGGGTCAAGTTAAAAAAAAAGTAACATGTTGGATAGTGATATGTGGTGGGCACCCCTTGATTATGAAGCTGTGAAAGTTTGGTGGTCCTAGGTGGTACAGTACCAAAGAAATGGACTTAAACACAAAAACTTAACATTGTAAACGCGAAAACTTAACATTGAAAATGGCTAAGTTGACTGCGCGGAAAAAATGGGTCAATTAAGTTAAAAAAAAAGTAACATGTTGGATAGTGATATGTGGTGGGCATCCCTTGATTATGAAGCTGTGCAAGTTTGGTGGTCCTAGGTGGTACAGTAACAAAGAAATAGACTCAAACACGAAAACTTAACATTGATTGTGGACGCCGCCCGCCGCCTGCCGCCCCGCCCGCCCGCCCGCCGCCCGCCCGGCTTTCGCCAATCCAATAGCCTGGATTTTTTTTCAAAAAACCTGGTTAAAAATTCAATATGTGAACTATAATGTACTTATTGTTTACCCAGACCAGTCGCGGAGCTCCACCGCTAAACGTGTTTCGAATAGCTATACTAGTATGTGATTGGCGATGTGACACAAAGTGAGCGCGTGTGTGGGCGGTAATATGCTTTGCGTCTCGTGACAACAAGGCATAAAATCCGTTCTAACTACAGCGCTGAACATTTAACGATTAATTTAAAACATATAGGCGAAAGTGTCGCAATATGCGATTAATTGAAATGAAATGCTGTTCTTTATAAATATATATATTACATGTATATCATAATGGTATCGTATCATAATGCAAAATTGAAGAAATGGGGCTTATAACATTTGTAGCAGTGTGGATGCACAGGCTGATCAGTGTCTACACTGGTCGTCAACCACATAAGTCCCATTTCTTCAATCACAGCCATAGAGGTCAAGTGAAAATATGCTTTTCTAATGTCAATTTAAACTTTCACAGATGCAATTAAATCCAGCATAAATGGTTCCTTGGATTTTTATGTGTAATCAGAAAATATACGGTTCGACCATGTCCAGCCGTGGGTAACCTTTTGCCATGGCACGAGGGAACTATTTGAACCCCCAAGGCCATATGCCGCGGGTTCAAACATTTCCCGAGCGCCATGGCAAACATTTACCCACGGCAGTACATGGTCGAACATTATTGTTACATTAAAGTAACATTTCCGTCGGAAATATGCAATTTGAGCATTTATGCAGTACTTTCGGTACTTTAATAATCTGTTCCATTCAACCAACTGATTTACTAATACATATTCCGGGGCCACAGTAAGCGTCAAGTGATGCGGCTGCATCAATTTAAAAATTTCAGTGCAACCATTGTGAAATGTGCATTACGTAGGTGTTGGCTTAGACCCGGAATGAGCATTGTCTAGTCATGATCAAACAGCACGCTGTACATTTGAACACGGCAGTCATGTAATAATATTTAACTCTTTGCATGCTGGGAAACTTGTGGGCTATAAATAGTTCAAAACTAGCGGACAAAAATTCATCATATTTTCTTGTATTTCTCCCTTTAAATATCATGAATATGTCTTGGAATTTCATTAGAATCGAGTCCTGAGGACTCAATTCTAATGAAATTTCAAGACATATTTACAGAGAGAAATAAAACATACACTCCTAATGCGTTTGGCGGATATTTTCGCCACTAGCATGCAAAGAGTTAATATTCAATTGTCATGTCAAGTCATATTTTTTTTAGACCAGATGAAATTCTCACCTCTGCGAATTGTAAGAGTTTGTTGGTTGCGACCTTGAGAGTTTCCTTCTCCTGTTCAGCCTTCCGTAGCTGACACGTGAGAACTGCCAACCTCCGCTGCATGATTGGGTCACTCTCCTACACATAGAGAATACAGTAGCCTATTTCATCAACCTATCAACACTTGATCAATCAGGACCAGTAGCCTATTTCATCAACCTATCAACACTTGATCAATCAGGACCAGTAGCCTATTTCATCAACATTGCAAAGTATACTTTAGTAGCAAAGTATACTTTGAGGGAGAAATTTTCAATTTTTTGAAAAATTTATTAATTTTTATTATACTGAATTTATTACATTATCACAGCCAATTTGGCTGTGATAATGCAATAAATTCAGTATAATAATTCTGCATACTTTTAATCATGAAATATATGCATTTGTTAGGTCTATATGAAATAATGCATTTCAGGAAAAATAAATGATTTCTCCCTCAAAGTATACTTTGCTAGTAAAGTATACTTTGCAATGTTGATGAAATAGGCTACAGGCTACCGATTATTCCACGTTTTCATGCCGACCTACTTTTGGCAATCATTCAAATTAAATTCCAAAAATATCAAAACGTAGATACATTTTCATAAATTAAAATAGTCACCCTCGACAATTTTTCATCAAACATTAATTATAAAATAATGTTTTGTTATTGATGGAAATGCACTAACATTTAAATATCTTTTTAAATTAATGGGTTTAATAGCAAAAACCACATCGGCAGAAAAAATAGTGGAACAGACAGTAAGTGTCTTGATATCAAGTTTATGCTCGGCTACGATAAATGGTAGGAATGGCTCGACACACCGAGGAATTCCTACCTTGTCCGAGCCAAGTATGATGAACTTGATCCGAGTTGAGCCCGATAGTAGTGGTACTGTTGGTCTGACACTATCAGTCACTCTACTTGAGTTACTTTATCAATTCAGCTTGCGAATGCACATCATAGAATCACATGTAATATAAACTAATAAACAGTAGAGAACCTGATTAAAATGCGCAGATTACTCCGAACACAGTCGCATCATTTTATCAAGTTTATCATGCATTTTTAGGACTTTCAGATGGATTCAGTCATGGAGAAACTCTTACTATTTCCCACAATTTCCCACCATTTCTCACCATTTCCTACTATTTCCCACCATTCCTACCATTTCCTACCATTTCCCACCATTCTACCATTTCCCACCATTTCCGATTCAAGGTCTGTAAATCAGGGTCATTGATATACCCATCATATATCTCGTATATCACCTACCCCCTGTTTGCCGAGTTGCATTTTCAACTGAGCGATCTCAGTCTCCAGTAAATGTACGACCTCCTCATAGTCGTGCTCCATATCTCGGGCCGCTTTCTGGGCCTCGGCTGCCAGATGGACCTTACTCCGCAGGGTCCGTTGTTCATGGATTGCTCCCTGTGCCTCCTGTACACGCAATCAAGACGGTCATGCTTTGAATGTGATCAAGTTAGTCCCATTTGAATGCAAGAATACAATCAAGTTAGGTCTGTTTCAATGCAAGTAAGTTAAATCAAATAAGTTAATCATTTGAATGCAATTTGACTCGAGTCGCGTTTGAATGCTTTCAAGATGGTCCCATTTGATTTAAATGTAATCAAGTTAGTCCTGTTTGAAAGAGATCTAGATAAGTTTTTCTGTAGAAGCAATCAAGTCAGTCCCCTTTAAATGCAATCAAGTAATTATTTACAGATACAGTCGAGTTTCCATTAACAGTGACCTCCCTACAACAGCCGTTTCACTAAACTTCGTATGACTAAAATGTTCGTAACTGCAAATTTAGGATCGTCTGGAAATTTAAATTGATGGATTTACATTTATTGAGCATAGGCTGCATATGCAGCCTATGCTCAATAAATGTAAATCCAATAATTGTTTACAAGAAAACTTTGTTAATGTGATATTTACAGACTATCATAATTTTGCACTTACGAACATTTAAGTCTTACGAAGTTTAGTGAAACGGCCCCCAGGTACTTACTGCGGAGTGTTTATTTACAGAAAACACTGCATTTTTAAAATCACTATCTACTAAAATAGTGATACAACAACGGTGCTAAAACCAGAGTCAGTTAATTTATTATACCACTTTACTGAAACTAGCAAACTAATTTGTGAGCCTACCATTCTGATTCCAAGTAGTTCATCCTCTTTCTCTCTCAACAGCACCTGCAACACAGAGACAGAGATCATTCTACCACTCATAAATAACTGACATAGAATGTTCCATGTTAGTTTTGGACTATTCCATTAATCAAATCCAGAGAATTTTTTTCAAAAACTGTAAATAATGACAAACACTGCAGATCCTGATGAGATGGCCCCTCAAGTTGAAATGGTTAATGTGCTCAATAATCACCCTCAGTTGAGGAAGCTGTGAAAAGGTTTAACATTCTTGCAAAAGCTAAGCTCAAAGCTCTGTTTCAAGTCTAATGCGAAAGACTAATGGGATATAAATACATTTGTTTCCTTCCTAGGGTGGGGATTGAACCCACAACGTCCGGTAGTGAAGTCCAATGCTCTACCACTAGATTATCAACCCAACCCTCCTGGTCGAGGAAATGGACCGGAAGGCCTCGTCCAGTATTCCCGCGACTTTTCCAAGTTTATATCCCCGATAAATTCCACAAAAAGGCCATTCATTCCTTATAATTCCAGCATTTGAAATAAATTCATCAAGAAAATGTGTTTGTTTTCCGTTTTCTTAAGAATTATTTTAACTGCGCCTCACGGTTACGGAAAGTAGTTCGGCGTGGGAGTTTACTGGGATATAAATTTTGGACAGAGACTTACTACGGGCCAATCAAATGTTAGGGAATTGTGTAAATATTTTTGTGCTGGAATTATATGTCTGTGACTAGAGAAATGGGGTAGATCCTGATCAAATTGCACTCATGTAGCCTAATATAAATAACCGTCTATATTGCTTTTTAGAAGCATGTCGGATGTTTCATTGATGGAATAATGATCAGTGCAGATCCTGATCAGACTGTGCGGATGCACAGGCTGATCTGGATCTACACTGGTCGCAAAACCCATAAGCCCCATTTCTCCAGTCACAGACACATATTATGGCAATCTGATAAGGCATACTCTGTTGTTCGCCATTTCAGAGACATATTACCGAAACGGGAAGCTCGTTATATAAGGTATTAATCAATTACTTGGTGTGCCTTTAAATTCAAGCGAGATACTGGGACAATTGTTCACCAGCCAATCACAGCAAAACTTGCACCAGAGTTCTCACGCTACTAGGTGTTTTTTATTTCTTGCTATATTTGGACGATTTCTTTTGTAATAACAAGAGTAATCATTTCTTGATAGGATAGACTACTTTTAAGCAAGAAGCAGGTACATTTTTTATGTCATATCCTTAATATTATAACACCATTAATATTGTATTTTAGCTGTTTTCGCTAAACAAATAGCCAGTCGCTGTTAACTTGCGCGGAGTTCTCGCGCTACTAGTTTTTCTATTTCTTGCTATATTTAGGTGATTTATTTTGTAATGACAAGGTTAACCATATCCTGACAGGATATACTAAATTTAAGCAAGAAATATGTACATTTTCTGTTTCATATCCTCAATATTAATACATCATTAATATTGCATTTTAGCCATTTTCGAATAGGCGCAAATTCGATTGCTGGTATTACTTTGCTTAATCATGCAAGGTAGCCAGACGCGCATGTGTCAACTGGTATTCTTCAAGGTGTAAGGTAACACCTCCTCTCAAGTAATCATAACACGTGATTGGCATACCGGGTTTTCCGAGAAAACGCAATATTTCGTATCCCTGTAATCCTAAATCCTTGGCCATTTAGTCACTAAAGTAGTATCACAACCAGAAGAACTATTAGCTTCTAACCCTATAGAGAACATTCAATTGGACCAAGATCTCCAATTTTTCAAAATATCGCCAGGTAAACTTTTATCAACCGAGGACATAAATCAAATACCCATTGTTTGACAAACTGTATGCTCAGCAGTGTGACCTGTAGTAAATATACAACTTCACTGTAATCATATCTTGGCTGGCATTTTTGCACACACTCTTCAACCCCACTATAACACTATTCATTATAACACAATTTTCAATATAACAAGATCACACCATGGCTCCCATTATCGTCCATTTAATACATTCAGTATAGATCATATGTGAAAAAATCACTTGACAATATATAGTCAGGCCCGTATGCAGGGGGGGGGGGGTGGGGGGGGGTGCGACGGGTGCGTACACACCCCCTAAATTCGCCGAGGTCCGCTATTTTTCAAACAGTAATCTCAACAAATCTTGAAATGCATTAATATACAGGTAATTTGCATGAAAATGCCACCGTTGAAATCCGAATTTAAATGACATAAAATGCAGGAGAGTGCATTTCAGGCCATCTAGGTTTAAACAATTTAAGGGGGGTGCGTCAGGGGCAAGCCCCATGTAGTGGCGCGAGTACCCCCTAGCGTACTCGCGCCACTACATGGGGCTCGCCCCTGACGCACCCCCCAATAGAAAATCCTGCGTACGGGCCTGATAGTGTAATTTATACAATTTCAAACTATATAGATCTATCAAACTACTTTTCCCGTCACCTGTTGTATGGATAAAATCCAATTCACTTATAACACGATGGCTTTGCACGGACCCCAGCTATAATGCTATAAAGAGGTTAAGCGTATCACAAGGTACCGTAATAACCCTAAATATTCAGACACAATTTATTCTGGGAAACACTATAGGGTTAACTGTATTGTAATTTTCAAATTTGCGGCGTATATCAGAAAATGATAGGTCGGAAAATATGTTTAATGGCGACGCACTAGCGGAGCCAATAAACATGTTTTCCGACCTATCATTTTCTGATATAAGCCGCAAATTTCAAAATTACAATGCAGTTAATCTATTTCTAATGCACTCCTTTATTACTGGCGTAGGAATACATATTGAAATAGTTTGCGACCGTTCATCAACAAATATATACCTGTAATGTATGACCATCAGCCAATCAGATTGCGTGATATTTATAGAGTGCATTAGAAACATTAATCTATGGTTTCTCACAGCAGGGAATGTCCAAATAGTTATGGTTAGTATGGTTATACTTGTTTATCACAATAACAATGCATTTGGATACAATTTGTTTTGGGAAACCCCCATTAAATATTAAATGGTGTCCGAATATTAAGGGTTATTACGGTAGCTTTTCTCAGCCTAAACACATACCCCCTGTTTGCTGAGCTGCATGTTCAACTGTGCGACATCCGTCTCCAATAAATGTACCACCTCCTTGTAGTCATGTTCCATATCTCGTGCCGCGAGTTGGACGTGACTTCGGAATGTACCTCCCTCCGTCTCCTGTAGACGCAATCAAGTCAGTCACTGTTTAACTTAATCCTGACCACAGGTGACTGGTATGGTGATAGGGTAGTATTACTGTTTTAAAAGAACACACTTTTTTGTTTGTTCTAGTGTGTACCAAGCACATTTACTAAACCAGAGCACTTGGCCCTAGGTGTGAATCCCAGTAAGATTCACAATTAAGATATGATTCCTTAACCCTTTCAACACTACATACCTCTTTTCAGATGTTTGCAAACCGTGTAGATCCAAATGAGCTGGCTCGTAAAGAGCCGTTTCATCATAATCTGCCCTATTTCCAAGTAATTTTCGCATTTTGTAGAAAAAAAAATCACCCCCCTTCTAAAATAGACTAGTCTGAAAATCATTTTGTAATGATTGGATTGGTTTGAAAATTAACACATCACAGTCGATTGTAGTTAAGATGATGGATTTATGACCAGGATAGGCATATCCTCCCAATATTTTTTCCAATAAATTTGTTTATTTTATCAACTATTATCAATGTCATAATGAAACTAGAAATGTGTTCATCGCAGATGAATGCACTCACCTGCTTTGAAAGTAAGTGACTATTTTGTCAATGGGAGATAACCCCGAAATACACCATTACAAATTACCGTTTCGATTCCAAGTCGTTCGTTCTCTTTCTCTCTCAACAAAATCTGAAACAGAGAGACAGAGATGATTCTAATGTGCTCCATAAATATCATGCAATCATATTGGCTGATTGCCATAGCTTATTAACCATTTTCACACTACAGACCTCCCCCTATAGAGGTGTTTGCAAACAGTGTAGATCCAGATGAGTCAGCTCGTAACGAACCGTCTCATCACGATCTGCACTTTTTGCGAGTATATTTTCATATTTTGTTAGCAAAACAATCACCACCTTTTCATAAAGGGACTAGTTTGAAAACAAATTTGTGATGATTGGATTTGAAAATTAACATATCCAAATCCATTCCAGTTATTTAGTGTTAAAAGGGTTAAACTATAAAAAACAAGAGGCCCAAATGGGCCTGTATCGTTCATTTTTGACCCAGAGGCCACCATATGAACAAATCTGAATCAGCGTTAACTATCAATCATTCATACAAAGTTTCGTCGAAATCGGCCTGGCGGTTTGTGAGAAGAATTTTTTTTGACAATTTGACCTACTTTTCAACGGCGGACATCTTGGATTTGGTGATGACCTCCATTTTGACCAAAATAAACAGGCTTCACCAACAAACCATTTCAGTTAAGTTTGGTCAATATCGGCCAAGCAGTTCACAAGAAGAAGTCCTTTGAAATCTTTAGTAAAAGAACAACCTTTTGACCTGTCGGTGGCCATCTTGGATGACGTAATCATCTGATGTTGGCAAAACATGCTCCAGAGTGATCGTCTCGTCGATACCTTGGATTGGATATATTATATGACCATATTCGGTCAAAAATATAATTTGACCCCTAGTTGACCCCTCGGGCCACGCCCATTTTTGACCCAGGTGCCACCATATGAACAAATCTGAAACAGCGTTAAATATCAAGATTTTTTTGACAATTTGGCCTACTTTTCAACGGCGGACATCTTGGATTTGGTGATGACCTCCATTTTAACAAAAATGGACAGGCTTCACCCACAGACCATTACAGTTAAGTTTGGCCAATATCAGCCAAGCAGTTCACAAGAAGAATAAGTTTGAAATCTTTAGTAAAAGAACAACTTTTTTACCTTTCGGTGGCCATCTTGGATGACAAAATCATCTGATTTAGACAAAAAATGCTCCAGAGTGATCGACTAGTCGATACCTTCGATGTGATATATTATATGACCATATTCGGGCAAAAATATAATTTGACCCCTAGTTGACCCCTCGGGCCACGCCCATTTTTGACCCAGGGGCCACCATATGAACAAATCTGAAACAGCGCTAACTATCGATCATTCATACCCAGTATCGTCGAAATCGGCCTGGCGGTTCGTGAGAAGAAGTTTTTTTAAGAGTTTGACCTACTTCTCAACGGCGGCCATCTTAGACTTGGTGATGACCTCCATTTTAACAACAAGAGCTGTAGGAGAACAGCATAGCTCGACTACGAGGGTTGTCGATGTACACATAGCTTGACAAAGAAGGTGGCTGCGGCCTGCATAAAAACCTTAACCAAGGTTGACTAAAAACATTAACCAAGGGATTATTGATGTACGTCACTAGGAGATAAAGTTTTCCAAGTATGGTTGCTGTAGGCCCAGGAGTATTCCATATACAAGCTTGACTAAAAACCGTAACCAAGGGGAGATAACTTAAGTAATCCAAGGATAAAAGTAGGTCAAGGTCAAATATAGGTCAGGGATTATTGATGTACATCATTAGGAGATGAAGTTGTCCAAGTATGGTTGATGTAGGCCCAAAAGTATTCCATATACAAGCTTGACTATAAACATTAACCAAGTAATTGAAGGTTAAATGTAGGTGAAGAAAAAACTTTAACCAAAAAACTTAACCAAAAAACTTAACCAAAAACTTTAACCACAAAACTTAACCAAAAAACTTAACCAAAAACTTTAACCAAAGAACTTAACCAAAAACTTCAAAGTAATTTGACCTTGAGATTGGGCACAGGGGCTGCACGGGAGGGGGTAGAATGAAAATATAGATGATGATAAACACCCATGTGAAGTTTCAAGGTAATGGGCAAAGCAGTTGCAGAGATATAGTATAACAAAAAAATTTAACCAAAAAACTTAACCAGAAACTTTAACCAAAAAACTTAACCAAAAAACTTAAGCAAAAACTTTTAACCAAAAAACTTAACCAAAAACTTCAAAGTAATTTGACCTTGACATTGGGCACAGGGGCCGCGCGGGAGGGGGGTAGAATGAAAATATAGATGATGATAAACACCCATGTGAAGTTTCAAGGTAATGGGCAAAGCAGTTGCAGAGATATAGTATAACGAAAAACTTTAACCAAAAAACTTAACCAAAAACTTTAACCAAAAAACTTCAAAGTAATTTGACCTTGACATTGGACACAGGGGCCGCATGGGAGGTGGGTAGAATGAAAATATAGATGATGATAAACACCCACGTGAAGTTTCAAGGTAATGGGCAAAGCAGTTGCAGAGATATAGTATAACGAAAAACTTTAACCAAAAAATTTAACCAAAAAACTTAACCAAAAAACTTAACCAAAAACTTTAACCAAAGAACTTAACCAAAAACTTCAAAGTAATTTGACCTTGACATTGGGCACAGGGGCCGCACGGGAGGGGGGTAGAATGAAAATATAGATGATGATAAACACCAATATGAAGTTTCAAGGTAATGGGCAAAGCAGTTGCAGAGATATAGTATAACGAAAAACTTTAACCAAAAAACTTAACCAAAAACTTTAACCAAAAAACTTAACCAAAAACTTTAACCAAAAAATTTTAACCAAAAACTTCAAAGTAATTTGACCTTGACATTGGGCACAGGGGCCGCACGGGAGGGGGGTAGAATGAAAATATAGACGATGATAAACACCCATGTGAAGTTTCAAGGTAATGGGCAAAGCAGTTGCAGAGATATAGTATAACGAAAAACTTTAACGAAAAACTTTAACCAAAAAAATTAACCAAAAACTTTAACCAAAGAACTTAACCAAAAACTTTAACCAAAAAACTTAACCAAACAACTTAACCAAAAACTTTAACCGCCAAAGTGCGACTATTTCGCGCTTTCCACAAGCGGGTGCGACAAAAACCTTAACCAAGGGGAATTAAGTAAGTAATTTAAGGTTAAATGTAGGTCAAGGTCAAATATAGGTCAGGGGTTGTTGATGTACAACACTAGGAGATGAAGTTGTCCAAGTATGGTTGGTGTAGGATCATGAGTATTCCATCTACAAGCTTGACTAAAAACCTTAACCAAAGAGAATTAAGTAAGTAATTCAAGAGGAAATGTAGGTCAAAGTCAAATATAGATCAGGGGTTATTGATGTACATCACTATGACAAAAGGTTGTCCAAGTATGGTGTCTGTATGCACAATAGTATTCCATGTACAAGCTTGAGTAAAAAGCTTAACCAAGGTCGAGTAAAAACCTTAACCAAGGGGAATTAAGTAAGTAATTCAAGGTTAAATGTAGGTGAAGGTCAAATATAGGTCAGGGGTTGTTGATGTACATCACTAGGAGATGAAGTTGTCCAAGTATGGTTGGTGTAGGGCCAGGAGTATTCCATATACAAGCTTGACTAAAACCTTACCCAAGGGGAAATAAGTAAGTAATTCAAGGTCAAAAGTAGGTCAAGGTCAAATATAGGTCAGGGATTATTGATGTACATCTCTAGGAGATGAAGTTGTCCAAGTATGGTTGGTGTAGGGCCATGAGTATTCCATCTACAAGCTTGACTAAAAACCTTAACCAAAGAGAATTAAGTAAGTAATTCAAGAGGAAATGTAGGTCAAGGTAAAATATAGATCAGGGGTTATTGATGTACATCACTGTGACAAAAGGTTGTCCAAGTATGGTGTCTGTATGCACAATAGTATTCCATGTACAAGCTTGAGTAAAAAGCTTAACCAAGGTCGAGTAAAAACCTTAACCAAGGGGAATTAAGTAAGTAATTCAAGGTTAAATGTAGGTGAAGGTCAAATATAGGTCAGGGGTTGTTGATGTACATCACTAGGAGATGAAGTTGTCCAAGTATGGTTGGTGTAGGGCCAGGAGTATTCCATCTACACGTTTGACTAAAAAGGTTAACCAAGGGGAATTAAGTAAGTAATTCAAGAGGAAATGTAGGTCAAGGTCAAATATAGATCAGGGGTTGTTGATGTACATCACTAGGAGATTGAAGTTGTCCAAGTATGGTGGGTGTAGGGCCAGTAGTATTCCATATAGAAGGTTGACTAAAAACCTTAACCAAAATGAATTAATTAAGTAATTGAAGAGGAAATGTAGGTGAAGGTCAAATATAGATCAGGGGTTATTGATGTACATACCTATGAGAAAAGGTTGTCGAAGTATGGTGTCTGGATGCACAATAGTATTCAATGTACAAGCTTGAAAAAAAACCTTAACCAAGGTTGACTAAAAACCTTAACCAAGGGGAATTAAGTAAGTAATTCAAGAGGAAATGTAGGTCAAGGTGAAATATAGATGAGGGGTTATTGGTGTGCATCACTAGGAGATGAAGTTGTCCAAGTATGGTGGGTGTAGGGCCAGTAGTATTGCATATACAAGCTCGACTAAAAACCTTAACCAAGGTTGAGTAAAAACCTTAACCAAGGGGAATTAACCAAGTAATTCAAGAGGAAATGTAGGTCAAGGTCAAATATAGATCAGGGGTTATTGATGTACATCACTAGGAGATGAAGTTGTCCAAGTATGGTGGGTGTAGGGCCAGTAGTATTCCATATACAAGCTTGACTAAAAACCTTAACCAAGGCGTGACGGTGACGCCGACGCCGACGCCGACGCCGGGGTGACAACATAAGCTCTACTTATTTTTTGAATAGTCGAGCTAAAAATGAACAGGCTTCAACCACAGACCATTACAGTTAAGTTTGGCCAATATCGGCCAAGCAGTTTACAAGAAAAAGACGTTTGAAATCTTTAGTAAAAGAATGACCATTTGAACTATCGGTGGCCATCTTGGATGACGTAATCATATGATTTAGACAAAAAATGTTCCAGAGTGATTGTCTCGTCAATACCTTCGATTTGATATATTACACGACTATATTCGGTTAAAAATAAAATTTGACCCCTATTTGACCCCTCGGGGCGATGCCCATTTTGACCCACGGGCCACCATATGAACAAATCTGAAACAGCGCTAACTATCGATCATTCATACCAAGTATCGTCGAAATCGGCCTGGCGGTTCGTGAGAAGAAGATTTTTTAAGAATTTGACCTACTTTTCCATGGCGGCCATCTTGGATTGTCGATGACCTCCATTTTAACAAATCTGAAATGGCATCACCCATATATCATCCCTGTGAAGTCTAACCAATATCGGCTCAACAGTTCGGGAGAAGAAGATGATTGAAAATGTTCACGGACTGACGGACGACGGACAACGGACACTTTGCCATAACAATAGCTCACATGAGCTTTGCTCAGGTGAGCTAAAAAAAGTGATGAATTTAAAGGTAGAACCGGTGAATTGGGTAAAAAAATGTGTAAATATTCAACTTCTATAAAAAATAAATAATACCCACTGTCTATTATCAATGTATTGTAATAATTCAAGCACAAAAATATTTACACAATTGATTGGTCCGTTGCAAGTCTCCGTCCAAAATTTATATCCCAGTAATCTCCATGCCGAACTACTTTCCGTAACCGTGAGGCACAGTTAAAATAATTCTTAAGAAAACGGAAAATAAACACATTTTCTTGATGAATTTATTTCAAATGCTGGAATTATAAGGAATGAAAGGCCTTTTTGTGGAATTTATCGGGGATATAAACTTGGAAAAGTCGCGGGAATACTGGACGAGGCCTTCCGGCCTTCGTCCAGTATTCCCGCGACTTTTCCAAGTTTATACCCCGATAAATTCCACAAAAAGGCCATTCATTCCTATAATAATTGTTTAGTAATATGTCAATGTCGTTTGATAAACACATGCCACTGGAGATATGAACATGTGGCAGTATATTTTTAAAGTATTTAAATCAATTAAATGAGTAACGGCAATATATGCTGCTATCAAAATAACATAAAGTATGAGCTTTCCATAGCATAAATCAAGTGAATACCACCAGCAATATTGTTTTTTATAACAATTTAAGGAGACACAGTTATCACCCCTGATCTCGAGAATGGGGATTTTTGTTTTATACAGAATGCAGCTTAATGCCAATATGTATCCTAGTAGTGGTAAATGAATGGTTAATGTGCTGATAAAATACAGAAATCTAAACTGGAGAAAATCTGTATTAAAAAGAAACTAGAGTTACCATGTTGACATAAAAAAGAGACATACAAAACCATTCTATCTCGGCCAGCTAACCTGCAGTTGTAGATTTTCCCGCCGTAGGTCAGCATTCTCACGTAGCAACTGGTCATGACTAATCGTTCCACTTGCTCCACCATTGGCCTGCAATGGTCATTGTCAGGTATTGTTTTAAACCCTTCCAATACCACAGGCCTGTATAGTGGTATTTGCAAATAGTGTAGATCGAGATGAGACGGCTCATGACGAGCCGTCTCGTCAGGATCTGCACTTTTGCAAGTAATTTTCACATTTTTGAGAACAAAAACACCCCATTTTCATAAATGGACTAGTCTGAAAATCATTTTGTGATGATTGGATTGGTCCGGAAATTAACATTCCAGTTACTTAGGGGTGAAAGGGTTCATGTTGATGGCAGAAAAATATTTTTTTCATAATTTGGCTAAAAAATAATTCTCTTAATTAAGCACAGAAGTATATGTTGCTACCACTCATTTGAACCGTCTCACTGAGACAACATAGACAACATAGATAAACTACATGTATAACTTTGCCCCATCTACTGCTTGATGGTACAACATAGCTTGGAAGTACACACACCCCCACCCCCACTATCATGGTGGGCTGATGTAGTGTCGTAGTAGTGATACGTACGTCGTGCCTAAATGCGGGAGGCTCAAACAAGTCTGTGAGGTCATTGGCAGCAAACACGCCTGCGTTCTGTTCCAGAGACTTCCCCTCCAGCTCCGACTGGAACACTTCCCGCGCTACTTGCACAAAATCTACAAGATTAATTTCAATAATTAAAGTTTCAACTCATTTAAAACACAAGCAAATAACAATTTTTCCAAGACTTAAAATGTTGATAAAACTATTATAATGCCAAAATGTAACCTTTTCTGCTATAGTGATTGATGTCATGGCATTATGCCTGCATTGCTGTACAAGCATAATCGAGTTACAGCCATACTATAATGTAAAGAACGTATTATAAAACCATTATTTGATGTTACGACCAAAATGTTGTTATACCTAATGACCGGGTGTAACCAGAGCTCCATATAAGCTTTGTGTCTAAATATTTCAAATTAAATGCGTATTTTATTTTTAGAAATGGATTATTGATTTTCTTCATTATTAAATAGGGAACAAATGATCAAAACATAAAACATATTTAACCATTCACTTATGTGAGTGTATCATTACTTATTCACTTATTTATACTGTAACACAGTTGAAAATTTACTTATTTGAACTGCAAAAGCAAACAGTGTTTTTCAACTTTATTACACTACTCAATTTGAAAATCAATGCATATTTTCACATTGCTGCGAGTATTTGTATTCCCACTGTTGATAAGTGTATTCATCTAAAATACGCACCTTATCTGCAGCTTTGGTAACAGAGGTGCAATATAGAGAATAGTAGGTTAGTGCCGTGAATGGGAAAAAATATCTGGCAAGGCTCAGGAAACGGGATGGGCGAGGCTCTGCCGAGCACATCCCGTTTCCGTGCCGCGCCAGATATTTTTTCCCATTCACGGCATTAACCTACTATTCTATTTATCCCGTTAACACCTACAAATGGCTTTAAAATGCAAAAAATAGTATTGACTGGATATCAAAAATGTTTCACGGCACCGTGTTTCACGGCACATACGCACTGTGTTGACGGGATAAAGTATAATGATTCCCAATATAAGTTACACACTACATACCATTAATATCAAATAGAAATAGGCAATACTGATATTTGTCATGCTAGTTTTCTTGACAAGAAACATGTTTTTTGAGCCTGGCAATTAGATTGAAAAGTATCGGCTGGCTTGACGTGCGTTTGTTTGTTTGTGTTTAACGGCCTATCAACAGCTAAGGTCATTTAAGGCCGGGTCAATGGGTTTAGTACTAAATCCCATATATTACCTGTACATGTACATGTTCAAGTACATGTGCAAATGGGGGTAAAATCCCAAAATCAGAACTGAATATTTACAATAACAAAACTATATATTCAGCCCTGAAATCAGATTAATCCTGATCTGATGCCAGGTCCTCGCCACACCAGAATCACTTGTCCCTTCCAAAAGCAGTAGAATCAGTAATAATCTTACTACTCTTTTATAATGGGCAATAACTCAATTCAACTCCCAGGTAACAAAAGAGCCAAAGATAAAAATGTAACTGAGGGCCAAACCAGGCAAATCGTAATTCCTATAAGGAGGAACCCCTACCGTTAATTTACGCCGTCTCGTTCGCCCGACCACCACCCACCCTTGACATGCGTACCACGGGCTGCTGTTATATTATTGTATAAGGCGAGTGGTAAATATTAGTGAGCAGGGGTACCCCTGGCTTACGCCTGGACCGACAAACCAAAACTTTAACACAAATCAGGGCATCGTTATTACAAAGCTAATCCCCTTGCTGACGATGACAGCGGCTCGCATGTCAAGCCTGCCGAGGCATTTGACCTTGACCTTGGGCACAGGGGCCGCATGAATGGGACACAGGATGAATATATGGATGATGACTAATAAGCATATGAAATTTCAAGTCAATGTGACTTAGTACTGCAGAGATATAAGGTATTTAAAAACTTTAACGCAGATTTCGGACGGATGGACGGACGGACGGACGGACGTACTAACATTTTGGGCTTATGGGCTATTTGTTCTTTAAAAGATCAAAGGAATAGCCCCTAAACTACAATAGGTTTAGGGGCTAACGGAATAAATCTATTGTATTCTATTGTCTTAGGCTCCTCCCCCTAGTCCCTAAACCCCCAATCTTAGCCCGGACGGACACACGGACGTCATTGTGATCACTATGTCTCGCTTTCCACAAGCGGGCTCGACAAAAACAACTTTAACGAATTTGCCTTACAAAGTAGGTGAAGATAAGTCCTCAGTGACCTTGACCGTGGGGGGTCGGACGTGGGGGTCATATGCAAAACAAAGCACCATACATTGTGGTCAAATATTTATCAAAATCGGTGAAGCAGTTCATAAGTTATTGAAAAATGAAAGGTGTTACTAACATCTGTACATACGTACGTACATACATACATACGTACACACACACACACTTGCCTATCGGTGAGGAGATAATAAATAAGAGTTTGTCAGAAGACAACAAAGCTCGCCTGTTGGCAGCCTTCACTCAAACTTGGCACAGTTGTATAGAAACATGAATATTATATAAATTGACCTTGGGTTAAGGGGTGTGCGGTGGACCTTGACATTGGGGTCAGTGGTGGACGGTGGGTCTTGGATTTGCTATAGCATGATATAGCATATTAAGACGAATGCATGTATGAAATATCAATGCGCTCCTTGAAAACAGAAGTTATACAAAATTTAACCCAATGTTAAGTTTATGAACGCACTAAGTTGGTGATTTTCTACAGCATGATAGCTATTCACATGAGGAATGCATGTATGAATGTGCTAAGTTTGTAACCTTGACCTTTAGGAAAGGGGTGGGGGGGGGTAGGTGGGTCATGGATTTGCTGTAGCACAATAGAGGATCATCAGATGAATGCATGTATGAAATATCAAAGCGCTCCCTGTAAAGAAACAGAAGTTACACAACATTTACCCCAACATTAAGTTTATGAACATGCTAAGTTTGTGACCTTGACCTTGGGGTAAGGGATGGGCGGTGGGTCATGGATTTGTTATAGCACGATAGAGTATCATCAGATGAATGCATGTATGAAATATCAAGGCATTCCATGAAAGGAAACAGATGTTATAAGACATTTACCCCAACGTTAAGTTTATATGAATGTGCTATTAAGTTTGTGACCTTGATCTTGGGGTAAGGGGTGGGCGGTGGGTCATGGATTTGCTATAGCACAATAGAGCATCATCAGATGAATGCGTGTATGAAATATGAAGAAGTTCCCTGTAAATAAACAGAAGTTACACAACATTTACCGCAATGTTAAGTTTATGAACATGCTAAGTCTGTGACCTTGACCTTGGGGTAAGGGGCGGGTGGTGGGTCATGGATTTGCTACAGCATGATAGAGGGTCATCCGAGGAATGCATGTATGAAATAACAAGGTTAAGATTTTGTGTTATGGAAGGATGGACAGGCTACTGGACGTAAAGGGGAAAACAATATACAATATACCCTTTGGCATACTTCATATGCTGAGGGTATAAATTTATCCCGTCAACGCAGTGCCTATGTGCCGTGAAACAAGGTGCCGTGAAACATATTTGTTATCCTGTCAATACGACCTAATCACAATTCATACGCGTCATTTGTGTTGGTGACTACTTTCCCCAGTTGACTGAATAGTCTGATGGAAATGGAACTGTTTACAGTGAGGGTTAAATTTGGCAAATAAAAACGATATCGCCAGAAAATAAAATTAAGTGCATGCCATTTTCTGAATGTCAAATAAATTTCCATTACGACCCTCAATTTGCAATTGTGTTTGCTCTCTATCCATTCCGTGCGTCATTCAGACATGACTGACGTCATACTTATAGTTAGGTCAATAAGTCTACTACGTCATTTAAAATAAAAATGGCTGCTCCCAGTGATTCCAGTCAGGTAAGGAAATAAACAAAATAAAATGGTGTTTGTGTTGTTGATTTTTATTCTGGACAGATCGCAATCGTTGCAGAATCTGCCCCAAATGGAAATGGATGGGTCTGGTGAATTTTGAGAGTGTATTTCATTGAAAAGAAGCTGTAATTTCACATTGTCGGTGACAAAATATAAAGTATCAATAGAACATTTATCTGTTGAACCTGCCTGAAGTACACGTTTTAATGGTTAATTCGGGATGGATGGTTGCCATTCTAAATAGGATTACATTGTAAAGCTGCCGTCTTGTTTTTTTTTTCATTTCCATGATTCACGAACGGTGAAAAGAACAGAAACAAAATCGTTGTAACATTTTAAGATTATTCGTGAAATATTTTGATGTGTAAAGTTCCTAAAGTCTAAAACAATTATTGATCAATTTACTGTCATGACTGTTGATTAAGGGATTTTACAACCATACTTTATCCAACTATGTTCTGTGCGCCAATGAGTGTTTGATGTAATTCGGTTCTAACTTATCTCGCTTTTGAAGGCTAAATTAACTAAATTAAGTTGATTTAAACCATGTTTTAGAATGTTGACGGGATAAATAGAATAGTAGGTTAGTGCCGTGAGTGGGAACAAATATCTGGCTCGGCACGGAAACCGGATAGGCTCGGCAGAGCCTCGCCCATCCAGTTTCCTAAGCCTCGCCAGATATTTTTTCCCATTCACGGCACTAACCTACTATTCTCTATATAGACCGTAATAACCGGTCAGCCATAAAACCTATAATAGTGGTTTGATGTGTTTCTATGGTAATGTCATTTATATTGGAGTGTCCATATAGCTTTGTTTTATAAATGTAACTGCTTTGATTTAACGACTGAACTGGCTCCATGATCTTGCATGTCGGGACCGACTTTTCAAGTCCCCATCCGATAGGACTAGGCTAGCAACACGCCGATTCAGCCATTCGCAGCGGGTTGAGGTTGGAATCGAACACGGGGTCTCCCGATCCACAGTCCGACGCTCTACCTACTGAGCTAATCTGGCCACCTATATACCTTTATTATAGCAGAACCTCTCTTAAACAGGGTGTCCAGTTTAAAGAGGTTACACTATATTAACTTTAATTGAGGAAGTAATGTTTTTGGATACAAACCTCCGTAAGTCACTTTGCCCGATGGAGCTACGTTTAATCGCAATTGGATTTCTTCTTCCTGCTCGGGAGTTGGCTCCAGACCGATGTATGATAATGCCTGGAAATAAATTGAAAGTACCAGGAATCAAATTTATCAGAGGAGGCTAGAAAATGGGTAGGAATTATGAGGATTGTCGAGCAGGCTAGTGTCTTTTCATATAAAATTTCTCAAATGAAGCCAGGAAATATGTATGAATTACGAGCCTTGCCGAGTAATTTCTACCAATTCGGAATCAAGTCCAGGATGAAGTATGATAAAGCCTGGAAATAAATAGAGAACATAGAGCTATTGTCTTATGATACCAAGTCTATCAGACGAGTCTAGGAAATGTGCATGAATTTTGACTTGTATTGGAATTCCTAATGTTTCCGAGTTGAGTCTGATAAACGTGATATTAACCAACCCGTTCACTCCTAAGTAACCGGGACAGATTTTGATATGTTAATTTTGCAATCAATCCAAGTCACAAAATGATTTTTAGACTAGTCCACTTATGAAAAACGGGGGTGTATTTGTTCTCAAAAATATGAAAAGTACTTGCAAAAAGTGAAGATCCTGATGAGACGGCTCATCACGAGCCGTCTCATCTGGATCTACACTATTTGCCAATACCACTATACACGTCTGTAGTGTTGAAAGGGCTAAAAGACACTAGCCTGGTACTACATTTATCAGACAATACTTTATGCAGGGATTTCCCTAGGATATTTTAAATGTGAGTCCCGGGACTCCCAACTAATACTATTTTGGGGGTCCCTTGTGATTTTTTAGGGTCCCAAGATTCATACACATATTTCATTAAAACTAATATCAAAATGGTATTGATACAGTAGCCCTGAATTATCTGAAACGTTTTCTATAAAGAACAGTCACACAGGTTCTCCCGAAAAGTGTAAAAATGCTGTAAACTTTTGAAAATGATTCATTTGCACCGCCATGTTTTGAGCGTCCACGGGATGCAGTGCCAATTGTCAGTGTGGGTCCTCGGCCAATAAAATGCATCAGGGAGGTAGAAAACATGGGTCTTGAAAATCGCTGTAAGGATCAGCAAAATCATAACATCACTGGAAGAACGCATGGGGGAGATCTTGATTTCTCTGAAAAATCCCCGCTACATGTTTATGTGGTTATCTTCATGTTAGTCAATGAAACATCCGAGAAAGTAGCTTTTAAATCTCGATTGATACCACGATACATGGCAGTAGTGACAAAGTCATAATGGGTAAATAGTTGATTTATCAAGAGTCTTACAGCATTCAACTTCTCCACTTTTAACATCACTTGTGGATCTAGCGAGAGTTTCTGTGACTGAGTCATGTTTCGTGATTTCGGAAGCCGACTTAAACTATTAGCCGTGAAAACTGACGATCCGTCGGACATGTTTGTAGTTGCGGTCATCGACATTATCGGGGCTCTGACTGGCGATGGTTCTGCGTACGGAAGACTGGAAAACTGTGACCCAGAACTGCCAGTTCTCATAGAAGTTGTTGAGCCTAAAAATAAAGTAAAACAAGAAATGGAATTGTTAAACAAAGCTTAACCCCTCGCTGGCAGCCGTGATAATAATTAACAAGAGTGCCGAAGGTCACAATATACACCCGTCGAGGCAAGGCCAGTCAACAAGGGGAGATAAACCTATAGGGTTCTTCATCTTGACGTGATAAACATGTATACTGAATTTGGTTGTGATCCGTAAAGTAGAACTTGCGTTATTGCGTGGACAAAGATACAGAGTCCAAAAATAAACTAGATGGCCGCGGCCTGCATGTCGCGCCTTGTGGCGAGGCATGGACACTAAAAAAAAAGATATAGTATAACAAAAAACTTTAACCAAAAAACTTAACCAAAAAACTTAACGAAAAACTTTAACCAAAAAACTTAACCAAAAACTTCAAAGTAATTTGACCTTGACATTGGGCACAGGGGCCGCACGGGAAGGGGGTAGAATGAAAATAATGATGATGATAAACACCCATGTGAAGTTTCAAGGTAATGGGCAAAGCAACACTTTACCACTTAACATAAAAAAACTTTAACCAAAAACTTTTACTCTAACAACCAAAAAAATTAAAAAATTCCAAAAACATAACCAAAAAAATTAACCAAAAACCTTCAAAGTTAATTTGACCCTTGGACATTGGGCACCAGGGCGCAAGGAAGGGGGGTAGAATGAAAAATAGATGATGATAAAACACCCATGTGGAAGTTTCAAGGTAATGAGGCCAAGCAGTTGCAGAAGATATAGTATAACAAAAAATTTAAACGAATAAAAACTTTAAACCAAAAAAACTTAACCCAAAAAAACTTAAAAACTTTACCAAAAACTTTAACCAAAAAAAAACTTAAAAAATTCAAAAACCTTTAACGAACCAAACTTTAACCCAAGAAACTTAAACCAAAAAACTTCAAAGTAATTTGAAAAACCTTTGAACCAAAAAAAATTGGGCAAACAAGGGGTTCCGGGCACGGGGAAGGGGCGGGGGGTAGAATGAAATATAGATTGATGATAAAACACCCCATGTGAAGTTTTCAAGGTAATGGGCAAAGCAGTTGAACGTTAAAAAATTAAAAATTTAAAAAGTTTAAAAAATTAAAAAACGAAAAACCTTTAAACCATTAAACTTTAACTAAAATTAACCAATAAAACTTAACCATAACTTTAACCAAAAAACTTTAACCAAAAAACTTCCCAAAAAAACTAATTTGGACTTGACATTAGGGCACAGGGGTCGCACGGAAGAGGGGTAGAATGAAAATGAAAATATAGATGATGATAAACACCCATATGAAGTTTCAAGGTAATGGGCAAAGCAGTTGCAGAGATATAGTATAATGAAAAACATTAACAACCAAAAAACTTAAGCAAAAAACTTAAGCAAAAACTTTAACCAAAAACTTAACCAAAAAAATTAACCAAAACTTCAAAGTAATTTGACCTTGACATTGGGCACAGGGGCCGCACGGGAGGGGGGTAGAATGAAAATATAGATGATGATAAACACCATGTGAAGTTTCAAGGGTAATGGGCAAAGCAGTTGCAGAGATATAGTATTAACGAAAAAACTTAACCAAAAACTTTAACCAAAGAACTTAACCAAAAACTTTAACCAAAAAACTTAACCAAACAACTTAACCAAAAAACTTAACCAAAAACTTTAACCAAAGAACTTAACCAAAAACTTTAACCAAAAAACTTAACCTTACAGCTTAACCAAAAACTTTAACCGGACACACGTACGTACGCCAAACGGCCGACTATATCGCGCTTTCCGCAAGCGGGCGCGACAAAAATGACAGCCAAGGGGAGATAAGTTGTCGGACAATTTTCAAAATCAATAGGCTTCTTCATATTGCCGTGATAAACATGTATATCGAATTTGGTTACGATCGGTGAAGTAGAACTTGAGTTATTGCGTGGACAAGGATGCAGAGTGGGAAAATTAAAAATGGCCGCCAAGAGGAGATAAGGCATCGGAAATTTTTCAAAATCAATAGGCTTCTTCGACTTGCCGTGATAAACAAGTATACTGAATTTGGTTACGATCGGTGTAGTAGAACTTTGAGTTATTGCGTGGACATGGATACAGAGAACGAAAATTAAAAATGACCACCAAGGGGAGATAAGTTGTCGGACAATTTTCAAAATCAATAGGCATCTTCGTCTTGCCGTTATAAACATGTATACCGAATTTGGTTACGAGCGGTGCAGTAGAACTTGAGTTTTTGCGTGGATAATGATACAGAGTGCGATAAATAAAAATGGCCACCAAGGGGAGATAAGTCATCGGAAAATCAATAGGATTCTTCGTCTTGCCGTGATAAACATGTATACCAAATTTGGTTACAATCTATCAAGTACAACTCTGGTTATTGCGTGGACAAGCTGTGTCCGCCCGCCCGCCCGCCGCAAGCCCGCACGTACAAGGTAATATTTTCAAACAGGCTTACAAAAAAAAAACAACAAAAAAACGTGTAGATTCAGATTCCTCAGACTCTTCATTTATATCATCAGGTTATACTCTAATACTTTTTGTTTTGCTACGGTCTATGTTTATCTTGCCCATCTGTCAATTTCTTTATTTCAAAATACTTGAATTTTGTGCTTGAAATCAAGTAGCTTGATTGGCTGAGCCTGAGCTACAAGTCTGGTGCTACACTAACACACACGATCAAACCTATTTTTCTGCACACGCTCATGCGACATTGCTCATGCGACATCCACTTTTTGACCGTAATTGCCGACTGTCCCGTGAGACCTTATATTCACATTTCATTTTCTTTATTCTTTTCAGATATCATTTTCTGAGCAGATGCCAATCTGGTGCAACATGTATTGATAACTAATTAAATCCATTTTTATTTTAACAATTCACATACCGTATTTATTCTAATAAACACCCCCTGGGCTATGCAATTCGTGGGGATAAAAAAGTGGAAAATAGGATAAAAATATGTTATTTTCACATACAAAAGCCATTTTTAAATGGCTTTTGTATGTGAAAATAACATATTTAGGATGCAAATATGGGAGAAGAGCTACTATTAGAAAATAAATACGGTATATTTTATCCGGACGAGACCAACCTTTAGCCAGCGGTGTGGAGGTGTGACTTGGTATGACGCCGCGCCACTTCAGCTTCGGGGTGATTCCCCCATTCAGGGTGGGGTCCTGTGGAGTGAGGACCACAGGGGTGTGATCTGGCTCCTGTGGGCTACATTGTTCTCCATCCTGGAAATATATAGGCCATGTGATAAAATGTGGCGGTGACAGTAAAATTGGGCTTACAGTATTTGTGGAAAGTCTAGCTCCGGGTGTGAAATGATAATCTGGTATTCTGTTCATTTCCTGGGGTTTTCAATGAATGAATGGCGAACAGGGCAGGCCCTAGTCAGACTGCGCGGATGCCAAGCGGATCTGGATTTATTCTACAATTGTTAACATGCAATCAATCATATTGATTCTATAAGCTTAGGTAAGATTATCCAATCAAACAATAAGCGTTACTTTATTTCGGGCATGGGATTCAAAAACATGATAAGACATTCAACTTTAATCAAACAGACTGATTTGTTGACATTGCGAACTTTGCTTCATGAAACGTGAATGGGTTTAACATCCCAGCAACAGCTAAGGTCATATAGAGATGAGGCCATGACCTCAAGTCTCATCCGAAAGACCAGTGTGATGGAAACACTAAGAATTTGTTCGTGCCTAGGGTGAGCAACGAATGCACAACCTCTCGTACTGATGTCCAATGCCCTACCCCCAGAAGCCGATTTCATCAAAATTGCAAAGTATACTTATCTAGCAAAGTATACTTTGAGGGAGTAATCATTTATTTTTCCCGAAATGCATTATTTCATATAGAACTAACGACTGCATATATTTCATGATTAAAAGTATGCAGAATTATTATACTGAATTGATTACATTATCACAGCCAAAATGGCTGTGATAATGTAATAAATTCAGGCCAGGTTTTTTCCAAGCATAGACACTTGTATAACATAATTATACCAACTTTTTGTAGACTAGATGGCCGTGGCTTGCATGTCGCGCCTTGGGACGAGGCATGGACACTAAAAAAAGAGATACAGTAGATGGAAAAACTTTAACCAAAAAACTTTAACCGGACACACGGACGTAAGGACGGACAGACGGACAGATGCCAAAATGCCGACTATATCGCGCTTTCCGCAAGCGGGCGCGACAATGATGATAAACACCCATGTGAAGTATCAAGGTAATGGGTGAAGCAGTTGCAGAGATATAGTACACGAAAAAACATTAAGAAAAAAATTCGAAGTAATTTGACCTTGACATTGGGCACAGGGGCCGCACGGTTGGGGGGTAGAATGAAAATATGGATGATGATAAACACCCATGTGAAGTTTCAAGGTAATGGGCGAAGCAGTTGCAGAGATATAGTATAACGAAAAACTTTAACCAAAAAACTTTAACCAGACGTACTTTAAAAAGTTAACGTTGAAAATGGCTAAGTCAATTAAATAGAAATAATAGGTCAAGGTAAAAAAAATGGTCACATGTTGGATAGTTGTATGTGGTGGGCACCCCTTGGTTATGAAGCTGTGAAAGTTTGGTGGTCCTAGGTGGTACAGTACCAAAGAAATGGACTTAAACAACAAAACTTAACATTGTACACGCGAAAAGTTAACATTGAAAATGGCTAAGTCGACTGCGCTGAAAAAATGGGTCAAGTTAAAAAAAAGGTAACATGTTGAATAGTGATATGTGGTGGGCACCCCTTGATTATGAAGCTATGAAAGTTTGGTGGTCCTATGTGGTACAGTACCAAAGAAATGGACTTACACATGAAAAGTTAACATTGTAAACGCGAAAAGTTAACATTGAAAATGGCTAAGTCGACTGCGCGGAAAAAATGGGTCAAGTTCAAAACAAGAAACGAGGCAAAGCCACGAAGGCCAGGTTTTTTCCAAGCATAGACACTTGGATAACATAATTATACCCACTTTTTGTAGACTAGATGGCCGTGGCCTGCATGTCGCGCCTTGGGGCGAGGCATGGACACTAAAAAAATAGATATAGTAGATGGAAAAACTTTAACCAAAAAACTTTAACCGGAAACACGGACACACGACGGAACGGACGGAGGACGTATGCCAAAATGCTGACGACATCGCGCTTTCCGCAAGCAGGTGTGACAATGATGATAAACACCCATGTGAAGTATCAAGGTATTGGGTGAAGCAGTTGCAGAGATATAGTACACAAAAAAACTTTAACAAAAAAATTCAAAGTAATTTGAACTTGACATAGGGCACAGGATCGTGCTTTCCGCAAGCAGGTGCGACAATGATGATAAACACCCATGTGAAGTATCAAGGTATTGGGTGAAGCAGTTGCAGAGATATAGTACGCGAAAAAACTTTAACAAAAAAATTCAAAGTAATATGACCTTGACATTGGGCACGGGATCGCGCTTTCCGCAAGCAGGTGCAACAATGATGATAAACACCCATGTGAAGTATCAAGGTATTGGGTGAAGCAGTTGCAGAGATATAGTACACAAAAAAAACTTTAACAAAAAAATTCAAAGTAATTTGACCTTGACATTGGGCACAGGATCGCGCTTTCCGCAAGCAGGTGCGACAATGATGATAAGCACCCATGTGAAGTATCAAGGTATTGGGTGAAGCAGTTGCAGAGATATAGTACACGAAAAACTTTAACAAAAAATTCAATAAAGTAATTTGACCTTGACATTGGGCACAGGATCGCGCTTTCCGCAAGCAGGTGCGACAATGATGATAAACACACATGTGAAGTATCAAGGTATTGGGTGAAGCAGTTGCAGAGATATAGTACACGAAAAAACATTAACAAAAAAATTCAAAAGTAATTTGACCTTGACATTGGGCACAGGATCGCGCTTTCCGCAGCAGGTGCGACAATGATGATAAACACCATGTGAAGTATCAAGGTATTGGGTGAAGCAGTTGCAGAGATATAGTACACGAAAAAACTTTAACAAAACAATTCAAAGTAATTTGACCTTGACATTGGGCACAGGATCGCGCTTTCCGCAAGCAGGTGCGACAATGATGATAAACACCCATGTGAAGTATCAATGGTATTGGGTGAAGCAGTTGCAGAGATATAGTACACGAAAACACTTTAACAAAAAAAATTCAAAGTAATTTGACCTTGACATTGGGCACAGGGGCCGCACGGTTGGGTTAGAATGAAAATATGGATGATGATAAACACCCATGTGAAGTTTCAGGTAATGGGCGAAGCAGTTGCAGAGATATAGTATAACGAAAAAGTTTTAACCAAAAAACTCTAACCAGACGTACGTTAAAAAGTTAACGTTGAAAATGGCTAAGTCAATTACGTAGAAATAATAGGTGAAGGTAAAAAAATGGTCACATGTTGGATAGTTGTATGTGGTAGGCACCCCTTGGTTATGAAGCTGTGAAAGTTTGGTGGTCCTAGGTGGTACAGTACCAAAGAAATGGACTTAAACACGAAAACTTAACATTGTAAACGCGAAAACTTAACATTGAAAATGGCTAAGTCGACTACGCGGAAAAAATGGGTGAAGTTAAAAAAAAAAGTAACATGTTGGATAGTGATATGTGGTGGGTACCCCTTGATTATGAAGCTGTGAAAATTTGGTGGTCCTAGGTGGTACAGTACGAAAGAAATGGACTTAAACACGAAAACTTAACATTGTAAACGCGAAAACTTAACATTGAAAATGGCTAAGTCGACTACGCGGAAAAAATGGGTGAAGTTAAAAAAAAAGTAACATGTTGGATAGTGATATGTGGTGGGTACCCCTTGATTATGAAGCTGTGAAAGTTTGGTGGTCCTAGGTGGTACAGTAACAAGAAATGGACTCAAACACGAAAACTTAACATTGATTGTGGACGCCGCCGCTGCCCGCCCCGCCCGCGCCCGCCGCCGCCCGCCGCCCGCCCGGCTTTCGCCAATCCAATAGCCTGGATTTTTTTTCAAAAAACCTGGCTAAAAAGGTAACATGTTGGATAGTGATATGTGGTGGGCACCCATGGTTATGAAGCTGTGAAAGTTTGTTGGTCCTATGAGGTACAGTAACAAAGAAATGGACTCAAACACGAAAACTTAACATTGATTGTGGACGCCGCCCGCCGCCCACCCCCCACCTGGTTTTCGCCAATCCAATAGTCTGGGTTTTCTTTCCAAAAAAAAACCTGGCTAAAAATTCATAAATTTATCCTTAAATTGAAAATTTCTCCCTCAAAGTATACTTTGCTAGATAAGTATACTTTGCAATGTTGGTGAAATAGGGTACAGACTATCCAGCCAGAAGGCAACCCACCTGTTGTTGTTGTATGGACGAAGCATCCGGTGGATGTCGCAACTTTAATGTCGGTGATGGCTCACTGTCTGCTCCGATCAATCGCTGTTTCAAGGCTTCATTTGTCACTGTAGAATATATTCATACAGCCATATCACTCGACATGTTGTAAGTCCCTATTCCACCAATTGAGTATTTAGTAAATACTTATGTCATAGCGCGAAAAAGATGTGCACCGGCCCGGGGCTCGAACCCGGGAACTTTGGTTTACCGTATGATCGCTCTACCGACTGAAATAACCTGTAGCTGATTTCATCAAAATTGCAAAGTATACTGATCTAGCAAAGTATACTTTGAGGGAGTAATCATTTATTTTTCCCGAAATGCATTATTTCATATAGAACTAACGACTGCATATAATTCATGATTAAAAGTAAGCAGAATTAATATACTGAATTGATTACATTATCACAGCCAAAATGGCTGTGATAATGTAATAAATTTAGTATAATAACAAGAATTCCGCGGAATCAAATGTCTCGCCTTGTTCCGCCTTGACCTTGAACCTGGGGCCTTGACCCTGGGGCCCTGAGAATAGTCCTATATTCATCTACATATCATAGTAAAGGTATGTATAAAGTTTGATGACTGTAGCTGATAAGGTGTTGAAGTAATGACCGTAACACGAAAACTTAACATTGAATGATGACGACGCTGCCGACGACGACGACTCTGGAAAAGCAAAACCTTCGCGGGCGAGACAAAAATTAATAAATTTATCCTTAAATTGAAAATTTCTCCCTCAAAGTATACTTTGCTAGATAAGTATACTTTGCTAGATAGATAAGTATTCTTTGCTAGATAAGTATACTTTGCTAGACAAGTATACTTTGCTAGATAAGTATACTTTGCTAGATAGATAAGTATACGCTAGATAAGTATACTTTGCTAGATAAGTATACTTTGCTAGATAAGTATACTTTGCTAGATAAGTATACTTTGCTAGATAAGTATACTTTGCTAGATAGATAAGTATACTTTGCGATGTTGGTGAAATAGGCTACAGGTATAGATACACATTTCCTGCCCATAGTGAGTTACGTACTGAGACTTAAAACCCGCCAAATTGGAATTTGTCTCCGAATAGCATTTTTATTTAGTGTCTGAATTACATGTATTTGTGACATTTTGGAGAATAATAATCAGTCACGGTCCCCCAGTGGGCAAAACTAGACATTAATGTCTGTGAAACGTGGATATATCCTCTGACATAATATGTAAGATGATGACTTTGGTTTATTTAGGATCCAATATTATTGGATCCTAAATAAACTAAAGATATTGTTTTCATTAAGCTAATCTCGTCGCTGACAGCCTCGATAATAACATGAGAAAGATGTGCACCGACCCGTAATTGAACGGGGGACCTATGGATTATCATACCATCACTCTAACCGACTAACCCGGCACAGATACACACTTTCTGCCCATATTAGTTACATAGCAGGGGCCTGTTACACTAAACTTCGTACGACTAAAATGTTCGTAAGTGCAAATTTAGGATCGTCTGGAAATCTCAATTGATGGATTTACATTTATTGAGCATAGGCTGCATTTGCAGCCTATGCTCTCAATAAATGTAAATCCAATCATTGTTTACAAGAAAACATTGTTAATGTGAAATTTACAGACTATCATAATTTTGCACTTACGAACATTTTAGTCGTACGAAGTTTAGTGAAACGAGCCCCGGGAATGTAACAAAATCACATAACAAAATCATGTAATAAAATAGAAAAAATTAAACTGACTTTTCACGTCATATATGGTTATTTAGATGTTTGAATCTCTAGCATGTAGTGTAAATCAGTTATTGATGGCATGCACATTAGCTGAAAAAACACGCTGGTAAACATGATGGTATAAATAACAGTGTTTAGAAAATATGCAACATGCCGTGAATGCCTCTTTAAAACCAGAACCGCACTTCACATAAGCGAAGTGTGGTTCCAAAATAGTGAATTGCCATCACCCCCTGTGGCGACGCTTGCTGATTTGACCGAGGTTACCAGGCGTATTGTATCAAGATCAAAGGCACAACTGATAACAGTCTGCTGCAATTAGAGAGTGGAAATTCTGTCTGTTTTTACAAAAACTGCATCATTTTCATCGGAGAAACAAACAACTATCATATATGTCTTTTTCAGAAAAAAATAAATAATGCCATTTTTTTAAATTTGTAAATCGTCCAGAAATGAGAATTGTAAAGTATTTATGTCATCCGACATCGGGTCAGTTTCAGCAGTTCCACACACAGTCAACACACGCGTATGAATATACTCAATCACACATGCAATAAAGGGTGGGCATTTTTAAATATGAAGCAATGTGTTTTTTATCACAAAAAAAAACAACATTTCTTTTGTATATTTTATTAATTTGTTGAGACACTCTATCAACATGTATATTCGGATAATATTTAAACTGCAAACACACTCGGGAAGCAGGACTATTTTATGTTCCGCACTGCCATTCCACACATGTGTGAATCGGCTGTTGCATGCATATTCCATGGTTTTGGAACGTGTGTTAATTCTGAAAATGACTCCGACGAGATAAACACAGAAGGCTGATCTGGGGTTTACGTTAGTCGCACATGGTTTCAAGGTTTGGTATATAAAAAGTGTGAAACTTGTGCATGAGCTCGCTGTGTGTACTGTACATGTAATCGGAGCTCCAGATAAGGTGCTTATTTAGATCAAAATATTAGAATGTCTTTTTAATTTCTTCACTAAAAATGGCAAGTCGGGAGTGATTTAGAATATTGTCTCGATGAGACGATTCTAGAGCACTCCCAACTTGCATTTTTTTGTTGGGAAAAGTACCCGGGAGAGTTGGTCAGATACCCACCTTAACTGGAGCTCTGGTAAATAACTTATTGGAACATTAATCAATAAATATATATAATTGAAGAGTCACCAATATGCACCAGGTCAGGATATCCGAATTTCAGGGCTGAATAGTTTCTATAAGTATTGAGCTCTGATTTTGAGAATTCCCCTCATTATGTACAGGTTGCATACAGAATATTCCAAACCGTTGGCCCGGCCTTAAATGACCCGGCCTTGAATGGCCTTACATGTTGATAGGCCGTTCAACACCAATAATCAATCAATCTAAACTAGATTGGGTATTGCGCAATACAATACAAAAAGTATTGTTTACTGACAAAGCAGTGGGACAAGTTGAGCTGCCACTCTCTGATAACTATTTTTCCTGTTTATCCGTGAACATATCCACACGCATTTGAACCGTCTTAAATAGTGGTCACAAAGTATACATCTGTGGAGAAATAATACAAATATCAGCTTTTTCCCCCATGAACTGCTCAACATCAGACTAAAGTGTCGTATAAATAGGAGAGGGTCAATTTTTTTTTTTTTTTTTTTTTTTTTTTTTTCTTTAGCTTATATTTAACGGCGGCACTGGCTCTAGGACCTTGCATGCCGTCTCCCAAGAATGGGAGAAAGAACGGAGGTAGAGATTTTTGAAAGAAGCCGGTAATTCGTATGTACAGAGTAACTACGAATTATCGGTACCCATTTACAGCTGGGTGAACTGGAGCAGTGTGGATAAAGTGTCTTGCTCAAGGACACAATGCACGCCGCTAGTCAGGCTCGAACCCACGACTCTTGGATCAGTAGTCCGACACACTAACCATTACGCCACTGCGCTCCACTGAGAGGGTCAAGTACCTTTATGTGGTACTTATAATATCTGACTATGGCTCTTCAATGTTCAAATTATTTCAGTTCATTCATACATAAGGGTATTTATCTCTCGAAAATATGCTGATTGGTTTGACAGTGCAGATCAAGATGAGACGGCTCATTATGATCAGCCAGTTCATCTGGATCTACTTTATTGAAAGCATGACAATTCATGAATTTTGGAACCATGAACTATGTAAATCTTGGGGAGTATGATTACTGCTTCCTGGTAAAATGTACATGTACATGTATACAGAGATTATCACTAAATGGAGTCTGTGTTATGTGTAAACATGTGTGTAAATACCACTTGACCAGCTCGTCATCTGGAAACAGAAGAAAGTAGTCCGGCAAATTGGTTCTGGGGAAATAAAGATGACCACTGGTCACTGCCCAGTGGTTTTATCTGGTGTTATCTCTTAATGGCCTTTTTCATAGCATTGCACAGTGGGTGGTCACTATGGCTAAACGCTGTTTGTATCCAGCAATTTTGTTTTAAAGGAAAGTTCATGTCATGATTTATCAGACCGCGACAAATTCTTAATGTTACATTCATCCAGATTGAATTTAAAGTCATACATATGGGATAAATTGGTATATTCTTCAAACATGATGTACTAGGTATATTCTATATATCCCCTCTGTCTATGGGTTAGGGGGTAATGGGATAACGTACATGACTGTTGAGGATCTGTAGGTATCGGGGTACACGGGACGCTGCACCCACTGTTCTTGTCCAGCACGTCTTGGAATTCCACCCTGTAACAACACAACGGTAAACTCAAAGGACACAGTGAGCGATTGGGATTTGACATCCACTCAACAGCAAGGTTATACACAGACATTTCCTGATCTAGTGTCAGACACCCTTACTACACCAGTAGCCTTTTCACCAACATTGCAAATACTTATCTAGCAAAGTATACTTTGAGGGAGAAATTTTCAATTTAAGGATAAATTTATTCATTTTTATTATACTGAATTTATTACATTATCACAGCCTGTGATAATGTAATAAATTCAGTATAATAAAAATTAATATAAGTCTGCATACTTTTAATCATCAAATACATGTACATGTATATGCAGTCGTTAGTTCTATATGAAATAATGCATTACGGGAAAAATAAATGATTACTCCCTCAATGTATAGTTTGTTAGATAAATATACTTTGCAATTTTGATGAAATCGGCTACAGATCACTTGGCCTAAGCTGTTAATCCCAGTCAGTCAAGTAGGGATGGATTCATTGTTAATATATGCATACATGATCTCAACCTTTTGAATCCTGAAAACATTAACACTACAAACCTCTTTTGCGACGTTTGCAAGACAGTGTAGATCCAGATGAGACGGCTCATAACGTGCAATCTGATCAGGATCTGCTCTTTTTACAAGTAATTTTCATATTGTTTAGAAAAAAAACACCTCTTTTTTATAAATGGACTAGTCTGAAAATCATTTCATGATGATTGGATTGGTCAGGAAATTAAGATATAACAGTCCATTACAGTTACTTAGGGCTGACAGGGTTAATGTTCATACTATTCAATTAACCATAAAACGGATAAGTATGTACCAACATCCACAAACAGTGCAGATCCTGATAAGATGGATCGATGAGTATAAACCGTTTGAAAAAACTTGGATTAACACATGTGATGTTGGATACCGTATTTATTCTAATAAACGCCTCCGGGGCTATGCAATTTGTGGGATCAAAATATGGAAAATATGATCAAAATATGTTATTTTCACATACAAAAGCCATTTAAAACAATGTTTTAAATGGATTTTGTAGGTGAAAATAACATATTTAGAATGCCAATATGGGAGGGGGGCTACTATTAGAGAGGGGGCTACTATCAGAATGAATACGGTATGTTGATAAACTATTTCCTATCAATTCTGCATTGTTTCGCAGTTTCTAAAAACTGTCAACATCATTGGATTAACAAATTGCATTGCTACATGAAGCAAATCCCCTCGCTGGCCGTCTCGGTCATAAACTGACCCTAACAACAAAAGGACCTTGACCATGACATTGGAAGGGGCAGGGGTGGGGTGTGGGCTTCATGAGCAAGAAAGCATCATAAATTATCTAGACCCACATTGGTGGCAAACATTACCCAAATCTGTCAAGTGATTAAACCGTTATTACAGAAACCAAAAACAAATGCATTTGCTTATCATACGTCTTCATTGACCTTGACATTGGGTCACCGAATGAGGTACATGTCAACAAAGAACAGATATTATTAACTATTTCACCCATAAGTAACTGACATGGACTATTTCATGTTAAGTTTGAAACTGTTCCATTATGCAGAAAAGGAATTAAAAAATATCCACAAATGATCTACACTGTTTATAAACATTAGGAATGAGGTCTCTACTGTTGAAAGGGTTAACATACAAGAAGGGGTTAGAAAGTTATTCATAAAGGAAAATATAACTTACATACGAATGTGTGTACGTACATGTACTATCTCTATATCCCTACTGCATACTGGTGAAGGGATAATGAAAATAGTCCAATATTTCTGAAAACACTGACTCCCATTTTCCCAGCTTTGTCTTTATATGTGGCTGTGACTGAAATATTGGGGCTTATGGGTATTGCGACCAATGTAGATCCAGATCAGCCTGTGCATCCGCACAGTCTGATCAGGATCTACACTGTTCACCATTCCATCAATGAAATACCTGTCATGCTTCTATCTAGCAATATAGATCCTTATCCAGCTACAGGAGTGAGCTATTTGATCAGGAGCTACACTGGTCACAAATGCAGTAAGCCCCATTTCTCCAGTCACAGCCACATATGATACAGACCTCGCCTGTTCATCCCGCACCACGACCATCTCCACATGATTGGAAGCCGACGCCCACCGCAATATCGCCACCGCCCTGAATTGGTAAAGATATACCAGTTATTTAACCAGGTGAGCTGATTATCGTGATTGGGGTCCGACAGCTAAACAAACTTAGTTCGCTAAGCTCCCTCGTTTGTTTCGCGTAAGGACCCAATCACTTGTGCATAATTTCAAGATAATCAGCTCACCTGGTTAAATATTACATTTTCTTACATTTCATACACGATACTTTATAAAAACAATGCGAATGAAGCATAAACAAGAATTCCGCCACGGAAGCGGTGTCGCGCCTACCGAGGCATTTGACCATGAACATTACAAGTAAATAAATGACCTTGACCTTCAGAATTTGGATGTGGGGGTGTGTGTAATGAAGCATCATCCGTAAACAAACATTGATGTGAAATATTATCAATGTCTGGAAAGGGGTTAAAGAGATATTGTGAAAAACAATAACTTTAACTGTTACAAATCCGGTGAACATTACAAGTAAATAAATGACCTTGACCTTCAAAATTTTGATGTGTGGGTGTACGTAATGAAGCATCATTCCTAGACAAACATTGATGTGAAATATTATCAAAGTCTGGCAAGGGGTTAAAGAGATATTGTGAAAAAACAATAACTTTAACGCATTTCTGTTACAAAACCAGTGAACATTACAAGTAAATAAATGACCTTGACCTTCAGACTTTGGATGTGGGGGTGTGCGTAATGAAGCATCATCCCTAGACAAACATTGATATGAAATATTATCAGTGTCTGGCAAGGGGTTAAAGAGATATTGTGAAAAAACAATAACTTTAACGTATTTCTGTTACAAAACCGGTGAACATTACAAGTAAATAAATGACCTTGACCTTGATAATTTGGATGTGGGGGTGTGCGTAATGAAGCATCATCCCTAGACAAATATTGATGTGAAATATTATCAATGTCTGGCAAGGGGTTAAAGAGATATTGTGAAAAACAATAACTTTAACGCATTTGCCTTACAAAAAAACCGGACGACGACGACGACGACGCGGACGACGACAACGGAAAATACGACGATTATAGTCGCCAAAAATGGCCAAGAGGTGTGCAAATTAATTTCTGGAGGCAGGTCGTTGTGAAGGCGACTGTCTCGTGATTCAGGGGGTGTGTCTGAAAACAACATTTGATTGGCCAAAGGAAACACGTCATTGCGACATTACTGACGTCATTTGTCCATATATGGTAAGCACGAAAGTGGTGTAAACTATTGCTGCCGAGTGGTGTAATTCACCGTTATATTTCTTGAAACTACTGGCTGAAATGTAAGAAAATTCTATCTATAATGTCATTCAATATGACAAAAGTCCGGAAGTGCAGAGGAAGAGGTAGGTCATTTAAGTACTAATTTGTACTTCACACCGTAATTGTTATCCCAATAAAGATTACTTAGTTTGGGTGACAATGCATAGGAACAAGAGCTGTAGGAGAACAGCATAGCTCGACTACGAGGGTTGTCGATGTACACATAGCTTGACAAAGAAGGTGGCTGCGGCCTGCATAAAAACCTTAACCAAGGTTGACTAAAAACATTAACCAAGGGAAACTAGAAATGTGGCCTGTCGGCACACGAATACCCCCACTGGCAGCCAAAGAAAACGAGGCATTTTTGAATATAAGCCATTTAGACGAGCGTTAAGGTTTCAAACGCATCAAGTCTGTGACCTTGACCCTGGGCATAGTGTGATAATCCATGCATCGGTGTAGAAGATATAGAGCGGAAGGGAATTTCAATAGGTTTGACCTTTGACCTTCAACTGTGACCTTGACCTTGGACGTAGGTGCGTGGTTATTGATTGCGACACACCTTCTCATCATGAGAAACATTTGTGCCAAGCCATTTGATAATCCATGCATCGGTGTAGAAGATATAGAGCGGAAGGGAATTTCAATAGGTTTGACCTTTGACCTTCAACTGTGACCTTGGACGTAGGTGCGTGGTTAGCAATTTGATAATCCATGCATCGGTGTAGAAGATATAGAGCGGAAGGGAATTTCAATAGATTTGACCTTTGACCTTCAACTGTGACCTTGACCTTGGACGTAGGTGCGTTGGTTATTGATCGCGACACACCTTCTCATCATGAGAAACAGTTGTGCCAAGCCATTTGATAATCCATGCATCGGTGTAGAAGATATAGAGCGGAAGGGAATTTCAATAGGTTTGACCTTTGACCTTCAACAGTGACCTTGACCTTGGACGTAGGTGCGTGGTTTTCCAAGTATGGTTGCTGTAGGCCCAGGAGTATTCCATATACAAGCTTGAGTAAAAACCGTAACCAAGGGGAGATAACTAAGTAATCCAAGGATAAAAGTAGGTCAAGGTCAAATATAGGTCAGGGATTATTGATGTACATCACTAGGAGATGAAGTTGTCCAAGTATGGTTGATGTAGGCCCAGAAGTATTCCATATACAAGCTTGACTATAAACATTAACCAAGTAATTCAAGGTTAAATGTAGGTGAAGGTAAAATAAAGGTCAGGGGTTATTGATGTACATCCTATGAGAAAAAGTTATCCAAGTATGGTGTCTGTATCACAATAGTATTCCATCTACAAGCCTTGACTAAAAAACAAAAAATTAACCAAGGTTGAGTAAAAATCTTAACCAATGGGGAATTAAGTAAGTTAATTTAAGGTTAAATGAGGTCAAGGTCAAATATAGGTCAGGGGTTGTGATGTACATCTAGGAGATGAAGTTGTCCAAGTATGGTTGGATGAGGGCCATGAGTATTCCATCTACAAGCTTGACTAAAAACCTTAACCAAAGAGAATTAAGTAAGTATTCAAGAGGAAATGTAGGTCAAGGTCAAATATAGATCAGGGGTTATTGATGTACATGACTATGAGAAAAGGTTGTCCAATTATGGTGTCTGTATGCACAATAGTATTCCATGTACAAGCTTGAGTAAAAAGCTTAACCAAGGTTGAGTAAAAACCTTAACCAAGGGGAATTAAGTAAGTAATTCAAGGTTAAATGTAGGTCAAGGTCAAATATAGGTCAGGGGTTGTTGATGTACATCACTAGGAGATGAAGTTGTCCAAGTATGGTTGGTGTAGGGCCAGGAGTATTCCATCTACAAGCTTGACTAAAAACGTTAACCAAACAAGGGGAATTAAGTAATTCAAGAGGAAATGTAGGTCAGGTCAAATATAGATCAGGGGTTGTTGATGTACATCACTAGGAGATGAAGTTGTGCAAGTATGGTGGGTGTAGGGCCAGTAGTATTCCATATAGAAGGTTGGAATGACTAAAAACCTTAACCAAAAGGAATTAAGTAAGTAATTGAAGAAGAAATGTAGGTCAAGGTCAAATATAGATCAGGGGTTATTGATGTACATACCTATGAGAAAAGGTTGTCGAAGTATGGTGTCTGGATGCACAATAGTATTCAATGTACAAGCTTGAAAAAATTGTTTAACCAAGGTTGACTAAAAACCTTAACCAAGGGGTGGGGAATTAAGTAAGTAATTCAAGAGGAAAGTAGGTCAAGGTCAAATATAGATCAGGGGTTATTGATGTGCATCACTAGGAGATGAAGTTGTCCAAGTATGGTGGGTGTAGGGCCAGTAGTATTGCAATTACAAATTTGACTAAAAACCTTAACCAAGGTTGACTAAAAACCTTAACCAAGGGGAATTAACCAAGTAATTCAAGAGGAAATGTAGGTGAAGGTCAAATATAGATCAGGGGTTATTGATGTACATCACTAGGAGATGAAGTTGTCCAAGTATGGTGGGTGTAGAGCCAGTAGTATTCCATATACAAGCTTGACTAAAAACCTTAACTAAGGCGTGACGCCGACGCCGACGCGACAACATAAGCTCTACTTATTCTTCGAATAGTCAAGCTAAAAACTGGTAACGATCACTGATATTACGTGATATAACTTGAATTTAAAAGATTTATGCAGTTGCTTTATCAGATTTACAAACTTGAAATTCTATAGTAATTTGGAAACATATGAACCACTGAATATTGGGCCACATGAGCAAGAAGTGAAAGTGAATGGGTTTAACGTCCCAGCAACAGCTGAGATCATATAGAGACAGGACCACAGTTTAAAGTCTCATCCGACAGACCAGTGGGATGGATATACTATATGTTAGTGTTTTTCATGCCAAGGGTGAGGATTGAACTCACAACCTCCAATATTGAAGTCTAATGCCATATCACCTAGGTCATGGCCCATCCCATGGCCACACAAACAATCCCCTGGAATTAGACACATTCTAAAACTCTAATTAATACATTAATAAAATATGTGTCTAATTCTCAATCAAAAGTGAAGAAAAACTAGAAATGTGGCCTGTCGGCACACGAATACCCCCACTGGCAGCCAAAGAAAACGAGGCATTTTTTATTAAAAGCCATTTAGCCGAGCGTTACGCATCAAGTCTGTGACCTTCACCCTGGGCATAGTGGACGTAGGTGCGTGGTTATTGATCGTGACACACCTTCTCATCATGAGAAACATTTGTGCCAAGCCATTTGATAATCCATGCATCGGTGTAGAAGATATAGAGCGGAAGGGAATTTCAATAGGTTTGACCTTTGACCTTCAACTGTGACCTTGACCTTGGACGTAGGTGTGTGGTTATTGATCGCGACACACCTTCTCATCATGAGAAACATTTGTGCCAAGCCATTTGATAATCCATGCATCGGTGTAGAAGATATAGAGCGGAAGGGAATTTCAATAGGTTTGACCTTTGACTTCAACTGTGACCTTGACCTTGGACGTAGGTGCGTGGTTATTAATCGCGACACACCTTCTCATCATGAGAAACATTTGTGCCAAGCATTTGATAATCCATGCATCGGTGTGAAAGATATAGCGGAAGGGAATTTCAATAGGTTTGACCTTTGACCTTCAACTGTGACCTTGACCTTGGACGTAGGTGCGTGGTTATTGATCGCAACACATTTCTCATCATGAGAAACATTTGTGCCAAGCCATTTGATAATCCATGCATCGGTGTAGAAGATATAGAGCGGAAGGGAATTTCAATAGGTTTGACCTTTGACCTTCAACTGTGACCTTGACCTTGGACGTAGGTGCGTGGTTATTGATCGCAACACACCTTCTCATCATGAGAAACATTTGTGCCAAGCCATTTGATAATCCATGAATCGGTATAGAAGATATAGAGCGGAAGGGAATTTCCAACAGACCGACCGACCGACTGACCGACCGACAAGCTGACTCCTATATACCCCCAACAAACTTTGTTTGTGGTGGTATAATAAGTAGGTAAGTAATAGGTACTGGTATTTACATTCAAAACTAGAGCTATTACATGAGTGATCATAATACCCCCACAAACATCGCTTTCATACATGAACAGATTTAATATCAGATGAGTTTCAAAGGTCGGAATAAAACTTTCATGCCCATTGTTGACCTTTGACCTCTAAGTGTTACCTTGACCTTCGACGTAGACATGTGGGTATTGAACGCGACAGATAGTTTTATCATGGCAAATTATTTGAACATCCATTCAAAGGTTTAGAAGAAATAGAGCAAATACAAAATTTGACCTCTAAGTGACCTTGACCCTCAACGTAGATACGTGGATATTGATGGCAATAGATCATTTCATCATGGCAAAAAGTTGTGGCAAAATATTTGAAAATCCGTATATAGTTATTAAAAAAGACATATCGTCTCATCATGGTAAACATTTGTGCACATTATTTGAAAGTGCATTCATCGGTTTAGAAGATATAGAGCGGAAACAAAATTTGACCTTTGACCTGTAAGTGATCTTCACCGTGAACGTAGACAGGTGGGTGTGGAGCACGACACATCGTCTCGTCGTGGCAAATATTTTTGGCAAATTATTTGAAATTCAGTTCATTGGTTCTGAGCGGAAATTAAATTTGACATTGGGCCTGTCAGTGACCTTGACCTCCAACTGACATTGACCATGGTCGTAGACACGTGGGTGTTGAACGCAACACATCGTCTTATTATGGTAAACATTTAAAAATCCATTTATCGGTTTGGAAGATATAGATCGGGAACAAAATTTCCGATCAAACCGACAAGCTGACTCCCATATACCCCCACCTAAACTTCGTTTTTGGGACGTTTTTGAAGCCATTCTAATCAATTATCAGTTATAATTGATGATCATTCTACATGAAATACAAATTGTAATACCTTTCATTGGTCACACCCTCCAGGCTTTCTCCGTTCACCTGAAGAATTTGGTCCCCCTTCCGTAAGCCACCTACAAAGCACAATGACCACAAATGAGACAAGCCATGTGAACAATATTTACATAAACTGCCATATTTTCTGTAAATGACTTCGAAAGTTGGCAAAATGTTCAGAGCAAATGCGGAATAGAATTCCGCATTTGCTCTGAACATGTCGTCAACATTCGACAACATTTACAAAACATATCATAAATTTTGTAAATACTAGGCACAAAATCGCTCGTCTCAAATGAACCAGAATCTTGAATTACCTCCCTTGTCAAATTGTTGTATTTTACCGATTTCTAAAATCTGTCATATTTTCCATCAATGACTTTAAAAATTCATACAAAATGCAGAGCTCAGAGCGCAATTGCTCTGAATTTATGCCAACTTCTGATGTGCATTTTTCGAAATTAGTTTTGGTGAATATGAGTGTACTATAAATGGGATTTGTGACCAGTGTAGCTCCTGATCAAATAATACACTCATGTAGCCTTATAACGATCTATATTACTTGTTAGAAGCATTATGGGTGTTTGTTTCATTGATGGAATGGCAAACAGTGCAGATCCTGATCAGACTGTGCGGATGCACAGGCTGATCTGGATCTACACTGATCGCAAAACCAATAAGCCCCATTTTTTCAGTCACAGCCAGAAATATACTTTATTAACTATCATTCTGAAATACATTGTTAATTTTCTGAAAATGTTTGCAAATCCGATAAAAAAACAAGTGTAGGATTTACATACATCGAGTGAAATATACTTTGCATTTCAAAATGACACTTGAACAAATTAAATAGTACATGTATGTACCATAATAACCCTAAATATTTGGACACAATTTATTCTGGGAAAACATATGAGCAGGGCTCCAGATAAGCTGCGTATTTGCGTAAATACCCAAATGAAATTGCCAAAAAAAACAACTGAAATCAGAAGTAGCGAGTATCAAAAAGCAATACCAATTTTGTGGTACCTTTATCATGCTGCAGAAAACAATAAACAGACCACAAATATAGCATATTTTTCCTATTTTCCATGAAAACACATCTTGGTATTTCATTAGAATTGTCTCCCAGAGCTCCAGTTAAGGTGCGTAATTTGATCAACTTTAGGGAGACTTTCGTTATTTCTTCGCCAAAATTGGCAAGTTGGGAGTGCTTTAGAATCGTCTCATTGAGACGATTCAAAAGCAATCCCAACTTGCCAATTTTTGTGAAGAAATATGAAGAATACCCGGAAAATTTGGTCCAATTACGCACATTAACTGGAGAGCTGGTTTCCAAGGAGACAATTCTAATGAAATGCCAAGATATGTTTTCATTTCGAAGCAAACTAATTCAATAATTTCTGTCTGTTGATGTGTACACAGTAGAGTGATTATATTTTACCCAATTAAAATTTTGAAATACCCAATTGCTTCAGAAATGATGGAGTGAAAATACTCAATTATTAATTCCTTATCTGGAGCACTGATATAAGTATATGTCCCAATGAGTGTCCCAATGTTTACGGTTAGTATGGCTGTACTGGCTGATCACCATAATGATGAATTTGGATACAATTTGTTTTGCAAAACCCCTATAAAGTAAGGGTTTTCCGAAAACAAATGGTGTCTGAATATTTAGGGTCATTACAGCACAAACCAGCTTACCAGGAAGTACCCACTTCGCAAAAATAGGGGTTTCCAAAACAAATGCTGTTCAAATATTTAGGCTTATTAAGGCACAAACCATCTTACCAGGAAGTACCCACTTACCATCTTGGTCCGCGAGACCCCCAGTAAGTACCCGTTTCACAAATATGCTGTATAGCTCCTCCCCATCGAGGCTGCATCCCCCGCATATCTTTATTCCTGAAAATGTAGGCGATATATGGTCGGCTTGGTATATTCTACTGTTTTCGACATGTAGAGAAAAAATTGTAGCCATATTTGTGACTGGAGAAATGAGGCTTATGGGTTTTTGCGACCAGTATAGATCCAGATCAGCATGTGCATCTGCACATTAATAAAATGCTCAGCATGCTTCTATTAAGCACTACATATCGTTATCATTCATCCCTGTGTATAACGTCTGTTCATGATTGAAAAGTACAAAAACATGTATTGGACTGTTCATATGTATGAATTATAGTGGAACCTCTCTAACACGGACACACTGGGGACCTCCCAAAATATCTGGTTTAGAGAGGTTCCACTTTAATTGTGTAAATACAAATATGATTAAACATGACCACATATTATTTGGGGGATACAGGGTGTGAGATTATTTACTTCTTTATGTAAATATTTTATTTCTCAAGGAACAAGAAACGAGGCAAAGCCACGAAGACCAGGTTTTTTCCAAGCATAGACACTTGTATAACATAATTATACCCACTTTTTGTAGACTAGATGGCCGTGGCCTGCATGTCGCGCCTTGGGGCGAGGCATGGACACTAAAAAAAGAGATATAGTAGATGGAAAAACTTTAACCAAAAAACTTTAACCGGACACAAAGTCAATTACGTAGAAATAATAGGTGAAGGTAAAATAAATGGTCATATGTTGGATAGTTGTATGTGGTGGGCACCCCTTGGTTATGAAGCTGTGAAAGTTTGGTGGTCCTAGCTGGTACAGTACCAAAGAAATGGACTTCAACACGAAAACTTAACATTGTAAACGCGAAAAGTTAACATTGAAAATGGCTAAGTGGACTACGCGGAAAAAATGGGTCAAGTTCAAAACAAGAAACGAGGCAAAGCCACGAAGGCCAGGTTTTTTCCAAGCATAGACACTTGGATAACATAATTATACCCACTTTTTGTAGACTAGATGGCCGTGGCCTGCATGTTGCGCCTTGGGATGAGGCATGGACACTAAAAAAATAGATATAGTAGATGGAAAAACTTTAACCAAAAAACTTTAACCGGACACACGGATGGATGGACGGACGGACGGACGTATGCCAAAATGCTGACGATATCACGCTTTCCGCAAGCGGGGGCGACAATGATGATAAACACCCATGTGAAGTATCAAGGTAATGGGTGAAGCAGTTGCAGAGATATAGTACACGAAAAAACTTTAACAAAAAAAATTCAAAGTAATTTGACCTTGGACATTGGGCACAGGGGCCGCACGGTTGGGGGGTAGAATGAAAATATGGATGATGATAAACACCCATGTGAAGTTTCAAGGTAATGGGCGAAGCAGTTGCAGAGATATAGTATAACGAAAAACTCTTAACCAAAAAACTTTAACCAGACGTACTTTAAAAAGTTAAAGTCATAATAAACAAGAAACGAGGCAAAGCCACGAAGGCCAGGTTTTTTCCAAGCATAGACACTTGGATAACATAATTATACCCACTTTTTGTAGACTAGATGGCCGTTGCCTGCATGTCGCGCCTTGGGGCGAGGCATGGACACTAACAAAATAGATATAGTAGATGGAAAAACTTTAACGAAAAAACTTTAACCGGACACACGGATTGATTATGAAGCTGTGAAAGTTTGGTGGTCCTAGGTGGTACAGTACCAAAGAAATGGACTTAAACACGAAAACTTAACATTGTAAACGCGAAAACTTAACATTGAAAATGGCTAAGTCGACTGCATGGAAAAAATGGGTCAAGTCAAAAAAAAAGTAACATGTTAGATAGTGATATGTGATGGGCACCCCTTGATTATGAAGATGTGAAAGTTTGGTGGTCCTAGGTGGTACAGTACCAAAGAAATGGACTTAAACACGAAAACGTAACATTGTAAATGCGAAAACTTAACATTGAAAATGGCTAAGTCGACTGCGCAGAAAAAATGGGTCAAGTTAAAAAAAAAGTAACATGTTGGATAGTGATATGTGGTGGGCACCCCTTGATTATGAAGCTGTGAAAGTTTGGTGGTCCTAGGTGGTATAGTAACAAAGAAATGGACTCAAACACGAAAACTTAACATTGATTGTGGACGCCGCCCGCCGCCGCCCGCCCGCCTTTCGCCAATCCAATAGCCTGGATTTTTTTTAAAAAAACCTGGCTAAAAATAATAGGTGAAGGTAAAACAAATGGTCACATGTTGGATAGTTGTATGTGGTAGGCACCCCTTGGTTATGAAGCTGTGAAAGTTTGGTGGTCCTAGGTGGTACAGTACCAAAGAAATGGACATAAACACGAAAACTTAACATTGTAAACGCAAAAACTTAACATTGAAAATGGCTAAGTCGACTGCGCGGAAAAAATGGGTCAAGTTAAAAACAAGGTAACATGTTGGATAGTGATATGTGGTGGGCACCCCTTGATTATGAAGCTGTGAAAGTTTGGTGGTCCTAGGTGGTACAGTAACAAAGAAATGGACTCAAACACGAAAACGTAACATTGATTGTGGACGCCGCCCGCCCGGCTTTCGCCAATCCAAGCCTGGAATTTTTTTTAAAAAACCTGGCTAAAAAGGTAACATGTTGGACAGTGATATGTGGTGGGCACCCCTTGGTTATGAAGCTATGAAAATTTGTTGGTCCTATGAGGTACAGTAACAAAGAAATGGACATGAAAACTTAACATTGATTGTGGACGCCGCCCGCCACCCGACCCCCGCCGGGCTTTCGCCAATCCAATAGCCTGGATTTTTTTTCAAAAAACCTGGCTAAAAATAATAGGTGAAGGTAATACAAATGGCCACATGTTGGATAGTTGTATGTGGTAGGCACCCCTTGGTTATGAAGCTGTGAAAGTTTGGTGGTCCTAGGTGGTACAGTACCAAAGAAATGGACATAAACACGAAAACTTAACATTGTAAACGCAAAAACTTAACATTGAAAATGGCTAAGTCGACTGCGCGGAAAAATGGGTCAAGTTAAAAAAAAGGTAACATGTTGGATAGTGATATGTGGTGGGCACCCCTTGATTATGAAGCTGTGAAAGTTTGGTGGTCCTAGGTGGTACAGTAACAAAGAAATGGACTCAAACACGAAAACTTAACATTGATTGTGGATGCCGCCCGCCCGCCTGGCTTTCGCCAATCCAAGCCTGGAATTTTTTTTAAAAAACCTGGCTAAAAAGGTAACATGTTGGACAGTGATATGTGGTGGGCACCCCTTGGTTATGAAGCTGTGAAAATTTGTTGGTCCTATGAGGTACAGTAACAAAGAAATGGACATGAAAACTTATCATTGATTGTGGACGCCGCCCGCCACCCGACGCCCGCCGGGCTTTCGCCAATCCAATAGCCTGGGTTTTTAAAAAAAAACAAAAAAACCTGGCTAATAAAACCAAGGGCTGTTGTGTTTACTGGGGAGTACAAGACATTTGTCCGAAGAACTGCTCGCAAACATTAAACAGACCAAATGTATTGTACACCCCAGTAAACGCTACAGTCTATGGTTTTATTACTTATACATGTATTTACACTGAATTTGCTGATAGTTTTAAAAATGTAAATAACCAAATATGGCGTTAAAATTGAGATTTATCTTGTTTTACGTAATTTTGTAGCAATTCCTGAAACAGCGATGTTGCCGGTCAATAGAGTGCAGTTATTGACAACCTCGTGGAAACTAATGACGGCAAACAAATGTTAACCAATCAACAACATCGTGCATGGGTCTAATGTACTGTATTGGGATGTAAATGCAATACGTCAAATGGGTGTTTGCATTATGAAATTATAGAAGGTGTAAATATATCAGCATCAAAACAGGACAGTTGTGTCAAATGTAAATAACAACCTACCAATGCCCTTGGAACAGTTGCAAGGCCAACGGGTTCTATTCCATATTTAAACTGCGGCATTGGTTGGGGGCGGGGGAAAAAATCCAAAATCAGAACGGAATATTTACATCAAGAAAAATATATTCAGCCCTGAAATTGCAAAATGTAAATACTAACAGATCAATTGTCCAATGTAGATATCAACATACCAATGCCCTTGGAACAGTTGTCAAATGTAAATAGCAACACACCAATGCTCTTGGATCAGTGGTCAAATGTAAATATCAACATAACAATGCACTTGGAACAGTTGGCAAATGTAAATAGCAACACATCAATGTATTGTAACTGTTTTCAAATGGAAATAACAGCCTACCAATGCACAATTCTCCAATGCACAATTCTTAAATGTAAATAGCAACACACCAATGCTCTTGGATCAATTGTCCAATGTAAATATCAACATATCAATGCCCTTGGGACAGTTGTCAAATGTAAATAGCAACACACCAATGCATTGTAACTGTTTTCAAATGAAAATAACAGCCTACCAATGCATAATTGTCAAATGTAAATAGCAACATACCAATGCCCTTGGAACAGTTGCCAAATGTAATTAGCAACATACCAATGCCCTTGGAACAGTTGTCAAATGTAAATACATGTAGCAACACATTACACCACAATGCATTGGAACTATTTTAAAATGCCCTTGAAACAGTTGTCAAATGTAAATAACAACATAATAATGCCCTTTGGAACAGTTGTCAAATGTACATAACAACCTAGCAATTCCCTTGGAACAGTTGTCAAATGTAAATAACAACCTAACAATGCACAGTTGTCAAATGTACATAACATACCAATGCCCTTGGAACAGTTGTCAAACGTAAATAGTTCAGCCTCTCTCACTGGTGGCTCTGAATCTTCTTCATCTTTACTGAAAGTAAAACAAAGAATTCAACACACATTTGGTTGTGACTGGAGAAATGGGGCTTATGATATGTGGCCAATCTAGCTAACACTCCGGCAGCCAGATAGAGGATATATACAATTGGTTTATTTGTTTACTAATAAAAGTATCACTTACTGAATGCGTAGAAAGATGTGGTCTACACTGGTTTTAAAGACAGTAAGCCATAGCACATTCACATACATGTGTCACGGTCTCAAAAAATCATAATAATTTAATTTCTAACCAGTTTAGCTGCTGATCAATGCAACATTCATGCAGATTAGTAAATCCAGATTGTTTTAATGGTGCATAATGGATCATTCTCTGAAGAATAATGATTTATTGATTGATGGATTGGAGTCTGACGTTCATTCGTCCAACATCTGAGACACTTGAGCAAATCCATACCAGTTTGTAACAGCTTCATTTTCTGTCAGAGTGAGTGTCTGTGTGGTGGACATACTCAATCCGTGCTTGTCTATCAAACCTTCTGAAATATGTGAAAAGCAAAAACAAAATTAACCATTACCAGACTACAAATGTGAAATAAACTTTCCTTTGTTTTTATGTTGACAGAACATGAACATTATCTGAAGTGAAGGCAATTCCCATGTGCTGCCAACAAATTTCTTCAAAATTGTGGCCATTAATTTCAGAATAAAATAATGACTTTAGGGCTGATAATATTACGAGTCGTAATACCATATTTGCTGTCTATTTACATACATACCATCTTGGTAACTCAAATAGTGTCATGATTAAAACACTCAATCAATATAATGGACATATCTGTACATAATATATATTATATTATTTATATTTGTCAATAAAACTGAACATATACAGCATCTAACTGTATAAACACTTGGAGTGAACCCTAGTTTACATTTACAAACATACACCAGCATTATATTGTTGATTTCAATACAATTTTTTATACATAAAAAAAAATTGTCAATAAAAATGAATTAGTTTTATTTCTATAAACAATAAAAGCTTAAAATATTTCACAAATACTATGTACATGCATATTGAAACAAACCACAAGTTATTTAATTTAAAAATATATAAATTTGATACTTTATCACTGTTTTTGAAAATTCCACAGGAAAATACCACTTTACAAGAGTAAGCCATCATGACTGACAGACTGTATATCAAAACAGTCATGAAGTCACGTCTAGACAGATTTGATTGCTAGTGTGTATTCGGTGGGGGCAGTGTGCAAGTAAGAAAGGTTGGTACATAATATGAAAGGACAATTCAAGACATTAGGTATTCTGGAAGTCGGCATAACATATCTGTAGTCACGTGACCTGAAAAGTTTTGGGGCTACTTGATATATTTTGCTCTAGAAATAAATCATTATCATGCTAGAATATTTTACATTTAAAACTACGGAACATACTAAATGGTCATAAGAATATTTTAAAATTATTGTTTAACATTATGAATCTGCATTTAAATTTGATTTAGTGATTGGAATTTAGTTGTTTGAAGTGTTCGAAAATGATTAAATTATATAGGTAAACAGGAAAATTTCCCCTTGCACTCTTTAGAAAATGAGGCGAATATGTTATGTAGGTGCGCAAACTTGACAAAGTCCGACTTCCAGAATAGATTATAAATGTGAGCATGAATGCCAACTAATTTTTAGTCGTCTAAAAAGCGGGCGATCATGCGATCATGAGCGAGTTGGTCATAGGGCGAGTTGTCAGTTTTGTAGTTAAGAGTTGACATGATTATGAAGACTAATTACACCAGCATCTTTGCGAGTTGCTAAAGTTTGTTTCTCGTATAAACTCACACAATTTCAAATATGTTACCATACTGTCACAGTAAAGAGCATAGGCTAATTGTGTTGATGTTTCAAGGTTTTCATCAAAATAATAAACATGCAGGTGCTTGTTCATTTGATTTTCTGTATTTTACAAGCGTTTACATGATTTAGATTCCAGTTTGTAGGGACGCATGCGCAGTTATAACTGTTTCTAATTCAGAAATTGGCAATGTACAAGGTAAATAACAAGTGTGTTTCATCAGACAATTTTCACGAGGCGAGTGACTTCTGGATGTGATGATTCCAGCTGAGATCTGGCGGTGGAGGGTGTATGGGACATGGACTGGAATGCTTGGATCTGGTTATAAATGTGCAACATCTGGTATTTTTTCGATTTAAAGTCCATCTCCCAATCAGCTTCCCAATATTGCAATTTGTCCGGATCTCATTGGAGAGTATTGCAGTCGTCCGTCTATTAACAAGTTCGATAAGTGTGGTTATCTCCCGTTAACTTTTGTGACACGGTAGCTTCCGTTGACAATTCCATATTCATCTTCACATTTGGCTGATATGTCCATATTTAATCAATTGTAATCATTCAATTGTTGCTGTTCATTGGCAAGTCGTCGAGAAATAATACTACTACTACTAATAATAATAAACCTGATAAATAAAGGATCTCAAACGAGTTTCCAGTTGATATGAGATTTATGAAACAAGTCACGCACAATGTATGCACCGGGCTTCTGATGAGGTGCATACAAGTGCGGACGAGTTTGATAAATCTCGAGTTTTGGATTCTGGTTATCAAATGACTTCAGCCTCACAACAGCAGAACAAGACACCATTGACTATATATATATATATATATTTCCGCATCTAGTTGAAAATCTCCACAGATGAAAGTAGTTTTAATCCGTACAGTATAATTATGGCGTGTAATAGGTTCATGTTCTTTGTACACTCTTAAATGCCGTAAAACACGGGAAAGTGCCTTTCCAGACATCTAGATTTTCCAAAAAAATCCTGGGGGGGGGGGGGGGGGGGCATGCCCCATGACCCCCCTAGCATGTGGAGCTCGAAAATAGGATGTTGGATCCGCCCCTGACGCATAATACGAATACGTAATTAGGGTGATGCGGTCAGCCAATAAAATTCGCTCTAGGTGTTATTACACGTGTGTCGTATCACATTTATGAAATTATTTCACGTGATAACATAATTTACCCCCTCTGGCACTAAATAGATGATGCAAAAGCCGATAGTCTACACTGTTTGTCATTCAGTAACAGTGCAAAACCCTGATATAATATAGGCCTAAGCTGGTCGCACATACAATGAACCATATTTCTTCAAACACAGTTATATATTTTACCATACCTTATTGAAGTTGTTTACTGAACTGTACAGCTGGACAGTACATGGCAGCCACACCCTATCCTGCGGTTAATTTATTTAAATGTGTTTGTTTGTCGTTTATTATATTTACCCAACTATAACAACTGTGAATACGCGTGCCAGTCGTATGTATGTAGTTTCGCGAGTCCAGTTACTGTCGGCGGGCTACTGACAATTCCCCAATTGATATGATAATCCTTAAAACAACTTATGACATTCCATACGCGTTTGTCGTTTCATTGTTTGATCTCGTAGGTTTGGATATACTCAAATTATAGTTGCATATACCAACACCTCATGCCAGAGACTGCCGCTGGGAGAATATGTGGGCGGATATTTCAATGTATATATTCCCTTCATAGGATAATACAAAATGTCATAATATGTAGCTTTGACTGGAGAAATTGAGCCTGAGAAAAAGCTTACGGATTTTACGAGCAGTATAAACTCAGATGCGCATTCTTAGTGTTTAAATCAGGGCCTAAATCGATAGAAATTCACCTAATTAATGTCAATTCATTCTTGTAACAAACATCAGATTCGTATCAAGTGTTGCACATATATATATGGCTTGAGTTTTTTTTCTCCGGCATATTTACTTCTTTCCTTATAGTTATATTTACAATACTATATTTTATTTCATGCATATACTAACTGTGATAATTGTTCGTTGTGACCTTTTTCTTTTCTTTTGCCTCGCTAACCAGGTTCAGCGAAATTGCTTTACCGGTAATTGTTCGTTGGCTATTCCAATGCGGCACCAGTATTATGTACTGCGTGTGGGTTCATGAGTCTCATTTGGGTATCTTATTCTCTATTTGGAAATTAAATGATCAATATATTTGGTTAAACACAATGAAACTACATCCCACCGGTACGCCCGCCGTCCGGGCTGATGAATGGGTAGTTATGTGGCTAAGCACAGGTGATTCTAGCGTGTCTTTGGTAGTCAATTATTGTTTGTATATACATAAAACACCTTTCTAAACAATGCACAAAACAATTAAAATGTGCCCGGGTGTAAATATAATAGTACTTATATATATACAAACAATAAGTGACCATCCAAGACACGCTAGAATCACCTGTGTGGCTAAAAGAACAATGGTAACTGTACATTACATTCCATTCTGTTGTGTGGCTATTTTTTACGTTTATATGGCTATTTTAAGCAACTTATAATAGCCACTTATCTATCCATTCGTGAGAACTTCCGCCATCAAACCACCAATCCATCCATCCAAAACCCACCCACTCCCACACACACTCCCATCATTCTGTCCGACACGTTCCATCATTCTTCCGCAAATGAAAGAATGTAAATCAACATTGCCGTTGACCGTTGAAATAGTCACAGTTACCCAAAATGCAATTTTCTGTGGATGTAAAAAATTGTTGAATTTGGAGCAAACAAGTAAAAATGTTCTTCAGAACAAACTTGAGAAAAGTTTAACACATTGTCGGTGTTATTCAAGAGAGTTACCATTGCTCTGCCGAATCAAGGCGATAGAACAGTTGTAAAATGTCAAATACTAGAGAAAAATCATATGAAATTTGACACTGATTAATCATTTTATAGTGTTTATAAATTTCCTGGAATTGGTGGCCTGTTTTTGTCCGGGTTTCTCGATTTACCATCGACTACATGCATGCGCCACACACCTGATTTTGTTGGAATCAGATGCCTCATTTATTAACAATGGGGGCACGGAGTGTTGCACTTGATAAGGTGAGACAATAAATTTATGGTTGGAGCACGTAAATTCGTAAATTATCGGACAATTTTAGGAATGTTGTATCATACGATCCTCTAACTTCGATAGCCGCACAGATTCGAGACCATTTTTATTTTCTCGTTCTATCGCGAGATTTACGGGTTACGTCACTTCCATTACACTTGTGCGTTCAACCGAAGCCAGATGAAAGGTCACAAATGCCAAGTTAGAAAAATGCGATTTAAACGGGACTAATCATTGCCAAACAACACAACACACCTAAATGTTGTGTTTTCCACTAATCCCATTAACCCCAACCCCCTCCATTAAAAATCCGGATTTCGATAGGAAAACTTACACATAAATGAGTTCGCTTGAACCCGTATGTTGTTTACATGTTTATCAATGGAGGTCACGTAATATTTGTAGGTAGAAAGGCACTAATAATGTAGGAATATGGATTTTCATTCATTCACCACCTTAACCTATTTTTTTTTTAAATTGTCACTTTTAAGTTCGTCCACATCAGTCCAATACCTCCATTTATCAGCAGATATATGCAATCTGGTCTCTGTTTTTGTTATTCCCATTGTGGACGAGTACCACATGCAGAAGGGATTGAAATGTCTTACTCCAAAAATAGACATTATCACTTTAAAAAAGTATTAAAACCAACAAGCTGAAACTTCATATTGTTTAATTTGTTTAATCTAGCAAATTATATTTTCCAAGTTGGCAATCGTTTGTCTAATCATTTAAGTTCGAAACAATATGTATCGTGACCCCTGAATGCAATGGTACATTATGCAGACACAATTTGTGGTGTTTTCGAACCGGGTACCTGCACCGGAAGAGCATATGACGTCATAGGGTCAGAGGTCGCGACCTTTCACGGTACGCTGGTGGCGGCCATTTGTAGACGAGCGTGTTTTGAAAGTAAACAATTGCATTTCTCCGTGCTTTTGAAGCCAGTAAACGCAATATATATATAGATAATTGCATTATATTTGCATGTAACTAATAAAAAAAGGTTTATACTCTTATTATTTATTACGCATGTTGTTTAATATCGTTAGAGTCTCGAATTATGAGCAGTCGAGGATAGTTGCAGTTCTCATGGATCTGTGCCCCTAAGCACATACATTCATATTCTGTGTTATATTCTGTTTAAGTCCTGAAAATGTATATATCAACATAAAGTTGAAACACTTGATTATGAGTGAACTTAAGGAATTCGCCAAAATTGTTGTTTATGTCTTAACCCAGTGGGCACACGACGTCAGATAGATGTCGGACTTACGTCGGTTTCCGACGTTGGATAGACGTCTAATTATGATGTCATTTCCACTAAAAAACTTTCATTTTCAAATATAATCCGACGTCAGAAAACGACCTTTATCCAACGTCTGATTCTGACATCAATTCAATGTCGGATTTTATTGTCTAGAAAACTTTATTTTGCATTGATTACTTGATCTGCAGTTTCACTTTGGATGAACTAATCAAATTATATCCTGGTTTGGTACCTGGTCAGTAATAAACACATATTTTGGCTGGCAAATGTATTTTATTATACTTTCACATATATTTTTGCCATAAAGTTATGGTGCGATTCGTTACTCGATGGAATCATATAGCAGGTACTTAGTTCACTTTAACCCTTATCCTGCTGCAGACGACAATCATGCGGATGGAAAATTGGAAATTGCTGAATATTCGATCATTTCGCGATAAAAACATACATTGGCACTTCATTAGAATTGGTGCATCGATGGTCAACCATAAACGTATCGTCCACTTCCACCTCGGGTTCCGAGTCCGCGTCGGTTCTACGAATGCGTGAATTGGTATCCTGAAGCGTCGCCGGCGATGTCTTGGGGCGAGCTTGTTTCTGATTCTTTTTATGCCACCGGGTTTCGAAGAAACGGGTGGCATATAGTGTTTGGACTGTCCGTCCGTCACACTTTTCGGTTAACCACTTTGTCACAGTTTCTCAAATATGCTGCAGGTGGCATCCGCGTTCGACAGACGCATTTCTTGTTCATCTTAGCATCGTGCTTCATTCATCGCTTCAGCAGTTCTTCGAGAGGATCCTTATTAGAATCCGGTTTACTTTTCACAATTTCTCTCTGCCTGTCTCTGTATCGTCTCAATCGTTTCTTCGTCTCGTTCTGCGCTTTACGTATTTCCATGGCCGTACTGTGTTTCAGTGTATCCAAGGATGCCAGCGTGATTTCAAAAATTCATTGTTCGATAAGATTGGCTTGTTGGGAAGATCGATCAGCTTCAATCTCTTCCATTTCTGTGTTGCTCTCGTATGTGTACATTGTATGTCTTAACGTTGTCTGAAATATACATAAAACAACACAATTATGAAAGCATACAAATGTTTGCATATCTTTTAGTATTAGCCCTTTCCACCCCTATGTATACCTCCATAAAGCCAACATGTGCAAACAATGTATATCCAGATGAGACGGCTCGTCGTCTCATCAGTATCTGCCGCATTTGCCACTATTATTCATCTAGAATGGTCTTTTGTCATAAATGGAATAGTACAAAAATATTGTGAAAAAGACAAGGTAGGATAACCAGGGTTGAAATGGTTAATAATAATACACTGGTATACGTTAGGCCATCAAAAGTACTTTGGTTCTCAGATATCGCTGCGTCTGAATAATCCTTGCACGTCTATAATTTTATCGTCATGGAGAATAAAAGTGTACTATCAATTTGCCACATGATCGATAAAAAACACTACCATAAAAAATATGTTAAATCCAATCATGTCTGACAAAGTCTTGTGATTTTTCACATCTAATGAGTTTATCGTAACTTTATATAACATGTTATATGTTCGTCTCTGATTTTTTTTCAAGTTGCCAGATGCATACATGTATATGCATCTGGCAACTTGAAATAAAATCACACACGAACATCTCAAACACAAACAAAATATATATATTAAAAAAAAAGCCGTTCTCCTGCTGCACATTCTGCACACCCCGTTACTGCCAAAGTCTTTATTTTTATGGCCTAATGTACATGTATATGTTGTAGACCGCTACCGAATACATGTTCGATGAGCGTTACAGCTTCAAATCTCGTTTCCTTGTTATCTTGTGGGAACAAATTGTTAATTCGTGGGAACGAATTGCTAAATTGAGGGAACAAATTGTTATTTCGTGGGAACAAATTAAAACTAGAGCAGCTTGAGCTGCATCAACGGTTTGAGCCTCAAACATTGATTTCATGTGAAAGTGTAACTAAGCTTTAGCCCAAGGTGTAAACTATCGGTTGCAAAAAGAATTTCTGAAGTTTTAGAATGAACAGTCCAACATTATTGTGTTCGCATCATCACACCGATGTGGGGCCGGTTAGATTAGAGGTAGAGCGATGGACTCGGAGCGAGGGATACCGGGTTCGATCCTCAGCCAAAGTTTTAGCTAAAGGACTGAAATATCGACTACAGCAAAAACAATTGAAATCGAATGATAAATAACGAAGCTGACGTCACATCCGTTTGCTCTATTTTGAAAACTTGAAAACTTGAAAAAAAGACGTTCATCTTTGACATCCAATAGAACCGGAAGTAGTCAAAATAGACCTCTGAAAATTATCATCTTTTATGCGCATGACACTCCCCTATCACACTGGCAAGAAATTATGTTGCTGACATTACTGTACAAATTGGAAAACGTTTGTAAAGACCACCCGTTATCAGCCGAAATTCGGCAAAAAATCAGCAAAATCGTTGAAAAATATGTACAGTTTTCAAATTCAAATGCCTATAGCTCTCTTATTTGACCAGATAGCCGAGAACAGTCAAGCGAATTCGAGATAGAGAATTGTGTCAGCTTTCCAATGCAAAAATAATTTTTGAAATCGGTTGGAAAATAAGGAAGTTATAGAAAGTATGACGTCACTTCCGGTTTCGTGGAAAGTGGCATTAAGAAATTTCTCAAAATCTCTGAGTCTCTGCTCACACTTGATCCGAATCGGCATGCAAAATTTGAAGTCGATCCGACCAGCGGTTTGGGCTGTAGACTGAACGGCTGAATAAAAAAAAAAAACACCAACGAATACAATAGGTTTTCGGCGCAGCTGAAAGCCGCCTCAAACCTAAAAAAAAGAATACATCCCCTGGGTGGCTCCGTACATGTACAGTGTGATGTACAATTCGAATAAACTTTTAGTATATCGCCATTATCTAAGGCGAATAGTTTCACAAAGACAGTACATGTATGTAACGATGACAAAATCTATAATTACTATAGCTGTCCTACAAGTTTTGAGAAAACGCGACCGCAAAGACCTCCATTAAAGGCACAATTATATGATAATGCATGCAGTTTGTAAATGGTGAATAAAATAGCGACAATATATTAACAACACATGACTAGGAAGGAATGTGCGAAGTGAGAAGGGGCGAAATAATTTCACGAATTGAAACGTGAATCAACTGATCACGGCGTTGTCCTGTATTTTTGTATTAAAAATGTTATTGAAAACATGTTAGCTGACACGCATGCATCAATATACTTACATAAGAAAGTTGATTTCTTCCAGATTACGTCGATCTTTCCCCAATTTCAAATTAAAATCACAAAGAGAAAACGGAAATGGCAGGATAACCTAAAGACAATTGGAGCACCTCGGGAATTATAGATTAACCAGACCTCCGCTTTGGCGAAAATATCCGAGATAGTTCCGAATGAGTCAGGTCGGCTGTTTACCAGCGTATTACTGTATCTGTGGCTACCGCTATGCAGTAACGCGGGAACCAGGTCCAGTGGCATTTGACACGGATGCTAATAAAGCATGTCAGTTGTCAACACTCCGCGCGCGCAAGAGAATATTGACCTAGAATTCTGCGACGTTAATGAAATTGCACGTACGCCCAGCCCAACCTAAATACATACGCAAAATTAATCGTCTAGGATATAAAGTTATTAATTACATAGGCCTAAACATGTCGCAAATAAAGGTTAAACTGAATTAAGTTGGTGTGGAAATCAGATCAGCTGCTCTTCCATCTATAGGCTAACATAGAGATAGATCTGCTGACAGTGAGTCACCTTTTAGTGTATACCAATCCAATCACGACCTGGACCAGACGTCTATTCGACATCGGAAACGGACGTTGATCCGACGTCAACCCGACGTTGTGTTTGTGTCGCGACGAACTACGACTAGCAAACAATGTCAGTACGACGTCGGATTCCGACGTCGTACTGACGTTGTTTGCTAGTCGTAGTTCGTCGGGCTGACGTTGGATTTGAGTCGCCGACATCGCGACCTGGATCCGACCTAGATCCGACGTGTGTTTGCTGGGAAGTAGAGTCCCTAGAAATAACCCACCCAAGTCATCTAATTACTCTTGAAACTTCTTGTCAGGTTCGTGCCCTACAACTTTTTGCACATTTGAGTGACATTCCTTGATCACTCGTACAATAAAGAAGTGTTGCTGCCAAGATGCATCAAATTTAAATATGGTGCAGTCCAGATTCACCTAGAAATCAACATATATCACATTTTATGCATAATTTGCGAACAGACCCTCTTCAGATGAAATGAAATATGTAGAAAGATCAAAATAGGTGGTATATCGCAAGTGTATGTAGCTGTAACTTAGAAAACCGTGGGAAACGACTTAAAATACCTTTTTAAAATAATTTTCAAGTAACACTATTCTTAGAATATGCTTATTCACTTGTTTTCTAGGGGCATGAATCAATGATCAATTTATGAATTTCTGAAATGCCTGTTCATACCGACTGTTCATACAGTGTTCCACCATTCCAGACAGGATATAACCATTTGCTAAAAAAAAATTTGTCAGTTTCTTCGACTCTTCATAGTCTTTTTCCTTAATTTATTTTGCAACGTTGTGCAGAAGCATATTTTATTCATACGTACATGTATCCTCTGTGACCTAATTACCGGTGTATAATAAATACCGGTGATAGCCGAGAAATCGAAAATTTAGAAGTTCAGTCATTAGCTTACATCATAGATTGTTGACGTGAATTGATGCTGGTTGACACATAAAACAATGTTCATTAACTTTTTCATTAAGCCTATGTTTTCTACAAAAATACAAGTTTGTTCAACAATCTTAAATCACTTTAAACTTGCCAACAGGTGCTAATAAGATAACATCATATTTTGTAAAATACTTGCGTTTATTTTTATCTACTGGTGATAATGTGTGCCACAATCTTAAATCACTTTAAACTTGCCAACAGGTGCTAATAAGATAACATCATATTTTGTAAAATACTTGCGTTTATTTTTATCTACTGGTGATAATGTGTGCCACATGTTCTGTGGCACACATTATCACCAGTAGATAAAAATAAACGCAAGAAAACTAATTTGCTGCTTTACTGTATGGCAAGTCTTTGTTAAAAAATTAGGTTGATGTGTGATGATTTTACGACAGTCACCGGTAATTAGTATACGACAGACGGCAAAATTTCCGCCGGTGTTACATAGACTTTCACCTCTTTTAAATTCCTACCAACTTTTGTATTATCGTTTGCTTTCTTATTCACATATATAAGAAGGTGCAGATGCATCAAATGAATGCATTGTGCTGATAAAAATCAAAAGAATATTCAAAATAAATAAAAATCAAGTGCTTAAGTCACCGATAATTAGTACCAACAAGCTACATGTACATACAATCAATATTCCTGGTAATTTGTCATTCTTCACAGATTGCCATATTATGTAATCTTAGATGAATCTGTATGCGCGCACAACTATTTTAGTGTATCTTCTGTGTTTATGTATTCAAGTGATGTTTAATGCTGTTTGACTTTCAGATCAATCTGCGACTTATTCTAGTCAGTGGAAAGACCAAAGAATTCCCATTTTCCCACACAGATTCTGCAGCAGACATTACAGACTACGTCTACTTGAATTGGCCAGCTGGTAAATAGGGGGTAAACTAAATGTGTCATTACCTGCACCTACTCTCCAGTGCCTCGCTGATTCCGTCAATCCATGAGGCACTGATGGGTGGGTCCCGGTAACGACACCTGTACCATTCCAGGGTTGTGTCTTTCACATTAAAGGCACTGCCTCCCGGATTTATTCTTAACCAACATTTTCTGACTGTCACACATGACGACTTACACTGTCTTAGGCCATCCATAATTATATCTCCTTTTCCTGTAACCCGACCGACCCGCTAAAAACGGTGCGACCCGATTTATTTTATTGCAATGTCGTTTACAATTTTTTGTTTTTTTTTAATTTTACAATAATTTTTTTTTTTTTTTGCAATTTAGTGCTACAGTGGGTTAAAAGGATTAATATAATCTCTGGCCCTAAATGGCATACATGTTCATACAACACATACAGCAATTGACATACTTTTATTGCAAGACTTGCAATATTGAATTTAAAAATTATTAATATTAAAATGGTACAATATTTTAACACTTGCAATGCAAGTGTTAAAATATTGTACCTTTTTAATATTAATAATTTTTAAATTCAATATGTCATGTGACAGAAGAAAAAAAAGAAATTGCCTACCGACCGACCCACTTCTAAAATTATGGGTCGGGTTACAGGAAAGAAACAATTTTTTAATGACGGCCTTACAGCCCGAAAATTTGGGTTAAAATATTCAATGTCTGGTCCTATCGGTGTATTCCATGTGTGCTGCTGTTGAACGGCATAACAACCCAGTTAATCAATCAATATGTGGTTTTTGTCTCGCCCGCGAAAGCGGAAAGCGAGACATAGGTTTTGCTTTTCCGGCGGCGTCGGCGGCATCATCATTCAATGTTAAGTTTTCGTGTTATGGTCATTACCTTATCAGCTACAGTCATCAAACTTTATACATACCTTTACTATGATATGTAGATGAATATAGGACTATTCTCGAGACCCCATGGTCAAGGCCCCAGGGTCAAGGCGGAACAAGGCGAGACATTTGATTCCGCAGAATTCTTGTTCACTTCATGTACTGGACATGACTTTTATCAACAAAACACACCATTTTATTTGGGGCAGTGACTGGAGAAATGTGGCTTATGGGATATGTAGCACCTGATCAAATAGCACTCCTGTAGCCTGATAACAATCTACATGCATATACAGTCACTGTACACTGAGTGTATTGCTTGTTAGAAGCAAGACGGGTGTTACTCTCATGGAATGGCGAAGAATGTGTGGATGCACAGGCTGATCTGGATCTATATTCGTCGTAAAACCATATGTCTCATTTCTCCAGTCACAGCTACAGGTGATTCTAGCGTGTCTTGGATGGTCAATTATTGTTTGTATATACATGAAACACCTTTCTAAACAATGTACAAAACAATTCAAATGCACCCGGGTGTAATAATAATAGTACATGTACTTAGAAAGGTATAAAATTCCCATTCGCCACCATTGTCAGAGGGGCCACACGATGTCGAAACCGCTGTTTGGGGTGGGTTTTCAGCATAGATTTTACAGTTGCTAATACATTAACATAAATCTCAAAGATTTCGAGTGTAAACTGCACTAAAAACGGGTCTCACTAACCTAAATTCGCTTTTTAAAATCAAACGCGTTCACTTCCTGATTAAAAATGAATGTTGGTAAGAGCTGCTATTTTCAGGCCCCGTTTGACTAAAATGTTTGTAAACTTGTGCAAACTTATGATAGTCTGTAAATTTCACATTAACAATTTTTTCTTGTAAACGATCGGATTTACATGTACATTCATTGAGAATATACAGCCTATGCTCAATACGTGTAAATCCATCAATTGAAATTTCCAGATTATCTTAAATTTGCACTTACGAACATTTTGGTTTAGTGAAACAGTCCCCAGGTGTATTATTCCTGTCTGTATGTTACCGGCTTACTCACTCACTTTTAGGTTAATAATTATACCCCGACATACAAATTATGTTGAGGGGTATATAATTTTAGTATTTCCATCTTTTTGTCTTTCCGTGAGATTTGCTTTAAAGTTTTGTCTGTCGTTCAGGCGGCGGCCGAGGGTATCCGTGAGCCTCTGCTCACTAGCTGTAGTTACAAAATTGGCTGATCAATCTAGTTGATGTAGGCTATTAGTCACTTTTTACTATGTCGTCTGTCTTTTTATATTTTCTGTATCCTAATATTCATGATATTGGGATACAGAAAAATTTAGAAAATATAAAAGACAGGTGAAATAGTGAACTTAATAGTTCATGCATGCATTGCTCTAAGTGTCTGCTACCATGCTGTGACAAATCCATGAGCATCCGACCCCCACTGATCCCAAGGTCAAGGTCACATACTGAATCTCTTCACAAAACTTAACATCGGAGAAATCTGTTATAACTTCTCTTAATATCCTTCATCAAAAAGTTTCACAATAATCCACAGTTATACTTTTTGCAAAAAAAACCAACACATTGACATTGTGTCATCTGATAACGATCATATCTACATGTATGACCTGTCATATGTCAGGCCCACAGACTTGGAAAAAAACTACATTTTTAGGTGCACATGGGCTCACGCGTCGGGTATTCTATAAGCCTCGCTTTAATACTAACAAATCTAGTTGATACATGTCGCTATTTATAAATTTTCATCTTGTCATTTCAGAATGGTTGGATGAGAAGTTACCAGAAACCAATATACTGCGGCTGATTTATCAAGGCAGATTTCTGCACGGCAATGTCACGCTAGGAGGTAGCCAACATGTTCCCTCTTCTTTCACATGTACATGCAGGGTTCAAGCTAGCCCTTCAAAATAGTGAGAAGTGTTCACTAAAAATTTGAGAAAATAGACCATTTTTTTCTCTCCATTTCTTTTTTATATAGTGAAAAACTTCTCCCTCAACTCAAAATAGGGAGAAGTCAGACAATTTAGGGAGAGGATTTTGCACACTTGGCCCTGTAAAATGATCCCTGTACATGCATACGTGTATTGGACCGTTGGTGATATTATAAGGTTTGATCATATCCAGCCGTGTGCAAACGTTTGCTGTGGCCCGAGGGAACTGTTTGAACCCCAAGGCCGCAGGCCTCGGGTTCAAACAGTTCCTGAGGGCCACAGCAAACGTTTGCACACGGCTGGACATGATCAAACGTTATTGTTACATTTCCAACAAAAAACTGATGTAATTTGAGCATTATATTCAGTATTTTCAGTACTTTTATAAATCGTCCCTTTCAAGTAGATAATTTTCGGTATTCATATTCCGGGGCCGCGTCATGAACGTCATGAAGTAGTGACGTCATGAAGGCACTTCCGCGTTAGTGACGTCATGAAGGCACTTGGTCTACGCGTGGCCCCGGAATGAGCATTGCCTAAAGCCATATGCAAACAGCACGCGCTATATGTTTGCACATATGTGCAAACAACGGAATCCATGTAACAATATAAGACTGCAAAAACATGATGTATTTAACATTTTTCGGACCAGTTGAATACATGCATGCAGCATTACACCATATCTTATAATCTTAATCATGGGCCTAACCATAAGTTCCAAAGCCACTTTGAATAGTTTCATTGTACTTCACACATGCGCACATCACAACATACAGTCATGCCAGGTGCAAGCAAGATGCCTCAGGATTTTTGTACTTTTTGGAGTTATCTCCCTATGACACAATATTCAAGGTGAACATTGTGTAAAAGGGAGATAACTCCAAAGCTCCAGATAAGGTGCGTATTAGCATATTTTACACACTTATTTTATCAGAATACGCATTGATTATCAAAAATGGGAGTACAAAATACAGCAATGTGAAAATACATGTACGCATTGATTTTCAAATTTAGTAGTGAAAATACTGTAATGAAGTTGAAAATTTACTTAGTGGAGCTGCAAAAAGCAAACACTGTAAGAAAATCAATAATACATTTGTAAAAGTAAAATACGGATTGAATTTGAAATATGGGGGTATAATACTATTTAGATACAAAACTTGTCTGGAGCGCTGTTACTCCAAAAGTACAAATGTTGTAAAATACTTTGACTATTTCCATGATAATTCACACATGTATAACTACAATGTATATATCATGATCTAAAGGTTGTAAGGTCCATTTTCTCGGACGGAGATCCAAAGAAATAAAGGGAAGTAACTCACTCATCTTGGACCGAACGAAAGACTCACCAGCATAGATCCTGATCAACTAAAACACTTCTTCTACCTAATTATTGCAATGATTATTGTTGCAAACAATAGACACTCCTCATTGTGTGCAGATCTGGTACCCGGCTGTTCAGAAAAAAAAATTGGGCCTTTTATGTGTTTTATTTGCTAAACTTTTTTATTTTTCTATTTCAGCTCTACAATTACCTCTTGGGAAAACGACCGTGATGCATTTAGTTGCACGAGAGAACTTGCCAGAACCCAATAGTCAGGGTAGGTATACTATAGTCTTATCTATAATACTTCTCCATTTCTCGTTAAAATGAGGTTATGTTGTTTTTTTTTTTGGGGGGTGGGGGGGTGGTGGGGGTGGCATGTTCTGGAATTATGCATTCTGGGTCAAGTTATTTTTCCAACCAGTAAAATCACCACAAAATGATTTTCAGACTTGTCCATTTATAAAAAGATAAAAAGGGGGTATGAAAATTAGTCTACACTTTTTGCCAGTACCACTATACTGGGGCCCGTTTCACTAAACTTTGTACTACTAAATTGTTCGTAAGTGTAAATTTAGGATCGTCTGGAAATTTCAATTGATGGATTTACATTTATTGAGCATGCTCAATAAATGTAAATCCAATAATTGTTTATAAGAAAATGGTGTTAATGTGAAATATACAGACTATCATAATTTTGCACATACAAACATTTTTGTCGTACAAAGTTTAGTGAAACGGCCCCCAGGCCTGTAGTGTTGAAAGGGTTAAAATAAATAATTTTTTACATATAAAACATGCAGTGTTGTCAATGGGCTCCTAATTCAACTTTAACCTGCTGGTTAACCTATACATATAGCTATTCACCAGCTATCTCCATATTAATACTCAATTAAACTCCAAGCTAGTTTCAACTGCTGTAACAGTAAGGTCCCTTTTGTTGAACTTCAGATTTGACCCTTGACGAAAAAATGGACCTTACTTACTATCAGTGTATCACATCACCAGATCAGGGCCTATGGCTTTTACAGTTCAGTCATTCAAGTAGCATTACTAATTAATCTTTGTAATAGCAAGAAGATTTACAATTGTCGTCAATGATATAGTATCCCTTTTCTCAGTACCATGGGCGGATTCAGGGGGGAAGGGGCGGACGTGGTGCGCGCTTCCCCTAAAATTCGCTGAGTAAAGATTTTTTACAAGTTACAAGGCACGTTTCATGCCAAGTGCCATGTATTCCATGCATTTTTCGGTCGTTGTCTTATTGTTTCAAAATTTAAACGTTTTCAATCAAAAATCATGTCTAAACATACTGTGGCAGTGTCAATATTTTTGCTCCAAAATGCGCCAGAAAGCAGGAAATGCGGGGGGGGGGGGGGGTGGTGGGGGGGAATGCCCCGGATCCCACTAGCGCTATCCCGAGCTCTGCTGGGTCGACTATTTTGCAATACTTGACTATATTATCGATCGAACGAGCATAGCTCGTTCGATAATATAGTCAAGTATTGCAAAATAGTTACTCCACCCCAACCCGAAATCCTGGATCCGCGCCTGAGTACAGAGCCCAAATTTAAACCAACGTAATTCTGTTGCAGGTCAGCTTAAGAAAGACAAGAGTGGGGAACCCAACTGTAGTCCTTGTTGTTTATTACTGTGATCTCCGGCCACGTGATCAGCGTTGACCAATCAAATCCCACCATCTGAAATCCATTAACTTACAGAAGAAAAATGGTAGTTGAGGGTGTTCAGCAAGTTTGGTGGTAATTTTCTGGATACTAAGCACTATGGTAACTTGAATTAGCAAGGAATGTAGGAAACAATTTATATAACCAGCATTGTGACTGGGTGGAGTAAGTAGAATGGGCGAGCTGCAAATCTATGTTGTAGTAGAGTTGAGAGTTCCATTATCCCTGATCCATTGGTTCAAAATTAGCATTAGACCACCAGCCTGCGGCTAGTGGAATTGATAGTGGTCTAGCTATATTGATAGTCAGACTGGCTAGTGACCAATACTGAGCTCCAGATAAGCTTTGTGTCTAAAGAGTATTTTACCCGATGATTTCAAATTAAAAGCGTATTTTATTTTTACAAATGATCAAAACTTAAAACAAATTTAACCATTCACTTATTTGAGTTTTATTACTTATTCACTTAATATTTATACTGTTGCAGCTGAACTCAGTAAATTTTCAACTTTATTACAGTATTTCCACTACTCAATTTGAAAATCAATGCATATTTTCACATTGCTGCGAGTATTTTTTACTCCCACTATTGATAATGAATGTGTATTCTGCTAAAATAAGTGCATAACACGCCAATACACACCTTATCTGGAGCTCTGCCAATATGTTTGAACTATAACATATTCAGCTATTTTTAATGATCTGCTTGGCATAATGTGCTGAATTCAAGTGTAACCATGCATAATACAGATGTTCTTATCCAATGTTTAAACTTTCATCTAAAATATATTAAACATGAATATAGTTCACATTGGCCGAATTTAGAAATGGAAAGGAATGTTGACATGCTGTTGCAGTTACTCTTGTGAACTTTCTACTTTCTTCAATATTGGCAGAGCAAGTTAACATTTCATTGTTGCAGAAAGCGTTTGAAGCTATACCAGATAAAGTTTTGTTCCTATAACATGTTACTGTAATGCTCCAAAGTAATACACATTGTTAATTCAAGTTACTGTTGCTAAGGACACATTATTAAGTGCTGTAAAATTGATCTTAGCTACACTGCCTGTGATTTGGTGCAACAAGTGAGCCACAGAAAGAGAGATTACAGAGTTATTCTCCAAGCCAAAAGTGGACCGTATAGGCACAGCACAAGTTATCCCCCTTTGCCGACTTGTCTCGATATAGCAAGAAATGGACTTGCAAATTCTGATTGATTTATTGACGCATGAATATTCTACAGGTTCAATTGTACATAATGTTAGCTAGTATGCGACACTGTTTGATGACAAAATGAGCTTATGGCCTTTGTGGACAGTGTGAACCCAGGGGGCTGTTTCACTAAACGTCGTACAACTAAAATGTTTGTAAGTGCAAAATTATGATTGTAAATTTTCTTGTAAACAATTAATGGATTTACATTTATTGAGCATGCTCAATACATGTAAATCCATCAATTGAAATTTCTGGATGATCCTAAATTTACACTAACAAACATTTTAATCGTACAAAGTTTAGTGAGACGGGCCCCAGATCAGCATGTGCATCCGTTGTCTGATCAGGGTGTGCCCTCTCGCCAGTTAGATGGTGAAACATCTTGCTTCTGACAAAAAGAACTGGGGCTCGTTTCACTAAACTTCGTACGACTAAAATGTTCGTGGGTGCAAATTTAAGATCGTCTGGAAATGTCAATTGATGGATTTACATTTATTGAGCATATGCTGCATATGCAGCCTATGCTCAATAAATGTAAATCCATCAATTGTTTAATAGAAGAAAACATTGCTAATGTGATATTTACAGACTATTATAATATTGCACTTACAAACATTTTAGTCGTAAGAAGTTTAGTGAAGCGGCCCCCTGATCCATACGAGATTTCTATCAGACCAGGTCACGTGCTTATTAAACTCTATGAGTATTGCTCTGTTCTCATGCTCAAAATCAGAAAGTTTGATTGATCTGAGCTGTGCTCAGTCTCCGGTTTGAGCCAATCAAACTGCTTGATTTTGCATATGAATTAAGTTCGAGAACATACTCAGAAAGTTTCATAGCAGATCAGAACACATGTTTATAAAATGTTGCGAGCACATGCTCTGTTCTCATGGTTGAAATCAGGAAGTTTCCTTGGCTGAGGCTGAGCTGTGCTCGGTCTCGGCAATCAAACTGCTTGATTTCAAGTACAAATATTGAGAACATAAGCTTTCATAAGCACATGCCAAGGTGCTGGGATGTTTACAAATGGCAATAGTCCCAGTTTGTCGATCATATCATATATATGTATCAGGGCTCCAGATAAGGAATAAGTAATTGAGTATTTTCATTCCATCATTTCTGAAGCAATTGGGTATTTAAAAATTTTCATTGGGTAAAATAAAATCACACTACTGTTTACACATCAACAAGCAGCAATTATTGAATAGTTTGCTTCAAAATGAAAACATGTCTTGCCATTTCATTATAATTGTCTCCTTGGATGAAATACAATGTACCAAGATGTGTTTTGATGGGAAATAAGCAAAATATGCTATGCCTGTATTTGTGGTCTGTTTATTGTTTTCTGCAGCATGATAAAGGTACCACAAAGTGGTTATTGCTTTTTGATACTCACTACTTCTGATTTCAATTGAGTTTTTGGAAATTTTAATTGGGTATTTAAGCAAATATGCAGCTTATCTGGAGCTCTGTATTGAACTCTGATAAGTATTGAGTATGATTTGTGCCGGTGGTGTATCCTGGATAACCAATATAATTTGTCTGTATTTTTAAATCTAACAAAATCTCCCACAAAATCTGCAATTTCACTGGTATAATTTATGACATATTTAGAATTGTTTCTGATTGTAAAAATTTGCATTCTTTCTCAATTATTCAACTTCATTATTATAAATCTTAACCATGACTACTCTATGTGCTCAAATTCGAACAATTTAATTGACTGAAGATCAACCAATCAGATTGTCCGATTACGAGTACACGTTTTGAAGTAATTAGGAAGATTTACCTGGGCCATGTCTGTTGTTTTTTTTGTCGGAAAATTTATGCTGGTTCTTTTATGTTGCTGTGACTGGAGAATGTGACTTATGGCCTTTGCGATCGGTCTAGATCAGCCTGTGCACCAGCGCTGTCTGGTCAGGGTCTGTACTGTTTGCCATTCAGTTGGTGCTATGTATCTGACAAACAGTGCAGATCCTCATCAGGCCAGTGGAGTGCTATCAGATCAGGAACTAGATCGGCCATACATTTCATAAGCTCCATTTCTCCCGTCACAGCCACATATGAGACACACCATGTGATTTCATGCCATGAAATATGTTTACAGAAATTGTGATATTTTCGCAAAATGACATCGAAAAGATGACAAAATGTTCATAACTATTGGATTCCGCGTTTGCTATGGAAATTTTGTCATCATTCGAAGTCGGTTTTCTAAATATTTTTCATCAGATATCACACATGTTCTTGGGTACAAAATCACATGACGTGTCTCGTATGTTTTCTGCCTAGACAAAAATGGCCTACTGAGAGTTTGTATAGATGACACTGTAAATCCAGTAGCCGATTTCACGAACATTGCAAAGTATTCTTTTCTAACAAAGTATACTTTGAGGGAGAAATTTTCAATTTTAGGATAAATTTATTATACCCCCACAAACAAAGTTTGTTTGGGGTATATAGGAGTCAGCTTGTCGGTTGGTTGTCTGTCGGTCGGTCGGTCTGTTGGAAATTCCCCTCCGCTCTATATCTTCTACACCGATGCATGGATTATCAAATGGCTTGGCACAAATGTTTCTCATGATGAGAAGGTGTGTCGCGATCAATAACCACGCACCTACGTCCAAGGTCAAGGTCACAGTTGATGGTCAAAGGTCAAACCTATCGAAATTCCCTTCCGCTCTATATCTTCTACACCGATGCATGGATTATCAAATGGCTTGGCACAAATGTTTCTCATGATGAGAAAGGTGTGTTGCGATCAATAACCACGCACCTACGTCCAAGGTCAAGGTCACAGTTGAAGGTCAAAGGTCAAACCTATTGAAATTCCCTTCCACTCTATATCTTCTACACCGATGCATGGATTATCAAATGCCTTGGCACAAATGTTTCTCATGATGAGAAGGTGTGTCGCGATCAATAATCACGCACCTACGTCCAAGGTCAAGGTCACAGTTGAAGGTCAAAGGTCAAACCTATTGAAATTCCCTTCCGCTCTATATCTTCTACACCGATGCATGGATTATCACACTATGCCCAGGGTCAATGTCACAGACTTGATGCGTTTGAAACCTTACCGCTCGGCTAAATGGCTTATAATCAAAAATGCCTCGTTTTCTTTGGCTGCCAGTGGAGGTATTTGTGTCCCGACAGGCCACATTTCTAGTTAATTTTTATTATACTGAATTTATTACATTATCACAGCCATTTTGGCTGTGATAATGTAATAAATTCAGTATAATAATTCTGCATACTTTTAATCATCAAATATATGCAGTCGTTAGTTCTATTTGAAATAATGCATAGGAAATATAAATGATTACTCCCTCAAAGTATACTTTGCAATGTTGGTGAAATAGGCTACAGATCAGCCTGCGAATGTGCAGGCTGATCTGGATTTACAGTGGTCGCAAACTCAATAAGTCCCATTCTGTGGCAATTCTATCGGTCAAAATATGTTGTTTACCCAGAGATACCAGAGAATGAATGAATTGTTATTATATATAAAAATATGTATTTATATTGTTTGGTGAAATACGTTAAATCTTTGAATAACATTGTTCTACTGGTATATGTTATCCTGCAGAGCAGGGACCTTTCATCTGTATTGTGTTGTGCTATTATGAATGTGTAACGAAGTCGCTGGGTTATTTACCTTGCCAAATCTCAATGTTTTGCCAATCATTTCAGAATTTGGAATATTTTCAGTAAGTGGCGTTTAACGTTGGTAAAACTTACAGAGCAACAGCAATACAATGTTACGTATTTGCAGTGTTTATTTTTGCCAGTTTCCAACCTGATTTTAGGAACATGTGACTGGATTTCAAAATAATTTTCATGGACGTTTGGTTGGGAGCATGTAAGTTGTAATATAACAATTTGTTTCATCCTTACTGGAATCCTGATATCGATGGTTTGAACCACAGGTATTTTTTTAGCTTTCATGTACGTGAGAGTTGAATCCGACGACAAGTATACCCATTATAAAAGTAGTAAGATTAGGACTAATTCTATTACTTTTAGGGCTAAGTGACTCCGGTGTGGTGAGGTCCTGGCACCAGTAGCCTATTTCACGAACATTGCAAAGTATACTTTTCTAGCAAAGTATACTTTGAGGGAGAAATTGTCAATTTTAGGATAAATTTATTATTTTTTATTATACTGAATTTATTACATTATCACAGCCATTTTGGCTGTGATAATGTAATAAATTCAGTATAATAATTCTGCATACTTTTGATCATCAAATATATGCAGTCGTTAGTTATATATGAAATAATGCATTTCAGGAAAAATAAATGATTACTCCCTCAAAGTATACTTTGCTAGAAAAGTATACTTTGCAATGTTGGTGAATTTGTTTGTTTGTGTATTGGTGTTTAACGGCCTATCAACAGCTAAGGTCATGTAAGGCCGGGCAAACAGGTTCGATCCCGTTTTAACCTGCTGCATTGGGGGGAAAATCCAAAATCAGAACGGAATATTTACATCGAGATACAACATATTCAGCCCTGAAATTAGAATAACCGGACCTGATGCCAGGTCCATACCGCACCAAAGTCACTTGGCCCCTTCCCCTATTTAAAAGTAATACTGGTAGGATTACTCTTATAAGGGGTATAACCAGATTCAACTGTCACATAAAAATTTCAAAGACGTATGTGATGGCCAAACCATGTCTCCAGTCGGGATTCCGGTAAGGATGAACCCCGATCGTTAAATTACCCATTGCATGCTCCTACCTGCCACCCACGCAATGTTGGTGAAATCGGTTACAGATCAGGATATTCAAAGGCTCGGCCTTAAATGACCTTAACTGTTGATAGGCTGTTAACACCAATAAATCATTCAATTGAATTTCAGGGATGAATATTTATATTTTTGTAAATATTCAGTTATGATTTTTGTATTTTCGTCCCATCTGTACAGGTGAGATATGGGATTCGACCCCATTAACCCAGCCTTAAATGTCTATAGCTGTAGCCTATTTCACCAACATTGTAAAGTATACTTATCTAGCAAAGTATACTTTGAGGGAGACATTTTCAATTTTAGGATAAATTTATTAATTTTTATTATACTGAATTTATTACATTATCACAGCCAAAACTTTTAATCATCAAATATATGCAGTGGTTAGTTCTATATGAAATAATGCATGCATTTTGGGAAAAATAAATGATTTCTCCCTCAAAGTATACTTTGCTAGATAAGTATACTTTGCAATTTTGATGAAATCCGCTACTGTTGACCGTCAGTTAAAAAACACCATTAAATAAATAAATATTTTTCAGTGGTTCTATTCTCATTCTAAACATTTCTTCAACTTATTTAATACATACCTTGAGTTATCTTCCTTGTGAATTCATGGTATATTGCAGATTGCAGAGTTAATAAGTCGGTACTCACAAATGTTCTATATGCTTTACTATGGTTTAAATATTCAGTTCCGGTGCTGGGATTTTCCGACCATCCATACAGGTGAAATATGGGATTCGACCCCATTAACTCTGCCTAAAGTGACCTTAGCTTCACAGGCCTTGAAACACCATTAAATAAATAATTTGACTACGGTTTACTTATTTATACGATGTTATATTTAAATAGTCGCTCTTTTATTGAATTTTCGTCCACGTAGCCTTTATTAATATAATTGAAAGACTTTATTAGCAGATCTGTGCGATGTCCATATTGTGAACGTGGCTGGCGCGAATGTTCACAGGTGGAAGACTCGGACCTATGACACCAAAAATATGCCTATTAAAAAAAATCCCATTACCCCACCTAATCTTCTATTTATAGAAGATGGTAATGTACGAGACCAAGTGGGTGGGGTAATGAGATTTTTTTAATAGGCATTATTTTGGTGTCATAGGTCCGAGTCTTCCACCTGTGCGTATGTTATGTCCTGGGTGCATTATATCTGTTGCCTTTCGGAGGTTACTGGAAATGACTGTAACATAATTGTTTTGGGCTAAACTCTTATCAAAGTGCAGGCTGTCCATTATCTATAAATTCCTATAAATTTGGCAATCCCTATATTTTCCCAAAATCCCTATAAATCCCTATATTTTTCAAAAATCAGTAACTAATTTTTGTAAAATGCTCAAAATCAAGTCTGATATTCAACTTACTGGTTTATTCTAAACACAGTGTAAGGTTAGAGCTGCATTTGACTAAATTATGATCGTATTTACCAGTTTTCTTTGTTTGGATCATTTTTTATCTCATTGTAAGATGTGTAATTCTGTAAATTCAGCAAGCATTTAAAAAATTTGCCATCCTTAGTTTACCGGTAGTTGATTGAGATGATGTGACATTGTGTTTTAAGTCTGTAAAATTGGAAAATATTGAGTTTTGTCCCTATAAATCCCTATTTATTTGGCAAAAATCCCTATATTTATCCCTATATTTTTGGAAAAAAATCCCTATATTCCTATATATTTGGAACCGAAAGTGAATGGACAGCCTGAAAGTGTTGTAAAGGGGTTAACCCTTTCACCCTTAAATATCTGGACATTGGTACATGTACATGTAGTTCCATGCTTTATGGTCCAGAGCTCCAGATAAGTTGCGTATTGGCGTATTTTACACACTTATTTTAGCAGAATACGCATTGATTATCAAAAGTGGGAGTACAAAATACTCACAGCAATGTGAAAATACGCATTGATTTTCAAATTGAGTAGTGAAAATACTGTACCGTAATAAAGTTGCTTTTTCCAGCTCAAATAAGTGAATTATTAAATTGTTTTCTTTTTCATCATTTGTTCACTATTTAATATAAAGGAAGAAAATGAATAATACATTTGTAAAAGTAAAATACGCATTGCATTTTAAATATGGGGGTATACTACTTTAGATACACAGGGCTCCAGATAAGGAATTAGTAATTGAGTATTGTCACTCCATCATTTCTGAAGCAATTGGGTATTTCAAAATTTTCATTGGGTAAAATAAAATCACACTACTGTTTACACATCAACAGACAGCAATTATTGAATAGTTTGTTTCGAAATGAAAACATATCTTGGCATTTTATTAGAATTGTCTCCTTGGAGACAATTCTAATGAAATACCAAGATGTGTTTTCATGGAAAATAAGAAAAATATGCTATATTTGTGGTCTGTTTATTGTTTTCTGCAGCATGATAAAGGTACCATAAAATCTTTATTGCTTTTTGATACTAATTTTAATTGGGTATTTGTCGGTGGCAGGTGGGAGCATGCGATGGGTAATTTAATGATCGGGTTCATCCTTACCGGAATCCCGACTGGCGACCTGGTTTGGCCCTCACATACGTCTTTGACATTTTGTATGTGACAGTTTAATCTGGTTATATCCCTTATGTGAGTATTACGATATTCTAGGGAAAGGGGCCAAGTGACTTTGGTGTGGTATGGACCTGGCACCAGGTCAGGTTATTCTAATTTCAGGGCTGAATATACTTTTTCTCGATGTAAATATTCCGTTCTGATTTTGCCCGGCCTTACATGACCTTAGCTGTTGATAGGCCGTTAAACACTTATAAACAAACAAACATAATTGGGTATTTACGCAAATACGCACCTTATCGGGAGCTCTGGATACACAACTAATCTGCAGATATATTGCACATGTATTCATGAATTAATTTACCGCAGTCTGAATGTGTGAGTTGTTGAATGAAGATTCATTATACCCTTTTCAAAACATTGTTTATTTGTTACGATGCGTCCACCTTGTTACTGTTTACATCTATTTATTTTCACATTTTTAATTTACCTTGTAGATATTCAAAAGAAATGCATGAATTTATGTTGTGTATCTAACCCTGTCAACCCTAAATAACTGGAATGGACTGTGATATGTTAATTTTCCTACTATCCAATCTTCACAAAATTGTTTTCATACTAGTCCATTTACAAAAAGGGGTATTTTTTTCTAATAACTGAAAAATACTTTCAATAAGTGCAGATCCTGATGAGTCGGCTACTCATCTGGATCTACACTGTTTGCAAACCCTGCTATTGAGGTCTGTAATGTTAAAAGGGTTAAAGAAAAATACCAGAAAATGTCTATGTAAACTTCTGTCACAGAATCTATCACACCAGGCAATCTGGTTATACCCCTTAGAGTATTACGATTATTCATAATTCTATTTTAGGGGAAGGGGCCAAGTGACTTTGGTGTGGTATGGACCTGGCTCCAGGTCAGGTTATTCTAATTTCAGGACTGAGCATATTTGTTTTCGATGTAAATATTCCGTTCTGATTTTGGGATCCCCCCTCCCCTCCCCCCCCCCCCCCCAATGCAGCAGGTTAAAACGGGTTTGAACCTATTTGCACAGCCTTACATGACCTTAGCTGTAAACAAACAAACTATTATACGCAATACATGACGCTAGTGACATCATCAAAGTGAGACACGTACCTCATTGGCATGAGCGCGTCCGTCCGTGTGTGTATCCATCTTAAATATATGTTTAATGTTTTTAATTTACTTATATCTCTGTAACCATAAGTCGGATTGACTTGAAACTTCATATGCTTGTTTATCACCAGCCATATTTTAATAGTACCACCATTCATGCGTCCGCATGCCTCGACATACGCCCTCTTACTGGAGAAATGGGACTATATGGCATTTGCGAACATCTGCAGTCTGATCAGGGTCTACTGGAGACCTGGTTTGGCCCTCACATACGTCTTTGGCATTTTGTTTGTGACAGTTGAATCTGGTTATACCCCTTATGTGAGTATTACGATATTCGTAATCCTATTTTAGGGGAAGGGGCCAAGTGACTTGGTGTGGTATGGACCTGGCACCAGGTCGGGTTATTCTAATTTCAGGATTGAATATATTTGTTCTTGATGTAAATATTCCGTTCTGATTTTGGGATTTTCCCCCCAATGCAGCAGGTTAAAATGGGATCGAACCCGTTTGCCCGGCCTTACATGACCTTAGCTGTTGATAGGCCGTTAAACATTAATAAACAAAGGTGGGTGGCAGGTGGGAGCACTCGATGGGTAATTTAACGATCGGGGTTCATCCTTACCGGAATCCCGACTGGAGACCTGGTTTGGCCCTCACATACGTCTTTGGCATTTTGTATGTGACAGTTGAATCTGGTTATACCCCTTATGTGAGTATTACGATATTCGTAATCATATTTTAGGGGAAGGGGCCAAGTGACTTGGTGTGGTATGGACCTGGCACCAGATCAGGTTATTCTAATTTCAGGCCTGAATATATTTGTTCTCGATGTAAATATTCCATTCTGATTTTGGGATCTTCCCCCCAATGTAGCAGGTTAAAATGGGATCGAACCCGTTTGCCCGGCCTTACATGACCTTAGCTGTTGATAGGCCGTTAAACATTAATAAACAAACAAACAAACTAATAAATAAAAAAACAGTACACCATGCAGTCTGTGAATCACACGTCGTGCTTCTAACAAATGGTATAGATCATTATCAGGATGTAGAAAGGTGCTAGGAGACCAGGGCTTAGACTGGGCACAAATGCCATAAGCCCCATTTATCCAGTCACAAAGTAGTTCTCAAACTTGTTGCAACCCCGCCCCCGCTTACTACCACTAGTGTTAGAAATCTCGAATTTGGTGCAATTAATTGTTTGATAATGCTAGCACAAATTATGATGTATCATTTTGTTAAACATGTTTCATTCTGTGTATTCACAATTCTCCTGACAGGAAATGTAAATATTTTTGTTATGTTTGCTATTTTTTTTAAGTATATGTTTTGACCATTATCGTTTGAACATTGTTGAACATTGTTTAACATTGTGCACTGTTTGTTCATTGTTTGATCATTAACTTTCTATGGTCTGAAAAATAAATGTTTCATTTGATCAGTCTAATGGCTTGTGTACTCTTCACCCATATATTTACTGACTGACAAACATGAGAGACAATTAGATTTACATGTTTCACTGTTTTTGTGCCATGAATCAAATTGACCATTTGTTGTGGTAGATGTATGTATCAACTTTGAGTGTCATATTTGTGGTTGTGACTGGAGAAATGGGGCTTATGGTATTCTTGACCAGTGTAGCTCCTGATAAAATAGCACATCTGTATGCTGATAGTCTATATTGCTTGTTAAAGGGGAACTTGCCACTTAGTAGGCACAAATGTATTTTTTATATCAGAGACATCATCTGGCAAAATAAACATTCATTCACCGTTACCCACGGTATTGATTGTCATTATTATACATTTATAGCAGCGTAAATTTCAACCTTTATCAGGGAGCGATAACCCTGTTTTCTTAAAATGTTAATCAGGGACATTATATTTATCTCTGTCTTTATTTTTTGATGTGCAATGATCGTACTTTATAATCTGTCGAAAATATAATTTTTTCAGGTGACACATTTAATTAGTATAAATAATTACAAAATATTATGCCTCATTTGCATATGAAAATAGCCTGATACCACCGTGAGTCACTATCAGTGAATTAAATCTTACTAAATGATTATATCTATATAGTGGGCACTCGTAATTTTTAGAACTGGTGGAATAGTGACACAATTATACACTCATTTAATTCCATTTTGTGCGTACTGAGTGGGCATGTACCTTTAATGTTAGAAGCATGACGCGTGTTTCTTTGATGGAATGGCGAACAGTGCAGATCCTGATCTGGGTCTACACTGGTTGCAAAACCTGTAAGCCAATTTCTCCAGTCACAGCCACAGATGTCATAAGGGACTCTGTGGTCTACCAGAATCCTGATATCCTTGTCGCCTATTTCACCAACATTGCAAAGTATACTTATCTAGCAAAGTATACTTTGAGGGAGAAATATTCAATTTAAGGATAAATTTATTATGCTGAATTTATTACATTATCACAGCCATTTTGGCTGTGATAATGTAATAAATTCAGTATAATAATTTTGCATACTTTTAATCATCAAGTATATGCAGTTGTTAGTTCTACATGAAATAATGCATATCGGGAAAAATAAATGATTTCTCAAAGTATACTTTGCTAGATAAGTATACTTTGCAATTTCGATGAAATCGGCTACAGGTTTGGCTCTCCAATACATTTTTGGCTTTCTACTCGAGATTTGAATGTGGTAAGACGCATTATAAAAGTGATTAATACTAATCCTAATACTTTAAGAGAGTGGGGGTAAGTGATTTTATAAATGCTTTTGTGAGGACCTGTCTCCAGATCAGATTATTCTAATTTCAGAGCTGAATATATTATTTTTGTCGCGCCCTCTTGCGGACAGCGCGATATAGTCGGCACATTGGTGTACATATTGAAATACATGATACAGCCTAAAATCACACTGGCTGTTTACAGACTGTTTAACCCATTAAACTTTATTTAAAGACGGGGTACAATTATAGTAGTATGAAGCTTTTTAGGGGGAAACATTTTCTTTATTTCATCTCAAAAGTATATGTTGTTACCACTCATTTGAACCCTCTCAACGAGACGGTTCCAATGAGTGGTAACAACATATACCTTTATGGAGAAATAAACAAAATTATGAGATTTTTTCAACAAAAATGATTGTATCCTTAGACTGAAATTAAATAAATAAATAGACCTTATATGAATGATTTAAACCATTTACTGCATGATCATTTTGTGTAATTCCTTGCATTTCTAGAAGTTTAGATTTTTAACTAGAACATGTAACTGTGACATGAAGATGGCATTACACATATTTAGTTTATATAAATTTTCTTGAATATAGAATTCACTTTCTTGATGCATTAGTGCTGTTTAAATGATATAAAATATATTGCCGTTTGTGCTATTAAGTTTTATATGTGGTGGTGACTCGAGAACTGGGGCTTATGGGATTTTTTTAGAGGCTAGGTCATGATTTAGGCCATTTTGGCTGTGATAATGTAATAAATTCAGTATAATAATTCTGCATACTTTTAATCATTAAATATATGCAGTCGTTAGTTCTATATGACATAATGCATTTCGGGAAAAATAAATGATTACTCCCTCAAAGTATACTTTGCTAGATAAGTATACTTTGCAATGTTGATGAAATAGGCTACAGACTGCGCAACCGCAAATTTTCATTCCACCACTCGGATGTTGGATGGGTATGCATATCTGAATGATGAATCCATTTTTAGCTCACCTGAGCGAAGCTCATGTGAGCTATTGTTACCGCAATGTGTCCGTCGTCCGTCGTCGTCCGTGAACATTTTCAAACGTCTTCTCCTCGGTAACCATTGGGTCTATAGTCACCAAACTTCATGGTCATGGTCCTTAGGTAGGGGGATTAAAATTGTTAAAATGACGTCATTACGTAATCCAAGATGGCTGCCGTCAAATTATTTTTCACTGAATATGGTCATGTCATATAACAAATTGAAGGTATCAATGAGGCGATCACTCTGGTGCATTTTTTGTCGAAATCGGATTGTTATATCATCCAAGATGGCCGCCGAAAGGTCAAAAGGTCGTTCTTTTATTAGAGATTTCAAAATTCTTCTTCACATGAACTGCTTGGCCCATGGTAGCGAAACTTAAAAGTTATGGTCCATGGGTGAAGCCTTTTCAGATTTGTTAAAATGGAGGTCATTGCTAATCCAAGATGGCCTCCGTCTAAAAATAGCATACATTCTTAAAAAATCTTCTCATGAACCGCTAGCCGGATTTCGACGAAACTTGGTAGGAATGATCGATGTACATTGCTCTTTCAAAGTTGTTAAAATGGTGACCCCGGGGTCAAAAATGGGCGTGGCCCGTGGGGTCAAATTGGGGTCAAATTTTATTTTTGACCGAATATGGTCATGTTATATATCAAATCGAAGGTATCAATGAGGCGATCACTCTGGTACATTTTTTGTCGAAATCGGATTGTTATGTCATCCAAGATGGCCGCCGAAATGTCAAAAGGTCGTTCTTTTAGAGATTTCAAAATTCTTCTTCACATGAACCGCTTGGCCCATGGTAGCCAAACTTAAAAGTTATGGTCCATGGGTGAAGCCTTTTCAGATTTGTTAAAATGGAGGTCATCGCTAATCCAAGATGGCCGCCGTCTAAAAATAGCATAAATTCTTAAAAAATCTTCATCTCATGAACCGCTAGCCGGATTTCGACGAAACTTGGTAGAAATTTTATTTTGGACTGAATATGGTCATGTCATATATCAAATTGAAGGTATCAATGAGGCGATCACTCTGGTGCAATATTTGTCGGAATCGGATGATTATGTCATCCATGATGGCCACCAAAAGGTCCAAAAGGTCCAAGATTTTTAACGTCTTTTTCTCAGGAACCACATGGCCGTTGCTGGGTGAAGCATTTTCAGATTTTGTAAAATGAGAGTCATCGCTTAATCCAAGATGACCGCCATCTAAAAATAGCACAATTTTTAGCTCACCTGAGCGAAGCTCATGTGAGCTATTGTTACCGCAATGTGTCCGTCGTCCGTCGTCGTCCTTCGTCGTCCGTGAACATTTTCAAACGTCTTCTCCTCAGTAACGATTGGGCCTATAGTCACCAAACTTCATGATCATGGTCCTTAGGTAGGGGATTACAAAATTGTTAAAATGACGTCATTGTGTAATCCAAGATGGCCGCCGTCTAAAAATAGCACAAATTCTTCAAAAATCTTCTTCTCAAGAACCGCCAATCGGATTTCGACAAAACTTGGTAGGAATGATCAATGTACAATGCTCTTTCAAAGTTGTTAAGCCCCGTGCAGGCACCGGGGCGGGATCAACTGATCCTGAGAATAGTGCTGCAGTAGCCATTGCTTGTCGTAAAAGGCGACTAAACTGGCTTAACGATTGGGTTCATACTTTCCGGAACCCACTATACCGGATTTGGCCCTCATGTACATTTTTGGCTTTCTTGTATGTGAGAGTTGAGTCGGGCTATACCCCATATATAAAAGTAAGATTAGCGCTAATCCTATTACTTTTAGGGGATGGGATAAATGATGCTGGTGTGGCGAGGGCCTGGCACCAGATCAGGTTGTTCTAATTTCAGGACTGAATATATATTTTGATTGTAAATATTGAGTTCTGAAGTTGGGATTTACCCCCCTTGGACAGGTGGATACGGGACTCGACCCCGTTGACCCGTCTGCGTGTAGACGCCCTGAGGCTTGTACCTCTATGTCAGAAAAGCGGACGTTAAACCCTATTCACTCACTCACTCACTCAAAGTTGTTAAAATGGTGACCCCGGGGTCAAAAATGGGCGTGGCCTGTGGGGTCAAATTTGGGTCAAATTTTATTTTTGACCGAATATGGTCAAGTCATATATCGAATTGAAGGTATCAAAGAGGCGATCACTCTGGTGCATTTTTTGTCGAAATCTGATGGTTATGTCATCCAAGATGGCCGCCGAAAGGTCAAAAGGTCGTTCTTTTATTTGAGATTTCAAAATTCTTCTTCACATGAACCGCTTGGCCCATGGTAGCCAAACTTAAAAGTTATGGTCCATGGGTGAAGCCTTTTCAGATTTATTAAAATGGAGGTCATCGCTAATCCAAGATGGCCGCCGTCTAAAAATAGCATAAATTCTTTAAAAAATCTTCTCATGAACCGCCAGCCGGATTTCGACGACACTTAGTAGGAATGATCAATGTACAATGCTCTTTCAAAGTTGTTAAAATAGTGACCCCGGGGTCAAAAATGTGCGTGGCCCGTGGGGTCAAATTGGTGTCAAATTTTATTTGTGACCGAATATGGTCATTTTATATATCAAATCGAAGGTATCAATGAGGCGAACACTCTGGTGAATTGTTTGTCGAAATCTGATGGTTATGTCATCCAAGATGGCCGCCGAAAGGTCAAAAGGTCGTTCTTTTATTAGAGATTTAAAAATTCTACTTCACATGAACCGCTTGGCCCATGGTAGCCAAACTTCACAGTTATGGTCCATGGGTGAAGCCTTTTCAGATTAGTTATAATGGAGGTCATCGCTAATCCAAGATGGCCGCCGTCTAAAAATAGCACAAATTCTTAAAAAATATTTTTCTCATGAACCACTAGCCGGATTTCGACGAAACTTGGTAGGAATGATCGATGTACAATGCTCTTTTAAAGTTGTGAAAATGGTGACCGTGGGGTCAAAAATGGGCGTGGCCCGTGGGGTCAAATTTTATTTTTGACCGAATATGCTCATGTCATATATCAAATTGAAGGTATCGATATTTGTCGGAATCGGATGATTATGTCATTCATGATGGCCGCCAAAAGGTCCATTTATTTGAGATTTTGAACGTCTTTTTCTCAGGAACCACATGGCCGATGCTGGCAAAACTTCATAGGAAGTTCCGATCCTTGGGTGATGCATTTTCAGATTTGGTAAAATGAGAGTCATCGCTTAATCCAAGATGACCGCCGTCTAAAAATAGCACAATTTTTTTAAAACACATGAACTCAATGTCACATTCTCCTCTGGTGTTCATGGAGTCAGGTGAGCGAATTAGGGCCATCATGGCCCTCTTGTTTTAAAACACATGAACTCAATGTCACATTCTCCTCTGGTGTTCATGAAGTCAGGTGAGCGAATCAGGGCCATCATGGCCCTCTTGTTATGCAAATATTGCGTTTTTATTTTGTGATTTTCTCCCAAAGCAGCAGGTTGAATAAGGAATCGAACCCATTGGCCTGGCCTTAAATGACCTTAGCTGTTGATAGGCCGTTAAACACCAATACATTTACAAACAAACCATCTCTCCCCATACAGGTGCATTCCCATCTGTTCTGTATGTGACCTTGCCGTTGAATGGATGTAAAATCCCAGTCAATCAATTTTTCAGTCACAGCCATATACGTGTATAACATTTAGACAGGGTATACTAGTATATAGAAAGTAGCTAGTCTGTTATACCATAACATAACACGTTTCATAAGAACACGTACATTGATTATTTTTTTTATAGTCATTTCAATAATTTGTTAAATGTAAAAATGAAAATTCTGTAAATTGCGTAATAGAAAGTTGTCCCCATCCAATTATTAGCAGATATATTGCATGAAGAACTGGGGCGTATGGTGTTTCTGACCAGCTGACTTCCAATCTGGAGGTTGTGGGTTCAAACCTCGTCTAGGGCATCGAAAAATACTTTCATAATATTTCCATCCTACTGGTCTGTCGGATGAGACTTTAAACTGTGGTCCCGTCTCTATATGACCTTAGCTGTTGCTGGGACATTGAACCCATTCACTTCACTTTTTCTGATCAGGGTCTGTACTATCTGCCACTTGGTCAGTGAAACTAGCAGCAAACAGTATATATCCTTATACATGTATGTAATATCGTGCTGCAGGACTGTGATAGCAGCTCATCAGCTACATGTAGCAAGGTGTATGATCACGTGGTTAGAACAACAACAACAACAAGTACTGAAACGTCCAGAAGCCCTCCGATTCAAAGTACATATTCTTTTATTTTGTCCTTATTATATAACGGATTTTGATGAAATATGGCGCATCAAACACGTCATGTTAAGCTGCATTTAGTGGTCTCGGTACTTTGGCCCAAACTTCTGTCGTTTTTGTGAAGAATCTATTTCCGTGTCTACTGACGCGGAAATCGATTCTTCGCAAAAATTACATAAGTATGTGCCGAACTCCCAGGACCACCAAATGCAGCTCGTTAAGATGCCATATTTCATCAAAATCCATTGCCTATTAAGGAAAATATAAAATAATACTTACTTTGGAGTGGGCATGCTTTCAACACTTTCAGCCATTGTTGTTGCTGTTGTAACTATGTGATCATGCACCTTGGCTAGACTGGTCACAAATCAATGTAAATATTCCGTTCTGATTTTGGGATTTTCCCCCCAATGCAGCAGGTTAAAACGGGATCGAACCTGTTTGCCCGGCCTTACATGACCTTAGCTGTTGATAGGCCGTTAAACACCAATAAACAAACAAACAAACACAATGTAATCAACCCCATTTCTCCAGTCGCAGTCTTTTGTGTTGAGCACCATTCAATTCAATTCCAGTCGCAGTCACATACTTGTTTTATGAGTATGAGAGAGCAAATGTAGAAGGTATGTGTATCTAAGTATGAATCGATCCTTGGTGATTTATACCCTAACATTGCAAAGTATACTTTTCTAGCAAAGTATACTTTGAGGGAGTAATCATTTATTTTTCCTGAAATGCATTATTTCATATAGAACTATAGAACTAACGACTGCATATATTTGATGATTAAAAGCATGCAGTTATTATACTGAATTTATTACATTATCACAGCCAAAATGGCTGTGATAATGTAATAAATTCAGTATAATACAAAATAATAATAAATTTATCCTAAAATTGAAAATTTCTCCCTCAAAGTATACTTTGCTAGAAAAGTATACTTTGCAATGTTGGTGAAATAGGCTACAGGGGCCAAGTACAGTAAGGATGCCTGACATTAGATCAGGATATGTGGTGGTTCGTTGGGAGCATGCGATGGGTAAATTAATGATTGGGATTCATCCTTACTGGAATCCGGACTGGAGACCTGGTTTGGTCCCTTGGGTACGTCTTTGGCATTCTTGTATGTGAGAGTTGAATCTGGTTATTCCCCTTATATTTATATGAGTAATATGATTATTCGTAATCCTAATAATTTTAGGGGAAGGGGCCAGGTGACTTTGGTGTGATATGGACCTTGCACCATGTCGGGGTTACTAGTATTCTAACTTCAGGGTTGAATATATTTTTTCTCGATGTAAATTTGTCTTAAAAGGCGACTAAACTGGCTTAACGATTGGGTTCATATTTTCCGGAACCCACTATACCGGATTTGGCCCTCATGTACATTTTTGGCTTTCTTGTATGTGAGAGTTGAGTCAGGCTATGCCCCATATATAAAAGTAAGATTAGCGCTAATCCTATTCACTCACTCGATGTAAATATTCCGTTCAGATTTTGCGATTTTCCCCCCAATGCAGCAGGTTAAATACAGGATCGAACATGTTGGGCCGTTAAACACCAATTAACAAAACTGATCAGGATACTGCCTTCTTGTGCTAAAAGGTTTTTTTTTGTAATTTCTGTGCTAAATGTATGGTATTTCTCCAGGGGAGTACCATTTTTTTACCATTTTCATGCTGAGGATACACCATTATGTTTGCGGAAAATCCTAAATATTTTCCTTCTATGCGCTCAGAAGTTCATGTCACGACCACCATTTGAACTGTCTCATTGAGACGGTTCAAATGAGTGGTCACAACATATACTTTCATTGAGAAATAACAAAAATAAAATATTTAATAATTTCATACCCGTAAAGGTGTATTCCGAAAGGAATGGGTTAAGCACTGAAATTATAATAAAAACTTCCCGGGGATACAGGTGCTTTTCCACCTGTATATGACTTAGCTAGATGTGAAACCCCAATCAATCAATCACATAAATGTAGTTAGTACTTTCATACATGGTGCTTCTGTGTAAAGTACGGTATACCACAGGTTGAAGTAACGGACCGAGGTCTATAAATACATGTACATGTAACATGTGTATGAACTGTAATTCAGATTTCAGAGTATGGGACATTACAATGTACGCTTGCCTGTACTACATTGTATAAGTATGTTATTGTTCACATATTGGATTTTTCAGGAACTAAATGCTGCGGTCGCTAGCGGTCCCTCGCATTTAATTGCTTAACAATCCAATATGTGAACAATAACTTGTACATAAAATTTCTGACTGACTGGAGACATGGGGTGCATGGCCTTTGTGACCAATTTACACCCAAATCAGCCTGCAGTGTGTTTAGATCTGCACTGTTTGCCAGTTTATGTATGTGTTGAATGTTTGGGTAGTTAGCCATTTTGTCTTTCAATTTTTTTATTTTTTTTTGCATTATAAAAGTAGTAAGATTATTACTGATCCTACTGCTTTTGGGAGGGGCCAAGTGAATCTGGTGTGGCGAGGACCTGGCATCAGATCAGGATTATTCTGATTTCAGGGCTGAATATATAGTTTTGTTATTGTAAATATTCAGTTCTGATTTTGGGATTTTCCCCCCATTTGTACATGTACTTGAAAATGTAATATATGGTAATATACAGGTAATATATGGGATTTAGTACTAAGCCCATTGACCTGGCCTTAAATGACCTTAGCTGTTGATAGGCCGTTAAACCCCAATAAACAAACAAACAAACTTTCAAGTTTTTATGCCCCAAAGGCATATAGTGGTCGGACTGTGTATCCGTCCTGTGTGTCCGGTAATCAATTTGACAGGGTTTCTCTGGGTTATTCTAATTTCAGGGCTGAATATACATGTATATTGTTTTCAATGTCGATATTCCTTTCTGATTTTGAGATTCCCCTCATCCTCACCCCCCCCCCCCCTCCCCTCCCCCACCCCAATGCAGCATGTTAAATGTGGGATGAAGCCTGTTGGCCCAGCCTTAAATTACCATCGCTTTTGATATGCTGTTAAACACCAAATAATCAATCCAGTTGCAACCGGGGGCATTTGTGTGCCGACAGGCCACATTTTCTTGTTATTTTTGTTTGAAAAGTGTAGCCTCGGCATGCAATGGGTTAACTGCATATATTCTTATCAAGCGGTATCTTACCAATTTTATGCCAGGTACCCATTTTTTTCTATTTTTATCATTTCGCCACGAAAGTATATGTTGTTACCAGTCATTTGAACCGTAACAATATATACTTTTGTGCAGAAAACAAGAAAAATATTTAAAATTTTGTGTCAGGGAAAGTGTGTATCTTCAGCATGAAAAGAGTTGCCAGTAATATGATTGATAGAATGGCCACAAATGCCATAAGCCTCTCCAGTCTTAAAGGTACATGCCCACTCAGTAGGCACAAAATGTCCTTATTAGGCATTAAATAAGTGTATAATAGTGTCACTATTCCACCTGTTTTAAAAATTACAAGTGCCCACTATGCCGATAAAATCATTTAGTAACATTTATTTTACTGATAGTGACTCTCGGTGGTATCGGGCTATTTTCATATGCAAATGAGGCACAATATTTTTTAATTATTTATACTAATTAAATGAGTCACCTGAAAAAATAATATTTTTGGCCGATTATAAAGTTAGATCATTGCACATCAAAAAATAAATACCGGTACAGAGAATAAATAGTAATGTCCGTTTACATTTTAAGGAAACACGTTATCGCCCCTGATATCAGTATGGAAATTTACGTCTTATATAAAATGTATAATATTGCCAATCAATACGTTGGGTAATGGTGAATGAATGTTTCTTTTGTCAGATGATGTCTCTCATACAATGAACCTTTTGTGCCTACTGAGTGGGCATGCACCTTTAAGTCGTGTATGTAGTGGATGTTTGGTTTGTTTGCTAGCCATTTTGTCTTTCACGTTTTCATTCTAGATTCATTTTATATTTGTGATGTTTTGCTTGTCAATCCAAAGAATAATTTGCATGCATACACACGCAGTCAAATTCATGATTACCTATACCACTTGAATAATTATTCTGTAAGTTTTTAGTTCGACTATTTGAAGAATAGTGATGTCTTGTCCCGCCTTCGATTTCAGCATCCACTTTACTAATTTTTATGGTGGCATGTATATCAATTTTCTGATATCTCTGCCGCAAGTTGGTATTTTCACATTTTCCTTAAATTATAAAATGTTGTGTAAAAATATTATATAATTATATAATTTCATATTTGAAAAATAATTCCCCCCCACCCCCCGGATTTTCTTGTTACTCATATGTTAACCCTTAGACCGCTACACACAATAATTGTCGTCTACTGTTGCTTTATATCTTGCGTATTTCTCAATAAAAACATGGTTTAACAGCACTTAGAATCATTTCCAATGGAAATGATTCTGAAGTGCTGTCAAAGCATGTTGTAAGTTATTATAAAGTGCTGTCAAAGCATGTTTTTGATTATAAAAATGGGAAATAGAAAATAAACAGCAGACGACAAAAAATTAAGAAGTCTGTGTAAGGGTTAAAATGCTTTTCAAAACATTGGATCTGTATCTTTATTCATGATTCTCATTTCCCACATATGTGTAACCACTCAGTTGAACCAAATTTAATGAGATTATTTTTGGCTTTCTGGTACATGACTTGAATACGGTTATACCCACTATAAAAGTAATACGATTAGTACTAATTATATTACTTTTAGGGAATGACTCCGGTGTGGTGAGGACCTGACACTAGGTCAGGTTATTCTAATTTCAAGGCTGAATATAGCTTTTTCTGTAAATATTCAGTTCTAATTTTGGGATTTGCACCCTATAACTACAGTACCATATTGGATTCGACCCTGTTAACCCGGCCTAAAATGACCTTAGCTGCTGACAGACCTTTAAATATAGATTTGAAATAAGTAAACACAGCAAAAACAGGGCTATTGAGTTATTGGCCAGTGTGGCTACAAATCAGGGGCCAGTTTCACTAAACTTCGTACCACTAACATGTTCGTAAGTGCAAATTTAGGATCGTCTGGGAATTTCAGTTGATGGATTTACATTTATTGAGCATAATGTAAATCCAATAATTGTTTACAAGAAAACATTGTTAATGGGAAATGTACAGACTATCATAAGTTTGCACTTACGATTAAATGTACGAAGTTTAGTGAAACGGCCCCCAGCTACTTGATGCAAATAATGTTGTGTTCATTAGAGGAATCAAATGTTGACTGGTCGCAAACTCAATAAGGCCCATTTTGCTGGGACACAACTACTGGGGCTATATTGGTCTATAACTCAATAAGACCGTTTTTACTGTGGAGGACAACTGGGTATAATTGGGAATCAAATGCAATAAGGCCCATTTTCTCGTGGTTGAGCTGTATGTTCATGGTGTGAATGAATGTTTGTTCAAGATACTGTGTAATATTGTTGTTATTGTCATGCATGCAATCTCTGAAAACAGTAAATATCTCTACGACAACAAAGAGTTGTATTGTTGTTATTATGCACAGTAGCTATTCAGTTTTGATTTTGATACTTTTCAGGTGAAGTATGGGATTTGACCTCGTTAATCTGACCGAAAATGACCATAGCCGTTGACAGGCTGTTAAACACCGTTAATCAATCTACAACAACAAAGTATTAAATTGTTAGTTTGCCTTTGTGCGGAGTATTTTAGCTAATGTCACGCAGCTCCCTCATTCACCCCACCCCCTCCGTGGGTGGCAAGCATGCGATCGGGGTTCATCCTTACCAGAATCCCGCCCGGAGACCTGATTTGACCCTCACGTACGTCATTGGCATTCTTGTATGTGACAGTTGAATCTGGTTATACCCCTTATCATTATGTGAGTATTACGATTATTGGTAATCCTATTACTTTTAGGGGAAGGGGCCAAGTGACTGGTGTGGTATGGACCTGGCAACAGGTCGGGTTATTCTAATTTCAGGGCTGAATTCAATATACTTTTGTTCTATGTAAATATTCCGTTCTGATTAGGAACCCCCCCCCCCCCCCCCCCCCCCACCCCCCCCCCCCCCCCCCCCCCTTATGCAGCAGGTTAAATACGTGACGGAACCTTAGCTGTTGGTAGGCCGTTAAACACCAACAAACAAACAAAATGAAAAGTCATGCAGAGCATGATGTTATTAGCCGATCAAATCAGGGTTCAATATATGTCCACATTTTAGTAGTTACGGAATCTCAGGGAAAAGTGAGAGAAGTGTTGATTTCCTCCCCAACCAAATTCTCAAGGAAAAAAATTGAATTCTATTAGAAATATTGGGGCCCCGAAAATTTTTTTTAATAGGAAATAAAATTTGATGTAGAATCCTATACTTATCGATAATTTTAGTTAACACGGAGCTTCGGTCATGATATTAGTTAGGCATGCAGAAACATATTTTTAGCAAAGGGATATCCCATTCACCAGTCCAGTCGAATACAAATCTTACTTAACAAAGTGACCATTAATTAACGTACTCAACAAAATGTACCAGTCGAATTGACGTATTCAGGCACATGCCCAGATTGGCCTTGATAACGTTGTCACTTGTTTATCCCTTGTTTATCGATTTAAATGGTTTAAATCGACTCGAAGCTTACGTTCAACGGCCGCACAAACTCGATTGAACTGCACGCCTTCCAATGATTTAAATACGCAGCGCGTTTAAACAGTCAATTACGTTTTTTTAATGTGCGCACTGGTCATTTAAAAAGGGGCCCATCCGTGATTTTTTGCGCGATGTCGGGCGCAAGACAATCAATAATTTGCGGCATTGACAATAATTAAGGGGGATTGCCGCAAACGCGCGTGCTGGATGCATCCCTGCCATCCCTGCATGATACGTAAACAAATCAAAGTAGCTATGAAGGGCAATTCTTCGTTTTGATTGGTGGAAAATTTTGTGAATATTAACTAGCGTCAAATGACGCACATACGCGATCCAATGGGATAAACCCGAGATGCTGGGGTTGCTAGTCGGAGGAGATTTTGAGCAGAGGTCGATTATAAATTAGCCGAATAAACACATTTTACGCGATTATACGTGGCTGAAACTTGTTCTGTTTAATAAATAAAAGCTTTAAATTAGCCCAATAATCGGCGTATGTTGGCGTATATGGCCATTAGAGCCAACTATGGACTTCAACAACAACAACTTCCGGGTTGAATCTCTTCCGGCGTTCAGCTCATTACGTATTCAAAATTGTGTTATTTGGCTATATTTAAAGTTTTAAACGGAGATAATTGCCAAAAATGCAAACTATCGGTTGATGCAATTTGGAAGTGATACAGCAAAATTCGCGTTCGTAGATTACCGAATAGCGAGAAAAGGGTTGTTACAAACTTTTTCAGAATTCGATGGATGACCAATATATTAACGGCTAATAACAAACACATCACCCCCTCTAACATTCCACAACCTGTCACCCGGTCGACGTTCACGGTGAGATAAATAAGCAGACTGCATTTATTAGTGTTGTATCGTATTCAGGGGGGAGGAGCTTCTGATTGTTTTTTTCTTCATAAGGAGAATTTTCAGTGATGGGGTAGCGAACAGTGTATATCCTGATCAGACTGTGCGGATGCACAGGCTGATCTGGATCTACACTGGTCGCATAACTCAGTATCCCAATTTCTTCAGTCACAGCCACATAATATAAAAACAAGCAGACTTTCCTATTAACCCCAGGGGTACATGTGTGCAAGGATTATGTATGTCTCTGGTATGTGCAAGTGTGTTTACATACTAGAACAAACAATGCAGCGGGGTGCTAACAACCGGATTTCGATAATGGCTCTGTGTAAAGTGGTTTAATTTAAGATATATGACGATACTAGGACCGCTGACATTTTTTCCCCGCAAAAATAATATAAACAAATAAAATGTGTTTTCATCATGGCCCTTGAACATGTACATGTACTTGCACAGGTAATATATGGGATTTAGTACTAAACCCATTGACCCGGCATTAAATGACCTTAGCTGGGTTTTTTTAAATCCGGATATTCCCCTTTAAATCGATCTACATATTCGTACGTATGGTGGGTCGTTATTGACATATTGTTGCGTACTTTCTACGTGGCATTGCGACGAACAATTAGCCTTAAATTGTGATTTGTGACAATATTACTTATTCTAAACATGACTGGTGTTTCAATGATGGAATAACAAACAGTGCAGATCCTGATCAACAATGTTAGCAAAACTCATAAACACTGCTTCTCCAGTCACAGCGACAAATCATGGTGCATGATCACGTGGTTACAACAACAACAACAACGTCGCCCACTCCAAAGAAAGTATTATTTGATAGTTTCCTTAATATGCAACCGATCTTGATGAAATATGGCGCAGCAAACGCATCTTCATAAGCTGCATTTGGTGGTCTATGGAGTTTGGCACAGACTTATGTCGTTTTTGCGAAGAATCGATTTCCGTGTCGGAGACACGGAAATAGATTCTTCGCAAAAACGACAGAAGTTTGGGCGAAAATAAAGAGACCACCAAATGCAGCTTAATAAGACGCGTTTGATGCGCCATATTACATCAAAATCCGTTACGTAATAAGGACACTATACAAGAATGCGTACTTTCAATCGGTACTTGTTGTTGTTGTTAGTACTACGTGATCATACACATTGCAAATGTGTTCCTTCATTTCTACGACGCGTAGAGGTGAAAGGTAAGTAAGACTTGTGGAATGGAATAAAAGTTTCTAATGTTCGTCTATGCGGCGACAAGACTTTTTTTTCCATAAGGAGCATTTTCAGTGATGGAATGGCGAACAGTGTATATCCTGATCAGACTGTGCGTATGCACAGGCTGATATGGATCTACACTGGTCGCAAAGCCCAGTTGGAAAATGCTCCTTATGAAGAAAAAAAAACAATCAGCAGCTCCTCCCCCCTGAATACGATACAACACTAATAAATGCAGTCTGCTTATGCGGCGGCATAGAATTATTGAGGTTGTTAATTTTAGTTCTATACGGTGTCTGAATTTCTATTATTTTTCTGTAAACATTTAGTTCTGATTTTAGGATTTACCCGTCCCCATCAAACCATTTGGGATTCGAACTCGTTAACCAGGCACAAAATGACCATAGCTGTTAACAAGCTGTTAAATTCGATCAAATAAAATCAAATATACACGCGAACTTTAATGTTCCTATCATTTAAACGGTCTTATGATTTATATCTACGCTGCGTAGACGCGAGAAGTAAGGCTCTCTACGCCACTTAAACACGAACATAAAGGTTCTTAATGTCGTAATGCGAGAAGTAAGGCTCTCTACGCCACTTAAACACGAACATAAAGGTTCTTAATGTCGTAATGCGAGAAGTAAGGCTCTCTACGCCACTTAAACACGAACATAAAGGTTCTTAATGGCGTATGCGGTCAGCGCTCCAGATAAGGAATTAGTAATTGAGTATTTTCACTCCATCATTTCTGAAGCAATTGGGTATTTCAAAATTTTAATTGTGTCAAATAGAACCACACTACTGTTTACACATCATCAGATAGCACTTATTGAATAGTTTGCTTCTAAATGAAAACACATCTTGGTATGTCATTAGAATTGTCTCCTTGGAGACAATTCTATTAATGAAAAACCAAGATATGTGTTTTCATGGAAAAATAAGAAAATATGCTATATTTGTGGTTTGTTTATTGTTTATTGTTTTCTGTAGCATGATAAAGATACCTGGTCCACACATTTTTCATTGCTTTTTGATACTCACTACTTCTGATTTCAATTGGGTTTTTGGCAATTTTAATTGGGTATTTACGCAAATACGCACCTTATCTGGAGCGCTGTGCGGTGTTGAAATGGATGAACGGCAATCAATTATCTTACTCTTTATGTCTACACTGTGTAGAGAAAAAATTCAGATTCTTAAAGAAACGCAATTAGAATTCTTCATCCCTCTTTCTGCCCGCCGTAGAAACGTAATGTACCTGACGAACCACCATACAAAACTCCTTTCACGAACCACCTTACACAACTGTCTTTCAAGTCTAGTCATGTATGACCATCCACACATACTGGCAGCAAACCTATACATAGCGACATAGCTATTAACGCTATTGAATTGCGTACAATAAATATATACAGGTTTTACACAGAATAGGACGTGTATAGGAGTAAAGCTTAACTCAACACGGAATACATACCAGGTAAAATTATGTTCAGTAAAATTCTATTAACTATGCTATAAAGTTTCAGATAATGTTTAATATGATTTCCGATATGTTATACGTGTCATTTCGCAACATGCAGCGGGTTAATATTAATAATTCCCAACCGTGTTGTGTGTATGTGGGTCAAACACCTGCAAATCACAGGTTGAAGTAACGGACCGAGGTCTATAAATAAAAGCATCAATAAATTTCGCAACATGCAGCGGGTTAATATTAATAATTCCCAACAGTGTTGTGTGTATGTGGGTCAAACACCTGCAAATCACAGGTTGAAGTAACGGACCGAGGTCTATAAATAAAAGCATCAATAAATGAAGAAAAACAAAGCTATTTTTTTTTACCCCCTCCATATAATTCAGTATACTACTGAATTATATGGAGGGGGTAAAACAAAAAATTAGCTTTTTTATGCCACCGGGTTTCGAAGAAACGGGTGTTCATTATTCTTCATACCAGTATGTATTTGTGTGACCGGTTTAGAAAAAAAGGACCTTTCAACAATCGGACCAGGGCGCACGATGATCACGTTCCGTCAATATAGCAATGTTTAATTATGTCACTAAGTAAGCCATTTCTATCCTCCTGGTAAGTTTATTTTAGAAACATTCTAAATTGATTGACAGTCTATATTCCCCCCGCATCTTTGATTCAAGTCTGGGGTGGGAGGGTGGCCAGTACAGTACAGTACGCGGACATACTTGTGATATTTTCTATATCCTCATGGTTTTTACTCTCTATTTTCCCGCCCATAGTCTAAAAATAATGTATGCCTGCTGCTCCCTCATAGCTTAGTAGGTGAATATTGCAAGGACATTAATAACATCTGATTTTCATGTCATTGACACATTTATTACTATAACCTCACCACCGACTTTGAAGCTATGGACACGATACAATGAGTGGTATGTTTTGCTCAACTACGTGGTCAGTTCTGTCCATTTACTCCTTGGTCCGATTACTAATATCGTGGTCACTTGATTATTTATAACTAAAGTATATAGCTAGTCCGTTATGTCCTGGACCGTTATGTTCTGGCCCGTTTTGTCATGGGTCCTATATGTTCATGATCCGTTATGTCCTGGTCCGTCATGTCTCCGGTCTCAGTAATTACATCAATGTTCCGTTATATCCAAGGTACTTTATCTTCATGGCCCGTTATGTACTGGTCCGTTATGTCCATGTCCATTATGTCCATGTTCCGTTATATCCAGACGCCGATAGGTTGAAACTCGGTTTTGTCCAACTTGGTCCGTTATATCTATGTCCTGGTTCACTATTTAGGGCCCGCCTAGATTTGGCGGTGCCCTATAGGTTTCGTCCTGTCTGTGCGTCTGCCTGTCCGTCCAATTTCGTTTTTGGGCCCTAAGTACGTCGACATACCACATTTTCTAGTTCCTGGTCCGTTATGTCTATATGGACCATTAGGCTTATGTCAATCGGCATAATCTGATCATAGGCTACGTTGTTCGCCATTGTTTATGAGGAATCCGTAATGCCGTCTTCAAAACCACAGATTGTAAGTGTGTAAATATGTATAAAACAAATAATTAAAATTACACTTGTGTCTGACTCAAATATGTCTCTAAGTTCATTTTGTCAGGTGACGCCCAACATAAAAATATACACGACAATCATAATTGATGAGGTGAGTGGTGGGGTCTCTACGACACAAAATATTCAGATACGGCAACTTAACCCTTTCAACACCATATGCCTGTATAGTGGTATTGTTATGATGATAATTTAACTAGATGATGGGTCACATTTTACAATTTGAATATGTATGCGTATATTAATATTATAGTATCAATAATTATAGGTCTGTATATTATTTTATAAATGTTTCAGGAAATGCATGTAAACTGTTGGAATAGTCATACTTGTCCAATCATATTGATGTTTGTATTCATTTTAACATGCAGGAAATGTGCAGTTCAAATATTGTGTTTACATTGTCGAAATATGTTTCTGTAGATGTGTATTTTATTATTAATGATCAAACAAATATCATTCTGGATAAAGTTATGAAGGTGTAATATTGATAATGGGTCTCAAATATGTGGTGATAACAATGCCATATATAATCTCTAAGTTTGCATCTCTACATATGTAATACAAGCCAGGTAATACATGTATGTCTCGTTCTTTGTTCCGCGTTTGCCATTTCGCAGTTAGCCCTTGTAATAACCCGCTTTGACGGTAAATTGTTGATTAATTATTGATATTACAAAGCCTGAGTGACCACACCTTTTGTCTCCGCCCAGACTGAATGTTCCTGCATGAAATATGGTTCCGCCTGGATTGTCTTTGAACAGACAAATATCATTGGTGGAAACCCACCAAATTATTAATCCTAACATGTTTGCAATTTCCATACTAACATTGTGAAAACTATACTGGCAGTTAATGAAAAGCTATTGTAGTGTCAACACCTGGAGTTGCCAGTGTTTGTGCGGAATTTCCGTCACTAGAATTGTATAGACTTGTGCTTTATTGTTATTCATATTTTAGAACATATTAAAAGTTTAAAACAACATGACTTCAACCGTGTAATAATATTATAGCCACGTTCGTAATAGTATTGTCAAAAAGTGTAGATCCAGATGAACCGGCTCGTCACTTTTTGCAAGTAAGTTTTATATTTTTAAGAACAAAAACACACCCTTTTCATAAATGGATAAGTCTGAAAATAATTTGTTGATGCTTGAATTCAATTGCATGGTTGCAAAATTAACATATCAAAATCCATTCCAGTTACTTAGGGTTGAAAGGGTTAACACTGATAAGTATCCGCCAATGTGGACCAGTGCAGATTGAATGACACAATATACTTTTTATCAGATGTTTGTTTAGTGCACAATTTGCGACGTACATGACATATTGCAACCATTAAACATACATCACAGTATAATGCTTCACCAGTCATGCATCTAACTAGCAATATACAGTGGAACCTCAGGATGTCCGGTTTAGAGAGGCTCCACTGTAAAACAGACGGACGCATACTCCAAGACACGCGTGGGTTTCGTCATACATTTCTCGAGTCACACCAACATTTTCACGATGGGAAGTGGCTCGTAGTAGGCTGCTCTTGTTCAACAGGTCCTCTTTTGTGACCTGGTGACGGGACAACTATACCAAGGTCGTAATGTTTATATTCGAATTAAAATACCATATAATAACATGTTTTGCATTTCTAAAAAAGTAGTTTTTGCGTCTGGTGCTATGCTATGCTGTGTCTTTGCTAAGTCCCATTTTACAACGACGGATCACATACATCAACCAGTGTATACCCAATAAAGACTGCTGAGATGTTGTCTACACTGGAATGTGGTTCGAGATGACTAGCTACTGCTAATGTCATCTATTTTTCCAGCTCACTGAAAAGTGTCGAATTCAGAGTAAATTGATGACAGGCATATTTTGTCGGTGTCGTATATCCGCCTCACATACAATCAAGGGATGGGAACATTCAGAGGATGGTTTCTGTTGTCACGATATGGAATGTAGTGTTCTCCCAGTTAAGCTCATGAATGAAATTGACAAACTGGGCCCAGTTGCTCAAAACCTCTGTTAGCTTAACGGGCTGTTAAATCCTTAAGGATTTAACAGTCCGTTAAGCTAACAGAGGTTTTGAGAAACCGGGCCCAGGACAAATATAAATTCTTCAACTTATCGGTAGTTAAGGACTAGTGGCCACAACTTTAAACTTGCTAAAGATAGAAATAGGACAAATAAAAGAGCACATGCATTTTAACAGAGCGTCGTGAACGACTGTAACGCTCTACCACTATCGTGTGTCCAAAGTAAATCAGTGAACAATTTTAAAGACAACCTGAATGAGACATGGAAACGACAAATTTGAATATACCGTGCGCACTTCCCCGCGGGGACTAAGTTATGGTCGGTGGCTGAGAATGACTATATATGGTACCATAAGGGACCTCTACAAACACCTAGTGATTACCAATGGTTTCGGTAGTAGGCAAATAAAGCGGGTAAATTATATATGGACTTGATTCTGGTATTATTTTCCTTATCGCATCGCCGTTTTTTTCTCCTATATTTATTTCAAAATAAAAAATGTAAATTTCACATTAACAATGTTTTCTTGTAAACGATAATTGGATTTTTATTTATTGAACATTGGCTGCATATGCAGCCTATGCTCAATAAATGTAAATCTATCAACTGAAATTTCCAGACGATCGTAAATTTGCACTTACGAACATTTTAGTCATACGAAGTTTAGTGAAACGGCCCCCTGATCATTTGAAAATGATAACACACGAAATGTTGTGAAAACGTGATGCTGCATACTATAGTGACAACGTTTTACATTTTAATGTCTACAATTTTTCTCATAAAAAAACACAAACACCACAATCCGACGACTTAATAAACGTTTATCCCGTCCCGTGTCGCGTCAACAGAACTTATTAACTAATCAAGACGAGATAATATATCATGAAATCAATGTCACTAGTAGGCAGTATCACGTTTTTGACGAGATTTAGTCTTAGTTATCGCGTCCAATTTATCTGGCCTGGACGCGATAATTATGTAGTTATGACGACTTATAAGGTGTATTAAGACGACTTAACTATCACGTGTTCACATTAAGTACATGACAGAGATATGCCACCATATACATTAATGGCATGGAACATATGTACATACACTTTTTAACTTTGTGTTTACCAGAAGACTATAAACTGCAGAGACATGTACATTATAAATGTAAATCCTAATTGTAATTAATCTGGTATGACATTAATCCGTCTCATGTGTTTAATTGTGATAAAATAGTTTTATGCATTCTCTTTCAGGACGTAAGTTTTGAAGATGGCGAACAAGAGTTGCTTCATGGTAGTGGCCGCGATCGATTTTGGAACGACTTACAGCGGGTACGCCTTCTCCTTCAAATCGGACCCGGAGAACATAAAGACCAATCAGGTACGGACCTGCGTCATATTACACACACGACTAGATGGCGGGTGATACTAGTATTTAACCCACTCATCCCTAAATATCCGAAATTGATAGTTCAATGATATTTCCTGGACTATTATATTAACCAGAGAAAGTGTATTGTTTAATATCTGAAGAAAAGGCATATAGGTCCCGCATATCCAAGGTCAGACATTTGCTAACAACAATTGCGTTATGCAAACATTCAGTTCGAGAATAGAACTACTATGCCCATGAACGTAGTAATAGTAACGACGTCGTTAAACTTTTCCACAGTCCGAATGGCTCCATATATGCGTGTTTATCCCACCATGCATCTTTCCATCCAATAAGTCTACCCATGCACCCACGGTGAAGGTCAAACGACAAATACATTTGTGCTAAATATGTGTCCAGATTTGTGTTATTGTTTTGAGTAGATATATCTATGATCGTTACAATCCTATGTCAAAAAGTACTTGGTATATGTGGAAGCCTACGTCAGATTGACTTAAAACTTCACATACATTTCGATAATCATCCATATTTCATCTCATAGCACCTGGGGCGTATCCAGCATTTTGGGGAACGGGGATTGTCTAGTTGCGAAGGTAACTCTTGCAATATACTCCCGTACCGTCCGAGCTCTTCGAAATGCACTTTCCTGTGTTTAACGGCATTTAAATTCAGACTCCAACTGGTGGTAAACTGTGATCTATGTAAACCCCATGGCTGAACGTGGGGGCGGGGGGGGGGGGGGTTCAACCAGATCCGCCCCTGAGCATAATGCATAGTGCTAAGTTCTACACTCGAGAATGTTTTAAGCTTAACTGAACCTCCTCGACGGGCGTAAATCGTGACATTCGACACTCGTTTTAGTTTTGTGACATCCACGTGCACATGGGATATGGTGAGAATCTATCATTTCAAATTCGTAATAAAGGACCGAATACGGGTTTCCGCTAAGGTAATCTCATTGCAATATAGACTGCCGGCGGATAATACGACATCAGAATTGTACGATACTATGCTTGCGATACCACGATGACTATAGTTATATAGCACGATAATCCGATAAGACGATGGCGAAACTACGATGTTATAGTAGTATCGACATCGTGTTGTCGTGGTACCGCCATCGAAGTAGTGTGCAATATATCGTTATCGTACTGTCATTATATCGTAGTAGCGCCATCGTGTTATCATCGAGGCAGTATCGTAGTATGGTCAGCGTACTATCGTGCTGTCGATCCGATAGCTATATATCACGATGACCTTAACGGAACATCGTAAAAAAAGTGCTTGTTTAATTGTAGAACTGGTCAAACCAATTGATCTCACTGAAGACACCAACGTCTGTATTAGTGGATCCGGAGCAGAAGTTCCACTCATTCGGATACGATGCAGAAACGACGTACTCGGAATTGATTGAGGACGAAGATGATGAAGGGTGGGCGCTATTCCGGCGATTCAAAATGGTGCTACATAACAATCCGGTATGTATTATAGGAATGAATGGCCTTTTTGTGGAATTTATCGGGGTATAAACTTGGAAAAGGCGCGGGAATACTGGACGAAGGCCGGAAGGTAACTGCACCTCACGGTTACGGAAAGTAGTTCGCGTGGGAGTTTACTGGGATATAATTTTTGGACAGAGACTTGCTACGGGCCAATCAAATGTTAGGGAATTGTGTAAATAGTTTTGTGGTGGAATTATTTTGGCGTATTTATGCCATCCAAGTACATAACATAGTGATCAGTAAATCGTCTTAATACAGTCGTACATAGTCTTAACTACATACTATCTCGTAATGACCAGTTGGAAGTTGTAGTGACATGGTAATTATCAATCACGTCAAGACTACTTACTAACTATATCCGATTTCACCAACATTTCAATGTATACTTATCTTTCTAAGTACACTTTGAGGGAGAAATTTTCAATTCAAGGATAAAATGATTAATTTTTTATAAAATATTTTCTGACAAAATTATTATACTGAATGTATTGCATTATCATGATTATCACAGCCATTTTGGTAATAATGTAATACATTCAGTATAATTGTGCATACTTTTAATCATCAAATATATGCAGTCGTTAGTTCTAAATTAAATAATCATTTCGGGAAAAACGACGATTACTCCCTCAAAGTATACTTAGCTAGATGTATATAAGTTAGCAATTTTGAAATCGGCTACTGGCCATGAAAATACGGTAATGCAATATTTTAATTAAGTCATCATACTGTGTGGTTACATATTTGTGCGATCCATTGAATGTGATAGCTAAGTCGTCTAAATTAATGTACACATTGTAAGTGATCTTAACTACATATTTCTCTCCCATTTACAAATTAGTAATTTGTCTCAAGTCGTCTTAACTACGCAAATGTCACGTCAAGACGATTTAATAATTGGCCAAGACGAGATAAATTAGACGAGATAAAATGTGACAATCAGATTTCTGTAATTTCTGTCGTCAAATTAAGACAGTAGGACGACTGGGTACTTTAGAATCTCGTCTGAAAAAGTTAGTAAGTTGTTTTGAGATATGTATATACATAGCGCCAAGACGACTTTCTAACTGGCCGAGATGAGATAGCACACCTGAACATCGATGCCACTTAATTATGGGTATGTACAGTAAGCTATGTGCAATAAATAGTAGCGTGCATATCGCCATATTACTGAGGTTATCGACATTATACAATGAAGCACATAGTCCCATGTTATACCATCAGGAGGTATCGAACCAAATAGAAGTTAAAGACATCGGCGACAAGGTGAAAATGCCCGCCAAGACCATATTCGCCATGGCAATTCGCTACCTTAAAGATCACATACTGGGGACCTTGAACTCCAAGGATTCCGGGAAAACTCGAGGGGTCAGAGTTGAGGCCAGCGATGTATTTTTTGTATTGACTGTACCGGCGATATGGGACGACAAGTCGAAGTTGTTGATGCGAGAGGCTGCTTTCGAGGTACGGGACATATATAATACCAGTCTAGTGCCTTTTGGTAACAAGTATATCGGGCAAGGCTAGGAAAATCGTAGGGATTCTCCACGGAATTCCTACCGTTTCCGAGCCGAGCCTGATAAACTTGATATCAAAACACACTAGCATGGTATGCTGTTTATCAGGTAACAATTTATGCTACATAATGACCCGATATGACATGGTTTAAACTTTTTTTGGAAAAATAACGCTGGCTTGTTTACACTGATGTGATTCGACAACGTCATGTGACATTTTTCGACCAATGAAACGACACTTTTGTAATACATGTAGTTGTAACCCGGATGTCCGTATCTAGTCAATGCAGGATACGACAATTTGTTACCAGTCAGCGTGTATTCGGTCAATGTAAAAAAGTGTTACATGATAAACGTGCATATCATGCACATCATTGCATACATTATTGTGCAATATTTGCTTGCAAGTAAATACATTGTATATTTATTGCATAAAATTGGCCTTCACAATGCTATATATATGGATAGCTTCAATCGATGAAAATTGGCATTCACAATGCTATATATAGATAGTTTCAATCGGTGAAATTTATTTTCACTCGTATGTCTAATGGTGTAGTTTTCAATGTCAAATTTCAATAGTAAGATACCACTTTCAAAATGCTGTAACACAGACATATAAACTAGATATGCACCTCAGTTCAAACATATACTATCTTATCACTGAAAGTGATTACCGATGGGTCAACTTTCCCGTCCTAGATCATGGAATATATGCAATAAATACGAGTATTTTATCTACACATTCAGGCTGGAATCAACACGGACCAGTTAGTCCTTGCGCTGGAGTCGGAAGCCGCCTCAATATGGTGCCAGACCATACCGTTGGTAGCGTCAGGACAGGACTGTCCCATAAAGGTGCCAGGGACCAAGTACATGGTGATTGATCTTGGAGGTAAGTGTCATTTATTATATAAAATGCTCAGTGTAATATCATAACAAGGTTTATTATAAATTGAGAAATTTCCACGTACGTGATTGGCCAGATGCTTGACACGTGGTTTTAAATAAAAAGTGATATTGACCTGAGAAAAGCATATCGAATTGTTGTATTGACCTATCCGATCCTATTTGTACGAAATTACCAAGGGCCGAACTGATTATCGACATAAGAAACAATTCAACCTATCACAGATCCTGTTACCAACCATCAGCGTAACTTCGTCCACGGTCGATATCACTTTAATAGGGTCGATATAACCACGTATTGACCTCACAAAAAGGCAATAAGTGTTTTTATATTAAAATCATAATACATTAGTGTAACAAATATGTAAATGAGACCGCTACAGAAAGATGTACTCAATCAGTATATCTTCAATACATGGTGTTATGCTGGTGCTATAACTCATTGACTTTCACCTGATTGATCGGACTCAGAATAAATAAAATATAACTGCTTTTGTTTGTTTTAATAACTGTAATATGATATTCATTATATTCTCTGACTGAGTTCATATGCATATCGGCATAGAATCGATCGTTTCTTATGAATTCAGTAAGCTTGATTAATACGTATCATATTAAATCACCACTCATGTTAGATCCTCTATGTATTACTTTTAACTTTGTTCTAAAATCATTATGAAAGCCAGACACGGTACACATTTGAGCGTGGGATAAATAACTTAGAGCACGGTTGTCTATGGCACGCCGTTTTACTATTTATTCAGAGTAAAATATATCTCTTTGATTCAATAAGATATCTCTTTCAATCAACAAGATATCTCTTTCAGACAAACAGATATCTATTTCAGTCAATAAGATATCTAGTACATGAACAAGATATCTTTATAAGTAACAGATATCTTCCTCAGTCAAAGAGATATCTTATTGATAGAAGAAGATATCTTATTTACTGAAAGAGATATCTTATTGACTCAAATAGATATCTTATTGACTGAAATAGATATCTTATTGTCAGAAAGAGATATCTTGTTGACTCAAAGAGATATCAATTTCATCATACTAGATATCTACTTCTCGGAAAGAGATATCTGTTTGAAAATAATAGAAGAGATATCTATTTGGCTCATTAAGATATCTTATTGAAGGGAAGAGATATCTTTTATTGTGAAGTAGATATCTAGTATTTCAAAAGAGATATCTATCTAAGAATTTAATAAAGATATCACTTTGACTCAACAAGATATCTATTTGACAGTTCAAGATATCTCTTTGAGTCAAGAAGATAACTCTTTGAGTCAACAAGATATCTAGTTTGATGAAAGAGATAACTATTTGAAGCCTTTCAATAAGATATCTGTTTCGTTTCATTTTTTAATTGTATAAATGAATTCTCCCTACCAGGAAAATATTTCCACCATCCCGCTGATGGACCACAAAATCAACTTATTTATTTACTGTTTTCTGATTGGACAATAATTATATGACTTGCAGGGAGCAACAGTTACTGTTAAGTAGTCGATCAAACAGATATCTATATGAAAAAGTCAAATAGATATCTAATTGATTTAACAAGATATCTCTTTCACCACAGAACATATCTGTTTCATACAACAAGATATCTGTTTGGCTATATAAGATATCTTATTCATAGAAGTAGATATCTGTTTCATTGAATCTAAAGAGATATCTTATTGACTCAAATAGATATCTTATTGACTGAAAGAGATATCTTATTGACTGAAAGAGATATCTGTAATTCTGAAACAGATATCTATATTGTTATTATCATAGAGATATCTATTTCAGAGTTACAGATATCTCTTTAAGTCAATAAGATATCTCTTTCATTCAAGAAGATATCTATTTCAATCAACAAGATATCTCTTTCTGACAAACATATATCTTATTGACTGAAATAGATATCTGTTTGTCAGAAAGAGATATCTTGTTGATTGAAACAGATATCTTATTGACTCAAAGAGATATCTTTTACTCTGAATAAATAGTAAAACGGCATGCCATAGTTGTCCGCCTGTATGGTTGATAATCCGCTCGCTAAAGCTCGCGAATTATCTCCTCGTAAAGGCGGACGAACCGTGCTATTAATATTACATGTATTACAGGTGGGACAGCAGATATTACCGTCCACCAATCGCTACGTGATGGCAAGGTCAAAGAGCTACACAAGGCAAGCGGCGGGGACTGGGGTGGCACGCAGGTTGACAAGTGCTTCATCCACATGATAACTACGGTAATGGGCAAAGACGCCATGGTGAAATTCATCCAGGAATGCACGGGAGATCTCTTCGACCTGATCAGAGAATTCGAGACAACGAAACGAACCATTCAAACCACAGCTAAGGGGAAGATATCATTCAAGCTCCCGGTGTCTTTAAGGGAATTCTCACAAGATGAAAAGAAGAAGAAAGCGGCGCGCGGTGGCTTCTTTCAAACGATGAATTCGTCGATCTATGGGAAAAAAGTCGAAGTGAAAGGGGACAAGTTGAGAGTGGATGCTGTGCTAGCGGTTGATATGTTTCAGTATTCTATTAAGAGTATGTGTAAGCACATTAAAGACCTTTTAGATCATCCACAGTTGAAGGATGTTGGGACAATTTTACTCGTCGGCGGGTTCTCCGAGTGTCCTCTTGTTCAAGACGCAATTCGAAAGAACTTCTCTCACAAGAAACTTGTGTTTCCATTCGAAAGTGGGCTGGTTGTTCTGAAAGGAGCAGTGTTGTACGGTCACAAGCCGACGGTCGTTGAGACGCGGGTGGCAAGATTTACATACGGAATTAAGTCCCTTGTAGACTTCGACCCGGAAGTGCATCCTAAAGCGAAGCGCCAAAATGTAGGCGGAGCTATGAAATGCAAAGACGTGTTCCGGAAGTTGATCGAGGTGGGAGAGGAAATTAAAGTGGGTTACACGATTACGGAAGCTGGAATTCCGGCGTCGGACAAGCAAGTGCACGTTGTCTATGAGATGTATATCTCAAAAGACCCGAACCCGGAATTTGTTACGGATCACACGGTCTCTAAACTGGGTCAGTTCCAGGTTAAGATACCAATGGCTGAGAAGAGGGAGGATAGAGCATTCGAGAGGGCGATAATATTTGGTGACACAGAAGTCATGATGCAGATTAAGATTTTAAAAACGGGGGCAACGCAAACTCACTATTTCAGCTTTTTGTAAACTATGCAACATGCCCGTTATATAAAATTGCTATGCCTATGTAACCGAGACAAATACTTTGGATAAATAGAATAGTAGCTAGGTTAGTGCCGTGAATGGGAAAAATATCTGGTGCGGCACGGAAACGGGATGTGCTCGGCAGAGCCTCGCCCATCCCGTTTCCTAAGCCTTGCCAGATATTTTCCCCATTCACGACACAAACCTACTATTCTCTATGTATGCACATATCTTATACACTATGATTGTATCTTATAAACATTAGTAGATAGCGCATGTAGTATAACGTGCTGTAACCCATTTCATAAATGTGTTATGTCACACGTGTAATAACACCTGGAGCGAATTTGATTTGTTGGCCGCATCACGGTAATTCGTATTATGCGCCAACGTTATGTCAAATGAATAAAACGAAAACGTTCCAAATAACATCCCCAATGGCGCGACAAAGTCACGATGTTTTGATTGTTAAAATGCGCTCCCGTTTGGTAATATGAAGACCTTACAAAGAACGGGAATATATAATATGGCATATTTATAATTTATTTATTGCTAAGTATTAAAACTATTTTTCTCGTTGGAGATTTTCAGCTCCATGCCAAAATAATAATGACGTCTTCTCACTAAAATGTATCTGATATATATTGGTTTCCAGATCAATCAATGTCACGTGCCAGTACTATACTGAACAGTAAATAATGCATCCGTTATTATAATGTAAGTGGTACATAATATGTTAATGTGTATTCAGTATCACACTGTCAAGTGATGATGATTGGTTTCCGGATCAATCAATGTCATTTGCCAGTACTATACTGAACAGTAAATAATGTATCCTTTATTATAATGTAAGTAGTAAATTCAATCGGTTAATGTGCATTCAGTATCGCGCTGTCAAGTGATGGTGATTGGTTTCCTGATCAATCAGTGTCGCTTGCCAGTACTATTGTGAACAGTAAATAATGCATTCGTTAATATAATGTAAATGGTATATTCAGTCGGTTAATGTGTATTCATGTGTTAATCGAGTATTGTATGTTCAGTATCGCATTGTCAAGTGATGGTGATTGGTTTCCGGATCAATCAATGTCGCTTGCCAGTGCTATATTGAACAGTAAATAATGCATTCGTTATTGTAATTTAAGTGGTATAATCAATGTGTTAATGGGTATTCAGTATCGCATGGTCAAGTGATGGTGATTGGTTTCCGGATCAAGCAGTGTCACTTGCCAGTACTATTCTGAACAGTAAATAATGCATCCGTTAATATAATGTAAATGGTATATTCAATCGGTTAATGTGTATTCATGTGTTAATCGAGTATTGTATGTTCAGTATCGCATTGTCAAGTGATGGTGATTGGTTTCCGGATCAATCAATGTCGCTTGCCAGTACTATTGTGAACAGTAAATAATGCATTCGTTAATATAATGTAAATGGTATATTCAATCGGTTAATGTGTATTCATGTGTTAATCGAGTATTGTATGTTCAGTATCGCATTGTCAAGTGATGGTGATTGGTTTCCGGATCAATGCTATATTGAACAGTAAATAATGCATCCGTTATTGTAATTTAAGTGGTATAATCAATGTGTTAATGGGTATTCAGTATCGCATGGTCAAGTGATGGTGATTGGTTTCCGGATCAAGCAGTGTCGCTTGTGAATCTGATATTTAACACGTTGTCAAATCAGTTTGCATAATAAAGTCTAGTTTTCAATCAATATTGAATGCTACTGTGTGCCACACTGACAATTGATCATTTCTGGTTTTAGGATCAAGCACGATCACATTCTCACTGCGTTTGACGTCGTTGTATGTTCCATTGTGCTATCTTCCTTTCTTTTATATTACGTTATATTCTAAATGAACACCAAAAGCATTACTTTAGAACGTGAAGTATTGGATATCAACATTATTACGAAACAATGAATATGTATATGCTCGTGCATCATGAGCCTCTGTAGGCTGGCTGTTATCATCAGTTGTAACTTCTTGTAATATGTATATGTATAACAGGTTGCACTATAAGTAAACTATATACATGCACCTAAACCTATCTTAGTTTTCCGTTAGTTGGAGTGTGATATCATGTGATAAACAGAATCACAGACTCATTTGATATGAAAGCTGCCCAAATTTTGCGGCCATATAAACAATTCAAAAACAATATTTTTTTCGATAATATTAAATTAAATGAAAATTTAAGAATGGGCCTTCTTTTTATTTCGTGAAATTTGGTCAAATATTGGTTTTATTACGAAAAATTAATTTCTCTATGGGAATTTAACATGGGGGAAAAAGAGGTAGAGTGTGGGAGGAGTTAAAAAAACGAAAACATTTGGAACTTGACTCCGAAACCTGGCTAGATATCTTGGAAATGATCTAACTAAGAAAACAAAAGTTAAATTTTGAAAATCGGTCCAGGATTACTGAAGTTCTAAAAAATTTCCCCATATCCCCATAGACATCTTCACTCTGTGAAGATGTCTATGGGGATTTAACATGGGGAAATTGTTTTTTCGCAATAAAATCAATATTTGAACAAATTTCACGAAATAAAAAGAAGGCTCATTCTTAAATGTTCATTTAATTGAATATTATCAAAAAAAATATTGTTTTTGAATTGTTTATATGGCCGTAAAATTTGGGCAGCTTTCGTGAAACGGACTATAGTCATTAATTGTATGCACCTCGCCAGAGGATCGGTGCATAAATTGTGCGTGACTCGTTTCATAAATCTCATATCAAATGGAACCTCGTTTGAGATCCTCTATATCTATTATTGTATCTTACACAGGCTATATGGTATAATATTGCCCGTCTGGAGGTATCTTCACCCGAGGCGATAGCCGAGGGTAAACATACCTTCAGACGGGCAATATTACGTACACCATATAGCCTGTGTAGAATCACAATAACGTATTTGTCATACCGCAGATACTGTAGATCCTGTATAATCCGAGATTCGATTTTCTACCGTCAGTCTTAATATAAAGGCATAAATGAACATTTTGTTTTTTTATTAAACGAAAACAAACTAACTATGGAGTAAGAAATCCATCGAAAACGACTTTATGACAGTTTTTTTTATATCGTGTAATTTAATTTATATTCCACTGCTCTATCGATCTGCTCTCCCTTTGGCACCTCTAGAATAATGCGACTGGTTCCCAAACATTCGCTGTCATTGCTACGCCGCGGTTTCGTGCGTGGAACCCATAGTTTGTGACATAAATATAGCCGTGTCACGAAGGCAAGCTGTTGAGATTTGAAAAGCAATTTTCGTTATTTAATTTGGCTAATTTTTCGCTCATATTTTGATTAGCGAAGAATATTTATGGAAAAATAAACAATAAAGACTGGTTTTGAGTGTACAATTTGTTACTTGTATTGATCAATTCGGGGTTTTATTGTGTTTAATGAGGAATACAATTCGCAATCGGTAGACGCTTGCAAAATGTGTCTTCATTGGACGCGAGGCGCCGGAGGGGAATCGCAATTCCTGTATGTCCGACGGCCTTGGTAGGTCATATAATATATATATGACCAGGCAAGCTAGCCAATCAAAAGCCGAGAAACTTATCTGCGGTATGACAATGCACAATACAATAACAACCACATATCAACCTCACAAAAAGGCGATAATTGTACATGTATATTATTTTCTTTTTTTTTTTTTTTGTAAATGGCCGAAATCTGACCAAACCGAACATATTGCATTCTAATGCACTCTATAAATATCACGCAATCTGATTGGCTGATGGTCATACATTACAGGTATATCATTGTTGATGAACGGTCGCAAATTATTTCAATATGTATTCCTACGCCAGTAGTAAATGAGTGCATTCGAAATAGGTTAACCGCATTGTAATTTTGAAATTTGCGGCGTATATCAGAAAATGATAGGTCGGAAAACATGTTTTAATGGCTCTGCTAGCGCGTCGCCATTAAACAGATTTTCCGATCTATCATTTTCTGATATACGCCGCAAATTTCAAAATTACAATACAGTTAACCCTATATTCAATACTGACCAGTATATATTTTGATAAGTCTGTGCACAGTAAACATATTGTGATTGACAATTCGGGCATGGTCTAAGTTAATTGCAAAGACACTAACACCAATTGTGTCAGATCGTGACACATGATGCTGATACCTTATGTAATTATTTTATTGATTTTATAAAATGTTTCAAACAAATAATATGTACATATACATGCATATAATTTTCAATATATGTTTGTAGCCAAATTAGTGTTCTCCATATATATATATTTATATATCAGAAAAAAAATGACGGTCAAAAATCGACCTCACCGCAACCGGGGAATGTAACAAACGTCAAGGTCATACTATATACTTTCAGGGTCACTTTAAATACGTTGAACGATGTTAAATAAACTACAAACACACAGTTCCAACATTTCGAGCCGAAACGTTGGACCGACACGTTGGGCCAGTACGTTGGAACAGTAGATTGTGGTTTATTAACCGTCATTCAACATATTACTGCAGAAAATATATTTTTTGAGATTATTATCAATGAATTATGATGTGCGCATGAATAGTTATACAATGACGTGTTTTCCCGCGTTTTAACGTTACGTTGTGTGACGTCAAATGTGACGTCATGTAAACTTTTTGACATCCAAATTAAGCAATTGTTTCTATGAACCAGAGAAATTTGAGTGCATGTTTGGAATGTGTTCAATCACATTAACAGATCTAGATTAGTCGAGACCCTTTCCAAATTTTCAAATAACTTTATTTTGACTGTAATCAAAATTAAACAGTTTGCATGGTAGCTCGTGGTTTCCAAGAAAACAGGCGCGCAATTATGGGTGTTCTCCTCACGGTGTATTATTTGTAAGGAGTTGATTACTGGTTTTTCACTCACAGCGAAACCAGTGCAAATAATTTGCAAGAGTGTAATAAATGTATAGAATAAAACATTTGAACTCAATATGCATGTTTCTCACTCATTTGTTAGTACCAGTAACGTACATAGAGCATAATAAGTTCCCCCAAAAAAACACGGTTTCTTTGTATACACTGGCATTCACTATAGGAATGAATGGCCTTTTTGTGGAATTTATCGGGGTATAAACTTGGAAAAGTCGCGGGAATACTGGACGAAGGCCGGAAGGCCTCATCCAGTATTCCCGCGACTTTTCCAAGTTTATATCCCCGATAAATTCCACAAAAAGGCCATTCATTCCTTATAATTCCAGCATTTGAAATAAATTCATAAAAAAAAATGTGTTTATTTTCCGTTTTCTTAAGAATTATTTTAACTGCGCCTGACGGTTACGGAAAGTAGTTCGGCATGGAGTTTACTGGGATATAAATTTTGGACGGAGACTTGCAACGGACCAATCAAATGTTAGGGAATTGTGTAAATATTTTTGTGCTGGAATTATAGTGCAATAACACAGTGTGTTAAACACCATAATACACTAGATTAATAAATATGCCAACGAGACCGCTATAAAATCAGAATAGCATTACCGGCACCCTGTGTTATAGCCAGAAAATTAGGGTTATGTAAGGTTGAGTATGGAAGGGTATGAGTTGAATCTGAAATTCACCTCACATATGCAGGCCATTGTCAAACACAGATCACTGGAAAGTTTAACAAGAGCACCACAAAACGATGCAAACGCTCGTCTACAGTGTTACACTCCAGTAAAGGTTAACCAAGATTTAAGAGCAAAACAGTGCTAAGTAATTTAACTCTTTGCATGCTGGGAAACTTGTGGCCTATAAATAGTTAAACAATAGCGGACAAAAATCATCATATTTTGTTTTATTTCTCCTTGTAAATATCATGAATATGAATATGGGTACAGAACTGTGGTCGAAAATAGTTTACCATTGACAATGTTACCAGAGACACCTACATATGTTCGATGCACTTTACCCTGATTTGATCGGCTATAATAACATCATGCTCTGCATGACTTTTCATATTTTGTTTTATTTCTCCTTGTAAATATCATGAATATGTCTTGGAATTTCATTAGAATTTAGTCCTGAGGACTCAATTCTAATGAAATTCCAAGACATATTTACAGAGAGAAATAAAAAATATACTCCTAATTTGTTTGGCGGATATTTTCACCGCTAGCATGCAAAGAGTTAATCGGAAAATAGGTCAATGGCATGGATGGGCTGATGGTTTATGTGTGGGTTGTGGTGAGTGATACAAGAAAGAATTTGTGTCCAAGTTTCGTTTACACAGACCAAGAATATTTTGAGAAAAGTACTTGAATGTAAACGTTAACCAAGATTTAAGAGCCTAACATTATAATTTATTGCTAAGTAATTCAAGCGGGAAAAGTAGGTCAAAGGCATGGATGGGTGGGACGATTGTGGGTGGGTTGTGGTGGGTGATGTACGAGGGACATTGTGTTCAAGTGTCATGCAAATTGGCCAATGGGTTGTTGAGTTAATGACTTGAACGTAAAGGTTAACCGAAATCCAGACGCGGACGACGCGGACGACGCGGACGACACCGGACTGGTGACAATAGCTCTCTCAGATTTCTTCGAAAACGGACGAGCTAAAAATGACATTTAGGTATGTAGATAAAGACGTTTCTTGAATGTGTACAAAACTTAGGATGATCCCACATAGAATACGTCTCAAATGTATGGTCGGTTCTCTACAAACAGGACACTCTTCTAATAGAAAACGTCCAAATACCAGCTGCTACATTAGTGAGAAACATACATCAGAAATGCTACACTGAACGAATGCAGTCAGATATAAGATGTTTACTATAAACAGCGATTACAAAACTAGAGGTCACTCCATAAAGCTACAGACGCAACAATTTCGAGTGGACACAATGCAATATGTATTCAGTCAACGACTAATATATTAGTGGAAAAGCTTGACGAGTACCCAGAGAAACGTATATGGTCTAACTTGACCCCGGCTTCGACAACAACAGGTATTCTTAGGATCCAGCTTTTCTTTCTCTTCTCTTACTTTGTCATATTACACAGTCGCAAATAAACTTACTGTATCATGTAGTATCGGTAAACAGCTTAAGTATCTCTCACTGACTTGTCCATTCCAAAGTCACTTTTGGGGTCATTAAGTGTAAAGAGGTCAAACGAGTTCAAAAACATATTTTATATCAGTAGATGGACATGTACGTGCATATTTCATGCTTGAACTATCAGATAACGTTGTTTAAATTGTTGAGTATTCTTCCTTAGGTCTCACGGGACAGTGGGCGGCTAGCTTTAAAAAGGGGGTGGACGATTTTCTATAAACTTCACTACCGACCCTGCAAGTTACACCAATGTGTCTAGAAAAAATATTTTTATGAATATTTCTTGACTTTGGGAGGCTTGACTAGGTGTATTTTTCAGAGTATTTCATAATTCTACGAAACTGAATGTTAGCTCCGGTTGATTTTGACATCTTTGAAAATGGCGCATGCTATGCTGTCTCGCCGGTACGGTTTTGCGTCAGAATTTAAGATATTTTTCGGGCATTTGTAGCGAAAATTTGAGGTGGTTATGATCCCGCTTTGGAATCATTTTCAGGAAATGGTGTGGTGTTACAAGTGATAGAACAAGACATAACAAAGTATATGTGCCTCACGTTTTCATGAAAACTATTCCAACAAATTCAGTCTTGTTCTGGCCAAATATAGGTGGGTGGGATAACTTTGTAAAAACATAATTAACACATCTGATGCGTTACTGCAGTTTTATTGTGCGCGCGATTTGTACTTCATTTGCGAGTATGTTTCAATATTTGTCGTCACAGCCTCCTTAACAGCTTGTGAGAGACGGTGATTTTTATAAGTCACCCGCGGCCCTCAGAAAAACGGTAAATTTTGGCTATTTTCAACCGTCCCTTGATGCCTTAGGGCATATATGAAACTATGCGGTTGTATGGTGATTCAAATCGTTGTATATTTTGCGATTTTCAAGATGGCCGCCAGGTATCAATATTCTGTCTTGATTATTATATGGCGTTTGGTACTTACATTATGCGTTTACATACATAGAAATACGTGTAGATATCTTATAAAAAACAATTCACCACTGACAAATTCATATAAATACAAGATGGCCGCCAAATATTCACCCAGACGCGCAGTAAATGTGTGTGGAATAACAAAAATAAATAACTACACTTTCACTTTTATATTTCAGTGGTTTGCCTTTTTTTGTTATTATTCCATGTGTTCTTTACAAAAATGAATGAGTAATATATTTATTATTTGACCATGTTGGGATATTCAAGATGGCCGCTAATTGTTGCTTAGGCTCATAGGCGCTGTTGGTTGACAGCATAGTAAAGAAATGGAACATAATTGGAAATCATATTTGTAATACATGTATTTTAAAAATGCGAGGCTTGTGTTCCAAACTGTACTGAATGATATTTTGCCGCAATTAAAGGTAAATCAAAGATGGCCGCCAACATGGACACAATTCTGACAAGTATATATTAAGTAGGGTAGTCATCAACGGCATAGCATATGCTACACCCTAAAATCAATGGTTCAGTGTTTCCGATGACAACATAAAGAATACTATTGTATGACCGCCATTTTGGTTACCAAGATGGCTACTATATTGCGTAGGTTTATAATATGAGCTATCAACAAAATATTGGTGCAACTCATGGATAACAATAGTTTCTAGCTGTATTATGGTAATGGGTAGTAAACAACTACATAGTCATGATCTCGGATTTCAAGTGAAACATTTATGAATACATGTTGACAATGTCAAAGGAAATAAGAACGTATTACAGCTAGGTATTCATGTATTTTGAGTGAATCCACATAATGCCCGTGTCTGATACCTGTATTCGGATAGAAATAAAATACAGTGGCAGGTTGGGAACATGTGAATGGTAATTTAACGGTGGGGTTAATTCTTTCTGGGGAGCGCGATATCCCTGGCTTGGCCCTTATTCACATGTTCTGCTTGTAGGCGAGAGTTGAATCCGGCTAACCCTGTTATAATACGATCAGTGCTAATCCTACTACGTTTATGGGGAGGAGGGGGGCTAAGTTACTATAGTGTGGTGAAGACCTGACAGTTGATCCGGTTTGTCTAATGTCATGGCTGGATAAAAAATTATGCAAATATCCAGTTACCCGCCCCCAACTATACATATGAAATTAGCCGCGGATAGTCCGTTTAAAGCCATTAAACATTAAACCGTCTGGAAGTCGTCTATCATTTTATCTTTAACATGACCATGAACACCAATGTTGCATTTCAGTATTGCAACAGGTCCGTAACCACCTCCCTCGTCATGCCTTGGTGTCCACTGGTTCATGCACTAAAATAATAATTATTTTCAATACGTAGTCATTTTATAATATTTATGCAAGCAGGGGAGTCGTATTTCGTGCTCAGTCTTTGCTGAGAATGTATGAAATGGCATTTCAGACCACCTGACTTTCACAATTGTCTGGGAGAGCATTGCCCAGGACTCCCCTAGCTGCATCGGGCCATTCAAGCCCTCGAAAAGACTCCCTGCTTCAAAATGTATTGTTACGGGCCTGTTGCATACACCGAAACCATCAGATACCGGTACATTCCATGCGGATATTGTGTCATTTTCCATTATAACTAAGCCTACTATCTATATATGAACAGCCACAATCAATTTATTAATGCGGTGCACGAAAGGGTAGGCACAGAGATTAAAATATCAAAGGGAAGTTGACGAATTCAGAACTTGACTGGCTACGTAATAACTACCATTATTCACTTCCCATATAATGAAAGCAGCGTGTTTTCATAGCGCAGAAGTATGCTTAGCTTTTTGTATATGAACATAAACCACGCCATTGCATTTTGGGCTCTATAAGTATTATGCTAATGTCCTCATTAGTGCGCTATAGAAGACACTGATATGGGAATATCCATTCTACTGAGTTTGCATACGTTATATTCACACCATTTATACTTGAAAAGTATTTATCGACACATTTATTATTATAACAAAGTCGTAATATTGACGACAATAACATGAACATGGAATATGAAAAACTTGGAAACACTGCACATGGACAGTGCGAGTGTGCTTGTCGGTATAGTAAGAGATAACGTCAAGTACTTGAAAATTGGGGAATGATATAACATATACATATCGTATATACATGTAGAGTCAATGGTGTGATCATATATGGTCATCGAATCTCAGGTTATATACGACACATGATGAAAATTGTTGTTGTTGCCAACAATAAAATAACTATTAGATGACGTATCATTTAAGTAGTCATATGCCGGTAGCCATGCGCTAGGAAGAGTAAGTACATGTAGGAATAAGTTAATTAGCCAGTATATGTGAGTCATATTCACATTACTCTATACATGTATATCTACGAATTCAATGCATGATGTTGCCCATGCCATTATATCTCAGTTCACATAATGATATAAACTTCGCCATGGCCGGTCCCAAGCCCGGATGAGAAAGGAGGCCAGCACGCCTACCACGTAAAACAAACAACCGCTACAGAAACCAACACACACTACTGAAAACCAAACGGACCAACGGTATCGAACCCGGAGAGAGAGAATGACGCGGACTAGTCTGCAGACAACGATACTCTCTTCAAAGAACGTCACACGGATTGCGACATGGAATGTCAGAACATTCTACGAAACCGGAAGAACCGCAAAAGTTGCCAAAGAGATGGAGAGGTATCCTGGTACTAAGCGAGGTGAGATGGACGTCAGCAGGAAAACTGACCATAACCACAGGACAAACACTACTGATGATGATATGCATCAACACGGAGTGGGGTTCCTACTTAGCAAACAGGCGAACAAGAGTCTGATGGAATGGGAACCAATCAACGAGAGAATCATCACAGCACGCTTCTGGTCAAAGTTCCAGAGATTCAATAGTATACAGTGCTATGCTCCTACCAACTAGGCTAGCCAAGAGGACAATGAAACCTTTTACGAACAGCTTCAGAGAGTACTTGATCAAGTGCCAAGGAGAGACATCATTTTGGTCATCGGTGACATGAATGCTAAAGTTGGTAATGACAACACCGGAATGGAATTGGTTATTGACAAAGAAGATCTTGGCGTCATGAATGAGAATAGAGAGCTCTTCGCTGACTTCTGTGGGAACAATGACATGGTGCTAGGTGGAACTACTTTCCAGCAAGAAATATCCACAAAGCTACATGGAAATCTCCTGACATGGTTACAGAGAACCAGATAGATCACATAGCGATCACAAGACGATGGAGAAGATCTTTGATGGATGTTCGAGTTTGTAGAGAAGCAGCTATTGGATCAGACCATGAACTGGTGGTAGCCAAGCTCAAGCTTAAAATTGCAAAAGTGAGGTAGACCGGTCTCCATAGACATCCACACTTCGACACCTCCAAACTGGATACGAAGGAGAGCCGACAAGACTTTGCAATTACTGTCTCCAACAGATTCCATGCCCTAGCAGCGCTAGATGAGGGCTTAATTGAAGAGAAATGGGAACAAGTCAAGGAAACATTGAAGTCCGCCTGCGAAGAAACATTGGGGTATCGGAACAGGACATAGAAAAGCTGGTTGTCCGATGAAACTATAGAAAATATTGTAAAGAAGAAGGAAATCAGACATCGAGTGCTGCAAGCCAGAACCAGAACACAGAAGCAAGCCATGCAAGCAGAGTACAGCAACATGCAGTAGGAAGTTAAGAATAGCGCCAAAAGGGACAAAAAGCTGCAAGTTGACCAGATGGCCACACGGGCACAAGAAGCAGCAGACAAAGGAGACATGAAAACACTGTATGATATCATCAGGAAGCTATCAGGACGGAGCAGCCGTACAGACAAGCTGGTTAAATAAATCCAGCGACGGTAGGACTTCTCTGCGGCACACCAGTTGACACCCCACATGACATACCAGAAGGCGAGGAGCTGAATATAAATACCGGTCCTATCACAAAGGAGGAGATCATCAAAGCCATAAACAAACTCAAGAGCAACAAAGCAACCGGCCTTGACAGCATTCCACCAGAAGCTCTAAAAGCAGACGCATATTCTACTGCGAATGTCATGATTGGGCTAATACAAGACAAATGGGAGAATGAAGAGGTCCCAGCTGAATGGTGGACAGGGCTCATAGTCAAGCTGCCAAAGAAGGGAGATCTGAGTGACTGTCAGAATTGGAGAGGCATCCAACTCCTATCGTTGCCAATCAAGGTTCTAACGATGATCATATTAGACCGCATCCAAACAGCAGTGAATGGGATATTGAGGGATGAGCAAGCTGGATTCCGTCCAGGGAGGTCATGTACAGACCAGATTGCCACTCAACGAATTATTGTGGAACAGTCACCTCTATACATCAACTATGTACATTAATTTTCGAAAAGCATTCGACATGATAGATCGACCTACAATCTGGAAGATTATGAAGTTCGACGGCATCACAGAGAAGATTGTCAACGTTGTTCGAAGCATTTACAAGCACACAATCTGCCATGTAATACACAACACTGACATTTCCTCGCCATTTGCTGTGACGACAGGAGTTAGACAGGGCTGTTTACTGTCACCACTGATCTTCTCGCTCGCCATCGATTGGATGAAGAATGTTACCAATCAGCCAAGAGGCATATACAATGGACCTTCACCAAACGCTTGGAAGACCTGGACTTTGCAGACGACTCTGGACTACTGTTTCACACACACAACCATATACAGGAAAAGACACATAGTCTCAGTAACATTGCGAAGGATACTGGCTTCGACGATCAACGCCAACAAGACAAACAGCATGCGGGTGAACAATACACTCGATGCCCCAATCATGCTGGAAGGCCAGCCCATTGAAGACGTTGGAAGCTTCACATGCCTTGACAGTGTCGTACGTGAGCCGGACAGGGGGTTCAGATGAGGATGTAAAAGTCAGGATTGGTAAAGAGCGACACGCCTTCAACATGTTGAGGCACGCGTCTGGAACAACAGAAAGATACGCACCAAGACCAAGCTGAGGCTCTTCAATTCCAATGCGAAGACAGTGCTGCTGTATGGCTCGGAGACCTGGAGCCACACCAAAAATATTGAGCAGAAATTGCAGGTGTTCATCAGCAACTGTCTAAATTAACCTGTATGTATTAACTGTAAAGTTACATTGTAAATTTAGAGCAATAAAATATGTTTAAACTAAAACATCCTGCGGAGGGAACAATCTAGCATCTCAAGGCAAGCATTGGACTGGAATTCACAAGGCCGGAGACGAAGAGGTCGACCTATCACGACATGGAGAAGGACTCTGGAAACCGAGTTGCGATCCATCAGGCTATCGTGAGGAGAAGCAAAGCGGGCATCCCAAGACAGAGCCAGATGGCGAACAGTGGTGAAGGACCTATGCCCATGTATGGGCAAAGAGGACTAAGTAAGTAAGTAAGTCATATAACGATAGAGACGTCCTAGCAAACCGAATCTCTTTGTATATGCCACATAAAACAATAATCACCAATGAAACATACGTTATCGGGGTTTTCTGTAATATTATGCAAGTACATATTGTATTATCAAACTTGAGTGAGTTTTGCACTCATTTAATTGATCCATTTGCACTTAATGAACCCAAAAAGGTACATGCCCACTTAGTAGGCACTATATAACTATTCTTTATAGGAATTAAATAAATGTAAATTGTGTCACTTTTTCACCAGTTCTAAAAATTACGAGTGCCCGCTATATATATATACTATTATTTATATATCTGACACAATTACCCCACGTATTGATTGGCAATCATTTTATATCAGACGTAAATTTCCACACTGATATCAGGAGCGATAACCGTGTTTCCTTAAAATGTTAACGGACATTACTATTTATTCTCTGTATTTATTTTTTGATGTGCTTTATAATTTGTCGAAAATATTATGTTTTTCAAGTGAAGCATTTAATTAGTATTACAAAATATCATGCCTCATTTGCATATGAAAATAGCCTGATACCACCGCGCGTCACTATCAGTAAAATAAATATTACTAAATGAATATATCTGTAGATAGCGGGCACTCGTAATTTTTAGAACTGGTGGAATGGTGACATAATTTTACATAGGCGGCGGAAGCCGAACATTATTGGGGCGGGGGGGGGGCCCAATGTTGAGGGCCCGAAGGGCCCGATAACGCTAGGGGGGTCCGGGGGCATGCGTTCCCCACGGAAATTTTTGAAATCCAAGTGGTGTGAAACGCCATTTCCTACATTCTCAGCAAAGTTCTCAGCAAAGTTCCCAGTACTCATGATTACACAAATATATTAGAATAAAAAATCCAAAATTTACAGAATTATTGGGGGGGGGGGCAATTATTGGGAGGGGGGTCCTAGGCCCCCACACCCTCCCCGCCCCCGCCCCCGCCCCCCCCCTCCGCCGTTCCGCCGCCCCTGTTCAACTGTTCAACAAACAGCAGTAAATTTCCAGTTTGCTATCACATGGGTTCAGTTTGGCGACACACATCCACGGCTTTGTTGGGGTGATACACAACATTTGTCCGAGTGTGTATATTACATTAACCTGTCTTAGATTGTCTAAGTGACATACCAGCAGTTAACTGGTTTCCTTATACATGTATTATGGCATGTTGGGTGGGTGGGCTTTTGGCCTTCATCTCTGGCTTTGAATACTGGTATACACATTTTCTATTTACAGCCAAGGAAGACCGCATATATAATACAGTGTGGTGTAAAGGAAAAAAGAGGTAGTGAATGGGTCCTGAGCCGCAGGTTCAGGACCGTGAAGCACACGTTTGGAATTAAAGACACAGTGGAGACAGTGAAGCTAAAACTGGCAAAGGAGTTCGGGCTACTAGAAGGAAATATGGTCATTTTGAACATGGATAATGAAATGGTAGCAGAAAAAACTAGTGTATATGAGTATGTTCAGGAGAATAAAAAGTACATAGGAACAACCAGGTTGTATTTAGGCATAGTGGTAAACAGTTGCAAACAGATTCAGCAGCAGAGGAAAATTCCATGTCAGATGACAATGTGTCTACTCAAGAAAGCCAGAAACAAAACGAACCTATGCCATCTGAACATGCTGGAGGAAGAGAAAAACCTTCCGATGATCTTACCGCAGCTTTCAACTGTATCCAGAAGGAGTTTGAAGACGACCACGTGTCTACTCAAGAAAGCCAGAAACAAAGCGAACCTATGCCATCTGAACATGCTGGAGGAAGAGAAAAAACTTTCGATGATCTTACCGCAGCAATCAACTGTATCCAGAAGGAGTTTGAAGAAATTAATTCCAGAAATAAAGATCTGGAGCTGGGAGAGCTGTCGACGGTTGACAGGACAAAGTTCTGTCCTGTGTATTTAGATGCCAAGGTTGTGTTTTTTATGGCAGATAATGAAAAATCTTACCGTACTGTAACAAGTGGATGGGGTAAGTTTGTGTCAATTCCAGTTGCAGATATGAATGAATTTGAACAATTTAAATGACAAGAAGAGTGCAAAGACATTTTCATGGCTGATGCTGCCCTTTTGTACTTTCTTACCAATGTATGACACCGACAGCGAGACCGTCAAGGTGATTGCAGTGGCGGATACAGTTTGGAAATTAAATTCTGATGTTGCTGTTCAGTATACAGAATGGAAACAGCAAATCTGTAAATGTCTACAGTCTACATTGTAATTGGCCCGAGTTGTTCGTGTTGGTCGTGTCACCCACACGGCCTAAATGATAAGATTGTTAAGAGACATTATATGGTTGTTTTGTAAGTTCATTTGTTGTTTTTTCCTTCAAAAGTAAATCACTAATTCAAATAATAAAATAAATATAGTTATATCACATGTTATTTTTGTCACTTATGAAGAAATATCTTCCTTGCAATTAGTTCACATCCAGATTAAACATACAGTTATGCACCTATAAATGCCATCCCCCTCTCGGGGGTTGGGCCGGCACTCTGGGAATTAGACATCTCATTTGTGTGGCTGTCTAATTTTCTGCCTTTGGAAAAAATGCATCTTGGGAAGACATTGATATGTGCATTAACTAATAGTTTGTATCATAGCCAAAAGGCTTTTACAATTATAAATACACGCACCCTGTTCCAATACCAGCTTAGAATGTGGTATAAGTAAAGGGGTGGAGCCTAATTTAATGAGATGTCATGCTCTAAGTGGTTCAGTTAGAGCATGGCTGTGCAATAAGTGGTTGCAGTTAGGTATTGCAAGGTTTTTCCTCTCAATGATGGTCCAGAGAAAATCCGTCTAGGTCTTAGTCTGCTACCAATCTCCCATAGCTTGAAGACCATTCTAGGTCTTAGCCTGCTATCAGTCTCCCATAACTGGATATTGATATACAATGTCTACTACAACAATGTGGGGTGATTCATTGACATAATTGCGAACAGTGTCGCCCCTGATTCAACTGCGCAGATGCTCAGTCTGATCTGGGGGCACGCTGGTCGCATAACCCATAATACCCTTTTCTGCAGTACAACCATCGATCTGCCTTTGTCCTAGTCACAACATCCATGTCCAAGGAAGTAGCCCAGACTGTCCTGTCTGGAATATCAGCCAATGAAATCATGACAGCTGAAGGGACTTTCATGTCTGAATTCTGATTCGACCGGATCCATCATTGACTGACAGCGCGCGTGACCAAAGCAGCGCCTGTCAAAATCAAACACTGCCCAATTTCCATATATGGCTATGACACAAAACAGTTAGATCGATAAGATATCCCGTGTATAAAAAAATGGAATTCTATGCGATGTAATTATGAATAAGGAACATACAGAAGAAAAAAGTGTTACAATCCATCCGTAATTGATGAAGATATCGCACTTACAACGTGAAAAACAGGCAGATCTCACGTTGTAAGTGCAATATCTTCATCAAGTATGAATGGATTGTAACAGTTTTTCTTCTGAATGTTCCGTATCATAATTACATCGCATAGCATTCCGATTTTTTAAATAAAATGTCGTTGTTGTAAAATAATCGTCAAATAGTAAGATCAAAATATTGTGAAGGACCGGTGGTTTCAGGGCCGTGGTTTGAGATGGTCTATTGATAATTTGCATATATTTCAATGATCAGTTTCGAAAATAAATCAAACGCTTCACTCTGATTTGTCGGTAGATTCCATTCTCGATGAAGCATAAGTGAAAGTGCCCACTCCGAAAACATATCTTGGCATCCATTTTCGTTTCGTTGATAATTGTATACTGCTGTATTAATCTTCGCCATATTTGATGTATTCCAAGGCGCCGTCCTGTGTGTTCCAGTTATGACTGAATTGCTTGGATTATTTCCTCAACAGGTGACTCTGTTTGTTTAGATAGGAGACCCAAGTCCTTCATATATCGCTGAACAGTTCGCACATTGTAAGACAAATGAAAATGTAAAATTTAGACGAATGTCATCTTTAAAAATTGTGGCTGTGACTTGAGAAATGGGTTTTCTGGAATTTCTGGCCAGAGTAGCTCCTGATCAAATAGCACACTCATGTAACCTGATAACGATCTACCGGTATATTTTTTGTTATATGCAGGACGGGTGTTTCATTGATGGAATGGCGAACAGTGTAGAACCTGGTCAGAGTGTGTGGATGAGCAGGCTGATCTGGATCTACGCTGGTTGGAAAACCCATTAATACAGTAACAGCCACAATTAAGAATAGTCACGTACATGTAGGAGGTGCCGTACTTCAGAGCAAAGATATACCTGAGCAACATACACAATGGTTATCAAGTTTTTTTTTAAATGAAAAAAAACAACATATTTGAGATTTCTTAGAAGGCGATTTCTTAAGGTATAGTTCTTCAGTATAGTAACCCTCATCGCAAACATACCTTTTCCAAATGCCAGTCTTTTTCCCCACTGCAGCAGCAATTTCAGTAGAATTATAGTTTTCTTGGAAATACTCCTGGACAAGCTCTTTATCTATATGCGGTGGTTAAAGACAATTGATTTAAGAACTGCACTGTCAGAGTTGTCAATCTTTCGCGCTACACACTTTTAAGACGATATAATTATATGGACTAAATGGTGGGGTTTCATTAAATTATTCCTTGTTGTATATGAGCTGTGACGTCGACCCGGACACGATATTGAACTGCCGAACATACAATACACACACGTACGCACACGCACGCACACACACGTGTAGGCTATACATTCAAACACACGCACGGACATGGGTACCACTATATGCCCTTCCGCCACTCATAATATCGGGGGCATAATTAGGTACTGAACCTATGCGACAAAAGATAAAAGGTAAATGGACAGAAGTGACAAGCGACAAAGTGCGCAACAGCAAAATGCTCATACAGATGCCAGGAAGAGGACGAGATGCGGAGCATCCAAAGGGGAATTAATATAGGAGCAGTGTAGCACCATCGAGAAGAGGGTGAAGAAGGTAACCTAATGTCATATTCAACATGAAACCATGGGGAACTTTAAACAGTGTAGGCCTACTGTCCATGATGAAACCCTTGTGTTTCTTTAATCAGGGTCGTTATAATATAACATGTTATGCACGTGCACAGTGTATGGCTAGCCAAAACCAGCGGTATATACCAGTCTATAACATACACATACAATGTCAAGATCAATCTCATAAGACATACAAATGTACGTTGAAAGGATACATCCGTCCATATCAGTGTCCGAATTCAACACTCCTTTCAGCAATTACCAAAACGTAATTAGCAAAACGCATTTATCAATTTTCATAAAGCAATTAGCAAAAAGCAATTACCAAAAGGCATTTAGCAATTAGCATGGCGCACCGGCCTTCCATAGCTAACTAAGAGAAAAGAACATCACAGAAATAACAAGTGAAGAGAAAAACAAGCGCCTGATTACGACAATTTTCGTATTCAACAACAACAACAAATTACAACACCAAAATATGTAACCTTTTAGTCCGCTTTCTTTTAATTCCCAGCAGGTGTGCTGAAATTCTACAGGTGTAGGCAGTCTAGCTATTTAACTATTGCAATGTTATCAACTTTTCAGTCACTGACCACATACACAGGTGGAAGGCTCGGAGTTTGTGACACAAAAAATCCCCATTTTAAAAAATCGCATTACCCCACCCACTTGGTCTCGTACTGTACAATACGTTTAATATCTAATCATGGTAATAGATGGCACATATATCTAGGCACAGCATGTAAGTATCAAATTAATATGTAATAGGCGGTACCTATATACCTTCGCACAGCATCTAAGTATCAAATTATTAAAACATTGGTGTCAATGAGACCATAACGTCGTGGAAATATGGCGCCAAACGGTGTGACGCCATGACGTTACAAATACCGCCTGACGTCAGTAAACAAGTATACAGAGAATATTCCATAGTACATTTTGAATAGCGGGAAATAATACACGAGTGCATCGGCTTCCGCGTAAGCTACGAGTGAGCATGCAACGAGTGAGCGTAGCGAACGAGTTACTTGCATGGACACCGACGAACACGAGTGTATTATTTCCGCTATTCAAACATGTACGATGGAATATTCTATTTATTACACTTCCACGGCGGATATTAATGTACATTTAGTCTATTTTTGTGGCTATAATCAATGAATTGTGATGTGCGTATGAATAGTTACACAACGTCGTGTTTCCCACGTGTAAGTAGTTGATTGCGGCTTTTCTCTCACAGAGAAACCCATGCAAATAACTCACAAGAGTGTAATAAAAATTGATTAATAACTTGGCAAATTCTAGACCAGTTACCAAAATCTAACTTGTTTTCTTAGATCATTTCCAGCCACTATGGCTAGCTTTCAGAGAGGAGATGATTTCATTATTTTTTTTACTTCATCCTCCATACGCCAGTATTTTGCTTTGAGCCATGTTGATATGCTTGACAGACACTATGAACCCATATTATCTGACAAGCTGACCATCCAAAACGCGAGAAGTTTATCTGATGTATGACCGTTGCGTACGGCGTCCGCTGCCATTTACATCTGACTGACCCATGTAACTATGTGACAGATAATTAACTGTCACCGGCTGTGGTTTCTTGTGTACAGTTGTAGTAGACAAGAAACTAATGACAGGCAAGATTTACTTTTTGGTATTATGAAAAACAATAGGAAATTTAAACATGCTGAACTTATACATGGTTGTAACCTATAGTCTGGTCTGTGTCGAATCAACAAATTATGTCAATAAGACTATAACGTCACAGGAATATGGCGCCAAACAGTGCGACGTCATGATGTTACAAATATCACCTGCTGTCGGTCCGACGTAAACAAGTAGACATTTGTTAATAACTTGGCAAATTCTAGACTGCTTTTCAAAATCTAACGTTTGTCTTCTTGGGTAGATCATTTCGAGTGAGTATGACTAGCTTTCGGAGCTTGTTTTACTTTGCCTTATTTGTGCAAAATACCTGGGTGTAACTGTGACAAACAACTTGTGCTGTGCTGGGACAATCATGTAGCTTCCATCTGCAACAAAGCAAACAGAACCTTCAGATTTCTCAAGAAGAACATGAAAATTGCCTGAAAGTCGATTAAGGAACAGGCCTATTTCACACTTGTTAGACCCCTGCTGTATTAAACGAACAGCACAACACCTCCAGTGTCACCAGCATGCTTACCAGACTCGGGTGGAGGTCTACCGAGGACAGACAGTGGGACATGAGACTGTGCATAATGTACAGGGCAGACGGAGAACTCGTGGCTGTCCGTAAAGCTGGTAGACTAGTATCTCCACGATGATCACCAACATGCTTACCAGCTACTGACGAGCCATATTGATGCACGGAAGCTGTCATTCTTACCACTAACTGTTAGAAACTGGAATGCACTACCTACTACCTCTGGGTTGAACATGTACTGGAAAAACACATAGAAATGAAACAGGCCATGTTATTTTGTACAGGGAAGCATCATAAAATTGATCTGGCGTATCTAGTGGGTGCACCCGCTACCCACCTAAAGTGTATGTTGTTACCTCTCGGTTGAACCGTCTCGCCGAGTGGTAACAACATATATTTCTGATGAGAAACAAGAAAAATAGCAGAAACAAATATTTACATTCCGTTTTTAGCCAGGTTTTTTTTTAAAAAAAAAACCCCAGGCTATTGGATTGGCGAAAGCCGGGCGGGCGGGTGGCGTCCACAATCAATGTTAAGTTTTCGTGTTTGAGTCCATTTCTTTGTTACTGTACCACCTAGGACCACCAAACTTTCACAGCTTCATGATCAAGGGGTGCCCACCACATATCACTATCCAACATGTTACCTTTTTTTGCCAGGTTTTTTGAAAAAAAATCCAGGCTATTGGATTGGCGAAAGCCGGGCGGGCGGGCGGCGTCCACAATCAATGTTAAGTTTTCGTGTTTGAGTCTATTTCTTTGTTACTGTACCACCTAGGACCACCAAACTTTCACAGCTTCATAATCAAGGGGTGCCCACCACATATCACTATCCAACATGTTACATTTTTTTTTAACTTGACCCATTTTTTCCGCGTAGTCGACTTAGCCATTTTCAATGTTAAGTTTTCGCGTTTACAATGTTAAGTTTTCGTGTTCAAGTCCATTTCTTTGGTACTGTACAACCTAGGACCACCAAACTTTCACAGCTTCATAATCAAGGGGTACCCACCACATATCACTATCCAACATGTTACTTTTTTTTTTAACTTCACCCATTTTTTCCGCGCAGTCGACTTAGCCATTTTCAATGTTAAGTTTTCGCGTTTACAATGTTAAGTTTTCGTGTTTAAGTCCATTTCTTTGGTACTGTACCACCTAGGACCACCAAACTTTCACAGCTTCATAACCAAGGGGTGCCTACCACATACAACTATCCAACATGTGACCATTTTTTTACCTTCACCTATTATTTCTACGTAATTGACTTAGCCATTTTCAATGTTAACTTTTTAACGTACGTCTGGTTAGAGTTTTTTGGTTAAAACTTTTTCGTTATACTATATCTCTGCAACTGCTTCGCCCATTACCTTGAAACTTCACATGGGTGTTTATCATCATCCATATTTTCATTCTAACCCCCAACCGTGCGGTCCCTGTGCCCAATGTCAAGGTCAAATTACTTTTTTTTGTTAAAGTTTTTTCGTGTACTATATCTCTGCAACTGCTTCACCCAATACCTTGATACTTCACATGGGTGTTTATCATCATTGTCGCACCTGCTTGCGGAAAGCGCGATCCTGTGCCCAATGTCAAGGTCAAATTACTTTGAATTTTTTGGTTAAAGTTTTTTCGTGTACTATATCTCTGCAACTGCTTCACCCAATACCTTGATACTTCACATGGGTGTTTATCATCATTGTTGCACCTGCTTGCGGAAAGCGCGATCCTGTGCCCAAGGTGAAGGTCAAATTACTTTGAATTTTTTGTTAATTTTTTTTCGTGTACTATATCTCTGCAACTGCTTCACCCAATACCTTCATACTTCATATGGGTGTTTATCATCATTGTCGCACCTGCTTGCGGAAAGCGCGATCCTGTGCCCAATGTCAAGGTCAAATTACTTTGAATTGTTTTGTTAAAGTTTCTTTGTGTACTATATCTCTGCAACTGCTTCACCCAATACCTTGATACTTCACATGGGTGTTTATCATCATTGTCACACCTGCTTGCGGAAAGCGCGATATCGTCAGCATTTTGGCATACGTCCGTCCGTTCGTCCGTGTGTCCGGTTAAAGTTTTTTGGTTAAAGTTTTTCCATCTACTATATCTATTTTTTTAGTGTCCATGCCTCGCCCCAAGGCGCGACATGCAGGCCACGGCCATCTAGTCTACAAAAAGTGGGTATAATTATGCTATCCAAGTGTCTATGCTTGGAAAAAACCTGGCCTTCGTGGCTTTGCCTCGTTTCTTGTTTTGAACTTGACCCATTTTTTCGACTTAGCCATTTTCAATGTTTACTTTTTGCGTTTACAACGTTAAGTTTTCGTGTTTAAGTCCATTTCTTTGGTACTGTACCACCTAGGACCACCAAACTTTCACAGCTTCATAATCAAGGGGTGCCCACCACATACAACTATCCAACATGTGACCATTTTTTTTGCCTTCACCTATTATTTCTACGTAATTGACTTAGCCATTTTCAACGTTAACTTTTTAACGTACGTCTGGTTAAAGTTTTTTGGTTAAAAGTTTTTCGTTATACTATATCTCTGCAACTGCTTCGCCCATTACCTTGAAACTTCACATGGGTGTTTATCATCATCCATATTTTCATTCTACCTCCCTCCCGTGCGGCCCCTGTGCCCAATGTCAAGGTCAAATTACTTTGAATTATTTTGTTAAAGTTTTTTCGTGTACTATATCTCTGCAACTGCTTCACCCATTACCTTGATACTTCACATGGGTGTTTATCATCATTGTCGCGCCCGCTTGTGGAAAGCGCGATATAGTCGGCATTTTGGCATACGTCCGTCCGTACGTCCGTGTGTCCGGTTAAAGTCTTTTGGTTAAAGTTTTTCCATCTACTATATCTATTTTTTTATAGTGTCCATGCCTCGCCCCAAGGCACGACATGCAGGCCACGGCCATCTAGTCTACAAAAAGTGGGTATAATTATGTTATCCAAGTGTCTATGCTTGGAAAAAACCTGGCCTTCGTGGCTTTGCCTCGTTCCTTGTTTTGTCTTGCCCGCGAAGCGGAAAGCGAGACATAGGTTTTGCTTTTCCGGAGTCGGCGGCGTCATCATTCAATGTTAAGTTTTCGTGTTACGGTCATTACTTCAACACCTTGTCAGCTACAGTCATCAAACTTTATACATACGTTTACTATGATATCTACATGAATATAGGACTATTAAATATTTTTTGGCGGGCCCCAGGGTCTTCAGGGCCAAGGTCAAACTCTATTTGTTAATACATTCAATGTTAAGTTTTTGTGTTACGTTTCGTGTTTAATACGGTCATTACTTCAACACCTTGTCAGCTACAGTCATCAAACTTTATACATACCTTTACTATGATATATACATAAATATAGGACTATTAAAAACAATTTTGGCGGGTCCCAGGGTCTCCAGGGTCAAGGTCAAACTCTATTTGTTAATACTTTCAATGTTAAGTTTTCGTGTTACGATCATTACTTCAACACCTTATCAGCTACAGTCATCAAACTTTATACATCCCTTTACTATGAAATGTAGATGAAGGACTATTAATTTGTTTTTCTCGGGCCCCAGGGTTAAGGTCAAATTCTATTTTTTTAATACTTTCAATGTTAGGTTTTTGTGTTACGATCATTACTTCCAACACCTTATCAGCTACAGACATCAAACTTTATACATCCCGTTACTATGATATGTAGATGCATATACGATTATTAAAAAAAAAATTCTCCGGTCCTAGGGTGAAGGTCAAGGCGGAACAAGGCGAGACATTTGATTCCGCGGAATTCTTGTTTTTATATATGTATATATTCAAGGCCCGGGTGTCACCTCTTCAATAAGAAGGCCTGTATACGTCAGAAGCATTAGTTAATGGGACATTGCATTTATCTCTTCAAAAGAACACATACCTGCAGAAAATAAAATCTATTAAAACGTATCTGTAACTATGACTTGAGAATTGGGGCTTGTGCGATTTGTGGCCAGTGATCAAATAACACATTCATGTAGCCTGCTAACGATCTGTATTGCTTGTTAGAAGCACGATCGGTGCTCCATTGACTGAATAGCTAACAGTGTATATCCTGATCAGACTGTGTGAATGCACAGGCTGATCTGCATCTACACTGGTCGCAAAACCCATGAGCCCCATTTCTCCTGTCACAGCCACATCTATTCACATTATACCAATGCCATGTCTTAACAACAGTATATTTTCATGATATTAAAGTAATCACTCCCCTTTACGGATTAAAGTAAATTAAACAATAGATTTTTCATGTTCTTTAGTGTTTTTAGCTCACCTGAGCAAAGCTCATGTGAGCTATTGTTACCGCAATGTGTCCGTCGTCCGTGAACATTTTCAAACGTCTTCTCCTCGGTAACCATTGGGCCTATAGTCACCAAACTTCATGGTCATGGTCCTTAAGTAGGGGGATTACAAAATTGTTAAAATGACGTTATTACATAATCCAAGATGGCCACCGTCTAAAAGTCTAAAAATAGCACAAACTCTTCAAAAATCTTCTTCTCAAGGACCGCCAACCGGATTTCGACAAAACTTTGTAGGAATGATCGATGTACAATGCTCTTTCAAAGTTGTTAAAATGGTGACCCTGGGGTCAAAAATGGGCGTGGCCCGTGGGGTCAAAATGGGGTCAAATTTTATTTTTCACCAAATATGGTCATGTCATATATCCAATCGAAGGTGTCAACGAGGTGATCACTCTGGTGCATTTGTTGTCGAAATCTGATTGTTATGTCATCCAAGATGGCCGCTGAAAGGTCAAAAGGTCGTTATTTTATTAGAGATTTCAAAATTCTTCTTCACACGAACCGCTTGGCCCATGGTGGCCAAACTTCACAGTTATGGTCCATTGGTGAAGCCTTTTCAGATTTGTTAAAATGGAGGTCATCGCTAATCCAAGATGGCCGCCATCTAAAAATAGCATAAATTCTTAAAAAATCTTCTCATGAACGCCTGCCGGATTTCTACGAAACTTAGTAGGAATGATCGATGTAGAATGCTCTTTCAAAGTTGTTAAAATGGTGACCCCGGGGTCATAAATGGGCGTGGCCCGTGGGGTCAAATTGGGGTCAAATTTTATTTTTGACCGAATATGGTCACGTCTATATCAAATCGAAGGTATCAAAGAGGCGATCGCTCTGGTACATTTTTTGTCGAAATTGGATGGTCATGTCATCCAAGATGGCCACCGAAAGGTCAAAAAGTCGTTCTTTTATTAGAGATTTCAAAATTCTTCTTCACACGAACCGCTTGACCCACGGTGGCCAAACTTCACAGCTATGGTCCATGGGTGAAGCATTTTCAGATTTGTGAAAACGGAGGTCGTCGCTAATCCAAGATGGCCGCCGTCTAAAAATAGCACAAATTCTTAAAAAATCTTCTCATGAACCGCCAGCCTGATTTCGACGAAACTTGGTAGGAATGATCGACGTAGAATGCTCTTTCAAAGGTGTTAAAATGGTGACCCTGGGGTAAAAAATGGGCGTGGCCCGTGTTGTCAAATTTAATTTTTGACCAAATATGCTCATGTCATAGATATCAAATTGAAGGTATCGTTGAGGCGATTGCTGTGGTGCAATATTTGTCGCAATCGGATGATTATGTCATCCATGATGGCCTCCAAAAGGTCCATTTATTCGAGATTTTGAATGTCTTTTTTCAGGAACCACATGGCCGATGCTGGCCAAACTTACTTCATAGTAAGTTAAGATCCTTGGGTGAAGCATTTTCAGATTTGGTAAAATGAGTCATCGCTTAATCCAAGATGACCGCCATCTAAAGATAGCACAATTTTTTGTCGCGTCCGCTTGCGGAAAGCGCGATATAGTCGGCACTTTGGCGGTTAAAGTTTTTGGTTAAGTTGTTTGGTTAAGTTTTTTGGTAAAAGTTTTTGGTTAAGTATTTTGGTTAAGTATTTTGGTTAAGTTTTTTGGTTAAAGTTTTTCGTTATACTATATCTCTGCAACTGCTTTGCCCATTACCTTGAAACTTCACATGGGTGTTTATCATCATCTATATTTTCATTCTACCCCCCTCCCGTGTGGCCCCTGTGCCCAATGTCAAGGTCAAATTACTTTGAAGTTTTTGGTTAAATTTTTTTCGCGCCCGCTTGCGGAAAGCGCGATATAGTCGGCACTTTGGCGTACGTACGTACGTACGTGTGTTTGGTTAAACTTTTTGGTTAAGTTTTTTGGTTAAACTTTTTCGTTATACTATATCTTTTTTTTTAGTGTCCATGCCTCGCCACAAGGCGCGACATGCAGGCCGCGGCCATCTAGTTTTATATGTATGTGAATTCCAAATACCGTTATGTCAAAATTATTGATCCGGCAGTCGCCGGACCTGCCGGACTTGTTCCGATGGCCCTGATTAGAAGATGTGCATGTCTCATGAAAACTATGTACAAAATTTACAACATTTGCTGGAAGTGACATCGAAAATTGATGAACTGTTCATAGCAAATATAATAGAATTCTGCATTAGCTATGAAAATGTTGTCAACTTTCGATTACAGTTACAGAAAATAAATGTCAATTTTTTTTCATGAAAACTCGCACATCTTCTTAGGTACAAAATCACATGGCTTGTCTCATATATAAAAGTCAGGGCTCCAGATAAGGAATTAGTAATTGAGTGTTGTCACTCCATCATTTCTGAAGCAATTGGGTATTTCAAAATTTTAATTCCTGTAAGGCTCTACTACCATGCTGTGCCAAATCCGCGACCGTCCAACCGCCGCTGATCCCAAGGTCAAGGTCAAATAATTAGTCTCTTTACAAAACTTAACATCAGAGAAATATGTTATAACTTCTATTTCCTTCATCTAAAATGCTTAATATTTCACACATGCATTCCTGTAAGGCTCTACTACCATGCTGTGCCAAATCCATGACCGTCCAACTCCCGCTGATCCCAAGGTCAAGGTCAAATACTTGGTTTCTTTACAAAACTTAACATCAGAGAAATAAGTTATAACTTCTATATTCCTTCATCGAAAACTCTTAATATTTCACTTGTGCATTCCTCTAAGGTTGTACTATCATGCTGTGACAAATCTACAACTGTCCAACCCCTGCTGATCCCAAGGTCAAGGTCACATACTTAGTCTCTTTACAAAACTTAGCATCAGAGAAATATGTTATAACTTTTATTTCTTTCTTCGAAAATTGTTAATATTTCATGCATGCATTCCTCTAAGGCTGTGACAAATCCCCGCTGATGTTGAGGTCAAGGTCACATACTCAGAGGCGTCGGAAGGAAATTAATATTGGGGAGGCGAATGTTGACTGAGCGAAGCGGGTTATTGCCGCCTATTGTCCTCTTTAATATCAGTTTTAGAAATAAATTTCTATGAAACACAAAAAGTCTGGTGATCACACTTAGTCTCTTTACTAAACTTAACATCAGAGAAATATGTTGTAACTTCTATTTCCTTACATATTTAGAGGCACATGGGTCCATGCGGGGAGTATTCCGTAAGCCTCGCTTTACTGACAAATCTAGTTGATATGTGGCTGGATACATGAGGCTTATGAGTTTTGCGACCAATTCAAATCCAGATCAGCTTGTGCTTCCGCACAGTGTCACTCCATCAATGAAACACCTGTCATGCTTCTAACAAGCAATATAAGCTACAGGAGTGTGTGTTATTTGATCAGGAGCTGCAATGGTCACAAATTCCATAAGCCTAATTTCTCCAGTCACAGCCACATATATTGCAGAGCTCCAGATAAGTTGCGTATTGGCATATTTTACGCACCTATTTTAGCAGAATACATTGTTCATTTGTTCCCTATTTAAGGAAGAAAATCAATAATACATTAGTAAAAGTTAAATACGCATTGAATTTGAAATATGGGGGTATAATACTCTTTAGATACAAAACTTATTTGTGTTGTCTGTATCTATTCCAGAGCATGACGTCATCACTACAATTGCTGCTCGGCTTGCAAAGTCGTTTTCTGTTCAGAGTGGCATGCCAGAACAGTACTTTGTACGCTTTAAAATCGTCCCTGAAATGTCGTAATCCGGTGTATCACTCGAGAGTTCTATCCTTGAATAGGACATTTTCTTCCTCGTCTATCATAAGCTCAGATGATGAGGATGATAAAAAACGTAAGCCGGCCAGTAAAAGTACGAAAATCATTCCAGCCTTTGTGAATGAAAAGATCAGGCTCTTGGATGTAAAAGGCGTGTTTCTTGGGGAAATGGATTATTGGCGGGCCAAGCAGAAAGCGACTAAAGACGAACTGAGGTTAATTGATTTGGGCAAAGGGGAGCCCGAACCAGGTAAAGGTGATGTCCAATTACGATCGTGTAAGCTGGCAACCAATGAGGAATATTATGATTATTGGGAGGAGAAAAGAAAGTCAGATGAAACCGTTGCTAAGGAAATTACAGTGAAAATTAAAATTGCTGACAATGAGCTTGGTATCAAGATTAATAATGTAAGGAAAAAACTGCATCGAGGACCAGTGAAGTTTTGCATTCTTTACAGCAAACGGGACGATGAGGTAAGTATACAGTGGAACCTCTCCTAACTGCACACCCTGAGAGCACTCGGTGATTAATTTTTATCCCATCGCGTAGCGAAAATGGCAAAAAGGGATGCAAAAGACAAAGTCTTTTGCATCCCTTTTTGGCCATGGGATAAAAATTAATCACTAAAGTCGTCTGTCCGTCTGTCTGTCCGTCACATTTTCCATTCTGCTATAACTTCTTTATCGTATGACTGATTTGCTTCAAACTTCAAGTACATATTTTCATTCCCCACCCACCCTTGCTCCCCTCTTGCACAAGGTGAAGGTCAATTAACTTTGAAATGTCACATGCAGTAGATGCGGGCTTGTTTCTCCCATTCTCCTATTAACTTCTTTAATGTATGACTGATTAGCTTCAAACTTCATGTGCATGTTTCTCATCATTCATATTTTCATTCCCCATCCCACCCATGCTACTCTTGCGCCCAAGCCTTGAAGGTCAAGGTTAATTAACTCTGAAATTTCATATTCAGTAGATTTTCACATTCAGTAGATGGGTGCGCGTTTCTCTATTCTCCTATATTAGTGTATGACCGATTGGCTTCAAACTTCATGTGCATGTCTCTCATCATTCATGTTTTCATTCCTCACCCGATCCATGTTCCCCTTGGGCCCAAGGTCAATTAACTTCAAAATTTCACATTCATTAGATGCGGTCGCGTTTCCACATTCTCTGATAACTTCTTTACTGCATGCAATTAGCTTAAACATCATGTGCATGATTCCCACTATTCATATAATCATTCCCCGCCACACCCGTGCTCCCCCACACCCGCCCCCATGGCCAAGGTAAAATAACTTTGAAAGTTTACATTCAGTAGATGTGTGTGCGTTTTCCGCATTCTTCTATAACTTCTTTAGTGTATGAGTGATTGGCTTGAAACTTCATGTGTACATTTCTCATCTTTCATATTTTCATTTCCTGCCCCACCCATGTTCCCCTTTTGCCCAAGGTCAAGGTCAATTAACTTTGAAATATAACATTCAATAGATGCATGCTCGTTTCTTCATTCTCCTATAACTTTGATTGGACGATTGGCTTGAAACTGGATGTGCATGTTTCTCATCATTCATATTTTCATTCCCCACCCTACCCATGTTCCCCTGTGCCCAGGGTCAATGTCGAATAACTTTGATTTCACATTCATTAGATGTGTGTGAGGTTCTCCTTTCTCCTATGACTTGTTTACTGTATGAGCAATTGGCTTAACATTTCATGTGTCTGTTTATGATCCAACCACCACAGCGATGGGATACATGTGTTGGCGGCTTTATTGCAATGATTTGCAATCATGAAGTTATTCCAAATTAAGCATACATATCGTCCAGCATGTCTAGTTTAGAGAGGTTCTACTCCAAATCCAAAACACTCGGTGATTCATTTTTAGTGCGCCTTTCTAGTCGGCATCCGTCCGTCTTCTAAAATTTGAAAACTTAATGTGGCAATTTGTGATAATTTATGTTTACTTTCACCAAACGCTTCGATTTTTCACACTTGCCTTTCTCTAATAATTCTCTATCATGCTGTGACAAATCCACGACCGTCATACCCCCGTTACCCCAAGGTCACAATCTTAGTGCATTCACAAACTTAACATTGAGGGAAATTTGTTATAATTTCAGTTTCCTTTCACCACTTCTTGATATTTCGCACATTCCTTACTAATAGTTCTCTATCATGCCAAGCCAAATCCATGACCCTCAGACCCCTCTAACCCCACTGATTTCATAAGGAATCAATCAGGCTATGTCAAGTTTCTTTTGAAATCAGTTAACAAGTTTAATAAATCTCATATTAAATCAACACAAATATTAGATTATATAGAATGTACCAGCCTCATTGTCCCCTTGTTGATAGGCAAGAGGGTACATGTCCATGTACATTATAACTTACGTGCATTCGTGCGTTAGTAACACCTTTCATTTTTTCAAAAACTTATGAACCGCTTCACCGATTTTGACAATATTTGGCCACAATGTGTCTAGGGATGGTGCTTTATTTTGCATACGACCCACGTCCAACCGCCCAAGGTCATTGCGGACTTATGTTCACCTCGTTTGTAAGGCAAAAATGTTAAAAAGGATAGCTTAGTGATAACGATGCCCTTGTTTTCATAACAGAGTCACCTAAGGTCATAAGTAGCACTTGCAACCTTATATTACTAGACCATCGATGTGTAACATAACAGGTAAGTCCATCCACAGACTCCAGATAAGGAATTAGTAATTGAGTATTCCTACTCCATCATTTCTGAAGCAATTGGGTATTTCAAAATTTTAATTGGGTAAAATAAAATCACACTACTGTTAACACATCAGCAGACCGCAATTATTGAATAGTTTGCTAAATGAAAACATGTCTTGGCATTTCATTAGAATTGTCTCCTTGGAGACAATTCTAATGAAATACCAAGATGTGTTTTCATGGAAAAATAAGAAAAATATGCTATATACATGTATTTGTTTATTGTTTTCTGTAGCATGATAAAGATTCCACAAATTTTTCATTGCTTTTTGATATGCACTACTTCTGATTTCAATTTGGTTTTTGGCAATTTTAATTGGGCATTTAAGCAAATACGCGTCTTATCTGGAGCTCTGCATCCAAATCTAAGGTACACGTCCACTCAGTAGGCACTAAATGTTCTTTATAGGAATTAAATAAATGTATAATTCTGTCACTATTCCACCAGTTCTAAAAATTACGTGTGCCCACTATACAAATATAATCCTTTAGTAATATTTATTTTACTGATAGTAACTAGCGTTGGTATCAGGTTATTTCAATATGCAAATGAGATGGGTAATTTTACGAAAGTGGTTCATCCTTACCGGAATTCCGACTGGAGACCTGGTTTGGCCCTCACACACGTCTTTGGCATTTTGTATGTAACAGTTGATTCTGGTTATATCCCTTATGTGAGTATTACGATTATCCGTAATCCTATTTTAGGGGAAGGGGCCAAGTGACTTTGGTGTGGCACCAGGTCAGGTTATTCTAATTTCAGGGCTGAATATATTTTATCTCGATGTAAATATTCCATTCTGATTTTGGGATTTCCCCCCAATGCAGCAGGTTAAAACGGGATCGAACCCGTTGGCCCGGCCTGACATGACCTTAGCTGTTGATAGGCCGTTAAACACCAATAAACAAACAATTCAAATTAACCCTTTCATCACTACAGACATGTATAGTGGTATTGGCAAACAGTGTAGATCCAGATATATATTCAGCCCTGAAATTAGAATAACCTGACCTGGTGCCAGGTCCATACCACACCAAAGTCACTTTAAAAGTAATAGGATGAGGAATAATCATATTACTCGTACAAGGGGTATAACCAGATAAAACCCTCACATACAAGAATGCAAAAGACGTACCTGAGAGCCAAACAAGGTCTTCGTCCGGGATACCGGTAAGGATGAATCCCGATCGTAAAATTACCCATCGCATGCTCCCACCTACCACCCTCTCCGGTGAGGATGAATCCCGATCGTTAAATTACCCATCGCATGCTCCCACCAACCACTCTCTCCGGTGAGGAAGAATCCCGATTGTTAAATTACCCATCGCATGCTCCCACCTACCAGTCTATCCGATAAGGATGAATCCCGATCGTAAAATTACCCATCGCATGCTCCCACCTACCACCCTCTCCGGTGAGGATGAATCCCGATCGTTAAATTACCCATCACATGCTCCCACCAACCACTCTCTCCGGTGAGGAAGAATCCCGATCGTTAAATTACCCATCGCATGCTCCCACCTACCACCCTCTCCGGTGAGGATGAATCCCGATCATTAAATTACTCATTGCATGCTCCCAACCAACCATCACCATCCCCATTGGGGCCATGCTGGCCCCAGCATTTTTTATACGCCTGTTTGAAAAAACGAGACGTACATGTATTATGTATTCATCTTGTGCGGGTGGGCGGGCGGGCGGGCACAGCTTGTCCACGCAATAAATAGAGTCCTACTTGACGGATTTTAACCAAATTCGGTATACATGTTCATCACGGCAAGATGAAGAAGCCTATTTTCAAAAATTTCTGATGACATCTCCCCTTGGCGGCCATTTTTATTTTTCACACTCTGTATCCTTGTCCACACAATAACTCAAGTTCTAATTCACCGATCGTAACCAAATTCGGTATACATGTTTATCACGGCTAGATGAAGAAGCCTATTTATTTGATAAATTTTCCAATTACTTATCTCCCCTTGGCGGCTATTTTTATTTTTCGCACTATGTATCCTTGTCCACGCAATAACTCAAGTTCTACTTCACCGATCGTAACCAAATTCGGTATACATGTTTATCATGGCAAGACAAAGAAGCCTATTGATTTTGAAAAATTTCCGTTTTTAATTTTCCCACTGTATCCTTGTCCACGTAATTACTCAAGTAACCGATCATAACCAAATTTGGTATACCGTACATGTTTATCACGGCAAGATGAATAAGCCTATTGATTTTCAGTGAGTTATCTCCCCTTGTTGACTGGCCTTGCCTCGACGGGCGTATATTGTGACCTTTGGAACTCTTGTTAAATTTCTAAGAACCCTATTGTGACACTACTTCCTGCGCTAATCTTGCCCATATTTGTCAATTTCTTTATTGAAAAATACAGTACAACCTCTCTAAACCGGACAGGCAGGCAGTCTTTGTATCCTTAATTGCATGGGTTTCATTGGTGTATATTTATGATGATAATGCCTGTTCATGTTGGCAAAGCACAGTCACATACATTGACATAGTCATGTGTCTGATTTACAGTGGAACATCTCTAAACCGGACACCCTGGGGACCACCCAGGGTGTCCGGTTTAGAGAGGTTCCACTGTACTTGAATATTGTGCTCGAAATCAAGCAGCTTGATTGTCTGAGCCTGAGCTGTGCCACAGCTCAGGCTCAGACAGTCAAATTGCTTGACTGCGAGTTGGCATTGCCAATAGATGTTCAGAATAGTTGATAATTTGGGCAAGATTAACGCAGTCCGTTTTGTACCATGTTTCAGACATATATCGCACAGAGGAAAGGAGAAATTATGAAAAGGATCACAAAGGAGTTTGCCGAGGACAATAACATGACGAAACTGCCGAGCAGTGGCTGGAAAACAACGATATTGCTGAAGAGTAAGGTGGAAAGAGTGAAGACCCAAACTAAGAAATGGAGTAAAGCCGAACCGAAGGTGGACAATGAAAGTGAATCTTGATGAAGGAGAAACTTGAAGTACTCTATTTGTTACAAAGATACAATTTTTAGCTGTTTTTTTTTTCAGAGAAAAAATCACGGCTATTGGATTGGCAAAAGCCAGGCTGCAGGCGGCGTCCACAATATTAAGTTTTCGTGTTTTGTCCATTTCTCTGTTACTGTACCACCTAAAACCACCATACTTGCACAACTTCATAACCAATAGATGCTCGATTTACCACTATCCAACATGTGACCTTTTTACCTGGACCTATTTTTTCAGCGTAATCAACTTTTCATTGTTAAGTTTTCGTGTTTTGTCCATTTCTCTGTTTCTGTGCACCCCCCCCCCATGGCCTTAGCTGTTGATAGGCCGTTAAACACCAATACACAAACAAACACACTGTTTCTGTACCGCCTAGAACCACCATACTTGCACACCTTCATAACCAATGGGTGCCCACCACATACCACTAACCAAAATGTGACATTTTTTTTACTTTGACCTATTTTTTCTGTGTAATCGACTTACATTTTCAGTGTTAAGTTTTTGTGTTTAGGTCCATTTCTCACTTACTATGCCACCTAGTACCACCATACTTGCACAACTTCATAACCACATACCACTATCCAACATGTGACCTTATTTTTTACCGTTACCTATTTTTCCGCGTAATCGACTTAGCCATTTTCAATGTTAAGTGTTTAAATCCGTTTCTCACTTACTATACCACCTAGAACCACCATATTTGCATAATTATGTTATCCAATTGTCTATACCTTGAAGAAAACCTGATGGTCGTGGCTTTGCCTTGTCTCTTGTTGAACATTTATAGGATTATACAATTCTATTTCAAGGGAAAACTACGCTATACAGTGCTATATGAATGTCTATATATATAGTAGGTTATAAACCATTAAAAGGCCAACTCTACTGGATGAGGGCCCAGAGTCCGAACGCCAGCCCTGTTTATATCCCCTATAAATTCCCAATGTAATGTGTCTTCATTATGATCCCAAACCAAGGAAAACTATATCTACATGCATATGAATAAACATTCTTTTGAGAATTTAATGGGGTGTAAATTTTAACAACAATTGTCGTCTGCTGTTGCTTTTATATCTTGCCTTATTTCTCAATAAAAACATGGTTTCCAATGGAAATGATTCTGAAGTGCTGTCAAAGCATGTTGTAAATTATTCTAAAGTGCTGTCAAAGCATGTTTTTGATGATAAAAATGGAAACTAGAAAATAAACAGCAGACGGCCAAAAAATTAAGATAGCGGTGTAAGGGTTAAAAGTCCAACCATACTGGACCTTCAGCCAGTATTGTTGAAATCTTTATATCCCTGATGCTCAATGTATTGTTATTTATTCCTGATTATCATGATTATTCCAACCCAATTCTATTTCAAGTGAAAAGTTAACAAAAGTATTCACAGGTTAGACTGTAGTGCGATATTTGCGTTAAGGTTTTCGGCTACCTACTATCTCTGTTACCGAAGTCGGATTGGCTTTAAACTTCATATACTGCAGGGCTCCAGATAAGGAATTAGTAATTGAGTATTTTCACTCCATCATTTCTGAAGCAATTGGTTATTTCAAAATTGTAATTGGGTAAAATAAAATCACACTAATGTTTGCACATCAACAGACAGCAATTATTGAACGGTGTGCTTCGAAATAAAAACATGTATCGGCCAAGATGTGTTTTCATGGAAAATAAGAAAATATGCTATATTTGTGGTCTGTTTATTGTTTTCTGCAGCATGATAAAGGTACCACACAATTGTTATTGCTTTTTGATACTCGCTACATGTACTTCTGATTTCAATTAGGTTTTTGGCAATTTTAATTGGGTATTTATGCAAATACGAAGCTTATCTGGAGCGCTGTACATGTATATTTAATTGCCATCATCCATATTTTCATTCTACACTGGGAACCAAAAGAAATTCAGAGGAATAAAAATTACAATGAAATGTCAAAATAGGTGGGCTTAGAATGAAAATAGTAGGTAGTCAAAAACTTCAATGCAAATCTCGGACAGACAGATGGACATACAGAAATATGTTTCATTGTAAATAAAAACTGTGCAAATAGAAATGTGGCTGTGACTGGAGAAATGGGGCTTGTGGGATTTGTGACCAGTGTAGCTCCTGAATAGCACAATCATGAAGCCCTCGTTAAGTTTATATACATGTATTAAATAATGTAGGCAAACAGGATTGTGTGCCTGAAAGTCACATTTGGGACAAGCCAGGTGATTTTGTACCTAAGCAGAGGTGCGATTTTTCAAGGAAAATATTTACAAACACTGATTTTCCTGTAAATTACGTTGAATTGACGGAATTTTGTTTTATTCCGCATTTGCACTGAACATTCCATCCACTTTCGAGCATATTTTATTTAGGCCTTTTAGATGGGACCTTAATTGGCAAAGAATGCACAGATGTATGGACATGTATGGGACAAAACATATGGCCCCTCCCCTTCCCACCCCAATGAATTGATGGAGACATGAACTATTAGAGAGTTTCCTCATCCAAATTCTTGAATGGTGATTTTTGGCTCAACTATTAGCAGCATAGGGAGAGCTGATGTTGTCCACAGGTGGAAGACTCGGACCTATGACACCAAAAAAATTCCTATTAAAAAAAATCCCATTACCCCACCCACTTGGTCTCGTACATTACCATCTTCTATAAATAGAAGATGGTAATGTACGAGACCAAGTGGGTGGGGTAATGGGATTTTTTTAATAGGCATTTTTTTTGGTGTCATAGGTCCGAGTCTTCCACCTGTGATGTTGTCACCCCGTCGTTGGCATCCGGTTAAAATTTTTGCTCAAGTTTGTAAATTCAATACTATTAGGCCTACAGCCACCATCAATTAGTAATTGAGTATTGTTACTCCATCATTTCTGAAGCAATTGGGTATTTCAAAATTTTAATTTGGTAAAATAAAATCACACTGCTGTTTACACATCAACAGACAGCAATTATTGAATGGTTTGTTTCGAAATGAAAACATGTCTTGGCATTTCATTAGAATTGTCTCCTTGAAATACCAAGATGTGTTTTCATGGAAAAATAAGAAAAATATGCTATATGTGTGGTATGTTTATTGTTTTCTGCAGCATGATAAAGGTACACAATTGTTCTCATTGCTTTTTGATACTCACTACTTTTGATTTCAATTGGGTTTTTGGCAATTTTAATATGGTATTTACGCAAATACGCAGCTTATCTGGAGCTCTGCACCCTACTTGCACATACTCATGACTACTCGGTGGTATATGTATGTATCACAACATCCTTGATGGATCGGTTGTGCCCTAGGGGTTAGAACACCCGACTTCAAACCTCACCTTAGGCATAAAAAAATACTTTCATAGTATTTCCATTCCACTGGTCTTTCGGATGAGACTTGAAACCGAGGTCCCGCCCCTAAAGGACCCTAGCTATCGCTGGTACATTAAACATGTTCACTTTCAAGTGACCATGACCTACTTTGCCCCATTTACTTAACACTTTTCATTGGTCAAGTTTGTATATTTAATACTATTAGGCCTACAGCCACCATACATGCATGGCCTATAATCAAGACCCATGGTATGTACGGTATGCACATATTCAGAGCTCCAGATAAGTTTTGTATCTGAAGAGTATTATACCCCATATTTAAAATTCAATGCGTATATTACTTTTACAAATGTATTATTGATTTTCCATTAAATAGGAAACAATTGATAATTTTTTTTATTTTTATTTTTTAAAAAGTCACTTATTTGAGCTGCTGAACTAAGTAAATTTACAACTTTATTACAGTATTTTCACGACTAACTTTGAAAGTCAATGCGTATTTTCACATTGCTGTGCATATTTTGTACTCGCACTAATGATAATCAATGCGTATTCAACTAAAAGCAGTGCGTAAAATACGCCAATACGCACCTTATCTGGAGCTCTGCATATTACAACCCACAACCTCATGACCTTCAACAAACTTTGACCTCCTGTTGCCCGTTGAACGTCCATCCAAATGTTCAAAACCTACCTACGATTCCTATAAAAACAATCAAAGCCTTGAAAAAAACAAAGGTAAATTTATGTTAAAAACTTCCTCAACCCTTTGCAGTGTGCAAAGGGTTGAGGAAGATTTTAACATAAATTTAAATTGCCGCTAAATAAAAGTGTATTCATGAATGAATTGAAAACTTAAGACGAGTCTCAAATCAATTTTCATATTATTTCACCAGTAAACACAGAGGAAGATTTACCGTACTTTGTATGGTCTCATGTTTGTTGAGCGAATATGGCTTGGTTTTCATGATTGATTTGATTGATTGGTGTTTACTAAGGAAGGCACACACCAAGTTTCAAAAAGTTTTTTTCTCCGTTGAACATCCACCCAGATGTTCAAAACCTACCTACGTATCCGGGAAAAACAATCGAAAAGCCTTGAAAAAAAAAACAAGGGTAAATTTATGTTAAAAACTTCCTCAACCCTTTGCAGTGTGTAAAGGGTTGAGGAAGGTTTTAACATAAATTTAAATTGCCGCTAAATAATAAGAAAACACTCTTATTAAACTTATTAAGTGTAAATTATTGAACGGATTTAAAACGTGACAAGTCCCAAATAAATTTTCATATTACTTCACCAGTAAATAGTGTAAAATAGCAAACACATAGAACCACTCTCAAAACCTACCTGCACGCGGGCGCTTAACAGAGGAAGAACTTTGTATGGCCTAATCTTTATTATAATTACTGGAAAATTCTGTTGTCATTACTAATAGGCTGGCAATAGTCGAGCTATGATCAGTAGCCTATTTCATCAACATTGCAAAGTATACTTTACTAGCAAAGTATACTTTGAGGGAGTAATCATTTATTTTTCCAGAAATGCATTATTTCACATAGAACTAACAAATGCATATATTTCATGATTAAAAGTGTGCAGAATTATTATACTGAATTTATTATTACATTATCACAGCCATTAAATGGCTGTGATAATGTAATAAATTCAGTATAATAAAAATTAAAAATTAATAAATTAAAAAAAAAAATGAAAATTTCTCCCTCAAAGTATACTTTGCTACTAAAGTATACTTTGCAATGTTGGATGAAATCGGCTACAGGGAATCTACCAATGTCGGGATTTATTCATTTTCAGGGAGTGATTTAAGTCCAATTCCGTTTGCTTATCCCCTCATTGATATGCAAAATAGCGTTAGTCCGTGCAGTACATACGTTGTAACACTTTTCATTGTTCAATAACTCCTGAACCGCTTCACCGATTTTGATAATAGTTGGCCACACAATGTGTGTCTAGGGATGCTACTTTGTTTTGCATACGACGCATGTCCGACTGCCCAAGGTCAAGGTCACTAAGGACTTGTTCACCTTGTTTGTAACGCAAAAATGTTAAAAGTTTTTATCAATAACTTTATTGATAATATTTGGCCACAATGCTTGGTTTTGCATCCGACTCACGTCCGACCGCCCAAGGTCACTGAGGAAATTATTTTTTTTATTAAGGCTGCCAGCGAGGGGATTAGCTTCGTTTAGCGATGCCAGTTCTTGTTAACTCTGCATGCTAGCGGTGAAAATAACATCCAACAAATTATGAGTATGTTTCTTATTTTCTCCTCCGGACTCGGTTGTAATGAAATTCCAAGACAAAAACTTGATATTTATAGTGATAAATAAAAGAAAATATACTGAATTGTCGTCTGCTATTTTTAAATGGTGTTCTCAAACAACTCTTTGTTGTCGAGCCCGCTTGCGGAAAGCGAGACCTAGTGATGACAATGACGTCCGGGTGGCCGTGCGTTCTTGCGTGTATCCGTCCAAAATCTGCGTTAAAGTTTTTAAATATCTCTGCAGTACTAAGTCACGTTGACTTGAAACTTCATATGCTTATTGGTCATCATCCATATATTCATGTTGTGTCCCACTCATGCGGCCCCTGTGCCCAAGGTCAAGGTCAAATGCCTCGGCGGGCTCGAAATGCGGGCCGCGGCCATCTGGTTTTATAAATGCGGTACAGATTGGTAGTCGGACAAATAAAACAATACAATAACACGTGTATGGCGTTATAATTACATGCATACATAATACGTATGGTATATATCACAGTGGAATCAACGAATAATTTTGTACAGTGTAACCTCTCTAAACCGGACACCCTGGGGACCTCCCAGGGTGTCCGGTTTAGAGAGGTTACACTGTAAATCAAGTGTGATTGTTATAAGTTATTGGAGCATGCGATGGGTAATTTAATCCTTAATGGAATCCCGACCGGAGACCTGGTTTCGCCCTCGTGTATGTCTGGCTTTTTTTTATGTGAAAATTGAATCTGGTTATGTTTTGTTTGTTTAACGGCCTATCAGCAGCAAAGGTCATTTAAGGCCGGGTCAATGGGTTTAGTACTAAATCCCATATATTACCTGTACATGTTCAAGTACATGTACAAATGGGGGGAAATCCCAAAATCAGAATTGAATATTTACAATAACCATATATTCTGTCCTGAAATCAGAATAATCCTGATCTGATGCGATGTGGCTTTGGTGTGGTATGGACCTGGCACCAGGTCGGGTTATTCTAATGTGTGGGCTGAAATTTTTTTCTGATGTAAATATTCCGTCTGCATTGTTTTGGGATTTTCCCCCCAATGCAGCAGGTTGAATACAGGATTAAACCCGTTGGACTGGCCTTAAATGACCTTAGCTGTCGATAGGCCGTTAAACACCAACAACAACACTTAGCGCCACTCCCCAAAAGTAATATGATCAGTATTACTCTTATTACGTTTCTAATGGGTATAACCAGATTCAACTCTCGTGCACCAGTAGCCGATTTCACCAACATTGCAAAGTATACTTATCTAGCAAAGTATACTTTGAGGGATAAATTTTCAATTTTAGGATAAATTTATTAATTTTTATTATAATGAATTTTTTACATTATCACTGTGATAATGTAAAAAAATCAGTATAATAATTCTGCATACTTTTAATCATCAAACATATGCAGTAGTTCTATATGACATAATGCATTTGAGGTAAAATAAAGGATTACTCCCTCAAAGTATACTTTGCTAGAAAAGTATACTTTGCAATGTTGGTGAAATAGGCTACAGAAAGTAAACAAGAGGGCCATGATGGCCCTAATTCGCTCACCTGAATCCATGAACACCAGAGGAGAATGTGACATCGAGTTCATGTGTTTAAAAAAATTGTGCTATTTTTAGATGGCGGTCATCTTGGATTAAGCGATGACTCTCATTTTACAAAATCTGAAAATGCTTCACCCAGCATCGGCCATGTGGTTCCTGAGAAAAAGACGTTAAAAATCTTGAATAAATGGACCTTTTGGTGGCCATCATGGATGACATAATCATCCGATTCCGACAAATATTGCACCAGAGTGATCGCCTCATTGATACCTTCAATTTGATATATGACATGACCATATTCAGTCAAAAATAAAATTAGACCCCAATTTGACCCCACGGGCCACGCCCATTTTTGACCCCGGGTTCACCATTTTAACAACTTTTAAAGAGCAATGTACATCGATCATTCCTACCAAGTTTCGTCGAAATCCGGCCCCCCTACGGTTCCCCCCCCCCCCGGCTAGCGGTTCATGAGAAGAAGATTTTTTAAGAATTTATGCTATTTTTAGACGGCGGCCATCTTGGATTAGTGATGACCTCCATTTTAACAAATCTGAAAAGGCTTCACACATGGACCATAACTTTTAAGTTTGGCTACCATGGGCCAAGCGGTTCATGTGAAGAAGAATTTTGAAATCTCTAATAAAAGAACGACCTTTTGACCTTTCGGCGGCCATCTTGGATGACATAACAATCCGATTTCGACAGAAAATGCACCAGAGTGATCGCCTCATTGATACCTTCAATTTGATATATGACATGACCATATTCGGTCAAAAATAAAATTTGACCCCAATTTGACCCCACGGGCCACGCCCATTTTTGACCCCGAGGTCACCATTTTAACAACTTTGAAAGAGCAATGTACATCAATCATTTCTACCAAGTTTTGTCGAAATCCGGCAAGCGGTTCATGAGAAGAAGATTTTTTAAAGAATTTATGCTATTTTTAGACGGCAGCCATCTTGGATTAGCGATGACCTCCATTTTAATAAATCTGAAAAGGCTTCACCCATGGACCATAACTTTTAAGTTTGGCTACCATGGGCCAAGCGGTTCATGTGAAGAAGAATTTTTAAATCTCTAATAAAAGAACGACCTTTTGACCTTTCGACGGCCATCTTGGATGACATAACAATCCAATTTCGACAGAAAATGCACCAGAGTGATCGCCTCATTGATACCTTCAATTTGATATATGACATGACCATATTCGGTCAAAAATAAAATTTGACCCCAATTTGACCCCACGGGCCACGCCCATTTTTGACCCCAGGGTCACCATTTTAACAACTTTGAAAGAGCAATGTACATCGATCATTCCTACCAAGTTTTGTCGAAATCCGGTTGGCGGTTCTTGAGAAGAAGATTTTTTAAGAATCTGTGCTATTTTTAGACGGCGGTCATCTTGGATTACGTAATGACGTCATTTTAACAATTTTGTAATCCCCCTACCTAAGGACCATGACCATGAAGTTTGGTGACTATAGACCCAATGGTTACCGAGGAGTAGACGTTTGAAAATGTTCACGGACGACGACGGACGACGACGACGGCGGACGACGGACACATTGCGGTAACAATAGATGTAAAAATGTACCTGAGGGTCAAACCAGGGATATCAGGATTCCGTTAACCCCTTACACTGCTATCTTAATTTTTTGTTGTCTGTTTATTTTCTATTTTCCATTTTTATCATCAAAAACATCCTTTAAACTAGAAATGGACGCTTGTCGACAAGCGCATGTGTATCCCCCTCCCCAGATACACAAGTAGTTTGAAAAAAGGGTGTTCGAGTTATGCTCCGGAGACAAAATCAGTGACGGAAAAACAAAGGGAGATAACTAAAGAATTAGTGATGCAAGAGTTGTCATTCTTGCGGGACACACCTTTAGGGTCGTGGTCTATGCATGTGTGAAGTTTCATGAAAATATTCCAAAGGGTGTTCGAGTTATGCTCCAGACACGAAATCAGTGCACGAAACAACAAAGGGAGATAACTAAGAAATTAACGACGCAAGAGTTGTCATTTGGGTCGTCTTCTATGCATGTGTGAAGTTTAATAAACTAGAAAATGTGTTCATAGAACACGGATGTCCCACATATCGCTTTGATAATAAATGAGGCCAAATTGCAAGTCAAAATTTTCTTTTACCTGAGCGTTAAAGTTTTTGAAGCACCAAGCACAGGGCGGTAGAGGACCATTAGAGCAATGCATATATGAAATGTGAAGCTGATCCGTGAAAGAAAACAGAAATTATAAGATATTTACCTGAGCGTTAAAGTTTTTGAAGCACTAAGTATATGATGTTAACCCTGGGTTTGGCGGGGGCGGGACGAACGTGGATTTGGCACAGGGCGGTAGAGGACCATTAGAGCAACGCATATATGAAATATGAAGTTGATCCGTGAATGGAAAGAAAAATTATAAGATATTTACCTGAGCATTAAAGTTTTTGAAGCACCAAGTATGTGACCTTGACCCTGGGATTGGCGGGGGCAGGACGAACGTGGATTTGGCACAGGGCGGTAGAGGACCATTAGAGCAATGCGTATATGAAATATGATCCATGAAAGAAAACAGAAATTATAAGATATTTACCCGAGCGTTAAAGTTTTTGAAGCACTAAGTATGTGACCTTGACCCTGGGCTTGGCGGGGGCAGGACGAACGTGGATTTGGCACAGGGCGGTAGACGACCATTAGAGCAACGCGTATATAAAATATGAAGTTGATCCGTGAATGGAAATAAAAATTATAAGATATTTACCTGAGCGTTAAAGTTTTTGAAGCACTAAGTATGTGACCTTGACCCTGGGCTTGGCGGGGGCAGGACGAACGTGGATTTGGCACAGGGCGGTAGACGACCATTAGAGCAACGCGTATATGAAATATGAAGTTGATCCGTGAATGGAAATAAAAATTATAAGATATTTACCTGAGCGTTAAAGTTTTTGAAGCACCAAGTATGTGACCTTGATCCTGGGATTTGTGGGGCAGGACGAACGTGGATTTTGCACAGGGCGGTAGAGGACCATTAGAGCAATGCGTATATGAAATATGAAGATGATCCATGATCCATGAAAGAAAACAGAAAGTATAAGATATTTACCCAAGCGTTAATGTTTTTGAAGCACTAAGTATGTGACCTTGACCCTGGGCTTGACGGGGGCAGAACGAACGTGGATTTGGCACAGGGCGGTAGAGGACCATTAGAGAGCAATGCGTATATGCGTGTTCGAGTTATGCTCTGGATACAAAATCAGAGCACGAAACAACAAAGGGAGATAAGTAAACAAGAATTTCGCGGAATCAGATGCCTCGCCTTGTCCCGCCTTGACCTCGAGCCTGCGCCCGAAAGCAATTTTCACTGGCCCGAACATATTATACAATTATTGACTAGTGAACCATAGAATATCAGATTATATTCTATGGCTCACTAGTCAATAATTGTTTTATTATATGATAATAGTCTGTATATAGCACTTACGACCTTATGCTACTAGACAAAAATTGAAAAAGAATTTGAAAAAAAAAATGAAAAAATAAAATGGAAAAAAAGTTTAAAAATTAAAAATAATAATGCTTGCTACTGTAGCCCAGAATTTTTTTTGATAGTCCTATATTTATCTACATATATCTGCACAGGTCCACATAATGCCACAATATTTTCAACACAGTTTACGGAAATGTAATATAATCATTTACCTGTATAAATTACCTGTAAGTGGTCAGTGGTCAGTTGCACATGCTAGCACATGCACATGTGAATAGTCTGTATATAGCACTTACGACCTTATGCTACTGGACAAAAATTGAAAAATAATTTGAAAAAAAAAAATAAAAAAAAAAATGAAAAAAAAAAATGAAAAAAAAATAAATGGAAAAAAAAAGTTTAAAAATAATAATGCTTGCTACTGGAGCCCAGATTTTTTTTCCAGTCAAATTGAAAAATAATTTGAAAACAAAAATGAAAAAAAAAAAAAAAAAAAAAAAAAAAGTTTAAAAATAATAATGCTTGCTATTGGAGACCAGATTTTTTTTTAATAGTCCTATATTTATCTACACATATCTGCAGAGGTCCACATAATGCCACAATATTTTCAACACAGTACCCAATGTAGTGATTTACCTGTATAAATTACCTGGTCAGCAGTGGACATCTGCACATGCTAGCCCATGCTTAGCACATGGTTCTCCCAGTTTCTATTGTAAGGTAAGGTGTACAGAGCACACAGAAAAGGTATACAGAGCAGACGAGAAAACAGGTCTTCATGCATTATTGTCCAGTTTGTAGAGGGCGCAAAACAAAAAAGGGAGATAACTGAAAAATTAGCTACGCAAGAGTTGTCATTCTTGTGCACGACACACCTTCAGTTCGTGGTCTAATTGAATGTGTTAAGTTTCATAAAAATATTCCAAAGGGTGGTCGAGTTATGGTCAATCAGTGCGCGAAACAAAAAAGGGAGATAACTAAAAAATTAGCTATGCAAGAGTTGTCATTCTTGTGCGCGACACACCTTCGGGTCGTGGTCTATGCATGTGTGAAGTTTCATGAAAATATTCGAAAGGGTGGTGGAGTTATGCTCCAGACACGAAATCAGTGCGAGAAACAAAAAAGGGAGATAACTCAAAAATTAGCTATGCAAGAGTTGTCATTCTTGTGCGCGACACACCTTCGGGTCGTGGTCTATGCATGTGTGAAGTTTCATGAAAATATTCCAAAGGGTGTTCGAGTTATGCTCCGGACAAGAAGTGTCTGCGGCGGACGCGGACGCGGCGCGCTGTCAAATCCATAGTATCCCCCGACGGAGTCCGGGGGATACAATTAACAGCACTTTAAAATATTTTACAACATGGTGCTGTCAAACCATGTTTTTATTGAGAAATAACTATAAGGCAAGATATAAAAGCAACAGCAGACGACAATTGTAGTGTGTAGCGGTCTAAGGGTTAAGGATGAAACCCATTGTTAAATGTACCCAATGCATCACACCACACCAAAGCCACTTCCCCTAAATGTAATAGGATTAGGAATAGCCACATTACTCACATAAAGGGTGTATGTTTGTTTGTTTGTTTATTGGTGTTTAACGGCCTATCAACAGCTAAGGTCATGCCAGGTCAGGCAAACAGGTTCAATCCCGTTTTAACCTGCTGCATTGCGTGGAAAATCCCAAAATCAGAACAGAATATTCACATCGAGAACAAATATATTCAGCCCAGAAATTAGAATAACCTGACCTGGTGCCAGGTCCATACCAAACCAAGTCACTTGGCCCCTTCCCCTAAAATAGGATTACGAATAATCGTAATATAATGTACTCACATAAGGGGTATAACCAGATTCAACTGTCACACACAAAATGCCAAAGATGTATGTGAGGGCCGAACCAGGTCTCCAGTCGAGATTCCGGTAAGGATGAACCCCGATCGTTAAATTACCCATCACATACTCCCACCTACCACCCACTTAAGAGAACCATTTAGTACCCAGGGCCCAGTTGTTCAAAACATCTGTTAGCTTAACGGACTGTTAAATCCTTAACTGAATGGTTAAAATATCTGTTTTAACAGAGATTTTAACCCGCATTCAGTTAAGGATTTAACAGTCCGTTAAGCTAACTGGTGTTTTGAACAACCGGGCCCAGGTTTTCTCTATGCAGGTACATGTAAGGCCACATAAAATTAATTTATTGATTATCATCCCCGCCCGCCCCTCAAAATATACGCCGCGTCAAGGTTTTTTTTATTGTGCCCTTCGCAAAAAAAAATCAGAATTCTTTTGCAAAAAAAGAAATTGCCGTATTGTCCGCGAATTACACAGGTCCAAATGTTTCTCACGCAGGCTCTTTGTGGTAATAAATATAGTATGTAAATAAAGTGTTGGTATGATTGCATGGTGATCAATTATTCTGCAATTATTTTCTGCGCTGCTAGTTTCGTTTTCTGCAGTAAAATTTTCACAATATTATAGCTATGTTTGTCGTAGTCAAATACAAAGACCACAAAGACTGGACTGATGTAAAGACCGGCTCGGACTCGACGTTCTCTGATTTGTATAATGATTTTGTAAATGGATCGTTGGATGGGTGCCCGTTAGCGGACGATACCATTAATCGAACGAATGTCTCGGCATACATCGATCACAAAAAAAGACAACTTCACACGAATTACTTCAAACGTTAAATTATGTGACACAATTTGGCTGCTTAGGACGCTTTGTGGAATTTACCAATAAAAAAAAAAGACAAATCAGATAGTGAAACACAATCAGTTCAGGAAGATGCGTTTGAGATCCTAATTTCAGCTTGCAACAGCAAATCATTTACCGAATTTTGCAGGAAAGTAGATACATGGCTAGCATATAACAATGATATTACAAAACGGATTTGCATATTTTTCACAAAATTCGGTTGATAATCAATACATTAATTTTATGTGGCCTAAGGAAAACCTGTGAAATATATTTATTTTTCATTGGAAAATGATTATACTACCATAACCCTAAATATTCCGACACCATTTGTTTTGGAAAAAGCCCTATAAAATGGCGGTTTCCAAAAATACAGTGTATCCAAATATATTGTTATTGCGATAACTACAGTCTGTTTCACGAAACCTGCCCACATTTTATGGCCATATAAACAATGCAAAAACATTATTTTATAATACCGGTATAAATAATGTTAAAATCAATATTTGACCAAATTTCACGAAATAAAAAGAAGGCTCATTCTTAAAATTTTGATAAAATGGAAATGTGAAACAGACAGTAACCCTAACTATTGGGATATTCTTAGTTGTGGGAAATAGGTATGTAGATGTGTTCATGGGTGTCGCCAGCATTTTTGAAATCGGGGTTAGACTTTCAGTTGTGAAGCAACCGAAATCTGTAAGGGGTTCAGGCGTTGCCCCTGGATCCCTTACATATTTCAGTTGCTTCACAGTGTAAGAATTTTATATGCAAAATGCTGCATTTGGGTATGCAGGCCCGTACGCAGGGGGGGTGCCCCGTAAATTCGCCGAGGTCCGCTATTTTTCAAACAGTAATCTCAACAAATCTTGAAATGCATTAATATACAGGTAATTTGCATGAAAATGTCACAATTTACCACCGTTGAAATCCGAATTTAAATGACATAAAATGCAGGAGTGCATTTCAGGCCATCTAGGTTTAACAAATTTCAGGAGGGTGCGTCAGGGGCGAGTCCCAAATAGTGGCGCGAGTACGCTAGGGGGGGGGGGGGGGGGGGGGGGTGGGGGGGGGGGGGGGGGGGGGGGGGGGGGGGGGGGGGTGGGGGGGGGGGGGGGGGGGTTTAACGGACCGAGGTCTATAAATACATTGAATAAAAGCATCAATAAATGAAAAAAAAATATGGTAAAAAAATGTTTTTAGCTTACATGTATTTGTTTTCATTTATTGATGCTTTTAGGCATATTTAATGTATTTATAGACCTCCATCCGTTACTTCAACCTGTGGCTCCAGGGCAAAGAGTTTCGGGTCTATTTAACTCTTTGCGTGCTTGCGGCGAAAATATCCGCCAAACGAATTGGGAGTGTATGTTTTATTTCTCTCTGTAAATATGTCTTGAAATTTCATTAGAATTGAGTCCTCAGGACTCAATTCTAATGAAATTCCAAGACGTATTCATGATATTTACGGGGAGAAATACAAGAAAATATGATGAATTTTTGTCCGCTAGTTTTTGTCGTGCCCGCTTGTGGAAAACGCGATATAGTCGGCACTTTGGCGTACGTACGTACGTACGTACGTACGTGTCCGGTTAAAGTTTTTGGTTAAGTTATTTGGTTAAGTTTTTTGGTTAAAAGTTTTGGTTAAGTTTTTTGGTTAAAGTTTTTGGTTAAGTTTTTTGGTTAAGTTTTTCGTTATACTATATCTTTTTTTTAGTGTCCATGCCTCGCCACAAGGCGCGATATGCAGGCCGCGGCCATCTAGTTAACTATTTATAGCCCACAAGTTTCCCAGCATGCAAAGAGTTAAGAAGCATATTTGTTAAAATTGGCATCTTGCAATAATTTGTCGTAGCGTAATTTGTTAGTATGGCATCTGAATAATGTCTGCTCGATCGTGCACTGAAAATGGCTATCGCAGACCTCATTTATATAACAAAATCCTTCTGGTTTCTAAAAGGGGGGTTAGTGTTTCCCCAAAACAAAATGTGTCCTAATAGTTGGGGTTAGCCCTTGCAGTGCTGAATTAAAATTTGACGTCTGCTGTTTATTTTTTATTTTCCATTTTTCTTATCTAAAACATGTTTTGACACAGAGAAAATACAAAATAATAAACAGCAGACGACAGTTTTCGGTTCCCTACATATATGGTATACTACATTTAGAATGAAATTTCCATTATTGGCCCAAATTTAATGAATTTAAATTAAATCAGTTGCAGAAAAACTAGTGAAAATTTTCCTGCACTATAAACATATTTTTTTACAAAATTTATTTATTTAATGGTGTTCAACAGCCTGTCGGTTATTTTAGGCCAGGTTAACAGGGTCGAATCCCATGTTACCCGTTGTGATTGGGGGTAAATCGCAAAATCAAAACTGAATATTTGCAAAACATAGATGTTCAGCCCTGAAATTTGAACAATCTGACCTGTAGCCTATTTCACCAACATTGCAAAGTATACTTTCCTAGCAAAGTATACTTTGAGGGAGACATAAATTTATTAATTTTATTATACTGAATTTATTACAAAATGGCTGTGATAATGTAATACATTCAGTATAATAATTATGCATAGTTTTAATCATCAAATATATGCAATCGTTAGTTCTGTATGAAATAAAAAAAATCAATGATTACTCCCTCAAAGTATACTTTGCTAGATAAGTATACTTTGCAATGTTGATGAAATCGGCTACTGGTTCCAGGTCCTCACCACACCAGAGTCCCTTAGCACCACCCGACTAAAAGTAATACTAATCTTACTACTTTTATAATGGTTATAACCAGACTCGAGTCTCGAATAACAAGAAAGCCAAAAATAAAATTGACCAGAGGGCCAAAGATATCGTGATTCTGGTAAGGATGAATCCCACCGTTATGTTTACCCTTCGCATGTTCCCAACCAGCCGCCCACTTTTGTTTTTTTTTTCTTTTCTTTTTTTTTACCAAAAAAAAACATTTATTCAGGCAGCTCATAAAAAAAATTATGAGCAAAACGATGCAAATCTTCAAATTAATGAGAAAAATTCAACCCCAGGGTGTCCGGCTTGGAGGTTTCACTGTAAATCAAGCGTTTGATCATTCTGAGCCATAGTTGTGTGCTTTGCGATCATGAACAGACAGTGTCACCTGAGATAACTGACCAGGAAACTCATCAAAAATAAAATCACAAATTGTTTTCTTGGTGTCCAGTTTATAGGTTGCACTTTATGAAATGAACGATGTCTGTTACATTACTTCAACAATACAATTGATTGTCCATTAGTTTATGGTGAACACATGGCAAGTAGAACCATACTTAGGTCATAAACATAAGTGCTCTGGTTCCCATATACCGCCCCGACAGAAAAATTCCTGCGAGATTTTTTATAATCGTGGACAAATAAAAACATATTGTAAATTCTCTGCATAATCGATCAAAAACATTACATTAAACCTTCCTACGCTGTTGACGGAAATTGCCGTCTGCTGTTTTTCATTTTTGCTTTAATTCTTAACAAAAAACTGGTTTTGACAGCACATGAGAATCGTCTCCACTGGAGACGATTATCATGTGCTGTCAAAACCAGGTTTTTGTCGAGAAATATTGAAAATAAAACATTTCCAGCAGACGACAACATTTAATTCAGCGTAGTAAGGGTTATTTCTACCATGCAAAAGCAAAAATGTGTTAAATCCAATCACGTCTGACGAAAATTGAGTGATTTTTCACATCCAAAGAGGTTATATAGAGAATAGTAGGTTAGTGCCGTGAATGGGAAAAAATATCCGGCAAGGCTCAAGAATTTCTTTATTTCTCATCAGAAGTATATGTTGTGACCACTCGGCGAGACGGTTCAAATAAGTGGTCACAACATATACTTTGGTTCAGAAATAAGGAAAATAGATAGAGAATAGTAGGTTAGTGCCGTGAATGGGAAAAAATATCTGGCAAGGCTCATGCCGCGCCAGATATTTTTTCCCATTCACTTGGTGATTAGGTCGTCTTGACAGGATATCAAAAATCTTTCACGGCACCGTGTGTCACGGGACATACGCACTGTGTTGACGGGATAAGGTAACTTTATTAACGCTTAGACCGCTATCTTAATTTGTTTGTCGTCTGCTGTTTATTTTCTATTTTCCATTTTTATCAGCAAAAACATGGTTTGACCATGTTGACCGCACTTTAGAATAATTTACAACATGCTTTGACAGCATTTCAGAAGTGCTGTCAAACCATGTTTTTTATTGAGAAATAATAAAGATAAAAAAGCAACAGCAGACGACAATTGTTGTGAGTAGCGGTCTAAGGGTTAATACTATATGAGACACGCCATGTGATTTTGTACCTTCGGACATCTGCGTAGTTTCATGAAATAGGTTTACAAAATTTTCACAATATTTTCCGTAAATGGCATCAAATGTTGACACATTTTTCAGTGTACATGTTGTACTCTGAAAATTTTGTCAACTTTTGACTTAATTTATGAAAAATATTGTAAATTTTGTAAACTTTGTAAACGTATTTCATGAAATTACGCAGATGTACGAAAGTACAAAATCCCATGACGTGTCTCATATGTGAAATTGACCAGATTCAACTCTCACATACAAGAATGCCAAAGTTTGTTTGTTTGTTTATTGGTGTTTAACGGCCTATGAGGTCATGTAAGGCCAGGCAAACGGGTTCAATCCCGTTTTAACCTGCTGCATTGGGGGGAAAAGCTCAAAATCAGAACAGAATATTTACATCGGAAAAAATATATTCATCCCTGAAATTAGAATAACGTGACCTGGTGCCAGGTCCATACCACACCAAGTCACTTGGCCCCTTCCACTAAAATAGGAAAAAATATATTCAGCCCTGAAATTAGAATAACGTGACCTGTTGCCAGGTCCATACCACACCAAGTCACTTGGCCCCTTCCACTAAAATAGGAAAAAATATATTCATCCCTGAAATTAGAATAACCGACCTGTTGCCAGGTCCATACCACACCAAGTCACTTGGCCCCTTCAACTAAAATAGTATTACGAATAATCGTAATACTCACATAAGGGTTATAACCAGATTCAACTGTCACATACAAAATGCCAAAGACGTATGTGCGGGCCAAACCAGTAGCCTATTTCACCAACATTGCAAAGTATACTTTTGAGGGAGAAATTTTAAATTTTAGGATAAATTTATTAATTTTTATTATACTGAATTTATTACATTATCACAGCCAAATTGGCTGTGATAATGTAATAAATTCAGTATAATAATTCTGCATACTTTTAATCATCAAATATATGCAGTGGTTAGTTTTATATAAAATAAGGCATTTCAGGAAAAAATAAATGATTACTCCCTCAACGTATACTTTGCTAGAAAAGTATACTTTGCAATGTTGGTGAAATCGGCTACAGGTCTCCGATCGTTAAATTACCCATCGCATACTCCCACCTGCCACCCACAGAATGCCAAAGACATACCTGAGGGCCGAACCAGTAGCCGATTTCATCAACATTGCAAAGTATACTTTACTAGCAAAGTATACTTTGAGGGAGTAATCATTTATTTTTCCTGAACTGCATTATTTCATATAAAACTAACAAATACATATATTTTATGATTAAAAGTATGCAGAATTATTATATTGAATTTATTACATTATCACAGCCAAATTGGCTGTGATAATGTAATAAATTCAGTATAATAACAAGAAACGAGGCAAAGCCACGAAGGCCAGGTTTTTTCCAAGCATAGACACTTGGATAACATAATTATACCCACTTTTTGTAGACTAGATGGCCGTGGCCTGCATGTCGCGCCTTGGGGCGAGGCATGGACACTAAAAAAATAGATATAGTAGATGGAAAAACTTTAACGAAAAAAAAACTTTAACCGGACACACGGACGTAAGGACAGACGGACGGACGGACATATGCCAAAATGCCGACGATATCGTGCTTTCCGCAAGCGGGTGCGATAATGATGATAAACACCCATGTGAAGTATCAAGGTAATGGGTGAAGCAGTGCAGAGATATAGTACACAAAAAAACTTTAACAAAAAAATTCAAAGTAATTTGACCTTGACATTGGGCAAAGGGGCCGCACGGTTGGGGGGGTAGAATGAAAATATGGATGATGATAAACACCCATGTGAAGTTTCAAGGTAATGGGCGAAGCAGTTGCAGAGATATAGTATAACGAAAAAGTTTAACCAAAAAACTTAACCAAAAACTTTAACCAAAAAACTTAACCAAAAATTTTAACCAAAAAACTTTAACCAGACGTAATTTAAAAAGTTAACGTTGAAAATGGCTAAGTCAATTACGTAGAAATAATAGTGAAGGTAAAAAAAATGGTCACATGTTGGATAGTTGTATGTGGTAGGCACCCCTTGGTTATGAAGCTGTGAAAGTTTGGTGGTCCTAGGTGGTACAGTAACAAAGAAATGGACTCAAACACGAAAACTTAACATTGATTGTGGACGCCGCCCGCCGCCCGCCTCCCGCACGCCGCCCGCCCAGCTTTCGCCAATCCAATAGCCTGGATTTCTTTTAAAAAAACCTGGCTAAAAATTAATAAATTTATCATAAAATTGAAAATTTCTCCCTCAAAAGTATACTTTGCTAGTAAAGTATACTTTGCAATTTTGATGAAATCGGCTACTGGTCTCCGGTCGCGATTCCGGTAAGGATGAATCGTTAAATTACCAATCGCATTCTCCAAATCCGCCACCACATGTCTGAGACTGTACTTTTGTATGGCCTAATACAAACATGAAATAGGAACATCGTCTCTGGCATTAATTACCGTCATAGCCTCGCTTGTTGTGACATTAGACATACCGACACCAGCAAAATGATTAACCCTTACAATATTAAATTAAATGTTTTCGTCAGCTGAATATTTTCCATTTTAATCAAGAAATACGTAGATTCTAAAGTGCTACTAAACTATATTTTTATTGAGAAAGAAGACAAACAAGAAACGAGGCAAAGCCACGAAGGCCAGGTTTTTTCCAAGCATAGACACTTGGATAACATAATTATACCCACTTTTTGTAGACTAGATGGCCGTGGCCTGCATGTCGCGCCTTGGGGCGAGGCATGGACACTAAAAAAATAGATATAGTAGATGGAAAAACTTTAACTAAAAAACTTTAACCGGACACACGGACGTACGGACGGACGTATGCCAAAATGCCGACGATATCGCGCTTTCCGCAAGCGGGTGCGACAATGATGATAAACACCCATGTGAAGTATCAAGGTAATGGGTGAAGCAGTTTCAGAGATATAGTACACAAAAAAACTTTAACAAAATAATTCAAAGTAATTTGACCTTGACATTGGGCACAGGGGCCGCACTGTTGGGGGGTAGAATGAAAATATGGATGATGATAAACACCCATGTGAAGTTTCAAGGTAAAGGGCGAAGCAGTTGCAGAGATATAGTATAACGAAAAACTTTTAACCAAAAAACTTTAACCAGACATACGTTAAAAAGTTAACGTTGAAAATGGCTAAGTCAATTAGGTAGAAATAATAGGTGAAGGTAAAAAAAATGGTCACATGTTGGATAGTTGTATGTGGTAGGCACCCCTTGGTTATGAAGCTGTGAAAGTTTGGTGGTCCTAGGTGGTACAGTACCAAAGAAATGGACTTAAACACGAAAACTTAACATTGTAAACGCAAAAACGTAACATTGAAAATGGCTAAGTCGACTGCGCGGAAAAAATGGGTGAAGTTGAAAAAAAGGTAACATGTTGGATAGTGATATGTGGTGGGCACCTCTTCATTATGAAGCTGTGAATGTTTGGTGGTCCTAGATGGTACAGTACCAAAGAAATTGACTTAAACACGAAAACTTAACATTGTAAACGCGAAAACTTAACATTGAAAATGGCTAAGTCGAAAAAATGGGTCAAATTCAAAAAAAGGTAACATGTTGGATAGTGATATGTGGTGGGCACCCCTTGATTATGAAACTGTGAAAGTTTGGTGGTCCTAGGTGGTACAGTAACAAAGAAATGGACTCAAACACGAAAACTTAACATTGATTGTGGACGCCGCCCACCCGCCCGCCGCCCGCCCGGCTTTAACCAATCCAATAGCCTGGATTTTTTAAAAAAAAAACCTGGCTAAAAAGTACCATGTTGGATAGTGATATGTGGTAGGCACCCCTTGGTTATGAAGCTGTGAAAGTTTGGTGATCCTAGGTGGTACAGTACCAAAGAAATGGACTTAAACATGAAAACTTAACATTGTAAACGCAAAAACTTAACATTGAAAATGGCTAAGTCGACTGCACGGAAAAAATGGGTCAAGTTAAAAAAAAAGTAACATGTTGGATAGTGATATGTGGTGGGTACCCGTTGATTATGAAGCTGTGAAAGTTTGGTGGTCCTAGGTGGTACAGTAACAAAGAAATGGACTCAAACACGAAAACTTAACATTGATTGTGGACGCCGCCTGCCCGCACGCGCCCGCCCGCCCATCCGCCCGCCCGCCCGCCCGGCTTTCGCCAATCCAATAGCCTGCATTTTTTTCTCAAAAAACCTGGCTAAATATAAATTAATAGCAGACGACCATTTTAACATTTTACGGGTTAAATTCAACGGAACTGTGGGAATGTACAAGATAAGTCTGTACAATACATAAAGTCATAAGGTCCATTTTCCCAGCATACGGACCTGGGCATTTCACTAAACTTCGTACGACTAAAATGTTCGTCAGTGCAAATTTAGGATTGTCTGAAAATTTCAATTGATGGATTTACATTTATTGAACATAGGCTATGCTCAATAAATGTAAATCCAGTAATTGTTTACAAGAAAACGGTGTTAATGTGAAATTTACAGACTATCATAATTTTGCACTTACAAACACAAAGTTTAGTGAAACGAGCCCCTCGTCTGATATTACACCCCTTATTGCATCGCCGATTTTTGCCATTATTGATCTAGAAAATGCGCATCGTTTTCCATAAACAAGGCGTATGATCACATGGTTACAACAACAACAACAACAAGTACTGAAACTTCCAGAAGCCCTCCGATTCAAAGTACGTATTCTTTTATTTTGTCCTTATTATGAAACGGATTTTGATGAAATATGGCGCATCAAACGCGTCTTGATAAGCTGCATTTGGTGGTCTCGGTACTTTGGCCCAAATTTCTGTCGTTTTTGCGAAGAATCAATTTCTATGTCGGTATTCTTCGCAAAAAGGACATAAGTATGTGCCGAACTCCTGGGACCACCAAATGCAGCTCATGAAGACGTGTTTGCTGCACCATATTTCATAAAAATCCGTTGCCTATTAAGGAAAATATCAAATAATACTTACTTTGGAGTGGGCACGCTTTCAACACTTTCAGCCATTTTTGTTGTTGTAACCACGTGATCATGCACCTTGATAAATGCAGTTAACACAAAACTTGGAGTTCATACAGAATGTTTTTGTACATTTTTAACATCAATTACAGTACATATACATATAATTTATTTCAAAATCAATATGAGCGAAATACAGATATAACAATGTAAGCAGTTCCAAAACTGGGCTCATGCTGGTACATTGGAAACTCACTTCGAATTTCACATAAATGATATAGAAAGTTGGCTAAACATTCCTGAACAATACCGAATTCTGCATCAGTGCTGTTTTCCAACTTTTGTGGTCATTTACTGAAAAAAGGTTGATTTTCGACATATATTTCTGGTATTTATTTTACATGTATACATCTCATTTTAACTAGCACAAACATCCATGAATATATGAAAGACTGAGAAGATACTACTGCCACAACAAAATGGGGCTTATTGAGTTTGTGACCTGTCTAGCCGCAGATCAGTCTGTGCATCCGCATAGTCTGATCAGGGCCTACATTGTTTGTTATCGACTTGGAAAAAATTGAAAGTGCATTAGGTGTAAATCTGTATCAGGGATTAACAAATTTTCAGGACTGAGATACATATAGTTTCCTGATCTGGTGCCAGGCATTCTTACTACATCGGGTCACTTGGCTCCAGTTGTGAATCCCAGTACAATTAACTAAGATATGAATTCTTAACCATTTTCATGCTGAGGATACGCCAGTATGTCTAAATCTAAATATTATCCTTCTATGCGCTCAGAAGTATATATCGCGACCACCATTCGAACCGTCTCATCGAGATGGTTCAAATGAGTGGTCACAACATATACTTTAATTGTAAAATAACACAAATAAAATATTTAATAATTTCCATACCCATAAAGGTGTATTCTGAAAAGAAAGGGTTAAGAATGGTGGATTCATTGTTAAGGATGGTGGATTCATTGTTAAGGATGGTGGATTCATTGTTAAGATGTACAGAGAATACCAGGCTATTGTCTTCTGTAGCCTATTTCATCAACATTGCAAAGTATACTTATCTAGCAAAGTATACTTTGAGGGAGAAATTTTCAATTTAACCCTTTCCCTGATAGAGACGACTTTTGACGCCTCTGCAGAAGATGTCTTTTGAAAACATTGTGGGAAAAGGAGAAATTGCTTGTAACAAGCAATTTCTCCTTTTCCCACAATGTTTTCTACTCTATCAGATAATTTAACCATCATTTGACCCAGCATTTGATTCTTTTATTCAGATGTTTTCGATTTGGATGAGTCGAAATATCGCAAAACAGGGAAAGGGTTAAGGATAAATATATTAATTTTTATTATACTGAATTTATTATATTATCACAGCCATTTTGGCTGTGATAATGTAATAAATTCAGTATAATAATTCTGCATACTTTTAATCATCAAATATATGCAGTGGTTAGTTCTACATGATATAATGCATTTCGGGAAAAATAAATGATTACTCCCTGAAAGTATACTTTGCTAGATAAGTATACTTTGCAATTTTGATGAAATTGGCTACTGATATCAAGTTTATCAGGAAAGGCTAGGAAACGCATAGGAATTACGGCTTGTCGAGGAATTCCTACTGTTTCCGAGCCGAGCCTGATAAACTTGATATCAAAAGACAGTAGCCTGGTATTCTATTTATCAGGTAACGTTTTATGCTCGAAAATGACCACAGATGACGTCGTTATCTATGGACAGAACGCGGACTTGTCTACGTTGCTTCATTACACACGTCATTCGGTAACGTCACGTGACGTCATCCGACCAATGGAACATCAGTTTTCACTTTGTTGTACATGTGCTCGGATGTTTGTATCAGGGCAATATACAACATGTTATCAGTACGTATTCGGTCAATATAATAAAAAACACACTCGCTGGTCAAAAACTGCATAACTGTTGTAACTGGACCGACAAATAAAGACTTAAATGCAAATCTTATGGATGGACGGAAATACAAAAAATATATACTCATCGACATACGTCATATGCCGGGGGTATAAAAAGTAAAACAGAAATGTTAACATTTCATGGACTAATAAATCCCAATTTGTCATGGTGCATCATATGTATATGGAAGACAATTTTTTAAAGCTACATGTGAATATTTACATACAGGTATTAAGTTACACATTAAGTTACACGTTGATTTACACATATTTATACATCTATTAAACCTGGCTGTCACTGGAGAAATGGGGCTTGTGGCCAGAGCTCCAGATAAGGTGCGTATTGGCGTATTTTACACTTATTTTAGCAGAACATGCATTAATTATCGAAGTGGGAGTACAAAATACTCACAGCAATGTGAAAATACGCATTGATTTTCAAATTGAGTAGTGAAACTACTGTACTGTAATAAAGTTTAAAATTTACTTAGTTGAGCTACAAAAAGCAAACATAGAGTTTGCTTTTTGCAGCTCAAATAAGTGAATTTTCAAATTTTCAAATTGGAGCTCTGCTTGTGGCATTTGCGAACGGTGTAGTCCCTGAACAGTATTGTTCATTAGTAGGCTGTAGTAATTTCAGGTGAGTTAATAAGCTGTTGCAGAAAAACACATAATCTTTTCACTATTCTTCTCACAGGTTGAAGTAACGGACCGAGGTCTATAAATACATTAACTATGCCTAAAAGCATCGGATAAACAAAAAAACAACTTTACTCCCTCTATATACACATATACATACATGCATGTGTATTGTGAGGGAGTAAACAATTTTTGTTTAGCTTATTTTTTTCTTCATTTATCGATGCTTTTAGGCATCTATAATATATTTATAGACCTGTCCATTACTTCAACCTGTGATTATTCGCTGTATATACTTTTATGATATACCTACCCATGAAATACATAGTTATATGATGTAAATAAAAGTCATATTTCTCATCGATGAAATGAACAACTTCCGGTGAAAATACGACTACTTCCGCTATCTATATGTAGAACTCACTCCTGAAAGAAAACAGCGCAAATAGGCTGCAAATACACATTCATTACCGTATACAGTCTAAAAAGCTGCTAATTTCCATGGAGCGGTATATAATAAATAGAATATTCATATTTTTGCAACAAATATGACATATATGTTCATCTCGTGGTGTGAAATATGGATATTTCACACCATGAGATGAACATATATGTCATATTCGTTGCAAAAATATGAATATCTTCTATATCTTACATTTCAACTAGTAGTTTACACAAATATGTGGCTGTTACTGGAGAAATGGGGCTTATGGCATTTGTGACCAGTGTAACTCCTGATCCAGTAGCCTGAAAACAATCTGTTACTTGCTAGAAGCATGATGGGTGTTTCAAGTATGGAATGGTGAAGTGTGCAGATCCTGATCAAACTGTGCGGATGCACAGGCTGATCTGGATCTACACTGGTTAGAAAACCTATAAGCCCCCTTTCTCCAGTCACAGCCATATATATCTGAGTCACACACACCACTCGGTCCTGTGGAGCGGAAGTAGCTTACGCCACTCTTGTGTTTACCATATAAGGTAAAATGACGTCAGTAGCGTCACATTTTTTCTTGTTGAATTGCATTGAACATTGTAATGAATAAAACAAACAAGAGGGCCATGATGGCCCTAATTCGCTCACCTGACTCCATGAACACCAGAGGAGAATGTGTCAATGAGCTCATGTTTTAAAAAAAATTGTGCTATTTTTAGATGGCGGTCATCTTGGATTAAGCGATGACTCTCATTTTACCAAATCTGAAAATGCTTCACCCAAGGATCTTAACTTCCTATGAAGTTTGGCCAGCATCGGCCATGTGTTTCCTAAGAAAAAGACGTTCAAAATCTTGAATAAATGGATCTTTTGGTGGCCATCATGGATGACATAATCATCCGATTCCGACAAATATTGCACCAGAGCAATCGCCTCATCGATACCTTCAATTTGATATATGACATGAGCATATTCGGTCAAAAATAAAATTTGACCCCAATTTGACCCCACGGGCCATGCCTATTTTTGACACCGGGGTCACCATTTTCACAACTTTGAAAGAGCATTGAAAATCGATCATTCGTACCAAGTTCAGTCGAAATCCCGCTGGCGGTTCATGAGAAGATTTTTTAAGAATTTATGCTATTGTTAGACGGCGGCCATCTTGGATTAGTGATGACCTCCATTTTAACAAATCTGAAAAGGCTTCACCCATGGACCATAACTTTTAAGTTTGGCTACCATGGGCCAAGCGGTTCATGTGAAGAAGAATTTTTAAATCTCTAATAAAAGAACGACCTTTTGACATTTCGGCGGCCATCTTGGATGATATAACAATCCAATTCGACAAAAAATGTACCAGAGTGATCGCCTCATTGATACCTTCGATTTGATATATAACATGACCATATTCGGTCAAAAATAGAATTTGACCCCAATTTGACCCCACGGGCCAGGCCACGCCCATTTTTGACCCCGGGGTCACAATTTTAACAACTATGAAAGAGCATTGTACATCGATCATTTCTACCAAGTTTCGTCGAAATCCGGCTAGCGGTTCATGAGAAGAAGATTTTTTAAGAATTTATGTTATTTTTATATGGCGGCCATCTTGGATTAGCGATGACCTCCATTTTAACAAATCTGAAAAGGCTTCACCCATGGACCACAAATTTTAAGTTTGGCTACCATGGGCCAAGCGGTTCATGTGAAGAAGAATTTTGAAATCTCTAATAAAAGAATGACCTTTTCACATTTCGGTGGCCATCTTGGATGACATAACCATCCGATTTCGACAAAAAAAGCACCAGGGTGATCGCCTCATTGATACCTTCAATTTGATATATGACATGACCATATTCGGTCAAAAATAAAATTTGACCACAATTTGACCCCACGGGCCACGCCCATTTTTGACCCCGGGGTCACCATTTTAACAACTTTGAAAGAGCATTGCACATTGATCATTCCTACCAAGTTTTGTCGAAATCAGGTTGGTGGTTCTTGAGAAGAAGATTTTTGAAGAATTTGTGCTATTTTTTAGACGGCGGCCATCTTGGATTACATAATGACGTCATTTTAACAATTTTGTAATCCCCCTATCTAATGACCATGACCATGAAGTTTGGTGACTATAGGCCCAATGGTTACCGAGGAGAAGATGTTTGACAATGTTCACGGACGACGGACGATGATGGACGACGACAACGACGGACACATTGCGGTAACAATAGCTCACACGAGCTTCGCTCAGGTGAGCTAAAAACTTACAGGGATTTGAGAAATAATTGTATACAACATAGGTGTTGAACACCGACTGTGACAAATATATAAAGGTATAAAATATTTTTTATCAAGTCCGTCCCCTGTGCGTTGAAGGTGATATTTTTGTTAAAAATATTTTGTTCGGCATAAAAACATCAATATGTGTAGAAGACGAGTGTATAGTTTCAGATCGATTGACTGAACGGTTTCAGAGGAGTTGTGTACACAAACTCTGTACCCTATATAGAATTGTATAAGAAAATGTAGAAAAAATGGCTAAGTTAAAAAGGTGATATTTTTGTTAAAAAATATTTTGTTTGGCATAAAAACATCAAGATGCACATCTTCAATATGTGTAGAAGACGTGTGTAGAGTTTCAGATCGATTGACTGAACGGTTTCAGAGGAGTTGTGTACACAAACTCTGTACCCAATATAGAATTGTATACGAAAATGTAGAAACAATGGCTAAGTTAAATGGCTAAGTTAAAAAGGTGATATTTTTGTTGAGTGGGTAAGTGTGGGGGGGGGGGGGGTCCCGGTACCTTCACCGGACCAATCTTACGATGCTTCCGATGCTCCTGAAGCAGAGGGTTAAATACAGGATCAATCCCGTTGGCCCGGCCTTAAATGACGGCCTTAGTTAAACACCAATCAATCAACTCAATCAGATAAGCACAGGCCCTGTACACACTCGTATCTCATCATCAAAATTGGAAAGTTTGATTGGTCAAGCTGCTTGGCCTTGACCAATCAAACTTTCTGATTTCGAGTATGAGAATCGAGTACATACTCAAAGAAGTTATATGCGGCCATGACTGGAGAAATGGGGATTATGGGTTTTGCGACCAGTGTAGATCCAGATCAGACTGTGCATCTGCACAGTCTGATCAGGATCTGCACTGTTCGCCATTCCATCAATGAAACACCTGTCGTGCTTATATATATCGTTATCAGGCTACATGAGTGTGCTATTTGATCAGGAGCTGCACTGGTTATAAATCAAACAAACCCCAATCCTCCACTCACAGCAACATATAAGCACACGCTCAGATAGGTTTTTGTCTTGTCTACTGTCGTGTTCAGAAGTTGCCGCTTATACTTGGATAGTTGCCAGCGTCCAGCAGTCCCGCCAATATCTTGCCCAGTTGTACAAACGATGGTCGCGAGTCGGCATCCTGAAACACGGCCGACAATATTCACAATATCAAACAAGATACAAGAAATCGGTTACACTGATGGATGTAGCCCTCAAAACATTTGACCTCGAACACCTAGGCCTCATGAGTGGGCTATAGAAAGAAAATACGGATGATGACAAATATGTATACATGCAACAGAGATAGTAGGCAGTCGAAAACCTTGGACAAACAGGGGATTTTTTTCCAGTCAACTAATACTAATTATTTCACATATAATAAATTGAAAATTACTCCTTCACAGTGCACTTAGCTTGATTAGGGACTTAGCGATGAAATCGGCTACAGATCCAAAGTTATAATTAAAGGTACATGCCCACTCAGTAGGCACAAAATGTTCTTTATAGTCTATAATTGTGTCACTATTCCACCAGTTCTAAAAATTACGAGCGCCCACTATACAGATATAATCATTTAGTAATAATTATTTTACTGATAGTGACTCGCGAATGAGGCATGTTATTTTTTAATTATTTATACTAATTCAATGTGTCGCCCGAAAAAACAATACTAATTCAATGTGTCGCCAGAAAAAACAATATTTTCGACAGATTATAAAGTTTGATCATTGCACATCAGAAATTAAATACAGATAATAAATAGTAATGTCTGTAACATTTTCAGAAAACACTGTTATCGCCCCTGTGGAAATTTACGTCCGATATAAAATGTATAATAATTCCAGCACAAAAATATTTACACAATTCCCTAAAATTTGATTGGCCCGTAGCAAGTCTCTGTCCAAAATTTATATCCCAGTAAACTCCCATGCCAAACTACTTTCCGTAACCATGAGGCGCAGTTAAAATAATTATTAAGAAAATGGAAAATAAACACATTTTCATGATGCATTTATTTCAAATGCTGGAATAATAAGGAATGAATGACCTTTTTGTGGAACTTATCGGGGATATAAACTTGGAAAAGTCGCGGGAATACTGGACGAGGCCTTCCGGCCTTCGTCCAGTATTTCCGCGACTTTTCCAAGTTTATACCCCGATAAATTCCACAAAAAGGCCATTCATTCCTATAATAATTCCAATCCAATGTATAATCATTCCAATAAGGCTGTGAGGCAATTTTTGCCAGAAAATGTCTCAAATGATGTTTCTGATATAAAAAAAATATTTTGTGCCTACTGAGTGGGTATGTACCTTTAACAAGAATGCCAAAGGTGCAACAAGTGTAGATCCAGACCAGCCTGTGCATCTGCAGTCTGGTCAGAATCTGCACTGTTTGCCATTCCATAAATGAGACACCCGTCATGTTTCTAACAGGCAATATAGATCGTTATTACTTACACGGTAGATATCAAATTCTGACTATTTCTGCCCGTTATTTGCCTACCACAATAACATGTAAGACCTACTGTCTGTTCCACGTTTTGCTGCCGACGAACATTTGGCCATTAAACACATCAAATCTAAAAAATATTTTAAAAAGTAAGTACTTTTTCATCATAACAAAAAATTGACTCCGAAACCTGGCGAGATAGCTTGCAAATGATGTAATTAAGAAAACAAAATTTAGATTTTGAAAATCGGTCAACAAATAAACAAGAAATGCGTCTGTCGAACGCGGATGCCACCTGCAGCATATTTGAGAAACTGTGACAAAGTGGTTAACCGACAAGTGTGACGGACGGACAGACGGACAGACGGATGTTCAAACATTTGGGAGTTATGAGCTATTTGTTCTTTAAAAGATCCAAGGATTAGCTCCTAAAGATCAATGGAATTAGGAGCTTACCGACTATAACAAAGGAATCCTTTGTTACTAACCCTTACCCTAAGCTCCTAAACCCCCGATGTTGGCCCTGACTGACTGACTGACTGACTGACTGACTGACTGACGACTGACTGACTGACTGACTGACTGACTGACTGACGGACGGACGGACGGTACTACTCATCACAGTATACTTGTGAACACACTTGCTTGTACACCTATAAATAGTCTGCTTGTGCACCTGGGTGCACAAGAAAAAGTGATGCACAAGTACCTCTTGTACTCATGAATTGATCCACAAGTATACCTGGCTGAGTACATCTGAGTCCGTCCGATACTGATAGTCGGACACTTTGCCGATGGACATCTGATGCTTGTGCACTAACTTTCGTGACAAGCACCACGAGACCCTTGTGAGCTGAAATAAAGTAGTCTGCTTGTGCACCCGGGTGCACAAGAAAAAATTGATGCACAAGGGCCTCTTGTCATCGAGAAAAAAATCAAGACGGACGGACGGGCGGACGGACGGACGGACGGACGGACGGACGGACGGACGGACGGACGGACGGACGGACGGACGGACGTTCTTACAGTACTATACTTATGTGGCTGATCACATGTTAAATATTAGCCACATAAAACGATTTTTAGCCACATAAAACGATTTTTTAGGTGGCTAATTGTAACCAACCCTATCCTTTACTAAGTCCATAACCCTGTGGGGCTAGCCACATAAGTACCCTAATGTGTGCCCGGACGGACGGACGGACGGATGGACAGACACGACAGACAGACAGACAGACAGACAGACAGACGGACGGACGGTCCAAACACTATATGCCACCCGTTTCTTCGAAAATCGGTGGCATAAAAAAATATTTAAAAAAAATCCATTTTTAGCCCCCATGTTAAATTCCCATAGGAAAATCTTTTTTTTGCAATAAAATCAATATTTGATGGAATTTCATAAAACAATTTTTTTTCGAGGGTGACTTTTTTGTTATTGATAAAAAAAGTACTTATATTTAAATATTTTTTAGACTTAATGTGTTTAATGGCCAAAAGTTCGTCGGCAGCAAAACGGGGAACAGACAGAAATCTGAATAAACACTGAAATCTAGCCAGATATCTCTTTCTGGGTAATAACATGTCTTGTACCCGTATCTGACTGGAAACGTTGTATGACGCATGCACAGTCAGTTACTATTTGCTTCCTTCCCAACTCATTGAAAAAAAAATCAAGATGGCGGCTTTACTGTTAACCCTTAGACTGCTATCTTATTTCTTTTGTCGTCTGCTGTTTATTTTCTATTTTCCAGTTTTATCATCAAAAACATACTTTAACAGCACTTTACAATAATTTACAACATGCTTTGACAGCACTTCAGAATCATTTCCATTGGAAATGATTCTGAAGTGCTGTCAAACCATGTTTTCATTGAGAAATAAGGCAAGATATAACAGCAGACGACAATTGTTGTGAGTAGCAGTCTAAGGGTTAAATCCCATTTAAGAACAATCACTGCCAATGCAGCATGAATAATGAATCTGACAGCTTGAACAATAATTTTGTCACTGAAATTACAGCTTTTTTTTTAAAGATCACTCAAAGTCCACCAGACCCATGCATTTTTATTCGGAGCTGGTTCTACAATGAGTGTGATCATAAACAACACGAAAAACAGCAATTATATTTGTTATTTCCCTACCTGTCGGACTAAAAATACTGAGAGCAGCCATCTTTAAGTTAAATGACGTAGCACATACTTATTGACGTAATCAAAAGTATGACGTAATCACGCACGGGATGGGTTAAGAAGCGCACACATCTGGAAAGTGGGACTGAAATCAAGTTTAACAACACATCGGCGCTGCGACGGGATAAACACCATTTGCAAGCTAGTTCGTCCCATTTTGAAGACTCTTACTATTTGTTTTTCATTTTCGAAATATTCCACAGCTGTTTTGCAGATCAAAACGGTACATTCCAAAATCGGGACCCGTTCTAACTGAGCAGGATTCGGTCAAAATTTTACATCGGCCACAGAAATGTTGAAAACAATGATATCTAAGTAATAAAGAGGTTATTACGTGGCTAGTTTGATATCAACCTAGGTATCATCCCTCGGTAACTTGATATCGGCCTTCGACCTTCGATTCGGTCTCAGGCTGATATCAAGTTACCTCGGGCTGATACCTAGGTTGATAACAAACTAGCCAGGTATTAACCTCTAATTATCAAGCTACAGGTGCTAAAACAGGCTGTTGTAGATAGATTGCTGTTGAGGGAGGTTAAACATATACAAAATTACAAATGTGGAGAAATGCGTTTTGCGACGAGTGTAGATCCAGATTAGACTGTGCATCTGCACAGTCTGATCAGGATCTGCACTGTTTGCCATTCCATCAATGAGATGCCCGTCATTTTTCAAACAAGCAATATAGATCGCTATCAGGCTACAGGAGTGTGCTATTTGATCATGAGCTACACTGGTTACAAATCCCATAAGCCCCATTTCTCCAGTCACAGCCACAATCATGGGCGGATTCAGGGGGGGGGGCGGACCCGGAAATGCGATGTAGATTTCAAAAAAATTCCGGGGGGAATTGCCCCCGGACCCCCCTAGCGCTATCATGAGCTCTGCTCGGTCGACTATTTTGCAATACTTGACTATATTATCGAACGAGCTTAGCTCGTTCGATAATATAGTCAAGTATTGCAAAATAGTTACGCCCCCCCCTAACCCAAAATCCTGGATCCGCGCCTGACAATGAGGCAAGCCATGGGATGTTGTACCTTTATATGAGATGTGTTATTTTTCACGAGAAACATTTACAGAACCTGCAATATTTTCTGTAAATGACATCGAAAGTGGACACATTTTTCGTAGCAAATTCTGAATTCTATTCCGCATGATTTACGGAAAATATTGTAAATTTTATAAATATTTTCCATCAGATATTGGTATAAAATCACATGGCTCGTCTCGTATAATCACGAAGCCACTTTCCCACCTTGATCCAACATTGGAGCATGGTTTTATATACTGGGCCTGGGGAATGCTGTGGTTTCTCTAATCGTCGATCGTGGTTGCAAACAAAATCTACAACGTCCGTGTTTCTCATATTTTCATATGGCATCTGGCCGCCGGTGAATATTTCCCACATTAACACACCTACAAATAAAGAATACCAGGCTAGTGTATTTTTATATCAAGTTTATCACACAAGGCTAGGAAACACGTAGGATTCCGAGGCTCACCGAGGAATTCACACCGTTTCCGAGCTGAGCCTGATAAGCTCGATACCAGGCAAGTGTCTATTGATTCCCGGTTTATCAGGCAAGGCTTGTAAACATGTAGTAATTTCTACCGTTCCAAGCTGAGCCTGATAAACTTGATATTAAAGGACACTAGCCTTCTATTATATTTATCAGGTAATGTTTTACATTACACAATGTGCACACAAAACATGGTTTTGTGGAAGAGAACGCGGACTTGTTTTTACGTTACCAGTCATTACACTCACGTCATTCGGGAATGCCATGTTATGTCGTTCGTCCAGTGAAACATAAGCAAAGGAAATATTGATTATTATATGAATGGCAATTTCAGCCAATTTCCGGTCACATATGATTGCGGACATACAGTGAAATCGCGATGGCTCGAAATGCGATGGCTCATAATGTTGGGCTCGCTCGAAATAGCATCGCGGCCCCAATAATTTTTTAAGTACCGCAGACTCATTTCTCGCTATTTTGCTATACGATGACTCGAAAGTCATGTCGAAGTTTGTGTTTGGCTAATTTTCACACCTCCACGTCCGACTTATTACGATCAAAGGCCGAGCAGCGCTCTACCTGTCTATGAAATGTGTTTTTTTTTCAAGTCCAGTTAATTGCCTAAAGTGGTGCAATTTGATCGTTAACGTTGTTGATTGCGATCAACGATATACGGCGATTTATTAAATATTCTGGGCTTCGGCCACTCGGCGCATTTAATAGAGTGTCGTAAGTCATTGGTTGTTTTTCGTGGTAATTCGCGGGTTATATTCGAGTAACCCGAGTATCACAGGAACAACCAGAGTTGTTGCTCGGGTTCAAGTCGAGTTGGAACCCTAGTTACCCTGGTCCTCATGTTATTCGTGTGGCTACCCGGAAGTTACAACGAAAAACGCCCATTAATAATACCGCACTTCCTAGTTAGGCAGAGATGACTGGTCGTGACAAAAAGGATTTGCTCTACTGAATTTTCGATCAGTGCAGCATTAAATCGGCCTGCACATTCAGTTCAGGACCTGAAATGTTCGTCCTCGACAGCTATTCATGATGAATAATATAGTGAAATAGTAAACCCATATCAAGTTGCAGGAGTCTGCAAGTTGATCAGTGTTTACACTGGTCACACATTAAGTAAGGCAACATTTTACGATTCAGGACTGATTCCCGATTTTTTATGGGCGCCGTATAACAACATCGTTTGAGCTGGGCCCATACTACTGTTTCGAGTGACGTCACAACCACCCGCGACATTAATTATATGTGCCACTATTTATAGTAAATACTGGAGCTTTTCTCCTTTGATAATAATTGAAATAAAGACAGTTTAGTAAATACATTTAAATACAGTTTATTTAATTTCACATGATAACTGCGAATAAATACTATTATCATCTAAAACATAGATACTCTATTATGCTTTGTTATTTTCTAAATCCGACGGGTACAGTAGTCAACAAATAAACCAAAATCGATAGATGCGATTACTCAAACTACTTTCCGTAACCATCAGGCGCAGTTAAAATAATTCTTAAGAAAACGGAAAATAAACACATTTTCTTGATGAATTTATTTCAAATGTTGGAATTATAAGGAATGAATGGCCTTTTTGTGGAATTTATCGGGGATATAAACTTGGAAAAGTCGCGGGAATACTTGACGAGGCCTTCCGGCCTTCGTCCAGTATTCCCGCGACTTTTCCAAGTTTATACACCGATAAATTCCACAAAAAGGCTATTCATTCCTATAATAACCAATAGGATAAAAATAAACAATTGGCGATAAAAAATTACAATTTTCGAAAACAAACAACAAAAAAACAACAAAAAAACATTTATTTTTTTTCCCGAAAATTGTAATTTTTTATCGCCAATTGTTTATTTTTATCGCCAATTGCGAAAGTGGCTTTTCCAAGTTTATACCCCGATAAATTCCACAAAAATGCCATTAATACCTACAATATGTTGGGACTCGGATGTGTGTGTCTAGTCAATGCAGATGCAATAATTTGTTATCAGTCGGAACATATTAAAAGCTTACTATTAAGGAAATGCAGTGTAAATACATGTAATTCTCATCCGAACTTCGAGATAAAAATTTGCCAAAATTTTGCAACCATTCTCGAAAAAATCCAAACAAAATCACTTATCACAAAAATACTGACTTTATTTTACTTCCGGGTTTTCAGAAATCGCGCACTTTCTTTTAACGAAACGCGCATGCGTTGTTACTAAATATATCGCATATGCAGGACACAATTTCCAGTACACAACATTTGTTTTTGCAAATCATACCCAATAAACATCAATGAATAAGTATTACATATAAATGTCGACGCTCGCCGTCTTTTCTGACAATGTTATTATTCAATCGGCAAATGCAAGACCCGCATTTCGTCCTCAAACCATGTCGGACCTAGACTCGTCGGCCACAAACAAATTCAGCCCAAGTCGAATCCAATCGGTGTTAAGAAATGTGAAGTTCAATTGACTTCCTTGCCACGCTGTATATTTCATCTTCATGTTAACGTGATTAGATATCACATTGATTAATTGGTTAATTATGGTTTAAGTGAATTTTAGCGGCGGCGCTTTTGATTTCTGTATACGTGTGAAAATTTACCTGAGATAATCTCTCTGAATCAAACTTGGCCCCGCTTATTTTCACATCGAGTTTAGAGAATAGTAGGTTAGTGCCGTGAATGGGAAAAAATATCTGGCAAGGCTCAGGAAACGGGATGGGCGAGGCTCTGCCGAGCACATCCCGTTTCCGTGCCGCGCCAGATATTTTTTCCCATTCACGGCACCAACCTACTATTATATTTATCCCGTCAACACCTACAAATGGCTGTAAAATGCAAAAATAGTATTGACTGGATATCAAAAATGTTTCACGGCACCGTGTTTCACGGCACATACGCACTGTGTTGACGGGATAAATCAGAATACAAATATAAAGGAAACCTGCTTTATTACACTCTTGCAAATTATTAATACACCGTGAAGAGAACACCCGTAATTGCGCACCTGTTTTCTTGGAAACCACGAGCTACCATGCAAAATGTTTAATATTTATTAGTCAAAATAAATTTATTTCAAAATTTTGAAAGTGTCTCGACTAATCTAGAATGTTAATGTGATTGAACACATTCCAAACATGCACTCAAATATATCTGGCTCATAGAAACAGCTGCGTAATTTGGATTTCAAAAAGTATACATGACGTCACATTTGACGTCACACAACATAACGTCAAAACGCGGGAAAACACGTCATTGTATAACTATTCATGCGCACATCACAATTCATTGATTATAATCTCAAAAATAGACTAAATGTGCATATATATCCGCCGTGGAAGTGTAATAAATAGGATATTCCATCGTACATGTTTGAATAGCGGAAATAATACACTCGTGTCCGTCGGCGTCCGTGCAAGCAACTCGTTCGCTACGCTCACTCGTTGCTTACGCGGAAGCCGAAGCACACTCGTGTATTATTTCCCGCTATTCAAAATGTACGATGGAATATCCTCTATATATCGGGACTTGATTTCCACCTCGACATAACCAAAAAATTGATATTTCCGATATCGACTTATCAGGAGTAAAATACATGCTCTATATGTAGGGATTTTGGCCGGGACCTCGGAGGTATATCGAGATAAGCAGGTATATTGAGATAAGCGATATCGAGATAAAGAGAATCAGCTGTATAATCAGTTGCCCATGGTTTTATTCCTTAAATGAACATGAAGATACACAATTTTTCTGACAGATTTCTTGTCAAGACTTTTCAAATGAGTAACCATCTATATTTTTCATTGACAACTAAAAAAAATAAAATGTGTTATTATGTGTTCCGAGGTTTATTTTTTACACTACTTATCCATTCAGTCATCTGTATATGTGTACTTGATGTCTCTCTAATTGTCAGTACTTTGCACAATGGTACATTCACTACCCATACTGTTCTGTAATGATAACTAGACATTATGTTTGTAGGGCTCCAGATAAGGAATTAGTAATTGAGTATTGTCACTTCATCATTTCTGAATCAATTGGGTATTTCAAAATTTTAATTCGGTAAAATAGAATCACACTACTGACCGCACTTATTGAATAGTTTACTTCTAAATGAAAACACATCTTGGTATTTCATTAGAATTGTCTCCTTGGAGACAATTCTAATGAAATACCAAGATGTGTTTTCATGGAAAAATATGCTATATTTGTGGTCTGCATATTGTTTTCTGTAGCATGATAAAGATACCTCAATTTTTTCATTGCTTTTTGGATACTCACTACTTCTGATTTCAATTGGGTTTTTGGCAATTTTAATTGGGTATTTACGCAAATACGCACCTTATCTGGAGCTCTGTGTTTGTAAAACATGGATACTGGACTGTAACTGGAGAAACTATTACCAACTTTTCGACTTTTCAACGTAAATGTACACGAACGGACGGACGGACGTACTTACGAGACGTACATTGTGGGGTTCCTATGGGGTTCCTAACCCTAACCTATCCTAAATCAAACCCCATAAAGATCAATCAAACAGAAAAAACAACCCCATAAGACAAAATAACCCCACAAGAGCAATTTATAACGGGGTTAAAACGGAATAAGCATCTCTTAACAAGTCCATCACTGTGTGGTTAACCTCACAATGTAGCTCTCGTTTGTACGGACACATACGTACGGACGAACGGACGTACATACAGAACCTCGAGAGCAATGCAATATGCCCCCTTGCTATCACATAGGGAGTATAATGACAACACATGAGAGAATATGCGTACCAAATGCCCAGATGTCTGACTTGCTGCTGAATCGAGTGAAGCTCAGCACCTCGGGCGGAGCCCACTTCACCGGGAACTTGGTGCCCATGGAGCTCGTGTATTCGTCGTCTATCACATACCTGGCACAATATTACATAGAGAATTATTTATTTATTTAATGTGTTTAACAGAATCTCAACAGCTAAGGTTATTTTAGGCCGAGTTAACTGGGTTGAATCACATATTTCACCACAAAATCAGAACTGAATATTGGCATACAAAATAATAGGCTTAACTCTTTCACCTTTAAGTAACCAGAATTTTTATATGTTAATTTCCAGACCAATCCAACCGTCACAAACTGATTTTCTGACTACATGTATTCCATTTATGAAAGAGGGGCGGGGGAGGGGGGGGGGGGTTGTTCTCAAAAATGTAAAATAAAATGCAAAAAGTGCAGATCCTGATGAGAGGGCTCGTCACGAGCCGGCTCATCTGGATCTATAAAATGTCCAATACCACTATACAGGCCTGTGGTGTTGAAAGGGTTAATATCAATCTTACTACTAGTGCTAGAGATCACGATATACGCCCATCGAGGCATGGTCAACTAGAGCAAGTGAGCAGGGGCTCACATATTATACTGAATTTATTACATTATCACAGCCATTTTGGCTGTGATAAAGTATTAAATTCAGTATAATAACCCAGGCCGCCGCATGGACCTAACAACAATATAAGGTTTGATCATGTCCAGCCGTGTGCAAACGTTTGCTGTGGCCCTCGGGAAATGTTTGAACCCGCGGCCGGTTTGATCATGTCCAGCCGTGTGCAAACGTTTGCTGTGGCCCGAGGGAACTGTTTGAACCCCAAGGCCGCAGGCCGCGGGTTCAAACAGTTCCCTCGGGCCACAGCAAACGTTTGCACACAGCTGGACATGATCAAACGTTATTGTTACATTTCCAACAAAAAACTGATGTAATTTGAGCATTATATTCAGTATTTTCAGTACTTTTATAAAATCGTCCCATTCACGTAGATAATTTTCGGTATGCATATTCCGGGGCTGCGTCATGAACGCCATGAACGTCATGAAGTAGTGACGTCATGAAGGCACTTCAGCATAGTGACGTCATGAAGGCACTTCCATTACGTGCGGCCCCGGAATGAGCATTGCCTAAAGCCATGTGCAAACAGCACATGCTATTTTTTTGCAAACAACGTGCAAACAACAGAAACCATGTAACAATAACTTACAACATAAAACTAGAAAATGTGTTTGTAGAACACAGATGCCACACATATCGCTTTGATAATAAACGAGGCAAAATTCCAAGTCCAAAAGGGGAGACAATCCATGACCCGGGGGTCGAATCAAAAATCGAAATACACTTTGCACATCTACTCAGCATAAGGAAGCTACATACCTACTGTCTGTTTCACGAAAGCTGCCCAAATTTTACGGCCATATAAACAATTCAAAAACCATATTTTTTTCGATGATATTAAATTAAAGGAAAATTTAAGAATGAGCATTCTTTTTATTTCGTGAAATTTGGTCAAATATTGATTTTATTGTGAAAACAAAATTTCCCCATGCATTTAACATGGGGAAATTTTTTAAAATTTCAGAAATACTGGACAGATTTTTAAAATTTAACCTTTGTTTTCTTAGTTAGATCATTTCCAAGCTATCTAGCTAGGTTTCGGAGTCAATTTCCAAAAAAAAAGAAGTTTTTTGACTCCTCCCACAAGTCCTCTACGTCTTTTCCCCCCATGTTAAATTCCCATAGAGAAATCAATTTTTCGTAATAAAACCAATACAGTATTTGACAAAATTTCACGAAATAAAAAGAAGGCTCATTCTTAAATTTTCCTTTAATTTAATATTATCGAAAATAATATTGTTTTTGAATTGTCTATTTAGCCGTAAAATTTGGGCAGCTTTCGTGAAACAGACTATAGTTTCAGGTCTGTAGCTATTACGGTATAAATGTTTTACGAGTTACAAGCCAAAATTGTCAAATAATCCATGACCCTGGGTTGAATCAAAAATCAAAATAAACTTTGCACATCTACTCATCATAAGGAAGCTACGTACCAAGTTTCCGATCTGTAGCTAGTACGGTTTAAAAGTTTTATGACTTACAAAGTTGGTGACGGACATAAGGAAGGGACGGACTGACGGACAAGGGTAACACTAAATGCCCCATCCACTATCATGGTGGGGCATACAAATATACTATATATTAGAAGTAATTTGAACTTGACTTTGGACATGAAGGTCACATGTGTGGGCTACAGAATGATACTAGAGCAAGTCAGCAGAGGCTCACGGATACCTGAGGCCGCCGCCTGGACCGACAAACAAATTAACACAAATTTTAAGTAATTTGACCTTGACCTTAGACATGAAGGTCGCATGGGTGTGGTATGGAATGCAAATATGGATGATGACAAGGAAGTATATGACGTTTGAAGTCAATCAGACTTACCTTTGCAGCGATAATGGGTACCCCAAAAACTTTTAACGCAAATCTTAAGATACTTTACCTTGACCTTGGACATGAAGGCCGCATAGGTGTGGTATGGAATAAAAATATGATGATAAGGAAGTATATGATATTTGAGGTAAATCCGAGTTACCGCTACAGAGATAATTGGTACATGTAACTGGAAACTTTAAAGTAAATGGGACGGACGGAATGACAGAAAGTATATACCCCTCGACATATTTTGTATGCCGGGGGTAAAATAAGCCCCTCTTCGCCAGTCACAGCCACATGTATACAATACAAATACTTACCTAGCTAATCCAAAGTCTGCTACTTTGATAACTTCGTCAGACCCGACCAAGCAGTTTCTTGCAGCTAGATCTCGATGAATAAAACTTCGGCTTTCTAAATACTGCATGCCATTACACACTTGGCTACAAAAGTCCACTAGTTTCTCCACTCGCGGTAAAAGTGCACTTTTATGTCGCTTTAAAAATGTCAATAATGAACCTGAAAAAGGAAAAGTCAACTTTGTCCGTTACAGAAATCTTGACCCGCTATCTTAATTATTTGTCGTCTGCTGTTTATTTTCTATTTTCCATTTTTATCATCAACAACATGCTTTGACAGCACTTTCTAATAATTTACAAAATGCTTTGACAGCATTTTAGAATCATTTCCAATGATTCTGAAGTGCTATCAAAACATCTTTTTAGAGAAATAAGGCAAGATATAAAAGCAACAGCAGATGACAATTTTTGTGTGTAGCGGTCTAAGGGTTAAAATGCTTGGAACGAAAATTGTTGTATAGCCCACAAGTTTCCCAGCATGCAAAGAGTTAAAGAACCTAAAAAGGCCATAACGTCACTTTTAAAGGAAGAATATGTGACTACAAATTTAAGCCGTGAATATTTTAAACATTTTCAATTAACAAGGATGGCCGCAGCCAACATGTTGAGCCCGCCGAGGCATTTGATGGTCTCAGAGTGTATGAAGTTTGATGCCCAATAAGCATACAAAGTTTCAAGCAAATCTGACTTACGGTTACAGAGATAGTAGGTATGTGAAAACTTTAACGCAAATTTTGACAGAAACTTTAACGCAAACTTCTAAGTTATTTGACATTGACATAGAGGCACAGGGGCTGCATGAGTGGGACACAGAATGGATATATGGATGATGACTAATAAGCATATGAAGTTTCAAGTCAATGTGACTTAGGACTGCAGAGATATAAGGTATTTAAAAACTTTAATGCAGATTTCGGAACGCAAACTTCTAAGTCATTTGACCTTGACCTTGGGCACAGGGGCCGCATGAGTGGGATACAGCATAAATATATGGATCATGACTAATACGCATATGAAGTTTCAAGTCAATGTGACTTAGGACTGCAGAGATATAAGGTACATGTATTTAAAAACTTTAATGCAGATTTCGGACGGACGGACAGACGGACGGACGGACGTCGGACGGACGTCATTGTGATCACTATGTCTCGCTTTCCGCAAGCGGGCTCGACAAAAACAAGAAATCCGTAACTCGGATGGATGTACACCTCAAACATTAACACAAATTTCTAAGTCAGTAAGCACACGAGCTGCATGGGTAGGCTAGAGAATCAAAATATGGATGATGGCAAACATGCATATAACATTTCAAGCCAATCCAGCTATCGGTAACAAGAGATAATTGGTTGCTGAAAACTATAATTCAAATCTGGGAGAAACGGACAGGGTTGCAACAAAATGTATCCCAGAAATATTTTGTTGATCAATGACAGATCATGACATGAATAAAATTGGCAATTACTGCAAGCAAAGAACAATCGTTTGGATTGTGGTGATAAGATTTACGAGATCTTCCAATAATTCCAGCACAAAAATATTTACACAATTCCCTAACATTTGATTGACCCGTAGCAAGTCTCTGTCCAAAATTTATATCCCAATAAACTCCCACGCCGAACTACTTTCCATAACCGTGAGGCGCAGTTAAAATAATTCTTAAGAAAACAGAAAATAAACACATTTTCTTGATGCATTTATTTCAAATGCTGGAATTATAAGGAATGAATGGCCTTTTTGTTGAATTTATCGGGGATATAAACTTGGAAAAGTCGCGGGAATACTGGACGAAGGCCTTCCGGCCTTGTCCAGTATTCCCGCGACTTTTCCAAGTTTATACCCCGATAAATTCCACAAAAAGGCCATTCATTCCTATAAGAATTGGCCAAATATCACAAGCAGAACAGCATTGGTAAGATTGCGCTTACAAGGTTTATACCAGTTTCCATTCGTCGATCATTTTATGCTTACCAGATTTCAACAGTTTTATTACTTAGATAATACGATGGTCTAGTAACATACGGTCGTAACTGCTATGCTAAAGCATAGCACTTACGACCTTATGTTACTAGACCATCGAATAATGCAAGCAAGATGGCATCACATGCATTGTGCTTGCCCATTTATGGCAATGTCAATTCATTGGTCATTCTATGCTTACCAGTAGCCGATTTCATCAAAATTGCAAAGTATACTTTTATAGCAAAGTATACTGTGAGGGAGAAATTTTCAATTTTAGGATAAATTTATTAATTTTTATTATACTGAATTTATTAAATTATCACAGCCATTTTGGCTGTGATAATGTAATAAATTCAGTATAATAAGTATGCATACTTTTAATCATCAAATATATGCAGTTGTTAGTTTTATATGAAATAATGCATTTCAGGAAAAATAAATGATTACTCCCTCAAAGTATACTTTGCTAGTAAAGTATACTTTGCAATGTTGGTGAAATCGGCTACAGATTCCATGAGATGAATAACAGAATAACAGCTAAATACGGCAAGCAAAACAGCATCATATGCCTTGTGTTAGCAAGGGGTGCGTTTCACTAAACTGTGCATGACTAAAATGTTTGTGTGTGAAAAATTATGATAGTCTGTAAATTTCACATAAACAACGTTATCTTGTAAACAATTATTAGATTTACATTTATTGAGCATATGCTGCATATGTTCAATAAATGAAAAATCCATCATTTGAAATCCTAATTTTGCACTTACAAACATTTTAGTTATACCAAGTTTAGTGAAACGGCCCCCGGATGTATATCAGTTCCAATTTACCGGTCATTTCTGCCTGTAACTGGAGAAATTGGTCTTATGGCATTTGCGACCAGTGTAGACCCAGATCAGCCTGCACATAATTGCAGACCGATCAGGGACTGCACTCTCCAGAGAAACATCTATCAAACAGTATAGATCTGCATGTGACCACGAGAGAATGATGGGAGACCAGTAGCCTATTGATTCAAAATGACAAAGTATACTTATCTAGCAAAGTGTACTTTGAGGGAGTAATCATTTATTTTTCCCAAAATGCATTATTTCATATAGAACTAACGACTGCATATATTTGATGATTAAAAGTATGCAGAATTATTACACTGAATTTATGACATTATCACAGCCAAAATGGCTGTGATAATGTAATAAATTCAGTATAATAAAAATCAATAAATTTATCCTAAAATTTAAAATTTCTCCCTCACAGTATACTTTGCTATAAAACTAACAACTGCATATATTTGATGATTAAAAGTATGCAGAATTATTATACTGAATTTATTACATTATCACAGCCAAAATGGCTGTGATAATGTAATAAATTCAGTATAATAAAAATTAATAAATTTATCCGTGTATTGAAAATTCCTCCCTCAAAGTGTACTTCGCAATCGGCTAATGGAGCGAGACTGCAAACTCCCCATTTCTTCCGTCACAGTCACAGGTTGAAGTAACGGACCGAGGTCTATAAATACATTAAATATGCCTAAAAGCATCAATAAATTAAAAAAAAAAAAAAGTTTTTACTCCCTCCATATAGATTCCATGGAGGGAGTAAAAAAAATTGTTTAGCTTTTTTTTTCCTTCATTTATTGATGCTTTTAGACATATTTAATGTATTTCTAGACCTCGGTCCATTACTTCAACCTGTCCTCACACTCACATAATATGCTTACCAGATTTCATGAGCTCGGTGATAATTATGAGGGGTTTGGATCGTGTAACCACACCATACAACTGTACCAGGTTGGGATGACTTAGTTGCCTGGAAACAAGCAATATTAATGTTTACATTAACTCTAGAACTGTAAATAACATCAAACAAATTACGCGTTATGTTCCTTATTTCTTTGTAAATATGCCTCCGGACTTGATTCTAATGAAATTCCAACACATATTCATGATATTTATAGAGAGAAATAAAAGAAATATAATGAATTGTCGTCTGATATTTTTTAATTATTTACAGCCCACAAATTTCCCAGCATGCAAAGAGTTAAGCTGTTCATGATTCAATAACAATGATCGCTGAAAGGTATCATGCATATCAAATGGTATATTTCAATTTCTGGAGATGCCTGTAAACAAGCAATATTAACTCTTTGCATGCTAGTGGTGAAAATAACCGCCAAACGAATTAGGAGTATATGTTTTATTTCTCTCTGTAAATATGTCTTGAAATTTCATTAGAATTGAGTCCTCAGGACGCAATTCTAATGAAATTCCAAGACATATTCATGATATTTACAAGGAGAAATAAAAGAAAATATGATGAATTTTTGTCTGCTAGTTTTGAACTATTTATAGCCCATAAGTTTCCCAGCATGCAAAGAGTTAACTGAATGTGCAAAACAAAAACAGTCATCTGCTGTTGTTTCAAATTATTCTCAATACCATTCTGGTTTTGGCCACACTTAAAAAAAATATTTCCATTTCTGCAGTTGCCTGTAAAGTAATATTTATAATTGTACATAAGATGTTCATTGTTCGACAACGGCAACGTTATCACTAAGGTAATCCCCTCCCTGTCAGCATTGATAATAAAACAAAGAAAGAAAAAAGAATTGAAAATTTTTGCCGTACAACCAACGAGAACACAAGTCCTCAGTTACCTTGACCTTGGGCGGTGGGTTGTATGCAAAACAAAGTACCATCTATAGAGTTAATAATTCCAGCACAAAAATATTTACACAATTCCCTAACATTTGATTGGTCCGTTGCAAGTCTCCGTCCAAAATTTATATCCCAGTAAGCTCCATGCCGAACTACTTTCCGTAACCGTCAGGCGCAGTTAAAATAATTCTTAAGAAAACGGAAAATAAACACATTTTCTTAATGAATTTATTTAAAATGCTGGAATTATAAGGAATGAATGGCCTTTTTGTTGAATTTATCGGGGATATAAACTTGGAAAAGTCGCGGGAATACTGGACGAGGCCTTCCGGCCTTCGTCCAGTATTCCCGCGACTTTTCCAAGTTTATACCCCGATAAATTCAACAAAAAGGCCATTCATTCCTATATTGAACTAGAGAAAGTGAGCAGGGGCTCACGTTTACCCCCGGCCGCCGCCTGGATCGACAAATAAAAACTTTAACGCAATTATTTAAAATTCTTTAACGCAAAGTCAAATCCAAAATCAATCCGACTTACAGTTGCAGAGATAATGGGTACCCGCAAACTTTAACGCAAATCTTACAGATGCAAAATTTCAAGTATTTTGACATTGACCTCGGACATGAAGGCTGCATGAGTGTGGTATGGAATGAAAATAAGGAAGTATATGAAATTTGAAGTCAATGCGACGTACCGTTGCAGAGATAATGGGTACCCAAAAACTTTAACGCGGACGGGCAGACAAACGGATAAATGGACGGAGGGAATTACTATATACTATATTACTAAATTACTAAAAACTATATACCACTTGACATAGTTTGTATGCCGGGGGTATAAAAATGAAAGGTGTTACTAACGTACACACATACGCAGGTACACATACGCAGGTACTCACATAGACTAACGGTATATCCCTCTTACTTATCGATGAGGGGATAATAATTCCAGCACAAAAATATTTACACAATTCCCTAACATTTGATTGGTCCGTAGCACGTCTCTGTCCAAAAGTTATATCCCAGTAAACTCCTACGCCGAACTACTTTCCGTAACTGTGAGGCGCAGATAAAATAATTCTTAAGAAAACGGGAAACACATTTTCTTGATGAATTTATTTCAAATGCTGGAATTATAAGAAATGAATGGCCTTTTTGTGTAATTTATCGGGGATATAAACTTGGAAAAGTCGCGGGAATACTGGACGAGGCCTTCCGGCCTTCGTCCAGTATTCCCGCGACTTTTCCAAGTTTATACCCCGATAAATTACACAAAAAGGCCATTCATTCCTATAATAACCAATAGGATAAAAATAAACAATTGGCGATAAAAAATTACAAGTTTATACCCCGATAAATTCCACAAAAATGCCATTAATTCCTATAATAACAATGTTCGCTGAAATCAGTTATAGTCACATGCACGGCAAATGGTATATGTCAGTTTCTGATTGGTTGAGTAATTTGGTTTTACATCCATTTACATTTACTGGAAAATCTTTTATGTTTGCAATAAAATAAATATTTTTACTGGGACAGGATCATGTAGTGAGCGCGTGTGTGGGCGATAATATGCTTTGTGTCATGTGAACGTGTGCAATCAGCTCGGACTATAGCGGCTGAATATTTAATGATTAATTTAATAGATATTGGCGAAAGTGTCGCAATATGTGATTAATTGAGATGAAATGCTGTTGTTTCATTGGTCGAGAAACTAGGGTAAACAATAATTGGAGTCATTACGGTAGTTTGCAAACTTTACTTCAAATTGTATATGTTTAATTAGCCAAGCGCCGTCAGAGGATTTCAGTGAAACAGATAATAGGTCATACATGTATGTGGCTGTCACTGGAGAAACGGGGCTTATGGGATTTGTGATTTGTATCTCCTGTAGCCTATTTCACCAACATTGCAAAGTATACTTATCTAGCAAAGTATACTTTGAGGGAGAAATCTTTAATTTAAGGATAAATTTATTAATTTTTATTTTACTGAATTTATTACATTATCACAGCCATTTTGGCTGTGATAATGTAATAAATTCAGTATAATAATTCTGCATACTTTTAATCATCAAATATATGCAGTCGTTAGTTCTATATGAAATAATCGATTTCGGGAAAAATAAATGATTATTGTCTGTTTCACGAAAGCTGCCCAAATTTTATGGCCATATAAACAATTCAAAAACAATACTTTTTTCGATAGTATTAAATTAAAGGAAAATTTAAGAATGAGCCTTCTTTTTATTTCGTGAAATTCGGTCAAATATTGGTTTTATTACGAAAAATTGATTTGTCTATGGAAATTTTACATGCCACGGGGGAAAAAGTGGTAAGGAAGTGTGGGAGGTGTCAAAAAACGAAAAAATTTGGAAATCGACTCCGAAACCTGACTAGATAGCTTGGAAATGATCTAACTAAGAAAACAAAAGTTAAATTTTAAAAATCGGTCCAGTATTTCTAAAATTCAAAAAAAATTCCCCATGTTAAATCCCCATAGACATCTTCACTCCGTGAAGATGTCTATGGGGATTTATCCGTGAAGATGTCTATGGGGATTTAACATGGGGAAATTTTGTTTTCGCAATAAAATCAATATTTTACCAAATTTCACGAAATAAAAAGAAGGCTCATTCTTAAATTTTCCTTTAATTTAATATTATCGAAAAAAATATTGTTTTTGAATTGTATATATAGCTGTAAAATTTTGGCAGCTTTCGTGAAACAGACAGTAGTAATTGAGTATTGTCACTCCATCATTTCTGAAGCAATTGGGTATTTCAAAAGTAAACAGACAGTAGTCCCTCAAAGTATACTTTGCTAGATATTAAATAAGTATACTTTGCAATTTTGGTGAAATAGGCTACTGATCGAATATCCCATTCCTGTAGTCTGATAATAGTCTATGTTGCATATTGGAAGCATGATGGCGATTTCATTGATGGAATAGTGAACAGTGCAGATCCTGATCAGACTGTGAAGATGCATCGGCTGATCTGGATCTACACTGTTCACAAAACCCATTAGCCACATTTCTCCATTCACAGCCACATATGAGACATACCATGTGATTTTGTACCTTCGGACATCTGCGAAATTTCATTAAATACGTTATTAAATTACAATATTTACTTGCGGAATATAATTCCTCTGAAATTTTGTCAACTTTTGACGCCATTTACGGAAAATATTGTAAATTTTGTAAACGTTTTTCATGAAATTACGCAGAGGTTGACAAAAATTTTATAGTACAAATTATATTCCGCATATACAATTTTGTCAACTTTTGACTTTATTTATGAACAAGAAACGAGGCAAAGCCACGAAGGCCAGGTTTTTTCCAAGCATAGACACTTGGATAACATAATTATACCCACTTTTTGTAGACTAGATGGCCGTGGCCTGCATGTCGTGCTTTGGGGCGAGGCATGGACACTAAAAAAATAGATATAGTAGATGGAAAAACTTTAACCAAAAAACTTTAACCGGACACACGGACGTACGGACGGACGGACGGACATATACCAAAATGCCGACGATATCGTGCTTTCCGCAAGCGGGCGCGACAATGATGATAAACACCCCTGTGAAGTATCAAGGTAATGGGTGAAGCAGTTGCAGAGATATAGTACACGAAAAAACTTTAACAAAAAAATTCAAAGTAATTTGACCTTGACATTGGGCACAGGGGCCGCACGGTCGGGGGGTAGAATTAAAATATGGATGATGATAAACACCCATGTGAAGTTTCAAGGTAATGGGCGAAGCAGTTGCAGAGATAAAGTATAACAAAAAACTTTTAACCAAAAAACTTTAACCAGACGTACGTTAAAAAGTTAACATTGAAAAGTCAATTACGTAGAAATAATAGGTGAAGATAAAAAAAATGGTCACATGTTGGATAGTTGTATGTGGTGGGCACCCCTTGGTTATGAAGCTGTGAAAGTTTGGTGGTCCTAGGTGGTACAGTACCAAAGAAATGGACTTAAACACGAAAACTTAACATTGTAAACGCGAAAAGTTAACATTGAAAATGGCTAAGTCGACTGCGCGGAAAAAATGGGTCAAGTTCAAAACAAGAAACGAGGCAAAGCCACGAAGGCCAGGTTTTTTCCAAGCATAGACACTTGGATAATTATACCCACTTTTTGTAGACTAGATGGCCGTGGCCTGCATGTCGCGCCTTGGGGCGAGGCATGGACACTAAAAAAATAGATATAGTAGATGGAAAAACTTTAACCAAAAAACTTTAATCGGACACACGGACGTAAGGACGGACACGGACGGACGCGGACGACGATATCGTGCTTTCCGCAAGCGGGCGCGACAATGATGATAAACACCCATGTGAAGTATCAAGGTAATGGGTGAAGCAGTTGCAGAGAAATAGTACACGAACAAACTTTAACAAAAAAAATTCAAAGTAATTTGACCTTGGGCACAGGGGCCACACGGTTGGGGGCTAGAATGAAAATATGGATGATGATAAACACCCATGTGAAGTTTCAAGGTAATGGGCAAAGCAGTTGCAGAGAAAAACTTTATGCAGACGTACGTTAAAAAGTTAACGTTGAAAATGGCTAAGTCAATTACTTAGAAATAATAGGTGAAGGTAAACAAAATTGTCACATGTTGGATAGCTGTATGTGGTGGTGGGCACCCCTTGGTTATGAAGCTGTGAAAGTTTGGTGGTCCTAGGTGGTACAGTACCAAAGAAATGGACTAACACGAAAACTTAACATTGTAAACGCGAAAAGTTAACATTGAAAATGGCTAAGTCGACTGCGCGGAAAAAATGGGTCAAGTTCAAAAAAAGGTAACATGTTGGATAGTGATATGTGGTGGACACCCATTGATTATGAAGCTGTGAAAGTTTGGTGGCCCTAGGTGGTACAGTAACAAAGAAATGGACTCAAACACGAAAACTTAACATTGATTGTGGATGCGGCCCGCCGCCCACCGCCGCACGCCACCCGCCACCCGCCCGGCTTTCGCCAATCCAATAGCCAGGACTTTTAAAAAAAAAAAAAACCTGGCTAAAAATATTGTAAATTTTGTAAACATAATTATTTAATGTCCGAAGGTACAAAATCACATGTTCTAATGCACTCTATAAATAGCATGCAATCTGATGGTCATACATTACAGGTATATCATTGTTGATGAACGGTCGCAAATTATTTCAATATGGATTCCTACGCCAGTAGTAAAGGAGTGCATTAGAAATAGGTTAACCGCATTGTAATTTTGAAATTTGCGGCGTATATCAGAAAATGATAGGTCGGAAAATCTGTTTACCGTATTCTTGCGATTATAGGTCGCAAGAGTGCATAAGACGCACCCCTATTTTCAGTCCAAAATCTGGGGAAAAATATCTACATGAGATTATAAGACGCACCCAATTTTCGTAACAAAATGAATCAAAAAAATGAAAAAAAAATCGCATTTTTGTCTGTATTTTCCCTATCATAGTTTGCTATGTCCGTAATTTGCCGACTCTATGTCCGTGATTCACCGTTTTCTAGTATCTTCAATTACACTGTGAACTCGGTAGTACACGCTTCACTATAGCACATTCTCGGTTAGTACACGGTTGTGCATTGGCTCCCGATTTTTTTGCCTATCTGTACATCAAAATCGTGATAACAGACTATTGTCATAAATCGTGTTATATTTGCGATCATATTGCTGCCGAAAGTGGTATAATACTATTATATTGTTAATTATTGATTGCGGTATGTATTATCTCTTTTCAACACCATTTACGGAAACTATTTTCGAAATCAATATGGCGACAGATCTGCGTATAATCCAGAGTGTTTTTTTAACCCGTTCCTTTCTGAATATTTACGGATATGAAATTTATTAAATATTTAATTTTTGTTATTTCTCACTGAAAGTATATGTTGTGACCACTCATTTGAACCGTCTCTACGAAACGGTTTTAAATGGTGGTCGCGGCATATACTTCAGAGTGCATAGAAGGAAAATATTTAGGATTTTCCGCAAACATAAGCGTATCCTTAGCATGAAATGGGTTACTGATTGCCCCCATGATGCAAGGATGAAAGCCGCACGTTCGCCACATCTACGACACACATTAAAAAGCGTGTTGACCAATCAGTGCAATTTCAAAACATAGCCTAAAGGTCACACAGTTTACAGCTCGTGCTGAATGATGACATAAGATAAGCGCCTGTTAGTTGACACGGTTGGGTGTTATCGATTTTTTTTCCACAAAGCAACACACAACTTTCGCCTACAGTATGTAATATTTCAAAATCAGTTGTATCTTCCGTAAATGACGCTGAAAGCAGCCTATAGCTGTGACGAATTTGCATTGTCCGCTGACGTAATTATAATGTTTTTAATTAGAGATTGGCGAACATTGTAAACCATGTGCAGACTACACGAATCCACCGCCTGGTCTGGCCGCTAATGCAATAAGCCGGGATTTGTCAGAGATAGAGACCCAATTCACATAAACACGTTTGCCGTGTCATAAATAGTCTGGTTCTCGGTAGTATTGTTTCACTGGGACGCATCAGACAGGGTACCAGTTTAATGACGAATACGAAACTGACTTCAGCAACCGCGTGTGTTGATATTTGATATGGCTTTGTGTTGTAAATCTTGACACACGGTGTGTTTGATGTCGGCCAGCTGACTTAGGCTTGCCACTTTCATCAGCACCGTGTAAACACACAGTTTCGAAACTAATGATGGAGTTTTATAACTTTCGTGGAATTGCATTATGCATATTGGGATTTACCGTTAATGGCGTTATGCAATATTTTTCACGGCAAAATGACACCGACCGATATGGGCCCGGTAAATGTTTTCAAAAGATAATTAAAATGAGGCCGGATTGTGATTCGGCAGAGAAAATGTCGACCGGATCTGATCTTGGTATCCACTGTTCGCCTTCGGTATAGAAAATGTGTACTGAATGTGACACAGGGCCGGAACGAGTAAGGCGCGAACTGTTTAGAATAAGAATCCAATATTCCAATACCGGATTTTACCCCAAAGACTAACAACAACAACAAATATAGGAACACATTTTATTTTTTTTGTATTTTTGGTCGTTTATGTCAATATTTCGGGTGGAAAAAAATGCTCATGTATCTACATGTATTTATAAGACGCAGGGGCTTTCTGGGATACAAATCTGAATAAAAAAAATGCGACTTATAATCGCAAGAATACGGTAATGGCGACGCGCGCGGAGCCATTAAACATGTTTCCGACCTATCATTTTCTGATATACGCCGCAAATTTTGAAAATTACAACAAAGTTAACCCTATAGCGTATCTCATATACAGATGTGTGACCAACTAACGTCATTGTCTTGGCTTCTTCCAGGAAAGCGTCCTCCGACATGGTCCGCTCCTTCATCATCTTGACGGCCACCACTCGCTTTCCCATCATGCCTTTGTGCACAGTCTGTCAGATAAATCACAATAATTGAGACAAGCCATGTCATGTACCTAATTAGATGGGAGATTTTTTGTGGAAAGTGTTTACAGAAACTGTGATATTTTCCGTATATGACGTTGAAAGTTGACGAAAATTTCATAGTAAGTGCAGAATTCGGAACATTTCGACAATTTTGAAAATTGACTCCGATACCTAGCTAGATAGCTGTGAAGATGTCTATGGGGATTTAACATGGGGAAAAAAATTTTCGCAATAAAATCAATATTGGACCTAATTCCACGAAATAAAAAGAAAGCTCATTCTTAAATTTTGCATTAATTTAATATTATCCAAAAAAATATTGTTTTTGCTTTGTTTATATGGCCGTAAAATTTGGGCAGCTTTCGTGAAACAGACAGTAACCCTAAATATTGGCACGCTCACTGTTGTGAGGAAATAAATGGTGTCTAAATATTTAGGGTTATTACGGTATGTCAGATATTTAGGGGTGAAAATGTAAAGCAAATGCGAAGCTTTTATCAGGTAACCTGCCCTGTATTGACTGAATACGTACTGAATGATAACATATTGTAAATATCCGGGTTACAACGAAGTGAAAACTGACGTTCCATTGGTCGGATGACGTCACATGACGTTACCGAATGACGTCAGTGTAATGATGCATTGTAAACATGTTCGTGTTCTGTCCATAGATAATGACGTCATCTGTGGTCATTTTCGAGCATAAAACGTTACCTGATAAATAGAAACTAAGCTACTCTTGTGATATCAAGTTTATCAGGCTCAGCTCAGCAAGTGTCGTAATTCCTACGCGTTTCCTAGCCTTGCCTGATAAACTTGATATCAAAAGACACTAGCCTGGTATTCTCTATGTCTGAGGTCAGAAACAATACGTACACCAAAACATCCCGATCCTAGAATCTCTCTGATCTCAATCTCCTTTCTATCTATCTCCCACTTGCCTGAAATGGACAGAGTTTCCTTAGTAACACAAGGATGGGTTGTAGCCGAGAGGTTAGAACAAAGTGAATGGGTGTAACGTCCCAGCAACAGCTAAGATCATATAGAGACGCGACCACAGTTTAAAGTCTTTTCTGACAAACTAGTGGGATGGAAATACTATGTTTAACACAGTGCGTATGAGCCGTGAAACCTTTTTGATATCCTGACAATACGACCTAATCACTGCGTATGAATATGTGCAGTGGCTGGGGTTATTTTTTTGCATTTTAAAGCCATTTGTATGTCTTGACGGAATAAATAGAATAGTAGGTACGTGCCGTGAATTGAAAAAAATATCTGGCGCGGCACAGAAACGGGATGGCTCGATAGAGCCTCGCCCATCCCGTTTCCTAAGCCTTGCCAGATATTTTTTCCCATTCACAGCACTAACCTACTATTCTCTATTTATAAGTATTTTGTTTTCAAGCCTAAGGCGAGGACTGAACTCACAACCTCCAGTATTGAAGTCCAATGCCATATCACCTAGACCACGGCCCACCCCTAGGGTGAGGATTGAACTCACAACCTCCAGTATTGAAGTTCAATGCTATAACCCCAAGGCCACAGCCAATCACACACCCGAGAGGTTAGAGCACTGGATCAATACCAGAGTTGTGGGTTCAAACCTCGCTTGTCGGATGAGACTTACAACCAAGAGCCCATCCCTAAATGACCCTAGCTGTTGCTGGGACATTAAACCCATTCACTTTTGCTTTTCCTTGGTAACACTTCCACCACTGAATACATGTACTATGTATGTGACACAGAGAATATCAGACTACTGTCTAATTTCAATTAAATACTACAGAACAATACTACGATACGACGATCATAGTAGGATACCACAATTCAGCCCTGATTTCAGAATAATCCTGATCTGATGCCAGGTCCTTGCCACACCAAAATCACTTGCAACCCTCACAAAAACAGTAGGATCAGTAATAATCTTACTACTTTTATAATGGACATCAATGTACTGTCGTGATTTCACAATAATATCGTAGCGTCGTAATAATAGTACGATACCACGATTAAGATTGTGAAATCACGACAGTACGTTGACAAAATAGTAAAGTACTACGACAGCAATATCACAATAGCAAGAATATGATGTAACATTGTTGCATTGTACTAATGTGTTATCGAGTTATCACCACCATACTATTGTACTATCGCCATCATGATATTGCCATGTAGTATTGTACTATTGTTATCGTAGTATCGACCTGATAGCAATATAATGATGGCCTCAACCCCTTGAACGTGAAAGCCCGCCATAGCGGGTTTGCAAACAGTGCAGATCCAGATGAGATGGCTCGTAACGAGCCGTCTCGTCAGGATTTGCACTTTTTGCAAGTAATTTTCATATTTTATAGAACAACAAGAAACGAGGCAAAGCCACGAAGGCCAGGTTTTTTCCAAGCATAGACACTTGGATAACATAATTATACCCACTTTTTGTAGACTAGATGGCCGTGGCCTGCATGTCGCGCCTTGGGGCGAGGCATGGACACTAAAAAAATAGATATAGTAGATGGAAAAACTTTAACCAAAAAACTTTAACCGGACACATGGATGAACGGACGAACGGACGGACGTATGCCAAAATGCCGACGATATCGCGCTTTCCGCAAGCAGGTGTGACAATGATGATAAACACCCATGTGAAGTATCAAGGTATTGGGTGAAGCAGTTGCAGAGATATAGTACACGAAAAAACTTTAACAAAAAAATTCAAAGTAATTTGAACTTGACATAGGGCACAGGATCGCGCTTTCCGCAAGCAGGTGCGACAATGATGATAAACACCCATGTGAAGTATCAAGGTATTGGGTGAAGCAGTTCAGCAGAGATATAGTACACGACAAAAAACTTTAACAAAAAAATTAAAAGTAATTTGACCTTGACATTGGGCACAGGATCGCGCTTTCCGCAATGATGATAAACACCCATGTGAAGTATCAAGGTATTGGGTGAAGCAGTTGCAGAGATATAGTACACGAAAAAACTTTAACAAAAAAATTCAAAGTAATTTGACCTTGACATTGGGCACAGGATCGCGCTTTCCGCAAGCAGGTGCGACAATGATGATAAACACCCATGTGAAGTATCAAGGTATTGGGTGAAGCAGTTGCAGAGATATAGTACACAAAAAAACTTTAACAAAAGAATTCAAAGTAATTTGACCTTGACATTGGGCACAGGGGCCGCACGGTTGGGGGTTAGAATGAAAATATGGACGATGATAAACACCCATGTGAAGTTTCAAGGTAATGGGCGAAGCAGTTGCAGAGATATAGTATAACAAAAAAGTTTTAACCAAAAAACTCTAACCAGACGTAAAAAGTTAACGTTGAAAATGGCTAAGTCAATTACGTAGAAATAATAGGTGAAGGTAAAAAAATGGTCACATGTTGGATAGTTGTATGTGGTAGGCACCCCTTGGTTATGAAGCTGTGAAAGTTTGGTTTGGTGGTCCTAGGTGGTACAGTACCAAAGAAATGGACTTAAACACGAAAACTTAACATTGTAAACGCGAAAACTTAACATTGAAATGGCTAAGTCGACTACGCGGAAAAAATGGGTCAAGTTAAAAAAAAAGTAACATGTTGGATAGTGATATGTGGTGGGCACCCCTTGATTATGAAGCTGTGAAAGTTTGGTGGTCCTAGGTGGTACAGTAACAAAGAAATGGACTCAAACACGAAAACTTAACATTGATTGTGGACACCGCCCGCCCGCCCGCCCTGCTTTCGCCAATCCAATAGCCTGGATTTTTTTTCTCAAAAAACCTGGCTGAAAACAGCCCCTTTTCATAAATGGACTAATCTGAAAATCATTTTGTGACAATTGCATTGGTCGGAAAATTTAATAGCATAATTATCAAAGTCCATTCCAGTTACTTAGGGTTGAAAGGGTTAAAGGAACACTGTATGTATGTTACTCACTGTGCCCAAGTGCGGTCGTTGGAGCGTTCTTGTTCGGCGGAACTTTTAATCGTGTTGCTATACCGCCGGCATTGTGTTTATGGTAATATACAAGGTCTGGTATTGATAGGAAGGAATGGTTTTGAGCAAGATAAAACTTTTCTTGGGGGTTCTTCTTTATGTGGTAGTGACGCACCTGACCACTCCTGCAATATAAATGAGACGGACATGTGATTTTGTACCCAAGAACATGTGTGATTTTTCATGAAGTACATTTACAGAAACTGTGATATTTTCTGCAAATGACATCGAAAGATGATGAAATTTTTATAGCAAATGCGGAATTCAATTCCGCATTTGCTATAGGAATTTCGTCAACTTTCGACGTCATTTACGAAAACTATCGTAAATTTTGTAAATATTTCTCATGAAATATTGCACATGTTCTTAGGTACAAAATCACATGGCGTGTCACATTGTGATTGACTTGGCCGCACCTGCCCACTCCTGTAATGTAAAAGTGGCTGTAACTGCATCCGCACAGTCTGATCAGGATCTGCACCCGTTTGCCATTCCACCACTGAAGCACCTAACAAGCAATATAAATCGTTATCAAGCTACATGAGTGTGCTATTTGATCAGGAGCTACACTGGTCATAAATCCCATAAGCCTCATTTCTACAGTTGCGGCCACAAATGGGTCCTTTGATTGACTGAAGGGGAAGAAATTGGGCTTAAAACATTGCTGGCTGAATGATAATTATGTTTCAATAGAATATGTTCAATAGCTGTTCCCTATCTGTAGCCTATTTCACCAACATTGCAAAGTATACTTATCTAGCAAAGTATACTTTGAGGGAGAAATTTTCAATTTAAGGATAAATTTATAATTTTTATTATACTGAATTTATTACATTATCACAGCCATTGGCTGTGATATAAATGTAATCAATTCAGTATAATAATTCTGCATACTTTTAATCATCAAATATATGCAGTCGTTAGTTCTATATGAAATAATGCATTTCGGGAAAAATAAATGATTACTCCCTCAAAGTATACTTTGCTAGATAAGTATACTTTGCAATTTTGATGAAATAGGCTACTGATGAACATTTAGAGAAACAAGAAAATGTGGCCTGTCGGCACACAAATTCCCCGGGTGGAGAAACTCTGTCAAACTTCTTAACCAGATCCAAACACACGGATACATACACAAATGGACACACAGTCCAACACTATCAGCCTCACTACACAGTTCTACCCAGACCGGGGGGTGGGCATACAAACAACTTTACACAAACAATCATGTCTGTTTATTGGTCCTGCTGATTGTTGATTTCCACTGGCCCAACTCCAGTTTTACCGACCTTTGGCACAGGACCCATGTCATGCTGGAAAGTGTTTGTTTGTTTGTCAGTGTTTAACGGCCTATCAACAGCTGAGGTCATGTAAAGCCAGGTAAACGGGTTCAATCCCATTTTAACATGCTGCATACCCTTCTAGTGTGAAGATGGACAGTGTGTACATTCCGGGCGTGCTGGAATCACGGATCATGAAGCACCCCTCGCGTCCCCCGTCCGACCGTAGAATCGCCTCGCTCCGTTCCCGCGACACACCTTTATGGTACCACCTGGAAAGGAAAGGTGCAAGAGCTCCAGATAAGCTGTGTGTCTAGAGTATTGTACCCCTTGATTTCAAATTAAATGCATATATATTTTTACAAATTCATTATTGATGTTCTTCATTATTAAATAGGAAACAAATTATCAAAACAAATTTAAATTATTATACTTATACTTATTTATACTGAAATACAGTTGAAAATGTACTTTTTGCAGCTCAACTAAGTAAATTTTCAACTTTATTGCAGTATTTTCACTACTCAATTTGAAAATCAATGCATATGTTTACATTGCTGTGAGTATTTTGTACTCCCACTGTTGATAATCGATGTGTATTCAGCTAAAATAAGTGTGCAACATACGCCAATAAGCCCAAGCCCGTAGCCAGGGGGGGTCGGAGCGGTCGGACGACCCCCCCGCCCAGCCTCGAGGTCAACTTTTTTAGCCTCGAGGTCCACTTTTTTAGACCCCCTTAGATGCCTCAGGCCCCTTGTGCCTTCGAAACGACCCCCCCTTCAAACAGGTCTGGCTACGGGCCTGAAGCCCCTTATCTGGAGTTCTAAAGGTGAATAGTGAAAGGGTCAAAACACCACAGGCCTGTATTGGCAAAAAGTGTAGATCCAGATGAGCCGGCTCATGACGAGCCGTCTCATCAGGATCTGCACTTTTTGCAAGTAATTTTCATAATTTTGAGAACCAAAACACCTCATGTTCATGAATGGACTGGTCTGAAAATCATTTTGTGATGATTGGAATGGGTTAATATATCAAAATCCATTCCAGTTATTTAGGGGTGAAATGGTTAATCTGCCGAGCTGTTGCTGGGACGGTCACTTTCACTTACTACAGTTGACATAGTGTCATATTTTAATGAAGTTTATACCCCGATAAATTCCAGAAAAAGGCCATTCATTCCTATAGTATGTGCATATTTGACTCAATTATGACGTTTTTACTCACTCATATATTTCTAAATCAAACTTCTTTTTCACGTAGTTGGCTGGAATAAACCCTTTGTTCCTGCCAACAAAAACAAGAGATATCTGTATACAAACACAGAGCTCCAGTTAAGGTGCGTAATTTGGAGGTAAATTTCTTATTTCTCCATCAAAAATGGCAAGTTGAGAGTGCTTTAGAATCGTCTCAATGAGATGATTCTAAAGGACTACATGTACCAACTTGCCATTTTTGATGAAGAAATAACAAAATTTCACCCAAAGTTGGTCAAATTACGCACCTTAACTGGAGCTCTGATACAGTCTACACTCGTTTACTCAAAGTCGGTTAAGTCGAATTCCCTCGTTACGTTGAATTTGTGTCCAAGTCCAGTTTCAGATCCTATTATCCTATGTAACTGGCTAATGTAAGTCGAATTTCGCTACTTCGAATTTTCACCAATTCGAACTAATTGTTAGGTCCCGAAAACAGAAATGTGTGGTATTTCACTCTCGTTAAGTCAAAGTTTCAGTTTGCGCTCGAAATGCGAATTTGCGGCACCAATTTACCAGATCAAAGGCTGGACTTGTTTGCCTGTGTAAACCTTTGTAAACAAACTTTGAATAAGTGTTAAAGGTGATTTCCTCGAATAAACTTTTAATAGCTCATCAAATAAGTTATTTTATTTGTTGAAATATTTTATAAATAAATAAATCACTTCAAAAGTTGTTACACCATGTCACACCATGTCAACTTTCGAAACAATTTACGGAAAATTTTCCCGAATTTCGTTTCAATCAAAAATCGAAGATACAATAAAGATGGTTTTCTCAAATCCATCTTGTCCAGACTCGTTTGCATGTGTCATCAGATGCGAAACGTTGCCTGAGTATATAGACTGATTATATAAATTCACATTCACCCTCCGATTGATAAATGCTGTGTGTATAATTATATAATTAAGTCCGGTATGCACAACAACTTGTTAATTTCCGGTTTACATGCTTTATTTATTAAACATAATAAAATGTTACTTTACTGCTTTGAATTGTCTTTTCTTGTTCCACCTTGATAATACAGATATGTATACTTAGTTCGACTACACACATGGTGTGTGTATAGGCAAACGCAAGTAAACGCATTAGAGCTGCAAAAGTGTAACTCCGTGTGTCACAGGTAGTATGGGAGTTGGATCCCGTAACGTGTATGGCAATATTTCGAGGTCCTGTTCAGATTTCGTTACGTCGAACTTCGGTTTACTCAAAGTATTTATCACAGTCCGACGGACTTCGAGTAAACGAGTGTAGACTGTACATACATACTTACAATCAAACCAGTCATCACTGAAATACTGGGGGCCGTTTCACTAAAATTTGTACGACTAAAATGTTCGCAAGTGTAAAATTATGGTAGTCTGTAAATTTCACATTAAAAAGTTTTTTTGTAAACAATTATTGGATTTACATTCGCTGCATATGCAGCCTATGCTCAATAAATGTAAATCCATCAATGGAGATTTTAAGACGATCCTAAATTTGCACTTATGAACATTTTTGTCGTTCGAAGTTTATGGGGCTCGTTTCACTAAACTTTGTACAACTAAAATAGGATCTCCCATAACATCCGAATGTTAAACAGGTTGAATACGTCCGGATCAAAACTGAAACCAATTCACATGTTACACTTCACATTACACCCATGTGGGAAGTTCGTTCCCAGTCTTTTTATTCAATTTTCATCCGTGAGAAGACGAAATATGCGTCCTTCGCTGTACAGCTTCTGGAGGACAGCGGCACCCACATCATGATCACCGTGACCCAGGAAGTGTCGCAGTATGGGCTTGTTTTCATTTTGCAAACACACATCGCGGAGATGTTCGTCCGTGCGTTCGCGCAATGAACGTTCTGTCTCCCCCACTGAATTGGTGTTTTGATCCGGACGTATTCAACCTGTTTAACATGATACTAGAAACGCGAACAATCCAGTTACTGGTGTCAGGTTGAAAGGTTTTTTTTGTACTACATATGGTAGCGGCGTCAATCGCACTCTTAGTTTACCACATGCGGCCCGATGCTGGAAACGCGAATATATTCAATATTTGTGTTTCTGGTATCGGATGTCATGGGATGGGTTTGACGTCGTATGGGCCTAGACTGTGCGTCGGATCGCGGGATCATGATACACAAGTGGTGTATCGTGGTTTCGTGGTTTGACGTATGGCCTGGGCTCACGCGACGTCATGATGTCCGGCTCATAACATCCGGTTTACAGCTACACTATGGAATTCACGTAGGACTGCCAATACATTTTCACATAATTTTGATAAAGACCATGTGGTCGAAAATTTACTAAAAAGAGCGACTTTAAAACAATGTAAAATAGGATTGTTTGGAAATTTCAATTGATCGATTTACATTTATTGAGCATATGCTGCATTTGTAAATCTAATAACTGTTTACAAGAAAACATTGTTAATGTGAAATTTACAGACTATCATAACTTTGCACTTGCAAACATTGTAGTCGTACAAAGTTTAGTGAAGCGGACCAGTAGCCTATTTCACGAACATTGCAAAGTATACTTATCTAGCAAAGTATACTTTGAGGGAGAAATTTTCAATTTAAGGATAAATTTATTAATTTTTATTATACTGAATTTATTACATTATCACAGCCAATTTGGTTGTGATAATGTAATAAATTCAGTATAATAATTCTGCATACTTTTAATCATCAAATATATGCATTCGTTAGTTATATACGACATAAATCATTTCGGCAAAAATAAATGATTACTCCCTCAAAGTATACTTTGCTAGTAAAGTATACTTTGCAATGTTGATGAAATAGGCTACAGATCAAGGGCCAGGCACACTTACTGTACAAGATCAATGGGCCTGAGGTTGGAATCTCAGTTTGAAGATACATAAATTTTGCAGGGATTCCGCTGGGGAAAATAAAAAAATCTCCACTTTTTTTCTCGAAAATTGTAATTGTTTATCGCCAATTGTTTATTTTTATCGCCAATTGCGAAAGTGGCGATCGCCAGCGGAATCCCTGATTTTGAGAATTGGAGAAAATTACTTAGCAAAAGAACTATGATAGAAGTCCTGCAAAACTAATAATGATTTTACCCTCGTTTATTCTTTGCGAGCCACCAGTGTTCGCGAGTATTGTCCAGAATCTCGTACTCGTCTCCCTGTAAACAAACAATATTTCACGATGATTGATTGCTTGGGGTTTATGTTTATGTCTGTTCAACCACAGATGGTCACCTTGGTGATAGGATGGTATAATAAACTGTTTTAGACACAATAGGAACAAACAAAGCAAGAAATCAGTGTCATTTAACCATGACAGTCAGCACAGGGGCAACATGGGTGGGCTGTATAATGAAATTTGGAAGTTTCAAGCCCATCTGACTTACGGTAATAAGAAATGTAGTGGGCCAAAAAATATTTTCTGTGAAAGACAGTGTCCAGGAGCCTATTTCAGCAAAACTGCAAAGTATACTTATCTTGCTATTATAAAGTACACTTTGAGGGAGAAATTTTCAATTTAAGGATAAATTGTTATTATACTGAATTTATTACATTATCACAGCCATTTTGGCTGTGATAATGTAATAAATTCAGTGTAATAATTGTGCATACTTTTAATCATCAAATTTAACAGTCGTTAATTTTATATGAAATAATGCATTTCGGGGAAAAATAAATGATTACTCCCTCAAAGTATACTTAGCTAGGTAAGTATGCTTAGCAACTTTGGTGAAATCGGCTACTGATCTGATGCCAGGCACCCTTACATCATCGGATAACTTGGCCCCAGGTGTCAATCCCAGTAAGCTTCACTGCTCAGATCCTTAACCCTGACAATGGTGACTTAAATTTTGTCGTCTGCTGCTTATTTTTTAATTTCCAGTTTTTCTCAAGAAAAACATGGTTTGACAGCACTTTAGTATCATTTCCAATGGAAATGATTCTAAATTGCTGCCAAACGATATTTTTGTTGAGAAAAAAGATGACACAACAGCAGACGACAATTTTCGGTTTCCGTCTTTTAAGGGCTAAGGAAATGATGTATCGTTTGTTTGTTTGTTTGTTTATTAGTCTTTAACGGCCTATCAACAGCTAACGTCATGTTAGGCCGGGCATTTGGGTTTGATCCCATTTTAACCTGCTGCATTGGGGGGAAAATCCCAAAATCAGAACGGAATATTTACATCGAGAACAAATGAGCAGCGCCGTGCGAAAACCGGGCTTAATGACAACATTTTCAGATTTTTACTTTTTCGCGAATTCTGAATTGTACATCTTTTAAAAGCCACATGGCGCCAAAATTATCAATGTATCCCAATTATGTTTCATTTTAGAAGTAGTTTTATGACTTATATGACGTTTTAGATCAATTATGTCGAAATTACGACGTTTTTATCAACGGTGTATACAAGGGGTGTTGATCCGGACAAGTCCTATAGATTTGTCATCTTTTATTGCATGTCAACCAAATGTGGATATCTCGTAGCCTGGCCAAGTGTCTCCCATTAGGCCAAGACAAAGTATGAAAATAATGTTTATGGCTCATGTTGCAGTTGCTAATGTAACGTCATGTTTTGGATTGCGGCCCAAGTAACGTAATTTCGTATGAATAAATTTCAAATAAGGCAGAGTGAGGCGTTTCCCTGTTGTTTGTTGCTGTCTGAAATAATTTTTGGGAATAATAGCGACATCATTTAACATTTCGTATGCGACGACATATTTTAAAGTAGGCAGTAGGCCGCTTATAACATTAACTTTGTGACAAAACACGATACCTGGCAGATTTGGTAGCGTGATACCTTATAATTGTCGCCGTGTGTCTTTCTTGAGGATCGCATTACCATCGCCAGATATACATTATTATGCAGTCAAGTGATAAACTGATGATTTGATACTACAAAAGCACTTTCGACTATAAAAGCAAGTGTATGACCATCACATTTCCAATTAATATGTTGATGCATTTATTTTAAATTCAATACAAACCCCGGATATTTATGTCATTTTATAGCTGCGTGTCTACCTCCATTTATGATAAAATGATAAAATGAGTGGCATTAAATGGCATATCATTCGCTAAGTACTGGATAGAATTGTTCAAAAGTCTCAATTTACCAAGATAATTGATGGTAATATCGTTGGCATACACTAGGTTGTTCATATTTAAGATTATTTAGGAATCAAAGTGCAGTGTAAGCGAAGACTTCGCTGATATGTAGCCAGTTAAATTATGCGTTCACCATTTTTAATTCATCAGGACAACCGACGAAAAATAGTAAAAATGTCAAAGAATGACAGTTAGGCGACATTGTACAGCGCCTGAAGCATTTCTAAGTCATTGATGCTGCGAGGAACTCGTGCAAGTATCCTTGCTATAATATTTTGTCACGACACCATGGCCATAACGTCAAACATGTATTCACGTTCAATGACGTCACAAGTAAGTCATGACATCATAATATGTGTACCGAGGTACAAGGTATCGCGTCTCATATTAGTGAAAGTTTCAGTAAGTTATCATTTTCCGTTTTCTGTTCACACTTAATGTTAACTGACATCAGTAAACGTAAATGGGAGGGCAAACTGTGAACTTTTACGGCGACTCTAGACAATTTGAAACGTAGTTTTTCTGGCGTCGTTTACCGCTTTTCATGACGTTGTCATTAAGCCTGGTTTTCGTATGGCGCGGCCCAAATATATTCAGCCCTGAAATTATGGATGTATCGTATTGGAATGAGCTGAGAATACATTTCGAATTCCAGGTTCTTTATCATGTCATGACAAACAAGCATAGCAAATTTGGTTAAGATCTGTCAAGTAGAACTTTAGCTATGGTGTGGACGAGGATACAGAATGTGAAAATTAACAAGAATTCCGCCATGGAAGCGGTATCGTGCCTGCCGAGGCATTTGACCGTGAACATTACAAGTAAAATAAATGACCTTGACCTTGAGAATTTGGATGTGGGGGTGTGCGTAATGAAGCATCATCCCTAGACAAACATTGATGTGAAATATTATCAAAGTCTGGCAAGGGGTTAAAGAGATATTGTGAAAAAACAATAACTCTAACACATTTCTGTTGCAAAACCGGTGAACATTACAAGTAAATAAATGACATTGACCTTGAGAATTTGGATGTGGGGATGGGCGTAATGAAGCATCATCCCTAGAAAAAGATTGATGTGAAATATTATCAAAGTCTGCCAAGGGGTTAAAGAGATGTTGTGAAAAAACAATAACTTTAAAGCATTTCTGTTACAAAACCGGTGAACATTACAAGTAAATAAATGACCTTGACCTTCAGAATTTGGATGTGGGGGTGTGCGTAGTGAAGCATCATCCCTAGACAAACATTGATGTGAAATATTATCAAAGTCTGGCAAGGGGTTAAAGAGATATTGTGAAAAACAATAACTTTAACGCATTTCTGTTACAAAACCGGTGAACATTACAAGTAAATAAATGACCTTGACCTTGAGAATTTGGATGTGGGGGTGGGCGTAATGAAGCATCATCCCTAGAAAAAGATTGATGTGAAATATTATCAAAGTCTGCCAAGGGGTTAAAGAGATATTGTGAAAAAACAATAACTTTAACGCATTTTTGTTACAAAACCGGTGAACATTACAAGTAAATAAATGACCTTGACCTTGAGAATTTGGATGTGGGGTGTGCGTAATGAAGCATCATCCGTAGACAAACATTGATGTGAAATATTATCAAAGTCTGGCAAGGGGTTAAAGAGATATTGTGAAAAAACAATAACTTTAACGCATTTCTGTTACAAAACCGGTGAACATTAAAAGCAAATAAATGACCTTGACCTTGAGAATTTGGATATGGGGGTGTGCGTAATGAAGCATCATCCCTAGACAAACATTGATGTGAAATATTATCAAAGTCTGGCAAGGGGTTAAAGAGAAATTGTGAAAAAAGAATAACTTTAATGCATTTGCCTTACAAAAAACCGGACGACGACGACGACGCGGACAACGGAAAAAGCGCCGACTATAGTCGCGCCTCTGCTAAAGCAGGCGCGACAGAAATGGCCGACACAGGGAGATACATCATCAAGACATGTTGAGATTAATCCTGTTCCCGTGATAAAAAATTGTTTTGTGAATTTGGTTAGATCCGAGTTCTTTCATAGACAAGCTGTGCGCACAGGTGGAAAAGTGAAAGTGAATGGGTTTAACGTCTCATCAACAGCTAAGGTCATATAGAGACGTGACCATAATTTAAAGTCTCATTCGACAGACCAGTGGGATGGAAATACTATGAATTTTTGATGCCTAAGGCGAGGTTTGAACCCACAACCTCCGGATTGAAAGTCAGGTGTTCTAAACCCTAGACCACAATCCATCCCGCGCACATGTAGAAGATGGACCTAGGACCCAGTAAATGACCCTTCAAAAAACATTACCCCACTCACCCATTTCTGTTACACTACAAAACATTACCCCACCCACCCATTTCTGTTAGACTACATAGCGGTGTTATAATTTAAATGTGTGGGTGGGGTAATGTTTTTCAAATGCCCCAGTACATAGCCCATTTGAAAAACATTACTCCACACACCAATTTCTGTTGCACTATATATAACACTCTATAATCTATAAACAGAAATGGGTGGGTGAAGTAATGTTTTTCGAATGCCCCAGTAAATAGCCCATTTGAAAAACATTACGGTACCCCACACATTTACTACTGTCTGTTTCACGAAAGCTGCCCAAATTTTACGGCTGTATAGACAATTCAAAAACAATATTTTTTTTGATAGTATTAAATTAAAGGAAAATTTAAGAATGAGCCTTCTTTTTATTTCGTGAAATTTGGTCAAATATTGGTTTTATTACGAAAAATTGATTTCTCTATGGGAATTTAACATGGGGGAAAAAGAGGTAAGGAAGTGTGGGAGGAGTCAAAAAACGAAAAAATTTGGAAATTGACTCCGAAACCGGACTAGATAGCTTGGATATGATCTAACTAAGAAAACAAAAGTTAAATTTTAAAAATCGGTCCAGTATTTCTAAAATTCAAAAAAATTTCCCCATGTTAAATCCCCATAGACATCTTCACGAAGATGTCTATGGGGATTTAACATGGGGAAATTGTTTTTTCGCAATAAAATCAATATTTTACCAAATTTTTCGAAATAAAAAGAAGGCTCATTCTTAAATTTTCCTTTAATTTAATATTATACAAAAAAAATATTGCTTTTGAATTGTTTATATGGCCGTAAAATTTGGGCAGCTTACGTGAAACAGACAGTAGGCCTTATGTCCGAGTTTTCCACCTGTGGCTGTGCACACCTGCCATCCCTGGGACTCAACCTGTGACGTACTTACAGTAATGAGGGCCAAATCTCCATCCTCAGACGGGGAATAATCGTACGCTGCTATATATAGCTTCTTCTCTGCCTTAGGAGGCGGCGGAGTGGACCTGGCTGGAGGGGTCTGGACTTGAGTGGGCACCGATGGCAGCGGGGGCAGGACGGGTGGATCACGTGTGGGGTTGGGGCCTCTGACTGGCCCATTAACTGTTGATTCTGGTGGGTGAAATATAATGATTAACTGAGGCCATAACTAGACGAGATGGCCGCGGCCTGCATGTCGAGCCCGCCGAGGCATTTGATGGTCTCAGAGTGTATTTATTTGAAGTTTGATGCCCAATAAGCATACAAAGTTTCAAGCAAATCTGACTTACGGTTACAGAGATAGTAGGTATGTGAAAACTTTAATGCAAATTTTGACAGAAACTTTAACGCAAACTTCTAAGTCATTTGACCTTGACCTTGGGCACAGGGGCCGCATGAGTGGGATACAGCGTGAATATATGGATCATGACTAATAAGCAAATGAAGTTTCAAGTCAATGTGACTTAGGACTGCAGAGATATAAGGTATTTAAAAACTTTAACGCAGATTTCGGAACGCAAACTTCTAAATCATTTGACCTTGACCTTGGACACAGGGGCCGCATGAGTGGGATACAGCATGAATATATGGATCATGACTAATAAGCATATGAAGTTTCAAGTCAATGTGACTTAGGACTGCAGAGATATAAGGTATTTAAAAACTTTAACGCATATTTCGCACGGACAGACGCACGGACACCCGGACGTCATTGTGATCACTATGTCTCGCTTTCCGAAAGCGGGCTCGACAAAAATGTGTCCATAGAACACGGATGCCCCACATATCGCTTTGATAATAAACGAGGAGATAATCCATGACCCGGGGGTAGAATAAAAAATCAAAATGAAAAGTCATGCAGAGCATGATGTTATTAGTCGATCAAATCAGGGTTCAATATATGTCCGCATTTTAGTAGTTACTGAGTCTCGGGGGGGGGGGGGGGGAATGAATGAGCGAGTGAGCATCGGTGTTTAACGGCCTATCAACAGCTAAGGTCATTTAAGGCCGGGCCAACGGGTTGTACTATCCCGCATTAAACGGGTCCACAATGAGGAAAATTCCCAAAATCAGAACTCAATATTTCCATGCCACACCAGTCACTTTAGTAGCTCGGCCCCAAAGTAATATGATTTGCCATAAGCTTATTACTTCTTAATGGAGCATAACAGGTTAACCCTTATCATGCCCCAGCCTAAATGGCTTATCTACACAGTCACTGCCAGGCTATTTACACAGGGGATATGATTACTGCAGTAAATGTGTTACTGTCCTGCTTAATCATGTAATTACTATCATGTATTGCTATTTTACCTCTTGGTAGCCTGCATATCATTTGAAGAAAATTGAACAAGCTCTCTTTTGATATAATTTTTATTGGTGAAATCCAATTACATTCACATTCATTCTTCTTTCCGTATTTTCCGCCATTTTATTGGAAATTCCAAGCCAACAAAAGAATGGATTTCTACACGGCTATTTTGGTGCATAGACGCATCTATTCACACTGATTGGTCAATATTATTAGACAGAATGACATCATAATCATTTAGTCGGAGGAGATTTTGAGCAGAGGTCGATTATAAATTAGCCGAATAAACACATTTTACGCGATTATACGGGGCTGAAATTTGTTCTGTTTAATAAATAAATTTAATTAAAAGCTTTAATTAGCCCAATAATCGGCGTATGATTGGCGTATATGGCCATTAGAGCCAACTATGGACTTCAACAACAACAACTTCCGGGTTAAATCTCTTCCGGCGTTCAGCTCATTACGTATTCAAAATTGTGTTATTTGGCTATACTTAAAGTTTTAAACGGAGATAATTGCCAAAAATGCAAACTTTATCGGTTGATGCAATTTGGAAGTGATACAGCAAAATTCGCGTTCGTAGATTACCGAATAGCGGAGAAAAGGGTTGCTACAAACTTTTTCAGAATTCGATGGATAACCAATATATTAGCCGATCTATAAATAGATCGGCTAATAATAAACTTTGTGCATCTACTCAGAAGCTAAATACCAAGTTTCAGGTCTATAGCTAGTACGGTTTAAAAGTTTTACGAGTTACAAGGCAAAAATTGCCAAATTCTAGGTCGAAAAGGGAGAGATAATCCATGACCTGGGGGTCAAATAAAAAATCGAAATAGACTTTCAACATCTAATCATCATAAGGAAGCTACATACAAAGTTTCAGGTCTGTAGCTATTATGGTTTAAAAGTTTTTCGACTTACAAGGTTGGTGACGGACAAGGGTAACACTAAATGTCCCCTTCACCATCGTTATGGGGCATAATAAAATATGTGCTTGTTTCCCATACCCGACTGATTTTCTAAAAAATATACGGTCAGAATTTGAGCCTATGTCTAGCGTGATCCGAGATAAAATAATTTTTCTACCTATCAACCCAACTTGAAAATGAAGGGTTGGGAGATGGGAACCAACCATTTCATTAGTTTTGGCCTGAAAATAGCTTAATGATTGTTCAACAATTGGCTGCGAGTGGAGAACTGGGGCAAATGGGTTTTGAGATCTGTTTTGGCTTTGATTGTCTACCACACTCTAGCTGACTGTCAGATAAGGATCTATACTGGATAAATGAGGATTATTGGTTTTGCGACAAGAGTAGATCCAGATCAGCCTGTGCATCCGCACAGTCTGATCAGGATCTACACTTCTCGTTATTCCATCAATGAAACACCCGTCATGCTTCTAACAAGCAATATAGATCGTTACCATGCTACGCAAGTGCACAATTTGATCACGGGTGACAAATTCCATTTCTTAAATCACAGTCGCATCTTTGTAAACCTTTAGCAATCGTTTGTTTAATATATTTACAAACATGTCAGGGAAATTACTCTTGTACATGTATTTTAAAATGTATATATTGAAAAGTGAAGTGAATGGGATTAACGTCCCAGCAACAGCTAAGGTCATATAGGGACATACCAGTTGGATGGAAATACATGTACTAGGAAAGTATTTTTGATGCATAAGGCGAGGTTTGTACAGCCCATCCCACTATTGTGGAGAAGTATGTACCAGATCTGCAGATAAGATGCGTATTGGCGTATTTTACGCACTTATTTTAGCAGAATATGCATTGATTATAAAAAGTGCGAGTACAAAATACTCACAGCAAAGTGAAAATACGCATTGATTTTCAAATCGAGTAGTGAAAATATTGTAATAAAGTTAAAGATTTACTTAGTTGAGCTGCAAAAAGTGTGCTTTTTGCAGCTAAAATAAGTGATTCTTTAAATTTGTAATATTTTTTATCATTTGTTCCCTATTTAATATTAAAGGAATAAAATCAATAATACATTCATAAAAGTAAAATATGCATTTGAAATGTGGGGGTGAAATACTCTTTAGATACAAAACTTATCTAGAGCTCTGTAACCGATCCTGAAATGCATTATTTCAAATAGAACTAACAAATGCATGTATTTCATGATTAAAAGTATGCAGAATTATTATACTGAATTTATTACATTATCACAGCCATAATGGCTGTGATAATGTAATAAATTCAGTATAATAAAAAATAATAAATTTATCCTAAAATTGAAAATTTCTCCCTCAAAGTATACTTTGCTAGCTAAGTATACTTTGCAATGTTTGTGAAATAGGCTACTGATATACCTTTGAGAACGTTGCAACCCGGGGCGTTTCGGTCTATCTGGTCACAGCAGTTGTATTTGCCAAGATTTTTCTCGTCCACACACCCGTGTGGTATTTCGGTAGCAATGTCACCTGCTTGTTTTTAACTTCTGTAATAAAATAACGTGAGAGAGTTTAAAGTGACTGTCTCAGATAATGTCTCGTATATACAATGTGTGTTTTTTTCATTTCATGCTCAGCAAATATATACAAATCTATAATTAAACCAGCGCTCCAGATAAGCTGCATATTTGCGTAAATACCCAATTAAAATTGCCAAAAACCCAATTGAAATCAGAAGAAGCGAGTATCAAAAAGCAATAACAAATTTGTGGTACATCTATCATGCTACAGAAAACAATAAACAGACCACAAATATAGCATATTTTTCTTATTTTCCATGAAATCGGGGTATAAACTTGGAAAAATCGCGGGAATACTGGTTGAAGGCCGGAAGGCCTCGTCCAGTATTCCCGCGACTTTTCCAAGTTTATATCCCCGATAAATTCCACAAAAAGGCCATTCATTCCATATAATTCCAGCATTTGAAATAAATGCATCAAGAAAATGTGTTTATTTTCCGTTTTCTTAAGAATTATTTTAACTGCGCCTCACGGTTACGGAAAGTAGTTCGGCATGGAGTTTACTGGGATATAGATTTTGGACAGAGACTTGCTACGGACCAATCAAATGTTAGGGAATTGTGTAAATATTTTTGTGCTGGAATTATACAGTGGTGTGATTTTATTTTACCCAATTAAAATATTGAATTGCTTCAGATATGATGGAGTGAAAATACTCAATTACTAATTCCTTAGCTGGAGTCCTGATTAAACTATATTTTCATATTCTTTTTCTTCATCACTTTCTGAGACCCAGTGCCTTTACAAATGCCACAACATCAACGACCATTTGAAGTCAACAGATATGACTTACTGGTAACTCTTTGCTAGCGATGAAAATAAAATCCAACAAATTTTTATTTCCCTCTGTAAATATGTCTTGTAATTTCTTCCAGACACAGTTCTGATGAAATTCCAAGATATATTAATAATATTCATAAGGAGAAATAAAAGAAAATATAAAGAAATGTTGTCGGCTATTTTTGAACTATTAAAAAACATGTACCACAAATTTCCAAGCATGCAAAGAGTTAAGCCGATTTCACCAAAGTTTGAGGGAGAAATTTTCAGTTTAAGGATAAATTTATTAATTTTTATTATATTGAATTTATTACATTGTCACAGCCATTTTGGCTGTGATAATGTAATAAATTCAGTATAATAATTCTGCATACATTTAATCATCAAATATATGCAGTAGTTAGTTCTAATTTAAATAATACATTTCGGGAAAAATAAATGATTACTCCCTCAAAGTACACTTTGCTAGATAAGTATTCTTTGCAATTATGGTGAAATAGGCTACACAGCTTTCTTTACGACACTTTGAAATTTGTTGTCACAAACATGTGATGTCATTCAACAAATGAAATGTGAGCGAAAGTAGTTTTTGAATACAGATTGACACTGAAAAATTGTGTCACCGTTCATGCCCGATACAGCATCAGGGCTCCAGATAAGGAATTAGTAATTGAGTATTGTCACTCCATCATTTCTGAAGCAATTGGGTATTTCAAAATTTTAATTGGGTAAAATAAACTACTCTTTACACATCCACAGACAGCAATTATTGAATAGTTTGCTTTGAAATGAAAACATGTCTTGGCATTTCATTAGAATTGTCTCCTTGGACAATTTTCGTGGAAAAATATGCTATATTTCTGGTCTGTTTATTGTTTTCTGCAGCATGATAAAGGTACCACAAAATATTTATTGCTTTTTGATACTCGCTACTTCTGATTTCAATTGGGTTTTTGCCAATTTTAATTGGGTATTTAAGCAAATACACAGCTTATCTGGAGCTCTGCAGCATATTGTTCCACAACCGCCTGTGTTAGTCTTGTCATTATTATCAACATTTCAGAGCATCTATTGGCAATTACTTTTCACAGTTAAGCAATATGATTTTCTGAGCCTGAGCTGCTACAGCTCAGGCTCAGAAAATCATATTGCTTGGTTTCCAGCACAATATTCAAGTATTTAAAATAAAGAAATTGACAAGTAATGGCAAGATTAGCCCATGTGGTAGTAGAGCTCCAGATAAGCTGTGTATTTGCTTAAATACCCAATTAAAATTGCCAAAAACCCAATTGAAATCAGACGTAGCGAGTATCAATAAGCAATAACAAATTTGTGGTACCTTTATCATGCAGCAGAAAACAATAAACAGACCGCAAATATAGCATATTTTTCTTATTTTCCATGAAAACACATCTTGGTATTTCATTAGAATTATCTCCAAGGAGACAATTATAATGAAATACCAAGACATGTTTTCATTTGGAAGCAAACTATTCAATAATTGCTGTCTGTTGATGTGTAAACAGTAGTGTGATTTTATTTTACCCAATTAAAATTTTGAAATACCCAATTGCTTCAGAAATGATGGAGTGACAATACTCAATTACTAATTCTTTATCTGGAGCCCTGGGTAGTATATTAGTCAGTGTATTTGGTCAAGTTATTGGATAAAACGACAATCTACCCTGTTTCACTGCGTCCACCCATTTCTGCTGTTGTTCAGAACTCTGAGCGACCACATAGAGCGTGTAGTAGGAGTTATCACCCTCGTCACGATGCATCACCTACAACATGTGTAAAGCCTAACTCCAGGCAAGGAATTTGGTATTGGATAATATGTTCATTTCAATTTATTTTATTTATTTATTTAATGGTGTTTACCGGCAACAGGTTGAAGTAACGGACCAATGTCTATACATACATTAAATATACCTAAAAGCATCAATAAGAGCACAAAAAAAATAAGCTAACATTTTCTTTTTATCCCGTCAACACAGTGCGTATGTGCCGTGAAACACTGTGCCGTGAAACATTTTTGATATCCTGTCAATACAACCTAATCGCTGCGTATGAATATGTGCGGTGGCTGGGATTATTTTTTTTGTATTTTAAAGCCATTAGTAAGGTGTTGACGGGATAAATAGAATAGTAGGTTAGTGCCGTGAATGGGAAAAAATATCTGGCGCGGCTCGGAAACGGGATGTGCTCGGCCGAGCCTCGCCCATCCCGTTTCCTAAGCCTTGCCAGATATTTTTTCCCATTCACGGCACTAACCTACTATTCTCTATCTATTTTCCTTATTTCTGAACAAAAGTATATGTTGTGACCACTCATTTGAACCGTCTCGGCGAGACAGTTCAAATGAGTGGTCACAACATATACTTCTGATGAGAAATAAAGAATAGGCGACAATGGTATAAAGGACTCTTCGCAAACTTTAAACAGACCAAATGGATTGTCACCCCAGTAAACACAACAGCCCATGATTTTATTACTTATATTTACACTTCATTTTCTGATGGTTTTAAAAATGTAAATAACGAAATCAACAATATCAAGCGACTCACGTGGGTCTAATGTATTGTATTGGGATGTAAACGCAATACGTCGAGTGGGCGTTTGCATTATGAATTCATAGAAGGTGTAAATATTCCTTATTAAAGGTACATGTCCACTCAGTAGGCACAAAATGTTTTTTATCTCGTCAACACAGTGCCCATGTGCCGTGAAACACGGTGCCGTGAAACATTTTTGATATCCTGGCAATACGACCTAATCACTGTGTATGAATATGTGCGGTTGTCATACTAGTCGAGTCTCCGATTTTGAGGATGCGGCTGGGGTTATTATTTTTGCATTTTAAAGATATTTATAATGCTGACGGGGATAAATAGAATAGTAGGTTAGTGCCGTGAATGGGAAAAATATCTGGCGGGGCACGGAAACGGGATGGGCGAGGCTCCGGGATGTTCGCCCATCCCGTTTCAATTGCCAGATATTTTTTCCCATTCATGGCACTAACCTACTATTCTCTATTTATAGGAATTAAATAAGTGTATAATTGCAATTTTACGAGTTTCGTGGAAACTGATCTACCTGGAACACATTTTTCCTTGTCTCTAACTTTCCGTCTTCTACTGGCGCAACTGTCTTGATATTGCTGAGTTGAATTTCACCTTTCTTCTTGCCTCGTTTCTGAAGATAGGAGATATTGATTATCATTGATATTGCTCAACCCTAAGTAACTGTAACGGACTGTGATATGCTAATTTAAGGACAAATCCAATCATCACAAAATTATATTCCATTCATGAAAAGGGGGTGCTTTGTTCCTAAAAAAATACAAGAATTATTTGCAAAAAGTACAGATCGACTCGACACGAGCCGGCTCATCTGGATCTACACTGTTTGCAAACATTACTGAAGAGGTCTGCAGTGTTGAAAGGTGTTAACTTCAAGAAATCATAACAATTGGTGTTCACTGAATGAACAAGAAATTTGGCCTGTCAGTACACAAATACCGCTGGTGGCAGATTGGATAAACTGTGGCAAAGTTAATAAACCAAAGTGATAAGTATTCACAAGCACATTTATGAAGGTCAAATGTCAAGGTCATATTGAGGGCAGTATGTATGTGTGCATTTGTCCACAAGTACGAAGTATTGAATATTTAAGTAATCCATCAATGGATATAGAAGTTATGACAGAAATGAAAAATTCTGTCTTCTTACTGCGTGAAAAAGTTCAAAGTTGTGATGAAGGTCAAAGGGTCAAGGTCATATTAAAGGCAGCATGGATGTGTGGCATTTTCCCCCAAGTATGATGCATTGAAATATTAAAGTAATCCATTAAGGGAAATAGAAGTTATGACGGAATTCAGACACTCCGGCAAACTTCTTAATGCATGAAAAAGTTCAAAGTTGTGTAGGTCAAAAGGTCAAGGTCATATTAATTACAATATGAATGTGTGGCATTTGTCCACAGGTATGCAATGTTGAAATATTTAAGCAATCCTTCAAGGGATATAAAAGTTATGACAGAATGGTGAAACTCCGGCGAACTTCTTAATGTGTGAAAAAGTTCAAAATTGTCACGGTCATATTAAGGGCAGCATGGATGTGTGGCATTTGTCCACAAGTTTGCTGTGTTGAAACTATTTAAGTCATCCTTCAAGGAATGTATAAGTTATGAAATAATTGAGAAATGTGGAAAAAGTTCCATGTTGTCAAGGTCAAAAGGTCAAGGTCAAGGTCATACTAAGGGTAGCATGGATGTGTGACATTTGTCCACAAGTATACTGGGTTGAAATATTTAAGTAATCCTTCAATGGATATAGAGGTTATGACATAATTTAGAAACTCCGGCAAACTTCTTAATGTGCCGGACACATGGACGGACAGACAGTCCAAACACTATATTGCCTCTGGCTCTACCGAGACCGTGGGCATAGAAATCACCTCGTCCACCGTATGTTTCCGACACAAGAAATAGAGAATACCACGTTAGTGTAAGGTTTGATCATGTCCAGCCGTGTGCAAACGTTTGCTGTGGCCCTCGGGAACTGTTTGAACCCCAAGGCCGCAGGCCCGCGGGTTCAAACAGTTCCCGAGGGCCACAGCAAACGTTTGCACACGGCTGGACATGATCAAACGTTATTGTTACATTTCCAACAAAAAACTGATGTAATTTGAGCATTATATTCAGTATTTTCAGTACTTTTATAAATCGTCCCATTCACGTAGATAATTTTCGGTATGCATATTCCGGGGCCACGTCATGAACGTCATGAACGTCATGAAGTAATGACGTCATGAAGGCACTTCCGCGTAGTGACGTCATGAAGGCACTTCCATTACGCACGGCCCCGGAATGAGCATTGCCTAAAGTCATGTGCAAACAGCACGCGCTATTTGTTTGCACATATGTGCAAACAACGGAAACCATGTAACAATACCACGTTAGTGTCTTTTTAAATCAAGTTTATCACGCAAGGGCTAGGAAACTCGTAGAAAAAAATAAATAAATAAAAACACAACAAACAGCACGTGCTATTTGTTTGCACATATGTGCAAACAACGGAAACCATGTAACAATACCACGTTAGTGTCTTTTTAAATGAAGTTTATCACGCAAGGGCTAGGAAACTCATAGAAATTCTGACAATCATCAAAAGACACTAACATGGTATTCTATTTACCAGGTAACATTTTCCGCTACAGAAATAGCAATTATGACGTAATTTTCATTGAAAAGAAGTAACATTTTACGCTGCTAAAATTTTCATTGAAAAGAAGTAACATTTTACGCTGCTAAAATAACAATTATGACATCATTTTCATTGAAAAACAGTAATGTATCAATAATGTTCAGACGTGTCAAAGGACCTGTAGCCTATTTCACCAAAATTGCAAAGGAGAAATTTTCAACGTCAGGATAAATTTATTGATTTTTATCATACTGAATTTATTACATTATCACAGCCATTTTGGCTGTGATAATGTAATAAATTTAGTATAATAATTATACATACTTTTAATCATCAAATATATGCAGTGGTTAGTTCTATATGAAATAATGCATTTCAGGAAAAATGAATACATAGTTACTCCCTCAAGCATTCAAAGTACACTTTGCTAGATAAGTATACTTTCCAGTTTTGGTGAAATAAGCTACACGTAATGTTATTTTTCACATAAACTTTACTCTCATTAAATTTTATTAGTCCAAGGGACTGAGGAAGCTACTGTAAGCTAAATTAATTTGAAAATTTGAGTTAAAGGTACATTCCCGCTCAGCAGGCACAAAATGTTCCTTATATCAGAGACATCATCAGAGACATTTCCTGGCAAAATAAACATTCATTCACCATTTCCCCACGTAATGATTGGCATTACTATACATTTTATATCAGAGGTAAATATCCACACTGATATCAGTGGCGATAACCGTATTTCCTCAAAATGTTAACGGACATTACTAATTATTCTCTGCACATGCTGATCTGTAGCCTATTTCATCAACATTGCAAAGTATACTTTACTAGCAAAGTATACTTTGAGGGAGTAATCATTTATTTTTTCTGAAATGCATTATTTCATATAGAACTAACAAATGCATATATTTCATGATTAAAAGTATGCAGAATTATTATACTGAATTTATTACATTATCACAGCCAAATTGGCTGTGATAATGTAATAAATTCAGTATAATAAAAATTAATAAATTTATCATAAAATTGAAAATTTCTCCCTCAAAGCAAAACCCATAGGTCCCATTTCTCTAGTAATGACACAGAGTTCCAGTTAAGGTGCATAATTTGATCAACTTTGGAGAAACTTTCGTTATTTCTTCGCCAAAATTGGCAAGTTGGGAGTGCTTTAGAATCGTCTCTATCAGACGATTCTAAAGCAATCCCAGCTTTCCATTTTTCGTGAAGAAATAAGAAAAATACCCGGAATATTTGGTCCAATTACGCACCTTAACTGGAGCACTGATGACAGCCACATTTTACAAACATAAAATGTCTGTGAATATGAAAAGTATAGTTGCATGGACATACACCAAAACTGCAAGATTGAAGAGTCCATGTAAAATCTAAATTTTGCATGCTGAGAGTGACGCATAAGACCACAATTATGAAGTGTGCGACTGTTAAAGTTGGTGTCCCATCTGGGAGGCATAAAATGTTCTTTATAGGAATTAAATAAGTGTATAATTGTGTAACTATTCCACCAGTTTTAAAAAATACGAGTGCCGGCTATACAAATATAATCATCTCATAACCTTTATTTTACTGAAAGTGACTTGCGGTGGTATCAGGCTATTTTGATATGCAAATGAGGCAAGACAATTTTAAATTATTTATACAAATTAAATGCGTCACCTGAAAAAAATATTTTTTGCACCAGATTATAAAGTACGATCATTGCATATCAAAAAATAAATGCAGACAATAAATAGTAATTTTTGTTAACATTTTAAAGAAACACGGTTATGCCCCTGATATCGGTGCGGACATTCAATTTTGATATAAAAAGTAGAATAATGCCAATTAAAATGATGAATGAATGTTTGTTTTGCCTGAACAATATCAAATCTAAAGAATGGACGAAAAAATATACCTTCCTATATTATAAACTGGTATGTGGGACTCTAGCTTTAAAGTAATAGATGTAGCAATATTAAAACTAGATGGTCGGTAAATACGACAAATGCTCCCCGATGACGCATGGATTGAAATTCAAAGTCCTTGACCTGGCTATTGGTATAGTATGCTTATTAATCACAATAAATGGTGATCAATGTGTATATGATGTTTCAAGTTGAGATCGCAAGCGGTCACATAGATATAGCAATTTGAAAAACGTTAATGTAAGCTTTAACAAGAGGGCCATGATGGCCCTATATCGCTCACCTGTGCAATGTCACAAACAGGATGCTTCCAGCCTACTTTTTATTGCAATCCTTAGATTTTATGCATTATATAACCATATTCCGTAAAATATTTGACCCCAATTTGACCCCCCGGGCCATGCCCATTTTTGACCCAGAGGTAACCATTTTAACAGCTTTGAAAAAGCATTGAACATCGATCATTCCTATCAAGTTTCGTCGAAATCGATCTGGTGATTCGTGAGAAGAAGATTTTTTAAGAATTTATGCTATTTTTAGATGGCGGCCATCTTGGATTAATGACGAATGCCATTTTAACAAACCTGAAAAGGCTTTACCACTGAACCATAACTGCGAAGTTTGCTACCAATGGCCAAGCGGTTTGGATGAAGAAGACGTTTGAAATCTCTAATAAAAGAACGACCTTTTGACCTTTCGGCGGCCATCTTGGATGATGTAATCATCTGATTTCGACAAAAAAATGCTTCTAAGTGATCGTTTTGTCCATACCTTCGAATTGATATATGACATGACCATATTCGGTCAAATGTGAAATTTGACCCCTACTTGATCCCTCCTGCCCCGCCCATTTTTGACCTTGGGGCCACCATTTGAAGGAATCTGAAACATCGTTAACTATCGATCATTCATATCAAGCTTCGTCGAAATCGGCCTGGCGGTTCGTGAGAAGAATATATTTTTTGAGAATTTGTCCTACTTTTCAACAGCGGCCATCTTTGATTTCGCGATGACCACCATTTAAACAAAAATGAAAAGGCTTGACCCAATAACCATAACCTTGAAGTTTGGCCAATATCGGCCAAGCGTTTCACGAGAACAAGACGTTTGAAATCTTTATTAAAAGAACGACCTTTTGGCGGCCATCTTGGATGACATGACCATCCAATTTCGACAAAAAATGTACCAGAGCGATCGTCTCTTTGATACCTTCGATTTGATATAGACATGTCCATATTCGGTAAAAAATAAAATTTGACCCCAATTTGACCCCACGGGCCACGCCCATTTTTGACCCCGGGGTCACCATTTTAACAACTTTGAAAGAGCATTGTACATCGATTATTCCTACCAAGTTTCGTCGAAATCCTGCTAGCGGTTCACAAGAAGAAGATTTTTTTAAGAATTTATGCTATTTTTAGAAGGCGGCCATCTTGGATTACGTAATGACGTCATTTAAACAATTTTGTAATCCCCCTACCTAAGGACGATGACCATGAAGTTTGGTGACTATAGGCCCAATGGTTACCGAGGAGAAGACGTTTGAAATGTTCACGGACGACGGATGGACACATTGCGGTAACAATAGCTCACATGAGCTTAGCTCAGGTGAGCTAAAAAAGTTCTACATCATTTGACCTTTGGCTCCTGTGCAACATGGGTAGGGTATACAATGAAAGTATGAATGGTGCTGAATGTGTAGCTGAAGTTTCAAGTTGATATCCCAAGCAGTCACAGAGATATAGCAATTTCAAAAACTTTAACGTAAAACTCGGACGCCGGACAAAGCAGTAACTATATGCTCCCCTGAAAATATTTTTTCGGGGAGCATAATTATCGCTTAATTGAGAAACTATTACAAACATTTCACGTAAATCAACCCAGGGTGCAAAACAAAACAACCAGATAATAACTCACTCCAAGGGTTCCATCAAAGTATTTCAGAGCATCTGAAGTCAGCACGAACCATCGATCCTTGTAGTTTTGTTTAAAGAGTATCTTGCTCCGATTCAACGCTCGCTTGAGCATGAAATCCACGAGAACCTCTGAGTCATCGCACCTGGCCATGTGTCACTATGTCTCCCCACAGTGAGAGAACAGTCTGTATATGGACAGTAACAAATTGTTGTTACAGTCTGGGATTCTTGACGGGACTCATAACAGGCATTTTTGGTTTCACCAGTAATATCTGAAACAGATTCTTCCAAGTTAAATTTCAGACTACGTATGCCATTTAATATTATCTAGAGAAAGAGAGCAGGAACTTACGGATACGCCAACCCGCTGCCTTGTCCGACCACCAAATATTTTCTAAGTCATTTGGCCTTGACCTTTGGCATGAAAGCCGCCTGGGTGTGATGATGATAAATAAGTATGTAACGTTGCAAGCCAATCTGACTTACGGTTGTAAAGATATTGTGTACTTATAAACTTTGACGCAAATATTTGTAATTGACCTTAGAGACATAAAAGCCGCATGTGTGGCAGGGATTCCGCTGGGGAAAAAAAATTACTTCAAAAAAAAAAAAATCAAACAAGAGGGCCATGATGGCCCTAATTCGCTCACCTGACTCCATGAACACCAGAGGAGAATGTGACATTGAGTTCATGTGTTTTAAAAAAATTGTGATATTTTTAGATGGCGGTCATCTTGGATTAAGCGATGACTCTCATTTTACAAAATCTGAAAATGCTTCACCCAGCATCGGCCATGTGGTTCCTGAGAAAAAGACGTTAACAATCTTGAATAAATGGACCTTTTGGTGGCCATCATGGATGACATAATCATCCGATTCCGACAAATATTGCACCAGAGTGATCGCCTCATTGATACCTTCAATTTGATATATGACATGACCATATTCAGTCAAAAATAAAATTTGACCCCAATTTGACCCCACGGGCCACGCCCATTTTTGATTTTGACCCCGGGGAGGTCACCATTTTAACAACTTTCAAAGAGCAATGTACATCGATCATTCCTACCAAGTTTCGTCGAAATCCGGCTAGCGGTTCATGAGAAGAAGATTTTTTAAGAATTTATGCTATTTTTAGACGGCGGCCATCTTGGATTAGCGATGACCTCCATTTTAACAAATCTGAAAAGGCTTCACCCATTGACCATAACTTTTAAGTTTGGCTACCATGGGCCAAGCGGTTCATGTGAAGAAGAATTTTGAAATCTCTAATAAAAGAACGACCTTTTGACATTTCGGCGGTTTCGGCGGCCATCATGGATCACATAACAATCCGATTTGGACAAAAAATGTACCAGAGTGATCGCCTCATTGATACCTTCGATTTGATATATAACATGACCATATTCGGTCAAAAATCAAAATAAAATTTGACCCCACGGGCCACGCCCATTTTTGACCCCGGGGTCACCATTTTAACAACTTTGAAAGAGCATTGTACATCGATCATTCCTACCAAGTTTCGTTGAAATTCGGCTAGCGGTTCATGAGAAGAAGATTTTTTAAGAATTTTATGCTATTTTTAGATGTGGCCATCTTGGATTAGCGATGACCTCCATTTTAACAAATCTGAAAAGACTTCACCCATGGACCATAACTTTTAAGTTTGGCTACCAAGGTCCAAGCGGTTCATGTGAAGAAGAATTTTGAAATCTCTAATAAAAGAACGACCTTTTGACCTTTCGGTGGCCATCTTGGATGACATAACAATCCGATTTCGACAGAAAATGCACCAGAGTGATCGCCTCATCGATACCTTCAATTTGATATATGACATGACCATATTCGGTCAAAAATAAAATTTGACCCCATGCACATTTTTGACCCCGGGGTCACCATTTTAACAACTTTGAAAGAGCAATGTACATCGATCATTCCTACCAAGTTTCGTCGAAATCCGGCAAGCGGTTCATGAGAAGAAGATCTTTTAAGAATTTATGCTATTTTTAGATGGCGGCCATCTTGGATTAGCGATGACCTCCATTTTAACAAATTTGAAAAGGCTTCACCCATGGACCATAACTTTTAAGTTTGGCTACCATGGGCCAAGCGGTTCATGTGAAGAAGAATTTTGAAATCTCTAATAAAAGAACGACCTTTTGACCTTTTGACCTTTCGGCGGCCATCTTGGATGACATAACCATCCGATTTCGACAAAAAATGCACCAGAGTGATTGCCTTGTTGATACCTTCGATTTGATATATGATATGACCATATTAAGTCAAAAATAAAATTTGACCCCAATTTGACCCCTCGGGCCACGCCCATTTTTGACCCTGGTGTCACCATTTTAACAACTTTGAAAGAGCATTGTACATTGATCATTCCTACCAAGTTTTGTCGAAATCCGGTTGGCGGTTCTTGAGAAGATTTTTGAAGAATTTGTGCTATTTTTAGATGGCGGCCATCTTGGATTACGTAATGACGTCATTTTAACAATTTTGTAATCCCCCTACCTTAAGGACCATGACCATGAAGTTTGGTGACCATAGGCCCAATGGTTACCGAGGAGAAGACGTTTGAAAATGTTCACGGACGACGACGACGACGGACGACGACGGACACATTGCGGTAACAATAGCTCACATGAGCTTCGCTCAGGTGAGCTAAAAAGGAATAACCAATAGGATAAAAAATTACTTTTTTCGAAAGGATTTTTTTTTTTGGAAAATTGTAATTTTTATCGCCAATTGTTCATTTTTATCTCCAACTGCGAAAGTGGCGATCGCCAGCGGAATCCCTGGTGTGGGCTACATAGTGAAAACATACATGATGATACAAATGTATATGAAGTTTCAAGTCAATCCAACTTACGGTTGCAGAGATAATGGGTACTCAAAAACTTTAACGCAAATCTGACGCACGGACGGACATACAAAAACTATATACCCCTTAACATAGGCGAGACTAGCAACTTTCTGGGTCACTGTAGAACACAATAGGAGCCAACATTTGTGATGCTGTAGTGTTTGTTTGTTTGTTTGTTTGTTTGTTTATTAGTGTTCAACAGCTAAGATCATGTAAGGCCGGGCAAATGCGTTCGATCCCATTTTAACCTGCTGCATTGGGGAGAAAATCCCAAAATCAGAACGGAATATTTACATCGAGAAAAACTATATTCAGCCCTGAAATTAGAATAACCTGACCTGGTGCCAGGTCCATACTACACCAAAGTCACTTGGCCCCTTCCCCTACAATAGGATTACGAATAATCGTAATACTCACATAAGGGGTATAACCAGATTCAACTGTCACATACAAAAAGACGTATGTGAGGGCCAAACGAGGTCTCCAGTCGGGATTCCGTTAAGGATGAACCCCGATCGTTAAATTACCCATCACATGCTCCCACCTGTCACACCAGGGGTGCGTTTCACTAAACTTCATACGACTAAAATGTTCATAAGTGCAAATTTAGGATCGTCTGTAAATTTCAATTGATGGATTTACATTTATTGAGCATAGGCTGCATAGGCAGCCTATGCTCAATAAATGTAAATCCAATAATTGTTTACAAGAAAACATTGTTAATGTGAAATTTACAGACTATCATAATTTTGCACTTATGAACATTTCAGTCGTAGGAAGTTTAGTGAAACGGCCCCCAGTGACCCAGAAAATGGTGATTCTGTCGTAAGATAAGCAAGTGTGTCAGTAAAAACAAAATGTGTCTTTGCACGACACATGCTAGTCGAGAAAATCACCGACCCAATCAAGTTGGGTCATGATAGCTGCTATTTGTTTATTGGAATTTTATATTTTTCAATAAAATTGAATATATACAACATCTAACTGTACAAACACTTGGATTGAACCACAGTTTACAAACATACATCAGCATTATATTGCAGGCCCGTACGCAGGATTTTCTATTTTGTAGGGGGTGCGTCAGGGGTGGGGGGGGGGTGCGTCTGGGGCGAGCCCCATGTAGTGGCGCGAGTACGCTAGGTGGGTAGCGTACTCGCACCACTACATGGGGCTCGCCCCGGCACCCCCCTGAAATAGATGGCCTGAAATGCACTCTCCTGCATTTTATGTCATTTAAATTCGGATTTCAACGGTGGTAAATTGTGACATTTTCATGCAAATTACCTGTTTATTAATGCATTTCAAGATTTGTTGAGATTACTGTTTGAAAAATAGCGGACCTCAGCGAATTTAGGGTCGCACCCCCCCCTGCGTGATACTTTATCACTGTTTTTGAAAATTCCACAGAAAAATGCCACTTTACAAGAGTAAGCCATCATGACTGTATATCAAGACAGTCATGAAGTCACGACTAGACACATGCCTGCCTATAAGGTGAGATTCGCCACTTTCTGGGTCACTGTAGAATACTATAGGAGCCTAAACTTGGGATGCTGTAATGTACACCAATGACCAAAAAGTGGAGATTCTCTCATAAGACTTCGACCCAAAATGGACACAAAATATACCGGTACTATAGTTCCAATAACACAGGAACATGCCACTTTACAAAGAGTATGGCATCAATACTGTTATATCAAGACTGTCACAAACCCACGACTAGAAGGAGCCCAGCATGAATACATCCTCCAAATACGAGATCCATCAAAAGATGAAACGATCTTGGTACAAACAGGTCATGGAACGAATAGCTTAGAAAATCTCAGCTCTACGGATGTGTTTTACTATTTCATCTGTCTTTTATATTTTCTGTAGCCGTGAGAGCTGAGACCCGTATAGTGTAAAATTTAGTCACAATAACAGCCCAATTTGTCCTGGTTTTTTGCTACACAAATGGGAATAAAAGGATAACCAATGTCAAATTATGTATACCTAAAGGGGTCATAGCAGTCATCCGGACAATCAGTTTATCGGACAAATGAAACAACCTGTTAGGCCATCCATAATTATATCTCCGTTTCCTGTAACCCGACCGACCTGCTAAAAACGGTGCGACCAAATTTTTTTAATTTCAATTTTGTTTACAATTTTTTTTATTATTTTTTTTTACAATACTTTTTTTTTTCTTTTTTCTTTTTTAATTTAGTACTACAGTGGCTTAAAAGGGTTAATATAATCTCTGGCCCTAAATGGCCTACATGTTCCTACAACAACACATACAGCAATTGACATACTTTTACTGCAAGACTTGCAATATTGAATTTAAAAATTATTAATATTAAAAAGGTACAGTACCTTTTTAATATTAATAATTTTTAAATTCAATATGTCATGTGACAGAAAAACAAAGAAATTGCCTACCGACCGACCCACTTGTAAAATTCTGGGTCGGGTTACAGGAAACAAACAATTTTTTAAGGACGGCCTTAATTAAGCGCATTCTTTTGATCCGATATTGCAACAAATACATATAAGTTGCAACAAATACATATAAGTCACGCATCTGGTTGCTGTTTCCATACCAGTGTGAAGAATATATCGCCAAGGTAAATATTTTAGTAAAATTTGCTCAAAACATTCCCCATGCAACTCTGTCCACAAGTTGTTTACAACGTCAAACGGCGCGCCGGGGCCACAGTCGAGTGCATCCATTATGTCATTGCCGAGTTGTTCTATAAATACAATAAATTCTATAAATATGGTGTTTCCAAGAAGCGAAGGGCGACTGATTTTTCTGCAGAACTACACAATGCTGTTTACACTGGTTTACAGACGATAAACTTATGATTTCAATGTGAGAATAGAAGTTAAGTAGTATATGAGAGTCAAAACGATAACACCTCTTGTGAAAGGCCCCCCGCTACGCGCGGTGCCTCCCACCAAGAGGTGGTATCGTTGTTGACTCTCATATAATACTTGTTTTTTCCCCACTGTTCGGTGGATATGTATGAGAAGAGTGGAACATATTTTTCATCAACACGAGACCATATATTTCTGGCATGAGAAGATATGACCTATTAGAGATAAGAAATCCATTGATTATACTCAGTATATACACCAATCTGCCATACATAGTAGATCTGTCATAAATATCAGCAACTTACACCCTATTAGAGATAAGAAATCCATTGGTTATACTTAGTATATATGCAACAATCTGTCATAAATATCAACAACTGACAATCCTATTAGAGATAAGAATCTATTGGTTATACTCAGTATATTATAACAATCTGTCATAAATATAAACAACTTACACCCTATTAGAGGTAAAAATATATTGGTTATACTCAGTATAATGACTACCATAAAGCAAATGAGAGAGCAAGCTAAGAGTTGGGAAATTTTCCTAAGAGGTTTGAGACTCAAGAAAGCTATAGCAGATAGGATAAGTGACGCGCGAGCCGTTGTTCGCGAGGCGAGGATGCGGCGTGCGGTTTTGACCGGACGACTGCCTGCCGACCCCGAAAAACGCTCTGAGAATTTTGGAGAATGAGACGACGGCCAGTCTGCGTGCTACCGCTTACGCGCAGCGTGTAAAAGAAGATCCCAAGGCACGTAGAAAACCACTATACAAGGCGTACTACAATAAGATTTATCAAGGCCTGGTGGGGAGACCTAAAAGTAGGAGAGAGCTCGCCAGAGATTTGGTGGAGGAGGGTCCCAGGGTTCTCGCCGAATATGCCAAAGCTAGGGAAACTGTTGATAGGGGTAGGAGGAAGATAGTATGGACTTTCGAGAGGGGGGTAGACGGGGAGATTGCTAATCGCATAATGAATAAAATTTGCCCAGAGATGACCACGGCGTGTTATCTGAGGTATTCGTGCTCGTATCGTATTAGGAACATCGAGACCGACGCTACTATGATCTATCACAAACAATCAAAGGGCAGTCCATGGATAAAAGAGATCACCAAAGCTGAGAGTCGGATATCCGATAGAGAGAGAGATCGAATGGACATCAACAAAGTCGATAGACCAAACACAAAATGGACCTTCGTTCGTTGGATATCGGTCGAGGTGAAGATGATCATCGATGCGCAACAACTTCTCATGGGAGCCGGAAAACTCCCTGATTGGTTAAGACAGACTAGATGGCCGCGGCCTGCATGTCGCGCCTTGTGGAGAGGCATGGACACTAAAAAAAAAGATATACATGTAGTATAACGAAAAACTTTAACCAAAAACTTTAACCAAAAAACTTAACCAAATAACTTAACCAAAAACTTCAACCGGACACACGTACGTACGTACGCGCGATATAGTCGGCACTTTGGCGTACGTACGTACGCCAAAGTGCCGACTATATCGCGCTTTCCGCAAGCGGGCGCGACAAAAACTTTAACCAAAGATGATGATAAACACCCATGTGAAGTTTCAAGGTATGAGCAAAGCAGTTGCAGAGATATAGTATAAGAAAAAACTTTAACCAAAAAACTTAACCAAAAAACTTAACCGAAAACTTTAACCAAAGAACTTAACCAAAAACTTCAAAGTAATTTGACCTTGACATTGGGCACAGGGGCCGCACGGGAGGGGGGTAGAATGAAAATATAGATGATGATAAACACCCATGTGAAGTTTCAAGGTAATGGGCAAAGCAGTTGCAGAGATATAGTAAAACGAAAAACTTTAAACAAAAAACATAACCAAAAACTTTAACCAAAAAACTTAACAAAAAACTTAACCAAAAACTTTAACCAAACAAAAACTTTAACCAAAAAACTTAACCAAAAAACTTAACCAAAAACTTTAACCAAAGAACTTAACCAAAAACTTTAACCAAAAAACATAACCAAACAACTTAACCAAAAACTTTAACCGGACACGTACGTACGTACGTACGCCAAAGTGCCGACTATATCGTGCTGTCCGCAAGCGGGCGCGACAAAAAAGGGAATGTATTCTGTCGACATGTACGACGACTACTTGTGTCTGTTTAGGTGCATAGCCATCCACCGTGGAGGGAGACCCGACCGCTGTTGTGAGAAGGCACAAGCTCTGGCTCGCGAATACCTCGGGCACGATAACGGACCGGGTAGTAAGGGAATCCCCCTGGATGATATTAAGAAGGTCGAAGAGCGCTTCAAGCTGGGCATTCGCGTTTACGAGCCCACCGCCGACGGAGTGTGGTACCTAATGAAGTCTGCGGCAAACTACGACGCGGTTGGGGAGAAGATCATGACGATAGGAATGTTTGGAGGTCACTCGTTCCTCATCAAGAACCTCCGCAAGATGACGAACGAGTACTGGTGCACCGGATGTCAACAACGGTTCACAAAGTCATGTAACATGCACAGGCACGCGACCACCTGTATGAGTGGGAAGACTGTGGTGATATGTCCAGGTAAGAGGGTAGAGAGACCACAGTCGGCATACAAGAAGGCGTTCTACCCCAAGGTGTCAGCGAGCGCGATGTCGATTTGATGGTTGAGCAGAGAAGAGAGGGTGGGAAAACACATACATCACGCGAGATGCGGTCACGGCGGCAAGAGGTGGTTGGCCGGCGATCCGGTCGACGGCTACTGTCACGACACCAAGACCGTGTTTCAGTTTCACGGATGCTACTGGCACAGGTGTCCGACGCATTGCGGGAGAGTTAACGCGAGAGCGCTGTACAGGAGGACGAAAATTCAAGACGACAAGATAAGGGAGGCGGGTTACGAGCTGGTGGTGGGTGATGTGGGAGTGCGCGTGGTTGAATGAGGTGAACCCCGATTATCCACCACCGCCGCGTGAGGAGGAGACGACTCTGTACCCTCACCAGATAGTCTACGACGTCGAGGCGTATCTCGACAAGTCGAAAATCACGCGACCCACCAAAGACCTGACCTTCGAGGTCGAGCATGTCCCTATATCGGTGTCGTTGGGGGATACGATGCACGAGGGGATCACCCACATCTGTGAACGAGACCCCGACACTCTGGTAAAGAAGTTTGTGACCGAGCTGCAGAGGAGAGGTAAAGCCATCAGGGAGGGGGTTAGGAAGAAGTATCTGCTGAGCTAGTTGCGGGTGCTATAATAAATCTCTGCTTTTGTGCTTATTTTTCTTTCTTTGTTTTAACGCCTTCCCCACCCCCACGCCACCCCCCATTCCATATCATATTATACATTTGGGAAATAAAGCAATTATAATATAAATCTAGTGGAAGAATATAATGTACAAAGAGTAATACAGGTTCAAGCAAAGACCATGACCGACGGAACCAGTCGTGTTTTGTTTTTATAATCAGTGTGGTGATCGAAACAGATTGTTTATTGGCTTGTCAATATATAATGTTAACAACAACTTTAACAGTGAACCCTTTCAGCCGTAAATAACTGGAATGGATTATAATATGTTAATTTTCGGTCAATTCCATTCATCACAAAATACTTTTCAAATAATCGATTTATAAATTATTTTTTTAACAAATATGAAAATTACTTGCAAACAGTGCAGATCCAGATGATACAGTTCATCATGAGCCGGATTGTCTTAGTCTACACTGTTTAAAAACACCTAAATGGCTGTAGTGTTGAAAGGGTTAACACATGATTTAAGCATGTAGATGCGCAGTAGGATTGAACTTCACTTTTTGCAGAATGGGGCTGGTTCAGTCGGATCATGGGTAATATGAACAACAAAAAAAAATTATAATCAATTACATGTATTACATATGCTAAATCAAACTTTGGCTCTTGCAGTGCTGGAGAGTGAAATTGTCATCTGCGGGTATATTATTACTGTTTTATTTTAATAACATGGGCAAGTTTTTATTGAAAATTCAGGTCTCTCATTAGTGACGATTCTAATGTACCACTCAACCATGAAGTCGTAAAAAATACTAGAACAGTGATTTCTACCCAGTACTGCAAGAGTAAAAGAGGGTGAATATCTGTAATTGTACATTTTGTAGTTGTACCTGATTATTGCATGTATATTATGTACGGTTTGTGGGGGATGGCCCTGACCCACCACAAACCTATTACGGGGAAAATAAATATTAAAAAAAAAAAAAAAAAAAAAAGTATCTGCCGCCCGACATAGAGATGCTGTCGAAACCTCAGCGAGAGAAGATCGTCTCGTGGATCGACCAAGACCCGGTGGTGGGGTTCAACTGCAGCAGGTACGACCTGAATCTCATCAAGCGGTATCTTGTCGAGAAGTTGGCGGCCACAGTGAAGAAGATGATGGTTGGAAAGAGGGCCAGCACGACGATGTTTCTGTTTACCCCGGAGTTTAGATTTCTCGACATCATTCAGTATCTGGGACCCGGTACCAGTTATGACCGGTGGGTTAAGGTGTACGACTGTAAAACGGTAAAGTCTCACTTCCCGTACGAGTGCTTCGATTCCCCAGAAAAACTCGACCATCCAGGGCTGCCCGACTATCCCGAGTGGTACTCGAAGTTGAAGGGTGAGTTCCTACTGTCGCTGTCCGAGTGGAAAGAGTGCAAGAAGGTCTTCCAAGAAAAGGGGATGAAGATGTTCCAGGAATGGCACTACAACGACTTGGACGTCGGACCGTTCCTAGAGGCACTGACTAAAATGACGGAGTTCTACAGGGGCCGAGGCGTGGACATACTCTCTCTGAGAGTGTCTCTGCCCGGTGTTTCCCTTCAGTACCTGCTTCGCAGGACGATCGATGGGAAGGCGGACACGCCCGAGCTGTGGGCGCCGAAGGATGAGACGTACGCGATGATGAAGGAGGGATTGGTCGGTGGTCCGTCCATAGTGTTCTCCAGGTACGCCGAGGCTGGCAGGTCGACGATCAGGGGTCAGGTGGGGAGTCGGGAGGAGAAGATGTGCAAGGAGGTGTTGGGGTACGACGCCAATGCGCTGTACCTGTCTACCCTGTCGAAAGACATGCCGTGCGGGGAGGAGCAGATATGGACGTGTGACGACCCACAAAGACAGTCATATATAGACTGTTTCATGAGGAAGGTCAGGAATGACAAGTGGTTTGGATTTGCGGAGTTGGATATAGAGGTACCGGAAACGTTGCGAGACAAGTTCTGTGAAATGTCGCCGCTGTCGTTAATCGAGAAGTCGAAGAGACCGAGGTTCCGCAGCACATGAAGGACTACCTGACCAGGACCGGGAGGACTAGCGTCGAAGGTCAGAGAAAGCTCATTGGAGCCCTATCCGCCATGAAGATGATCATATACTCCCCGCTGCTAAAGTGGTATCTGGAGCACGGTCTGGTCGTAAAGGCGGTGCATAGGGTGACAGACTACGCCCGGCAAACCGTTCCAATGGTTCGTTAAAGAGGTCACCACCGCCAGACAGATGGTGGACGTCGACAAGAGCAAGGCGGTGTTGATGGAGATATTCAAACTGGTTGGCAACGCGTGTTGTGGCAAGCTGATAGAGGCACAAGAGAGACACCTGAGCACCACATATACGAAGGATGAGAAGACTGTCGACCGGGCACTGAGGTCGGCGTGGTTCGAAGACCTGGACGAGATTGGGGAGGCTTACGAGATATCGAGCAGGAAGACTCGAGTGGTAATCAACAGACCGTTTCAGTGTGGCATAGCGGTCTACCAATTAGCCAAGCTCCGGATGCTGGAGTTCTACTACGACTTCTTGGACAAGTACGTGGATCGCGGAGATTTCAAACTTATACAGATGGACACCGACAGCATGTACTTCGCGCTGTCGGAGAAGACGCTGGCGAAGGTGGTGAGCAAGAAGATGAAGAGAAAGTTCAATAAGGAGAAGGCCGAGTGGTTGGCGTGGGATAAATGGAGCAACAGAACTCCGGGACTATTCAAGCTGGAATTTCAGGGAGATAGAGCCATCGCTCTGTGCAGCAAGTGTTACTACGTGAGCGGTGACGAACAAACTAAGCACTCGGCCAAGGGAATGTCGATGAGATCTAACGATCTGACTTGGTGGAGGTACAAGAGCGCTCTCAAAGGGAGAAGGGACATGGCGGAGAACAGGGGATTCTGAATGGTTAACGGTGTGATGAAGACGTACAATCAAGAGAAGTTGGGGTTGTCGGCGTACTACAACAAGAGGAGAGTGATGGAAGACGGGGTACACCTATAGATAGGTAAATAAAAAAAGGACTCTGAAAAAAGTGGAGAATACTAAAGACTCTGACGAGAGCCTGACCGACTATGGTGACGTACGGTCGGGGGGTAGTTGGGTGTCAGAAGGCACCGCAAGAAGTTCTATGTGAACAAACCCGCGCACTGGACCATCATCCAAATAGTAGAGCGCGGGCTCATCGGGTTTCCTAATAGATCGATCTAGATGATATACATTGAGAGACCACACGGGATCAGTCGCGCGGTGGCGACCACCTTCAAGCTCTCCCAGTTGATAGAGGTACCAGACGGCAACATCCGATGGAAGCCGTTTCTCCGCTAAACCAATGGGTTGCTCGCGCGAGACGGCGGATGGTTTGTGCGACACCGTTTTCGACTTGATGGCATCTACGGGCTTCTTACCAATCAATCTGGTCACCTCGCCGTTCAATGCGGAGACCACGGCCGGTAGCCTGGTCACCCACTCGATCGATCGCGAATGAGGGTCTACAAGCTCTTTGGCATATTAAGCCCGAACAGCCTCTCAGCCAGGGTTCGATTGAACCGCTCCACGATCCACTGGTCCCGGTGGATGTCGACAAGGCCGCGTCTGACAGAAACGTCGTGTTTAGACAACAGCTGAGAGACCGCACCCATGAACTCGCGGCCGGGATCGACATGGAGAAGATTCGGCCATTTGAGAGGACTCCTCTTATATATTCGGGAAAGAGCCTCGGCCACCTCCTTAGACTCCTTCGTGGTCAGCAGCTCAGCCCCCTTATAGCGACTCGCTACGTCAACGATTGTCAGTGCGTACTTGTACGTCTTGCGACCGACGCGATCGTGAGGGAGAAACAGGAGGTCTGCTTGGTGGACTTCGTTCGGCACCGGCACGTCGAATTTCGGGCGTGGAATACTGCGAGGCATGGGCAAATAGATCTGCCAGATGGCCTGCTTCTTGAGCCATTCCTTGGCGGCTTTTTCGGAAACCTTGGTCGCCTCCGCGAGATTCTTGATGGCCGCGAGTCCCTTCCAGTAGCCGCGGGGGCTGTAGTATATGTTCGCTAGCTTGCGCGTTAGGCGAACCGATAAGTTTGCGCGTGTCCATCGTATGCGAGGTATTCTAGTAGGTCGAACAGTCTCCAACATGTCCTCGCCAGATCGTCTGGTAACTGCGTCGTCGATACTAAATCTTTTTTGGAAGTTTCGCTGCAGCTGCCGGTTAAGTTCCCCAAATTCACGAATTGGAACAGGAGCGGGAACTCTGGGGAATCTAACATCCGTTTTGCGAAAAGGGTGGCTAAGTATTCGTCCTCGCGCCACGTCTCTAGAGAGTCTTGAGCCAGACTGATCAGACCCTTTGCGCCAGCTAAACGGTGTTTAAGGGCCATGTAGCCTACATCGAAAAAAGCGTAATAAAGCTTGTCAACTAACATTGTTCTATATATTATTTAAAATAATTATTGCTTATTGATTTTTCTTATTGCTTTTCCAATATAGTAGCTGACAAGACCCGTCGCAACCATTCCCATGACGACGAACGCGCGGTCTTTTTGGGCCTCTGACGGTACATAGAAATCTGAAAGTTGGGGCTCGGGATCCAGCGGTGCGAGAATTTTCTGCGGATATACCCACGCGTATTCGCGCATGGCTTCGTCAACGTTCCGGAAAGTTTGCACAGCGTGATTCTGCGGCGAAGCTCTTCGTTGATCCTGTCCAGACGGTTGGTTCATTTTTCCGACCGTGCTTCCTTTGCGCTATTGAGTTGTTCTACAGCTAAATCGTGACGCTTGCGCTCATCATCCGCGTCCCGAGTTTTTTCCCAGTAACGAGAATAAATAGTTGCTACCGCCGAACGCCGCTGCGCTGAACACCGCACCACCTATCATTAGTCCGTTCGAAGCCATTTATTTCCATATATTAGCAGGTAGAATTCCAGCTTTAATTAGATAATCTTGGGTTGAAATTGCGGCCGCTACATTCAAGGTCACAAGACCTACGTCTTTCAGTCATGTCCAATTTGGGAGAGGGCCCTCCGGAGGTCATCTTTGATAGTCGAGCAAACCCGATACTGAGACCCGATATCACCACGGCGTGATAAAGCACATTCACTATCACTTTACCATCGTTTCCAGCCATTATTGCATATAAAAGGGTTCGCGATCAATGTTTAAATGGGGCGCAATTGGTTTCGGAACCGCGGCTGGTTGTTTCGAAAGGTAGTTCCGCGCGCACACGGTGCCCACAACTGCCAGACCACCACCAACAACCCACGGGATGATCCAGGTAAGAGCTGCAGCAATCGGGGATTGATCGTCATGAGAAACAGCTGCCCAGCTGCCTGTCTTTTTGGGTTTTTGTGTCGTGCAACTGGAACTTGCTCCTGTGGAGCTTGTTCATGTGGAGCAGCAGGCTGTTAAGAGTGTGTCCTACAAAAGAGATCGCCAATCAACCCCGCGGTGTTTGGTATAGGGAGAAGTGTACTAACAGCGGTAGCGTACAGATGAATAGCCGCAAATCCAAGAGTTTTCGTCATCTCCGAACCTAACCTAGATTCGTATCGCGCATACATTTTATCAACCTCCGCATCTGACATCTTGTCCACCTGACAAACTGAGAGACACCTACCGAAATACTGCTCCGATTGTCCCCCAGCAACCAGAGCACGACTGTTTCTTCCATTAGCTGATCGAGAAGTTCATTGTGTTTATCGCAAGCAGTACTATTCTGACTAGCCTCATAAGTCTAACATATTGCAAAGCACACCATCCGATACTTATGATCACCGTTATGCTCGCAACGGAGCAACAAATTCTTAACAATTGCTCAGCATTGTTAAGCATTGTTAAGCATTTGCTCAGCATTTTGTTAAGCATTGTTAAGCATTTGCTCAGCAGTTACTAACGAGCGTTAAGCTGCGCTTATTACTTTGTAAGCAGTTGGTTGATCAGTCTTTAACAGAAGCTTGGCGTGCTTAGTTTCCGAAAGCATCTGTCGAACCTCCAGCCGCTCCTCGCGTGTTGGGATAACGTCGTTCTCTCGAAGACATTCATCGAATGAGTCTCGGTCCTTGCAGTGAAAAAGGGCGACCCATTTTGTTTGCTCGCGCAGATCCTTGAGATGGCGTTGTACTTTTGAGTGCAGATCCATACGCTTTGCCTCGCATGGCGGCCAGAATGCGAGCTCAGAGAGCATGTCCTCCTTTTTGGTCATCGCCGCCTTGACCGAGCAATCGTCAATCACGTATAGGGTGGGCTCACCCTGGAATATTTGGTATAAACCACGCAGCCAATCGTGAAGCCTGTCGCCGGGGTCAATGACGTATACCTCAGGGTCGGCCCATATACGGGCGCTGCTGATAAGCCTTGTTGTGCCGCACAGTGGGACACAGGATCACAATGTGTCGAAAGGCATCGCGATAGGACCCCTCGAGCAAGTCCAGGATGAAAACCGTTTTTCCACATCCTGTCTGCCCACATATTATGGCAGAGTGGGCATCCTTCGGTAGAGCTTTTTCAATAGATTGCTGATACGTAACGGCCATATTCGATGTTGAGTTGCGCATCTGTTATTATATATAGGTACACGTTCAATGAGCCAGCTCCATCCGCCTCTTTGGTTATCTGGATCGTCACACCCTCGCTAGCGTTCTCAACTTGGCGTCCACTACCCTGCATTTGGTCATCGTCGCTGGCTTGCATGTCTAGCCATAACGCATATTTGGAAGTCAGGAACTCCGCGAGGGAGACGTCCGAGAGCTGCAGGTCTTTGGCAACCGCGGCAACCTCCGGGGAGTGCTTAGAGCCAGCAGCAAACTGCTTTGTCCCACTGCTGGTGCGCGCGAAGGCCCTGGCTGTAGAGTTGATTGGGGACTCCCTCGATCGTCACCTCTACCTTTCTGATTTTGGGGTTATAGAATTTATCGCTTTTTCTAGCCCCGACCGCGAACCGACCCTCCTCGAACAGCATCAGTATGCCTTTCATCGAGCGTGCGGGGACGTTGACATTACTATTCCACAATGTGTCGCTTTTGTCTTTCATCATCTTGCGATGGCGAAGAATTCGGTCGTGAAGTATGGCAACGCGCCCATCGTACTGGGTTCTGATCAATCGCGCGAGTTCGGGCATCGTGACCATGTCGTCCTCCAGCGAAACATTGTCGATCATATACGTCGATGCCATGTCGGTGGCAATGAGAACTCGGCCGTAGTCGTTGAATGTTAGTTCGTATTCGAGGTGGTCCGCCAAAGTGCTCTGATAGTAGGGCATGTGGCTCTCCAGCAACTCGAAGTCGAGCGGGATGTAGAAGCGGTTGCCGTAAGCGGCCGCGATCGCGTTGTCGCTCGCGACGTTATCTGCCGCGTTACCAGCCCCGATTCTAAGTCTGGTAACATTCTTATTTCGGCTGGTGTCAATACCCTGATAGACCGCGTTTTCACTCTCTTGCGCCGTCTTCCACAGGTCCTGGTAGCAATGGTAGACGTCGCTGTCGTCGATCGACATCGCCTCATTACCAGAAATCTTTATCATGGTCTTCTTGACGATGGCGCGACCCAGGTTCTGAACGATGGTTCGGTCCGCGTCCGTCGACGTCAGCGAAATAGTGAAAGCGAGGCGAACAGTCCACGGCACAATGAAGTCGCTAGCTCCAAGGTTGGGGAAGCGGACCAAGAGCTGCTGGTTCTGGTCGATCGTCGATGGGTTGTTCGTAATAACGACACTCTGTCTCACGCCTTTCGCCACGAGGGGCTCCCGCAGTCTGCGGTATGGATTGAGTGTCCGGCCGTATTGACTCGAAGACATAGTTTCGATGAAACTAAATAACCCGTATGGTTTTTTCTTTAATACATCGTTATAAATGGCTGATTACGATATTGGTATGGACGAAGTCGGCCGAGACGATTACCTCAATGACGAAACGCCCTTCATAGAGACTCCAGCCGGTGAGGAAATAGTGGCGCTACCAACACCATTAGTCAAATTCAGGAATTAGTCAAGTTAACTGTAGACGACTACCACAACAGTTTGGCAGAAAAAGGTGTGGTCCCGTCTGTCGGCCGCGACTACTCCAAGTTCGAAGTGGATCTGCGCGGTAGGTTGCGACTAAAAGCATCAAATGTCCTGATCGTCAACATGAAGACCGGAAAACCCCTAGCGCTGAGCACCATTGCCGGAAGTCGGGGTGGTGGCCAAATCATAAGGAGCGAACTAGGATTCGTAGATTGGAAGAGGGGTAAAACAATTATGCCGGCCCGCGCTGTAGAGACCCTACAGTCTACCGACAAAACGATGGCGAAGACGGCTGCCACGATAGAAACGGTCGAGCTCAGTGAGGTCCCTCGTGTAGCCACTGACGCTATTCGCACGATGGAGATCAGCGAAAGCGAGTTAGACAGCGTGATGGATGACCCACAGTTACCTCTTCGTGAACTCCGGGGACTCGATAAGGCTCTGCAAACAGTCCGGGGTGAACTGGTCCTTAACCTCTCCAAACTCTCGGCGCTGGATGAACATATCGCGCTAGAAGAAAGGAAACTGGAGGAAGTCCGTGACGATAGAGAATCTACCGAGCGAATCACCGAGCGCCTGCAGACGTTGCGGGATGAAAGAGAAGCTCGCTTGGAGGCTGCCTCGGCTTGCCGTGAGACGCTCTGCTCCAAATAAGCCGGATCTGCGAAACAATCTCTAGGGTTCTGCACGAGGAGACAACACTCAGTGAGCGTATTCGCACTCTGTTCAGAGAGCAGGGCGTCATGATAGTAAGCATCCTCGCAGCTCTCGGCATGATATATCGACCATAGTTCTAGCTTTCACTGGCGGTGCGGCGGCTGCACCCGCACCAGCACGCGCGCCATCCGGCAGAGCCAAGGAGTGGGTAAAAAAGCATCTAAAAGCCCTCGCCAGTCTCCTGGCTAAATTAGCCGGAAAGGCGGCTGCCACGCTGCCTGGGTTGATCGCGGGTCTCGTCTCCTTCTTGCTATCTAAATTATCAAATACGGGCGCCGAAAATGCTTGGGCTTTAATCGTGGCGATCGCCGGTCTCATACTATTCTCCGCCCGAGAGTTCCTAAAACCAAATCACAAATAGTCCGATCGCCACGAGGGCGACGACGAGCCCTAATTTTTCATTCTCGTGGGTTGTAGTTCCGAAGGAACTTGCTGGTGCATCAAGTCCTATTGTGTCAACAACGGCGGAACTTGCTGTGACACTAGGACTTGATGGGGTGCTTTGTGCTGGGATGGGTGATTGCGGTTTTATGAAATCAGTTCCACTTCCAACTCCGCTTCCGATCATGTTGGGGGTGCGCTTGATGATATCCGCGTTCGCGTTCCCGTTATGGCCGATCTTTTGGTTGGCGGTAGCGATTACGATCCGATTATTGTAACCGTCAACCGGGTCGTTTCGTAGTATCATATTGCTCGGCGCCATATACAGACCTATTCCAAATACATAGTCTACTGGGGTGCCAGCATACTGCAAAACGTCTTGATACCGCTGGATCGCATCCAGGAGGTCCACCGGAGATGAGATGGCGTCCTGGACATGGGCCAAGAACTGTTTTTGTGCGTCAAACGCCGTCCCGGCTCCTAGTATAGAACTGCACGCTTGCGTCTGTGCGCCGAGCATGGCCCAGATGTACATGCGAATGGAGTCGTTGAGGCGAGTAACCCCGTCCTGCGTGAACCCCATACCCTTATCTAACATAAATGACCCCACGCGTCCTCGACCGCAGCATGCTGATGTATGTAAACGACGTGAGCTCGTTTCGGAGGTAGCCAATCGCAGGATGAGACACCGCAGCACCGACCTCCAGACACTTCCGGCCCGAAGGTCATCGTCGCAGGGTCAAAATTCCCGGCGTTCCGACTGACGATGTGGTCGCCGGAGTGATCGTGTCTAAAATCAGTCTGCGTCCAATTCCTGGACTGGTCCCGAATGAGAACGTCCCCGAGGCCAGTGCTGCTAGGAAATGTTTTCTGTCTCCAATCCGAATCTTTTGAAACGTTAAATTCATTACACAATCTTTTGAATGCGCTATAGTCGTATGCGTTGGAAATGGGATTCCACCCGTCGTCTTGAGGTAGTGGAATACCTAGTTCTTTGAGAATCCTCCTAATAGTGTAATACGTGTGAAAGTTGTAAACGGCCCTCAAGAAGGGATCCTCCGCGGCCAGATGGTCCTGAGAGGAAACCCCGCATCCAGCTGTTGCGCACCATACGGCGAAGTTGAGCTGATTCTGCCAAAACTGCATCGGTGTTGCTTTCCACCCGTTCACGGCCTCCATGGTAGTAATCTTGGGCAGCCTATATTGTTCAAAGATGTCGGGGAAGTTGGTTCGAAAGCCTTTTCCGCCACTAACTTGGATAGTGGGATGCACCAGCCGGGGAGCGCCAGCCTTAGTGTCATATACTCCCCCAGCTGCGTACTTTGCATTAGAATTAAAGCCAAATGCATTGGTATCCATTGAAAAAGATATCATCATGTTTGCTACTATCACTAATCTTCAAAAAGAGAGTTGTGAACTTCAGAAGTCAATCGACAACTGCTGTGGAAAACGGCGTGCCGGCCTCAGATCAATCACCTTCACGGTCTGATGGCGAAGCGTGGGGGAGAACGAAGGGTTCGGCTACATGAATAACGGACCACCGGTATTAGTAAAGCTGAACCCCGGTCTTTGGAGTTTCAGAAAGCTCCAAGCTTTTGTTGCGTCGGAGCTTGATTTGTCGAGCCAGCCTCGCAATCTCGAAAGCCACCGGACTCGCAACCTTGACCGTCGATCCCAGCAGCCGGATAAGGGTCACCCCGGCGTTGGCCGTGCGCCTCGATTTTAGGGTAAAATGGTTTGACCCAGGCGAGCACGTCGGCGACGCCCCAGTGGGGTTAGCCTTCACGAAAACTCTCAGGGTGCAGCTGGATCAGCTGAACACATTGTACAACACGTTAGACGGAGCCCCCAACACATTACTAAAAACTGTGCACGCCAGCGACTGTTTTTATGGTGAGACCATGACCTTAGACTTCCAAACCCCGAGATGAAACGTTTGGAATCTGGTCACATCCACGATTTGAAGATCTCTATTCTCGATGATAAAGCGCGAGAGTTAAAGAACGATTACCCGATTTCGATCGTTCTCGAAATAACCGATTAAACATAATATATATATTTATATATTAATCGTGAGCATACGGCCCTGGTAGTTCCAACGCAGAACAGGACGTTCCCGTCGTGGGTGCAGCATATGATGAAGCCGCAATGAGAAAGGTGCAGAGGTATGTAACGGAGGCCCATGCAAAGGCGTCTCTGGCGTTGGGGTTAGTGAAGCACTCGGCAGCTCTAAAGCCCGTCATAACAATTTGTGCGGAGGAGCGGGGTTCACTGGTCGAGGGGGCCAACGAATATTCATTCGGTGCCAACGCGAGTAATAGATATGGGGGATACACCATGGCAGCGTCCGGTACGATTCTGCGAATGGCGGTCTGCTCGGTCAACTTTCGAGGACACGCCGCTGCCGAAGTCCGAGTGAATCTCATCCTGAACGGGGTAGAGCAGACGTCCGGCATCACCAAGCACGCGGGGCAGAGGTCGGGGTTTACGATATTCGATGATGACACTGCAATTAAATTTTCAGCCGGTAGTGTTATTAACTTTGTTACAAAAGTTGCTGACCAATCGAGTTCACCTACTGTAGTTACACTGTTAATAGAACTTGATTTATTATGAATGACGAGAAACTATATCCACACTTACCTTCGGGGACGGCTGACCCGGCATCCTTTAGGATGACCAGGATCGTCGAGATACAACCGATTCTCCAGCACGAGGGAGAGACGCGGACGGGCCATGCGAAAAAATATAGGCGGGCATTCAATATAGTCGAGGGGGTGAGCACCGCTTTAGCCTCAGCTTCCGTTGTAAGTGGCGTGGGAAGTGTGTCTTTATTATCAACAATCGTCGCCGCGCAGGTCGCGGTGGCCTTGAGTGCAACAGCGGCAGGGGCGGGACTGCTTTGCATGACGGTCAGACTCGTGGGTCGAAAACTAGAGGCCAAGAGTCGAAAGCACGATCGAATAGCGGTTCTCACGAGGTCTAAGAAAAACAGTATTGACGTTATCGTGTCGAAAGTGATATATCAGATAGCGAGTTCAAACTGATCGTCGAAGAGATGGCCAGGTACCAGGAGTTAAAGGGCACGCTCCGATCCAAGGCCCGACCACAAATTCTCGCGGACGAAGATGTAAAACAAGAAATGCGTCTGCCGAACGTGGATGCCACCTGCAGCATATTTGAGAAACTGTGACAAAGTGGTTAACCGAAAAGTGTGACGGACGGACAGACGGTCCAAACACTACATGTATATGCCACCAGTTTCTTCGAAACCCGGTGGCATAAAAACTCGTCATGGAGGGGAGGGCCGACGAGAGAAAAAATCTCCTCGCCCGTCTCGGGACGTGATATGCTTATTCGCGTGTTTGAGGCAGCAGGAGATTCCTCCCCCATACAGTCCAGCTGTTCCGACAGCCCCTCCATACGGAACATAAAACTTTTTCGGGCCCCGTTACGCCACCGGGACTTGTCAAAACTACACATCAGATTGATTCTATCTTTCTAACTGACTTTCCGATTTGAATTATTACTAAACGATAATACTTGCGAGCACGTAATTCCTTGCTAACCAGTCGATGCGTAGCCCGAGTGCCACCACATGGTGGACATAGCAGTGACTCGGATTTGGTCCCTACCCCGCAATGCCGACATGGGCGAGGCGAAACGGACCCTCTACTAATCCACGCCCGGTGATGCTTGCAATACTCGTAAATACCGGTACGATGACAACTCTCGTGACTACCTGTCTTCAACCACGCACAATTAACTAGATCCATTGTGCGATTATATATACTGAGTATAATCAATGGATTTCTTATCTCTAATAGGGCATATCTTCTCATGCCAGAAATATATGGCCTCGTGTTGATGAAAAATATGTTCCACTCTTCTCATACATATAACAAAACAAGTAGTATATGAGAGTCAACAACGATACCACTCTTGGTGGGAGGCACCGCGCGTAGCGGGGGACCTTCCACAAGAGGTGGTATCATTTTGACTCTCATATACTACTACATGTAGTTATAAGACTATTACATGTATACGCTTGTCCGAATAACTGATTGTCGATGATAATTTTGGGGCAATCTTATGACTGATGATCTGACCCAATTTTAAGTGAGAAAGATGGTACATTTTGCTAAATAGTTTATATGCGCTGAGAAAGCAAGAACCGAGGATTGGTCTGTGCCAATACACGTTTATTGACAAAAAAAAACATATTTCGATACGTGTTAGGCTACTGCATCGCATCGTCGTCCCATACACAAGATTGTGAAAACGCGAGACCAAATCGCGAGGCGAAAACGTGAGATTCTATTGTTTTCTCGCGTTTTCGCCTGGCTATCTCGCGTTTTCAAGACCGTGATGTCGCGTTTTTGCCTCGGCCTTTTCACGATGTCGCCTTCCGCTTTTGGAAATACGTTTGTTCATGTCATTATGTGTGTGTAGAATGCATGCGTGTTGAAATTGAGTTTTGCGCATACACGTATGTACGTAGAATGCAATTCGAACTAGCATGCTTTATATGCATGTAAATACGTAGAACCAAATCCAATACGCATGCTGTCTACACATGCATGGGCAAATCATATTTCCAAAAGCGGAAGGCGAGATGGAGATCGCAAAAACGTGAGATTGTAACATAAAAAAAAATATGGCCATACCCACCCATCCCTTATTAGCACATTTGCGACATATCATTTTCGGTCTAGCTGCACACCTGATGGTGTTTACAATCATCAGTCGGTAATCCAGTTTCATGTGCAAAGTGTGACTGACCTTTAGAATTTGGTGGAAACAAACATACCAAAACCACGCTATGTAGTCGCTCACGTCATGGCATCGCCGATCAATTGATAATTACGCATTAGCTTGTGCATTTTCACATTTGATTTCTTGATAAAATCAAGATTTGGCAGCACATGAGAATCGTTTCCTAAGACGATTCTCAAATTTTGTCAAAATATGTTTTTGTAAAGAAATATCAATGTATTCGGGTTTTCTTTTCACATTTGTCCGATGTCGTAATAAAACATGTTTTGACAACACATGAGAATTGTCTCCTTAGACGATTCTAATATTTTGTAAAAAGAATTGTCACATTTGTTTGATTTCTTAGACCGTACAAACAATTGACAAATTCAGAAATCCACAACTTAATTTGTGTTTCTCGAGTCTGGTTTCATATGGTGGCGAGGAAATACGATCGATTACACACCGTGAAAATCTTGTTGGAACGTAAATGTCAATTGTCACATAGGCCATTTCAGTTTACCGCGCGCTACGTCAGCTGTTATTCTAAGTATGTATGGTCGCTCGTTAGGAGCATTTCATTCCTTCGTTTATAAGGTATGGGTTGTGGCCTAGGGCTTAGAACACCGACTTCCAATCTGGAGGTTGTGGAACCGTTCAAACATCGCCTTGGGAATCAAACAGACCTTCATAGTATGTCCATCCCATTCAATTTCACTTTTTCCTTCGTTTATATGCCGCGTAGAAACGATAATTAAGAACCTTAAATTACATTTCCACCCCGTGAAGGAACATGCGTTTATTTCTCTAAAGTTAGGTGTCTTGGCCTGTCGACGCAGTGAGATGAAAACGTTAACATACATAAAATAAATCAATAACCATCGATCGCCGGAGAATATTTTCGCTAATTCACTAATTACTTCCAAATTCGATTCAATTAATATAATCAGGGTCGCTGTAGATTGCTATATCACTTTCTTGCGATACACAGGTACTGTGTAACACAGTAGCTGCGAATCACCAGGATGCCCGCGGCGTTATCGATCGATAAAGTGGAGTTTTGGGATTAAGTTTATGACAGTCCTGTTCCAAAAAATGGGCTTGTGGCGGGACGTTCTAACAGAAAATAGTGACTTGCCCGTTACTAAATTCCAGCATAGATGCACTTGCCCCGAAATTAAAACCGACTTGTCCCGGGTGTCGGGCGTGCCAATTCGTACAGCCCTGCCTGTACGGTACATGTGTATTATTGGTCTATGAATGTTTTTAACATGACTGTGAAGTGTTAAACTTCTCACTTGTCAGACTGTGCAGTAAAACACCAGGACAAATTGTGCTGTTAGTGTGACTAAATGTTACACTATAAGGGTCTCAGCTCTCATACAGAAAATATAAAAGACAGATGAAATAGTAAAACACATCCGTAGAGCTGAGGTTTTCTAACTTCTAAGCTAGGAACGAAAGCACACTGAACCAGGAAGTGAACTTTTTTTACCACACTTTCTCTAGATAATTACAGAACAACGAACAAATTACAAGGACTCAAGAAAATGCGATAGAAAACTAAAACTGATATTATGTGGATGTGTTGCACTGACATGTCCAAAATTACCAGAAATTCAACGATAATCTGTAGTAATCGAAGTCATAAACCCTCACAAAACTAGAAAGTTTTGAAGGTAGTATCAAGCAGTTGGTTCCCAGCTTCAAATGGTGGTACCCGGTATGACTGGCACCGGGTCCTTTCGCACAGAATCCCGTTCGCACCCGGGTCGTTTCGCCCTTATTCCCGTTCGCCCCGGGTTGATTCGCCCCTATATATATAGAATGTAGAAATATTGTAATGCATTAAATATAATTCAGTGACAAAGAAATATATAGGTAACACATTAGTATTACTCATATACAGTATATCCTGTCACGTTAGCCACGATTTCATATTTAAGTAGAAATTATTATATGAAATCGTGTTACCATGCAGCAGGCACCACGTGGAGGTGGAGATGTTGCGTGGAAATATACAGTGAAATGTCTTCAAGCTGAATTGAAGAACCGTGTGAATCTGACATGAGAAACATTTCGTTATAAATTTGAACTTTAATACTATCAATGACTAATACACATCATACTATCATATATCAATTATTATCATATTATATATATAATTCACCTACTCGATCATTATATCATAATTAATGTACATATTTCCCGTTTTCAATTCACCTTCTCATTATATCATACTATAGCATACTATATATATTTCCCGTTTTCAAGCAGGGGCGAAACGACCCGAGATCGACCATACATATATATATACAACATTTTCGTTTCATTGTCTCTGCCTCCGAAATGTACTGTCTTACTGACAGTTTCACTGTCTCTTAAATTTACAAGTGTAGCCCGGCGCCACGAGCATGCCTTAAATGTATCGTATGCCAGATTGACAGCTATTTCCATGGATGTCTGATGTAGGCAGTTTCCATTGTAACTGGATCGCTTTATAAACTGCAGTTGTGCAGACTTCATATTCATGATGAGATTGTTCCAGATCTCAGCCGTTACGTTTATTTCTTGACCTTTTTTTGTTTCGAGAGAGTTTTAGCGTAATTTATTACAAATTTTGACCATTTGGCCTACTTCGTAGTGGGGGTTTAATCATTTTTCTGTGAATCTTCTCTTAACCCTTAGCCTGCTGAATGAAATGTGTCTGCTGTTTATGTTTTATTTTGATTTTTTCCATCAAAAACATGA